>JANXHW010000005.1:157374815-158687732 GCA_026170595.1 Plestiodon gilberti rubricaudatus | reverse complement strand
ACATGACAGTCACAAAGAGGAACTAGAAGAAAGCTTTGTGCAAGGATGACAAAAAAAAGGTACACGCATAATGCACTGTTCTATACATTATACAAAAATGCATAACTGCCATCCCTTTAGGAAAGCTCAATTTACATGTTCAAAAACAAATTCCTCTCTGCATCATTAAACCTTCGCAAAGTGGCTGCATATTTTGGGATAAATTCTGTTTACTCCATTTCACACGCATTTTTTCCCCTGCAAGCCATTGAGACAGGCTTTCATAATGGTAGTTTGAGAACAATCCTGGAACAGATCAAAGGATGAATAGTTACAATATATAAGCACTTTTCAGTACAATTGATTTCGGGAGAAAAGATTTAAGCATGCGCTTAACTCACTTGTTGAAATCAATGAGATGGAAAACTGCTTAACTGAGGTTAACTGAGGTTGGATTATGTCCAACATTCGTATACAGCATATTCTGCTTATGACTGAAGCCTGCACACACTGAACAAGGGTGGCAGGAGCGGTAATGCCCACAGAGTGCTGGCAGAGCTCCCAGGCAGCCAGAAAGGCAATAGTGACAAGCACACAATGTTCATCCTTTGCCAAAACGTGCAACAGTACACTTGGGGAGCTGGAGTAACCAGCGGTGCAGCAAGAACAGGAGGCCCCAGAATGGAAAGGGGATTCAAATCCCCTCCAAAGGGGGATTGAAAGGGGATTTAAATCTCCCCTCCCCTCCAAAGCCTCCTGCTCTCCCCTGCTGGTTACACTGGTGGAGTAAGTTGGATAGGATTGTGCTGTAGAAAAACAGCCTAAAAAGAGGCTTTAAAAAGCCTCTTTTAGGCCATTTGCTTCTTTGTGTGCACCCCACCCCTCCTGGGGGTGCACCATGGAGGGGCCGACTTAAACTTTTTCATCCTCCTCGGTCCTCCTACTTCTTTGGCACGGCAGCCATGAGGGCGAGCAGTGAGAGACTAGGTGCCGAGCGGAGCCTCTCTAGCATGCATGCACCTAGTCTCACTGGTCGGTCCTCCAGAACCTAGAGAGGACTCTGGAGGACCGACCAGCGAGACTAGGTACATGGGCATGCTAGAGAGGCTCCGTCTGGCACCTAGTCTCTCGCTGCTCGCCTTCATGGCTGCCGTGCCGAAGAAGTAGGAGGACCGAGGAGGACGTAAAAGTTAAGTTGCCCCGTGCCACACCAAAAATGCCCCCCTGTGCCTGGGGGGTGCACACGAAGAAGCTGCTGCTGCTTTCGTGCCTGGAGGTGTACAAAAGCAGTGGCAGCTGGGTGTAAAAAGGAAAAAAACACAGACATTTTTGCAACCCCCTCAGCTTGGCGCACCCTGCGCCCGGGGGCCCACGGTCCCCCCACCCCTAACGACGCCACTGAAGGGAGCAGTTGGCAGCCCAAAAGGGAGGGAGTTGCACAACTGAGGCTCAGCTACAGAGAAGGCTCTCTTCCTCATCGCTGCCCGCCAAGCCTTGGCTAGCCGCCGCACTCGCAGGAGGGCCCTGACAGACTATCTCGGGGGTGAGCCATTTCATATTATGGAGGGAGGCGGAGCCTCAGATTCTCTGGTTCTAAGCTGTAAAGGGCTGTAAAATTAACAGCAGGCCCTTGAATTGTGCCCAGAAACAAACCACCAGCCAGTACAGCTACAAGGAGCAGCAGTCAAACCGCATCACCCCAGCCTACACTAATTGCAGTTTCTGGGCAGTTTTCAAGGGCAGCCCTATGTACAGTGTGTTACAGTAATTGAGTGTTTATGTCACCAATGCATGGACCACTGTGGTCAGATCTGACTGACTGTATGATCCACTTGACAAGATCAAATTTCCTCTGGATATTGACCCTGAAATACAGTACATCAGTTCCAATTTCACCTTACAGAGAGCCATCTTATTTACAAACAAGAGAGAAAGTGAACAAAGCTAGGAATTCCATCAAGACAGCATTAAAAATCCTCAAGAAACAAAAAGGCACTAACAAGATCTGTTATTTTCTCATGCTTCCTTTGTTCAGCTGTGGCCATGAGATCTCTATTTCTGAAGAAAATGCATTCCCATTAATTTCACCTCCCTTGACAATTCTCAGATGTTTCTCTTGAGAGAACTTTGAAATGTGCTTCGCTTTTTCAACATTTCAGCACAAACTCTATTTTTTCTTTCTACTCTTTAACCAGTTCAGTTTTTACTCCAAGGTATAAATAACTCACAGAGCAATCCTACGTAAGGATCCAGCCGGTGGCCCACGCAGCCCGCCGGATCCCGTGCTCCGCCATGGCCAGACTGCTGCTTGGCTGGAGGTATACTCAGGGAAGGGTATGCTCGTCTCCTTCCCCGAGTATAAATCCAGGCCTGGCCGATCGACCTCCTCGGATTTCCGCAAGCAAAATTGCTGGCGGAAGTAAGAGGAGGCCGTGTAAAGGCCCAGCTGTGTGGCGGAGGTCAGGATACGGCCAAGGCTGTCCCCCGCCCCCTCCTGGGCCAGCTGGGCCTATGGGCACCCTCCCTCTCCCACCGATCCACCCCCCCCCACCCGCTGGCCGGGCATGGGATCCGTCGGTGAAGCAGGGGAGGCCGACCTTGTGCCAGCCTTCCCTGCTCTCGAGTCATCGTGAACGTGCCTTACGGAACACTCGTTCCGTTGCCTGCAGATTCATCAGGATTGCGCTGACAGTCTCTGCAGTGTAGGAGTCCCTCCTTGTGGTGCAGATTACGAGTCTCTGGGAACGTGTGTGCATGAGCAGGGTATATGTGGGGAGGACAAGCTGTTGCCTGACGCATTGTTTTTGATACATGAATATGGTGTTGGGTGCATGCCAAGCGAGCATGACCCAGGCTAATATTGTGACATTTTGAATGGGGCTGATGGGAGGGAAGATTTACGACTTGAAGTGAGGACTTACTATTCTTAATACTTAATCCTTTCAGTCAAATATATGAAACATAAAAGTGTTTATCTTTGGTTGGGTTGAATTTTCCTTTTCTAAATATAGAATTCTAGTCTTGATGCACTCTTCACTTCTCTGGAGTTGCTGGAGAATATCAGCTTTTTGTGCAGATGCTGTAAAAAAGAGGATGCTAAATACCTTTGTGGCAAAACGTATATAGTTGCACATTTATTTAGAGACTCAAATATCAACTTTCTCGGTTTCAAAAAGATCAACACGCTTAGGAAATATAGATCCTTGATATTTTGATCTGATCCTGAGGAGACTGAAGAGGAGTTGTAGAAGGAAATTCTTGACTGTATCCTTATAGTATGCATGTGTGCGTGGGAAAAGACATTTCAAAATCCAAGGTTCAAATTCTCAAAGAGTTCTGAATTTTGCATTTTTGTGATTTGCATTCCATCTCTTTATCTAAGTCAATGAGTTGTTAAACAATTCCCCCTGCTGTTGATGTAGGGTTGTTGTTTTTTCCATAAGCATTTTTAAAATATTCACTGTAGATATAGTTGTTAAACTAAAGCAACACACACACCTGTTCCGATAGGGATTAGTTGATTAACTTTTAACATTCAATGCACAGAGCATTTAATCCTTCATGTATCACTTTCTGTAAGAGTCTACATGTCAACAAGATTTATCTCTTAATACACACTTAGACTATAGGTATTCTTTTGATTAATCATGCTGCTAATTAATTGTGTACCAAATTTACAGCTGCAAATACCCTTCAATTATTTTCTCAAGGCTAATCACTAAATATACAGTGTTTACAGATAACTACACCTCTTAAATAATGTCCTGGCTCAAGCTCATAAATAATGGGTTTAATACTGGTATAGGAATCTATGGCCCTGAGATAACTGAGAATCTGCTGCTAAGCACTATGCCAGGGGTGGCCAACAGTTTATTGTCTGTTTTTAAACCATTACAATTTTTTTACGTGAATTAGCTTGTGTGGCCTGTTTATATCATTTTTAATCCTTGTCATGGCTATTTACCCGTTAAATCCAAGTTGTTCAAAAATCCTAATTAGAACGGCGGAGCGAGTGCTCCGCCATTCGAAGCCATCGCAAACATGCCGTAAAGCAGAGTAAGGGCTGCCGGCGCGGAGACTGGCAGCCCTTCACTGCCGGATCGTCCCTGCGGCTGCTGGAGAAGGTAAGTGCAGCACCGGCAGGCCCAGGGGCAGTCCGGGTGGTAAAGGAGGGGGACCATTGGCCGAGTTGGCCCAGGGGGCGGGGATGGCGGCCACCATATCCCTGACCCATTCCCAGGCCAGCGCAGCCTTTACACTGCCTCCTCGGACTTGCACCAGCAAAATAGCTAGTGGAAATCTGAGGAGGCCCATTCTAAATATGGGTGTCCCGTTCCCCTGAGTAAACCCCTGGGCCGAGCATACTTAGGCAGGATTGCGCTGCCCATATGTTTGTCTCACTGACTGACAGTACTCACCTGTTGGTGGACAGAGAGCAGGGTGCCTGATTTCATCAAATCAAACAGGTGATCAGGATTAGAACTAGTACCAGTCATCCGCTTGGCAGGTTGCTCATGGCAACACTGTACATGACCACTAAGATCTTCCAGGGAGGTTGTGTTCCACATGCCTAGTCCTTTTCTGAGTTTCCATCGATAGGCACTCAGGACAGGGCCCTTTTTGTTATGGCACCCAATTTCTGGAACTCCCCAAGAAACTCCCTTCAATCAGCTCTGTCCCTTCTAACCTTTAGAAACTATTCTGTAAAGTCTTTAGCTTTGGGAGATGTGGGAGGGGGGAGTGTTTGTTACAGCTCTATTTCAATTCAGCTGTTTCTGTGGTATTTCTTATTTTACTCTGTGATAGTTCGACATTGCCTGTTAACTGAGCAAAGAGGCACCTTTTAAAGTCGTGTCCTCTTACATGTAGCAGGGAGAGAATAACTGTCCCTCTTCACCCCAGCATGGCGTTTTTCCCCACTGGCTGGTGTCTCTTCTGTGGTTCTTTTTAGACTGTGAACCCTTTGGGGGCAGGAAACCATTTATTGATATGTATACCAGTTTGTGAACTACTTTTATTGACAAGCAGTATATAAATATTCTTAATAATATGCTCTTATTGTATTTAGATTACCTTCCGAGGTGTTTTGAGAGCACATATGCAGAAAGGTAGCATATCAATCCATCCATCCATCAAAAACTGAGTCCAACCATATTGATGGTGGGGCATCTTTGCCCAGTCCCTCCCTCGCACGATGCAGGGCGGGAGAATTGGGACACCCAATTTGGTGTTGTGGTAGTTGGGGGTGGGTCCTGGTCAGCAGGAAGCCCTGGCTCACCCTCTTTGGACTCAGTTTGTTCCAGCTCTGCTATGAGCCCACCCACCCAGCCTTTGGTGTACTCTGAGGCTAGCTGGTTGCCGTCTGGAACTACATAGGAATATTTTGCCTCCCACCTGATTGGCTGTTTGTGGGGAGCTTTTTTGCCTACCCCAACTGTTCTAAGAATGTGGACTAATTAGCCAGGTTGGTAACAACGGGTAGGCATAGTGCAGAGCAGGGAATAGGAATAACAATTGTGTGCACACTGAGGCCAACAAGAGTTATAGGGGGAACCAGAACCAATCTCCAGTGGCGATATGGCTTGGGGATGCTGGTTGGTGACCCCTTCCTTGGGTTTGGGCTGCAAAGTCTACTTCAAAGACTATCTAGCTTGGGGTGGATGGTGTAATTCAGCTGCCTTGGCCTTGTTGAGGTTGACATAGAGAGAAGCTGCGATCATCAACAGATAATCTGCAGCTTTGAGTCAGAGTGACAACGCCCCAAAAGGATTTGCTGAATCCCAAGGTAGGTGCCTGCACAAATGGGGGGGGGGGAGCATATGGAGACCCACTGCAGAGTTTGTTAGTGCAATCCTATCCAACTTACACCACCGGCGTAACTCAGCTGCATCCTATCCAACTTACACCACTGGTGTAACCCAGCAGTTCAGCGAGAACGGGAGGCCCCAGAATGGAAATGGGATTCAAATTCTCTCCAAAGGGGGGTTCAAAGGGAATTTGAATCCCCTTTTCGTTCTGGGGCCTCCCGTTCTCGCTGCACCGCTGGGTTACACCGGTGGTGTAAGTTGGATAGGATGCAGCTGAGTTACGCCAGTGGTATAAGTTGGATAGGATTGCGCTGTGTAGTAGCTTGCTAATTGGCATTAATTTCAATACAACAACTTGTAACACAGACAAAGCAGTTTTCCACAAGGTTGAAGGGGTCCCCGTCCAACAAAACTGTATAACCTGAAACAGAGATACTTGCTTTTGTAGTTGGAGAAAAAGAATTCTACTGTCCAAAAGTGTGTATGTTGTAGTGCCTTCGAGATGGCAATTATTACCTAACTTTGCACCTTTGTTACACTTTCACATTTATTATGGCAAATAGCCTATGCTGCGTCAGGAATTGTATTATATTGATTGGTTATGGCAAGAGAAAATGTGTTCACTTCGATGCACACTATTATGGGAAGAAAAACCCATATTTTCTTTAATATCCTCTCCGATCGCCACCACTAATGTAACTATTTCCTCTCTCCTCCTGACTGATCATTATTGCCTGTCACCGCCAGTTGGTCCCAGCAACCAGTTTCCTTCTCTTAAAACAACAGAAACCCTTGTATGATTGTAAACGGTGTAACTGTAAGAAAATGCCAGTTATTGTAAATTTCTGCTATATTCCCGAGTTCAAGTTATAACCTTAAGCAAAGCAATGAGAAACTCGAGGGAGAAAAGAATGAAGAACCCAGTGGATTATGTACCTATCAGGCCTTTGTTACAAATATACATTTGCAGGAAATGAGTTCACCACAGAGCAGCATTCAGGCTATCAAAACATCAACAGGAAGGAGAGTGAATGAAATATTCAATGGCTCCTCTCAATAAGAAAGGTAATAAAGACAGCTATTGCTGGCAGCCACCCGTTTTAAAAGGCAATACGGCTGTTTGCAAGCTGAGCAGTGTATTTTTTTTTTCTCTTCATTGAGTAAAGTTCCTTGCCATTGAGTAACTGAACTTAATTTCTCAATGTCAACAACACTTCCGCTAATCCCAAACCTGCTTTCAGAGCAGACTCCATTTCATTTTATACGGAATCGGCTTAATGTTGTACTTATAAAGCAATAGCAGAAATGGGGGGGGGGGGATCTCTCATTTTTTCTCTGCTTCAAAAGGAAAATTACAAAGTGACTATTCCTCTACTTATGACATTTTTTTAAAGTGGGGAAATTGCCCTTCTAACACGCACACCAGAGGCGAACACTTGCATAAAACTAGGAACAGCATGGCAATCTGCACCCTGGCAGTATTGTTTGAGAAAAATTGCTTCAAGAAATACTTTTCTTTTCATTTCCTTCTTGTTTTATATGAAATTAGTTTCCAGAAACTCACATTCCATGATGATCCCATCGTTTCAGTGTAAACTGCAATATTTACATGTGCAATCCTATGTAACCTTGCACCGGTGTAACAGTAGATGCACCAGTGTAAGTGCACTTATGCCAGTGTAAGTGCACTTACACCGGTGCATCTGCTGTTACACCGGTGCAAGGTTACACAGGATTGCGCCCAGTGACACATACACAAAATTGTCAGGCATCCTGCATTTAAAATGGGTATATTCACAGATCACATACGTTTTATCCATCTCAATTTCACATTAATATGGTTCCCGGTCTGTGCTATCTATTTTGGTTCATTCTGCATCATGTGGCATCCTTAGGCCATTGTCCCAGTGCACCAGCAGAATCCAATATGTCAAGCCCTTTTTTACCCACAATGCCCTGGAATGAAGCTGCATCAAACGCATTATGGTAAAAATGCCACATTCTTAATACTGTATCTCGCACCAACAAATTATAGAAAGACATGTCTGGGCACTTTTGACCTCTCTGTGTGTGTTACAATTTGCTCTAACACTGCATATCAGACACGTTTGTCAATTTTAAATGGTCTTCAGTGTAACAGTGATTCTTCTGTGCAGATATAAATGTTCAAAAGTACAGAGGTTTTCTCCATATTGCCTGACCGTAAGACCAACCAACTAATCTTCCAACAACAACAAAAATCAAGTCCAAGTCAATCAACATAACCTAAGAACATAAGAAGAGCCCTGCTGGATCGAGCCAAAGGCCCATCTAGTCCAGCTTCCTGTATCTCACAGTGGCCCCACCAGATGCCTCAGGGAGCACACAGCCAACCAGATAACCTGTTTCCTGTTGTCACTCCCTTGCACCTGGCACAGAGAAAACCTACTTCTAAAACCAGGAGGTTGCTTATGGCTTGTAACCTGTGATGGTCTTTTCCTCCACGAATCTATCCAAACACCTTTTAAAAGCATCTAAGCCAGGTGCCATCACCACATCCTGTGGCAAGGAGTTCTACAGATGGATTGCATGCTGGGTGAAGAAGATGAATTACACGCTGGGTGAACATAAAAATTGGCAATCAACTCAGTTGACACCCTGTCCAAAGCCATACAGTATATAGGTAACTCCTGGTGAAATCAATGGCCATCTCTTCATGTAATTGTAGGTATGATTGACACCATAATTCATAATGTCAAAATAGTTGGTACACAATGTCAAATACATTCATTTGTTGAATGTCCAAAATCTTATCTTTTTTACATCTGTTGGTCTACTGTATACTGCCTCTCTGGTCAGCTGTTTCAGAGCAACTTTTTTTTTAATCTTTCTCACAACATGATCCCAGAAATTAGAGATCATATTGTGTGAATGTGATGATGTCGGAATGCAAAATAGCCAATATAGGAAGAAGGAGCACATGTTAGATGTTGGGCAGAAGAAGAAGAGTATTGCACCCTGTTTGAAGTACCCTCGCTTGCCAAAATTTGGGGCTCTCTTTTCTTTACTGTGAGCGGGGGTGGGGAGTGTTTCAGCTCAGTCTTGATTTCTATAACACTTTTTAGAATACAAAATGATCTGTAATGTATCTCTTATTCTCACAATTGCCTCTGAAAGTTATTGGTCAGGTAAACAGCATTGTTATAGGTGAACAATGTATAATTGTTCACAAAGAGCAAACAGGCGATCACAAACATGGTATCAATGTTAAATTAACGCACTGCAAAACTGCTATTAAAACTATCCACACAAGGTATTGCAGAGGCGTTTCTGTGGTAGGGGCGGTACCGTAAGTCGCACCTTGTCCTAGTACCATGTTTACAAACCGGAGCGAGGAGGCCCCGCCCCCTCATCGTCAGAGCCATTCCGCGCAGCGAAGGCGACTGGCAGGGAGTCTCCTGCCCGTCGCCTTCGCTGCGCGGAATGACTCCGACGGCGAGGGGGCGGGGCCTCCTCGCTCCGGTTTGTAAACATGGTACTAGGAAGAGGCGCGACTTACGGTACCGCCCCTACCACAGAAACGCCTCTGAGGTATTGCTTTAGTGGAATGTTTCATGTAAAAGATTCAGCTTCAGAAAATTCTGAATCCAAATGAAATTTAGTTATATCAGAATGAATTCTTTCCAGCTTCACACCTGAAGCAGATGGAAGGCGACTGCATCAGTAAATCAGCCCTTTCAAATTATAGCGGTTTATGAAGCTCATCTGCATTTTAATCAGACATAAAGGGTTTATTCCTGGAAAACCTCAAGAATGCCAGTTTTTGCCACCTGGAAATACATGGGAGAGCTCGTAGTAAATCACATCAAATATGTTACACATTTTCATTTTGCATATATTTCTCTCAAGTGTACAGTATGACACAGTTACAACTATCAATAATTTTTACTAGCAATAATACATAATACTATCAAAACCAAGATAAGACGCTGATTTTATACCCTAAATCCACGTAATTAAGAACATCAGAAGAGCCTTGCTGTATCAGGCCAAAGGCCCATCTAGTCCAGCTTCCTGTATCTCACAGTGGCCCCACCAGATGCCTCCGGGAGCACACAAATGGGTGTGCACTTCCCTTTTGATAGTACCATTTTTTCAAAACATTCACATGATAACTTCTAATGTCCAGCAGCAGAACTGGTTTACTGTGGAAGACATGCTTCATTCTGTGAATTAGGTATTCTTATTGTGTCAGAAAATGCAGAACAGAAATGTAGGAATTTTATAACAACACCCTTGTAAATAGAATGAGCATTTTAATAAACTCACAGCTCAATCCTATGCCGGATCGGGCTGTCGGGGGAAGGGTTTTACAACAACAGAAGAGCCAGTCGTAAAATGGCTGCCAACGGAGTGTGTAGGGTTGCCGGACCTTGCTGCGCAGTGGTGGGGTGGGTGGAGAGGAGTGGCTAAACTGGGTAGGGAGGGGGAGGATTGGTGGGAGGAGTGATGCAGTGGCGATGGCATGCACCAGATCCTTATTCCCTCTTTTGAAAGCCTCCCCACCCCCTTTCTCTCCTCAGACTTGCATCAATTAAAGAGCTGGTGCAGATCCAAGGAGACCCATTGTGGAGCGGGAGGCTTATGGATGGGTAAGGGGAAATAATTCCACTTTCCCATCCAAAGCCATCCCCCACCCCCGCTGGACACAGCACAATCCTTTTTGGAAAGGCTGCACCAGTGGGGGGGGAGGAGAATAGGATTGGGCTCCAAGTCAAATTCAATTTGTGGTTCATAATTCATGTGTGTCCGTGATGTGCTTTCAAATCCACCATGAACCATGGGCCATGATGTATGTAGGGATCAACACGGACTTGCACAAGTGATATCCCCAGGGCAAGAAGACAGCAGCCAAAAACCCACACTGCATCGACTCGTGGGGATTTAGGTCGTAATGGGCTGGTAGTAATTCAAACTATTATTGTTATCTAAGCCAAAGTCTGGAGAAGTAAAATAGATCATGTAAAGCAGAGGTTCTCAACCTGTGGTATGAGTACCCTTAGGGGTACATGGGCCACAGGTTGGGGGTACGTGAGATACTGCCGTGCGTACCCCTGCGTACCCCCTCCCCAAATTCCTCCCCCCAAAAGGAGAGAAAAAGTGTTTTTTTTTCGGCCATGCAGCACTTCCAAGCAGGTCCTCCGGCTTGCGCCACAAGCCAGAGGGAGAGGCTACAGCCCTGCCGAGTTTCAATATCACACACACACACACACACACACACACACACACACACACACACACACAAACTGCATGACCTTTTTTTTAAAAAAAAAGTTCCTCTTTATGCCAGTTCAGCAGCAATTTGAAATATTATTGAATATTGCTGCAGAATTGTAAAGAAGCTGCAATACATAGAAATGCAAACAGAATCACACAAGAGTCAACAGTTTGATACAACTCGGAACAGGTATTCCGACTGCCAGCATAGAACAATGACCAGTTTGTTTCAGTTATGTGTAAAGCTCTACAAATGTGCAGCACAGTGGAGCAAAATTTCCTCTCTCAATAATTGCTGTTTGTCCCGCCACTTCATTATGGAACCTTTTAGAGTTTCCTGATTTAGGTACTTAGTTATGAATGCTACTAATCAAAAATAATCATAGGAAATTAGAGCTTTTTAAAAAGCAAGAGCAAAGTCTATATTTATAATAGCATAAAATAGCAATGATCTCATTATAATCGCTGTAGCTTTTGTCCTCATATAGTTCCATACTTATATACCACAGGCTTGGAACAGCCACTGGAGATTTACAATCAATAGCCTGTCTACTTCATACACAATTCAACACAGCTGGCATTCCAGAAGTGTAGATACGTTCCTGGCTGCCACTCGCTTCCCCAGTGCTCCAATTATAAGAAAACAAGTACAGGATCCTTAATTAAATCCACAAACCTAACCCCCATGACTCCATCCAATTTTAGATCAATTATGGCCCTCCTATAGCCTCCTAAAAAAAGCAGCTAAGGAAGTTGGACCGCCTCTGCCTCCTGTGATTCAAGCACTGCTCCTCCCAAACCTGAAGATTGTTAAAGTATGTGAAGTGAATAGACCACACATGCGTCGCTTAGCAATTACAGTCAATTCCCGTTATCCGCGGGAGTTCCGTTCCTGGAAAACCCAGAGGATACCAAACCAGCGGATACTGAATCATTGATCCTATGGGGGAAATGGGGTTAGGTTCCCGCGGTGAACTTTATGAACCTGAATAACTCTATGAGCTGGGGGATAGTGAGGGCAGCTCAACATCTCCAATGTTTTAATCTTTGTTTCTGTTGTGTATCAAGTCCAGAGTTATTTAAAACAGATGGCAGTAACATGAAACCTGCCACAGGAACCCTGCTCCTTTCCTCAAGTACATTCAGAAATGGATGAAGACACTTTCCAGAGAAACAAGAATGGTAAGAAATGATCAGTACCATTAAAAACATAATTTTGCATATATAACTTTGTGTGTCTCAATACTCGACACAATAAGAAATCAATCTAAAATAGAATCCGAGAGATTACAGCACAGAAAGGCAATTAATCATTAGTCCAGCCTTCTATCAAGAACTATGTCATATAAGAAGCAAGGGATAACGAAAATACTTTTTTTTTCTATTCACAGGAGGCTTTTGCAAATTAAGTTATCAGACGTATCCACAACTCATCTGTGTCAAAGTATTTGAGTTAAGGTTAAATTTGTTCCCACTGGAGACAACTGAATTTAAGTGGCTTAAAAAGGAAGGAATTCAGTTTACCTGGCTGTGGATCTGTCTCTGAATTCTGTAAGAGGATCTATTACTGCATCTTTATCATCCAAGACATGCAGTTCCATCCACTTCTGGGTATGGAGTTATTTGCTTTGCAAGCTAAGCCACCATGGCCCCTGATGACAAGGATAAAAAAGGTAAAGGTAACCCCTGACAATTATGTCCAGTCATGTCCGACTCTAGGGTGTGGTGCTGATCCCCATTTCAAAGCCGAAGAGCCAGCGTTGTCCGAAGATGCCTCCATGGTCATGTGGCCGGCATGACTCTCCTTGCCGCAGCGCGTAGCATGCAGCTGGAACACGGAGCGCTGTTTACCTTCCCGCAAGCGGTACCTATTTATCTACTCGCATTAACATGCTTTGGAACTGCTAGGTTGGCAGGAACTGGCCAAGCAACGAGCGCTCACCCCGTCGTGGATTCGAACTGCCGACCTTTCGATCGACAGCTCATGGTTCAGCGGTTTAACCCACTGCTTTAAACCATTAAACAGTCATAAAACCTGTACTCCTCAAAAGGTCCATCTTTGAACTGTTAACACTAAACATCTCAGCTAAATTGGGGGTGGGTTAATCCCTGTATTTCTCAGTGCAATGAGGACGCACCAGGAGGCTCTGATGGGTCTTAAAGCACCACTGATAACGTTCTTCACACAATGCACAATTAGTCTGTGGAATTCATTGCCACAAGATGTGGGGATGACCACTCGTTTGGGTGACTTTAAAGAGAGATTGAACAAACTCATGGAGGACAGCTTATCAATGGCTACTGGTTATTATGGCTATGCGCTACTTCCATGTTCAGTGTCAATATGCTTCTGAATTGCCAGTTACATGTGAGCAATGGTGGAAGAGATGTATGTCGTTCTCTTGGGCTCGTGCGATTCCCAGATGGGCCATTGGATCCAGCAGAGCTTTTCTTTTGTTCTTACATTCTTACGACTAACCAATATGTCCCCTTTCAGCACATCTACACGGCATTGTAATTAATGTTCTTCTCTTCAAAGTAAAGTGCTCATCAAATGAATGGGAGAATAAGAATCTGTGGCACTGACATCCTGCAGATGATTAAAGCATTACTGTGCTTATTAGTTTATATAAATCTAAAATGCCCGCGCTGCTTGGTGCTTTTCCATGTGCATTACACATTAAATCAAGGGATGTCTTGCATGTTATAAAACATTTACATAAATTTGTGGGATGACTTGTATATACTTTATACAAGGCAATTCATGCAAATATCATTCAGGCCTGTTTTCCTTTTTCAGCTACAAAGAACAGGACAACAATTTAAAAACATGCAAGTGAAAACACCTTCCAGCTTTAAAATATAGCCAGAAATGAGGCATTGCCTTTCCTTTTTAGGCGGTATCTGCCCATGGAGACTGTCCACAGTTAGACAATGTCCGTGAGTGTGCCAGCAAGCCACGCCCTTGCTGCTCGGAGCATGCTCAGAGCACGGCTCCCCATTCTTCCAAGGAAGAGCACTTGTCTGGTCATATTTATTTAAAACAGTTGCATGCTACCTTTCAGTTCCAGCAAAGAACCATTGATCAGTCAAGACAATTGAGCAAGTGAAGGGACAGTTAGGAAAAACAAATCAGCAAAAGGCCGGATGGAACAAAAACGTGTTTACTATCTGCTTGAAAATCAATACTGTTGGGGTCAGCCCCCCCCCCCAGTTCTAAAACTGAGGGCCTGCTACTGAATAGTCCCTGTTCTGCGTTTCTGTCAACCGGGCCCCAGATGAGAAGGGAATGCATAGCAGAGTTTTTGAAGGTGATCTAAAGTATGCAGGCATATTGATATGGAAAAAGACGGAAGAAGACGGTCCCTTGACACAAGCTATGTAGGGCTTTATAGTAATAACCAGCACCTACGTGAAGAGCATCGGGTGCCTGAATGCACCATAGCCACTGCATTCTGCAGCAGTTGGACCTTCCTGACAGTTGCGAAGAGAGGACTCTCTGGAGAAGGCTCTGATGCTGGAAAAAATTGAAGGAAAAAGGAGAAGGGGAAGGCAAAGGATGAGATGGTTAGACAGTGCGTGGCTCTGTGCACTTCTAGAGCACCTTTTGTGATGCTGGAAAGCACGTTCCACTGTCGGAACACTAGTCCCAGCTGGCCTGTATAAGACTGGTTCAAGGGAGTGACAACAGGAAACTAGTTATCTGTGCCAGGTGCAAGGGAGTGACAACAGGAAACAGGTTATCTGTGCCAGGTGCAAGGGAGTGACAGCAGGAAACAGGTTATTTTGTTGTCTGTGTGCTCTCGGAGGCATCTGGTGGGGCCACTGTGAGATACTAGATGGGCCTTTGGCCTGATCCAGCAAGGCTCTTCTTATGTTCTTACTGGGTCACAAGGCATGAACCACTGTGGCTTCTTCAGGGTGGGCCACACCTAGTACAGCAGAAAAAACACTTCTGGCCGCAGCTGCTAACCGTGTATCCAGGAGTAAAGCTGGGTCCAGGACCACACCCAAGCTGTGAATCTGGTCCTGTAAGGGGAGTCAACACCAAACGTAGCCTGTATTCTTATGCACACGTTCCTGAGAGTAAGCCCCATTGAAGACAATGGGACTTGAGTCTGAGTAGACAAGCATAGGCTTGTTCTCTCAGCCACAACTATGGACAGCCTAAGGACACTCTTACTGGTCAAAGATACTGACCATGAAACCTTATGACCACCCTACTAAAAGAACGCATACAGTGCTATCCAAGACCATCTTTGTTGTTTTTCTTCAATCACCTCATTGGGTCAAAGAGCTAAACTGGAGAATTGCTTTTGTACTGTTCAGAAAAAATGTTCAGCCCAATTACAAAGTATATTGTCACTTATTCTGTGTCTGCATTTTGTGGCATCAACACGGCTACAAAGACTCTGACCTAAATTTATCCTGCAGCAATATGTAAATTTTGTAATTCATATCGATGAGCTTGGGGGGAATAAAGCCAACATAACTAACATGAGAGGAAGTCACACAGATGGGCCCTTGGATAAGTCTGTGCTTTGCATATCTGATTTCCACTTTGGAAAGATTCTGCCCTTCATTGTCTCCAGCTGGAATAGCCAGAACAGTTTAAAAAAGGATTGGAAAATACGAGCTGAGTTCTCTTCCCTTGCCCCCTATCTCGCCCGGCCCCCAAATCAGGCCCTATGAAATTAAAACATGACAAAACTCCGCCAGCTAACATAGTCTTCGGAAACATCTGGTGGCGCAAATCTAATTGAAGTAACCAGATGCAACTGTGTCCCAGTGCAGCGCTTGGAGTGATTCTGTATGATTTTCAAGAAGGGGGAAAACATGCTTTCTGCCAGGCTGATCGTTGGAGATTTTCACAAAACGAGAAAACCATTCTGATACGCTGTGAGAAAAGTGACGTTTTAATAACTACAGGCACTCTAAAAAACAAATCAGTGCTTTGTGTACTGCCATGTCTTCCCAGTAGACAGTAGTGCTTATTGAAAATTATTTACATATATTAAATTATTATTATTATTATTATTATTATTATTATTATTATTATTATTACACTTGTTCACAAAGCAGTAAGCATAGCAGATATTTCTTTATCCACAATTTCTACTATCCATCTTTTAGCAAAATTCACCTAATAATGACAAAATACATTTTTCAGGGCTGTTCTGTTTTTTCCTCTCGCCCCCCATACAACTAGTATATACAAGTTTTGTATATACCTTGTATATACAAGGTATATACAAAAGTAGTGGGATTTGAGGCAGGGAGAGGTAAGGCTATGGCGGGATTTGAAGGCAAAGACAAGATGCTGGTGCTGGGTCCTGGAGTGGACAAGAAGCCACTGCGGGGATTGAAGGAGATTGGAGTGATGTGGTTGGAGTGACAAGAGAGAGACGAATGACCTTTACAGCAGAGTGCTGGATGGAGGTGAGGGGACCAGCAAACGCCCATAGAAGACCAGCAAGGAAGAAGTTCTAGAGAGAGAACCAGGGTATGAACTAGACCAGGGGTGTACAACATGCGGCCCGGGGGCCGCATGAGGCCCCCCAAAGGTTTTCTGGTGGCCCCCAAAGGTTTTCTGGCTAGAGCGGCAACATCACTTCTTTGTTGGGCCACTCTAGCCAAGCACTTCCCATAATTCCGGTGCTTCTGTAACGTGGCTGGAAGCTTCGGAATCGTCTGAGGAGCGGATGATTCCGAAGCTTCCAGCCGCATTACAGAAGTGACAGAGGTATGGGAAGTGCTTGGCTAGAGCGGCAACGTTGCTTCTTTGTCGGGCCGCTCTAGCCAAGCACCTCTCACAACTCTGTCGCTTCTGTAACACGGCTGGAAGCTTCGGAATCATCCGAGGAGCGGACGATTCCAAAGCTTCCAGCCGCGTTTACAGAAGCGCCGGAGTTGGTGTTGGCACAGCAGTTATGACGTAGATCCCCGGGGAAGTTGGGCTGCTATGATGATGGCGACTTCCTTAGGAAGCAACGTGACTGTGAATTGCTGAAGAAGAAATCCCGGGATTTTGAGGTAAGCATGGGCTCTGGCTGAAAGCCCTGCAGACGCTCTGGGAGGAGTGAATGAACATCTAAGCTTGCCGAGGTGACCGGCGGCCGATTCTGTGATGCTTCAGCTCTTCTTCAGGCCATTGGACCCTCACTTCGGGGTGGCCACGTTTTTCCTCTGCTGGTCGGTTATGCATTTGAGAGCTACAGAACGTGCAAGACAGAGTTTGTTAGGCAGGGGTGCACAACTTGGCAGTGGGTAGGGGCCGAAATAAATAGATTAAACTTCTTCGGGGACGCAGATAGGTGTTGCGGGGTGGTGGTGGCAAGGAACCATGATGTCACTGAGGAAGTGACATCACAGGGGGCGTGTCCATGAGCCAGAAAATCTCCGGAAATGCAACATATTAATAAATAAATAATGAGCCACTTGTGGCTCTTTAACATATAAAGTGCAGCTCTCGGAAATATGTTGGCTTCTTTTGTTGTTCAGTCGTTAAGTCGTGTCCGACCCTTTGTGATCCCATAAACCATGTCCCGCCAGGCCTTCCTATCCTCCACTATCTTCCTGAGTTCGCTCATTTTCATGTTCGTTGCATGGGTGATGCTGTCTAACCATCTCATCCTTGGCCTTCCCCTTCTCCTTTTGCCTTCAATCTTTCCCAGCATCAGCCTTCTCCAGAGAGTCCTCTCTTCGCATTAGGTGGCCAAAATATTTGAGTTTCAGCCTTAGTACCTGTCCTTCCAGGGAACAGTCAGGGTTGATTTCCTTTACGATTGACTGATTTGATCTCCTAGCAGTCCAAGGGACTCTCAGGAGTCTTCTCCAGCACCACAGTTCGAAAGCATCTATTCTTCGGCGCTCAGCCTTCCTTATGGTCCAACTCTCGCAACCATACATTGCTACTGGGAACACCATCGCCCTGACTATACGAACTTTTGTTGGTATGGTGATATCTCTGCTTTTTATTATGCTATCTAAATTTGCCATAGCTTTCCTTCCAAGGAGTAAGCGTCTTTTAATTTCATGGCTGCTGTCTCCGTCTGCAGTGATCTTGGAACCAAAAAAAGTAAAATCTGTTACTGCTTCAATTTCTGCCCCTTCTATTTGCCAGGAATTGATGGGACCAGATGCCATGATCTTAGTTTTATTAATGTTGAGTTTCAAGCCAACTTTTGCACTCTCCTCTTTCACTCTCATCAAGAGGCTCTTGAGTTCTTCTTCACTTTCTGCCATTAGGGTGGTATCGTCTGCATATCTGAGGTTGTTGATGTTTCTCCCGGCAATCTTGATTCCGGCTTGCGATTCATTCAGCCCTGCATTTCTCATAATGTACTCTGCATATAAGTTAAATAAGCAGGGTGACAATATACAGCCTTGCCGTACTCCCTTCCCAATTTTGAACCAGTCGGTTGTTCCATGGCCGGTTTGACCTGTTGCTTCTTAACCCGCATACAGGTTTCTCAGGAGACAGGTAAGGTGGTCTGGTACCCCCATCTCTTTAAGAATTTGCCACAGCTTGTTGTGATCCACACAATCAAAGGCTTTTGCGTAGTCAATGAAGCAGAAGTAGGTGTTTTTTTGGCTTCTTAATGCTTCTTAAATATTGTGGCTCTCAAACATCTGAAGTTTATCGTATGTGGCTCTTACATGAAGCAAGTTTGGTCATCCCTGGTATATACCGTATATATACCCATCAATCATCATCATCAGGGCCTTCCCTTCTGAAACCTTACATGGCGCGAAGGTTCCGTGTTGGGAAAAGTATTTCCTAACAAACTCTGTCTTGCACGTTCTGTAGCTCTCAAATGCATAACCGACCAGCAGAGGAAAAACGTGGCCACCCCGAAGTGAGGGTCCAACGGCCTGAAGAAGAGCTGAAGCATCACAGAATCGGCCGCCGGTCACCTCGGCGAGCTTAGATGTTCATTCACTCCTCCCAGAGCCTCTGCAGGGCTTTCAGCCAGAGCCCATGCTTACCCCAAAATCCCGGGATTTCTTCTTCAGCAATTCACAGTCACGTTGCTTCCTAAGGAAGTCGCCATCATCATAGCAGCCCAACTTCCTCAGGGATCTACGTCATAACCTCTGTGCCAGCACCAACTCCGGCACTTCTGTAATGCAGCTGGAAGCTTCTGAATCGTCCGAGGAGCGGACGATTCCGAAGCTTCCAGCCGTGTTACAGAAGCGACAGAGTTATGAGAGGTGCTTGGCTAGAGCGGCCTGACAAAGAAGCGATGTTGCCGCTCTAGCCAAGCACTTCCCATACCTCTGTCGCTTCTGTAACGCGGCTGGAAGCTTCGGAATCGTCCGCTCCTCGGACGATTCAGAAGCTTCCAGCCGCATTACAGAAGCACTGGTGTTATGGGAAGTGCTTGGCTAGAGCGGCCCAACAAAGAAGCGATGTTGCCGCTCTAGCTAGAAAACCTTTGGGGGCCACCAGAAAACCTTTGGGGGGCCGCATGTTGTGCATCCCTGTTGTTAGGAAATACTTTTCCCAACACGGAACCTCCGCGCCATGTAAGGTTTCAGAAGGGAAGGCCCTGATGATGATGATGATTGATGGGTATATATACGGTATATACCAGGGGTGGCTAAATTTGCTTCATGTAAGAGCCACATACGATAAACTTCAGATGTTTGAGAGCCACAATATTTAAGAAGCATTAAGAAGCCAGCATATTTCCGAGAGCTGCACTTTATATGTTAAAGAGCCACAGGTGGCTCATTATTTATTTATTAATATGTTGCATTTCCGGAGATTTTCTGGCTCATGGACACGCTCCCTGTGATGTCACTTCCTGAGGAAGGGACATCATGGTTCCTTGCCACGCCCCCCGCGACACCTATCTGTGGCCCCAAAGAAGTTTAGTCTATTCATTTCGGCCCCTACCCACTGCCAAGTTGTGCACCCCTGAACTAGACTGTTTGCCAACGGGGCAGAAAGGAAAGGTTGGCTGTATAATAACTAGAATCTTTGCTGTCCCACTGAAGAATGTAGTGATCAGGTTGAATTGATATTTCTCAGTGAATTCGTTGGGCTTGCTGGTGACTGAACATGTGAAGCTGCATTCTTATGAGTCAACCTCTTGTACTATCTTGTACTATCTCTATCTCAGACAGACAGCAGCAACTCTCCTTCTTTACTGGCTTTCAGACCAGGATCTTTTCCAGCCCTATCTGGACATGCCAGGGAGGGAATGAACCTGGGACCTCCTTCAGGCAAAGCATGTGCTCTACCAATGAGCTACAGCCCCTCCCCTGGGACCGGGCAACTTGTGTAGGATTGAATGAGTCCACATTGCTCCCTGCTATTTGTATCCTTTCCTTTCACTCAAGCAGTAGAGAAGTCCCCCTAAGATTTCATTTCAAGAGAAGTTCAAATGCCAGCAAAGCCTTCAGACTTTAATGACACTTAGAGAAGAGAGTCTGATTTAATGCCACGGCAGCTTCTAGTGTGCACAAGGGAACTCTCAGAAGGCTTTCATGTGGATTGCTAGTGTGCTTCTGGAGGATTTAGAGGCAGCACTGAGGCCTCTGTGGACTGCACAATGAGTAGTCCTCTTTACTACTCATTAACATACTCTAAAGAAGACAACCCCTCTCGTTCTGGTGCTTTGTGTACTGAGCCAAACATTTACAGAACAAAAAAGAAAGGTCTGTTGAATAGGAAAGTAGCTTTTCTTGTTGCTACCCATGAAATAGGTGGCTAGTAGGATAGTTTGGGAAATGTGGATTTGCATCCAGGATTTCAGTGTTGCAGCATCCCATTGGCCGAAGTGCCTTCCAGGAATGAAAGGAGAGTCCCACTCCTGCGAAGACCCCTTGTGTGAGTGGAACTCTCCTTCTTTGCACAGATGGTGCTTCTGTCAATAGGACATTGCTGAGTCAAAGCTCTAAGAGCTACCAATGGGCTGCAGGGGTTGCATGTTCACCAGAAGTATGTCTGGGTCTCTTCTTGTATTTTAATCCTTCGATTCTTGCTCCCCAACTTGTACAAGACTTCCTTGGCTGCAAGTGTTTTTCTCCTCCCCCCCCCCGGTTTGCAGCCCAATCCTATCCCCCCTCCCCACCACTGGAACTAGCATTCCAGTGGCAGGGTGTGCTGTAAGGCAAACAAAATCCTAGCCAGCCCCCAGAGAGCAACCAGCTAATCCAGTGGTGGCCAACCTGTGGAATGCCATGTGCCACATTTTATGTAGACAATCTTAAGCGTGCCACTTAAATAAATAAATAAAAACTAATAAATCTAAGGTAATGAAAATATTTAAAGCACAATGACCGCGCAAGAAGAATAAGGCGCAGTGGGGTGCAGAGACCTCCTCTAGTGTCACAGGCTTGGAAAGGTGCGCTGGGGTTGAGAAAGAGAGAGGGACTTCAGCGCTCAACTTGGGCAGAAACGGCGGCGCGTGTCACTTCAAAAGGCTCGGCATGCCACTAAGTGGCACCCGTGCCATGGGTTGGCCGCCTATGAGCTAATCTCACACTAGCGCAGGGTGGGTGAGATAGGGTGCAGAGTCTTCTGAGCTCTGAATGTGGGATGCAAAGCTCACACAGCAAAAACACAGCCAAAACACTGCCAAAACCCAAAAACCCGCAAAGACCCCGATGCACCATATTGCAAAGACCCCAATGCACCAATCTAGTGCAGCTTGTCCCTCCCTTGCCTCATGCAGGGCAAGATCTGGCAAAGGAAGTCCCCACCCTAATGTGGTGGAGTGGCTGCATTCCCACTGTATAATACCCTTTCTTGTAAACTCTGGGATATGTATTGTGGCTAATATGTAAGTTTCCTGAAAGCATAAATTCAGAATATATTCTCTAGCAGAAACATATTTTTATTATAGCCGGAAATTGTAGTCATACTATCTTAAGTGGTTATAGCCACTTCACATTAAAACAATAAAGCCTGAATAGTTTTGTGTGCATAAAGTAAATTTTTATGGTTGGCACTGACTTTAAAAAACAACAACGATAAAATTCGAAACAAATTTTAGGGTTCCATGGAGTTCTATAAAACAAGTGAGATTTTGGGGGAGGGGGTTCTGCACATCTTGATTAGGTTCTTCTGAAGACTAGTGATGGTGGAAAAGATGACAGGAAACCTTCTGAAAAATAGATTCCCTTGTTAAACAAGAAATCTGGACAGGAGCCCAACATACAGATTTTTACATAGTTCTTAAAAACTATAGGAACATATCCAGAATGTGCTACTACTGTGTTGCAATGTACTCTCTAAAAATAATCCCGGTGACAAATCTACACTGGAATTCTTCAAGGTACTTCCTGTAATTAAATTCATTAATACAACTTTTCCCCCTCTGACACAGAAGCATATTATGAAGTGGATTTGTGTGTGTATCAGCATCCATTCTGTCTTGGTCCATGCAGCAGTTTTCCGGTAAAAAAAATGCTTGTATACAAATGATGAATTGGCTATTCTAAGCCATAGAATAATCAAAGTTTTCTTATACAGCTTCTACTTCAATGCACAACTCTACTGTATGGTTTTATTTTTTTTCTAAATACAGTAAAAATGGAACTGGATAATCCACATTGCCCCAAAAACGTGGAGTTCTGATGACATCAGTCAATGACATCAGTCAATCAAGTCACTTTTCAAAGAATAGAATGTTTGAAATGGTCAAAAGTTACTGATTATCTTGGGATCAAGGGAGAGCTTTTTCAGTGATGGTCATACCATACTCCTGCTTCCAGAAAGTGTGTTGGACTCATGACCAGTTCCATCCTTCCAACGCTTTTAGCAGCCAGAATGAGAAAGGGTGAAACCAGTGGTATAATGCCTCCAAAAAATGTGTCCCCATCTTCAGACTGCACAAACTGAAAACTATCCGTTACAACAGGACAAGCTGCCACCAAAGATAAATGAAACTTTCACCATCAACTAGTGTGCTGGGCAGACCGATTCTACCTAAATGCCCCTGCGCCGATGCAGTGGCACCAGCACAGGCTACGCTATATCCCGCTGGGGACTTTAGCAGGTCTCCTTGGGGTACGGGAACATTTGTCCCTTTGCCTTGAGGAAAGCTATGGGTCAACTCGGACCCACGCCAGCGATATCGCTGGTGCAAATCTGAGTTGATCTGTGTTGGCAGATCAGGCTTGGGAAGGTGGATAGGATACGGCATGCGCTAATGTGTGCCATGAGATTTTAACCATGCAGCCCAACTCTAGCCATGTTTACTTTAAATTGACTCCTACTTGCTTCCATTGGACTTTAAGGTAATTGACTAGAATTGCAGCCTAACCCACTGATGGGTCTAGGTAGGAATAACTGGAAAGCAATTGAGTGGTGAGACTGTCAGACTAGGACCTGGGAGACCTAAGTTCAAATTCCCCACTCACAGGGTGACTGGGCCAGTCACGGGGTATCAACCTAGACATGGGTAGACTACTTCACAGGATTGTTGTGAGGATAAAAGGTGGGGAAAACAATTTGTGCTGCTCTGAGTTTCTTGGAAGAAAGATGGGATACAACTGCATGATATAATACAGGGGTGGCCAAACTGCGGCTCCTGAGCCACATGCGGCTCTTTGACGTATAATGTGCGGCTCTTGAAAATATGTTGGCTGAGCTCCTTTTTGCATCACAATTAATATAAAAGGGTAAATAATAATTTTTCAAGCTTTGTCATTATTTACCAGGTACAAAGTGAGAGTCCATTGGATTAAAACATAAGTTTATTGTTCATGGTGAGTAAATATATTTAAGAGTTTAAGGGCTTCTTAAATATTGCGGCTCTCAAACATCTGAAGTTTATCATATGTGGCTCTTACATTAATCAAGTTTGGCCACCCCTGATATAATACTTGGAAGGTGGCAATTCTATGCACACTTACCAAGGAACGTGATGAGTCTTACTTCTGAATAGGCATACACAGGATTGTGATGTGTGTATAATTCATGCCAATTATCATCAAGCAGCCTTATGAAGTACATCCAAGAGACATGGTGACTTTCCCAGCTTTCATGTCTCACCCAAGTTACCCGCGTCCAAACATACCGCAATCACTGCAGTGGCCCATTTTATTACATCATAAATACTCTTTTGAAAATATTTTGAAAATATCACACAAAAATATACTATTACCTTATTTTTTTTTAAAAAAAAATCTCTAAACATTTGTTTTATACAAAGATACTAGAAATATGGGTTTATCAGCCATGTAAAAATATTTATGTTAAAAACGTATACATGTTTCCATATTTCCAGTATCTTTGTACATTGTAGTGGGCCATGATAACATAAAACAAATGAAAATCGAAAGTTAACAGTTTGTAAGAATGGTAAAAAATATGTTTACTGGCAACTTATTAAATATGTTTTGTAAATACCTGGGGGGGGGGATATCCCGTCTGCTCCATTTTGGAAATAAAGGTGAGCTGACTTTCCTTTTACTGACAGAAATTATGCAATGTATTTTGGAGCTCTATGGGTAGACTAGCTTTTGCGCAATTATAACTATGCCTGAGCAAAGGGGTATTGCATTAAACAAGCCATCTCTAATTAATTTTGGGAAGTATATTTTAAAATCTAAAGGTCCTAATGAGCTTCTTAAATGAAGCACTTTAATTATACGGGTTAATTAATACTGCTCCAGTGCTCTAAAAATACAGAGCACTTCATAAGGACTAAGAAACTCTACTAATTAGTCACCGAAAACATTTGATTTTGGAACACAGAACCTAAGTATATTGTTGTTTATACATTAGAATGGCTTTATCTTTGATAGAAGAACACAAGGTATCTGTACTAGCTGAGCATTGTCTAAGGGCAGACCTATAAACATAGCTTATCTCTGGGCACAATTATAATTAACTGCCTTTTAAGAGTGCTTGCTGGAACTTGGGGAAAAGAATCTTTTGTAAGTAGATCTGTCAAATGAATGCCATGCACGGCTCACACTGTTTGCAAGCTATAATAAGAAATACAGATTCTTGCAGATGTGTGAATTATTATGCTACCTAGCTGTGAGGACTGCATCATTATCAATATAAATTAGAGCTGAACCCAGAGAGTAGCATTTTATTTGGCTGTCTTTTGACCTGCTTTCGTGTTGGTGTACTTGGGAAATAGCTATAGAGACAGGAACCTAACTGAATGTGTCACTCTCTCTCTCCTCTCAGAACCACAGGAAGCTCAGACATGTTTTTTTCACACATGTTGCAGCCATTTTGAAAGTGGAGCGTTCATTTTAATCCCAGAGAGCTAAACTGAACACCCAATTAGACATTGTTGGTCTGCCCTGCTATGAAATGAGGGTTCTCATTATTTCAGCATAGATCAATCAGCTTCCCATGTTATGATGTTAGACATAATACTCTCATTTTAAAAACGCTGTGCTCCCAAGGATAACATCTGTCATTTCTGCTGTGACAGGAAACAAGATGGCAGATAGAACTGTACACGAAAATCCCTAATGGGAATATAGTCCTCCTGATATCCCTTGCTGTCAAGTGGATTCACATCAATGACTCATGGAAAAGTGGTGAATTCTGGAACTGAGCTAACCAAGTTCTTTGTTCTGTTCCATTTTCTAAAAAATAAAAATTATTAACATAATAGACAAGCTCTAAAAATCTTTTAATTTCCGGTAATTGGTATAGCAGAGGAGGGATGTTGAAATGTATAACAAAAAAGAGAAGGGACAATATGAAGGAAGAAGTGTGAGAACTGTTAAGGGAGTCTAGTTTAGTTTAGTTTATTAACAATATGGTCATAGACCAGCTTAACAGCCCTATCTTACTTAAAGATCGGGCGGCCGGCCAAGGCCATCCACCCAATCCAGTGCTCCGCCGCGGGCTGCCTGAAAGTCTACTCGCTGAAGGGGACACTCGCCCCCTTCCCCGAGTGTAACAGCAGCTGGGGCTGGTA
Source organism: Plestiodon gilberti rubricaudatus (assembly GCA_026170595.1). Taxonomy (NCBI): domain Eukaryota; kingdom Metazoa; phylum Chordata; class Lepidosauria; order Squamata; family Scincidae; genus Plestiodon; species Plestiodon gilberti. The sequence goes on along the minus strand of JANXHW010000005.1, from coordinate 158,661,784 downwards.
GGTCTCCTTGGATTTCCACCAGCTATTTTGCTGGCGGAAGTCGGAGGAGGCCGTGTAATGGCCCAGCCGTCCTACGGAGTCCGGCGGGGACCGGGATATGGTTGACACCATGTCCCCACCCCCGCCCTGGACGGCTGGGCCTATGGCCGCCCTCCCGGCTCTGCCGTCCCTCCCCCCTTCCGCCGACCGACCCACCCGTCCGCCAGATCCTACCAGTGGGCTGAGTCCTTGTGCCGGCCTTCCTGGCTCTAAAGTAGTCATCAAACGTGCCTTATGGCACGCTTGCGACTATTCCGGACAGCGGACGCTAGGTCCACCGCCCGCAAATTACGTAGGATTGCGCTGTAAGTCAGATAACAACATATCCCTCATAAGAAAAACAATACATTCATAATCCTGAAAAGGAGTCAAAAGCAACTCTCCTTGGAATAATAGTGGTACTGTACTTCAAGGCCAAAATGGTTTTGTTGGAAAATGTACCAACTCCAACAGACACCCTGCACAGTAGCAGCTCTGCAATAAATATTTCAGACACGAAAACAAGGATCAACTTCCTCATTCTGTGCCAAAAGGGGACGCAGTTCTCCAAGGACAATAAGAACAGCTCTAACACTGTGTTGAGATCAACCCGAAAATAATTGTTTCATACTTTCTCTCTAAAGAGGGTCATGGCATTATGATCGCAGACTCAGGGATCAAAACTCCATGTAGCCCAACTCTTTTTCCAGAATGCAATCCCGCTACTGATCCATACATGCCACCGAGACCACAACATGCAGCCAAGCCAACGTGCTTGAAAAAGCAAATACCGTATTGTCCCGAGTATAAGACACACCTGATTATAAGACGCACCCTTAAAGTTTGGTGCTATTAAAAAAAATTAATTAAATCACTGGCATTAAATTGCAACAGCCTGATTATAAGACGCACCCCTAGTTTAAAAACTTAAATTAGGAGAAAAAAGTGAGTCTTATACTCAGACCAATACGGTAATTCCAAACGAACAAAGCGATCAAACCACTTATGAAAAGCGGGATCAACCATGAAACCACGTCTCAATTTTCAGGTTTTGAGACTGTGGTAATTAAATCAAAAAAGTCTATCACTTGGCATTTCACCTTATAAGGTTTCATCAGAAGTTCCACTCTGATCTTCCTGTTCCAGGTGAGTTATATAACTGCAAATATCAGAGCCAGAGTAAGGGATACACAAACCCAGAATACACAGGGAGGCCATAGAAATCGTAAAACATGAGCAGAATCTGAATAGAAAGGAGGAGACCCTAAATTTAAATAAGATGTGGTTACCGGCATTGAAGAATGCTAAGATACGGAGGGTGAAAGGAGAAAGTGGAAACGGACATATATGTCTTTAAGACACTAACAACTTAATATGATGGCAGTTATCGTCAGGTGATAGACTTTGTTGTTTTAATTACCACAGTCTCAGACCCGACAACTGAGACGTTAAGTTATGTATGGACTGGACTGTGAAAGCCTGAGTAAACCAGTAAGCTGACGGAAGATCAGGGCTTAAACCCCACTAATGCTATGGACTCAAGAACAACTCTGAACTAGAGATGAGTGCACCGGTTAAGGTTTGTCACTAAAGAGCTCTTTTCTCTCCAACACTGGAAAACATATTTACGAAAGAAAATCCCGCTACTACTGTCCTCTACTATTAACGAAAGATGTACGAATGAAGAGGTCAGAGAGCAGGGGGTCTACAGCAGCCTGAAATAACGTGGATCTGACATTCCCACCAGCAGCATGCACCACACTTCCCCACTTTAAGTGATGCCTGAAATAGCAGCCTAATTTCCACTGCCGCCTCACACATGGCACATTGGGGCAAGAAACCAAAATTTCACATATACGCTAATGGGTACTGAGTTGTCTGTGATGGATCAAGAGAGAGATCTTGGAGTGCTGGTGGACAGGTCGATGAAAGTGTCGACCCAGTGTGCGGCGGCTGTGAAGAAGACCAATTCCATGCTCGGGATCATTAAAAAAGGGATTGAGAATAAAACGGTCAATATCATTATGCCTTTGTACAAAAGGATGGTAAGGCCACATCTGGAGTATTGTGTCCAGTTCTGGTCACCACACCTCAAAAAGGATATAGTTGAATTGGAAAAGGTGCAGAAAAGAGCGACCAGAATGATTCGTGGGCTGGAGCACCTCCCTTATGAGGAAAGGCTACAGCGTTTGGGGCTTTTCAGTCTAGAAAAAAGGCGCCTGAGGGGGGACATGATTGAGACGTATAAAATTATGCATGGGATGGAGAGAGTGGATAGAGGGAAATTCTTCTCCCTCTCGCACAACACCAGAACCAGGGGACATGCACTAAAATTGAGTGGAGGGAGAGTTAGAACAGACAAAAGAAAATATTTCTTTACCCAGCGTGTAATTCATCTGTGGAACTCCTTGCAACAGGATGTGGTGATGGCACCTGGCCTAGATGCCTTTAAAAGGGGTTTGGACAGATTCATGGAGGAAAAGACCATCACAGGTTACAAGCCATAAGCAACCTCCTGGTTTTGGAAGTGGGTTTTCTCTGTGCCAGGTGCAGGGGAGTGGCAGCAGGAAACAGGTTATCTTGTTGGCTGTGTGCTCCCTGAGGCATCTGGTGGGGCCACTGTGTGATACAGGAAGCTGAACTAGATGGGCTTTTGGCCTGATCCAGCAGGGCTCATCTTCTTATGTTCTTATGTTCTCCCTCCTCCTCCACCTCGCCCATCCAGCCAGTGAATAATCAGTTTGTCCTAAGGACCCAAGAAGGAAGGGCACATTTTGAAATCCAGAAGATTTAAAGACAGAAAGTTTCTCAAACTACAGGTTCCAACTTCCAGATCTTCTAGTCCCTTTCAACATATGACAAAAGTGCTCTCCCCAGAAGACCTGGCTCATCCACGGTTGGCTGCTCTGAAGTCACAGCGCCTACCTTTGATGAAGAAAAGGCTGCTTATTAGCCTCTGGTTTCTACTGGATTAGAAAGATATTTTGTATTGGATTAGTCACCCCATCAGCGCTGTTGCATTGTACAATGCAAAGCTTAATGATTTCACGCTTTTGTCTTTTAAGCATTGAGCCACTGGGTTTCTGCCAAGGGAATGTTAAGTCTGTGCTGTGTAATAATTATTTTTAATCTAAGCTTTAGTTTGTGCAGCTGTCATTAATCAGCACCGTCTTGCTGCCTATTTGCTTTGGCATTTGAGGCCTGGTAACCGTATTCGTTCAACTAGCTTAAATGCAGCAGAAACTCTAGGGTGTATTGTTTGTCTGTTAACTGTGCTCAATATAGATTTAAGTCTCGAGCTTCAAAGAAATGCCTTCTATGTCCACAGAAAATCATTCTTCCGTGCTATTTGTGCCTGCCATTTACATTAAGATTAGAATTGAAAAGCTCAGAGAAAACGTTGGCCGTCAGCGCCCAGGATGTGTACATAAGGGACTTGTCAAGAAAGAGAGCTCATTATTTCGTCTGAAAATGAATGTAACCAGTTTAGAGTGGATCTGGAAAAAAAGCAATTCGGTTAACATGCTAATCAATAAAATGCATTAGGTTCACAACATAAGATTTGTATTTGTTTCTAACAAACACAAAGCCACAACACAACAGCCCTATGCGTTCTACAATCTTGGAAAAATCTCTTTGCAACTGTCACAGTCATAGCTCTGCCCATACACCCAATCTAAAGTAGGACCTTTCAGGGCCAGGCAGTGTTTGGGCTTGAACTAAGGGCCACAACCAGGGCTAAAACCAACCCTGCACAGTAGACATACAGCCAGTCCTCAGGCTAGGAATACCAGAGGCCTCTTGGCATCTTAGCTGTAAAGAGGAGAAAGGAACCCACAGGCCCAAGAATGTCTGGGCCCTGGCAAGAAAGAATAGAGTGACTTTGTGGTGGGTACTGGGTTTAGTTGAACCAGGCTGCCCCATTCAGTAACCCCACACTGCTGGAAGTGTAAAGGTTTGTTGAAGAATAAGAGAAAAATACAAGCACGCAAAACCTCTGGTATACTGTTGGGAATTATACAGAAACAGACAGAAAATAACAAAAGCTAAACTCCTAGCTAAACTTCTCTCACCTGGAACCAGAGTTCTTGAGCATGCACAGACTGCCTGAACTTCCTCCAACATCATAGCCAACTGCCATGCCAGGCCATCATGAAAAAAGGCAATTTAGAGCCTCCCAAGCCTTATTGTTATATCTAGGAAGGCACCTTTTCGGAGATTCTGACCAGTCAGAGACAAAAGTTCCCCAGAAGTATGATGCGCTGGTGGGGTGACTAATCCAATACAAAATATCTTTCTAATCCAGTAGATTAGAACCCTCCCATAAGAATTTAAGAAGAGCCTTGCTGGATCAGGCCAAAGGCCCATCTAGTCCAGCTTCCTGTATCTCACAGTGGCCCCACCAGATGCCTCAGGGAGTACACAAGACAACAAGATAACCTGCTTCCTGCTGTCACTCCCTTGCACCTGGCACAGAGAAAACCCACTTCTAAAACCAGGAGATTGCTTATGGCTTGTAACCTGTGATGGTCTTTTCCTCCATAAATCTATCCAAACCCCTTTTAAAGGCATCTAGGCCAGGTGCCATCACCACATCCTGTGGCAGGGAGTTCCACAGATGAATTACACACTGGTTGAAGAAATATTTTATTTTGTCCGTTCTAACTCTCCCTCCACTCAATTTTAGTGCATGTCCCCTGGTTCTGGTGTTGTGCGAGAGGGAGAAGAATTTCCCTCTATCCACTCTCTCCATCCCTTGCATAATTTTATACGTCTCAATCATGTCTCCCTTCAGACGCCTTTTTTCTAGACTAAAAAGCCCCAAACGCTGTAGCCTTTCCTCATAAGGGAGGTGCTCCAGCCCACGAATCATTTTGGTTGCTCTTTTCTGCACCTTTTCTAATTCAATTATATCCTTTTTGAGGTGTGGTGACCAGAACTGGACACAATACTCCAGATGTGGCCTTACCATCGATTTGGTAAGGACCACATTTACTCCCATCTGGTAAATCACAGCTGTAGAGGATTTCTAATTAGGACAGCCTAATGGTTTGGCTTTGAAGGTGCTGGTCAGCCTAGATAACACAGGTGTCTTTCCTGAGAACATTTCCACTTAGCAGACACAGGTCATTACCCCCAATGGTTTCCCTGAGAGCTTCAAGATGGAACTTCAGATTCACCATGGAGTTAACTCATTTATTGAAGCTGATATTTCAGCTGTATATCCATAACAAGAGCACGAGCTGGAGACATATTGATTGCTCTTTGAGAAGAGGAAGATTAAAAACAGTATCACCCAGACACAGGACACTTTACCTCGATAGGAATAGAAGCACAACAAAATTACAGATCTTAGTTGCAATGTTGCGATTGTCTGTAAAAATAATCCACACAGTCATTGTGAAAATGCATGCAGAAAAAGTGAGATTGGTGTTCATGGCATCCAGGAATAGAGTTCTCATGTGGCTCTCCTGATGTTGTATGTTCAAAAGAACATAAGAAGCCTTGCTAGGTTCCACCACAGGTCCATCTAATTCAGTGGCATGGTTCCCAGAGTGGCCACCTGGATGCCCTTGAGAAGGCCACCAGCAGGACGTGTCTTCTCCCACAATCAGAGGCAAAACAAGGGTGGAGCGAAGGCAAGTAGTTCTGCAAGACTTCGTTACACTGGAGTCAGCGGCCCCTCCCCCTTGCTGTTGGAGCCATTCTGGCAGCAAAGGCAACACGCAGGACACTCCCCTGTTGCTGCCGGAATGGCTCCAACAGCAAGGGGGAGGGGCCGCTGACTCCAGTGTAACGGAGTCTTGCAGAACTACTTGCCTTTGCTCCACCTTTGTTTCGCCTCTGCCCACAATTGCTTGCCTGTAACTTGAATGACTCCAAGAACACCGCAGATGGAGACTGAACCATGAATACTTTCTCCTTGGGAGGAAAGCTATGGCAAACCTAGACAGCATAATAAAAATCAGAGATATCACCCTGCCAACAAAAGTCCGTATAGTCAAAGCGATGGTGTTCCCAGTAGCAATGTATGGTTGCAAGAGTTGGACCATAAGGAAGGCTGAGCACCAAAGAATAGATGCTTTCGAATTGTGGTGCTGGAGAAGGCTCCTGAGAGTCCCTTGGACTGCTAGGAGATCAAATCAGTCAATCCTAAATGAAATCAACCCTGACTGTTCCCTGGAAGGACAGGTACTGAGGCTGAAGCTCAAATACTTTGGCCACCTAATGCGAAGAGAGGAGTCTCTGGAGAAGACTCTGATGCTGGGAAAAATTGAAGGCAAAAGGAGAAGGGGAAGGCAAAGGTAGAGAGTATCACTGATGCAATGAACATGAATTTGAGCAAACTCCGTGAGGCAGTGGAGGACAGGAAGGCCTGGCGGGATATGGTTCATGGGGTCACGAAGGGTCGGAATGACTTAACGCCTGAACAACAACAACAACAACAACAACAACTGGAATGTAGACTGCCTCTGAACTTGGTGTAGTATAAAGACTACTAGCCATTGATAGATTCCCCTCTGAAAGAGTACTAAACCCTTTTACCCTGATCACTAAACGTGTGTAGTTGCAAAAGCTAATATTCATATGTGTCAACACAGTAATACCTTGGATGATTCAAATGGTATAGGGCTACTTTAATACATTTTTATTATCAGCTTTTGATCACGTATGCATTTGCTTTTTGTCACTGGACTCATCTACCAGCCCAATCCTAGCCAACTTTCCAGGGCTGATGCAGCCCTAATGCAACTTTCCCTTATCTTGAGGGGGCCTCCGTAACTGAACCCCCAGAAGAATGCAGGGGGCACATTCTGTTGGCACAGCTGCAACAGTGCTGGAAAGTTGGTTAGGATTGAGCTGTTAGTTGCACAAATGAGCCATTTCTGTTCTTCCTTTAGGGAACTCTTTCCCATACATTTCTGCGTGCGATAACCCCAATGTCAACCGCCACAAAGATATGACTGCTGGCGAGGTCTGTTTTCGGTGTGATGCCAAAAATCTACTTTGCTGCAATGGTAGAATATCTCATTTACAAGAGCAACTAAGACAGCTGTTAATGGTGTTGCAGCAACATAATGGTTGTGTGGCACTTATTTGAAACTGGGCTCAGTTTGTTGAGTTCAGTTGATATCAGGGCCAACGGGGGGGGGGAGGGGAGCTGGTACAAATTACCAGGGCCCGGCAGTCTAGAAGGTTGCATAGGCTTTTGTCTTGTGTAAAGATTTTTAGCTGGTCTGCCCTTGTTGGTGAGCCCCAAAATATTTTTTCACCTGGGCCCAAATCTGCTCTCAGCGGCCCTGGTTGACAGGGCTCAGGTATATGGTGGTGGTTCTAGGACCAGATATTTTGAAAAAAGAAAAAAAAAAAACCCTCTCCACCCCACTTTTGCACAGCAGCAGGAACTGGCTACCTCTCTGATTTGGTCTCAAATAAAGAATTTCCCCTTCTTCCCTCCCCCTCTTTCTTTCCTGTTGATGCTCTGCAGCAGTGTTACGGTGACAACAGGAAAGGGAAGGAAAGTCTTGATTGACGGAGACCTGCTCAGCAAAACATCTGCTCTATTCCTCTTTCTGCAGTACGCAAAGTCTGGGGGGGGGAGGAAAAAACCCTTCCCCCTCCCCGATACAATATTTGGTTGCTTCCATTGTTACCACTGAAAAAGTAAGGAAAAGGGAGAGGGGAGGGAGAATTTCTCCACACTCCTGGAACTCAAAAGAATTCTTGGAGCCCAGGAAGTTCACCTCTCATTTTGAGGAAGCTTTTCCAACTCCAGGATCATCCGATTTTGATTAATATGGGGGGGGGAGATCTAGGAAAACTTCAGTATATTTTATCGGATGTGAGGGATGGAAAAATGGAGAAGGTCGCTTTGTTTTTAAAGCTGGTTGCCAAGAGACGTTTGGCGAACTATCATAGTGCTTAGATTGGATGTTAGGGCAAGATGCTGTTTTGTTTTCTGTGGTGTTGGTTGTGTATGTTTGTTTTATTTGTTTTATGTTTATGCCAATAAAGGTTCTCTCTCTCTCTCTCTCTCTCTCTCTCTCTCTCTCTCTATCTATCTATCTATCTATCTATCTATCTATCTATCTATCTATCTATCATCTGTCTGTCTGTCTGTCTGTCTGTCTGTCTGTCTGTCTACTCCAGGATAATTTTTTTTCTGAACATGGCAAAATTCTTCAATGTCATCAACAACAGCAACAAACTCCAGGAATAAGTATTGTTGTTTGCTTCATACAATGTAGTAATATTGCTTCATATTTGTTACCTGAAAGCATGTATATTCTGAGCAAATTTTCCATCCTCATGGCAAGAGGACCTCCTACTCTCATCATAATTATATTCCTTAAAACATCAGACACTACATGAGAAAAAAGTTGCTTAAGGATCACATTCATGCCCTCCTTTTTAAACGTCATTGTTCTCCTTTAATTCTAGGAATATTTGCATGCATATGAGATGATTCATTTGAAGAATCGGTATTTGGACGATCCTTGAAATCACTGTTTTCGCTAACATCTAAACAATTCCCCTGCAACCAAAAGAATATTAATGCAAAGTATTATGGTTTAATGAACAGGATCAGAGAACCCATTAGACAAATTCATTATCCAGATGTCCATTTACATTTTTTCATTCAAAACACATTCTTTATTTCATTCTTTTTTACCGTCATACTGCGCTGTAGCTTCCTAGTTAGTGGAAATGTAAGTTTAAAAAAGGCCTCAGATATATCTTAAATAGCTCCAGTATGTGGTACTGCAAATAAAAAAAGTTAGTAAACAAATTTGAATCCAGTTTAGGAGCTTATAATTGATATTGATTCGTTTGAAAGGAAGACAAACCAACAAACGTAACTTTTCGATTGAAGGTTTTATGGTTTTCTGGGTTCATGAAGATACATTTGTCGACATGAAATCTGATTAAGAGCACTACTTTCCTCTTCCTTTACACTTTACTGCAACAGATCCTTCACATTAACCATATGGCAACGCAAAAGATTAATCTAGATCTAAACTGGAAGTGCTATGAAAATGAGTGAAGTTTCTAATTGAAGGGGGAAATCAAGCCATTTTGTTAGCAGACTATTGTCTGTGAATCTAATGGCCCAATCCTATTTGGGCCTTGTGCTGACAGAATTCACATTCCGCAAGTACTAAACCCAGTTCCAGTGGTGGGAAAGCTGTGCCACCGCTGTGCGCTTCAGAGCGGCCAGTGTAAACAGCCAGCATGCACCAGTGGCTCCCATACGCCCCACCAGAACAGGTAAGGTGGCAAAGGGGGCCATTTGTGGGAGGATCAGGCGGAAAGCAGACTGAACTGGGGCGGCTTGGGGGTGGGAGAATCTTGGCAGCAGTGGTGCATGCCAAGATTCTATCCCCTTTGCCTGCCACAACAGCCCCCCTCCCAGGCTCCTTGTACTTGCGCCAGCTAAATAGTTGGCATAGGTCTGAGGAGACCCATTGGTCTTCTTAGCAAGTCAGGTAAATGAATGAAGGGTAAGAGACTGACAGATGGGTGGGAGATAAGACCCCTTCAGATCCCCAGATTCCAGAATGACATGAGTATCACAATACGGTTTGATTTGGCTTTTAACGGGGGTTGAACTAAACCAAGCTATTTCCTAATGAGTTGAATAAGTCAGTTTTCTTAGCTCAATTACAAATTGCAAAGAGGTGGTGGTGGTGAACCCACCACTAGTTTCATCACACCTAGGGCTGTCCTGAAATGGCCCACCCCCATTTGCCATATGGGAAAAGGGGAGGGATTTAATCAATTGGGGGATCTGAATTCTTTTTCATTAGAGAACTTTGGCCTCCGTTCTCATATTATCCCCACTCAAATCTATGGCAGATTGGAATTCTTTTTCATTAGAGAACTTTGACCTCAGTTCTCATATTATCCACTCAAATCTATGGAGCCTGCCTGCACACTCATAGATGCTCGGTAAGCATGCAGACTCTCTACAATGAGTAAACATCCAAAAAGGGATTACATGGTTACCCAGAAATTCTCTCTCTCTCTCTCTCTCTCTCTCTCTCTCTCTCTCTCGTCTCTGGGGGTGCTGGAAAGAAACTGGAAGGAAAGTCTTTCCATAGCAATACGTACAACAGCAGCAGTGGTAGTGTGTGTACCTAGTGTGAATAGATTTGTGGTTAAGGGTAAGGGTTGTTGGTCCCAAATATGGTGAAAGAAGGGGAAAGAAAAAGTAGTTTCTGGCCTGCCAGTTTGTATTCCTTCCATACTTGCATTATTTCATGAGATACTACAACATATCCGCAACTCTGTAGGATGCAAGTGATCATTGTTGATCTTATAGATTCAGATCCACATAAACAATACCTTAAGCAGATGTTTTTGAAGTTTGCATGGAGCAAAAAAAAAGAAGTTCAAATTAGAAAGTTAATAAAAATTAATCGCTGGCACACTTGAGACACCGCAGCATGGGAGACCTCCCAGGGGGTGGCTCACATGGGGAAATGCTGGAGGGGGCATCACTAGGGGTGGGAGCATGGGAGACGGGGGCAAGCTCCCTTTTGAACTGGGGTGATGCCCGGAAGGTGAGGGGCTTACAGAGGGGTCTTCAATGTATAAAGTTACTGCAAAGGCCGATGAAGATGCTGGCAGAAGAGAGGTAGGCAACACTCTTGCAGAGGAGGGCACCGGTGACTTCGAATGAAAGCCAGGGCTCGGAAGAAGGACTAAGGGTAGCACAACCCCCTTCCCCGACTGTGTCTAAGGCCTGTAGGGCAGTTGCCACCCCAGGCCTATGCCCAACAACCCCCCCAATGCCGGGTGCCAATGGGGCACCTAACGCCAAGCTCAAGCCCATGCAGATCCTGGGGTCACAGGACGATGACACATAGAATGTTTAATAATAAATACTCTCCACTATGTTCCATTCCTGGCACCTTAAGCACCGACACTATCATGGCCTTTGCCAGAAAATGGGCCTGCTGTTTTTAGGCCTTTAAAACAGCCCGATCCTACCTAAATCCCCATGCTGCGATGCAGCTGCACCGGCGCAGCTACCGCTATATATCTCACATGGGATTTCTGGCTGCTGGAGTTCTCCTTGGGGTAAGGGGACATTTGTCCCTTTGCCCCAGGGTAAGCCCCAGCAGCTGCTATGGGGCAACTTGGACCTGCGCCACCGATATCGTTGGTGCAAGTCTCCGTTGATCTGTGAAGGCGGATCAGACCGGGGTTGAGATTCGGCAAGCGCCTGTACTGCTGAACCTGCTCCCCTTCTGGGTCCATTCTGCTCTCTCATCACCACCCTGTTTCGCCCATCCCCGCCCCATTTGACCAACTCCCCGCCTCCCTTTCAACCTCTTGCACCAGCTTATCTGGGCCAGCGGGTCGTTGACCATATGCTGGCATGTGGGAAGCTGCTCTGGCCTGCACAGGCTGCTTTGTGACCGCCATAAAGTAGCCTCCCCCGGTGCAAATGCTAGTTATGCCGACGGCCACGGGGGACAGGATTGGGCCATAAGTGCCACTGATACAACGTGTTAGAATAAAAGACTGCAGTCTGCTGGCGTGCCCAGGCTGACTCAGCAGTTTGCCAGCTGATATTTCACCTTGCCTTCCACATCCCCCAAATGTTTCCTGGCTGTACAAACAGGGCCACTCATCTCTACAATGAGGCCTATGTCGCTGCTTGGGTGATGTGTCTCCTTACATGCCTTGTTCTATAAAATGTCTACTTGCTTACAACCAGCCGCCTCTTCCAGATCATGCTTTGACTGTACCTTCAGACTGACAGCCCTGCAAATGACTAGTGCTGATTATATTCCTTGGGTATCTTCTGCTCTATATTCAAAGAATAGCACTGGGAACATGCACCGTTGAATCAAATGGGGCATTCACAAACACAGCCGTTGAAGATCAGGAAGGACATCATTAAAAGACTCTCCGTTACATCTGGCATGGTTGTAAAACCAGGCAAATCCCCCAGCAGTACCCAGCTCAGCAGAAATCGGTAATGTTTTATGACACTTTAAAAGCATCAACTTCATATCAGTCTACAGACTACATGAACATCTTGCTGGTGAAAATCAAGCTGTTCAATCAATGAGTAAGCACGGCCTCTATATTTTATAAATAATCCAATATAGGGTTTCCTGACATTTATGGACTTTTACAAATTAAGCATGTACTTCACTTGAAAGATTGAAGACCTAAACTTCAGAGTGCTTAGCCAAGATTGAGCTGCTCATTTTATACACATGGAAGGGTCCCATGTTCTACAAACGTAAAATATTCAGTATTTTTACACATAATGTGGGAGTATGGACACTTGTACACCCTACGTCCATACATCGTGTCTCAGAAGGAGAAATGTGTGCATTTATTTGCATTGGAAATACATGTATCTCTCTCCTCTGCAAATTATGCACTGGTTCCCTATTCCCATGAGATACTTAAAAGTCTTGAAAGACGATGTACAAGACTGAAGACTGGAGCTGGTTTGTGTAGTGGCTAAAAGACTGAGCTGCAAATCAAATTTTTCCTGGTTCAGTCCTTGCCTCTGCCATGAATTCTCATCAAGTGGCCTTAGGAAGGTTTCCCTTCCCCCCACCCCCTTAGCTCCCCAGCTGCAATATGGGGATAGCGGGTGGCGAAGCGGGTTAAACCGCTGAACCATAAGCTGTCAATTGAAAGGTCGGCAGTTCGATTCCCGCGACAGGGTGAGCTCTTGTTGCTTGGCCAGCTCCTGCCAATTTATGTATTGTTTTAAATTATGGTTGGCTCCTGCCAACCATTCCAAAGCATGTCAATGCGAGTAGATAAATAGGTACCGCTTGCGGGAAGGTAAACAACGCTCTGTGTTCCAGCTGCATGCTACGTGCTGCGGCAAGGAGAGTCATGCCGGCCACATGACCACGGAGGCGTCTTTGGACAACGCTGGCTCTTCGGCTTTGAAATGGGGATGAGCACCACACCCTAGAGTCGGACACAACTGGACTTAATTGTCAGGGGATACCTTTACCTTTTTAATACTGTCTTACCTTACAGGGTTATTGTAAGGTTGACATCATGATAGCACATGAAGTTATTTGAACACTTAGAAATCATTATAAAAATGCTGAGTGTTACTAACACTTCCACACTAAATGCAAAGCAACTCTATTGTAGAGAAGGAGCCCAAAGGTCAAACTGTTCAAACAGAGCAAGGCACAAAATAGCTTTGCCAGACCCAGTAGTGTTTGCTGTTGATGCTGTTGACACCACAGAATATGAAGAATTTAAAAGTGAAAGACTGTGGCACAGTTTGCCAAGCTTTCAATGTCTAATCCATAAATACAAAAAATGTAGTCCTCCTGACCTCTTGTAACATAGCCTGGACTCCTGCTGAATATACAGTACCCAGCAAAACTCCTATGGACCCCATATGACTGGAATAGAATACAGTCGGACCTCTGTATCCGCTATTTCAGCATCCGCAATTTCACTCACCGCGGATGCTCACGGATACAGAGTCACTTTAAAAATGCCTTTAAAAAGAAAAAAATAGTTAAAAATAGCATTCCTTACCTTTTTGCTGGCAAACCTCTCCATTTGCAGGGCTGTAGAGAGTGAAATTACGCTCCTACAGCCTCTTCCGGGTCACACAACTTCCCCCCTCCTTTCCCCAAGGTCACCCTTGGGTCAAGCCTGGGGAAAGTAGGGGGGAAGTCATGCGACCCAAAAGAGGCTGTAGGAGCATAATTCCACACTCTACAGCCCTGCAAATGGAGAGGTTTGCCAGCAAAAAAGGTAAGGATTTTTTTTCTTTTAAAGGCATTTTTAAAGTGACCCCCGTATCCGCAAAAAGGGGTTTTCAGTTAACGCTGACTACACAGCCCTCATAGTAACACATCAGCTTTGATCAGATAACACAAGCAGAAATTATAATTGAATCTCTCTTTCAACTGCTCAACCGTTCCTTAGCAGTGTAAAACTTGACTTTCATGGCAAACTTTAGCAACTCCTAATGTTGTCTCCGATAATTAATAAATGAGCCATACGCTTCTGCTAAATGAACGAATCTGGGAGGAGGAAAATACTTGTACCGACTTGGCTTTTTGCAGAACGCCCAACTTCTTGTAAATGGGAAGTTCATTCATTGTACGTGACAGTGTCTATGAGGAAAAAGTAGACTGCTGATTTATTTATGAGTGGCACATAAGTTCATTTCAATCACATTTAGTTTATTCACTCAGTTCCATTCTGAAGGAATGAATTCATTCTGATCATTTCGGCGGCGGCTGAGAAAATTGAACTCTAACAGATTGCAGTCCCAGAAGAAATTGCTTGGCGTTAAAGAGTTTCAAGTAATTGTTAAACTCCCACATGCCTCAAGGGAGAATGTGTGTCCCTGATTAGAAAAGCAAGCTGGAAAAAGTAGGCAACAGTCTTGTGGTGAATGGGGATAGGGACATCCCTATGTTAAATACTCTGGCCCAAGAATTCTGAATAACCAATGTATGACTTGATATCGATCTAATCCATTATCACCATCAGTCATCTGGATATGGGGTGTACAGTCCTGAGCAGTGCTCTAAAAGGGTTATAGGGTTTTGCATCAAATCACGATGAACCCTGTGGGTGGGGTACATAAATGCCTAGGAAACTTGCTCCTGTTCATTCAACATTTCTCCCTGAATTATGCTCTTCAGACAAGTCAAGAGCAAATTAAACAGGATGGTTTACTGTTTGCTTCCAACAGATCCTATAACGTGAGCGTTAATACTGTATGCAGCAACTACAAGAACGTTTGATGGCTTTGACTCCTCCAAGAGATTTATTACGAGACAAATAAACTTCTCAATTATGAATATATTTTGCCTGTGCATTATTCACACATAAAACCCAGGTAAATTAAACAATAGACGTTACCTTTAAAAGATAATAATTGCAATATTAACCATATAATTCAATGCTTAACTTTGAAATTTGGGAAAGATTCATAGCCCTGGCGCACGCGCACACACACACACACACACACACACACACACACACACACACACACACACACATACCCATCATATAACATGGGACCAGATATCTTTTGAGAGAATTGGCCACTTGATTAAAGATAATACTGAGCATGCAGCAGGACCAAAGAGTCTTCTCTCCCTCCCCCCCTTTGCACAGGTATCTACCTTGGAGAAGGCAGGAGCTCTGTTGTTTCCCCTTTGGGTGTAACCACCTTGGCTCAAACCTAGGGTCACCAAATGCAACGCCAGCTTCTCCGTGCCAACCCCTGGAAAGGGAGCCAAGGCAGCTGAGCTGCAGAGTATTCGATGCCAGACAGCTTTTGAGATACACTTCACACATCAAGCTTCACACGTCAAGATAGACTTCACACATCAATATAGTCTTCACACATCAGTGTGGTCCCAAGCTGCAACCGGTAGTGGTTCCCCAGTGACTCTTGCTCACCTCAGGATGCACACCAGCGGGCACCCACCCATAACACCCCTTCCCCACCTTCCCTCTCTCTCCCTCCCCTCCCCCGGCCCACACACCTCTCGGAGCTAAATTTACGGGCTCCGCAGCGCTGTCCTGGGGATCAAACTCCGGTCTTCCCACCAGTTCGGCCTACTCTCCAGGTGTTGCAACGTGCTTTATGGCATGTCGGCAACACCCAGCCCTGATGCTGAGACCACAGCACCTGCAGGAGAGCAGGATTGCGACGTTGATATCCTCTTTTCAATAAATTACTTGAAAAATGGCTGAATGTGGGCCAGAACTAGGGTCAACCCATCTGTGAAGCCAATTGTCACCTCAAGCAGCAGTGGTGTGTGTGTGTGTGTGTGTGTGTGTGTGTGTGCAGAGGCGAAACAAGGGTGGAGCGAAGGCAAGTAGTTCTGCAAGACTCCGTTACACTGGAGTCAGCGGCCCCTCCCCCTTGCTGTTGGAGCCATTCTAGCAGCAACAGTGATTGAGTGAGGGAGTGTCCTGCGTGTTGCCTTTGCTGCCAGAATGGCTCCAACAGCAAGGGGGAGGGGCCGCTGACTCCGGTGTAACAGAGTCTTGCAAAACTACTTGCCTTCGCTCCACCCTTGTTTCGCCTCTGTGTGTGTGTGTGTGTGTGTCCATCTCTAACTGTCTACTCCCTGGATTAGAAAAAGAAGAGGGTGACAAAGAGGAAGAGGAACTAGGGATGGGAGGACAGTACTGAGCTATAACATTAGGGAGTTTTGTTGGCACACTGTTGTGCGGTTGGCACATAATCACATAAGGGGGGGCAACATTTGGCATACCGCCTCAGGTGTCAGGAGCCCATGGTCTGGCCCTGGCTTGAAGCAACAACTTCTCACTCCTTTAGGGAATAAGTCAACTATTCATAAAAATAGTTGTTGTAATCTGCTTGGATACATTGGAAAGCCTAGCAGCGCAATCCTATCCAACTTATACCACCGGTGTAACCAACGGGGGAGTGCAGGGCGGGAGGCTTGGAAGGGGAGGGGAGATTTAAATCCCCTTTGAATCCCCCTTTGAGGGGGATTTGAATCCCCTTTCCATTCTGGGGCCTCCCATTCTCGCTGCACCGCTGGTTACACCAGTGGTGTAAGTTGGATAGGATTGCGCTATAGCTCACTGGTTTAGGTTGGCCACTGTTGCACCCTGATGGTGGATTTGAATCCTACAGTTATCCTGCTTCGGACCGGTGCCTCCATTTATATTGAAAGCTAAGATGTGCACCTACATTTGTGCATGTTCATCTATTGTCATACTTGTCCCATTTCATCCCTTTGTGGCGTCTGCCACTGTCAAAATATAAATTGTAAATTCCTTGGGCAGGGACCAAGGTTATAAGTCCTTATACATTTGTCAAGTTATGTAGCCCATTGATGTAAACTGATTTTTTTAATCCATCGGCTTTTTTATTGCGAGTTGTAATTGGTGCAGATTGTTTTAAACAAATATACACAATATAAAAGGCACTCAACGTTCATCGAGAACTGATGACCATATGAACGTATACAGCTGTATTATCAAGGTCTGCAACCACCTTAAGCCCTCTTGGGGGGGGGAGGTGTGTGTGTGTGTGTGTGTGTGTGTGTGTGTGTGTGTGTGTGTCCGAGTTTCCAGCTGGCTCCTCCTGGGAACAAACCCTGCCAGGTGTTGCCCACATCTCTTTGCCAATACCTAGGACTACTCCATCACGTTCCACCTGGTGTAATTTGTAAGTGTCTGAGAGCAGGTGTGTGGGAATGAGAATTATTCGCTGATCTGATTCAGGCAGCACAATGCTGTGGGCTGGCCCTACTTGGACCACTGCTCCATCTAACCTCTATCTCAGGTTAGGGGAATGGCAGCACGTGGGCGAGCCTTTTCTGTTGTGGCACCACAATTGTGGAACTCCTTGCCAGAGGAATTGAGAACAACCCCCTCCCTCATGACATTTCGGCGAGAGCTCAAAACATTTCTGTTTCGTGTAGCGTTTGGGTGATGGGTTGATGTCTGACATATGGGTCTCAAGATGTTTTGTTCCGTTGCTTCTCTGCTCTATATTGTCGTGCGCGCCCCCCAGTGGTTTTTATTGTTTTTAACTTATTTTATGTATTGTTTTAAATTATGTATTTTTATCTTGTTGTAAGCCGCCTTGGGCATTTGCCTTGGCATAGGATAAGGCGGGGTATAATTTTTTAAAAATAAGTAAATCTAACTCAGCATTGTCTACACCAGGGGTGGCCAACCTTCCACCATTAGGGCCTCTGTGTTCTTAAGAGTTGTGTGGAAGCCAGAATCTTGGCTGCTGCAATTGCTGAAATGCACTCACCTATACAACCATGAAAGGGCCAGGAGCATTCATGTTGACAGTTTGGCCACCCCTGGTCTACACTGTGGCATCAGTCTCCAGACTGAAGGAAAGACAAAGGAAAGAGAAGAGAAAGAGGAAAAATGAGATGTGGAAAAACAAACAAAAAACAAGGGATTGAAAAGAGTGACAGACAGGCCAGACCAAAACTAAGGGAAAGGACACACAGTACAGGAGCATCAATACTTAAAAACATATCCGCAAACGTCTGCCAAAGAAAAGTGTACTTTTTCAGTAATAGTGCACTTTTTTCTGTTATAAGACACTTTTTCTAGCATATGCATATACATGTATAGGCTTGTATATGCGCACAAGCCTATACATGTTTACTCAGAAGTAAGTTCCATTGTGTCCAACTGGATTTACTCCCTGGTAAGTGTACATAGGCCAGCGGGTGGCGCAGTGGGTTAAACTGCTGAACCTGTACTGCAAGGCATCTTCAGCTTCCAATACATGATTTAGATGAAGTATGATTCAGCTTTAGAAAGCTTACCAGGAATTGATTTATTCACTGTTTAACCTTTGCTTTGTAAAGTCCCAGTAACAGTTTCATTGTAATCCTAAGAAAACCCCTCGTTATAGAGAACTACTAACAATACAAAATGCCTTTAGGCCTGTCAGTCATTCTTCTCCTACACAATCAAAGATCAGTATTGGAAAGGTTACGATCTTGAAAATGGTTTCGCTCTGCCATTTAAGCTGCTACAGGTATATTGGCACAGCCTTTGAGACTTCAATTAAAATAGCCTTTACGTTATTTTGACAATCCCATCTAGCACCTTCTAGGCTTGGTGTTTAAATTCAATCAGCCTTAAAAGGCAAGGCACGTTATTTCCGTTGATAAGACATATTGATATTGTAATCTCTGGGAAAAATAATAAAACTCTTCCAGGAGATAAAAGTCGTTATCAAAGCTTTTGCTCTTACAATGCAAATGCCAGAACTATTGAATAGTAACAATTCAACACTCAGTTCAAACAGTGTTTGTAAACAAAGGTATGTTTCATCATTTGAAATTTGCTTCTGAGTAAACTTGGATAGGACTACACCAAACCTCAATTAATACAACTAATACAACCAGCCGCCTTGGTTGCCCTTGTGGGAGAAAGGCGGGGTATAAATTCTATAAATAAATAAAATTTACCCCAGCACCCCCCCCCAATAAACACGCCAGACAGGTGCTTGGAATATAGGGTTGCTTTATTAACTATCATGAACAAACAACTGCAGCAGGGCTCTAACAATAATCCACCCCCTTTGGTCCGTAGGCGGCTAGGCTGGGGAAAACAGTCCTAGCCGTCTGTCTCCCCCAAGATATAAACGGGCATGACATCCTGGCTCAAGGTACACTCGATCTACGACCGAGCTGCCTATCCCTGCCAACCCCGAAGGGGCCGAGGCAGCTGAACAGTGCTGACCAACCTCAGGAAATTCCTTAAGGTGATCATCGTCCATCCAGCCTGGGGGTTTGCCAGCCTGCCTCACCGATCCGGTTCAGCATCGTCTGAGCGGTCCTGGCTCACCCCCTGACCTTGCTTACCTCAGGGTGTATGCCAACTAAGCCCTCCCTAGCTACCCATCCTGCACACCACATGCCTAAGCAGCCAATCTAGGACCTAAACCCATGAAGGCCTAATTACCACCACTCAAACCCACAGGCTGGGGTAGGCAAAAAACCCACCAACCAAGTACCAAACAGGTTAATGGGGAAAAATTCCAACCCGGTCCCCATAAAGGGCAACCAGCTAATCTCAGCCTGAAAGGAAGGAGGGTGGCGAGGTGATGCTCCGGCCGAGACTGAGCAGAGCAAACATGCTGGCTTGCTCCACCCACCCTCAGTCCCGCCCGGAGACAAGGCAGCCAATCAGCTGCTGCCAAATTCCCACCCCCGTCCGGCGTGCATGGGTCCGGGCAGGGCAACACACGGCAGCTCCGTGAATCAGGCTGCCGCACCTTCTGATGATTTTTTTTTTTTAAACTCAGACTTCTGTGGTCTTATATAGGGAACAGTTGCAAGTTTTGTGCTTCAGTATCAAGAATCAGGTTGGCTAAAAAAACATGTCAGCACTATCCTTATGTTCTTTTCAATGCACACAGAGGGGAGAGCATAATCATGATGTCGCATCATTTCAGGGGTATTCTGGAGGAGAAGGGAATGATGGGGCACCAAAAGAAGTGATACCATATCCTTCTCAGAGTTAAAAGAGAGAGGCAGACTACTGCTCCTGCTATCAATCCAGTAAACTGACTAGTTTACTAATGGCACAATGCTATGGTAGCACTGCAATGGCGGAACACATGCTCCACGGAGCTTGCTGTCACAAAGATGCTGTAAAGCATGTTGCGACAACACAGCAGGAAGCAGTGCCGGCGAGAAGGCCATATCCTTCCAGTCAATGCCAGGAGTAGCACCTGCTGGAGTGGGTAAGCTGATGTGGGGGGCAGAACGGGGCAGCCACGGGATATCGGTCGAACTTGCCACCAATATCTCCACCGCCTCCTGGCCTGGGCCGACCAACGAACAACCGTCCTTGCCGCCTGGCCTGCCCTTCCTCCGCCCCTGCAATCACCAGTGCAGGACTTTACCTGCACCGGTGGGTCCGGGGGGGGGGGGAGGCGGATTTGTGTTGGAATAAGTCATAAATGTGCACTAAGACATCCCGTGGTAAGAGTGGCTGCATTTGTAGCATAGCGCACACATGCTTCTATACAAACATATGCACACTGTGCCACCACATGGAATGTTACCCCTTAACGTCACAGTGACTGGTGTACACTTGCCTCTTAGCTGTTGCCCTGTCCAAGGAAAACTCTGAGACTCTCTCCCATAGTCCAGCAATTCAAGCCTTCTTCCTTCCGAACAGAGAACAGCAAGATAGGTCTAATTTATGCTTTGTGCTGAAACCAAAAAGCAGATTATTTATTCACAAGCTACCACACAAAATTTATTAGCACAGCTGTTGCTGCTTGCACAAAGAATTACAAATGAACATGATGGATAATAAATTTAAATTCAAAATGATTGGTAAGCCATATTTTAACGACTGCAGATCCAGGGCTATGTAAAGTCATGGCCTGCTCTGGAGTTGTTATGGTACTGCCACTAAATGCTCCTTTGTACAAAAACAACATGAAGATGCGACTCGCGAATGTGTCACTGATACCCTTGGCATATGATCATTGACATACTTGATGGCACATCTGAACCTAGTTTTAAACCCAGTAAAATAGTGTGAAAAGGATGTGACTTGTGTGGTTTATTGAACCAAATTAGTGGGATTAGCAAAATTTCTAAAGTGAGAGGTCAAATTCTGACAGTTTGAGGTTGATGTGGGTGAGCAGGGCAAACAATCCCAAAGTGCCTCAAAATTAGGCGACCAGTAACCACGAGACTGAGCTTTTCAAATGAACATAGAGTTTATTAAAGAAATATAGGTAACAAATAAAAATAATGTTTTCTTTCAATTATGGGGGGACAGTATCTGTGGGGAATCCGTTTCAGCCCCCCACGGATACCAGAGAACCACAGATAGGGGCGAACTCCCCCCTCCACGGCCCTCCGCACACCCCACTGTTGTTAGATTTCAACACACTCCTTTTCACAAACTGCTCTACTTTGAACGTATTTACAGTACTCCCCCCATATCCACTGGGGATATGTTCCAGGCCCCTCCGTGGATACTTGAAACCGTGGATAAGAGCGAACACCCGCTCCATGGTTTCCTGAGGGCCCCCTGCCCTGCCTCCCCTGCAGGCAGGCATGCTCCCCCCCAGCTCTTATTTTTTTTTCTTTCAGCAAGCTTTGTTTCTTCCTTAAAACAAACAGAGAAGCAGCCTCCATGGCAGGCAAGTAGAACGAGACTAAGTCCTAGAGAGGTTCTGCAAGGTTTCTGTTTCTGTTAACCTTGCAGAGCCTCTCTAGGACTTAGTCTCATTCTACTTGCCTGCAATAAGCAGCCAGAGGCTGCTTCTCCTGTTTGTTTAAGGAAGAAACGAAGCTTGCTGGGAAAAAAAGTAAAAGCCGGGGGGAGGGTCCCCGCAATCTGTGGATAACTGAAACCGTAGATAGCGAATCCGTGGATATGGGGGCCCACCTGTATATCACATTCATGTACCACTAATTTTTATAGTCATGATAAACAGGGACTGCCTTTTTAAACGTTTGCTGTCTCTAAAATACAGTATCTGCTTATTTTCATTTGCCAGCAAGGTGACTATCTGTTTGTCCTGAGGGAAAGAACTTTGATATAACCACTTTCATCTTGTTTGCAGGAGGTTGTTAAACATGGTGTCTTTCGCAAGATTACCTTTTACGTGTAACTAGAACATGAGGAGAATATTCAAGTTCCTGTATTAGAAAGGCCTTTGATCAACTGCCACCTAATTTTTGTTTTCCACCTGACAAATATGTTCCACCAGCTGTCTGACATTTCTACTTAAAAGAGCTCAGCCAAATTCATTAGCATAGAGAAGCCTTTAAGAATATACACCCTTTCACTGCAAGCACCTCCCTCTGAATGCCAATTTATTGCCAGGAATTTATCAAAAAGTCATTTTTCTTTCCTAAAGCTTTTAATCTAACTGATACAGATATTGTTTGCTCTGGTCTTTTTGTGTAGGTTTTTGTTTGTTTGTTTTTTGTGTTTTCTGGCAAAGAAACACACAAAGCTCCACACACTCTTTTGTGTGGAGATACCACTTTAAGAATTTTCCATTCTTAAACCTTTTTGTTGGGTATGAGGGATGATCATTCAAGTGAAAAATTTCAAACTTATATAATAACTGCGGCAAGAAGTTTATATGCACAATATTGGAAGAATTCAGAGATACCTTTGCTGGAAGATTGGTGGTTGAATGTTTTGGATTATGTTGTAATGGATAAACTTACAATTTTAATTAAGGAAAAGTCAGTTAACCTTTTTGTGAATAACTGGAAACCATTTATCGATCTTTTTTTTTTTTTTTGAGAGAGAGAGAGAGAGAGAGAGAGAGAGAGAGAGAGAGAGAAGAACGATGTGATGATATGCGGATTTAATGAATAGAATGTGGGTGATATTTTGGCTTAGTTGGATAATGTAGAAAATAGTGAATAGTATGCTAGTAGGATGAATTGCTTCACACTTGCTATAACCTTACGAAATATGTATTGTTTTTATGTTTCAATATATTAATAAAATATAAATATATGGGGGGGGGAGAATTCTCTATTAAGAAAGAAATACAAAAGGCATCATTTTTGGTTAAAATATTTGAAGTAGTCACATGAGCATTATGTTCTGAAATGTACAGCCCAATCCTATGGCGGCTTTTGCCAGCAGAACAAGCACACGTGCTGTCGCAATCATGCCGCATAAGGCACGTTGCAGCAGTGTGGAGGCTCGTGGCACTGGCAGAAAGGTCTGCGCTGGGCGGCCTGCACCAGATCCCATCAGAGCCCCACCGGAGCAAGTAGGCTCCAGCCGGGCTGCAGAGGGACGGGTGAAATGGACGGGAGTTCCAGGGTGGGGGATGGGAGGAAGGAGGGTGGATCAGGCCCAGGAGGGGGCTGACTCAGTGGAGAGGCCTCTGCTGAATCCTATCCCCCTTCCTGGACTTGAAAGCCCAACACAGAGCTGCCCAGATTTGTACCAGCCATTTAGCTGGCACACTTACAAGTAGCCCCATAGAAGCTGGGGGTAAGACAGGGTAAGGGGACAAACATGCATGCTGGATACAGCGGAGCCTACCCCGTCGCCACTGCATCCCAGCGCAGGATTGTGGTTAGGACTGTGCTGTTAATTTCTTTCTAAAGCTCTTTTATTCGTATCACGTGATCCCAAGGCTTGTTGCACCAATAAGAGCTTAGGACAAAATGGTGCCAAGAATTACATCAACAACACAGCACACAAACTACAATGACACACAGTGGTTGCTGCAACTGTAACAGAGTGCCGACATGTAGCAGAAGTCTGCACTAAGCATGTAGGTGATGATTAGGCAGAGAGATTTCCAGAATAGATTCAAAATCCGCCATATTGCTGTATGTTTCAAGTCCATCCAGAAATACATTATGAGGTAGGAATGACAAATCACAGATACTTGCATCAGCCACACATCCAATATGTTACATATTTCTATTTCCAATAGATTACGTTTCCACTTTCATTCTGCATTGTGCTAAACTAGAGTGAAAGTGTGTGTTCACATTTTTTAAAAAGATACATGGGAACTTACATTATCCAGTCTAGTTTTCTCTTCTCCAATGGAAGAATTCAAATACAACAATTTAACTGTGCCAAGACATATTTAGGGAACAATCTAATGACAGTTACTCTGGTAGGTATCTCCTGAGAAGTCCTATTGAGTTCCATGGAACTTGCTCCCTGGTAAGTGTGTATAGGGCTGCAGATAGTGGTCCAGGGCCTATGGCGCATATATCGTGATCCACAGCCATAAGTCTTCTTACAGCATTGCAAAAGGTATGTCACTGTTAAACACAACGGGACCACCAGCGTAAATGGCCAATGACCCACCCAGACTGGACCGGAGCAGGTAAGGGGGTAGGAGGGGCGGGTCATGGACGGGTTGAGTGCAGTTTGGGGCTGGGAACAGGTTGGTCGGTGAGTGGATGTTGGTGACAGCAGTGCATGCTGGGATCCCATCTTCTTGGATTTATGCCAGCTATTTATGCTATTTAGCTGGTGCAGGTCCAAGGAGACCCTTTGGTGGCCAAGTAGCCTACCCTTTCCTGGGCCATCTGGTTACCCTCTGGCAGTGCAGCTGCATAGTGTAAACCGGTGGGGGATAGGTGGGGGTAAACTGGTGGGGTAAACCGGTGCAGAGGTGAAACTAGACTGGAGTTACACTGGAGTCAGCGGTCCCTCCCCTTTGCTGTTGGAGCCATTCCGGCAGCGACAGGGGAGTGTCCTGCGTGTTGCCTTTGCTGCCAGAATGGCTCCAACAGCAAGGGGGAGGGGCCACTGACTCCGGTGTAACAGAGTCTTGCAGAACTACTTGCCTCCGCTCCAGTCTAGCTACGCCACTGCCGGTGGCGGATAGGATTGGGCCATTAGTATTGTCCAAGTTTCTATGAAACTTACACTTAACTTTTCTCTATCCTGTTTGCATTGCCATGGCATAATATGGATGTCAATTTCTTCATGGCTATCTGTGATGAAGTTAAAGTAATCCAGTTTCTACAACTTTGATATGCCTTCAGAAATGGTGACTGCAATACAAGTGATGCATGGACTGCAAGCTCTCCTTGGATGAATAGCATTAATTACCAAGCTTAATAAAAACGGCAATACTCTTTGGGTCAGCTCCTGTGCCAAGAATCATCGCAGTGTTGAAATGAGTATTACAAGGAAACAAAGGAAAAGTCTTTGCCAAGTACGTATGTCAGCTGCAATTTACTATGATAGATGTGAGCATTAAGGAAGTAAATTTTGTGAGTAAGGAAGCATAGCCCTTACTCAGCAGAAGACAGTTTAAAACATGTGGGTCTACAGAATACAGCACTACTGAAAAAGTAACGTTGGGTGATTAATTTTTCAGTAGATTTTCCTAGGGCCATATTTTATGACATTCAACTGCATATGAAGTTGTACTGAAACTCGGAGGTCACTTTATTACAAACTTAAGGTCAGGTTTCTAGTTCTCTTGAGAGCCAAGTTTGTTATTAAAACACCAGCTTTGTTATGCTGCTTTGGCCTCAAAGCTGGTTTGTGGCATGCAATTACCATGTGCATTTATTTGAATGCCATGGTAAGAACAGCATGTTTTCACAACCACGGAGGAAGAACATTAACCTTAGCAACACCAGAGTTATTTGCCTGCAAGACTTCTAACTAGAGCATATCAGCAATACACACGAAAAATTTAAACACAGAACCACACAGTAACACCTATCTTATCTATAGCACCATAGCAGGTATCTCCTAAAAGAGATGCTAACACCTGCATGCTTGAGATGGGGCCACCCCATTCCAAAACTCTATTTCCATGCTTTCATCTCCAACAGACACACTTTTATAAATTCTAATCTAGATACAGATGCACTAGCGTCACTAGAGGTGGGGTGGAACGGTAAGTCTTGCACAGCGCGGTACCACTCCGTTCCATGGTGGCCCCGCCCACTCACTGTCGGAACCAGTCAAACGGTGAAGGTAATGTACAGGAGACTCCTGTGCATTGCCTTTGCCACTCGGACTGGTTCCAACGGCGAGTGGGCGGGGCAACCATGGAACAGAGCAGTACCGTGCTGTGCAAGACTTACTGTTCCGCCCCACCTATAGCGACGCCAGTGAACAGATGCCTCACCCAATCCAGCACAGAAGACCGGGGTTGCCCAGTAAGGTATGGTTGCCCAGTAAGGAGGGTCACTTGCTGAAAGAGGGATTTGCTACATTTTTTTAAAAAAAAATCCCTAGACCAGTTGCATGACTGTCTGCAGTTCAATGGTCACAACACACTAATTCAGGAAAAATGAATGAAATGAAAATGAATGAAATTCTGTCGAATTTCTGCCTTACATTAAGAGTACCGCTAGATCTGGCCAAATGGTTATCTAGTCCAACATCCTTAATTTTCCTCAGTGGCCAATCAGATGTCTCAGGATATTCAGAAACAGGGCATGTAGGCAAATGACCCATTTTCATTGTTGCTGCTCAGCAAATGGTACTCAGAGGCATATTTTCATGTGATACCTTAAAGTCCTCAGGACTTGTAGCCATTGATAGACTTGGCCTCCATGAATCTGCCAAATCCCCTTTTATGAAGATGTTAAGGGTACAGGAGCCCTGCCCAGGGGGGGGGGGAGAGATGGCAAAGCTCATCAGGAGACATTACTCCAGAAGTGTATTTGAAGTGGGCATGTGCTACACAGAAACAACTCCCCTTCCATGTCAAACTCCTGAGCATAGGAAGAAAGGAGAGGTCTCCAAAACAGAACCTGAACCCCCACAGAAGTCGTTCCAGAAACGTTCCCTGTTTTACACATGTCAAAGGGCTGAAACCTATACTTACTTGCTGCCGTTGTGCCTCTTCTTCCAATGATGCTGACTGCCGTAAAGCAGTCAGCATCAGTCGCAAAAGGTGCTGCAACAGCATGCCACTTGGTGCACTGGCCTACAGCGCGAGTGGGAAGGCCTGCACCCTCCTGCATGCTCCAATGGAACCCTGACGCTCGCGGGAGGTAAGATGTCTGGGGAGGCAGGAGGGGTGGGGGAGGGTGGAACGTGGCGGGGATGGGGAGGCTGCAGGAGGGAGTAGATCTGTCGTGGAAGGTGCACACCGGATCCTATCCCCTCCAGCAGCAGCTTCCCCGCCCCCTTTCTCTCCTCAGATTTGCGCTAGCAAAATCGCTAGCGCAGGTCCGAGGAGACCCAGTGCAGGTCAGGAGGCTTATGCATGCCCCTCCTGGACCTCCCCCCCAGGGTGCAGCAGTCGCCATTTTGGTGCCGCTGCAATGATGGGGGGGGGAGGAGTGAATAGGATTGGGCTGAAAGGCTCTAATTCTGGTATCCTTATGACACCCTTACGGTAGCAACATTGAACCCTGAAACAAACCCAGACATCATTCAATGCACAAATGCAGTATCGGCTCGAGCCCTGACAGCAATATCTGGCTGATTTATGCAACAGGTATTAAGTGCTATGATGACCAGCAGAAATCCCTATGCTTGGATTTCTTATTGTACCTGCTAAGGTGACTTGAGCTAATCTTTCAAAAAGTATTCCTGTTTTATGTTTCTGTGGTGTTATATAACTCCTCTGATACAATAATACCTTTCTAATTGCTAGCACTGAAAGAAAAATGGCAACCTACCATCTTTTTTTTAAAATTCTCAAAGGTTAGTACAACCTCAATTTTTTCCTGAAGCCAACAGCAAAATGAAGCTATTCAAGCATCCAGTGTAAAACAAAATGCTTATTTACTGGCACAGCGACTTAACAAGCTGAGGGACCTGTTAGCTGTTGAGATTTCAGATGAGATTAATTCCTTGTGTGACAGCTCAGATTGAGAAATGCAACAATAATTAGCAGCAATTTTGCTCTGGAATGACACTCAAGGAACAGAGGAAGTTCTCTTGTGAAGTGACTGCTCTTGGAAGAATGCAACGTAAAACCATGAAACTATTTTCTGGGGACACAGAGTTTTCTGGTTTTAAATAAAATGCTGTTTAAACAACAATGAACAGCAACATTTCAAACATGGAGAAAACCAAAATAATTAACATAAAGAGTCACGGGGGGGTGCAGCCCCCCCTCCTGCGGGGCCTAGCTACGCCTCTGCATGGTGGAAGATTCCTGAACTATAATGTGGTCCAAAGCATAGCTTTGAATACTGGCTGCAGAGTTTACCCACAAGCAGCAAACAATTCGCGAGCCGCACGCATGCGCACAAGCATCCCGGGAGCCCTTCAGAACGAAGGGCTTCCAGGCCGAACCGCGCGCATGCACACAAGCGGCCAGGGAGCCCTTCAGAATGACGCAGCCAGGGAGCCCTCCAGAAAAAAAATCAGGGTCCCAGATTGGGTTACCCAAGATTTGGTAAGTCTATGCATCAGTAGCAGTATACCTCTGCTAACTGGGCAAGAGGCACTTTTTCAATTGGTGCTCCTTTTATATTTAGCAAGGGGAGAGTAACTGCCCCCCTTTCACCCCAGCACAGTCTCTTTTCTGGTGGCTGTTTGCTGGAGTTTTTCTGCATCTTTTTTTAGATTGTGAGCCCTTTTGCGAGAGGGGGCCATTTAATTATTTGACTTTGTCTGTAAACCGCATTGTGAACATTTGTTGAAAAGCGGTATATTCTGCTTCTCTCCTCCTTCATGCATAAGGAAGTTCATATCAATACTATATTTATTAGGAGAAAGAAGAGATAGTTCAGCCTGCAATTACCACTATCTTGCATGACTGAGTATATTATATTAATATTAATATTAATATTAATATTAATATTAATATTAATATTAATATTAATATTAATATTAATATTAATATTAATATTAATATTGATAATAATATTGATAATAATAATAATAATAATGTAGACTGTCTACATATTCAGCTGAATATGCAAAGGGGTGAGGATGAATTTGCATGTTCTTGCTTTCCTGTAATCTTGCTATAACTTGCTGAAATCTTGCTCCACCCCATGCATTCAGTTTACACATGATTGTTGCCTGCACAGGACTAAAGTTGCAGAGGACTTTGCTTATCCATCCCTTAATTATAAGAGGCATCCGAGCGAAAGTTTATTGTTCAAGAACTCTTCGTAACTTTACGGGATTATAAATTATAGTGCAGTGCAGTTTTTAAAAGCGCTTTCTGAGTTTCGGATGCCGCCATTTCAGGTTGACTCATACCTGCTTCAACAGAGCTGATTAACTTTGCAATAAAAAAGCTCAGTCATGCAAGATAGTGGTAATTGCAGGCTGAACTATCTCTTCTTTCTCCTAATAAATATATTATTGATATGAACTTCCTTATGCATGAAGGAGGAGAGAAGCAGATTATACAAAATAATAAATTATCATCACAAAGGCTGAAGCAAGAATTGAGAAAGGAAGAAAATCAGCCAACTAGAAATCTGATTGGGAAAAAGTAAGGCACTATGCAAAATTGTAGTATCAGACCCAAAATGTACAATTTCTTCAGGTCGTTTTAATTTTGTCAGTCCTTCTCATAGGCTGAAATAATACCATGTGAAGTAAAAACTGTCCCTTACTAATACCTTCTTTTCCTTCTTTACTTTGGCAGGAGCAGTGGTTTTGTGGCACCTGCGTGCGGGAGGGAGTGGCATACCAAATGCCGTCCCCCGTGAGGTCACCACCAGAAGTGACGTCACCACAATTGGTTTCCCAGGCGCAGGGTGGGTAGGCGGGCCAAACACTCACCGCCAACCGCCCGCTTTTCGCACCACTGCCACCGATCCTGCCGCCCATACAGCTTGGTTGTCACCCCTTGCCACTTTTTCCCCCGGTGCCGCCTCCCCCCCGGCGACACTTCTGGGCAGCAGGTCGACTGGCACAAAATGGGAAAGGACATAAAAGGTGCTATTTGAGGACAGGGTATAGACGCTTCCTGCTACATGCTACACTGATTTTGCAACACTGGACCCCAAAGCCCCTTCCTATTAAGGACTGCCATATTCCAGATACCTATATCTGTCAGGAACAGGAGTAAGCACCGGACTTCCTGAGGCCACATACTGTCTGGAAAGGAAGAGTGGCAGTCACGAACCGGGGTAATTCGAAATGTGAGGGTTCAAGAGTGGTGAATTCAGGTTGGCTTCCCAACGTTGGGGTTGCTGGAATTATCCCTAGCCAACCTGATATGAACCAGGGAATGATGGTTGTTGACCCACCTATCTCTACTCTCATCCATAAAGGTGAACCAATAGTAAAAGAACAAAAATCTTCAAGCCCTGATCCAAACCAACGTATCGTAGCATACATTCGGTTTGTACAAACGTTGCACACCTGCATTTCCCTGCGGAGGCAAGCGCTGGCCTCACTACTTATCTCTTTCTTGTTGCACACCAGGACAGATAATATTGCTGGAGTAACCCAAGTTTGATGGAAGACAGTTAGCTCAAAAACAACACCTACTGACCTCTGTCTTGAAAACCTCTTGAAATGTACAACGATAGGCCTTTAACGCTGTGACATTCCCTCATGGCTGCACCATTTAAAGAGGCATGATAATTGATTCATTAAAAGTCCACTGAGAGTTAGTCATTTAGAGTACTGAAAGTGGTTTGATAATTATGACATGACAACAGGGGTCCTGCAATAAAATGTTGCAGTACACATATCTTCCAGGGAGTAAGTTCCCACACATTGTCAGGCTGTAGGACTAGGTCAGAGTTTTCTGCATTGAACATATTTCAAACTTTTCTCTCACTCATTTGCTTTCAGTTTGGAGGGCGGGCAGGGGGGCCATTGGCCGGTTCAGGCTGGGTGGGGCCAGGGATATCGGCGCTGAGTTGTGTCAATATTCTATGCCCCATCGCAGCACGGGCTGGCCTTACACAGCCTCCCCGGATGTGCACCAGCTCCAGAGCTGGTGCGCATCCGAGGAGGCCCATTGCAGGGGGGTCGCCAGGCGCCCTCGCATCTGGGACCGCCCCCCCAAAGCCCCCCAATAAAACTGTCAAAAACCGAAACCGAAACCTATTTTTGACAGTTTTATTGGCTTTTTTTTCTTTTTTCGGCGATTTAAAGTGCAAAAACGGGGTTTTTAACATGTATGTATGCTTTGCCGGCACTTAGTTGTATAGGCGCCGTTCCAGGACGTTCAGGAGTCTCCAGGGACGCTCCAGGGAGTTTGTGCATGCCCAGAACGTCCCTGGAGACTCCGTGGGTCTGCGCATGCGCAAACTACGGAAAGTGCTGCTGGGGGCGGTACAGAGTGCGCCTGGGAGCAGGAAGAAGATCGTCCTGGAATGGCGCCTATACAAGCTAAGTGCTGGCAAAGCATACATACATGTTAAAAACCCCGTTTTTGCACTTTAAATCGCCGAAAAATTACCGAAAAAAGGGAAAAAATCACGGAACTTAAGGAGGCTCGCGCCCCCCCCCCGGAGCCTTTCCACCCCTACGCCCTGGGGCCCACCGCACCACCGCCCCATATCAGACGACGCCTCTGGCCCATTGCAGCCTCCGGGGCTTACACCGTGGGTAGAGGGCACGCTGGCATGGTCTGCAGTGGGTCTAGGATTTAGAGGCCGGCCCTTTGGGCTGGCCTCCACATCTTAGGCAGCCTACGTCTACGGAGAAAATGAAACCAAAATATTTGTTTATAAATACTTGATGCCATTTACAGCCCAATCCTGTGCAAATCGGTGTAACAGTAGATCCACCAGTGTAAGTGGACTTATGCCAGTGTAACTTGCTGCATGCTGACAGACGCAGGACGGAGACCGGCATAACCCGCCTCGAACAGCACACATGCGCAGTTCGGACGCGGGACAGATGCTGCTATAAATCCGTCAGCGCAGGGGGCATTCCGGGGGTGTTCAGAGTTGTTCTGGCATTAGTCCTGTGTCTGAACTGTGCATGCGTGGCATCCGAGGGGGGGGGGGTTACGCAGCTGTCCGTCCTGGGTCTGTCATTGTATGGTAAGTTACACTGGCATAAGTGCACTTACACTGGTGGATCTACTGTTACATCGGTGCAAGATCAAATATTTAGAGAAATTTGGAATGCAGAACTGCATCATTTTATTTTGTATAACCAACATTAAGTAGCTCTGAAAAACATTTCTGCAATTTCTATGGATCATAGATTGTGATAAATTCAATAAAAATGATTTTCAGGGTATATTGGACACAGCAACATCTTTATAGTACAGGGCTAAATAAAGGGTCGACTTAACGACTGAACAACAACAAAAATAATCTAAATGCTGGCGATGTAATATGGAGAATGCAACACATACACATATGATGTGGCCTTGTTTAGAAACATGATTTATCTAGGAAGAAGTCATTAAGCATATTAATGTTATATTGCAACAATCGTTTTTCATGATATGTATATTTATTTATATTACTTACATTATTTATCTTACGTATTTATATTAAAGCACTGTAAAGATAAGTACCCTCTTGTCATAACCCAGTGGATTGACAACCTTTCAATATTATCAATGATCCATTACCTTCCCCCGGCGGCTGCAAGGACATCCCGGCGGCGGAGTGAGGGCGACCAGCCTTGCGCCAACCTCCCTTACTCACGAGTCATCGCAAACGTGCTTTATGACACTTTCGCGACGGCTTCCAGAGGCGGAACGTTCATTCTGCCGCCGTTTATTTGTACAGGGTTGCACTCAGAGAGAGATAATTAAATACTCAACCATCTAGTCATTTTTCCACTGCACAAAATTTCTACAGAATGCAACCAAGTTTGTGAACTTGTTGTCTTAAAAAGCACCATTATTACTAGGGATATTATAGAAGCCACAAAACAAAAACCGCAACCATTCTGGCACACTGAAACCCTTTAGTGCATATCCTCTGGCCTGTTAGAAATTCTGTGTCCTGGGAAAACAGGAGCCATGGCTGAAATTGGCTCCAATTAAGCCCTGACTGCTTCCTTTTGTATAACAGACTGACAAATTGGCGTTGAAAATTTTCCAGCCGCTCAGGTCCCAAAGCAGAGGTAATTGTACTACACATAAAGTGGTGTCCACTTTATTTCTTATTGCATATTGCTGGCCTCCAAATGACAAGCTTTTTTATTAGGAATGCTCTTAGAAGCAAAGAATGTTTCTTTCACTGATTGCTCCAGAGTTATATCTTTCCATGAGGAGGCAATCTTCCAATAGTGGACCTATGGTTGCCGTTTAAGTGTAGTTGCCATACAATGTAGAAGAATCCCTTTCACTAGGACTACATTAGTCACCAGACCTTTCATGACTATTTCTGTCTGTATTTTTCTCTTTTCACATCATGAAGACATCTGTAGAGAATAGAGAAAGAATGACACATCCAGGCCCTGGGTTTCAGACTACCAAGCTACTACCTTGCCAAACTACTGTAGCTTTCAATGTAGGTGAGTCTCAAGAGAGTTGTTCCACCGTCACCACACAAAAGCAACGGGTACAGGTAGTTTGCAATGGGTAGATCTGCAGTGATCCCTCAGAAGACGCCCAATTCTGACCCTGATCAACACTCCAGCACACATGTTCCTAACTTTTATCACTAAGATGCAAATAGGGCAAACTTATGACATAAGTTCGCCCTATTTGCATCTTAGTGATAAAAGTTAGGAGCCATGGCAGAAAAGATGTGCATTGCATCTTGGTAGTATCTGAAGGGGCTTTGTGGGACTGAAGGACAGTTGGCACTAGCAGTGGACAAGATTGGTCACGTGATAAATCATGACCTGTTTACGAATGCACTGGCAGCCATAGGTCAACTCATTTTCAGTCCACCCACCTCCCTTTTACTCTACCAGCTGTTCTTCTGTTCCCTCCCACAGTACTGAAGGGAGTTTTCTTGCCCGATGGTCTACCACACCCTGAACCTGCGCATATATTCTAGCATCAACAATCACCCATGCATTTTCAGCAGGTTATAAGGGCATCTCCTAGGAGGACATTATGAACATGTGTGCTGGAGTGTTTATCAGGGTCAGAATTGGGCGTCTTCTGAGGGATCACTGCAGATCTACCCATTGCAAACTACCTGTACCCGTTGCTTTTGTGTGGTGACGGTGGAACAACTCTCTTGAGACTCACCTACATTGAAAGCTACAGTAGTTTGGCAAGGTAGTAGTTGCTTGCTTATGACATCTCTTGGTCTATTGAACGAATGTGTGCAGATGAATGCTATGCATACAGATTATAGACATCGTATGATAACCCTGTTATTTGGGATGCAGGCCTAAGGGGGCTCTGAAGTGCAACAGATTTAAGCAGGTACTCACACATTCTGTAGAAAGAGGTAGGTGTGTGTGTGTGTGTGTGTGTGTGTGTGTGTGTGTGTGTGTGTGTGTGTGTGTGTGTGTGTGTGTGTGTGTGTTGAGAATGGTACAGAAGGAGCTGGGTCACAGAGGTGTTTTTTTCATTTTGACTGCAGGAGTGGGGAAAAACACTGCTTAAATAGCACTTTTGTCCAAGCAGACACAAAATTCTTTGTGACCCTTTGTGACCCTAAATGGGGTGACCCATGCTCTAGTGACATCTAGACTAGATTACTGCAATGCGCTCTACGTGGGGCTGCCTTTGAAGACTGTTCGGAAACTGCAACTAGTGCAGAATGCGGCGGCCCGGGTGGTTGCTGGGGCCTGTCGGTTCGACTCAGTCGGACCGTTGCTTCAGCGGCTACACTGGCTGCCGGTTCGTTTCCGGGCACAATTCAAAGTGCTAGTTTTGACTTTTAAAGCCCTTTACGGCTCGGGTCCAGGGTATTTGAGGGACCGCCTCCTTCCTTATAATCCGACCCGTACTCTGAGGTCATCAGGGGGGGCCCTGTTGACCGTGCCGCCACTGACGGAGGTGAGGGGGATGGCGGCGCGGAATAGGGCCTTCTCGGCAGTGGCGCCCCAATTATGGAATTCCCTCCCCCTGGAATTAAGAACGGCTCCCTCCTTAGAGACCTTTCGGCGGGGCCTCAAGACATTTTTATTTAGATCAGCATTTGATGTCTGACATGGTGGGCTGGCTTTTTTACAAATTGCTTTTAACAAATGTGGATGACCCACTGGGGCTGTTTGTTTTAATTGTTTTTAATTATTTTAATTCTTGATTTTAAATGTACTTATGTATTTTAATATTTTTGTTGTAAGCCGCCTTGGTTGCCCTGGTGGGAGAAAGGCGGGGTAAAAATTCTATAAATAAATAAATAAATAAATAAATAAAATAAAGACACTTAATCAGAGTACTGTACAAAATTAACTCCCATCCTCATCTCCACATGTTATTATGGAAAGTTGAATTTATCTAGCAATATAAAACTAAATCCAATTAAAACTGACCTTAGGCCTCCTTCACAACAAATTGAATATCAGGATGAAAGAGAAGTTACTTGTTAGGTGGAGTAAAATAAATATGAAAATCAACAGATAAGACCACTGAAGAAAGCAAAAGAGTTTTCAGCTATGAATAAAGTAGAGTTTTAAGTCAAAGCAAATAAACTTATAGCACAATCCTATTCCCCACTATTAGTGTCGTCGAAGCAGCTACAACCATGAAGTCGCATACCTCCATGGTGGGGGGCATTCACTGGCGTCGACGGGGGGAAGCGGGGGGGCGGGCCACTGGGGGGCGTCGCGCGTACAGGGGTGACACGCAATTCCCCCCACTTACATTTTCGAAGGAAAGGTGGGCCCGCCCTCCCTCCCCTGTGTCCGTTTGGCTCCAAAATGAGCCGAAAACGGAGCGAGGAGGGCGCTCTGCTCCTGCGCGTGATGTCACGCGCGGGGGGCGGAGCCTCCCTCTTAAGGGCGACGCGCGCCACCGCTCTGGGGTGACGCGCGTCGTCGCGACGCTGCTGGGGGCATTAGACTATGGTTGGGGGGATCAGAAGGCCTGCAAGAAGGAAAGGCCCCTGCAAGGCCCCTGGTGACCTATGGATATCTTTGCACTTACAAAAGCTATAGAGCCAGGATGGTGTAGTGGTTTGGGAGTCGGACTTAGACCTGGAAGATCCAGGTTCAAATCCCTGCTCAGCCACAAAGCTTCCTGGGTGACCTTGGGCCAGTCAGTATCTCTCACTTCACCTACTTCTCAGGATTGTTGTAAGGACAAAAGGAGGGAATGAAGTGAACTATGTACACCATGCTGTGCTCCTTTGAGGAGGGGCAGTATAAAAATGTGAAAAATGTGAAAAATAAATAAAATGTTAAAATATAGCTTGTCCAAGGAGAGAAGAGGGGCAGGGCAGGTTAGAAAGGGTAGGACTCCACATGCACATTTGCTGCCAACATCCACCCCTCCAGCCCGCTCCTGCCCTCCCTGATCCACCCAGAAACTCCCCCTCCCTACCCACGAAATGCCCCTTCCCCAAATTACCTGCCCTGATGCAGTCCGCGATCTGTGCCAGCACAGTTCCAATGCTGCTTTCTGGTGGCGGCTCAGACTGGCACACTTCCACAGGGCCTTTTACGATAGCAGGATGCTGTCTTGCTGTCATAAATTGGGGGTTAGGATTGGGCCATTATTCAGAGGGAGCAAATAGATAGCATAGGGATGCTCAAGGCATCTGCAATTCTAGTGATGGAATCTACCTGGATTCCGGGGGGGTGGGGGTGGGGCTCAATTCAAAATAGGGTTTAGCTAACCCTATTTGGAAATTTGGAAAAAGTGAAAAAGAAGAAACATCTGAGAACTTTCAAGGGAAGTCAAATGAGTTTTTATAAGTAGGATTTCCCGGGGGGCGGGACGGAGGAGCTTCTGCACAGTCAGCTCCTTTCCTAACAGTCATTTGTTATTTTCGAGACTTTTCCAGACTCTATTCATTCTCTAGGACACCAGCTGAAGCTGGGAGATATGGCTACAAAGATGCAGCCTCAGCTGTTTGGAAATTAATGGCAGGATACCACCGTCTCATGTGGAACCTCCTCGTCTCGTTTGGCTTCAGTAAATTGTATGGTGGAGATTGGAAGGGGTCATGCCACAATTTAGAGATGGGAGAGAGATGGTCTCCAGATTGAAGGAGTTAATGGATCCCGTTTCCTCCAAAGGCACAGCAGAGACGTGCCGTCTAAAACACAGCAGAGTTCAAGAAACAAATCTAGATAAGGAACATTGCAGCATATAGTCTTGAAAAAAAATATCGAAATCAGCGATTAGGCTCTCCTCAATGCACTGCCAGAAATGTACCCTTATCAGTGGTGTCCGTGAATGGTTATTTCCTTATAGGCTCTCTGTAATATTTTCTATTATTTGTGTTTTACAACCATGAGTGTTTTCTTATTGCTGTGTTACACAGCATCCCTGTTCTTTTGTAATTTACTGTATTTGCACATTTTTCATTTAATATATAAAATGCCATAGAGCAGTGGTTCTCAAAGTGATGGGTCACAACCCACCATTGGAATCAAAAGCTGTCCCCTGTCCCCTTAAGGGCGATTTATGACCACTTCCGGTCTCCTGGTAAGTGCACAAATCACATTTGTTTCCCGGCTGCTGTGCCCACCCCTGCAAGTACAGGTGGGCCCCCATATCCTCTGGGGATATGTTCCAGGCCCCTCCATGGATACTTGAAACCGTGGATAAGAGCGAACACCCCTGAGGGGCCCCCCACCCTGCCTCCCCTGCAGGCAGGTATGCTTGCCCCCCCCAGCTCTTATTTTTCTTTCAGCAAGCTTTGTTTCTTCCTTAAAACAAACAGAGAAGCAGCCTCCATTGCAGGCAAGTAGAACGAGACTAAGTCCTAGAGAGGCTCTGCAAGGTTTCTGTTAACCTTGCAGAGCCTCTCTAGTACTTATTCTCATTCTACTTGCCTGTAATAAGCAGCCAGAGGCTGCTTCTCCTGTTTCTTTAAGGAAGAAAACGAAGCTTACTGGGAAAAAAGTAAAAGCCTGGGGGGGGGGGGGTACCCACGATCCGGGGATAACTGAAACCGTGGATAGCGAAACAGTGGATATGGGGGCCCACCTGTACTCAAAGTTCTCCCCACCTCGCAGGGAGAACATTGAGAACCCCTGCCATAGAGTTTGTATATCTGATTCACACTTTGGAGTCCTAGTTTTTCTTTTTCTGGTCCTTCTTTTTGTGCAGAATTTCAACAAGACCTGAACTGTTACTCCGTTCTGTACAAGCAGTAGTCTACACAAAGTTTTGATCCTACGTTTCACTGCCTTTTAAGCATGGCTTTCTTCACCCCTTTCCTTAGGGCAAGGTATGTTATTTGCTAGGCCTGTAAAAGACTACCAGATGATAATGTGGATCGATTCAATGGCTGCCACTGTCAGAAAGGTACTAATAGCGTCTAAAAGCAGAGGCTCCCCATCTCACCCCATGCAATTCTGAACAGTTAGATTGTTTATTTAGGTGGTATGTGTGTGGGCAGGGCTTTGTCATTGTTAATTTTCGGTGTGTCCCATAACATGTCTTTAAGTGGTTAAGACATAATGATAATTATGATAATGATAAAAGCAGGAGGTGTGGTCTGGAGGTTGAGCCGGTGCCCTGCCTAAAGAAGTTAAGCAGGATCGGCCTTGGTTCTCACCTGGATGGGAGACGGCAGCTGCTGACGGACTTCGCAAAGGCACTGTGAAGGCACCATGAGAGGGTGTGGAATGTCTGGAATGCGGAGGAATCAGCTAAAGATGGATAACACCTTGACAACCTTCTGAGGGTGGACTGTGGCAACTGTGAAGTTTGGAAGGGCAGAGCACAAGCCAGGACAATGGCTGCACTTGGAAGGAAATATCTGGAGAAACTGAGGGTCGTATTAGTTCTTCTCCTAGAACAATATTTGTAAAAAAAAAAAGGGGGGGGATTAGATCAGCCTGCCTATATAAACCACCTTGTGGGCCCAATCCTATGCAGCCGCAATGCAATCCGGAGGTAAGGAAACTAATGTTCCCTTACATTGAGGAGGTCTCCGTTACCCCCCCCCCCACACACACACACACTGCAAGATCGGTTTTGG
Source organism: Plestiodon gilberti rubricaudatus (assembly GCA_026170595.1). Lineage (NCBI taxonomy): Eukaryota > Metazoa > Chordata > Lepidosauria > Squamata > Scincidae > Plestiodon > Plestiodon gilberti. Next base: position 158,622,857 of record JANXHW010000005.1, on the reverse strand, counting down.
ACAGTTGGATAGGATTAGGTCCTGAGTCTACAAGAAAAAGGCAGTATAAATACTATAAATAAATACATAAATAAAACAATTCTTAATTATAATGAGAAGAGATTTTGGGGCTCTCTTCCAAGGTAAGGTTTGCAAGCTGCCTGCAATCAACTACCTTCCCCTCTTTCCTTCAATTTTCCATAGCACTGATCATGTTTGCAAACTGATTTGCAGCGCAATCCTGTGTAACTTTGCACCGGTGTAACAGCAGATGCACCGGCGTAAGTGCACTTACACCAGTGCATCTACTGTTACACCGGAGCAAAGTTATACAGGATTGCACTGTTAGGAAGAGAAGGCAGAGAGACTCATAAATAGAAGATGCACCTGCTTGCGTCGGAACACATCTATTAGAATAAGCTAGTCGACTTGAAATGTGCAGAACAGATGAGAGGGGCAAGATGCCTCTTGCAAGTAACTGACAGCAAAGGCAGTAGCTACTGTGCACACGGGAATAACAGAAAGGTGAAATAAATGGACAAACAGCTGGCCAGGCCTTGTGGATAGCAAACCGTGCCAGAATGGCTGGATTGGAGCCAGCAAACCAGAAAAAAGAACACATCAGGGTTTCAAAAATATCCTCTTAAGGTTAAAAGAGTCTGCAGACATTTCGACTCTAGGAGCTATGACCCCAGATTTCACACTACAGATTCTTAACATAGAACACTGACATTGCCGAATCCGTCCAACCTCATTACAAGCCCTCTGGAGTTTGAATAGCAGAACAGGCCGACCAAAGTTTAAAATTTTTTGGTTTATTTTTGTTTATACCTGCTGCTAACCTTTAATCTGTCCATACAGGAAATTGAAACTGCATGAGCTTTCTTTTTTTTTCCCCTCTCTCTCCACTGCAGTAGCCATCACAGAAATGGCCATGAGTAGGCTTACCAGATCTCCAACCGGGACAGAGTGCTAGACCTTTGGGAGAAGGAATGTGGGTGGCAGGTGTAGCTTGATAAACCTTAGAGCACAATCCTAGGCATGACTACTCAGAAGCAAACCCCATTGTGTCCAGTGGGGCTTGCTTCTGAGTAGACACGCCTAGGATTGTGCTCTAAAGGTTTAACAAGCTACACCTGCCCACATTCCTTCTCCTAAAGGTCTAGCACTCTGTCCCAGTTGGAGATCTGGTAAGCCTATGAGCCCCTTTGCGTTTCTTTCCTCCTGTTATTTCAATTTTTCCATATATATATATATATATATATATATATATATATATATATATATATATATATATATATATATATATATATATATATATATATATATATATATATATATATATATATGGAGGGGGGGACTTGCCAATTAAAATAATCTCTGTTAACCAATTATGGCTTGTGGACAGATAAATCAATGCATTCATTTCGAGGACATATGACCGGAAGAAGACCGCTTGGCATTTGGATAATTCAAGCACTTAATGAGTCTAATATGCTTTACGGAAAACTGCTCCTTAACTCCCAAACTGGAAAGGTTGATGAGTCTATGATACACACTGCTTCTACATGCTACCCTTGTTAGAGCAGTGGATATTAATTATATATACATTTAAGGAGGAAAAACAAGGGGGGATGTGGGAGGAACAGGAGTTTATAGACAACTCGGCATTAATAAAGATTTAGAATAGTGCTCTGTTCTGTGTAAATCTACTGCTATTTTCTATTAATTAACATAATTGATAACAATTATAAAGCTATCTGGCATTTTAATCATGCAAATATGTCTTCTGCTGTCAGAGCAGAAAATTAAAAACAGCTAGGAGTCTTTTACTTGCAGTGCAAGCTGGAGAGGAAATTAAAATAGCTCTGGTGATAAATGAGTGATATATTCAATTGAAAAGAAATCACAGATATAGATCATAAGGCTAAGGACAGGACACCAGGAAGCTTTGTGATAAACATAAAGGGTAGCTGCACCTTCCACATGAGCAATACTAGAAGCGATGGGGAGGAAAGAGAGGAGGCAGCTCATACCATCTTAATATCTTCCTCTGGCGTCTTGATCTGCAGCATTCATTTGACCTGCTGGTCCTGAGTTAAGCCAGCCCAATTCTAGCCACTACCCAAGGACCACTGTGCCAAGCTGTCTCCTTTTCAATCATCTTTCTCACCTCCCTCCAGCACAGGCTGGACAGTCATCCTTTGTTTCTCAGGCAATGAAGGAAAAATGGTGGGAGGCAAGGTCTCCCTTCCTGAGATGTTTTGGCCATTTTTGTGCCCACTCCTCCAGATCACCCCTGTTTCAGGGACTTCTCATTTTTGCATCCCCCCACCAATTTTGAGCTGAAAGTGCATCCCTACTCTAAGAACTTTTGTCTTAGCACTAGCCTGGTCACATAGTTTCAGAGTGAACAATGAGAGTTTGATTAAGGGTTTAATAATCAGTACACTTGTGCATGAACCTAATTTTGTTTTACACTCTGAGCTGGAGACGAACTTCTGTAGGACTGGGGCAGTCCTAGATTCACAATGCATTCATGCATTATCAGCTGGACACATTCACTTTTCAAACCAGGTCATTATGAATATTATTATGAATGTGACAAACCAGGCCATTATGCAGACATAGTGATATCTTTACATGACGTCAGGAGCAAATGTTACGTGTGTGCAGATGTACCCTGAACACAACCTGGAAAGAGGGTTGCTATAGACATAGCATGAACGCAGAAGTAAAAATTAAGCAAGCAATTTAAGATCTAGACTAAATCCTTGGAGAAGGCTGATAGCCCCCATACAGTAAAGTAAAAATCAGTACAACACTGAAACGAAACAATTCTGTCGCTGAGCAGGAGAACAGAGCCAGTGAATGCCATTTGCAGAATGAAGCTAACAAGCAGATGCTTGGGCAAGAGTTACTTAAGGGAGAAAAGGAAGACGGGGCAGCAATAAAATGAATGATAAAGTTCTTAAGACAAAACATTTGATCAAAAGAAGCACCTGAGTTGTCAGATAAACCACTGATGAGGTGCTAAACAAACAGTTCAGTTGGTTATAGCAGCAGTAAAATGTGAAGGAGTCGTGTTACTATGCAACCAAATGGAGAGGGCACAGTACTCCCAAAGTAAACCAGAGGCCTAAATAACCTAGTATCTCTTCCACATCAAATGCAGAGCACTTGAGAATTCTATAAGCATACTCTAACACTGGAAAGCTTTCCTAAGAAGCTCTAGTATTTCTTTTTCATTGCAGCAGAGGGATTTAACAAAGCATCGATTACGCCAGCTATAAACTAGAGGTGTGCGTCTGATTTCTCCACAACAGAACTCAGGGAGCGGATTGGTGAGGAGGGGCGTCTGTTACCTGCCTCCATTGCTCCTCTTGGATGCAAAAAGGAAGTGGGGACTGGAACAGAAGAGAAATTGTGGAGGAGAACAACATGGTAGGCTAGAGTGTCCTTCCTTTTTTGAAATAGGGAGGAGGAGGAGACACAGAGGTAGCTGGTGGATAAGGAGGACAGCATATGCTGTGGGGGTGCAGCGTTTGACACAGTGCCTCAGATGCTGCTATATCTTGGGCTGGCCTTGTACCCTGTACAACATTTGCAAATGCAGCTCTATTTACTTAAGCGGAACTTTCGCACATTTCCATTTTCACATTGTCATTTGCATGTTCAGTGACTAGGGTGAGGTGCTCATCCCTGTTACGAAGACGAAGAGCCAGCACAGTCCGAAGACGCTTCCGTGGTTCTGTGGGCGGCATGACTCTCCTTGCCGCAGCGCAAAGCGTGCAGCTGGAACACGGAATGCTGTTTACCAGAGAGGCAAAAAAGTTACAGCAGAACAGTGCACCAATTCCAGAATTAACATTAACAATTCTCCTGGAAAATCTGGCATTCACAGGGAGTGGAATGCAGGGCAGGGTGAACGGAATAGAACAGGAGATATCCTCTCATTCCTAGTAAACATCTTGATTTCCTTTTTAAGGAAATAGCATCGATAGGTACTCACCATAACAGTAATGCTAACCAATTACTGCAAGTACACACATGTGGTGCAATTCCCTTCGTGCGCTTGTCTGTGGACTTGCACACACCAGATAGTCACATTAGTAACCATGCCCATGTAACTGTTGAAATTTTGTATAGCAAATATCCTTATGACTGTTCACCTTATAATTATGTCATGATTGGATCATTGCCCGTTTGCTCATCACCTTTATGTGGGTTCACAAACCATGGGGGGGGGGCTGGGGGAAACACCGAGCCTCCATAATCACAATATCCTTTGGGTCCATCATACTTGTAAAGAGCTTCTAAGGGCCTCGCTAACGGAAAAGGCTCTGTTGCAGAAAACACATGAGGCACATCAGGATCAGACCGAGCTCTACATTTCAGGACCAGGCGGTTTAACAATGCAAACATGCAGTGTTAACAAATGTCATATTTCATTTTGCAATTCAGGTTGAGATTTAAAGAGTCAGGAAACACAGGCGCACACTGCCAGCGCGAGACCAAACCTTCCCTCAGGCAGTATTAAATTATGTATTAGCCTTTTCGGGGTAAATTTGCTGGACATTATTTATTAAACTAAACTATTTGTATGTATTTTTTAGTTATGCATGAAGTGTTTTCACGCAAAGCTTTGGGGCTCCTTCGAGCCTGTACTTAATACCTCCTAATAATAACGGGGGTGAGGGAGCAGCTGAGGGAGGTGAGAAGAAAATACAAGTTGTTTCCTAAAACATCTCGCAGCCCAATCTGGTGTGTGTTTATTCAGAATATTGAATGTGGATTATTGCCAGGGAAATGTGCATCAGACGTATAGGAAGCATGTCTAAGAGAGGGGTGGTAGCCTAGTGGTAAAATGTACGCAGAATATCCCAGGTTCAGTCCCTAGTCTTGTCTGGCCCCTATCTGAATCCTGAATCCACTGCCCATCAGTGTAGACAAAACTGAGCAAGATGTCCCACAATGACCAGTGTTAGAGTATGTCCCACAATGACCAGAAGCAACTGCTTTTGCCTCCCTGAAAGGCTCCGAGGGTGAGGGGGCGGGGCCGCTTTGTTCATCTGTGTAAAGGAGGCTTTGATTTCAGCAGCACTTAGAGCTCCGCCCCCCCCTGTAGTGACGCCAGTGCGCGGGGGATACATTCCTAAAAGCCAAACGCTGTGTGAAAAAGCACTATAGGGGACATTGTTAAAAATAAAGCAAGAGACTGATGCTGATTGAGCCGTACTAGTCAGAATACACTGGCAGATACACCATTGGCTGCAGCTGTTGTCAATCACCCCCAGGATGAAGAGCGTTGTTACAAAACAGCACTAAAGGAAGCAATGTTTGGGGAGGTATTGCTGTACTCAGACATTGGTACCAATTCTAAAGGGGAAAAAACATGGTCGAGCAACATGGTTTTTGTAGTCCTCTGTACTGAAGGCGCAAGCTGGATCCTAGCCCCTCCGGCAGCAGCCTCTCCCTCCTTTTCTCTCCTCGGACTTGTGCTAGCGAAATCAAAAGTGCTAGTGCAAGTCCGAGGAAATCCATTGCGGGTTGGGAGGCTTACACAGGGATAAGGGGATTTAGATCCCCTTTCTCTGCTGAAGCCTCTCAATACGCCTCTCAATACGCCCCCTCCCGCTAGATACAACGCGCCCATTTTTGTGCGACTGTACCAGTGGGGGGGGAGAAGGGGGAAAGGAAAGGATTGGGCTCTTATTCAAGTGAAGAATACAGCGCCAACGTTGAATTCAGGTGTTTCAGACTTTGCATATATAATTTGCTATTTTATTAGAAGGTGGGTTTTCTGGATCTGTAGGGGGTCCTCTATATTTTATACCAATTTGATGTGCCAGAAGTGTCTAGCTCTTATTTGGAATATCTGGAAACACAGCAAGTTTAAAAAAAAAAATCCCCTAAACTTGACTGCAATGCTTTTCAGCCATACATACACCTTACGTTTGTCTTATATGCATGAACCTAATGCTTCCTGGAAAGCGAAGCAAGACATTCTCGCTACCATCCATCTTTATTTCACTCAGAACTATAAACTCTGTAATCTGCAAACAAATGAGGATGCCTGGAAAACAGCAGCAGTTTGATGAGGCCCCATGCACATCAGAGGGTCCAGCCAGCCCCCATAAGCCGATTGAACCACCGTATCTACCAGAACTCCTTCATGGATCATTGCCTTGTCGTGGCGAAGGGGCTTGTGTAACTCAATGAAGCCATGAGCTATGCCGTGCAGGGACACCCAAGACGGACAGGTCGTAGCAGAGAGTTCTGACTAAAAGTGATCCACTGGAGAAGGAAATGGCAACCCACTCCAGTAACCTTGCCAAGAAAATCCCATGAACAGTACCAAAAGGCTAAAAGATATGACGCTGGAAGATGAGACCCTAAGGTCGGAAGGTGTCCAATATGTTACTGAGGAAGAGCGGAGGACTATTCCAAGTAGACCCAGAAAGGATGAAGCGGTTGGACCAAGGCCAATAGGACGTTCAGCTGTGGATGTGTCTGAGGTTGAAAGGAAAATCCAATGCTGCAAGGAGCAATACTGCTTAGGAACATGGAATGTGAGGTCTATGAATCAAGGCAAGCTGGATGTGGTCAAAAATGAGATGATAAGATTGAACATTGACATCTTGGGAATCAGCGAACTAAAATGGACGGGCATGGGCGAATTTAAGTCAGGTGACCATCATATCTACTACTGTGGGCATGAATCCCTTAGAAGAAATGGAGTAGCCCTCATAGTCAATAAAAGAGTGGGAAAGGCAGTACTGGGGTGCAACCTCAAAAATGACAGAATGATTTCAGTTCGAATCCAAGGCAAACCATTCAACATTACAGTAATCCAAGTGTATGCCCCAACCACTGATGCCGAAGAAGATGAAGTTGACCGGTTCTATGAAGACCCACAACACCTTCTAGAACTAGCACCCCAAAAAGATGTCCTTTACATCATAGGAGACTGGAATGCTAAAGTAGGAAATCAAGAAATAAACGGAACAGGCAAGTTTGGCCTTGGAGCGCAAAATGAAGCGGGGAAAGGCTAACGGAGTTCTGTCAAGAGAACACGCTGGTCATAGCAAACACTCTTTTCCAACAACACAAGAGGCGACTCTACACATGGACATCACCAGATGGTCAATACCGAAACCAGATAGATTATGTGCTTTGCAACCAAAGATGGAGAAGCTCTATACAACCAGTAAAAACAAGACCTGGAGCTGACTGTGGCTCAGATCATGAGCTTCTTATTGCAAAATTCAGACTTAAACTGAAGAATGTAGGGAACACCACTAGACCAGTCAGATATGACTTAAACCATATCCCTTATGAGTATACAGTGGAAGTGAAGAATAGATTTAGGGCATTAGACCTGGTAGACAGAGTGCCTGAAGAACTATGGACGGAAGTTCGTAACATTGTACAGGAGGCAGCAACTAAAACCATCCCAAAGAAAAAGAAATGTAAGAAGGCAAAGTGGCTGTCAGATGAGGCTTTACAAATAGCTGTGGAAAGAAGGAATGAGAAAAGCAAGGGTGAAAGGGAAAGATATAAACAACTGAATGCAGATTTCCAGAGAATAGCAAGGAGAGATAAGAAGGCCTTCTTAAATGAACAATGCAAGGAAATCGAGGAAAACAACAGAATGGGGAGGACTAGAGATCTCTTCAAGAAAATTGGAGATATCAAGGGAACGTTTTGTGCAAAGATGGGCATGATAAAGGACAAAAAAGGCAAGGACCTAACAGAAGCAGAAGAGATTAAGAAGAGATGGCAAGAATACACAGAAGAACTATACAAGAAAGATCTTAATGTTCCTGATGACCACGTTGGTGTGGTCACTGACCCAGAGCCGGACATCCTAGAGAGTGAAGTCAAGTGGGCCTTAGGTAGCATTACTAACACCAAAGCTAGTGGAGATGATAATATCCCAGCTGAGCTACTTAAAATCCTAAATGATGATGCTGTGAAAGTGCTGCACTCAATATGCCAACAAATTTGGAAAACTCAGCAGTGGCCAAAAGATTGGAAAAGGTCAGTTTACGTTCCAATTCCAAAGAAGGGCAGTGCCAAAGAGTGTTCAAACTATCGCACAATTGCACTCACTTCACATGCTAGCAAGGTTATGCTCAAAATTCTACAAGCTAGGCTTCAGCAGTACGTGGACCGAGAACTACCGGAAGTACAAGCTGGGTTTCGAAGAAGCAGAGGAACTAGAGATCAAATTGCCAACATGCGCTGGATCATGGAGAAAGCACGAAAGTTCCAAAAAAACACCTACTTCTGCTTCATTGACTACGCAAAAGCCTTTGATTGTGTGGATCACAACAAACTGTGGCAAATTCTGAAAGAGATGGGGGTACCAGACCACCTTACCTGTTTCCTGAGAAACCTGTATGCAGGTCAAGAAGCAACAGTTTGAACCGGCCATGGAACAACCGATTGGTTCAAAATTGGGAAGGGAGTACGGCAAGGCTGTATATTGTCACCCTGCTTATTTAACTTATATGCAGAGTACATTATGAGAAATGCAGGGCTGAATGAATCGCAAGCCGGAATCAAGATTGCCGGGAGAAACATCAACAACCTCAGATATGCAGACGATACCACCCTAATGGCAGAAAGCGAAGAAGAACTAAAGAGCCTCTTGATGAGAGTGAAAGAGGAGAGTGTAAAAGTTGGCTTGAACTCAACATTAATAAAACTAAGATCATGGCATCGGGTCCCATCAATTCCTGGCAAATAGAAGGGGCAGAAATGGAAGCAGTAACAGATTTTACTTTTCTGGGTTCCAAGATCACTGCAGACGGAGATAGCAGCCATGAAATTAAAAGACACTTACTCCTTGGAAGGAAAGCTATGGCAAATTTAGATAGCATAATAAAAAGCAGAGATATCACCATGTCAACAAAAGTTCGTATAGTCAGGGCGATGGTGTTCCCAGTAGCAATGTATGGTTGCGAGAGTTGGACCATAAGGAAGGAATAGATGCTTTTGAACTGTGGTGCTGGAGAAGACTCCTGAGAGTCCCTTGGACTGCTAGGAGATCAAATCAGTCAATCCTAAATGAAATCAACCCTGACTGTTCCCTGGAAGGACAGGTACTGAGGCTGAAGCTCAAATATTTTGGCCACCTAATGCGAAGAGAGGACTCTCTGGAGAAGCCTCTGATGCTGGGAAAAATTGAAGGCAAAAGGAGAAGGGGAAGGCAAAGGATGAGATGGTTAGACAGCATCACCGATACAACGAACATGAAAATGAGCGAACTCAGGAAGATAGTGGAGGATAGGAAGGCCTGGCGGGATATGGTTCATGGGGTCACGAAGGTTCGGACACGACTTAACGACTGAACAACAACAACAATCTATGCAATTACAATTTGGAGTCAATGCCATGTAATAAAAAGAAAGATTTTACTGACTTCCGACTGCAGCGGGTTTCCTCAAGGGCAGCCGCTACAGAAATACAATAAAATCCAAGGAGAAATGTAGTCCAACGTTTGTCCTTGAGGAAGCCCGCTGCAGTCGGAAGTCAGTAAAATCTTTCTTTTTATTACATGGCATTGACTCCCGTAATTGTTCGACATTGCTGCATAACGACGAGCCATGAAAGTTTTCGATCCAAATTGAAGTGCCTCTACGGGGAGGATATCTTTCGGAAGCTAAAGTCATTGGAGAAACAACGACTCCACAAGATGAAGCTGCGGACCACCTTGACTTTCTTGCTACGTTGCAGGGACGAAGGGGTGATCCCAATGTTTCTAAGACATCACCGTAAATTTGATAAGAGGAAAACGGAAAACATCTACCAAAAAATGGAAAATGCGCTACTAAGAGAAGAGATCCGAACGACAAGATACCAACTGAGCCAAACGGATCCGCTGCTTCTCAAATTACACCTAAACGTGAGCAATGTTTTAACTAAAGAAGATTGGGCAGGGTGGGACAGGACAACTTTGGACTGGATAAACAAACAAGAATATATTATCAAACAGAGACATTGTAAGAAACTGGATGCACTAATAAATAAGGAATTTAAAGGGACAGTCACCGTAGATCCAGATAAAGTAGTCATCAATCTATCCAGCCACAATTTGACAACAGCACAACAATCAATACTGAGTAAAGGAGGCAATTTTGCTATAACTCCTAGAGAGATACCCAAAGAGCAAATTATTGCCAATATAGAGACTACCTTAACAGCCTTTGATAAGGATACGGCTGAAGAACTTAGAATACAAATTGCAAATATATTGCTTAAAGCTAATCCCCCCCCTAGTAACATTAGCAGAGCAGAAAGCATGGCTATTAGGCAATTAAAAAATAATCAAGAGATAGTTATATTACACGTAGACAAAGGCAATGCCATGGTGGTGTTGAATTCCAAGGATTATGATAGTAAAATTAGGGACCTTTTGAGTCCCGAAACATATACAATTTTAAAAAGGGACCCTACTAGTAGGATTTTAAAAGAGACTAATAAATTGATTAAAAATTCTAATTTTAATGAAGCATTAAAAAATAAACTGACAAAATCTGAGGCGTTACCACCAAGACTATATGGGTTACCTAAAATCCATAAAACAAATTGCCCCCTAAGACCTATAGTGAGTAACATCGGGTCACCAACATATGGGCTGTCTCAACATCTTGCAAAAATATTACAGCCGCTTGTAGGCAATACCTCCAGCTTTGTTCAGAACACTTATCACTTTATTGAACAACTACAATTGATGAGTTTGAAGGCTGAATCAAGGCTAGTGAGTTTTGATGTAACATCTTTGTTTACCAACATCCCATTAGACAAAGCAATGGAGTTAATAGAGAGTCTCACTATACCTAGAGAGCTGATTCCTTTATTCAGGCACTGTCTTACTTCCACCTATTTTATTTGGAAAGGGGAGTTTAGGGAACAAAAAGAGGGGGTAGCCATGGGGAGCCCCCTCAGTCCAGTGATTGCCAACCTATATATGGAGACCTTTGAGAAACAGGCATTAGAAACTGCTGTCTTAAAACCAGATGTATGGATTAGATACGTCGACGACGTATTTTGTATATGGTCATATGGGGAGAATGAGCTTGAGAAATTTACAAAACATCTAAATGCCCAGTGTAGCAATATTCAATTTACGGTAGAAAAAGAGGAAAACAATTCCCTACCTTTTCTAGATGTCCTAGTGACAAGAAATGATGACTTGTCAATAGGACACAAAGTTTATAGGAAGCCTACGCACACAGGGAAATACTTAGACTACAGTTCCAATCATCATCCATCTCAGAAAAATTCACTAATTAATTCTTTAACATATAGGGCAATCAAAGTTTGTGACAATAATTCATTGGAAGAGGAAAGAGTGAAACTTTTCAACTCACTCTTAGCTAATGGATACCCTAAAACCCAAATTACCCGTTGCTGGAGACAACAACAATGCAAAATCAAAGCAACTAGAGAAGGGACATTAAAGAAAAACAACGAAATTGATAAAAGCAAAACAGAAGATAGACCTTGGGTATGTTTACCATTTATTAAAGGCACTACAGATAAGATTGCCAGAATTTTACAACGAAAAAATGTGAAAACCACCTTTAAACCAACTTACAAAGTACAGCAGGCGCTGGGGAATCCAAAGGACAAAAGAATGAAACTGTCAAATGCGGGAATTTATTCAGTCCCGTGCGAATGTCAAAGATTTTATATCGGAATGACGGGCAGATCTATAAATACAAGACTGAAGGAACATGAAAGAGCTCTAAGATTAGAACATCCCTTACAGTCATCAATTGCAGAGCATGCCCTGACAGAAAACCACACGATCCTTTGGAAAGATACTAAGTGCCTACAGAGTGAGAACAACGTCAAGGTGCTTAAACAATTGGAAGCTTTAGAAATAAGTAAATGTGCAGTAGGTCAACTTCTGAATCGTCAGCAGTACTTAACTTTCTCCAACCGTATTTGGTTACCGATCTTACACCAAAATAATAAAATAGCAACAAGAGAAATAGGAAGGGACGCTACAGTAACTAAAATTGAAGCAGCTGCTGCGGTCACGAGAGGACAGCGAAAGTAGGTCATTTCCGCTTTCGAAGAACTGGGTTCCCGCGCTTTCGGGCATTTATTGGAAAGAAAGGTGATCTTAGGACAATACCATCTACAATCATCATGATTGATCCTATGAAAATGCTCTGAGTTTTGCCAGAGCGAAACGTTGGACTACATTTCTCCTTGGATTTTATTGTATTTCTGTAGCGGCTGCCCTTGAGGAAACTCGCTGCAGTCGGAAGTCAGTAAAATCTTTCTTTTTATTACATGGCATTGACTCCCGTAATTGTTCGACATTGCTGCATAACGACGAGCCATGAAAGTTTTCGATCCAAACAACAATCTACCAGAAGCATTGCGGGGGGGGGCGGTGCGCCCCTGGGTGACACGCGGGGGGGAGACAAAGCAGGCGGTGAGAATCGTGATGTTTCAGCGACGGAGATGGCACTGGGTTTGGCCCACCCTCCCGGCCTGCGTCTCTGAATGGGGGTGGAGCCACGGCGGCAGTTATGTCACTTCCAGTGGTGATGCATCGCGACGCCACTGGTATCTACCAGTCAGCTGATGCAGATTCTTAAATAATAAGTGTGGAAGGAGCCATTGCCTATTGCCATTGCCTACTACTGCTGCTGCCCATCACCTGCCACCAGGAAACTTGACTTGGAGGACTTCCAGCAACTTGGTCGGAGCACTGCTCTTGCTCCTGGGCCAATGCGGTATTTCCCAGGCAATCCAGACCAAAGTGTGCCATAAAGAGCCGATGCACCACAATTCGACACCAGCATAGTAAAGACCACTTAGAGTACCCTGAATTAAATCAACCAAAGGAGCAAAAAGGGCACGTTTATGCCCCAAAGTAGTCATTCTCTAGGTATATCACCATCGATATTAGAGATGATCAATACAGTATTTACACCCAAGAGCTGCTAAACTAGTTTTTTGGATGAAATCCTTCTGCTCGCCATGGCTGAGATAATTACAAAGACAGCTTCTAAATTACTTTTGTCATCCTGCCAGCAACAGATTTTTACTTAAGTGGTACACTTTACTACTGTACAGACTCATTATACCAAGCAAGCTAACAAGGATCTATTTGATTTTTTTTTCCCCTTTGGGGAAAAAAGTGATTTATCCCCTAAAGGAGCTGGAGATGCAGCCTTCTGGGATTCTAATTGTGCTCTTTTCATAATTTTCTTCGTTTTAGAAGAAATATTGATAACATCATTACTGTTCAATTATGAAAATCCTGGCTACATGTATCAGTTGAAAGCCAATTAGCACTTTCCTCCTGCTCGTTTTCAAGTATGTTTCGTGACTATTCCTGAACACACTTAATGCATATTATAAAATAGTTTCTATATAAATTGCTTTCCCCAGAAGGGAAAGTTTGTTCCTGGTTTTAAGGCACAACTTAAGATGAGCAGTAATTTCCTAGACATACGGAACATTATCATCAGTAATACACTCTGGTGAGCAACTGCATGCAATTGAGAGGATAGGACTTCCCATATGAAATGGAAACAAAGGCCATTTGGGGAAAGGAGTGTGGAGGTTCGATTCAGACAGTTCTGCTTTCCCTTATGTGGTTTCCGAGTGGCAACTGGTACCTTTTTCACATGCACAAGTATATGGGGGGGGCACACGGGGGAACCAGAATCATAGCCACTATCACTATTTCCAGTCCGGGTCAGGACATGGGATCTTGTATGTGCAGATACCTTTGCCTTGTGCAGCTCCAATCATGTCAGAGATGCCCCACGCCCAGCACTAAAACAGTCAGGTACATTTGTTACAGAGACAGAGAGTGCCTGTACATGCAGCATAACTAGGCTGACCATATCCAACAAGGGACAGGGTGCCTATACCTTTAACCAGTGTAAGAAGAGGGAATTTGGGCAGGTGCCGCTTGTTGCACCCTTCCATGATGAGCTGCACCTGCCCAAATTCCAGTGGTTCAAGGTATTGGCACCTTGTCCCTTTTTGGATGTGGTCAGTCTAAGCATGACGTGCTCAGGCTACCTCCAAGGCTTCAGCCAGGGGTGGCAGCCACAGCAGAGCTGCCAAAGGCCCATCCAGTTGACCTCTAAAGCCCCCAGCAGGCAGCAGTTGTGTGAATGGCTCAGCCAAGCAATGTGTGTGTGTGTGGGGGGGTGAGAGCAATCCTGCTTTCTGCCCCACTCCCCTCTCTGCAATTTACTCCCTCAGAGGCCTCTGCGCTGATGCAAGGATCCCCATTTGCCCCAGGGCAGAAGAACAACTTGCTCGGTCATTTCCTCCTCATCTCTCCAGTTGCCTATCTGGATGCTCCTCCCCCCTCTCTCACAGTGCAACCTGATGCATGTCTGCTCAGAAGTACCAACAGGAGCCACTGGGGCACTGATAGGTCTAGGGCAGAGGTCTCATTCAGCACCCCAGTGGCCCTAAGGCAGGAACACCCAAGCCGCCCCCTTTTATCTTCTTGGCCATCCAAGTGTTTGGTATTGGCACTGGCTGCAGTACTACCAATGTGGTCAGGAATCAGCAGCAGCCTGAACATAAGAACATAAGAAAGAGCCTTGCTGGATCAGGCCAAGGCCCATCTAGTCCAGCTTCCTGTATCTCACAGTGGCCCCACCAGATGCCTCCGAGAGCACACAGCCAACCAGATACCCTGTTTCCTGTTGACACTCCCTTGCAGAGGCAAAACTAGGGCGGAGCAAGCGGAGCACTGGCTCCGGGCGCCATCACCCCGCCCGGCGCCCCGCCCACGAGTCGGACTCGAGTCTCTGAGTCCGACCGGCCCCCTCAATCGGCTGCCCTTTTTCCCTCAGTAACAGTCTGAGCATGCGCAAAAAGAACGGTATAAATACCATTCTCGCAGCGGGCCTTCCTTAGAAGGCCCCGGGCAGCCGGCCGGGGAAGACGTCCCCGAGCCGGCTCTCCCGATTGAGGGGGGTGGTGCCCCCTCCGGAGCACGCCGCTCCCCCTCCGGAGCTCGCAGCCCCCCCTCCGGAGCGTGCCGCGGCTTATCGGCCGCGGCGATATTTTATTATAGGGGCGGGCACAACCCCCCCTTGCTCCAGGCGCCAACAGAGGCAGTTACGCCTCTGCTCCCTTGCACCTGGCACAGAGAAAAACTGTTTCCTGTTGTCACTCCCTTGCACCTGGCACAGAGGAAACCTACTTCTAGAGCCAGGAGGTTGCTTATGGCTTGTAACCTGTGATGACTGACAACTAGAGCTGCTGCTGAATCCACACCTGCCAGCTCCAAGGCTAGAATCCTGCTGCTAGGTGGAGCAAAAGCCTTTTCCAATATGAAAAGCCTGAAGAGAAGCTTGCCATGAACAACCAATCGAGGGGAGAGAACCCTACGCGTGCATGGCATAAGGGAGCTTACACTAATGCACACAGGCTGGGGTGTGCATGATCTCACACACACCCATGCTCATTCATAGAATACTTGAGCCTGGCTGCAGTGCAGAAAAAAAATAAGATGATGGTCATAAGATTCTGTGTTTTTTTCTAAAGAGTTTATGCCTGGTGTTTTTTTTCTCGCCAACTGGAATAACACTCAGAACACCTAGATAAGGTAGGCTAAAGATCCAGGTGAGTATACTGAAGACTGACTGACTTACCTATGCATAATTCAAACCACAACTCACCGACTGCTCTCCAAAATTATTTCCTGCCACACTGCATATATTGATATCATCAGAAATGGTGAGCTACTTGCAATGAACTGGAAGAGGGGGATTTTCTTATAAGCGAGAATACTTAAACATACATAAAATAGAAATTGGGTGGAAGAAGCCCAAAATCAATGTGCTTCAGTGTACCTACTGTTGCATAGAAACAGGCCGCACATTTGTCACATCCCTGCTCAATCTCAATATCTTTGAAAGACTCCCAATACTTCCAACTTTTCAAAGGACTGTGCGTTAACAAGATTGTGATGAATTTCCTAGCAAGTAAAACCCAATTCCTAGAGCTTCCTGGAAACATATTAGGGAGAGCTCATCTGTTTTAACTACTCCTGTAAGACAAATATTTCTTTCCCCCTGTTTTGCTAGAATATAAAGCAAGAACTAGTGCCAGGGACACATTTATAAACATGGAAGCTGAATTATACAACTCCTCCATGTGCTATTTGCTATTCCAACACAAGACAACTGTAAACTACAGAATGACTGGCTACATGCCTTTGATATTGAAACAGCTGTATTGACCGATTCCAAAATAATTTGTCGACTTTATTTATTTATTTATTTAACTACTCGGGTTTTTTTCCCTTGCTTTTCTTCCCGGAGGGCACCCAAAGAAGCTTACAGAGTCATAAAAATCACATTTAAAATTATAGCTTAAAAAAAATACTTTGGATAGTTTATATTAAATAATCTGTCCTCCCACCACATTGCAGTGAACAGAGAATCATTATCTTGCTTAAATCCTTTCCTTTAAATGCCATGTTAAAACAGGTGAAATCTACCTGGATAACTGCACAATCTTATGTAAATTAGTGTCAGGGGAGCGTGCACTCCCCCAGCGCTGGGTGTTGTAAATGCGCCATAAAGCGCATTTACGGCACCCGGAGAGTAAGGGCTGCCGGTGCAAAGGCCGGAGGCCCTCTCTCCCCCAACATGCCGTCCCAGCGCCTGCTGGACCAGGTAAGCACTGCACCGGCCTGTGCAAGGGTGGGGGGAGGGCAGACCAGGAGGCGAGGGAGGGCAGCCATTGGGTGAACCAGGAAGGGGAGGGCAGGAATATCGGCGGGATATCTTACACGCCGGGCTCAAATGCAGGCCCATAGGGCCTCAGGCTGCGTGCACCGAGGGAAGGGGACGATTATCTCCTTCCCTCAAGGTGCACCCAGGCTGCCCCGGGGCTTCCCAGGACCAGGATAGGATGCTGCAGCCGGCCCTTTAAGTCAGTCGCCGCATCTTGCACAGGATTGGGCTGCCCATCACCAAGCACCCAAATTCCAGGGTGAATGGTGTCAAACCCAAATACTGATACACTGAATGGGCCTTGTTAATACATCCCTAGAGAAGGACAACAGTTACGTTCACAGTTTTCATCAAATGTGTTCCAAGTCTTGTTCCTTAAGTTCCGTTATTTATGTAATACTGTATTATGGTCAGAAATAGGGCTCACAGTCTAAAAAGAGATGCAGAAGAGACACCAGCAACAGCCACTAGACAAGACACCATGTTGGGGTGAAGAGGGACAGTTTCTCTCCCCCCGCTAAATATAAGAGGACACCACTTTTAAAGAGTGCCTTTTATTACCTGAATATCAATCTGAATGATGTGCAAGAACTGCACGGATCAATTTGTGAATTAGGTTTTACTAGAAAGTTGTAATGTTATGACATCTGTGTTATTGTATAACAATACAATATCAGGGGTGAGAAGTTCCGTTATGCAAGAAGTTAGCTGTAGGCATTGTAGAAGCTGCCATTACTAAATTAATTTATCTGGCATTCATTGATTTCAGTAAAAAATTCTCTTCAAGTTGTAGACATGGCAGGAAACAATTGGCTGTAGAAGGCTGAAACAGGAAAAGAGCGAACGAGGTGTTCTACTTAGTCATATTTTGGGTTGCCTTACAAGTCATTCTTGCCAGAAGGAACAGTATCCTTGAGGTGAGTTTTCCATGTACATGTTCCAGCACGACAATTTTTTTCTTACTTTTCCTTCTCTTTAGGCCAGGGGTTCTCAACCTATGGAGGCCCAGGTACCCCCTATTACGGTCCAATTTTCTGAAGCACCCCTGCTAATTAATTGCTAATTAATTGGATTAATCAATCAATTAATTAGCTAATTAATTGTTAAATAAAATGTACTAAAACAATCTTAAATGTGAAAAATGTCTTACTTAATTCTGTGTGTGTGCGTGCGCACGTGTGTGTGTGTGTGCGCGCACGCACATGTTTGTGTGTGTGTGTGTGTGTGTGTGGGAGAGAGACAGACAGACAGACAGGGAAATTGCATTTAAGTTCTAATTGTTGTTGTTGTTCAGTCGTTAAGTCGTGTCCGACCCTTCGTGATCCCATGAACCATATCCCGCCAGGCCTTCCTGTCCTCCACTATCTTCCTGAGTTCGCTCATTTTCATGTTTGTTGTATCGGTGATGCTGTCTAACCATCTCATCCTTGGCCTTCCCCTTCTCCTTTTGCCTTCAGTCTTTCCCAGCATCAGAGTCTTCTCCAGAGAGTCCTCTCTTCGCATTAGGTGGCCAAAATATTTGAGTTTCAGCCTTAGTACCTGTCCTTCCAGGGAACAGTCAGGCTTGATTTCATTTAGAATTGACTGATTTGATCTCCTAGCAGTCCAAGGGACTCTCAGGAGTCTTCTCCAGCACCACAGTTCAAAAGCATCTATTCTTCGGCGCTCAGCCTTCCTTATGGTCTAACTCTCGCAACCATACATTGCTACTGGGAACACCATCGCCCTGACTATACGAACTTTTGTTGGCATGGTGATATCTCTGCTTTTTATTATGCTGTCTAAGTTTGCCATAGCTTTCCTTCCAAGGAGTAAGCGTCTTTTAATTTCATGGCTGCTGTCTCCGTCTGCAGTGATCTTGGAACCCAGAAAAGTAAAATCTGTTACTGCTTCCATTTCTGCCCCTTCTATTTGCCAGGAATTGATGGGACCCGATGCCATGATCTTAGTTTTATTAATGTTGAGTTTCAAGCCAACTTTTGCACTCTCCTCTTTCACCCTCATCAAGAGGCTCTTTAGTTCTTCTTCACTTTCTGCCATTAGGGTGGTATCGTCTGCATATCTGAGGTTGTTGATATTTCTCCCAGCAATCTTGATTCCGGCTTGTGATTCATTCAGCCCTGTATTTCTCATAATGTACTCTGCATATAAGTTAAATAAGCAGGGTGACAATATACAGCCTTGCCGTACTCCCTTCCCAATTTTGAACCAATCGGTTGTTCCATGGCCGGTTCGAACTGTTGCTTCTTGACCCGCATACAGGTTTCTCAGGAGACAGGTAAGGTGGTCTGGTACCCCCATCTCTTTAAGAATTTGCCACAGTTTGTTGTGATCCACACAATCAAAGGCTTTTGCGTAGTCAATGAAGCAGAAGTAGGTGTTTTTTTGGAACTCTCGTGCTTTCTCCATGATCCAGCGCATGTTGGCAATTTGATCTCTAGTTCCTCTGCCTCTTCGAAACCCAGCTTGTACGTCCGGTAGTTCTCGGTCCACGTACTGCTGAAGCCTAGCTTGTAGGATTTTGAGCATAACCTTGCTAGCATGTGAAATGAGTGCAATTGTACGGTAGTTTGAACACTCTTTGGCACTGCCCTTCTTTGGAATTGGAACGTAAACTGACCTTTTCCAATCCTTTGGCCACTGCTGAGTTTTCCAAATTTGTTGGCATATTGAGTGCAGCACTTTCACAGCATCATCATTTAGGATTTTAAGTAGCTCAGCTGGGATATTATCATCTCCACTAGCTTTGTTGTTAGTGATGCTACCTAAGGCCCACTTGACTTCACTCTCTAGGATGTCCGGCTCTGGGTCAGTGTCCACACCAGCGTGGTCATCAGGAACATTAAGATCTTTCTTGTATAGTTCTTCTGTGTATTCTTGCCATCTCTTCTTAATCTCTTCTGCTTCTGTTAGGTCCTTGCCTTTTTTGTCCTTTATCATGCCCATCTTTGCACAAAACGTTCCCTTGATATCTCCAATTTTCTTGAAGAGATCTCTAGTCCTCCCCATTCTGTTGTTTTCCTCGATTTCCTTGCATTGTTCATTTAAGAAGGCCTTCTTATCTCTCCTTGCTATTCTCTGGAAATCTGCATTCAGTTGTTTATATCTTTCCCTTTCACCCTTGCTTTTTGCATTCCTTCCTTCCACAGCTATTTGTAAAGCCTCATCTGACAGCCACTTTGCTTTCTTGCATTTCTTTTTCTTTGGGATGGTTTTAGTTGCTGCCTCCTGTACAATGTTACGAACTTCCATCCATAGTTCTTCAGGCACTCTGTCTACCAGGTCTAATGCCCTAAATCTATTCTTCACCTCCACTGTATACTCATAAGGGATATGGTTTAGGTCATATCTGACTGGTCTAGTGGTGTTCCCTACATTCTTCAGTTTAAGTCTGAATTTTGCAATAAGAAGCTCATGATCTGAGCCACAGTCAGCTCCAGGTCTTGTTTTTACTGATTGTATAGAGCTTCTCCATCTTTGGTTGAAAAGCACATAATCTATCTGGTTTCGATATTGACCATCTGGTGATGTCCATGTGTAGAGTCGCCTCTTGTGTTGTTAGAAAAGAGTGTTTGCTATGACCAGCGTGTTCTCTTGACAGAACTCCGTTAGCCTTTGCCCTGCTTCATTTTGCGCTCCAAGGCCAAACTTGCCTGTTGTTCCGTTTATTTCTTGATTTCCTACTTTAGCATTCCAGTCTCCTATGATGTAAAGGACATCTTTTTTGGGTGCTAGTTCTAGAAGGTGTTGTAGGTCTTCATAGAACCGGTCAACTTCATCTTCTTCGGCATCAGTGGTTGGGGCATACACTTGGATTACTGTAATGTTGAATGGTTTGCCTTGGATTCGAACTGAAATCATTCTGTCGTTTTTGAGGTTGCACCCCAGTACTGCCTTTCCCACTCTTTTATTGACTATGAGGGCTACTCCATTTCTTCTAAGGGATTCATGCCCACAGTAGTAGATATGATGGTCACCTGACTTAAATTCGCCCATGCCCGTCCATTTTAGTTCGCTGATTCCCAAGATGTCAATGTTCAATCTTATCATCTCATTTTTGACCACATCCAGCTTGCCTTGATTCATAGACCTCACATTCCATGTTCCTAAGCAGTATTGCTCCTTGCAGCATTGGATTTTCCTTTCAACCTCAGACACATCCACAGCTGGACGTCCTATTGGCTTTGGCCCAGCCGCTTCACTCTTTCTGGGTCTACTTGGAATAGTCCTCCGCTCTTCCTCAGTAGCATATTGGACACCTTCCGACCTGAGGGGCTCATCTTCCGGCGTCATATCTTTTAGCCTTTTGGTACTGTTCATGGGATTTTCTTGGCAAGGTTACTGGAGTGGGTTGCCATTTCCTTCTCCAGTGGATCACTTTTAGTCAGAACTCTCTGCTACGACCTGTCCGTCTTGGGTGTCCCTGCACGGCATAGCTCATGGCTTCATTGAGTTACACAAGCCCCTTCGCCACGACAAGGCAATGATCCATGAAGGAGAATGATCCATGAAGTTCTAATTAACAAGTAATTAACTACTGATTGATGCTGATAAGGGTTAGGGTTAGGGTTGAGAACCCCTGCTCTAGGCTGCTGCTTCTTCTTCTTCTTCTTCTTCTTCTTCTTCTTCTTCTTCTTCTTCTTCTTCTTCTTCTTCTTCTTCTTCTTCTTCTTCTTCTTCAAAACAGGGTAGGTGAGCAGGTTTCCTCTTCCATTTCCAATATGGTTTGCCCAGGCTGAAGCAGTGACCAGGTAGGCAAAGAGGAGGCAGTGGTGGAATTGTCGAGGGTGGGGCACACACATGCATGCTAACACATGTGCACCAAAAAAGGAGCAAGAAAACGTGGGCATACTTTGGGTGCCAATGCAGTTTGGGCCAAGCCTATTCATGGGATTCCAAGGAAGGCAAGGGTGTTCTCCGTCAGTACAAGGAAGACAGACAAGATTCGTAGGTCCAAAATCTAAAGAGCAAAGTTGCTGCCCAGCTAATAGCTAAGGTCAGATGCACAAGGTGACCAATATACAGTAGATCATTCCCAGTACTTCCAGATATCAAATTAGCATGTTTTTCTTCAGCTATCTTCAGCTTCACCATTTTGGAGCAGTAGTGGGACTCTGATTCTAAAGATATTGAGGTTAGGGATTCCTCCTCAGAAGTTCAATGAAAAACAGGACCTAATTCTGCCACTTCTGTTTGGGCTTCTGTTCTTGGGGTTCTTGGTTATTTTAAGGGGGTTACAATATGGAGGTGACCCCAGGTGGGGGCAATGGGTTTCCAGATTGCTTGGGTTCATAGGAGTTGTGCTGCCTTCCTCTTTCCTTTGCTAATGGAGTTTTTGTGGGGAGGGGAAGGGCACAAGCAACCATTGGTCCTCTGGCATTAGGGAATGCTGGGTTTTCCATTACCTGGGAAAAAAACCTGTGAAAGGTGCTTAGAGGGAAACTATACTTCATGTTCCATAACTTCCCCTTAAAACAGCTGTCAAGCCATCCTCATTATCTTCTTTTCAACTTCTCTGTTGTCCGGAGTTCAAAACCCCATGTGTGTCCATATGCATGTGTGAATGTATGCATATGCATACATGCATGCACAGAGATGCAGACATACAACTTTCTCAGCCTGTATCAGATAAACTAAGGATTTGCCTATGAATGCTCAAGCAAAATAACTACATTAGTTACAAAGCCAGCAAGCTACAGTAGTTTGAGTATGACTCCTTGTTATTTGCAGATTCATAAATATAGACCAATTAAATTGGTCTATAAATATAGACCAATTAAATTAAATATAAATTTGGCCACCTAATGCGAAGAGAGGGCTCTCTGGAGAAGACTCTGATGCTGGGAAAGATTGAAGGCAAAAGGAGAAGGTGAAGGCCAAGGATGAGATGGTTAGACAGCATCACCGATGCAACGAACATGAAAATGAGCGAACTCAGGAAGATCGTGGAGGACAGGAAGGCCTGGCGGGATATGGTTCATGGGATCACGAAGGGTCGGACACGACTTAACGACTGAACAACAACAAAATATAAACTAAATATCACTGTGAGGAGGGAAATACAAAATGTACATAGTAAAAGTGGGAATTTATTTTCATGTCATATTCCCCTTTTCAAATAAGTAGAAAATATGTTATCTATGGACACACACCCCTTAATGCATTGTGTTGCAGATTCTCTTAGTCCATCCTTTATACAATTTGACCTGCCCAAACACAGCAACTGAATTCCAACGGGCTACAGGGGGAAATAAAATCTCTTGATGTTTGCACACTCAGCTTTTCTATACTTTGGTCCTGATGAACAAGAGACAGTGAGCCAGTTGGATAACTTTCTGTCTGCTTCGCAGTGGTCTTGTCAGACTTGACGAGGTGTGAAGAACGAGGATTAAAAAAAGAAAACGAAAAATCTTTGCAGAAAGCCTGAGATATTCGAACCAAATGTTAGGTTCTTAAAATGTTGAAAGTGCTGCTCTGTCAACATTAACCAATGAACCCACTGGCCCAATTCTGACAATGCTGGCCAAACATGGAGAGTCTGAAAGCGTCAAGACCTCACTTGTTTCCACAAGATAGTGATTTTTTTTCATGATTTGTTTTGACGTGATAAAGGTTATGTCTAAAGGCTGATCTACACGACAGGCAGAGGCTCCGCCGTCGCCTCTGCCTGGCGCCTCCGCGCTGGAAGCGGGGGAGTGGCTTCAAGCCTGTTGCCCCTCATGTTGTCCCGCCTTCCTAAGAAAGCGCAGTTGTGATTGGTTAAACTCAACCACTCAACGATTGGCCGAAACCTCGGCTGTGAACCGTCTGTGACCCCAGCCCATTTCCTCTCTCGCTCTGCCTTGGGCATTTGCCTTCCGCATAGGATAAGGCGGGATATGAAGTCCATAAATAAATAAATGAATGAATTAATAAATAAATAAGTGCTGTTTTGGGGAGGGAACGCAAAGCAGGGGAAGCCCTTCAGAGTATCAGTCTCTGCTCTGCTCCCTCCCCACCCGCAGTTCACCATTGCCAGTTTGCCAGGATGCCTTTTTTTGCTAACCACGGCACCAAAAAGGTGAAAGTCAGGAGCGGACGCCCCAGCCAGGCAGCACTAGCGAGCCAAGAAGGAGAGAGAATAAATGAATGAATGAATAAATAAATAAATAAGTGCTGTTTTTGGGAGGGAATGCAAAGCACTCTGCCCGTGCGTCCATACCTTTATCCATGCACAGAAGTTATTGAGTTGTGACTGTAGGCAAGGGGGCATGAATTTAAAATTTAAATTTAAAAGGAGTCCAACTGTTCCACAGACCCCAATATCTTCACCCATTCCCAGACAGTATTCGAAAAGTAACCTAGCTTCATCTGCACTGTTAATGGGTTTGCTGGGTCGCCATGGGCTCCCAGGCTTCTCTATATCTCCCTGACCAGTGCTTCATTCAAAAATCCCCAGCAAACAGGACGGGAATGGAGTTGCTGTGTTTGCTGTGTGGATGTAACCTCCAAGGTGATTGGTTGTCATTCACATTGGCATTCAGCCACCCTCCCCCCCCTCTCCTGTGATTGGTAGGCTGCAGCAGCTCCGCGAGCCACCTCCAAGCTCTGCCGTCACGCCCCCTAAAAAATAGAACACTCGACTTGGAGTACGCGGCAGTGGGGCGGAGGTCCGGCGGCTCCGCCGGATTAAAAAACGCTCCGCGACGCTGTCGTGTAGATCAGCCTTAAGAAAGCTGAGAGTAGGAAACGGGGTCCTGAATACAGTAATTACAGCCTTTTGATCCATCTCTGTTTAATCCTGGGCTGAAAGGTTGTGTGAGAAATGATATGTATCTGATTTCCATTATGTACTGACAAATGTCACCAAATGGATACAGTGATCTGAGACTAATCCAAGAAAAGAAGGATTGATCCTAGCCAAAGGAGTTTCTGACCACGTAAACAAGGATTGCTTGTATACATTAAGAAATACTGCCATCAGTCTGCCAACTGTAACCAAGATATTTGTTTTACTTATTGCTCTTGGGCTACAGTTCTATGTAAACTGGGCAGACCAATCCTAACTAACAACCCGATCCTGCATAACTCCTACAGCGGCAGAGCATGCGCTCCGCCGCTCTAGGCTGTCGCAAACATGCTATAAAGCACATTTGTGAGTGGACTAAGGGCTGCTGGTGTGGAGGCCAGCAGCCCTTACTCCACCACCCTCCGAACCAGCACCCACCTATGGAGGTGTCCTGCACCAATCAGTGTAGGGGCAGGGGGAGGGCGGGCCGGGCAATGAGGGAGAGGGGCCATTGGCCGAACTGGGCTGAGAGAGGGTGGGGATATAGGTGGCAGGCTCCACCGATATCCTAGGCCCTTTCGCAGCCTGGTTCGGAGTTACCCCGCCGCCTCGGATGTACGTCAGCTTCAGAGCTGGCGTACATCCGAGGAGACACATAGGTTGCCCTACATGCGGGGAAGGGGACGAATTCTCCTGAGGTGTTCCCAGGTCTCATCACCGTGGTCTGGGAATGGGCTCAGGATATTGCGGTCGCCATTTAGGCTGGTCGAGTAAAGTTGCATAGGATTGAGCTGTTAATCCCCCCACTGATGCAGCCGTACCACCGGAGTGCGTGTTGCATCCTATGGATGGGGCAATCCCGTAGGTCTCCTTCAAGTAAGGGAACATTTTTCCCTTGCCTGAGGGTAAGCCTTCACTGACTTATGTCTTATCAAATATGTCTTATCAAACCTGCACCAGCGATGTTGCTGGTGCAAGTTCAAGCAGACCTGGAAAGGCAGATAGATACTGCCCCCTTCCCGGCCTCAATCTGCCTCTCTTCCTGCCCAAGTCTCTGCCCCATTCCTCCCCCTCATTGCCCCGTTCTGCCCACCCACCTGCCCCTTGCAGTAACTTACTGGCACTGGGGTCCTTGGTGGGCCGTTGGTGCGTGGCTGCTTGCCGCAGTGTCCCAGTTGCATTCATGGAGTGTCACCTTTTGCGACAGCCATAAATAACACTGTGCCGCAAGAACATGAGTTCTGAACTGTGCTGCTAGAGCATGAGTGCAGTTCCAGGGACCCAATAGGATTGGGCCCTAGTTCAGAGTGAATGCCACTGAAACCAATGGGACTTACTTCTGGGTAAAGAGAATTGGGCTGTTAATTTTGCTTGTTGAGTTGGTAATTGGTTCTCTGCAGTTATAAAAGTAAACAGCATGGATGCAATTAAATCATTTTGGTTGTGCAAACTCATATTGCTGTTGATTGACCACCAATAGTCTAGGAGTATATTTGCCAAGGGTAAAACCAACTAACTTGCAACTTAATATTTATAAACACTACTATAGCTATCCTGGTAATTCTAACCTCCCACAAGAGAATGATTAGGGTTATAGTTTTGCTTTGTTTTAACTATTATTTGTTTAACTATTATTGATTCTTTTTATTTTTTTTACTATAATCTGCTGTCTTATGTAAGTGCTCTAGCACGTGTATTATAGGTTGGCGGGGGGTTTACTCTCGCTCTTGTAGGTTTTTTTATGCCATTAAGGTTAATTGATTGATTGATTGATTGATTGATTGATTGATATCCTAGTACGTGGGCACATAAATGACCCCAAGAAGACTTATTTTATTTATTTATTTAAATGATATTCTGCCTTTCACCAGTGGACCCCAAGACGACTAAGATGAAGAAAAAAACAGATTAACCCCCCCCCACAAAAATACTTTAAAACAATAGCTTTTTTTTCCCTCCTCCCACATAATAGTCAAATTCAAAATCATCCAATGAAATGGAGTGGTGGTAGCGTTTTGCCAGCTAAGAGGAAGTATTTTTTCAGGCAACATATACAGACTGTAGCTGGGTACTGTCAGAAACAGGATCCTGGACTAGATAGACCTTAGGCCTATATGAGACATTATATGGCAATACTGTATCTCACAGTTCTTAAACTTTTGGTTTTAGG
Organism: Plestiodon gilberti rubricaudatus; assembly: GCA_026170595.1. NCBI lineage: Eukaryota > Metazoa > Chordata > Lepidosauria > Squamata > Scincidae > Plestiodon > Plestiodon gilberti. The sequence continues at coordinate 158,596,189 of JANXHW010000005.1, read as the reverse complement.
TTAATCTAGTGAACATCCAAACATCTGGTGGGCAGTGACACCACTGGTAATCATCATCACCACCATCATCCCAGTGGTGAATGGCGTCCTTGGTGCAATTCCAGAGCACCTTAACATCATAGGGGCCACAGGAATTACCATCTATCAACTACAAAAAGCAGCATTACTAGGAACAGCTTTTTGCGACCATACTTACAACATCAAAAAACATGACAAAAGTCATGCATCCCAGGTCCTTCGGAAGGACTCAATGTCTGTATAAAACAAACCAGTCAATAATATATGTCTGACTATGCAAACCAAACAACAATAACAATAAATTAATAATCTTGGCTAGATCCCAAGTTGCAAAATATAACCAGAACAGCATATCATAATAACAGCCCAGTGCGGTAGATGAGGCTGAGAAGAAGTGATGGACCCAAGAGCTTCATGGTTCATCAAGGTTTGAACCATGGTGTCCCCCGTCCAAATCCAACACTCTAACTACACCACACTGGCTTTCCTGCCTGTTGCATATGACATTAGACGGTGTTCCTCTCTGCGCAACTTTACCCACATTTCCTCAGTCCTCATGACATATTAGTTCTAGGCATGTGCAGAACATCCTTGAGACATTCCAGTGCTCTCATCAAACTTTTGGTTTCCCTCAAAGGTTCCCAGAAGTTTCCTCAAGCAGGAACATCAAAGATGTGCCCTGAAATGTCATTATAACCACGAGATCCCCGTCCACATTCCCGGGCTCGGCAGCCCTTACACCACCTCCGCCCGCCTTTGATGTCCGCCGGCTCAAGAATTGGCGGACATCTGAGGAGGCCTGTTGGGGCCTTTCAGCCCTCCACCAGGGAAAGGGGACAAACATCCCCTTCCCCCGAGGATAACCCAGACTGTGCTGGAGCGGTCTGGGAAGGGCGTAGGATCCTGCGGCCGGTTCAATGGGCTGGCCATGGATCTTTGCGCAGAATTGGGCTGCACGACCCATAATAGGATAGCTGTTAGAATTGGTGTTCCAGGATATTGGTATTCTTAAAGTGTTCAGATGAACATTTGCATCAAAGTAATTATTTGATCCAGCTCAACAAAACTGTTTCATAGTAACCTCTAACTAACAGAACGTTCAGTTTGTCTGAGGCTGCAGTGCTGTTAATTAATTACTATGGTTCATAAAGAACTTAAATATTCCCTGATAATGATTTGTATCAAAATATATTGGGAGGGCCAGTGAAAGGGAAAGATAGTCCTCACCGCTGTCCTCCTAATGACTTATGACTGCATCTGTGCTACGTTGTTAATTATCCAGTTTCGGGGAATATGTTTCCTTGCATTAAATAACATCTGGAAAACCGTTGGAATCCTATTTGGACACATTCAGAACATTTCCTTGATTATTTTTGTATATGGAGAAAAACCCTTCACAACTACAATATGGATTTGTCTAAATATATACATTAGCAGAAGCACTCAAATTGAGTTCTAAAATGAGTCATAGCTGAAAACAAACACAAACTGTAGATATAATTGCACATTTTGAACTCCCCTATAAAGTTAATTGAACTGTTACGATGTAACAAAAACAATCAGTCTATCATATATATTCATTCCACATAGGAACATATTAAAGCTGTGCTTTCACAGACAATTCTTCATTTTAGCTTTATTGTTGATTTGCAGGCAAAATGCCCTGATGTTAGTTTAGCAAAACACAAAAAACACCCCACAGAAATTCTTGTAAACATTTAATGTGATACTAAAGGTAGCTTAAAAAGAGATTACCAGGCACAAATAATAGCTTTAATTACTGACTGTCTGTTAAAATGGTAACAATGACTGCTTTAAAACAATAAACAACCTATTAATGGCATAAAATGTGATAAATACTATCGTACTAATGACACCATTTATAAAAGGCCTTATAATGGATTTCTACTTTCTCCAATGTTTAGCAATAAAAAGAGAGTTGAAAGCATCTCACAAAATCACAAGCCAGCAAAACAAATGTTTAGCAGGCTCTGATGAAGGTAAGAATAGGGAAAACATCAACAGGTCAAAGGCATATGTAGAATAGTAATAATGGAAATGTCGAAAGACTGGGACAAGAGCCGTTCAAACGTTCACATTATTAAGGAGCTGGCCAGCGGGTGGCACAGTGGGTTAAACCGCTGAACCATGAGCTGTCGATCGAAAGGTCGGCAGTTCCAATCCGCAACAGGGTGAGCTCTCGTTGCTTGGCCAGCTCCTGCCAACCTAGCAGTTCCAAAGCACGTTAATGTGAGTAGGTAAATAGGTACCGCTTGCGGGAAGGTAAACAGCGCTCCGTGTTCCAGCTGCATGCTACGCGCTGCGGCAAGGAGAGTCATGCCGGCCACATGACAGCGGAGGTGTCTTCAGACAACGCTGGCTCTTCAGCTTTGAAATGGGGATGAGCACCATACCCTAAAGTCGGACACGACTGGACTTAATTGTCAGGGGTCACCTTTACCTTAGAAAGGCTGGGACAAGAGCCGTTCAAACGTTCACAGTTATTATTAAGGAGCTGTGCAATCAAGTCATGTAATTACAAGATATAGTTTGTGTACTAGTAACTCACAGCACACTGCTGTGCATGTCAACTCTGAAGTAAGTCCCATTGGCTACAATGAGGCACACTCCCAGGAAGGGTTGTGTAGGATTGCCTTAGTTAACACATTTATATAACACGCTGAAAGTCTGACAGCACAATCCTATGCATGTCTACTCAGGAGAAAGTCCCACTATTTTCAATAGGGCTTACTCCCAGGAAAGTGAGTATAGGATAGCAACCCAGAGGCGTCAGGCGCCGGGAGGGTGCCCGGGCGCATGGGGGCGGGGCCAGCGTCGCGTCGACACCCCCCCGCCCGTTTTGCTCCCATTTCAGAGCCAAACCGGCTGGAGGGAGGGAGGGCCCAGACACGACGACGCTGCTTCGGAGAGGGTGAGTTCCCCTGCCCCCATTCCTGCCGCCCGCGACCGAGCGCCTGGAGTTCCTGCTGCACGCATTCCGCCGTGGTTCCGCCTCTGTAGCAACCTGTGCCTGCACTTTCTGGAGGACACATCCCTAAGGTTTCTTTGACTCCCACTACACAATGTTTATCCACAAAAGGAACAGATGGCAATTTCATATCGGTGTGACTGAGGGTACAATCCTACCTAACTGCAGCACTGGCACAGCAGCTCCATAAAGTGCTTTGTGACAGTCCAGCAGTAGCCGGGGCTGGCGTGCAGTAGCGCAGGTAGAGGGGGGTGACGCAGTAAGTGCTGCACGGCGCTACACGGTTATGCTGCCTACACTGCTGGAATGACTCTGATGGCTAGTGGGAGGGGGCGCTTTGCACCACCATGTAGCGCCAAGCAGCACTTACCGCACCACCCCCTCTAGCTACGCTACTGCCAGCATGAAGGTTTTTGCTGGCCTGCACGTACTGCCAGAAGGAGCAGCATGCGCTGAGGAAGTTAAGATCCATACTGAGCAGCGTGGAATTGAAACGAGGGAGGGGGAGGTTAGTGAAGGGGGTGGGCAGATTGAGCCTGGGAGGGGGTTGGGATCAGCGGCGCTGGCACGCAACACAGCCTATCCCCTCTCCTGGCCCTGATTTGCTGACACGGGTCAATGTAGACTCGCACTAGCTATATAGCTTGCACAGGTCAGTGTTGTCCCACTGCAGCTGCTGAGGCTTACCCAGGGTCAACGGGATAAATGTCCAGCAGCTGAAGACATTTCTCTGGGGCTCGGGAACAACAGTGTGTGGACGGATGGAAGCCACATGGGGGCCAAAAATACAGAACTGAACGCTTTTGTGCACGCTTTCTAACTAGGCAAGAGATGTGCCTGTAGCAGCTCCACTGAATACTACTTGTATACCACTTATTTTGTAGGCTTGGGGAATACAGGAAGACTTGACCATGAGAAGAACAAATACACCTCGTTCTTTCAGGTGTATTTCTTTCTCTCTCATGTCCCCCAAACCAGTGGTTTAATCAGTTGCTAGTTAAGGAGGCCTCCTACGTCTCCATTTACTACAGCCATATGTCCATCTCTGGCAGATGCCAAGGAGAAAAATACCTTGTTACTGAGATTCATGCTTCTGCAGAACAGAGTACAATAGGAAGAAATGTTCTGAAGATTTCCTCCCCTAGCTAAAGTGGAGAGCAATCACAATAAGAGAGCTGATATCCAGCAGCGAGGAAGAGAATATAGTTTTACCATTGAAACTGTGTTTTTCTTAATAGTGCAGGAAGCGTTCCTCATTTTCCAAATCACTTTGTTTCTGCAAGGCATTCTGTTTAGGGGAAGTAGAAATGGGTAATATAAAAACATTAAGTAGGGTTGTGGACTTTAAATACTGTAATAGATTAATTCACCAAAGCGTTAGGTGGGGATCAGTTTTAATTGGCAAGTGTATTAAGTACCAGACAGTGTATAGAGTAGGCTTGACAATATACACTAGAAGTGACAGGTTAAGGGGGGGAAAACCCTGTTTCCTTGTAAATTGTACTCACTGGAGAAGGAAAGACTATATACTGAGTGACAGAACCATGGGAAGAAGAATAAATTTAAATATTTAGTAGAAATAAATACTCCTAAACCATGTTTCTCCTCTCAGAAATGCTTGGCAATAAAAACAGCCCCTAAGATAAGATTTCAAGTCCTTGTGTAGCCTCCCAAATAAAGCACTAGTAACTATTCTTCATAAGTTGATGTTTCAAATGTAAAATTGCTTATTTAAATGTTTGGGAGCAGAATGAGAAAATCTGCTCATGATACGAAAGGAGTTGCTTTCAAAAATACAACTTTGTGGTATGTTGGTAGTGTTTGTCATTATTTCCCATGGTTTTATTCGATTGGCCATTATGTAGATGTGTAATGTATTGGGGCTACAAAGATTACTGTATCTGAAAGCTCAGCGTGACTTCCAGCTTTGCATTATTCCATACAGTATACCTGTAGCTTAGCAGAGTAATTTCTGCAGAGATTGCTTGAAATAACACACAGCACAATTTTCTGTGGCTTTACCCGAAGGATTTTTTTTTCCAGTTCATCCAGACCACATAAAAAGGAGGTAAAGCTGCCATATTGTTTTTCATGCGTAGACTCACTCCTTGTACACAATGGAAAACCTTCCCCATTACTCTGAAGGGGGAGGGGGGGAGAATAGTCATTTAAGCTTAATGAATTGTTAGAGCTTTTATTTTAGTCTGTTTAGGATTCTCTGAATATACCTTTCGTAGGACTAGTGAAAGTTTGGCTTTGTTGCTATTAAACTCTCCCAAGAGACTGCTGGGAAATGAGGACATCGACCCTGTACCCATTCGAGTCACATTTAGGCCTAATTCATATCTGTTGCTCCCATCTGGATGGCTGTTCAAAAAGGAAAAGCGCCTCACACAGCTGGGTAGATTGATGGCTGTTTGGGAGAGAATTGTATTGGCCTTTCTGACGGCCTTCCCCCTTGCAAGTCCTGCAGGGAGGCAGATTTGCCCCTATGGGAAAGCAGGAGGTGCTGGGAGAAAAGGAATTCGTAGAGAGGAGAGGACCCCAGCCAGCTGTTTGCCATGTTGAGTAGTTGGGCCACGGTTTGTTAGAACATGTAGCAATCCCGCCCAGGAAAGAAGTGTGCTATTACAAATTAACTGCCCCATCCTACCTGCGATTAACTGGCCCATCCTACCTGGACCAGGCAATGGCGGTGCGCCTCTTCCACTGACACAGGGAGGGTCAGTTCCACTGACAGTGACTGAAGCCGTGCACTGCTGGGATGCCAGTGGGAAAGCCAGAGCACTAAATGGGGCTTTGGCCTGATCCAGCAGGGCTCTTCTTATGTTCAAAAAGAAGTGAGATTTCTTAAGATCACTTTTTTTAGCATAAAAAGTGAGACAGATCCTAAAGCAGCAATAATAATAATAATAATAATAATAATAATAATAATAATAATAATAATAATAAATAAATAAATAAATAAATAAATAAATAATTCCAGTATTTATATACCTCCTTTCTTGTCATTGGATTTCTCCTTTGACTTTAATTCAAGGCGATTTACAATAGGCAGGCAATTCTAAACCAAACCGCTTTTACAATAAATGTCCTAATCTTTCATAGGACGCTTCTTTCTAGGTGTTTCCTTTCATGGTCTGACCTCTCTCTGACTTTCCCCTCACATGTGTTGACTGACAGGCAACACCCCCTCACAGAGTGCCAGCTGCAGCTCTCTCTCTCTCTCTCTCTCTCTCTCTCTCTCTCTCTCTCTCTCACACACACACACACACACACACACACACACACACACACAAGCTACTCAGGGGCCAGTCCTTGATGATATCTTCCTCCTGGTGAGCAGAACTTGTATGATGAGAGTCCATTTCTCCTCTAACTAATACCCTAACTAATACACAGAGGGTTGGTTAATAAATCTATATGGGTTCTCAACCAGCGGTACTAGTACCACCAGTGGTACTTCGGCCGACTGCTGGTAGTAGTTGGACCGCCAGACCTCCAGGACCCTGCTCCGATGCAGCACTTTCGGCAGCGCATATTTGCTCCCGAGAGGCTCCTGCCTTTGGTCAAGCCGCTCAGGAATGCTGAGAAGGTCCCTCCCACCCGCCCAGAGCCTCCTACCTGCATTTTCTGACCTCTGAAAACCTGAAAACCCAGGAGTAACTGGTGACGATGTCATCACGTGGCGCCAGAGGTGTTACTCGGCTGGGAAGGGGTTAAGAACGCCTGCTATATTATATTTATGTACTGAACATTAAAAACATGAGGTGAGATTGCTGAGATGAAGAAGAATCATACTAACATATTTCCAAACACATTATATAGCAATACCTTGCACTTTTGTCTGGTTAGGGACCAGAGCATGAACAAAAGTCAAAAACTGATGAATATCAACGCATAGCCTAGGCCTAGACAAATACGCACTCAGAGCCTGCTGGAATCCCTAGCAGACTCCGTTATGAAAGGCAGCTGAGAGCAAGAGCTCGCGCAGACGCACAAAATGCGAGACCACCTACCTCAGTCGTGGGGATAAATTGGTAGAAGCATGCTGTTAGCCAAAATGCCTGTTACTTTGGGGAATAGCTTTAAATATGGCAAGTTGGCATATTCTGGGATCTTTACCTGTGTATACCAGAGTTGGTTTTGCAGAATTCCGTTTTTAAATAATACTGAGAACACACGTGGTTGCTTTCCAATATTTACTAAATAGTTCAGGCAAGAATCATACAAAAAGAAAATACAGTTCAATATGCATCACTTCAATCATACTCCCAAAGCATACAGATCTAGGAACCTAGGTAGAAGTACAAATAATTAGAAGGGATCTTGATTTACTTGGGTCATAGTCACCTAATTCTGGAGAGTTCACCTCAGCTGCTGCAAATGCTGTAGTTCTGGCACAACAGTGAATGAAAAAGGAGGAAGAAACACATTGGGTCTGAACTGGTCAGACTAGCGGTCTGTAGAATGACTGAGAACGAAGTCAAGTCAGAGTGGGGGGGGTATGAGCAGAAGGGGGAGAAATAAAATGATTCCCAGGTTCTGAACAAGCTGGGTTCAGGAACCAAATCAGAGACTAACTGAGGAGTAATGCAAAGAGAAGGGAGGGGGGGTTGCAAGAGTGAGGGAGGGGGCAAAGGGGGGAAGGGGAACACGATAGAGATAGTGGGAGCTCACCAGTACCAGTTCAAAGCGCAGGAGGAAGAGAGGGCCTTCCAGTCTGTTCCGACCTTTTATAGGAAGTTGAGCACATGTCTAAGGATCTCCAGGTACACAGACAAACAGGAAGCAGGGGTCCTAGAAGGGACACCTCAGTGCATCTCTGGGTAAACCATGTGACAAGGAAGAGGGTAATCAGGGTTTATGGTCCAGCCCTTACTTGAGACAAAGCAGAGGCTGGGTTGAGTCATCTCAGGTGTTCCAGGAACATATCAGCATAAGAGTGGGTTCTCCTTACCGGCAGACTGTCACTTAGCAAGACCTTGCCTATGTCCATTCTGTGGAGAGGGGGAAGGGAATGTAATGTGTGTACGTGGTGTTGAGGTATCCTAGGTTATGGTTATGATTTTGCAATATTACTAGGTAACACTACCCTAATCACAAGTAAAGCCCCTCTCTGATTCTGAAGTAGAGGCCTGTAACTGTGAGAACTATTACTCCAATTCTTGCATTCCAGCACTAATCGCGTAGAAGCAAGTGTCCTTGCATGTGCTGATCATGTACGCACATATGTAACCCTAATCAGAAAGTACAACCCCTCCTATGCAGACTCAGCCATGAACAAGCCATGCTTTGTGAAACTGGACATTACTGGACACTATTTCATAGATAAGCATATATGGAGGTGAGAAGGTGATAGGCTAGAAAACACCGCAAACAGGAGGAGAAATTGTTGATTATGCATGACGTTTAATTTGCTATAAAAGCTTTGAATGCCTCGTGTTTGGGGCCTCAGTCTTTTGGAACTGATTCCACTGGGGTCATTTGTTCCATGGAATAAAATCTATCCTGAATTCTATCATCTGTTTGCTGTGCTGTTATTGGACAACGTAGAGCCGGAATCCAGTACTACTTTATGGTGTACTACAGTGTGAGCATTTTGGGTCCATGGCGTGCTGAAATGCTGAATGCTGATCAGATCCTTCTCCTGGCTTCTCTTGGCCTTCTGGAGTCAATCTGTTACAGCCTGGTCCATGGTGCAGGATCACAAACGGCATGACCTTCGCTTGTGTCATAACACAGTCCAGCTCACAAATTCAGCTCACAAGTTCAAAGTCTTTTTGGCACATTCACATTTTAAAAGCCACTGGGTAACAATGCGCTAACCTGGCCCTGGCCTTCACACTCTATTGCTCTCCACCTTCTGCCAACCAGGCAGTTGCAATCCATCCCTTCATTCAGGTATATCCGGTCGATGTCAGAGCAATCGATTCTCCTCACATTGTCTTTCCCTGGGATGACAATTAACTCGACTCCTCGATTATTATGACTGATCCAGCTCCTTACCCTTTGCGGTGTTGGATGAAATCGGACGAAAGAGGAAAGCACGTGGGCGAAATGTGCTTATAATTGAGAACGGCTGAAAGAGCAAAGTGACGAAAATCCAAATATTGCTGTCATAGGAATTAAAGTGTGTGCTTAAGCATGAATTTAATGTATTTTCTGAATGATGCAATTATGAAAAGTATGCATTGCAATGATATTTCCAGTTTGTGTGTGTGTGTGTGTGTGTGTGTGTGTGTGTGTGTGTGTGTGTGTGAAGGTTAGGTTAGGAAGCCTGTCAGGAAAAGTCAGGTGGAAAAACAATTGATGTTTTGCAAGGAAAAGAAAAAAGTATCTGTTGTTTGGTTTCTCAATACTAAGAAGTTGTTTTAAAGACAGGATTTCCTGTTGACCCGAAATTTAAAACAAACTGGGGGGGGGGGGAGATTTAAACTTTAATATTAAAGAGTGAAGATATATAGGACGGTGAAAGAGAAAATCACTTTAAAGTGATGTACAGGTGGCATAAATCACCAGTTAAGTTGAAATAAATCTATTTAGTACAACATGATGTAAGTCAGAAAAAAAATAGTCATTTTGCTATCTGTTAAAATTCATTGTTGTGGAATTTCTCAGTTCTGCCCATCCTTAAATAGTTTTTGCATTTCTTGTTTTATTTATGATTCATATCATTTATAACTATACTGTATCTATATCGATACAGGTGTGTGTGTGTGTGTGTGTGTGTGTGTGTGTGTGTGTGCGTGCGTGCACGCGCAGGGGTTAATTATATTTCATTTTCCTTATTTGGTTTTAATGCAAACTAATGAAACAGATTTTTTTTAATAGACTCCAGGGTACATGATTCATCTCCATGTTTAATCTATAAACCTGAGCAGATGTGCCATAGTCTTTAGGAGAATTTCACAGGAAATTTCTCTTACTTGTTACCTAGCTGCACATATCCCCTGAGGTCCCATTTGCCAGTTTCTCCAGGTATCATTAAAATGGTTTCAGCTTATCATTCTGGTTTGTTTGTTTGTTTGTTTGTTTAACTTTGCTTATGCTCATTTGTCAGAAGAAGCTAAAACAATTTACATCACAGACTGAAGACCGAAAAGAAGAATCCTACCAAGATCTCTCTGTTTAACACAAGGTGTTCCGAGAGACCATCTGATACTTATAGATTAACAGGCCTAGTGGAAATCATTTTTTTTTCTCTTCTGTCATTTGCAGCTAATGAGTTCCTAAGTGAGAACAAAGTGCTTATTTCTGGTCAACATTTGCTTAATGATGTCACTTCCTGCTTAATGACATCACTCCCGGCCCTCAGCAGTGAGTGCTATTTGGCCTCTTGTATGAAATGAGTTTGACACCCTTGGTCTAACACCTATTCCACTTGCAGCATTCTAAACTTTCCTTAACGTACAACAATCAAGTCTAAATAGATCAAAGAAATTAAAACTTCACATATACACTAATGGGTTCTGAGCTGTCTGTTACAGATCAGGAGAGAGATCTTGGGATGCTGGTGGACAGGTCGATGAAAGTGTCGACCCAGTGTGCGGCGGCCATGAAGAAGGAGAATTCCACAACTCAAAAATGATATAGTTTAATTGGAAAAGGTGCAGAAAAGAGCAACCAAAATGATTCGTGGGCTGGAGCACCTCCCTTATGAGAAAAGGCTACAGCGTTTGGGGCTTTTCAGTCTAGAAAAAAGGCGCCTGAGGGGGGACATGATTGAGATGTATAAAATAGAGGGAAGAGAATAGAGGGAAGTTCTTCTCCCTCTCGCACAACACCAGAACCAGGGGACATGCACTAAAATTGAGTGGAGGGAGAGTTAGAATGGAGAAAAGAAAATATTTCTTCACCCAGCGTGTAATTCATCTGTGGAACTCCTTGCCACAGGATGAGGTGATGGCACCTGACCTAAATGCCTTTAAAAGGGGTTTGGATAGTTTCATGGAGGAAAAGACCATCACAGGTTACAAGCCATAAGCAACCTCCTGGTTTTAGAAGTAGGTTTTCTCTGTTCCAGGTGCAGGGGAGTGGCAGCAGGAAACAGGTTATCTTGTTGTCTGTGTGCTCCCTGAGGCATCTGGTGGGGCCACTGTGAGATACAGGAAGTTGAACTAGATGGGCCTTTGGCCTGATCCAGCAGGGCTCTTCTTATGTTCTTAGATGCACAATAAATTAAGGCTAAGATTTATTAGTTTATGTTAAAACATCCTGTCTAACCCGACAGAGACGCCCAAGGCAACTCACAGCATCTGAATAAAACCCAATAAAAACAACATCAATCCAAATCAATAAAAACAAAACAACAAGAACAGCACATCAACTCACAGAACAGCAACATAACTAAGTGCCAACAAAAACGTTGGAGCAGGAAAAACAAGTCAGTCCAAGGTCTGCTGAAACAAAAGAGACTTCACTCCCTGTCAGAATGCCAGTGCAGATGAGGAAGTCCTAATGTCAATTGGCAGAAGGTTCCACCGGTCGGGTGCCTCACTAGAGAAGGTCCTCTTGTGAGTCACTGACAATCTTATCTTCAGCTTCAACAGAACCTCTCTTGATTATCTCATGGGATGGACAGATTCATATGAGGAAAGATGATCTCTCTAGACTAGAGTTTAGGACCCAAACCAGAACAGCCAGAACCTGACTAAGGATCCGGCACCGGAAGGAGCGTTTCATCGCCGGAAGCCGTCACAAATGTGCCATAAAGCATGTTTGTGACAATTTGGGAGCAAGGGAGGCCGGCGCAAGGCCGGCCGCCCTCACTCCGTCACCGGGACATCCATGCGGCTGCCGGAGGATGGTAAGGCTCTGGTGGCCGCTGCATGGGCAGTCCGGGCGGCAAGGGAGGGGGGCCATTGGCCGAGCCGGCCTGGGAGGGGCAGGGATAGCGTCTGCTATATCCCCGTCCCCACCGGGCCGGCTCGGCCATTACACGGTCTCCATCCGGGGAAGGGGACAAACATTCCCTCCCCTCAGTAGACCCTGCAGCAGCGCGGCCCGGAGCAGGGATAGGATCCGGTGGGCGGCTCTAGTCCGCCGGCCGGATCTCTACACAGGATTTCACTATAAAGGTTTAATAGGGCTTCACCAGCATTTGAATTGTGCTGGGAAATGTACAGACAGTCAGAAAAGATGATATAGTAGGGTTGTGACATGGTCATGACCTTACACTTGTTAACAGCCAAACGACATGGACTCAATGAAACACATTAGTCATGACTAGTTCCACTGAAATTAATGGGACTGAAATAAGTCGGGACTCACTTGTGCTGAAAAAATAAGCAGTACTATATAGTTGAAAAGCAATACAGCCTATAAAAGCACAAGGAAAATTACAATGAGTCTGGATATCTGCATATACAATAAGGGGAACACTCCACTTTATTCCTAGGTATTAAACTCATCCAAATAAAAGGGCAATCCTGCAGCAAATGGAAACCTTGCCAGTCAGCCACTCACTCCACCCAAAACAACTGCAAAGAGCATCTCATTTTGCAGTAAATCAAGCAAGGTTTAGTTCTGCCTTTTGGGAAGCAGTTCTGTAGGCTCTTTCTGTCATTTCATGTGATCCTGGTTGAAAAATGAAACTGTATGTGCCTTTTCCAGCAAGGGGAAAATCTCAAGGTGCCTTCCACTTACTAGGAAAGGTGTGCAGAAGAGCATCCTTTCCCCACAGGGGATGCTGGGGCTTGTAGTCTCAATCAGTTCATGGCAGGGAAAAAAGACCTCTGCCAAGGACTGGAGTGTGCTCTGTGACCTTCAATGCTCCCAACACCATGTTCTCCCTGCCCCACGATCCACCAGAGTAGAGCTGGAGGGGGGCTCTGACTCCTCCGTAGAATCACTGTGGGTTAGATTACCAGGCTCAAAGAGTGATGTAATAGTAGGGGCATGCTACCGTCCTCCAGATCAAAAACCTGAAGGGGATCTTGAAATGAGGAAGCAAATCAGGGAGGTGTCAACGAGAGACAGGGTTGTAGTCATGGGGGACTTCAATTATCCTCACATCGACTGGGTCAATTCATGCTCAGGTCATGAAAGAGAGACTGGATTTCTGGATATGTTAAATGATTGTGCCTTAGAGCAGCTTGTCACGGAACCGACCAGAGGACAGGTGACTCTGGACTTGATATTGTGTGGCACTCAAGATCTGGTCAGGGAGGTAAATGTTACCGAACCGTTGGGGAACAGTGACCATGCTGCGATCTGTTTCGCCATGCACGTCGGAGGGAGAGTGCCGAGCAAATCTGACACGAAAACCCTTGACTTCCGAAGGGCAGACTTCCCCAAAATGAGAAGACTAGTTAAGAAAAAGCTGAAAGGGAAGGTAAAAAGAGTCCAATCGCTCCAGAGTGCATGGAGGCTGTTTAAAACAACAGTCATAGAGGCCCAGCGGGAGTGTATCCCACAAAGGAGGAAGGGCTCGACCAAGTCCAGGAGGGTGCCGGCATGGCTAACAAGCACAGTTAAGGAGGCTGTAAAAGGCAAGGAAGCTTCCTTCCGTAAATGGAAGTCTTGCCCTAATGAGGAAAATAAACAGGAGCACAAACTGTGGCAAAAGAAATGTAAAAAGATGATACGGGAGGCCAAGCAAGACTTTGAAGAACGTATGGCAGGCAACATAAAAGGGAATAATAAAAGCTTCTTCAAATATGTTAGAAGCAGGAAACCTGCCAGGGAAACGGTTGGTCCGCTGGATGGTGAGGGAGAGAAAGGGGTGATAAAAGGGGACTTGGAGACTGCAGAGAAATTAAATGAGTTCTTTGCATCTGTCTTCACGGCAGAAGACCTCGGGCAAATACCGCTGCCGGAACGTTCTCCCCTGACTAAAGAATTAAGTCAAATAGAGGTTAAAAGAGAAGACGTCTCAGACTTAATTGACAAAATAAAGATCAATAAATCACCAGGCCCGGATGGCATCCACCCAAGAGTTCTGAAGGAACTCAAGAATGAAGTTGCTGACCTCTTGACCAAAATATGCAACTTGTCCCTTAAAACGGCCACTGTGCCAGAGGATTGGAGGATAGCTAATGTCACGCCAATCTTTAAAAAAGGAAGGAGGGGGGACCCGGGAAACTACAGGCCGGTCAGCCTAACATCTGTTCCAGGGAAGATGGTGGAAAGTCTCATTAAGGATAAAATCTTAAAATACATAGAAGAACAAGCTCTGCTGAGGGAGAGTCAGCATGGCTTCTGCAAGGGGAAGTCTTGCCTCACAAACCTGTTAGAATTTTTTGAAAAGGTCAACAGGCATGTGGATGCGAGCGAACCCATGGATATTATATATCTGGATCTTCAGAAGGCGTTTGACACGGTCCCTCATGAAAGGCTCCTGAGAAAACTCCACAGTCAGGGAATAAGAGGGCAGGTCCTCTTGTGGATTAGGAACTGGTTGAAGACCAGGAAACAGCGAGTGGGAGTCAATGGGCAATTTTCACAATGGCGAGAGGTGAAAAGCGGTGTGCCCCAAGGATCGGTCTTGGGACCGGTGCTTTTCAACTTATTCATAAATGACCTGGAGTCGGGGATTGGCAGTGAGGTGGCCAAGTTTGCAGATGACACTAAACTTTTCCGGGTGGTGAAGACCAGCAGGGATTGTGAAGAGCTCCAGAAGGATCTCTCCAAACTGGGAGAATGGGCAGCAAAATGGCAGATGCGCTTCAATGTAAGTAAGTGCAAAGTGATGCACATTGGGGCAAGAAACCAAAATTTCACATATACGCTAATGGGTTCTGAGTTGTCTGTGACGGATCAAGAGAGAGATCTTGGGGTGCTGGTGGACAGGTTGATGAAAGTGTCGACCCAGTGTGCGGCGGCTGTGAAGAAGGCCAATTCCATGCTTGGGATCATTAAAAAAGGGATTGAGAATAAAACGGCCAATATCATTATGCCTTTGTACAAATCGATGGTAAGGCCACATCTGGAGTATTGTGTCCAGTTCTGGTCACCACACCTCAAAAAGGATATAGTTGAATTGGAAAAGGTGCAGAAAAGAGCAACCAGAATGATTTGTGGGCTGGAGCACCTCCCTTATGAGGAAAGGCTACAGCGTCTGGGGCTTTTCAGTCTAGAAAAAAGGCGCCTGAGGGGGGACATGATTGAGATGTATAAAATAGAGGGAAGAGAATAGAGGGAAGTTCTTCTCCCTCTCGCACAACACCAGAACCAGGGGACATGCACTAAAATTGAGTGGAGGGAGAGTTAGAACAGACAAAAGAAAATATTTCTTTACCCAGCGTGTAATTCATCTGTGTAACTCCTTGCCACAGGATGTGGTGATGGCATCTGGCCTAGATGCCTTTAAAAGGGGTTTGGACAGATTCATGGAGGAAAAGACCATCACAGGTTACAAGCCATAAGCAACCTCCTGGTTTTAGAAGTGGGTTTTCTCTGTGCCAGGTGCAAGGGAGTGGCGACTGGACACAGGTATCTTGTTGTCTTGTGTGCTCCCTGAGGCATCTGGTGGGGCCACTGTGTGACACAGGAAGCTGGACTAGATAGGCTTTTGGCCGGGCTCTTCTTATGTTCTTATGTTATGATCAGTTTCTGGGGAAGGGGGAAGAGGAGATGGTGGCTCACAGAGGGCATTTGGAGGGTCCCAACACCATTGCCACAAGCTTCTGGCTGCCATGGAATAGGAAAGAGGGAGTAGGCAGTGGAGGTCTTATATAAGCAACCTCCTGGTTTTAGAAGTAGGTTTTCTCTGTGCCAGGTGCAAGGGAGTGTCAAAGGGAAACAGGTTATCTTGTTGTCTTGTGCTCCCTGAGGCATCTGGTGGGGCCACTGTGTGATACAGGAAGCTGGACTAGATGGGCTTTTGACCTGATCCAGCAGGGCTCTTCTTATGTTCTTATGTTCTTATGAGGTCGGTGTTTTTTTTTGGGGGGGGGGCTTTACTAGCGATGACGTTGATCATTCACAAAGATTCCATGATTTATGCGCTTTGCCGCTTTCAATGAGAACATGTGCAAATGTTTGAGCATCAATGGGGGGGGAGACCTAATTTCCTTTGTGTTTATCCATGTGTTGTTTCTATTCATTGTGCCTAAAATATTTTGTCAACTGTACATACTAATTATTTTTATTGACTGCATCTTCTGCTCTTTGATGGTGCTTGAAGACAACCCTTGTGGGTGGTTTAAATTTAGATTCTACTTCACTAATAACAATTGGCAGAATAAAACGTTAGGAATATGCCTCCTTTGTGGCTTTTATTCTCTATAGCTTACAGTTTAGTGATGTTCTGCAGCAAAATATTTTAACCTGCTCCTGTTTATTCGTCTTTTCTTTTTTTGTCATATCTACAATACTGATAGTGATAACATTTGTTCACCTCTAAATTTTAATTAAAGAGCCATACTATTTAACACATTGGAAACATCGAAGTACTTTAAATGCATTAGAACGGCTGGCTCTAATTGTTCTCTTATCAGTTATTTATATGCCAAGGATTCTCTTGCATAGGTATAGATAGTGTCTTAGTTCCCCTGTGAGGCTTCAGCCACTTGTTCGAAGTTGTCTTCCATGAAGCTACCTTATCCTTCACACTGTATCTTGTGCCTACTGTCATCACTCCCACTTACAGGAAGGGAACATTTTGTGCATCTTTTTGACTTAATGTGTGATGGCTAATGCTATTGACCCAGGCGACATTAATCCATGCTAAATATTTTAAATTAATCATCCTGTATAAAGCAGAATTGTCTCAGTGACAACTACAGTTATAAGTCGCCAAGAGATGGCCTTTTTTTTTTTTTGCCACAGGATGTGGTGATGCCACAGGATGTGGTGAACTCCTTGCCACAGGATGTGGTGATGGCACCTGGCCTAGATGCCTTTAAAAGGGGTTTGGACAGATTCATGGAGGAAAAGACCATCACAGGTTACAAGCCATAAGCAACCTCCTGGTTTTAGAAGTGGGTTTTCTCTGTGCCAGGTGCAAGGGAGTGTCAAAGGGAAACAGGTTTTCTTGTTGTCTTGTGTGCTCCCTGAGGCATCTGGTGGGGCGACTGTGTGATACAGGAAGCTGGACTAGATGGGCTTTTGGCCTGATCCAGCAGGGCTCTTCTTATGTTCTTATGTTCTTATCCTGTGTAAGGCCTGCCCGCCGGATCCTTACACAGGATTTGGTTGTCTGGACCACCATGCGGCGGTCTGGAGGTCTACTTGGAGAAGGGGACATTCGTCCCCTTCCCCTTGTGTAAATTGGGCCCGGCCCTATCGGCCTCCTTGGATTTCCACCAGCTAAATAGCTGGCGGACGTTGGAAGAGACCGTTTGATGACCTAGCCACCCAGTGGGAACGGGGATATGGACAACGCCATCCCTGCACCCTCCTGGGCCGGCTCGCCCAATGGCCCCCCTCCCTCATCGCCCGGACTACCCACATGGCTGCCAGCGGGAGCCTTACCTGCCTCCGGCGGCTGCATCCTCGGTCCAGCAATGGACTGAGCTTTATTCTAAAGTTGGTGCAAATGTGCCTTATGGCACGTATGCAACAGCTTCCGGCTCCAGAGCATTCGCTCCGGTGCGGGACGTTTGGTCTGGATCTCACTGTAAACAGGCATCGTGTTACACAAAAACAAAACTTGATTTTAATTTTTTCTCCAGATTTTTTATGTCTCCTAGGTAATTATGAACAGTACACTTTCTGTTGGTACAGTATTTTACTTTTTCTATTTTGTCATGGGATACTTGCCTATCAGGTTTTCTTTTCATTTCTGTTTCAAGGCTACTGGCACAATTGAGTTCCATCAACTCTATTGTGTATTCTCTAGACAGCTTCCTGATCCCTTCAAGAACATCTAAGAACATGTACCCCGTGGCTCTGTTCTGCCCTTCTAGTATACACATTTTATTCTAGTGGGACCCAGAGCCTGGCAAGTTTTTAGTCCTAGAATTGAATTGAAACTGTTTTCCAAGCCCTACTGCCAATAAAATTATTTCTACTTTGTTGTTAACTTGTGCATCAAGCTCACAAATCCCTTCATGAGGTTGTGGAGGTCACTGCTGTATGGCTTCCATTGTAACGGTTTACCTTCTATTTTCTCAGGTTCTGCGTCTATGCCTTATACATAGAGGAACCATATTAGCTCAGCACTAATCTCCAGGGTTTTTTTTAACTGCCATTTCTTCTCAGCACAGCCCACTTGTGAGCTGCTTCATAGTCCCTATGAAGAATTCTTGTGAGCTGCAGGAGCTGCAATATTCCTCCCTATCCCCGCTGTGCACATCCTGTCTCTCTACATATCACTGTAAGATTATTTTTGCAATTCTGGCATTTCCATATTGCTGCTGTCTCTGATGTAGCTCTAGCGAGTGCAATCGGGGCAATTTGCAGTGGCTGCTACAGAGGATTGTTGCTTTTGTGTCTTCCCACTAGATCTGGCTCAAGCTGGTCTGAAAAGTCTGTTAGGAGAAGCTCTGGTGAAATTTGAAGGTGCCGAAAGGTTTTAGGACCAAGTGAACCAAACAGGACAGGTGGAATTTCTGGGTGAAATTCAAAAGTTCCGAGTAACTTAATGCCAATTTCAGGGAGGGAGAGAATTTTTTTATAAAGTTACTGTCTGGAATTCGCTGCCCCTATCGCCCCCGACTCACCTCCCGCCCCACCCCAGGATGCAGTGGTTTCCATTTTGGCACCGCTGCATCTGCGGGGTGTGTGTGTTGAAAGGATAGGATTGGGCTCTCAGTCTGGTGTGGTATGGCAATAGAACAGCCCTTGCTTTTTCCATACTTCTGAAATGGCTCTGTTCCCCCATAATCAGGGACCTGTTTGACCCTTGGCAAAAATATATTGGCATAACTCCTCTGATGGTGGAAATGGGAATAAAAATACAGATATTTTTTTCTGCAGTGCATTTCTGTGGCAAAATGGTGGAATGATAATACAGTACATTTAATTACTTAATGACGGACAGCAATACTAGGTGAGATATCAGAGGGCAGACTGAGCAGTTTGAGTAGGTTGCCTGCAGAACTTCCTACAAGTTGGGAAGCACATTCTCCTGGTCCTTGAAAATCCACATATCTCCTCAAAATATTTCAATACAAACATTACAAGAGGACATTCACCGAGAGAACCTCTGTCCTATTTGAATTCACTGAACCTCAAGTAATATGGAAGTTTTATTTATTTCTGCAAAGGTCTGTTTGTACTGATAAAATATTAGACAGCATGAATGTTCCAGTGACATTACTCTAAACGTTTTGACCAGTATTACAAATATGGGATGTATTCCTGTTGGTGTTCCATCAGACAAATGTGATTTTTGACACTATTTTTTTTGCAAGTTGCAGTGCAAATTGGGACAATTCAGTTATGTGTGAGTGTTCTTCTTCTGTCTTTGGGTATACTTTTCTCCTATCCCCATTGGCCATTTTACACTCCAACATACTGTTTCAGTGAGACTAACATCTTAATCCACACAACAGCTAAAACAGAGTACAGTATTTGGATTTAAGACAGCTTAGTTCCACTGAAGTCAATCATCCAACATCACCAGTCATAGGACTGATTTGATCCAATTTTGGTCATTTGGGAGAATACTCGTGTGTGTGTGTGTGTGTGTGTGTGTGTGTGTGTGTGTGTGTGTGTGTGTGTGTGTGTTGACAGCTTTGTATCCATGCTGCAATTGCTTGACGCACAGTGCAATCCTGTGTAACTCTTGCACCTGTGTAACAGTAGATCCACTGGTGTAAGTGCACTTATGCCAGTGTAACTTGCAGTACGTCAATGAATGCAGGATGGACACAGTGTAACTTGCCGTATGTCGCTGAACGCAGGACGGACACCAGCGTAACCCCTCTCAGACGCCACGCATGCGCAGTTCAGACGCAGGACAGATGCCAGCGCAACTCCGCCAGTGCGGACACCCCTGGAATGCCCCCTGCACCGGCGGAGTTGTGCTGGCATCCGAACTGCGTGTGCATAGCATCCGAGAGGGGTTACACTAGTTTCTGTTTTGCGTCCATCGGCATACAGCATGTTATACTGGCATAAGTGCACTTACACCAGTGGATCTACTGTTACACCGGTGCAAAGAGTTACACAGGATGGCGCTGTAATTCTGAGAAGCTGCTTCATTTTTGTCTGAATTTACCCTAAAGTATCCTCAGCTAAAAGAGGGTTTTTAAAAAATACAGTACCCCTTCGGTATTCGTGGATTTCACCATCTGTGGATACTGAGCCAGATCCGCAACTTCCTCCATTAGCCTCACTGGAAGTGACTTCTTGTTGCTTCAGAGACTCATTCTGAGGCCCACAGAGGCCTATGGAGGCGGTTGTGGGCCCAATGCAACATGGAAGAGGCCTCCGGAGGCCCACAAAATCCAGTAAGTTATTGTTTTACCAAATGCTGGGTTTCAGCACCCACAAATTTGCAGTATCTGCAGAACCAAACCCCCCCCCCCCCGAAGATACCGAGGGCAGACTGTATTGTGGCCACTATTATTTGCAAGTTTTTGAACATTCAAATTTTCGGTATATTTGCTGGCCCTTTTATAGTACAGCGTAACCAGTCAGAATCATTCAATGTTTGTCTCATCTGCTTGTCTAGAAAATGAAGGCACTGAGGGTTGGAGTGCCCCTATTTTTTTCTCTTTAAAGAAACAGAGGCTAGTGTTACTATCTTTAGGCCAGTGGTACATGTTCCATTATTCTCCCAATCAGTAAGTGCAACAGTAATCAGAACTTTCAGCACTTCTATACATTCACAATTGATAAAGAAAAATATATCACTTAGAAAGATTCATGTGCAATGCAGCACACTGTCAGAAAGGAATTATACTCCCTTATGCTATGATTTAAGTGTATCTTCCCTCTGCCTTTGTTAAATAAGCTTCATTACAACATTTGTCAGGCTATAAATATTTAATCTTAAAGAGAAGAAATGGGAAATTTGATGTATATTTCTCTGCAGAAATATGGATCCAAGATTTGAAAGCAGCCCATCCTTTAAAAAAATAAAACCTATTCACTATATTTTATTTATTTCTGCCTTTGCCTTTCCCTGAAGTTGTTAATTGTTTAAAAGGCAAAGCCATTGGGTAACACAAATCAGAAAACAGAAAGCTTCACAGAAGTAATTAAATAAGCAGAGAGTCAATATACTCTTTCAGAGTGACTCAGCAGAGGAATCAAAACTTTTGATGTTCAAAGTCAAGAACATTTTTGAGGATCTGGCTACCGGTACTTCAATATAACAATCAAGTTTCCCCTGTCTCTTGAGAATGACTGTGGAGATATTGTTCCCATCCTTGCTCAGCAGAAGTACCTGGTTCCAGAGAAGAAAAGGTGTCTAAACATTCATATTTTGTAACAAGAAATGAACAGATAAGTTACTTTGACAGAAACACAAATCCCTCAAGTGCCAGCTACCAAAGACTTTTCATCAAATTATTTCCTTTCACCTGAGGGGGAGGGGTCATTTGATGGAGAGAATAGCTCACCATTACTCACTCAATATCACAAATAAAAGCATATTATGTTGGAAGGAACAAGCATCACCACAGAAAGCAACTTAGTCGTCAGGGAAAAACATGTCGGGATAGCGCTATTGGAACTTCATGCAGCCAGAAGCGGTAAAAATAAGCTCATCCCCCTGATTATAATCATGTCAACGGGCGCAAACCTAACAATTACAAAATCTACAGTAAATCTGAATGATGGGCAACCCAATCCAATGCAGGGCCCACGGCAGCGGATCTCACGACCTGCTGCTGTAAGTCCTGTTACAATGGCGTGAAGGCACACTACCGTTGTACATTCTGAAGCCACTGGCGCAAATGGCTGGAGGCTCCTTAGACCTGCCAATGGATCTCGGATACCCACCGGAGCAGGTACGGTGAGACAGCAGGGAAGGGCGAGGATAGGATTGGGGTGGGGATCAGCCAGTCAGAGGGAAGTTCGGATGTGGTTTGGAGAAGGCAGTGGCAGCAGAGCATGCCAGGATCCTATGCCCCCTTCCTGGTCTGGACACAGCTTCTGATTCTCCTCAGACGTACGCCAGCAAAAAAACTAGCGTAGGTTCGAGGTGACCCATTGACATCCACGTGGTCTTTGCAGAGGTACCGTATTTTCCGGCGTACAAGACGACTTTTTAAGCCAGGAAAATCCTCTCAAAAGTGGGGGGTCGTCTTATACGCCTAGTCGTCTTGTACGCCGGAAAATACGGTACGTAAAAGTATTTTACTTACCTCTCCCAGGCCATCTGGTCGCCCCCACACCATTGCATGCAGCACGCACTCCAGCAGCGTGTCTGCAAAGCATAAACTGGTGGAGGATAGTATCGGGTCATAAGTGAGATATGGGATAGCGCTACTGGCTAAATTGACAATGTCTTTCAATCTAAAGACAACCTTGAAAAAGTACACATAAGGTAGACACCAGTATTTAATTTAGTACTTAGTTCCAGTAGGCTACAAATACCCTCGCTCATGAGGACTAGTTGGCCTCAACACTGGCAATCTTTACGAAGCTAGATAAGACACATTCATCTTTACGTTAGTTGGTTTATTGCTGATTTTGATTTACTGGTATTTACCCTGTCGCTGTTCTCCCCCCATTTCCAGATTTTTCAAATTTGGCTACTGTTTATTACTTTAACAGCACAATCCGATTCATGTCTACTCAGATGCAAGTCCCATTGAGTTAAATAGGACTTACTCTCAGGTAAGTGTGGACAGGATTGCAGGCTCAGTTGTTTTATCTATATGTGTAAGGTGCCTTGATGTCCCCCTTTGGGATCCAAATGCTGGCAAATAAATCTTTTAGATAAATAATTATACCTCGAGTGAAATTCCTATTTTGATTATTTAATCTTCTAGGATTCGCTAGATATCTTCTCTAATGTATAAATGTGAACAATCTGCTTGTCATGTTGAAAGCAATATGCATCATTTTTTGATTGCAACATTTTGTTTGGGTATGTTTTAAATAATTTGAAAGAAATAATTTAGACATGACTCAAACAACCAATCGGGCCTGAGCTACATCCTTCACATATTTGTACGATGTCATAATGCGTGTGACATTTCTTGTTTGATAGTGTTTGCTGTTCAAAATCTCCTAAGAGGTGGAAAACGTATTCATCATGGAAAAGGCTGGATTAAAGCTACAATCCTTTACACACCTACCTGGGACCAAGGGTCCAGTCCTTACTAACTGGTACACCATAAAGTGCTTTGAGACGGTGCGGAGGCTAGGCACGCTAGCGTGAAGGTTGAAGCCTTTGCAGGCGTGCGGGCACCACAGAGGACACCCACCGGAGTAAGTGAGACAGGCTGTGCAGGGCCAGGGGGAGGGCGAAGGGGGGGGCAAAATGGGGCAGCGACAGGGCGGGTGGATTGGGCCTGGGAGGAGGGGTGAGATCGGCGCCGCCAGTGTGCGCCACATCCTATTCTCCTACCTGGGCCTGATCCACCGACATGGGGCAACGCAGACTTGCGCCAGCTATATTTAGCTCATGCAGGTCCGAGTTGCCCCATTGTGATGGCTGGGGCTTACCCCAGTACAAGGGGACAAATTTCCCCTTACCCCTGGGGAGACCACCAGCAGTTGAAATTCTCCTACAGGATGCACCATGCTGGCCTTGCAGCATTGGCACGGGGGAAATTGCACTGGTTTGGGCTGCTAGTCCCATTAAATTCAGTGGGACTTACTGCTCAGTAGACATACATACGATTGTGCTGTGAAGTCTTATCTCTGATATGCCAATTGTCCAGAGCAGGGAGATTTTACCATGAAGGAACATTTAAACAAGAAATCACCCACTTATATTTGAGAAGCAGAGGCGTGGAAAGACTGGAGCAAGCGGAGCAGCGGCTCCGGGCGGCTCCTCGGCCCCGGGCGGCGCTGCTCTGCTCGCTCCAGTCTTTCCACGGAGCCCGCCCGCCCGGTGACGCGGGTGGGTGCTCCGAGGCCTTCTCCCCCGGCCTCGGAGCCGGAGAAAGCCCCGGAGCGTTCACCACGACCGGTGGCCAGGGCTTTCTGAAGGCGGCCGACTGCCGCGCAGCGCTATTTATCCTTGTTTTGCACATGCACAGAACGTTAAAACCCTGGCCACCGGTCGTGGTGGACACTCCGGGGCTTTCTCCGGCTCCGAGGCCAGGGGAGAAGGCCTCGGAGCGCCCACGTAAGCCAGATCGCCCCCCGCCCCCCGGAGCGGAGCCCCCCGGGCAGCGCTGCCCCTTTGGGGTGACACAGCAGCGAGTGCTCCAGGCAGCACTCGCTGCTGATACGCCTCTGTTGAGAAGGTACACTTCTATGAAAGGATCGTTGTATGTCTTTTGAGTTGGAGGTCTGCTAGTGTTACAAGTTGATGATATTGTCAGCAACCAAAAGTAGAATAGTTTTTCCTCGGACTTAATTGAGTATCCTGATAATCGCGAACAATGTTAAACACGAATAGCATGGTCACTAATGTATGTTCTGATGTTTTCACGACTGTTACATATCTTTGAATTAATAAAAGGAAGCATTTTCCAGGTTGTTCTGGTCGTTTTATTCAGTTAACAAGAGGCCTCGGTTGGCCTCGGATAGCCAGGCCGGGAACGGGGGGGGGGGGCTCGGCTGGCCCGGTGCAGAGAGCCATCCGCCTCAGGAGCAGACTGTGGCCGGAAGGGAGGACAACCTCTTGTTAACTGAATAAAACAACCAGAACAACCTGGAAAATGCTTCCTTTTATTAATTCAAAGCATGGTCACTTTTCAGCAACAACAAGAAAAATAGACATGTACCTGTTCTGAACATTTTAGATGTTTTACAGAAAATACTGTAGTTTAACCAAAGTATATGATATAAGGAACCAACTAGACATAACTTTAATCAAGTCACTGGCCTTGAGCATGTTTGCATATTTTTTCCAAGAATAGCACATGTACTGAACCACATCCAGATTGTGACCATGGCACCTCCAAAACCCTCCACCGTGGTCCCAATCTGGATCAGTCATTTAGAAATAAAGCACTGCAATGCCAATGTGAAGATTAAAGTCGGATTTAGTTTGGTCTGTACTTAACTAGTTTCCATTTCTAGTGTTCTGTTTTCACACAAGAGATATTTGAGCACTATTGAGAGACATGTTGCTTTATAGCCATTATTAAGATGGCCCATGTACTCCAGATTAGTAAGGCCAAAATTAGACAGAAATGTTTCCTATGTAAGCCTTGATTCCAGTTGGGGTGTTAGAATGAATAGTTTGTGGACAGGCACATACCTGTATCCCCTCCCCCCCACACACACACATATTTATGTCTTCAAGGCACTGAATTAGATTTTCTGAAATACCTCAAATGCCAGTACCTTAAGAAATTTCTTACAAATCAACCAGACATTTTTTAAAAAGTTCAGAGAGAGAGGGGGGGGGAGGAGGGAGGGAGGAAGGTCAACACCAAAAAGATACCAAAGGAAGTGTAGCGAAGCATAGCCAAAGACAGCAATCTCTAAGAAGAGTCGACTTAAAAGTAGTCTGCCTCAGCTTCCCTGATCTCAATGGAAAAAAAATGCTTTAGAAGAACTATTTGGAGGACTTGAGGGGAATAGATTCCCCATTATCTCCAGTTCACGTTTCTTCTCTTGTCAGTTTAAAGGCTCTAGAGATAAAAGAAGTTTTAAAAGTGCCATATACTAGAGCTGAGCACATGATATTCCTTTCCTAATTACTTCTCAAATGTTAACTATTCAACAGAGGAATCAGCTCACTTAGTGTTTCTCCCTTTCATCTAAGTGTCCTATTATTACACCTGCTGAACATAACTTCTCATGCACCTACTATTCACCCAGGATAGGTTTCTCCTGCACCTTCTATTCACTCAGTGCTATGAGCAAATCAGACAACATAGCTAGCCTATGTCCACTTGCAGCTTGTGGAGTTGGACCCTCCCACCACATTGCCCAAAATTCCAGAAATGACCTATTGAGACATTTATTTCAGAGGCCTGACAAAAGGTACACATCAGTATAATCGGTAGCTGCAGTATATATATTTTAAAGAAGAAAAAGAAACAATGCATTGTTTTCACTGCATGATTTCCATTTAGGTCTTGGTTCATGCATCTCTTTGAGATGGTCAAGTCTCAACACTCATAAACACACATGCTGAAGCCATCAATGCTACATCAAGAATGATTTCATGATACACCAATCTCCGTCTGAATATGATGCTGTCATTTCCAGCAGGCTAATCCTGAAAACAGTTTGAATGCTGCCTTCTCTGCAACACAATAAAACCATCCTG
Source organism: Plestiodon gilberti rubricaudatus (assembly GCA_026170595.1). NCBI lineage: Eukaryota > Metazoa > Chordata > Lepidosauria > Squamata > Scincidae > Plestiodon > Plestiodon gilberti. The sequence continues at coordinate 158,569,937 of JANXHW010000005.1, read as the reverse complement.
TTACTATCAGCTAAGGAAGACAAACTGCAACCATAGAGTCTTTTTGCAGAAGTTTAAGTACTTCTGTCGACTTCTGTAGATGTTTAATTCATTTGTTCCCAGAACCACATGATATTTGTTTTCGCAGGATGCTCCTAAAATCAAGAATACAAATGCAACTCGCAATAATCACAGTGGACCATAATAGTTCAGTGTTAAATGACTCCTGATGCCTAAGAATATACCATAATACTAAAGAGAAAGCATCTATCAGGGAAAGTTTGTGAGCTTCTCAGCATGAAAGCATTTTTCCCCAGTTTGTGAAACCCACCAATATCCATTACCATGCTTTCCACAAATATATTGTCAGTCCCTATTCAGTGTTTCACAGAAGAAAAATTCTCAGGGCAGCCACTGTGAACTTATAGTAATGCAATCTACAGGCGTGTGTGTGTGTGTGTGTGTGTGTGTGTGTGTGTGTGTGTGTTTGCTGACAGAGCACTACTACTAGCAGGGTAGTAGCTACAGACCAATAGTAAGCAGTTCTTCAGAGTATTTCATCAGCAACCATGCTGCAATAAAGTGTCATCATCATTCAATCAATAAAGATTACTTCCTTAACATTTTCTGTAGCATATTTGGATCACCAGCCCACTAGATCATTTTCTGATAAACAGCCCGGTTAATGAATGGAGAGAGTAACTACATACCTTCATGAAGAACCTGCCCGATAACAATAATCCATTACGAAACTGACAATATCCTCTGATCTATTGCCTGCAAAAGCAGGAGACTTGATGGAGAGTTTCATTCCTTCTGCTCAGTACTCCAGAAGAAAATCAGCACCATTTGACTATTTCTCAGGCTGTGACACCTCTCGAGATCTTCTGTTTCCCAGGGGATGACAATCGGGTGTTCCAGTGTGCATACAGCAGTGAAGATAAATTGAAAAACCTTGAGATAAATTAGGGATGGCTAAGTTAAAATTGTCTCTGCTCCCGACTCTCTCATCTGCAGTCTGAAAGTCTGTTTTGCTGTGAAAAAGCTAGATGGCAGGCTGCCTCAGCGAGTTCTTCTTAAGCTACAGAGAGCATTTTCAATGAAGAAAAATTTTTCCCATTATCTAAGCTAATGTGACTGAAGCTAAGTCTAGTTTTAAAAGTGTGTGCTGGCATGAAATTCATTCTACTGTTGCTTTCTTTTTAAGCTACAGGTCAGAAAACATGCTATTTCTATCTGAATGAAACATTCCAGGAAACAAATGATTTTGAGGAGCTTGTTACAGCTTTACTCAATAGCCCCAAATGTAGACAATTTCCAGTCTTGTATCTAAGTATATATTTCATGGTCTTTCTTCTGTGTTCTGAAGCTGTAGTTTCCATCACACAGATGCACACACCTTACTCATACCATTTCAATTGTCTTTGTCTTTTTTTTAAAGTAATTTCAAATCTCTTCCATACAAGATAATTGCTTTATCTTTAATGCCATATAAAAGGATTCTTCTTAGATCCATTAGCAGAAAACTCGTGTTATGCTTTCAAAACAAAAATGATGAAGCAATGAACATACACAAACGACCAAGCTTTTTGGACAAACTGTTGCCATTCGTCCACCATTTTGTAGTATCTACACATACAAGATTTAGGAATATCACCGAGTCCAACCCTAATATTCATGAGTTGTGGGTGTGCTTGCTGTAGTATTGTCTATGCCAGGGGTTCTCAACCTGTGGTACGGGTACCCCTAGGGGTACATGGACGTCTTGCTGGGGGTACGCCAAGCCCTGCCCCTTATCTGCCCCATCAGCAGCTAATTAAGTGTTAATTAACATGGATTTTAAGTTTTAATTATTTTCAGAACCCTTCTTTCTCTCTGATTTTGGTTTTGGATTTATTTTTCTACTTTGGAAAATGTACTTTGGTGGGGTGGGGAAGGAAGGAGCTGATTGTGGGAAGTGTGAATTGGAGAAAAAAAAAGATCCTTGCATGTGTGTGTGTCACAGAGAGAGAGAGAGAGAGAGAGAGAGAGAGAGAGAGAGAGAGAGAGAGAGAGAGAGAGAGAGAGAGAGTTAAATAAGAACATTTTTTCACGTGTAAAATTGTTTTAGTACTTTTTATTGAACAATTACATAAGTAATTAATTAATCCAATTAATTAGCAGTTAGTTAGCAAGGTGTACTTCAGAAAATTGGACTGTGATAGGGGATACCCAGGCCTCCAAAGGTTGAGAACCCCTGGTCTATGCTGTGTGATGATATCATTGGATTAATCACAATTGGCAGAGCTGCATCTAAAAAAAATATCCAATGTAATGGAAACACCAGTGACATTGTATGTTTGTTGGAGAGTTGAATGGAGAATGCACATAAACTCCAGCCATTACACATTCACAGGGGGATGTGCAGAAATTAATAGGAACAGATAATTTTCTATGTCAATGTGATCCAGATATTCTTAGAGAATATGAATTCATCGGAGAGACTGTATATACTGCCTGATCAAGGTTGACAGGGCAGTGTACAAAATGCCCTGTTTATGTTGTCGGTTTGCTCGTCCAGGTGCCAGATGATGTTTTAAGCTATTGCAAATGATGATGCAACAACAACGTTAGTTGGACATTAAGATGAATATTAGTGTTCCCATCAACTTGATGGCATCACTAGTTGCAGGAAAATGGGAAGTGAGACCTCCAATCTGAAGTTTATAAATAAGAATTCAAACATCTCTGTTTGATATTTTGTTAGCTTTTGGTTGATCTTAATAAAGGCATTACCCTCCTTCGGGCTGTGAACAAGAATTAAAGTGACCAATGAAAGGGTGTGTTGAACTTTCTTTATGCACACTGCTGATACCGTGCAAAAGAAGGACCCAATAAATATTGTGTCGTGATCAGACTCCTGGACTAGGATTGGGGAGTCTTGGATTCAAATCCAAGTTCATTGAACTAGTCACAACCTCTTTAGGCAAATATAGACCACAGAATTGTGATGAGGATAAAATGGGATGGGAGAGGAACACACTGAGTTCCTTGGAGGAAGAGTAGGATAACTTCTCCTTCTGGAATACCGGACATTATAATGGCACAGACACTTGGCTTCAGTAAGACAGATAAACTACAATCAGACTGTGATTCACAGTATCCCTGTTTATGGAACACTACCAGCAGCCCTATTCAATATAATAGTTACACAGCCTGGTTCACAGTTCCTCTTCAATGTGTTGGGATGTGAGTTACAGTTCCTGTGCTGGAGGTGAGTATTGGAACCATGGCAAGGCAAATCGACAAACACTTTAGTATAGTAGTAGGTTTCTGTAGCTTTCATGGCCAGAAACGATACAAATTGATTCCAGGATTAACAGCCATGTAGAAATATTTATGCTTACAAACGTCTACAACAGTACCACATACGAAACGGTTTAAAAACACTAATCTATAGGATACAACGTTTCGTCCATTACATTATGCATTTTTATCTTGTTGTAAGCTGCCTTTGGCATTTGCCTTGGCATGGGATAAGACGGGGTATATTTTTTAAATAAATAAATAAATAAATACTACTTACTTGGAATTGGAATTACTGTAAGTGCCATTGAAATCAGCGAGACCAAGGGCTTAAGTACCCATTATGTGTAAAGCATCTTTAAAAGAGTATCATCTTTTCTATATGTTGCATTCAGATTGTGATAGCGCCTGCTCCTGTTTTAACAGTGTGATCTGTCCACACTTTCATGTTCTATTTGTTGTGTGGCTGCAGAATCATGTTATTTGTGCCATTGCTCCTCCGTTATCAGAGACGACCACCAGCATGTCCATGGATCTTCTCTTCTTCTTGATGATGCTGTCTTTTGTCCCTCCCATCACATGATTGGCAGCTGTTGTTTTCCTGTCTGTTGTCTTCACTCTGGGCAGCGCTACTATGTCTTTTTAAAAGGAGGGTGGGTGAAACTGGGGGGGGGGCAACAGGGAGGACACAGCCCGTACACAATGAGTACAATGAGACACAGCCGGGCACAACAAAGGGATGGAAAGGGGTTTGGATAGATTCATGGAGGAAAAGACCATCACAGGTTACAAGCCATAAGCAAACTCCTGGTTTTAGAGGTTTAGAAGTGGGTTTTCTCTGTGCCAGGTTCAAGGGAGTGACAACAGGAAACAGGTTATCTTGTTGACTGTGTGCTCCCTGAAGCATCTGGTGGGGCCACTGTGAGATACAGGAAGCTGGACCAGATGGGCCTTTGGCCTGATCCAGCAAGGCTCTTCTTATGTTCTTATGTTCTTATGTCCACACGCTGCGGACCTCCTCAGGTATCAGGCAACAGAGTTGCAGAGATGTTAGCCTCTTGATGTACTAGGCTGGTTTATGTAGAACTTATGGACACATTACACCGATTTGCAAGGCACGGTGCAAATGCATGCAGTGGCGTCGCTTCGGTTGGGGCGGGGCTGTAAGTAACGCTCCGTCGTAGTCTCTTTACCGAGCGAGCAGGAGGCAGCCCCGCCCCCTCACTGAGGCAGGGTCTCAGTGAGGCAGGGTGATTCAGGGTCTCTTGCCTGCTGCTTTCTCCGCACGGGAAAGGCTCCGACGGTGAGGGGGCGGGGCTGCCTCCTGCTCGCTCGGTAAAGAGACTACGACGGAGTGTTACTTACAGCCCCGCCCCAACCGAAGTGACGCCAGTGCTTGCATGACTTACGGTGCCACACCCCCTCCAGGAGCTCCATAGTTGAAGGTTGAAGGTATCTAATGTTTCTGCATCAGTACACAAAGGTTTTGTCTACTTTTAGATTGGAGACACTTTTAAAAAGTGGGTTTGAGTCCAGATAGTAGACTACAAAGATGGGTAAAAAAAATTGGGGGGGGGGTACATTTTTTGGGCGGTATATTTTCAGATAACTGAGTAGAGAAAATTAGATCAGGGAACACAGGAAAAGAATTTCATTTTCACATCTCAGTGTCGTCTTTCAAACAATCTAGATGAAATGGAGCTCTGTCATGCCCCTAACCAGACTGTAATGAAATGCAGACAGAAAGGTGGAGGTTAATGAACAGACAGCTTCTTATAGAAGCAAAACCCTCTTCTGCTCCATAGGCAAGAAATCACATTCTTCATGAAAAGTACAGTATATAATTCACAAGCATCAAAGATCTGGTTTCAATTAACTCCAGCCATTCAAATGCATCTACATAGAATCCTACCTATTTCTTATATAAAAATAAATCTTAAAATGGTACTCACACTTGAAATATCAGCATACAAATGTAGCACAGAGACCTTCATTTATCATTTCCGTGAGTAAATGAGCCTCTCCAGTTTTTGTTTGTTTGTTTGTTTTTGCATGGTGATGTTGAAACATTAAGTAAAGATAAAGGTCAGCTGGGAAAGTTTCTCTGGCCATTAACATTTCTAACTATATTTTTTTCTGTTTATAGGGCTTTTGAAATTCCAGCAGTCAATCCATGAAGCACTTAAGCAGCTTCTATTCATTTCAATGAGCCTAGGCTCAGGGCAGATGTAACCTTGGATGTAAATTTCCTCCCTTCCAATTCCTCTGTGTCATAATGAACAGGATGCTAATTTTGTTTTAGTCCTAATTGTAGCAACTGAAGGTCTATATCCTCCCACTGCCCGCCTGGCCACTTCAATCGGCTCTCCAGGCCTGTTCTTGCTAATTTTCAGTGGGTGAGAAAAGAGGCTCAAGGAAGTGGAAGCCCACCTCTTCCTCCAGCGCTGCCGTGGCAAGTGATTGCAGCAGAAGAGCAGCAAGAAGCAACAGCAGGTCAATTCTCTCACGTTCAAGAGTGATCAGCACAGCATCGCTCAGCTCCACCTCCTTATCTTTTTTTCCCTGCCCAGCAAGAAGGCCAAGTGGGCAAGAAGTACCGTATTGGTCTGAGTATAAGACTCACTTTTTTCTCCTAATTTAAGTTTTTAAACTAGGGGTGCGTCTTATAATCAGGCTGTTGCAATTTAATGCCAGTGATTTAATTATTTTGTTTTAATAGCACCAAACTTTAAGGGTGCGTCTTATAATCAGGTGTGTCTTATACTCGGGACAATACGGTACTAGGAAGCAAAGCCTCCTCCCCCCCCCACACACACCTTTAAGGTGGACCATCCATCCACCATCACCCCTTTGTCCTTGCTCTCAGCCAATTCTGTTTGTTTCAACTGGATAAGCAGAGAGCATGTTAGAAGAGGTAGCAATGGTGGCAGACAATTGGCCTACCTGAGAGGTAGGAGAAAAGAGGCGAGAAGAGGCGGGCGGGATCTGGATTCTTTGCTGTGCTCTGCTCCTCTCCTTTCCTGACTGATTGCTTTCATAAGCAACTGGGCAGGAGAGGAAAAGGTAGCGGTGGTGGCGGTAGCAAGAATGGTGGTGGGCTGTGCATGTATTAGTGTGTGTGGAGGGTTGACAGATCTCCGCAAACTCAGGCACCACGTCCACTAAGGCCGCCCCTGTTCAATCAAATCTAGGAATAAAGAGAAATTTCAATGCATGGAGACTGCTCCAGGGGTGAATCATTTATGTATTCATGTGCTCATCATGCACAACCTCCAGTTTGCATCGCATGACTGCTAGGAGGAGGAATGCTCCTTCTCCTAGGAGTGGTTTGGTGAGGATTGGGAGCTCTGCATAAGGAGCCACTGACATATGAAGCCAATCTCCATACAGAGGGATTTAAAGTAGCAACCATGTCGCTACTTGATTGTTCGAAACTCCTGTGAATCCATTTACAGTAGTTAATTTGTGGACAGTCGGATAACAGTTGGGCCATAATAAATCAATTACATTCCAGTTTAGCAAACAAATGCCCATTCACTCTTTTTGTTCAATTCCTCTAGAAATTCATTAGGTCAAAATGAATTTCTTTTGCACCCTCGAAAGTCTCCACCCTTTTTATTTTGCTGTCCCCGATGTCTGAAACTTCCTTCCAGAATACATGCATGATGCTTCCTTGCTTCTTTCGAATCCTCTCTTAAAACTATCCCCCTCCTTTCTGTGAAGCCCTTGAATACATAACCCTTAGGCTTCACAGCCTACTGTCACAAAACATAAGTAAGTGTACCTGAAATAATATCTTCCCTGTTTGCCCCTACTTCAATTTCCTACCCATCCTTTGTTGCTTCCTTTGTGTCAATATCTATATTGTGAAGTCTCTTTGGACTGAAATCTGTCATCTGATTCTTTGTGGAGTTCATGTACATGGATGGCAGTTTGATGATGATGATGATGATGATGATGATGATGATGATGATGATGATGATGATGATGAAACACCTCGACATTCTTGGTCTTGAGCAAATTATACCAGCTCAGCTCCAGAAAACAACATTGCTTGGAACAGAAAGAATCCTACAAAGAAATTTCTACAAGCCCTAGGATCTTGGCTAGGTGCCAAATTGCAGACTATAACCAGCCCAACATAGGCTGTGATGAAATATCATCATCATCATCATCATCATCATCATCATCATCATCAATGGTGGCCTGTAGAATGTACTGAAAACAGTACAAAACCATTGTCATATAAACACTGTTGGTTGAAAAACATTCATATTTCTGGGATTAACTTTAATGAGGACATCCGGGCTATTTGAATTTAGTCTTAAGTAATAACATCCGCTATGGAGACGAACTAAGGATGCTTATACTAGCTGTTTTATCTTCTGATGATGCCACAAATGCCAGTGCTGAAACATCAAGCTTATTTTTAAATACTTTCACGTATTTTTAATCATTTTTAATAAACAGCAGGAAGGGAATCCCAGAAATATGAATGTTTTAAGTCGAAAATCTACACCAGTCGTGAAAACTTGAAATTGTATACTGTTGGTTGAGTTAGCAAAAGCATCAACTAGTTATCATCAAAGCTTTCCAGGAGAGCACCATCTTGGCCTCATGTCTAAAAGCTAGCAGAGAAAGCAACGGGTGAACTTCCTTGGAGAAGAAGAGCAACCGTTTCTGTGCGACCGCAGAACGTCCTATCGTTTGTCAGATCTTGGCCAGAACACACAGAGCAGAGTCTCCAAGGATCTTACCATATGAAGCAAGTACTCCTGGATGACTTTCATCACCAAATAGATGATTTTAATGTGAAGCTCTTGTTTAAGAGAACTATCAGAACTATCCCTTAACAGATCAGACTAAAGTGTAGGGTGGGGAACAAATCGCCATGTATCCAAATGCATTTAGCAACAGCACACTTATTTCAATGCTCACTGCTGTTTTTGCTGTGAAATAGATTCATAGAGCAATTTCATTCTCAGTGCTGAAAACAGCATTGGTTATTTCAGCAACAAATTGACTGTATATTTAGGAAACCAAATAAATCCCATAATATATTGTGTGTACATTTAAATGTAAATGAAATAAAGGCCCTCACAGGCAATTGACACATTTTTAAAACTTGCCTTAAAAAATATTCGTTCCATAGCAACTTCAAAGCAATGTCGCATCAGATGAGTTTTTTTAGACCTTGAGAAGCAAAGCAAGAAAACTGACAGATTTTCCCTTGCTCAAGAGAAGCCTCATCATCTGATTTAATGATGCTGCCACTACAGAAAATAAAAAAGGTCGCAAGTTTACACTAGCATCATTGAATACCATAGATAGTTCATTTTTTCTGAGTAGGAAGGTCCTATAACAGTCCAACAGTTTTTTTAATAAATGGCTTCTAACAGACCTTGTTTCTCTTATGATCTCCCTCATTCTACAGTTGCTGTAGGCACTGGATATAGAAATAGAATGTCTTCAGGACCCCCCACCCCAAATTTTTTTTCCTTTGGCATGGTCAATCATAGTGGAAGTGCTAGGTACACTATGTGACCTGTTTTAGCTTTCTTCTGGCAATGACCAAGTTCAGATACTGATACCAATAGTAATTTCCTTCATATTCTGGTGTCCAGGATTGGAACCCAGGAACACATGTTTGCACACCCAATACCATGCAAATGTTGACTTGTGTACATTGGCGAATCCATGCCTATCCTGAAGGAATAAAAAAAGTTGTGCATCTCAAGCAAATACGAGGCTCACGCTGCAGATGGGCATGCGATTTTGAATGTCCCCGTATGAAAGGTGTGTCTGGGGGAGCCGCCCTGCAAGTCATGCATAGGATTGTGCTGAAAATCTATTTTATAATTTGTATTCAAACACCCTGACAACTTTCGACTAGTAAAAATAAAGACAGGATATGTCTAGAAGATTTGTGTTGCCTGATGGACCGTCACAATTAATTAAGTGCTCCATCAACAGGCGAGTAGGGATCCAGAAGTGGTTTGCGACATGAAGCTGGGTGGGTCACAGCAGCGCTGCTGCCACCATTTTGTTTTGAGGCTCAGGCCTACTCAGTTTCAGTAGCAGTCATGGTTAGAGAACCTAAAAGGAAACTTTGGCTTTGGAGAAGGTGCTTTGGCCAAGTCCCGTACTATTCAGCAGCACCTCTCCCCAGTCTTCCACTCATCTGCCTGTTCTCCCTTGTCACATATCTTGCTCTGTTCTGCCTTGCCTTACTTCCTAGTTTTTTGGGGAAGGTGAATTGGAGGTGGTGGCGCACACTGAATCTTAACCCCCTTCCCAGGCCTGATCCACCGACATGGGGCAACATGGACTTGTGCCAGTGATTGAGCTTCTGAGTTACCCTGGGACAAGGGGACAAATGTCCCCTTATCCACGGAGACCTCCAGCAGCTGAAACTCCTGCACAGGATGCAGCGTAGCCCGTGCCTGCGCACCACTGCATCACTGCACGGGAATTTGCGCTGGATTGGGCTGTTCATCTCCTTCGGAGCTAAGCAGGCCCCTCCATGAACGGATTGTGTGACCACCGCCACATTGCAGAGACCTGCTTCTTCGTGTCTTCTCCAGCACTTTTGGTGGTGGTGCATCTGCCAATGTTCTTTATGGAAATGACCCACAGCTGCTAGACATTTCACCTGAACCCTTTTGGAGTTCCTGATTCCTGAAAGACTCCATGAACTTTTAAAGGACCTAGATTTTGTTATTAGTCCTCCACTTTCAATGCCTCAAGAACAGTCTGCCTCCAGACAATCTTTGGACTCCTGGGAGAACAGGGTTTCTTATGGCTTCATTATTGTTCAGATTCATTTCCTCTGTGTTTCTAGCCAGATAGGTATCGGTCTAGTTAGAGTAGCATGCATTGCTTAATTAATTACTTGCAGGTGCGAATTAAACTGTGTTTGTGTAAGATGCTTTGCTTTTTTTAGTGTCTAAATAAAGAGTTGTTCAAGATAGTGTATCCCGCAATGTCTTAGAAGGTTGTGATACTGCAAGCACTGCTTTACTTAAAAGGGAGTTGAGCCCACTATGACTGTAAAGAGTGAATGAACTAACCTATTTATGTTAGAACGGAAGCTTTCATGGCCAGCAATTATGTTACAAGATTTAGGGTATACGGGTGAAGATGCCATATAGTTGTAGAACCTGAATAGAAAAAGTAATATCCAAACGCCGATCATGGGTTTCCAATTATTGGCAGCCATGAACAAAATCTGAGGCACACGTTGCGAAGTCCGACGTTTTGTTCCAGAGCTCGGAACTTTTTCTTAGGAAGCAATCCCAAGGATTGACAGTGTCCCAGATAAAGATTTGTAATCAAAATGTGTTGGGCAAAATAAATGGGCATCTTAAGGACTTAATGGCTTTACAGCGCAATCCTGCGCAACTTACGGGCGGCGGACCTAGCATCCGCCGCTTGGAATAGTTGCAAATGTCCTTGCTGCGATCCAGAAGGTTCCTGTCAGTCTCTTTATGTTTTCTAGCAGCATTTGTAAAATTAGTTTGATGGCCATAGTCCATTTCTCATTTTAGGTGCTGAGGCCAGTAGCCAACATTATAATGAATCTAAAAATTACTCCTTTATTGGAAAAGCCAATATCTGCATGGCTAAAGAAGGCTGAGTAATTTTCCGAGCCTGCTAGATATGATCATATTTGTTCATTTGGGAAAGTCACTTAACCTCAGTTGATTATGGTGCTGAAGTCTATTTGCATGGTCATCAGACCTTCAATCCACTAATACTACTTTAATGAAGATAAATAGCTAGAATTACATTAGAAATAAATTAGTATTTCCCTGGTGTCGGAAGCAGGATGGTACTTTGGAAGCTGAATATAATGGAAACCCCCCTCCCTGCACTTTCAGTTTGTCATCTAAGGGTCAATGTTTATGTTATAGGGAATGATACAGGGTCTAATCCTGTATGGCTCCATTCCATTAATATAGTGGGTGACCATTGGATCACTGGTCCATCTAATTTGTCAGTACTGACCACTGGCAACAACACTTGAGAGTTTCAGACAGGAGTCTTTCCCAGTTCAACCTCAAGAAGCCAAGGATTTAATGGGACCTTCTGTATAGAAAGCATGAGTTTTACCATTGAGCTCTGGACCTTCCCCATAATCCCCTTCCCTGCTCATATTAGTCTACAGAAAAACAGTTGAGATGGGACTGCTGCCTGAAGCCATTGCTCTAGTCGTAACAGGAAGTGTCAAGAACTTGGTAGATCAACAGTTGGTGGGCTGCTGTTGCTATGATACATTAGAGGTTGTGCAGGCCTGAGAGAACACAGCAAAGAACATGCCCTCTACCAAAGCAAGGAGTGGAAAGGGTTACGGCAGTGTTTCCCAAACTTTTGTGGCTGACCTGCAGCTCCCTTGACCATTGGCGACCATTGGCGACCATTGGCTGTGGCTCCCCATGACATTCTGTTGATGCCTGCCAGTTGGCATTGCACTGTTTTCCGAGAGGATTCCATGGTATTCCACAGCTCACCTGGCTGGTTTCCGCGGCTCCCCTGGAAGCCACGCCTCCCAGTTTAGGAACCATTGGTTTACGGCATCCATCTTTGTTACTGGCACAATGGCTATTCCTGTAAAAACTGTGAGGGACGTATTAATTTTTGAAAAATGTGCACACCACCTTTCTGCCCATAAAGACGCCCAAGGCAACCACAAAACAAAATCAAACAAACCCACGTTAAAAACACCGCAAGAATATAAAACATTGTGCCACTTTTTAAATGATAAAGCATCTGAAATATACAGTGTAAGACTATTGTTGTAAATGTTCATTGTTGCTGAAAGCCACTGAGAGGTCCACAAGGGTCATCCACCAGGGTGACCAAGGCTGTCTATGTCCCAGAGCCCAGCCGGAAGCCAGATTGAAAGGGATCCAGGTAATCCACTTCATCCAGGACTCTCTGGAGCTGAAACAACAACACGAGCTCGACCACCTTGCCCAGAAATGGGAGGTTTGAGACTGGCCAGTAATTTCACTGGTCAACACACTTTTTCTGGCATAAGGTATTCCAATGGTTTTAAGGTAATTTTGGGGTGCTGATTCCAAATCTGGCATCAGTTTTTGTCTATCGCATCAGGTTTTTCAGATATCAAATATTGCATTTGATAAAATCAATGAAAAACAGCAAATTTACACTGATCTACAATTTTTTTTTTCTGTCCTGGACTTTTGCAGCTGTTTTAGACTTAATTTCAGGGTGCTGATTCCAAATCTGATCTCAGAGATTTGCTCTATCACATCTCGTTTTTATGCTATCGGCATACCCCATTTTCATGATGCCAAACCTGATGCCAGATTTGGTCTGTGAATTTCATTGCCACAAGACGTGGTGATGGACATCAGCTTGGATCGCTTTCAAAGGTGACTGGACAAATTCATGGAGAACAGATCTATCAATGGCTACTACCCTGTTTCCCCGAAAATAAGATTGGGTCTTATATTAATTTTGGCTCCCAAAAAAACACGCTAGGTCTTATTTTCAGGGGAGGTCTTATATTTATGAGTGCCAGCAAAAAGCAAGCAAAAAAAAATTGACGTTAGGTCTTACTTTCAGGGTAGGTCTTATTTTAGGGGAAACAGGGTAGTTATGATGGCTATACATTGCCTCCAGGCTCCACAGCCTCCCAATAGCAGAACAATGGCAGGAGAAACATGCCTTTCTTTTCTGCTTGTGGGTTTCCCAGGGCAGCTGGTTTCCAGCTGTGGGAATCCAGATGCTGAACTAGATAGGTCGTGGGCCTGACCCAGCAGGGTTGTATATTCCTACATTTTCCTTCTGTAAAAATTGCACACACACATTTTTTTTTAAATTCTCCTAAGGATTGTTGTGAATATCGGGTAATCTCTCCCTCCTCAGGTAAAGCCATCATCAGTTGAAAGGACTGCAGCAAAAGCAAGCTATGGCTAAACTCCAATCCAGGGGAGTTTTTGTTCTCTTTAAACCTCCCCAGTTATTTTTGTTATTTTCAGGGGTACATAATAAACATAGATGAATGCACAAGAAAGAAATAGTAATAAATCACCGTCAAACCCAACAGTGACTCCATCTAGCAAATTGCTCTACAGTGACCTTTCAAAAACAACCTTCTGTTATAAGGAGGTTTGGAGGCTGCCCAGGTGTTCTCAATTATCCAGCATTCATTGTGAAACACAAAACACCTTTGTGAGATAAAGGGCCTTCCTAGTTGATTAAAAAAAAAATCTCCTTATTATCACTAAATTCATGGTAGCCCAATCTAACAGCAGTAGCACAATGTCCTGCTTTTACATAGTGTATTGCAAGAGGGAGAGGCATTTGTATCTTTTTTTTGGTACCTGGAGGTGGACAAATGGGCGTTGCATATTGGAGCATCTCAAATGCTATGGCAGGAAGAGAGGAACTCGTTCTACTGCTTTTCCAAACTGATCTTTTGTATGTTGTCTCCAAAGGTAACTCCACTGGGTTGAATGTGACTTACTCCCAAATTGGTGTGCACAGAATTATAGCCCTTGTGATTTTTTTTTAAACTAGCAGTGAGTGAATACTCCAGCACTCCATGAATGCACAACAAAAATGCTTGTTTTGAAGTATGAGCCCTTCTCCGAACATGAATTATTCTTGTCTGTGAGCTTGCAAACACTCTGTGCACTTTTGTCCTATATTTACCTGGCTCAGTGCTGCTGGGTTTCGATGCTTAATTAGAATGTAAGAATTCTGCAAAGCTGAACCCATTGCCAGGTTCGGCACGTCCCTTTATTTAACATAAAACTCCCAGCGAGTGCGCAGAACAATGCATGCTATAGAACAAAACTGGAAAGGGAAAAAGGGAAAGCTGCATAGTGATGGGCATATCGGAAAGGAGACAAGCAGCAGAGGGAAAGCCCTGCAAAATGGAATACGGCGGCAGCACAAGGGAGCACTTTTTATACCAGAGCAGATAATCAGCCAGGCAGTGCAGGGCTGCACTTTATCACCAAACGCAGGCGGCATGGCAGCCAAAGATAGTGCTTCAATGCCAGATAGAGGCATTCAATGCTTAAGCAGGTTTGGCAGCGCAGAAGAGCACTTTTCATAACAATACAAACAAGCAATGGGGCAGCCCACAAGGTACCAGTGGGAGCCAGTGAAATAGCTCTAGGCTTTATTACCGTATTGGTCTAAGACTCACTTTTTTCTCCTCTAATTTAAGTTTTTAAACTAGGGGTGCGTCTTATAATCAGGCTGTTGCAATTTAATGCCAGTGATTTAATTAATTTTTTTAATAGCGCCAAACTTTAAGGGTGTGTCTTATAATCAGGTGCGTCTTATACTCAGGACAATACGGTATTATTTTTTTAAGTGTCTTTTTTAAGTTGAATATATAGAAAGGTTAACCTTTTCTCTTCCCTTGCACCTCTAAAGAGCCAGTGGTTTTGCTCCGATTTCAGAAAGGGAAGTTGCCAAGAGAAACTGCACGTTCAGATATGCCATCTGTAGCACTAGTAATCAGCAATCCTTTAATGCACAGAACTCCTGCGCTCCTTTTAATTGATATCCCAATTTAGCAGTTTTGGAGAATTGACAAATGCTCCGGCAATGAACTGAACCTAATCATAATAATTTATAGTTCCGCTATATATTATTTGGGAGGGGATAAGGGTTGACACAGTTCTTGAATTTTAAAGAAACAAACTCCTGTTAAATGGGGTACATTCTACTATAATATCATTGATAGTTTGGAATCAGTTTCATGTCAAAAATGCAAGTTAATCAGACAATTCTTATTCATCCTTTATTACAAGGTTCAGTTTAATTCCTGGTGGTCCCATTACTGCATAATTGTCCAGTTCATTACCTCACAAGAAGAACTGGAGGAGAAGGTTAACAAATGTGGGGGGGGGGGCATTGGCTGGTTGGAGTTGTGGCTAGAAAAGCAATTTCTATGGGTGCAATCCTGTGTAACTCTCGCACCAGTGTAACAGTAGATCCCCCAGTGTAAACTTGATCCTCTTCCCATTTGCTCTCAGCAAGTGGGAAGACCACATTGCAGCATCTCTGCAGGTGATGATAGGCTGGAAGAGGGAGGCAGGTACACACAGGGGCAGAACAACTCTTGTCAGTTTGCCATTCCCCCCCAGAGGCAGAGCTGGGCAGGGGGGGGCGGCGGCCCTGTTGGGCCCCGGTGGCAGACAGGCAGGGAAGTGTCTAAGCGGGCGGCGGCGTGGTATTCGGGCCATTTCGGCGGCGTGAGCGGGCAGCAGAGGCAACGGGTTTTGCCCATCCACCCACCCTGCTCTTCTGTCTGATTCAAAATGGCGGCGGCGTCATCACTGCTGGTGCGGGGTTGGAAGTCAGAGCACCGCCACTGCCCCCACACACACCGCCACTGCCCCCCCCACACACACACCACACACACCTTGTCGCTCAAAATGACCACTTCAGTCAATCTCATAGCTGGGCTAGCCCTGTCTAGATATACAGAGGGCAAGCTTTCATACCTGGAGCCCTGTCACACTATGGAAACATGGCATACTTTCAGTAGAGAAGCTAATGAAATGGAACTTGCTCCCGTATATTTGCTCCTTCTATTGAAGCCACCCATGTTTTAAATATCATGAAATTACCAAACAACATAATATCTCCATGTGATTTTGCTGTTATTCTGTTTCTCCCCAATCTGTACAGAATTTGATTATCTAAAATCCCTCAACCTGCTTGGAAAATAATGCAGTCTACCAAAAACATTCTGAAATCTTATGACTCAGTTTTATGCTATTAAGCTGGATCAAAATTGAACTGTAGGCATTCAGTGAAGAAAATTGGTATGTAGCATTGCTGATTAGTGACACATTCAAATATGACAATCAAACATTGCTGAAGGTTGTATAAAAGAGACTGTGTTCTAAAGTGAAATGAGCAATTTTGTACAAAATTGGCACATATTAAAATGTATGACATGAAAATGATGTAAAGAAAATGGAGTGAATTTTTTTATTTAAGCTGTTTGCAAACTACTGCGGAAGCTTTCATGGCCAGCGATCAACTTACAGTGTCTCGGAGTTTTCAAAAGAAAAGAAAAAAATCACAGAACATTTAAATAATCAATGCAGTGAAATTCAGTTTACAGTGGAGAGAGAGTGTAACAACTCTTTGCCCTTTTTAGATGTGTTAGTAACACGTAAGGCGGATCTTTCAATAGGAACTGCAGTGTATAGAAAACCCACACATACCGGCAGGTACTTAGATCAAAAATCAAATCATCACCCTTCCCAAAAAAATTCATTGATAAATTCCCTGATCTATAGAGCTATTAAGGTGTGTGATCAGGAATCCTTAAGATTAGAAAAGACAACAGTATTTCAGTCCTTGCAAGCCAATGGGTATGCAACAGCACAGATCAACAGGTGCTGGTTGCAACAAAATAAAAAAATCAAAGCAAAAAGAGAAGGTAGGAGTATTAAAGATAACGAAATTAAGGAAACAACAACAGATGAGAGGTTGTGGATTAGTCTTCCATTCATTAAAGGTGTAACAGACAGAACAGCAGGTATTTTAAAACAGGGGAACGTAAAAACAGTCTTTAAGCCCACATCCAAACTACAGCAAGTGCTGGGAAATCCGAAGGACAAGAGGCCAGCGCTGTCAAATGCTGGAATTTATTCAATCCCATGCGAGTGTGGAAAAAATTACATTGGAATGACCTACAGATCTATAAAAACAAGAATGAAAGAACATGAAAGATCTCTAAGGTTGAATCATCCTGAACAGTCTTGTGTTGCGGAGCACTCACTGAACTTGGGACATGCGATCCGATTTGAAGAAACCCGCTGCCTGAAAAAGGAAAACAACTTTAAAATCTTGCGCCATCTAGAATCGTTGGAAATATGCAAACAACCTAAGAACATAAGAACATAAGAAGAGCCCTGCTGGATCAGGCCAAAAGCCCATCTAGTCCAGCTTCCTGTGTCACACAGTGGCCCCACCAGATGCCTCAGGGAGCACACGAGACAACAAGATACCTGTGTCCAGTCGCCACTCCCTTGCACCTGGCACAGAGAAAACCCACTTCTAAAACCAGGAGGTTGCTTATGGCTTGTAACCTGTGATGGTCTTTTCCTCCATGAATTTGTCCAAACCCCTTTTAAAGGCATCTAGGCCAGGTGCCATCACCACATCCTGTGGCAAGGAGTTCCACAGATGAATCACACGCTGGGTAAAGAAATATTTTCTTTTGTCTGTTCTAACTCTCCCTCCACTCAATTTTAGTGCGTGTCCCCTGGTTCTGGTGTTGTGCGAGAGGGAGAAGAATTTCCCTCTATCCACTCTCTCCATCCCATGCATAATTTTATAAGTCTCAATCATGTCCCCCCTCAGGCGCCTTTTTTCTAGGCTGAAAAGCCCCAGACGCTGTAGCCTTTCCTCGTAAGGGAGGTGCTCCAGCCCACTAATCATTCTGGTCGCTCTTTTCTGCACCTTTTCCAATTCAGCTATATCCTTTTTGAGGTATGGTGACCAGAACTGGACACAATACTCCAGATGTGGCCTTACCATCGATTTGTACAAAGGCATAATGATATTGGCCGTTTTATTCTCAATCCCCTTTTTAATGATCCCGAGCATGGAATTGGCCTTCTTCACAGCCGCCGCACACTGGGTCGACACTTTCATCGACCTGTCCACCAGGACCCCAAGATCTCTCTCTTGATCCGTCACAGACAACTCAGAACCCATTAGCGTATATGTGAAATTTTGGTTTCTTGCCCCAATGTGCATCACTTTGCACTTACTTACATTGAAGCGCATCTGCCATTTTGCTGCCCATTCTCCCAGTTTGGAGAGATCCTTCTGGAGCTCTTCACAATCCCTGCTGGTCTTTACCACCCGGAAAAGTTTAGTGTCATCCGCAAACTTGGCCACCTCACTGCCTATCCCCAAGTCCAGGTCATTTATGAATAAGTTGAAAAGCACCGGTCCCAAGACCGATCCTTGGGGCACACCGCTTTTCACCTCTCGCCATTGTGAAAAGTGCCCATTGACTCCCACTCGCTGTTTCCTGGTCTTCAACCAGTTCCTAATCCACAAGAGGACCTGCCCTCTTATTCCCTGACTGTGGAGTTTTCTCAGGAGCCTTTCATGAGGGACCGTGTCAAACGCCTTCTGAAAATCCAGATATATAATATCCACGGGTTCGCTCGCATCCACATGCCTGTTGACCTTTTCAAAAAATTCTAACAGGTTTGTGAGGCAAGACTTCCCCTTGCAGAAGCCATGCTGACTCTCCCTCAGCAGAGCTTGTTCTTCTATGTATTTTAAGATTTTATCCTTAATGAGACTTTCCACCATCTTCCCTGGAACAGATGTTAGGCTGACCGGCCTGTAGTTCCCCGGGTCCCCCCTCCTTCCTTTTTTAAAGATTGGCGTGACATTAGCTATCCTCCAATCCTCTGGCACAGTGGCCGTTTTAAGGGACAAGTTGCATATTTTGGTCAAGAGGTCAGCAACTTCATTCTTGAGTTCCTTCAGAACTCTTGGGTGGATGCCATCCGGGCCTGGTGATTTATTGATCTTTATTTTGTCAATTAAGTCTGAGACGTCTTCTCTTTTAACCTCTATTTGACTTAATTCTTTAGTCAGGGGAGACCGTTCCGGCAGCGGTATTTGCCCGAGGTCTTCTGCCGTGAAGACAGATGCAAAGAACTCATTTAATTTCTCTGCAGTCTCCAAGTCCCCTTTTATCACCCCTTTCTCTCCCTCACCATCCAGCGGACCCACCGTTTCCCTGGCAGGTTTCCTGCTTCTAACATATTTGAAGAAGCTTTTATTATTCCCTTTTATGTTGCCTGCCATACGTTCCTCAAAGTCTTGCTTGGCCTCCCGTATCATCTTTTTACATTTCTTTTGCCACAGTTTGTGCTCCTGTTTATTTTCCTCATTAGGGCAAGACTTCCATTTACGGAAGGAAGCTTCCTTGCCTTTTATAGCCTCCTTAACTGTGCTTGTTAGCCATGCCGGCATCCTCCTGGACTTGGTCGAGCCCTTCCTCCTTTGTGGGATACACTCCCGCTGGGCCTCTACGACTGTTGTTTTAAACAGCCTCCATGCACTCTGGAGCGATTGGACTCCTTTTACCTTCCCTTTCAGCTTTTTCTTAACTAGTCTTCTCATTTTGGGGAAGTCTGCCCTTCGGAAGTCAAGGGTTTTCGTGTCAGATTTGCTCGGCACTCTCCCTCCGACATGCATGGCGAAACAGATCGCAGCATGGTCACTGTTCCCCAACGGTTCGGTAACATTTACCTCCCTGACCAGATCTTGAGTGCCACACAATATCAAGTCCAGAGTCACCTGTCCTCTGGTCGGTTCCGTGACAAGCTGCTCTAAGGCACAGTCATTTAACATATCCAGAAATCCAGTCTCTCTTTCATGACCTGAGCATGAATTGACCCAGTCGATGTGAGGATAATTGAAGTCCCCCATGACTACAACCCTGTCTCTCGTTGACACCTCCCTGATTTGCTTCCTTATTTCAAGGTCCCCTTCAGGTTTTTGATCTGGAGGACGGTAGCATGCCCCTACTATTACATCACTCTTGGAGCCTGGTAATCTAACCCACAGTGATTCTACGGAGGAGTCAGAGCCCCCCTCCAGCTCTACTCTGGTGGATTCTACCCCCTCTTTGACATAGATGGCCACCCCACCTCCAACACGCCCCTCTCTGTCCCTCCTATAGAGTTTATATCCTGGAATTGCAGTATCCCACTGGTTCTCCGCATTCCACCAGGTTTCTGTTATACCTACTATGTCAATGTTTTCCCTAGCCACCAAACATTCCAGTTCTCCCATCTTTGCCCGTAGACTTCGGGCATTTGCATAAAAGCACTTATATACCTGGTCCCCCAAGAAGGGCTGCATGTTTGCCCCTTTATTCCTGCAGCCTTCTGTTTTGCTAGACTGGCTGTCATGTCCCATCACGCTACCACTCCCAATTCTTATTCTGTTATTACTTGATTGTTCCCCATCCTCTGCACCCTCATTCCCGAGGAATGAGGAGTCCCGAACCGGATGCCCCTCGGCTCCTGTCGGCTTTCCCCCAGGAGTCAGTTTAAAAGCTGCTCTGCCACCTTCTTAATGTTACGCGCCAGCAGTCTGGTTCCATTTTGGTTCAAGTGAAGCCCGTCCCTCTTGTACAGGCCCGGCTTGTCCCAAAACGTTCCCCAGTGCCTAACAAACTTAAACCCCTCCTCCTCACACCAGTGTCTCATCCACGCATTGAGACCCCTGAGCTCCGCCTGCCTAGCTGTCCCTGCGCGTGGAACAGGTAGCACTTCTGAGAACGCCACCTTTGGGGTCCTGGATTTGAGCTTCCTACCTAGCAACCTAAATTTGGCCTCCAGGACCGCCCGGCTACATTTCCCCACGTCGTTGGTGCCAACATGCACCACAACCGCTACCTCCTCCCCAGCACTCTCTACCAGCCTATCTAGACGAGAGGTGATGTCCGCAACCTTCGCACCAGGTAGGCAAGTCACTGTGCGGTCCTCACATCCGTCACAGACCCCCCTTTCTATGTTCCTGACTATAGAGTCACCCACAACAAGAAGCCCCCTTCCCCCTCTCCCCAGAGGAGTATCCATAGTGCGACTGGATACGGGCCCATCACCTGAAGAAGGGGTCCCCACTGTGGGATTGTTTCCCTCTTTTCCAGAGCAATGTCCTCCAGCCCTGAGACTCCCTTTCCTGGCAGCTGAGGCGCTGGCCAACTGAGGGTAGGACGATGCCTCCACGTCCCTAGAAGTCTCACCCTGGTTCCTCTCTACCTGTCTCTGCTTCTCCAGGTCAGCAACCGTGGCTTCAAGGGAGCGAACCCGTTCCCTGAGAGCCTGGAGCTCTTTGCACCGAGCACACACCCATGACATGTGCCCAAGAGGCAGATAGTCATACATGTGACACTCAGTGCAAAACACTGGATAGCCCCCACCCTTCTGCTGGCTGTCTGACTGCATAGCTTTTTTTGTAAGTTATGGGTTTAAAACAGTTTGGGTACCTTAATGTTATTGGAGCTCTCCTCTCTTCAAGGGACGTGCCGGGCAGTGTGTGGGGCCTGGCTTCCTCGCCCCGCTGCTGAACTCGCTGTGTCTTTTTTTATCTTGCCACTTTGTCCCCGTGAGCCACTTCGTTCCCGTGAGGCCACTCGCTGCTCGTGAAAGGGCTCACTCGCAAGCCAGCCCCAGATTTAAACCTATTGATAAACTGATTAATAGGCAACAAGACCTAGTATTTACAAATTGAATCTGGTGGCCAATTATTCGCAAAAATCAAGCGGAAAAAAGCGGCAGCGGAGAAACAGGAAAAAAGCGGCAGTTCCCTTTAACGGAGCATTTGACAGCTAACCCGGTCATGGGGTGAACTCAGGTTATTTCCGCTCCTAATCAACAGCGGTTTCCCGCGCTTTCTAGGTTTTTATACAGGAAGGTGACTGAGGCTTGGGTATTCATCTGCAATTGAATTAATTGCCCAGAAGAGGTTCCGGGGCACGGAACGAAACGTAGGCTACACACGGCATTCCTTGGATTTTAATGTATTTGTCCGTTTGCGGCTGCCAATACAGGAAACCCGCAAGCGGAACGAAGAAAATTAAACTTCAAGTTTTCTTCAGACATGGCTTCGAAACCCGTAACTCCGAGACACTGTATGTTTGCAAACTGCAAAGCTATAATGGATTTGGGATGCCAGGTATCAGATATTCGTACTGAATTGCAATGCTTTCTTTTTCTCAAGCAAATTTTATTCAGATTTGCAAGGTATATAAAAAGACTGATACTTCCCAAATTTGTCCTTTCTTCAAGAAATGAGCAAAAGGACTTTGCAAAGATGGTCGCAATTCAAATGGCATTAATGAGGAAAAGTAGATTACCATTATGTTTTTAAATGTATATTCTCCCCCTCTTTACCCTTTCCTTCATTTTCCTCCCCTTGATGTGCTGTCAAATTTTAAATTATATGCTCCAGTTCAAAGTCTTTTACTTATAATAATAATAATAATAATAATAATAATAATAATAATAATAATAATAATAATAATAATATACAGTATTTATATACCGCCTTTTCTTTACTCATCAGATTTCTTCTCTGACTTTAATTCAAAGGCGGTGTACATGGGCAGGCTTTCTAAACCCAAGGGGTTTTTACAATATAATAATGTTCTAATCTTTCATTGAACCCTTCATTCTAGATGTTGCTTTCACAGTCCAGCGCTCTCTCTCTCTCTCTCTCTCTCTCTCTCTCTCTCTCTCTCTCTGGCGTTCGCCTCAGCACGCTTCAGCTGACAGGCAACCTTGACTGCCACTCAAGTGCTGCAGCTGCAGTTCCGCTCCCCAACAGAGGCTCTGTAGCTTATCAGCTCGGCGTTCTGACAGCTCTCCGACAGACACAGACACTTCCGGCCGTCTCGAATTGCTGTCCTTCAGATCTTCAGGCATTTATGAGACGATCGCTCTACCAACTGAGCCAGATGTCCTGATGATGTCATCGCCAGTCACTTCTGGTGGTACTCAGAAGGGGAGTGCAGGGGGTAGTACTCGGCCAGGAAGGGGTTGGGAACTCCTGACATATATTGTATAATAATAATAATAATAATAATAATAATAATAATAATAATAATAATAATAATAATAATAATAATAAAATGTTTGAGTTATGAACATAAATCACATTGCTATATCCACAGGTGGAAGTGGAGGCTGTTTGAAGATGATAATTCCTACACTTGCAGGCATGATTCTTGACTGACTTGTGCATATAGATAATATCTGATGAATCAGGTCCTTGCTTATGCACCATCTACGGCAAACATTGATTGGTTTTGGCACCTAAGACATGGTTATGTTCAACAGATTTGACAAGAAGACCTAATCTACACAATTATGCTTTGCAGTGATAGGCACTCTCGTTTACTGTGACTTAAATGGTTTTTCTTTAACACGGAGGTGGCCTCCGGCTGCACTGGAATCAAATGGCACAAGGTGATTCATTTCTCATTTCAGCACGTTCAGAGTTTGCAGTGGGGGTGAGATGAAGAGCTCTTGAGACAACATTCAAAAAGAACTGCCTGCTGGCACTCCTTTGACTGTAAAGGGAGTTGCTGCAACGTGCCCTCGTGCCCCTCTTGCACACCAGCTGGCCTTCCTGAAGTGTTTTGAGTTGTCGTGTTCTTCATGCCCAACTGGTTTGTGAAAAAAACAAGGACTGCCTTGCTGTCTCCAGCCATTTTGACGGAAGCTTCTTCCAGATCCCGTTTGCAACCTCCGCTACTACCTAACAAATGTGACCCCAACATCATTCTAGGTACTGTACACAAATGTCCTGAAGTACTCAGCAGAGGATTTGCAGTTTGACTGCTGAATTTCAGTAAAAGGCCACTCAGAGAGGCTGAGGGCTGCAGCTGGATTGGGGTCTGTGGGGGCTGGTGATGATTAGTGAGAGCCTTTGGATCCCCTCTCTCCTCCAGCAAGAACTCCCCTCTCCCACAGGGTCTCTTGCCTGCTGCTTTCTCCGCATGGGAAAGGCTCCGACAGTGAGGGGGCGGGGCTGCCTCCTGCTTGCTCGGTAAAGAGACTACGACGGAGCGTTACTTACAGCCCCGCCCCTACCGAAGCGACGCCAGTGCTCCCACAGAGCTCCCCCCCCCACCGTCTCTGGCTCACAACACAGCAGTGATGTAGACTTGAGTCTATTGATTTGGAATTGAGTCGGACTCAAGTCGCGTCAATGACTTGACTCGGACTTGACTTGGTGATTGTAAAAGACTCGAAAGACTCGACTCAAGACTTGGAGCCTTTTACGACAAGTCCAATTTTATTCAGGTTTAAACCTGTTTTTCCCATTAAATAGATAGGGACTCGCAACTCGCAACCAAAGACTCGGGACTTGGGGGCTAAGGCATGGGACTTGACTTGAGACTTGGACCCAGAGACTTGGGACTTGACTCAAGACTTGGAGTCAGAGACTTGATCCACCTCCCTGCAACACAGACTGCTAGGACATATAGCCTCATTATATGTTCCAGTACGGAGCTAGGGGAATATCACATTTTCCTAGTGCTCAGCCCACATTATATTGGGAAGAACAGAACTTGTGGTGAACACTGGGTCTTATTTTCACAGTGTCCCAGATAAAGATTTGTAATCAAAATGTGTTGGGCAAAATAAATGGGCATCTTAAGGACTTAATGGCTTTACAGCGCAATCCTGCGCAACTTACGGGCGGCGGACCTAGCATCCGCCACTTGGAATAGTTGCAAATGTGCCATAAGGCACGTTTAATGACTACCTTAGAGCCGGGAAAGATGGCGCAAGGCCAGCCTTCCCAGCTCTGCCACCAGAGCCCTCAGACCTCCGCCGGACCCAGGTAAGTGTGGATCCAACAGATGGCTGGGAGGGTCGGCGGACCGGGGGGGGGGAGGAACGGTGGAGCCGGGAGGGCAGCCATAGGCCCTCACTGAGTCTCACTGAGCTCAACAGCACTTCCTTCCTTATGCACCTTGCATAGGATTGCAACCTTAAAGACTATTCTTATATGAATGTCTACCCCTCCAAAAAAAAGAAACCTTGGTAATTCTGCTCAGTAGATTTCTGCTAGAGACGGTTTGCTGAGGATGGTAGGTGGACAACACAGGCTCCCTATCTGCTTAATTTTTAGCCCCAGCTTGTCAATTAAATAAGCCTCCATTTAGACACTCTTTGTTTGAATATCTTATCTATTTAGAGTAATGCACTGACTTTGAGAAAAAGGGTACCGTATATCTTTCAGCTCGGCAAAAGTGATGTTATTTTCACTTAATAACAGGCATCTGCATGTATCCGTGGCCATTTTCTCCCTTCTTTTAAATCCCTGCTTTGTCACCTTAATAGAACAGTCTTCGTCTTTGTTCACCAGCAGGCATATTAAAAAGCTTTATCTGAGGTTCAGTTAAAGCTGGAGTATAAAACATATTGTACTTCTATAAAACCGCATTTTTCTTTGGAGCTTGCAAAATTAATTGAAATTTGAATGTGCTGCCTTTCACTTCACCCGGTGTCATTATTTCACCAATACAGTAATCATTGCATTAGCATTCAGCTGGTAATTACTTAGAACCTACAAGGTCATGTGGTGTGATGGTAGATATGTCCAGTGGCATTAAGTCGCACATTAATCCTGCTAATTTATTTGCAGAGGGACTGAATAAATGCTCTTCCAGCTATATTCTAAATCTGGAATGAGGGAGGAGGAAAATAACTTACTGTACTGCAAGCAGATCCATAGCTACTTAAATTATACTGTCCCCATTAATAAGGCACAGAACCCAAAGTGTCAATAATGCAAGGTATAAGTGACGTTAATTAGATTTGTGATTTATGCATAAATGCAACTACAATTCATATTTTATTCTTCACATTTTCAAAACACTGGCTAAGGTAAAAGCTACTATTTATCCATGGAAATGGTTTATATGTATGCTCCATTCTAGCCGTTTAATGATACTCTGGCTCAGGGCAATGATTTTGGGAGCTTTTACCAATTAACAGTGTGACATGGGATCTGACCACACAAAAATGGTTTTGTATTAGTCTGGTACAGGTATCCCCCAGTTAACGACAGGGATACATTCCACAGTCTCTGTCGTTACCCAGGGTCGTAGTTAAGCAAGTTCAATGGCAAATTGACGAAAATAGTGTTAAAAAGTTTCATCTTGCTTAACTTGCTGCAGAGGGAAACCTCTCCCTTCGCGACTCCCCCCTCCCTTCACTCAGAGCTCCCCCCAGTGATATATTCTGCGACTGCTGTGCGGCGGCAGCGCTCTGTGCATGTGTACATGTGTGAGTGAGGCTGCTTCTTTGGGAAGGCGAGTGGAGTGGCGGCTGTGGAGAGGCAATTGCTCACACTATCATAAATGCCCACAAGAAAAAAGTCTAAACCGAAAAAATCCCATACAGAAAAATGCCCACAGAGAGAAGAAGCCCACATGGAAAAATACACCACTTCAGCATAGGTTAGTATGTGTAAACGATGTTTTGTTTTGTTTTCTGTTTGGAAGCAAACAGCGTATTAAAATAAAACTTTTATTCAACAACCAACAAATTATTAATATTGAAGTCGTGCATTGAAACACAGTACTAATGACTTTTCCTTGACGCGGTTGGAATGAGTCTCTTTCAGAACTCCACCATACCTCTTTATATTGGCACATGACACTGTGGTGCACTCGCACTTGCGCACTGGTGACTAGCAGCTTGGCTAAAACGTGTGGATGTTCCTTTTAATTACAAGTATGCCATGGATAAATCGAGGGTAAAACTTAGTGGGGTATGAAATTCTTTGAATTCTTGACAACAACCAGTAATTGTTCTGAGGCAGCAACAGAAATCCTCCAAACTGGAAGGAAGGAAGGAAGGAAGGAAGGAAGGAAGGAAGGAAGGAAGGAAGGAAGGAAGGAAGGAAGGATTTTTGCCTTGTTCTGAAGCAGCACAGAACTGGAGCTATTCTCCAAACAGGAAGAAAGAAAGGTGAAGGAGATTATGGGAGTTGTAGGCTTTGTGAGGAGTACAGTACAGTACCTCCATAGCAGCAGCCTTCAACCTATCTATATTTCATTAATAAACTCTATTTTACAGAAGATAAAATTTCAATAGCGGGATTAAACGTCATGACCTCAAGAGCTAAAATATTCATGGTTAAAAAAAACTAAGGTAAAAACAATAAAAACAAGCTAAAATACAACGTTTCAATCGTCCTTTGACGATCTTCTTCAGGTAGGCAGACGCAGCAGGCTGCGGAAGGATGATGATCTTCCAAGCAGAGTTCACAGTTTAAAAGATGTGTGTCCGCCAGCCAGCTGGAGGTAATTGAGAGCGGAAATGTTAGTTCCGGCCACAACGACCCCAAATAATCTCGTCAATCATCTTAAAGGCCACTGGTAGCGTTGACACCAAGCAACCCATAATGATGTAAAACAATGATCAGAGTGATTTCTTCAAAGTCGGAGCCCAAATCTTGTCAATGAAGGATATTTCTTCAATAAATTATGATGTTTAAAAATCTCAATGGCTTCCCCATAATTTCTTTGGCGGTACGATGTTTCATAGACTAATCTTCTGGTATTGTTGAAATTAATTCTATGTCCCGTGTCCGAACAATGTTCAGCTAACACTGATTGTTGGGGATATTTAGGCCTGCAAGCTCTCTCATGTTCCTTCAATCTTGTGTATATCATGCATTTTGTAGTACCTATGTAGGCTCTCCCACATTCACAAGGAATATGGTAGAGTCCAGGGGATGCTAGTGCAGGTCTTTCATCTTTAACACCTCTGAGGTATTGGAACAATTTTTTGGTAGATCTGAAAATCCTATTCATAGGTCTAATTCTTATCTTAACTCTATCTTCTTTTGGAAACCTCAGTCTCGTGGTTGCTGGTAGCCTAATTCTGAGGCACGTTGAGGCACTGCTCACCCATGTCAACGATCCCAAAACTGTCAGACACTGCTGAATTGGACCTCTCACTTATTGCTAATTCTCCCAATTTGGTTCAAGTTGAGGTTGTGTGTGTGTGTGTGTGTGTGTGTGTGTGTGTGTGTGTGTGTGTGTGTGTGTGTGTGTGTGTGTGTGTGAATGAGCAGTGTTGGCAATGGAGAACAGCATTTCTCAAAGTGTGCTCCTAGGAGTCCGGGGCTCACTGAGACACCCTCAGGGGCTTCACGAGCCCCCCATAAGTGGCCTCCATCAGCCCCATGTCAAGTTTCCTTATCTGTCCCTCCTGCCTCTCCTATTCATGGCTCTCCTCCTCATTCCCCTCCTGTTCCAGCTCTTTTTCGGTATTCAGCATTGGGCTTGGTGCTGCACCACTCTGTACATGCTCAGTGCTCCCAAGACTCTGTACATGCACCAGTGGGGCTCCCCAAGACTCCTTTTAGGAGTTTAAATGGCTCTGGCAACCAAAATGATTGAGAACCAGTGATATAGAAGACGCTGGAAGAAAGAAAGGTGGACTTCACTGAAAACTTTCTTTGCAGTTCATGTTCTTTCGTATGGTAATGACGTGACATTTTCCACTGTGGGAGGAATTCTCAAGAGTTGCATCATCTTTTTCTTTTTCTTTTTTAAAAGGAGAATATTCTTTCAGTATAGCCCCAGTCCCCAAAATGCATAATTATAAAGGCCCCCCCAAAAAAGTTGAATTCATATTACCCATGAGTCCAAATGCTTGGCTTTTTATAATTATTTTCAAATTATTTTTGTCAAATATCTGTTATACTTGAGTTATTCATACGTTAAAAAAATTGAAAAACCAAGGAAGGCCTTATTTAGAATTGTTAATAAGAACCGTTAATACATTCTTTCTTTAAACAAGCAATAAGGAAGTTTTAGAGGAAAATAAGATCAGCATCTGAAGTACTTTCAGTCCTCTGCAAGATAAATTTGCAAGTTAAAGGCTGGAATAGTAGCACACCAAATGTGCCGGCTCTTTTTTAAGACTGTGACCTCAATACATAAAATATGGGATACCATGCCTCAGATGTTTTCCAGAGAAATCTTAGAAAGTCTTTGTGACATTTCCAGTGCCACAGACTGATATTACATGTCTCTGCAGTGATTGACAATTGACAGTGATGTGTGTTCAATCAAACTTGGCTTCATTCTTATAGCAACTTGTTTTACTGAGAGTTCGAGGTGGAAAACTTCAGTTAGAAAGTAGCACAGAAGTGACAACAATTAAAGATGGATTCATGTGGCATCTCATAGCCTGAGTACTACAGACTTGGTATGAGCCATTTCTATTCGAAACATAGAAAGCTGCTTTATAGTGAGTCAGGCCATTGATTTATCTAAAAGGCAGCCCAATCCTACCAAAATTCCCCCGTGGCAATGCGGTGGCGCCAGTGCAGGCTACGCTGCATCCCACGAGGTAATTTAGCAGGCTTGAGGTCTTCTTGCCCCAGGGAAAGCCCCATCCGCTGCTATGGCTAGGCTTACCATCCATCCCGGAATTTCGGGGACTGTCCTGGAACCCGGGCTCGGGTCCCAGATCTTATGACAATCAAATCCAACCTATCCAATTCCCCTGCTAACTGGGCAAGAGGCACTTTTTCAATTGGTGCTCCTCTTTTATTTAGCAGGGGGAGAGTAACTTCCCCCCTTTCACCCCAGCACAGTGTCTTTTCTGGTGACTGTTTGCTGGTAGTGTTCTGCATCTTTTTTAGATTGTGAGCCCTTTGGGGACAGGGAGCCAGTTAATCATTTGATTTTGTCTGTAAACCGCTTTGGGAACTTTTTGTTGAAAAGCGGTATATAAATACTGTTAATAATAATAATAATAATAATAATAATAATAATAATAATAATAATAATAATAATAACTTTCCAGTACCGATGCAGCCTCAATGCAGCCCTGAGGTAAGGGAATAAATATTCTCTTACCTTGAGGAGGCCTCTGTGAGTGCCCCTCCACACATGTTGGCATGCTGCATTAGTGCTGGAACGTTGGATAGGACTGGGCCCCTGAACTCCATTTCTTCCTCTCATAATTTGAGTTTCTCATATATCTGCAGAGTGCTGGAAAGTCCTGCGCCATCTTGACGGCGCTGAATCCAGATGACCGCACACCAGAGCAGGTAAGAGCTGCTCTGTGTGGCGCTGGGGCTGGGGGAGGGCGGGGAAGGGATGTGATGGGGTGGGGAATGGCGGGGTGGGCATATTGGTCCCGGGAGGGGGAAGGATCAGCATCGCTGGCCAACGCCGAATCCTATGCTCCCTCCCGGGCCTTATTTTTCAGCAAAATAGCTGGCATGGACCCGATTAGCCCCATAGCGCGGGCTGTGGCTTTACCCAGAGTAAGCAGACGAATATCCAGTTACCTCAAGGAGACCCCCAGCCCACTCCCCACCAGCATTGGATACAGCGTGTGCATGGCGCCCATGCTGCACTGGTGCTGGATAGGATTGAGTTGCCCATTCCTTTTATTTTGTAATATTTTTTTTACACACATACCCCCCCCCAAAAAAAAATTGTCAGCTGTACCACAAAGAACCATGATTGAGGTTACCGATTTCAGTAGATTTCAACTTGCCTTTTACATTTATTTCACCACAGTTTTAGGTATGTTATCGTGTTAGGCTTAACGGTTCTTCTCCAACAACAACATTTCACATATCTTTTTTATAGATGCACACAGTATGTGGATTTGTTTTGTGGTTTATAGCAGCGCAATCCTAACCAACTTTCCAGTGCCAATGCAGCTGTGCCAACAGGGCACACGCTGCATTTTACAGTGTGGGGGCAGTCATAGAGGCCTCTTCAAGGTGAGGGAACATTTGTTCAATTACCTTGGGGCTGCATTGCAACTGCACCGGCCCTGGAAACTTGCTTAGGATTGATCTGTAGGGGTTCTACAGTATATTGCTTGTTATCAAACGTGGAGTGTACTTAGTAAAGTTTGTTCCTTCCTGAACATGAGGTTTGGAAAGAGGAGCATCACCACACCTACCTGGTCTTTTGCAGGTCTGCAATTTCTAATCATCAACAACTGAATCAAAGCAATCGCATGTGTCAACATTAAACATTCCACATCAGTTTTGATATAATGCAATTTATCATAGTTACACCTGTTTGTACCGCCATAAACACATTCTCTCCCTCCTTTAAAGCTCCTGAACAGATTCACAGCCTATTTATATTTATGATAGCTACAGGGCTGGCAATAGCATAGTTAAGCAAGAGAAGTATTTCTTATATAACGTGCTATAGCATTATGGTTGGCATCTAGTAATTTATTCATATCTGACTGTCAACAGCCTGCTGGTATCCTGTTTATATGGGTGTATAAATTCTTAATAGAGGGTCTTGTAAAAAATAAATATTTTAATATAACTAGCTTTCCCCTTAAACGCAAGCATTTCAGTTGCATGTTAATGCTGAAATACCACAGTGATTTAGACCGCTTAAGAACAAAACTAGATACAAATTGATGTATATTCAAAACACTCTTTGCTGTGGAAGTCATCCCTGATGCTGAATTCATCAAATATTATATTCTCTCTGCCAACAGATAAAGGGTCTTCGTAGAGTATAGTTCTCAAAGGCCCGTTCTGTTTCACAATTTTCCACAAGGTAGCTTTGTGCATTTCCAAGCAAAGGTTGTTTCTAGACCTGGAAATCAAGAATATGCCTCTACGTAATGGTTATCAACAGAAGGGTAAACGCATGTACAGAGCACCAAAAACATAAGCCTACATAGTGTGACAGGCCGCGAGAGTTGCCTTAACAGTTTTGCTTGAAATATCTCACTTGTTTTTCAGCCTAATTAAGAGAGATGAATCATTTATCATCATTGATTGTATCAACAGTGTTTTCAAAATGATGGAATACCAGGACAAAAACAGCTTGGGGATCATGCATCATCATCACACTATTTTGATTGAACATTAAAACAATGAATAAAACAATAGCAACAATTAGCTGCTCTATTCCCATGCTTGGTGTAAGGTCACAGTTTTGTTTTGGTTTTGGTTTTCTTTCTAATGACCATTAAATATATATAGACCTGAAAACTGCTTCTATAAAACCACTGACTTCTTTAAAAACAGATTAAAGAGATGGTGCCCTGCTATGTTAACTTCTGTGACAAGAACAAATGTTTGGAAAACAATGACAATAATGGAAGTGAAAGAGCTTTAAAGTCAAATATGAGTCAGGGAAAAGTTGCCACAAGAAGAGATCAGGACACTGAAAATAGCCGTGTAGAGCAAAATAGTCACAATTAAGTCCAATTCATTCTATAATGTAGAATGAATGTGCATTGGTGTGTGTGTGTTTGCAGAGGTGTAGGAATGGGGGGGCGGTCCAGGAGGCAGCACGGGGGGCAGCATTCACCCCGCGGCGGCATTTCGGCAGAGGCTTTTCACGCCGTTTCCCCCCTTTTTTGCTGCCCTCAGCGGCGGCGGCGAAACCTCGCAGTGCTGCTGCCTTCCCCGCTCTCCCGCCCGCCCCCAGGGGCCATTTTCAGCCATTCACAGGTCGTGTGACATCACCCGGGGGTGTGGCTTGCAGGCGACATCACACAGCAGGGGCGTGGCTTCCACCAGGGAGCATCACCGAGGCCTGCCGCCCCCAGCTGGGGCTGGTGTTCCTACGCCTCTGTGTGTGTGTGTGTGTGTGTGTGTGTGTGTGTGTGTGTGTGTGTGTGTGTGTGTGTGTGTGTGTGTGTGCACATGTGCGTGAAGGGGCATTACAATGGCCCTAACCTGTGTGAATTCACTTCAGGTTCTGAAAGAAGTCTATACATGGAAAGGTCCCAACATGTACACAAGTGTATGTGTGGAGGCTGGAGGTGGAAACTGTCACTGTGATGCTGCCCTTACACTTCACCACCATTCCCCCAAACCAGAGGTTCCCTAACTCCTGGGAAGGCCTTACGCTGCTCTAAGTAGCAGCGGGGCCTTCCCAGGAGTGGCGATGACACGCCTGGGATCGCGCCGCCGCCGCCACCGCTGCGCCCGGGATCGCCGTTTTTACCTTCATTGGTGGGCAGTGGGTGTCCCTCGGGGGTTGCAGGGAGCCTGCGGACCCCTCCGCAGGCCTCCCCAAGCGTCGGAGCAGCGCTCCAACGCGATCGCAACTGACTTCCGGTTTCGCGTAAAACCGGAAGTCAGTTGCGATCGCGTTGGAGCGCTGCTCCGACGCTTGGGGAGGCCTGCGGAGGGGTCCGCAGGCTCCCTGCAACCCCCGAGGGACACCCACTGCCCACCAATGAAGGTAAAAATGGCGATCCCGGGCGCAGCGGTGGCGGCGGCGCCGCGATCCCAGGCGCGCCGTTGTCGTCACCGCGGGTTGCCATGCCCCTTAAGGGCATAGCAACCCTTTCTTCCCGGCTGGGGCGTCGCGACGCCCCAGTTAGGGAACCACTGCCCCAAACAGTAAGAGGTAAAACATGTATGTTGGCTTACCTGATCTAGATATTCCTGGAGGAAATTGATTATCCTGCTGATCCAGGGTTTAGTGTTCACCTTTGTTCTGGATGAAGTTGAACTTCCCCTTAAAAAAGAGAGATGCAGTTTGAGAATGCTTCTGAATCCAGCACCGTTTCTAGATGCTAAGATCAGATTCATGTTGAGGGGCACTTCAGCAGCCTTGGCTAGTGTGCCAGTTGCATCTTCCTGGAGAAATTTGGCAGGGTCAGTCAGTCATGCCTTGATTATATCCAGTTATTGCAATATGCTGTTCATGGGGCTGCCTTTGAAACGTGTTCAGAAGCTTCCATGGATTCCGAATCGTATGGATCATCTCTTCCTCTTTCAATCTACTTGGTACTCCATTCAATAACAGAGACCCCTGCTAATTGTACTTCTGCCATCTGAAGTGTGTCAGGCATGTTTTTGACAACTGGTGAGTAAGCAGTGCCGACGGAGAGGCTGGCACCGCTCAGTTCGCCCAGGGCTGCAGCCACCGCCATTGGACACAGGTAGGTCCTACACTGGGCAGAGGCGTGCGGAGGGCAGACCGAGATGGAAAGGGAGAGGGAGATTGTCCAGCCAAGCCAGGGATAGGGGTAGAAACGACGGGCGCCCTCCCGACGCTGGGGCGCGTGGGAGCGGGGCCTGCATTGCGTCACGTCGAAGCACCCCTCGTGTCACGTCAACGCGCCCCCCGCCCATTTTGCCCTCATTTTGGAGCCAAATGGGCTCCAGGGAGGGCGGGAAGGCCGATCCAACGCGGCGCTTCGCATCGGTAAGTGCCCCCGAGCGCGCCCCCCACCCGTCCAAGCGCCTGGAGCTCCACCCAAGTTCCGCCGCTGGTCATGAGAGGAGGGATCATCAGCAGTGTGCTCTATCGAATCCTATCCCCTGTTCCGGGCCTGACTGGCCTTACACAGGCACCTCGGATTTGCGCCGGCACACATCCGAGGCGGCCCATTGGGCCTGCTGGGGCTCTACCTCTGTGCCCCTCATGAAGCTAAGTAGTGCTTTCAATTTGCAATCCTATATAGAGGTTACCTACCTATCTTCTTGGCCCACAGACATGCAGCCTCAGCAAGCCAACACTGTAAATCTGCTTAAAATATTGGTTAATACCATATAATTAGGTTAATATGGATTCTTCCAGAAAACATAATAAGAGAATCAGTCTTTTCCAGGAATGTCTAGAGAAAGCCATTTTTAGAGACTGAGGAGTTTTTAAAATATGCACTCAATTTTGAGGCAACATTTTTAACAGAAAGCCAATATGTGGAGGCTTTTCTTTATGACTGTTATGCTCTAATAGAATACAAAATGGCTTTTGAAGACAAGCTTCAACCTCGATATCGGTGGAGTCAATAGTGTACTATTAATGCATGGAGCTTTACAAAATTGGGACACCTCAAATGATGTAGTACAGTAATTATAGCAATGATTGCACCAATAGAAATATAATGGTTTCAATAGGCAACGGTTTAATTGTATGAG
Organism: Plestiodon gilberti rubricaudatus; assembly: GCA_026170595.1. NCBI lineage: Eukaryota > Metazoa > Chordata > Lepidosauria > Squamata > Scincidae > Plestiodon > Plestiodon gilberti. Next base: position 158,535,203 of record JANXHW010000005.1, on the reverse strand, counting down.
ACAATACTAAAAATATAATGACGAACCAATTGACCTGCTACGGTATTAAAACCATCACTAATTAAGGTTGCAATCCTATATATACAGGTGGGCCCCCATATCCGCTGGGGATATGTTCCAGGCCCCTCCGTGGATACTTGAAACCGTGGATAAGAGCGAACACCCCTCCATGGTTTACTGAGGGCCCCGCACCCTGCCTCCCCTGCAGGCAGGCATGCTTGCCCCCCCCAGCTCTTATTTTTTCTTTCAGCAAGCTTTGTTTCTTCCTTAAAACAAACAGAGAAGCAGCCTCCATTGCAGGCAAGTAGAACGAGACTGACAGCCCGGTCCAGCCCAAGGCAACTGCGGTACAATTCAGGCACAATTGCAGCCCAAGTGCTTTAGGCCCGAGTTGTGCCTGAATTGTGCCTGAGTTGGGCTGCAATTGTGACTGAATTGCAGCCCGGTCCAGCCCAAGGCAACTGCGGTACAATTCAGGCACAATTGCACAATTCAGGCACAATTGCAGCCTAAAAGTGGGTGTGTTGGGGGCGTGTCGGGGGTGTGACGGGGGCGGTTACGAATTTTGGTCCGGTTCCAGACACTGGAGAGCCACTGACACGCCCCCTCGAGCCCAACTCAGGCCCAAAATTTGGGCCAGCAAAAAAGGGTGGACCCAAATGTGAGGAGACCCATAGGAGCCATTTTACCTTACCCACACCAGCCCTCTCCTGAAAAGTTCTAACACCCTGGGCCCGAGTTGGGCCTGAGTTAGGACCGAACAGGTGTGGCCTAACTCTGGACATGGACCCAAATAGTTACCCTATCAGCACCCAGCCCCACCCAGCCTCTTTCCCACAAAAGCCCAGCCCCAGCCCTCCACTCTCTCTCTCTCTCTCTCTCTCTGAGCACGTGGCGTGGGGTTCTGTCCCCCAGCAGCCACAAAGTGGGACTTTGAAAACTTTTCTAACACCCCACTTCTCTCTTCTCCTCTCTCCTCTCTGCCCCCCTCTAGGGCAGAGAGGGCTGTTCTGCCTGTGGCCAAACTGTTTACTGCTGTGCCTGGGCAGCTGTCTCCATGCAAGTGTTTGCTAACCCATGTCTTTCTCCCAGCCCCTCTCTCCCCCCCCCCCCATACAGGCAACAACACCAGCAGGTAAGTGCAGGGTTTGTGCTGACATGTGGTCTGACGTCTGCCTCTTTGCATAGAGAAATATAGGTAGGATACATGCCTCTATACCAATGTCTTCTCATAGCTGCCTGCATAGCCTGCCATGATATGCCTCTATACCAATGTCTTGTCTCATAGCTGCCTGCATAGCCTGCCATGATATGCCTCTATACCAATGTCTTGTCTCATAGCTGCCTGCAATGCCTGCCATGATATGCCTCTATACCAATGTCTTGTCTCATAGCTGCCTGCATAGCCTGCCATGATATGCCTCTATACCAATGTCTTGTCTCATAGCTGCCTGTATTAATGTGAGCACACAATGCCATGAGTGTGGAACTGTAACCCATATGTAGACACCAGCTGTTCCCCCCCCCTCTTTTCTCCACAGGGTCTACCGACAGGTCAGTATTGCTAGGATTGCCATGGTTGTGACCCCCAAGTTGTGTTGTTGTCTCTCTCTTTGACCCCTTTCCCTTACAGGATCATGCTCACCGTACACCCAGGGAAGGAGCGCAGACCAGGCTATGTGTCTCACACCACTCAGCTGTGTTTGATTTCTCTCCCTGCAGACCTTTGCAACTGGCACACTGGCTCCTCTTCAATGGCGATTGCTACCACGCAGCAGCTGCCATGGAACACCCCCATGTTGTTCGTCCCCCCAGGAATGCCCACTACCACAAACCGTCCGGGGAGCACCCCTGGGCCTGCAGTCTGGTTGCCCCACGGTCACCTGCCTTGATGCTGCCAGAGAGGTCTGGGAGCCTGCCCTGCAACCCACCTCAGCTGCTGCTGCTGCTGCCCCACCGCCCTGGCTGCCTACTTGCTGTCCCTCCCCTTTCTATGGAGCAGGCCGTGGTTCCACAGGGGAAGAGCCCGCATCTCCAGGTCCATGGGGCTCGCCTGATGCTGCTGCTATGGTCCTAGAGGCTGCTGTGCCTACCCCTGGCAGCCACACCCGGCCATCTCTGCCACTGTTCCAGAACAATAAAGATGCCCCTGGAAACACATGTCCCCAATGTTGCACAAGCACTGCCCCACACACCCACACAGGCAGGCCCCAGCACACAAGCCTCTGCATGAATCCCAGCCAGGGTCCGCCACAGCCATCCCTGGGAGAACACAGCAGGGGGGCTGCCGGACCCTCTGGGACCAGAGGGGAGGGGGGAGTTGGGGGGCCTGTCAGGCAGGCAAACACTGACGGGCACTGTGGCGCACGTCCGCCACGTCCGTGAAGAGCCCTTTCAGCAACCGGGGCTCTCACCCACCCTCGGTCCGCCCATCACCGGCGTCTGTGTCCGCCCGTCACCAGCGTCCGTTTCCGCCCTCTGTCCGCCCGTCACCGGCGTCCGTTTCCGCCCATCAACGGCGTCCGTGTCCGCCCTCGGTCCGTCTGCATGAGAGGCGCCCGTTCCTGCATTGCCTCCATCTGCGAAGTGCCCCCTGTGCCCCTATCGGTCTCTGCAGACCCCTCTCCCTGTATCCCTCTCCCACCAGCCATGTTGTCTGTCTGTTTCTGACCCACCCGTGCCCCTCCCCAGCACCCCCTGTCAGTGTGCCTGCCTCCCCTCCCTGATGATGGACGCTGGCACCCCCCATGCCGCCAGAGCGCCTGCCGCAAGGTGCCGACGTTGCCCCATCTGGGGGTGTGATGAGCTGCATGAGCCCTTCCCGCTCGCAGCAGACAAGCCCACGGCATCTCTCGGTCTTGGCCGGGGCACGGAGCAGAAGGCATGCTGGGATGCCTTCTTTGTGGGCATTGCCACGGCCCTTGAGGCCCAGGGCTTCAGGCAGCGCACGGGCATGTCCTGGCGGAGGCGGTTCCAGACCTCATGAGACCCCCCCCCTTGTGCGTGCCGTTCCCACCCCCTCCTTCCCTTCTCTCCCCCGCTCACCCCCCCATGACTCCCACGTGCAGCCTCACCGTGGCTTGGGGGTGGCATCGCAGTCTGCAGGAGGGAGGGCAGTGGCACTCCCCCCTGCGGCAGGTGGCTGATGCCCAGGGTGCCCTGGGGCAGCTGGCACTGGCACAACCTCTGCCCTTCAGCTGACTGTCAAACGCGCAGTGCCTGCAGGCCCGCCTGTGGCTAACCATCTGCTGCAACCGCTGCAGCAGCTGTGGTAGGTGCACGCAGACGGGCTGAGGAGGGGGCTCTTCGCTTCCACAAGACTGACAGCTCCCCACAGGAGCCTGCCTGCCTCTGCGGTAAGTTTTGCCGCGATCCTGGCCCAATGCTGTTGCCTCCAGCCTAACTCAGGCACAGTTGCAGCCTAACTCGGTCCTAGTTTGGGCCACAATTGGGCCACAATTGGGCCTCAACTGTGCCTGAGTTAGGCTGGACTGAGCCCTGAGTCCTAGAGAGGCTCTGCAAGGTTTCTGTTAACCTTGCAGAGCCTCTCTAGTACTTAGTCTCGTTCTACTTGCCTGTAATAAGTAGCCAGAGGCTGCTTCTCCTGTTTATTTAAGGAAGAAATGAAGCTTACTGGGAAAAAGTAAAAGTCTGGGGGGGGAGTCCCCACAATCTGTGGATAACTGAAACCGTGGATAGCAAATTAGTGGATATGGGGGCCCACCTATACTTACCTAGCAGTAAGTCCCATTAAACTCACTGGGGCTTACTTTAGAGACACATAGGATTGGTCTGCATGAGCCAAATGACATGGTAGACTAAGTATAAAACATGGCCTGGTAGCTTTTTAAAAAAAAAAAGTAGATGGGGGGAGCAAAATAGAATGGAATCATGACAGGGGGTGGGGGGGGTGCTAGGACTCCTGCTGTAACTTTGCTCTTGATTGTGCCTCTGTCCACCATTTTAAAAGAGGAAGAAAAGCTTCCATTGGCTTTCAACAGAAAATAGTATGCAGGCAGCACAATAGGGAGTGAAACTGTGATGGAAGCAAAGTCCTAAGAAAACCCACCCACCCCATGCAGTTCAGATCCTGGCACACTGGCTCACATAATGCATTTAGGGCCCAATCCTATCCAACTTTCCAGCCAAGTCAATGGGGTATGCACTGCATCCTGAGGTGGGGGGGGGCAGTCATGAAGGCCTCCTCCATTGTTCCCTTTTACCAAAGGGCTGCATTGCAGCTGCATTGGTGCTAGAACGTTGGCAAGGATTGGGCCCTTAGTGTGACAGGCCCTTGGCCCTTAACGTTATTAGAGTTGCAATTCTCAGCACCCTTCCCTAGAAAGTCTGCCCCACTGATTCATTGACAGTGCAATCCTGACTAGGATCTGGTCGGCGGCCCATGGCTACCCGTTGGGTCTTGTGCTCCGCCACAGCCAGGCTGCCACTGGGGAGGAGGTCTACTCGGGGAAGGGGATGCTTGTCCCCTTCCCCGAATTTTTCCAGGGCCAGGCCCTATCGGCCTTCCCAGATTTCCGCCGGCAATTTTGCTGGCGGATGTAAGAGGAGGCCGTGTAACAGCCCAGCTGCCCAGCAGAGGTCAGGATATGGCCGAAGCCATCCCCCGCCACCTCCTGGGCCGGCTGGGCCAATGGGCCCCCTCCCTGCACCGGTGATCCGCCCACCCCCGCCCGCCGGATCCTGTCTTACCTGGGTTTGGTGACCGGCGGGAGCTCCATCGTCGGAGCAGGGGAGGCCGGCCTCTGCACCGGCCTTCCCTGCTCTAGAGTAGTCGCAAACGTGCTTTACGGCACGTTTGGGACTACTTCTGGCGCCGGAACGCTCATTCCGGCACCGGTGTTTTCGTCAGGATTGGGCTGCCAGTCAGATGGATTTACTTTGACTCCTTTAAGCTAAGGCTTCTCTAGTGCAGTACACATTATCCCAAACATGCTTCTCTCCCTGCCTCCATTTTGAGTGCCTGTGTTGTGTCTCAACACTAGCACCTGTGTCGGAGAACTTGCTCTGAGACTTTTCTATTTGCCCATAGGCGTTTGGGTAAAGTTTGCCCTTTTTAACAATTGGTTTTAATATATGTAAATGCTGGTGACCCACTGGGGTTGTTTATTTTTAACTTAAGTGTTTGTATTATTTTAATGTGTTTTTAAATTGTTTTAATGTGTTTTAATATGCTGTAAGCCGCCTTGAGTGCCCTCGGGAGAAAGGCAGGCTACAAATTCCTAAAATAAATAAAGTACATTTCGTTGCATACATTCAACACTGCTAGCCTACTTGCAATTCAAAACTCCAAAAGTATGTTTAACTTTGATGCCGTTGTAAAACTGCCAGGTTACTTCCTACCCCCATTAATACTTTAGGTGAATATATCACATTTCCACACCGCAGTATACCTCTGCAGGGAGCTGCTTATAATGGCAGCGCTCGAAAGGTTAATGGCATTCATTGCACTACTAATCTATTCTTTGAACCACTGATTAGCATTGAAATTGATTTGGAGCTACTTGTGACTGAAATGATATTAATCTAGTCTTTGGCAATTGAACATGTGGGCACCTATCTCATGTTACCAGGTGATGACACATTATCAATTTGATGGTTTCCATTGTTTTCTCTTTCCATAGAATATCTGAAATTGGGAATGTTAGTCCTTCCCCTTCCCCCCCCCCAAAAAAAAATGACTCTGCTTGATTTGCACCTTAAATTTTCAGCAAATGTCCATTATTTAATTGGAAATGTAGAGCAGAATTTCTTTGACAGATGACAATGTCAATGAACAACAGCAGGTTCCTTTAGTATGCTTAAACACTGAAAAGATTACAGTCTTGTCTTAAACAACAAAAAATCTTAAACAACTACAAAATTACAGTTCAAACCCCAATTCTGTGGTCTTTGTTTTGCCAGCACATCAATGTTTAAGATGGGTTTACAACACCTCTGCTAGTGCTAACTCATGAAAGAGGATATTACCTTGCATTGCAATATGAAACTAGCATGATAGCATGCAAATATCCCGGCATCTCCGTCCGAGGGAGAAAATGCCTGCAAATGGAATGTCTTCTGTTTAGTAAATTGTAATCTCTATTTCTGTTTGCTTTGAGCAACACACTCCAGACTTCGAGTTTCTTCACTTTGATATCTTGTCTGGCAGTCAACCCAGTGGAAGTCAAGCTAGTCAAAAATGAGAAGAATGAGAGATGGAAGAAGTGAAGAAGAATTTGGATTGGCGTATGGTGCACCTCTACCAGCCCAATCCTATCTACATGATATGCTGGCGGATCATGCAATCCGCCATCATATAATGTGGGCCGCTATTACTACAACCACTTCTACTGTCTGTAGCCCGCTGCCAATGGCGCAGCAGCTGGTAAGCCCCAAAACCAGCAGGCTGCTGAACAGTCAACAGTACAAGTAGGTTGGTGGCAGGGTGGGTCAGGATGGATCTCAGTGGATCCCACTGGATCCGGAGCCCCCACCCCAGGCCTGACATGCTCCCTTCACCCTAACAGATCTACACCAGCAAAAGAGCTGGTGTAGATCTGAGTAGGTCAGGGAGGGCCTCGTGTACCACCGGAAGTAACTGGCAATGACATAATCACCAGTTAACTTCTGGCTTGGAGGCCTCGGCGTGAGCCTGCAAAGGCCGGAAAGATGCTCCAGGCAGGTGGGAGGGCTTTTCCCAGTGTGCGACTTTCTGGCTGCTGAGCCAAGCTTCGTACCAGACTTTGCAGGCTCACGCCGAGGGCACTGTGATGCGCGATGGGTTTTCGCGGGTGCTGCATATACCACCAACACCCAGCTCACTTACACCTGTGGTACACATACCACTGATTGAGAACCCCTGATTTAAATGAAAGCACCCTAAAACAGAGCACTGGAGCTTCTTTGAGCAACTGCATTTTCTAATCATCTCATTGAGAAACCCCTGGTAAACCTCTGACAAAAGTAAACCCAGAGATCCTGCAAACACAGCTAGAAAACCCCTGGGTAACGGTATCAATATTTCATAATTCAAGGCCCAATGGAAATGTGCATTCTGGACCTGGAAGCACAGGATATTTTGAACTAGTTCCATAGCAAGAGCTTAGGTTGACCTCCATAAGCTCTTAAAAATATGAAATTGCTGGAATGCCACTAGATTCACTGAATGCTTTGTCACCTTTGGGCATTTGGACAATTTAAATAGTGACAATGTGTTATTGTTTTTTCCTACAGTCTTAAATAAGTGCAATGTTCTAATGTCATAAAAGAACTCATGTCCAGGTGTCATAAAACATGGAGGAAGACTGTAAAAAAAAAATCAAACATGAGCATTCAGAGCAAGTTTTCTGCAAAATAAAGTATTTTTAATAGAAGTCTCAACAACAACTGTGCTTTTAAGAAGAAAGAGTAAAGATGACAGGGATTAAAAGTGTGTTGCTATTAAACAGAGAAAGAATTGCTAGGAGTCCAAAATCCAAGTACAATGAGGCAGAGGTAGGCGAAGTATGCAATTTGCTATGTGTCATGTTATAAATGAGGTAGTGGGAAAATGGATAATAATAATCTAAGAACAAACCCATTTACGTGAGCCAAGAGGATAATGTAAAATAAAAAAGTCAGCATAAAAGGTAGAGGAAGAACTGGTATAAATAAATCACTCCTGCATCAATTTGGAATTTAGGACCCAGTTCACCAAGTACAAGTCGCAATTCAATCCCCCCCCCTCCGCCACTCCATAGCATGTAGCCACAGCAACGGAGCATGTGCTGCAGGCTATGGTGGGAGTGTGATCAGACTGCCAGCGAGAGGTAAGTAAAACTTTTTGGAAGTCAAGCTAGAAATGTCTCCTCAAACCCATGCCAGCTATTTTGCTTGTGTAACTCCTCCAAGGAGAGGAAGGTGCATGGCAGGTTGTAAGCAGTAGCGTCGCTCCAAGGGAGGGCGGAGTTCTAAGTTCCGCCGCGCTCTGACCCTCCACTTACTCCTCGGCATGAGGCGGCCCGGCCCCTTGCCTTCAGAGCCATTCAAGGTGGTGAAGGCAACACGTAGGGAGTCTCCTGCGTGTTGCCTTCACCACCCTGAATGGCTCTGAAGGCGAGGGGCAGGGCCGCCTCATGCCAAGGAGTAAGCGGAGGGTCAGAGCGTGGCGGAACTTAGAGCTCCGCCCCCCCTGAAGCAACGCTGCTGGTTGTAAAATTAGGGATAGGATCAGGCATGCTCTTTTGCCACTGAGATCCACCCCCTCCAGCCTGGTCCCTGCCCTTTGCCCTCCACCCTCCCCACTCCAAGCATTCCCAAACCACCCACAAACTGCCCCCTCCACCACCTTACCTGGGCTGACAGAGCATCCGGGTGATTCTGGCATGCGTGAGGAGCCACTGGCCATTTCTGCCAGAGGCTGTCACACATGACGGTGGTGCGATATTTGCGTCATAGCAGCGCCATGTACTACAACAGATTGATAGATCCACTGGTCCATAGGATTGGGCTGTGAGACTCTTACAGGCAGCCTAATCCTACCCCCTGTTTATGTCAGCAGATCTTGCAATCCGCTGCTGTAAGACCATTTACGATGGCATGAAAGGCGTGTTGCCATCAAACACTTTGGACCCACAAGCAAAAGTGGTTGGAGGTTCTGCATGTCTGGACCCACCCAGACCATATGGGAGCTGGTAAGCTGGTGGAACAGGCAGAGCATGGGAGGATCGGGGCAGTTTAGGGATGAACTGGGGGCAGGGAGGGGGCTGGAGGGAGTGGATCCCATGCCAGAGCCTATCCCATATTTTCCAACCTGCTCCACCCCATTCTTCTCCTCAGACTTACACCAGTTATATAGTTGGCATGGGCCCAAGGAGACTCATAGGTAACCAGAAGGCGTACTAAGTTTTACTTACCTCTCATTGGCCTTCTGGTCAAACCCCCCCCCCCCCAGCATACCGCATGCGTTCTATTTGTGTGGCTGAATTTTATAGCATGACGGAGGATAGAAGTGGGCTGTGACTGAGGAAAGGTGTAATAGCAGGGCAGTATATTTTTCCCCAAAGGAAGGTCCACTACATGAAGATGTCTTTTTTTTTTCAAATACAGTAAAAAGCAACGTGCATTTTGCTAACAGCATGCCAATTCACAATAATCAGTAGCTGTTCTCCTTATATTTCTTCTAACTTCTAATTTCTTGATAATCATTTCCTATAGATGACAGTGATAACGTGCACTAACTTCAAATTAAGTCCCATTGGGGAAAAATAGGTTCATTGAACCTGTTTAGAATTAAGATGTAAAGATATTACTTTTATTGTTCATCTTTATGTTGACGATGAAGAACATCAAGCATCAAGATATGATGTACAAGAGGCACACATTCAAAAATATAAGAAAGACCACAACTGTATTCATAGCTTCCAACTTTGGGCAAACTTGGTACAGTGGGCGGGGCCAAGGCAGATGTCGCTGACAGCCCCAGCTGCTGTTAGGATAAACTTGAAAGACTGTCAAAAGCGTCATGTGGTCAAAGGCTTAATGCTGATGGAGGGGACATAAGGACCCCTGATGAGAAGCTTATTGGCCCAAGTACTGTACTCACCACTCGATTAATGGAGACGATCCCAATGGGGGATGCATCCACCACTACCTCTTTCGAAAATTCTTGAGCCAATAGGGTCCTCAGCAGGGACGTGTGTGTCCAACTCATTTGCCATTGACAACCAAGGAACAAATGGGTTTGCAAGCCACCTATGGTAGTTTCCAGGCTATCAAGGGCTGACTTCACCTGCCTTGGATATCTCTCTATGCAGAGCCTAGTAACATCACTGAGGGGGCAATCCAATCCTACTTACGCCACCATTGTAACCAGCAGCGCAGCAAAAACGGGAGGCCCCAGAACGGAAAGGGGATTCAAATTCCCTATGAATTCCCCTTTTTGGGGGGGGATTTGAATCCCCTTTCCGTTCTGGGGCCTCCCGTTCTCGCTGCGCCACTGGTTACAACGGTGGCGTAAGTAGGATTGGATTGCGCCCTGAGTCCAATACGGAAAACGACGGAAAATACCTTGCTTACCATGTTATTTTAATTAGCTTATGGGTAACATTAAACTAGGGACAGTCCCTTCCCACATCGTTCTGCTGGGCACCAGATACAAGGAACACTATTAGCACTCTTTATTTATTGATATCATTTCCTGATGCACAGTTGATGGCAAGACAAGAGCATACATTGATGGATGACCCATTGATCAAATCCATGTTTTAGTGGTTCTGTCTTCAGCAGGATCAGTTTTGAAAGTCTCCAAAGTTGTATTAATTTTTCAATCAGAGCTTCTTCATTGGCAGGTCCACATACAACTGACTGATGAGGTCATGATCATGAAGTTGATTGCCCAATGACAACTGAAGGTGACCGATGAGCTCATCCCAAGGAAGAAAGTTAGATGAGAGAACAATTATACCTGAAATCTTGTCATGTCAGTTAATAGAACACCTGTTTCTTTAGATGTGAATAAGCAAGTTCAATCTTTTGAGGGAAAATAGAGAAAAGATCACAGCATGAAAATATATTTTGCCACTCTTAACAACACATTTTAATTGCCTTTGATACTTGTTAAGTGGTGATATTTTAAAACCTTTAAAATTAAGCTCCACGTACATAGCCACAAAGTTTATTTTGACATTTTCGATCTCCCTGTGCTAGGATTTCCAGATATCTTGAAAGAGCATTAGTCACTATTATTTTCTTTCCCCCTCCCCAATGTTTTTTTTTCAGCAGATGGCGCATTGAAATTTGATAACAACATAATGACCTGGTTCTGAGAAAGTGGCTAAGAGGTGATATCCCAGGAGGTTGGTGCAAAGGGAATGAAAATTAGGCAGATGTTTTCCATTATCACCCACTGTTGAGGTGCTGCAATAGAATTACTTTATCACCAGTCAATAGCTGAAACAGTAATTAGGCACTGCTTGTTTCTGATTATAAAGAAGATGAAATCCACCTGTGTTAGCAATATTAATTTTAGTTACTACTGCTACAAACTATTACCTGAGAAACAGTATTGATGCTATACGTGTACTGTACTCAATTTGGCTAGAATAACCAGAAGTTTCACATCAAACTCTGACCATGTTCAGATCCACTCCCAGAGCGCAGAAGTCATTTCTGCATGGTGCAATCTCAGAATGTTGGGGCATACATGGAGACTGTAGCGCAATGGCATAAGGGATGGCTGGAGATTATGTTGATCATACTGAAATATTTGGCACTCGAGAACAAAATAATAGAGCAGAACGAAGGTCCATTACTTCCACCATTTGGTTTCCCATGGTGGCTTAGCAGATGACGTGGGGAAACCTTCCAAAAAGACATAAAGGCAAACTTATTCAAATATTGGAAAGACGGGATTTAAATATTCATAATAAATAAATGCACAGCATTCCCTCACTTGTAACACCCCTGGAAGTGGTATGCAGACGTGTACTGCATGGAAGTTCTCAAATTGGTTGAGAAAGACTCACATGATTGGCAATGCTCAAGTAGTGTCCCTGCAGCATGGGAGAACATCACATGGAAGTGGTTCCACAAGGAGCATGTTAGAAAAGAGCCTCATTCTGTTAAAAGTATACATTTGAAACTGGCTTTATCTAAGCCAGGGGTGTCAAACCCGTTTCATATAGTGGGCCGAATAGTATTCATGATGCCTGCTGAGGGCTGGAGGTGACGTGATTAAGCAGGTGATGTTCAGAAATCACTTTTTTTTCTCACTTAGAAACTCATTAGCTGCAAATTCAGAAGAGAAAATACGCAAATCTTTATCATATTTTCAAGATATGGGAGAGCTCAACTATCATGAGGGCCAGATAAAGAGCTTCTGTGGTTTGCATCCGGCCCCCGGGCCTTATGTTTGACACCCCTGATCTAAGCCCTCCTTATAATAATATAATATAATAATATACAGTATTTATATACCGCCTTTCTTGGTCATTGGATTTCTCCTCCAACTTTAATTCAAGGCGGTGTACATGGGCAGTCTGTCCTAACCTCCTTTTGGGGGGGGGGTTACGATATATAAATGTCCAATCTTTCATGAACGGCTACATTCCATGTGGTATCCTTTTGCAGCCTGGCTTTTCTGCTGGCTGGCGCCTCCGGCACTCAACCAACACAGCTTATCTCTCCTCCCAGAGGCTTTCACAGCTTTTTGTTGACGGCATGTATTGAACTTGTCAAGGTCACCATCTTCAGGGCTTACAAGGCGGCAGCTCTCTCCCGACTGAGCCAGACCCCTCTGCCCCTTATGAGATCTCTGGACTCCAGTTGCCTCCAGGTATCATTCTTTTTGTGATCAGAGTGCTGGACTAGCACAGAGACAGAAATGACGGGCGCCCTCCCGGTGCCCGTGGGCGGGGCCTGCGTCGTGTCACGTCGACGCGCCCCCCCCACCCAATTTGCGCCCTCCCCCGCCCGTTTTCAGCTCATTTTGGAGCCGAACGGGCTCCAGGGAGGGTGGGCGGGCCGATACAGTGCGGCACTTCGCTCCGGTAAGTGCTCCACGTGCGCGCGTCCGCCCGCCCGAGCGCCTGAAGCTCCTGCTCCACGCGCTCCACCAAGTTCCGCCGCTGCACAAAGACACAGGATCAAATCCCCTCTTAGCTATGAAGCTCACAGAGTGATATTGGGTCAGTTATGATCAAATTAACCTACCTCCCTGGCTTGTTGTGATGATAAAATGGGGAGAGAACCACATACTTTGCCTTCCTCCTTGGAATAAAAGGAGTAAGAAAATGTACATATATGGAGAGGAGGAGAGTAGAAAGAGTAAGAGAACCCAGATGGAGACTTTTCCATCAAATATTACTTTGCGAAGGAAGAACATCCAATGCTAGTTATGGGAATGCTGAATTAAATAACAGCATGCAGTAATAGTGTAAGCATCTTCGGCAATACAAACAAAATTGTTTAACTACCTTATTGATCCGCAATATTGTATTTCTAAAACGTCAGATCTGTAACTCCTATACTTCCTTTCCTCAATAAAATAAATAGGCCTTTTGTGTAGTGGGCTGTGGCAGAGATTGTCAAAGAGTGTGACTGGTAAGAGAGAAATAAAATAGATTTTTCCAGCTTAGGGCTGTTTCATTATTCCAGACAACACTTCGTATTGATCCTTCTCTATTTATTTCTAATTTTGTTGCCTCTGATTGAGCTGAGCTCTAAATCTTCTGATGGCTTACATGCTGTTAGGATGCAGCATTGCTACATGAAGTGCAAGGTAGCAATGTTCTCATTTTAAGCCTTAATTTAGTCTGATTTGCAGCAAATTAAGGTGTCTGAAGGAGCATTTTAGCACTGAGGCTGCTTCTTTATCATATGACGTCTCTTACTTGAGGAGCAAATACGATGCCATTTACTGTTTTGCAATCATCCCTGCCAGTCATTTGACATTTCCCCCAATATCAGAATCTCCCGTGAATTTTCAATACCATTTTCAAAACGATACAAGTCATTAGACAGAGAAAGAGATAATATGTCATACAGTTTCAGTACTGAAACCAGCACAGGGGAGATGTATTTTATTTTTGGAGGCAGAACTAGAAGCGAGACTGTATGTATTGTATTCACAAGAAGCTTACCTGAGGACTTAAGGAAAGGATCTTGATTGATGTTTCTAAACATTCCAGGTTTTGCAATCAGCACGTTCATGGCCTTTACAGATCAATATTAACATTGGGGAAAAATTCAGCGTTCTCAACTGGTTTCCTTCCAACTTGTAATGGTCATATTTAGGCTTGAAGCACTTTGAAAGATCCGGGACTAAAGGTGCTGTAAAACATGCCCACGATTCACGATAAAACATTCCAACATTAGGTTAGGTGGCTTTAGTGCTAAGAAAGCAACACTGGCCAAAGTTACACACAGGCTTAAGTCCCATTGAAATCAATTATTTTAATGCAGGTTTAAAACAACAACAACAACAACAACAACATTGCTCTCCTCACCTAAGCACAAATTTGCTTAGCTATGGAGTGTTTGTAGCTGGCGTTAAGTGTTTATGCTGATTCCCTCAATCCGTGTCTTTATTTGGCAGAAACAGATGGAATTTGCTTTTCTTGCTGTTACTTTGACCTGAGAATAACATTTAAAGAGGCCCCCAGGAGATGGAAATATTAAAAAGCTGCACAAGCACTCTTAGCGACGTGAACACAGAGAGACCCAAATCAAACTTGACATATTGAGAAATCACAACCGCCACTTTAGTTGTTACTTTCCCTTCATTATATGATGGGCTCTCTCAAGACATTCAAACAGAATACTATCGGAAGCCATTCCTGACAAAAATGCCACACTGTTTTTCAGTAAAGCAAGGTCTCCGAATGAGGAAATCTCAACATGCATTCAAAATGACTGAATATGTGGTTATACATTACCTCAATATACTCCGACTCATACTGAGAGGTCTGTGTAGCAGTGACGGACAATCAGAATTCAGTTCCCTGCAAGGGGAGCACATTTTTCAGGTTAAGGACAGACTTTTGCAGTGTGCAATGTGCTTCACAGGATAGAATCCTTACAACAACCCCATAAGGTAAGTATCATTATTCCCATATCACAGCTGGGGATCTGAGGCTCCTTGTCTAAGGCCACAGAATGAGAGTTCATGGCAGAGGTAAGAGCTCAGCCAAGGAATTTCTAATTGATAGCTCAGTCACAGCCTAATCTTATTCCCTGCCACCAGCGCTGATGCAGCTACGCCAAAAAGGCACACACTGCATCCTACGGCAGGGGGGACGGGACTTGAAGGAATATGGGAGATAAATAAACATATTTTTACTTACCTCCATGTAAGCCCTGGGGCCGGGCTGCCTATGAGTCTCCTCGATGCCACCTAATTTGGTGGCAGATGTCTGAGAAGGGGAAAGGGGTGGGGAGGTTTCTGAAACTGGGAATAAAATCTGGCATGCATTATTGCCACTGGGTCCACCCCCTCCCCCCTTAGTTCCCCCCTTAGAATGCCCGGTTCCGCCCCTTTCACAATCCACCCACCGTGCTGGCTTACCTGCTCCAGAGAAGTTCGCCGGCTGTGGCAGCAGGCCACTGCTGCCGCCATTTGTGGCAGCAGCTCCAAAATGGCCACCAGCAGCATAGCGCATGTGCTGTCATATGGCCTGTTACAACAGCGGAACTCAGTTCTGCTGTCATAACTCAGCGAATAGGATTGGGCCATTAGCCACTACGGTATAACAGCTCCCAGGTGAAAGGAAGTACATCTTCACACAACACAAAATCAACTTATTGAATCTGATGCCACAAGGTACATTAGTAGCCACTAGCTTAGATTCTTTTAACAAGACTATTAACAAGGAAATTATGGTTGTTATTGCTATTATTGTTGGTTATTAATGTTTGTATGCCGCTTGTCAACAAAGGAGTGAACAAAGTAAAAGAAAACGAAACAGAAAGGTTTGTCATAGCTAGTTTATTTATTTATTTAAACGATTTGTATCCCTCTTTTCCCTCTGAATAAACGGAGTGCTCAGGACAGGTTCCCTGTCCCCAAAGGTCTCACCACCGAAAAGAAAATACACAAGGGAGATGCCAGCAAACAGCCACTGGAAGGACTCAATGCTGGGGTGAAGACGGTCAGTTGATCTCAGCCTGCTAAATATAGGCGAGTCACCACTTAGAAGGTGCTTCTTTATCCAGACAGGAGGGGTCATCATAGAACATTTAGAGAGAACATAAGAACATAAGAAGAGCCTTGCTGGATCAGACCAAAGGCCCATCTAGTCCAGCTTCCTGTATCTCACAGTGGCCCCACCAGATGCCTCAGGGAGCACAAGACAACAAGATACCTGTATCCTGTCGCCACTCCCTTGCACCTGGCACAAAGAAAACCTACTCCTACAATGAGGAGGTTGCTTATCCCCATCATGGCTTGTAAGCTGTGATGGACTTTTCCTCCATGAATCTGTCCAAACCCCTTTTAAAGGCATCTAGGTCAGGTGCCATCACCACATCATGTGGCAAGGAGTTCCACAGATGAATTAAACTCTAGGTAACGACATACTTTCTTTTGTCCATTCTAACTCTTCCTCCACTCAATTTTAGTGCATGTCCCCTGGTTCTGGTGTTGTGCGAGAGGGAGAAGAATTTCCCTCTATCCTCTATTATAGAGCTATTAGCTATGACAGCTAAATGGACCTCTGAATATCAGGTGCTGGGGACCATGAATGAAAATGAAAGAGGGCTGTTGCCTTCATGGTCTGCTTCTGGGATTGCTAGAAGCATTGGTTGAGGCACTGTTGGAAAATGCTGGACTAACTGGTTGGATTCACCAGTGCTCCACTTCTGTTTCCCATTCAGCTAATAACTGCTCATTTTAGCTGTCCAACCCGACACATTAATGTTGTGCTCCTCTCACTTTGTGATGTTTCTCTCAGCTATGAGAGAAGGGTAGAATTCCGCTTCTCTTTCTCATGCTATGTCAGGGCATGATTGGTACAGGCAATGCCTAGAGTTGGGGTACTATATTTTGGAAGTATCATTCTGAGGGACCTGTGACCAGCCAGGGACGGCATATAGCAGGCATATAAATTCCCAGGAAGGAATTTAAAGGAGATACTAAGGAGAAAAGCAGCTCACAAAAGAGAGCATCATATCTGGATATTCAGAAGGCGTTTGACACGGTCCCTCATGAAAGGCTCCTGAGAAAACTCCACAGTCAGGGAATAAGAGGGCAGGTCCTCTTGTGGATTAGGAACTGGTTGAAGACCAGGAAACAGCGAGTGGGAGTCAATGGGCAATTTTCACAATGGCGAGAGGTGAAAAGCGATGTGCCCCAAGGATCGGTCTTGGGACCGGTGCTTTTCAACTTATTCATAAATGACCTGGAGTTGGGGATAAGCAGCGAGGTGGCCAAATTTGTGGATGACACCAAACTTTTCCGGGTGGTGAAGACCAGCTCTTCATTGTGAAGAGCTCCAGAAGGATCTCTCCAAACTAGGAGAATGGCCTGTGTGATACAGGAAGCTGGACTAGATGGGCCTTTGGCCTGATCCAGCAGGGCTCTTCTTATGTTCTTATGTTCTTATGCAATCCTAACCAACTTTCCAGCACTGGTGCAGTCTCAATGCAGCCCAAAGGTAAGGGAACAAATGTTCCCAGCTCCATGACCGCCCCTGCACTGCAAAATGGAGTGCGCGCCCTGTTGGCACAGCTACACCGGCACTGGAAAGTTGGTTAGGATTGCGCTGCATGTCAAGGAAAGAGGAAACCAAACACTGTAAGGAGGTAGATGTGAACACAGTTAAGGTTTCAGACCTGTTTCTGTTTGCCTCTATAGGCAACCAGGAGGCAGGAGCCAATGAACTTAGCCCCAGCTGAGTTGAATTTGTAAATTCAGGACAGGGAAAGATCCCTGACAAGTTTTTACCACAAAGATCTGTGCCAACAAGCTGAGATCGTAAATAATTGTGGCTATTGGAGAGTCACTCGGCAGCAGGCTTATGTTGGATTTGTATACATGATGTTTCTGCTGTTTATTTTTTTTTTCCCTTTTGAAACTTATGTGGAAGTCAGGTCAGATGACCAAGCAGATGCGCGAGAAATCTGAGTTGGGTGGTTCCATTCAGAGTTGGGCACATGGCCACATGCTAACTTTTTTCGATTTGCGCAGTGCACAACTCAATGCACATGTACTGCACCACCACCAAGATCCTCCAAGTGGATTGAGCAAATGTGAGTCAAGTTGCAAGCTTGGGTGGGCATTGACTCAACCACTTCAATCTGTGCTGAATTCTCTAGGTTTCAATCAGATTTCATTTCTAACACACCAGTATTGTCATGTGAACTTATCTTAGTGAGCTGGAACGTGTATTTAATGTGAAAGTAATGTAATATATGTGTTTTATGCACAATGGGTGAATATAGCTCCATTTAATCTTCTATTTCCTTATCTTATTGATCTTCCTTCACTTTATTTATTGTAGCTCTTTCCCCACTTTTATTAATTTCTTTGATCACAGTCTTTGACATTCTAGTGGCACACGATCAGAGCTAGAAGGGACCTCATGGACTACTAATCCAATCTCCTATAACAACAGGTTCGGGCAATTTCTGAACCCTTAGAGACCATATCCATTGGCACCCACTGGCTCATTTGCACACTTCATAGCAACCAGGGAAGCTGTTGTAGAGCATTCTTCCCTTGCAACTGATGAGTCTCTAAAAATTAAGCATCTGTCCGAGATTGGTTAAAAATGAAAATATTTTTTTTACTATTTTGTGCATGAAATATTATGAGTGGCATTTACCCCATACTTCCCCCAAGTAGAGGGTGGGGGTACCAAGTTCCCCTCCCTGTTTCATCCTCGTAAGCACCCTGTTAGGCTGAGAGAGAGGAATTAGCATCCAGTGACAGGGCCCATGAGAGGGGGGTACAGGGGGTAAATTGTACCCAGGTCCAGGGTAAAAAAGGGGGCCCAGGAGCCAAAGGAGGGGGCACAGAAACTTCCTGGGATCTCAGCTGGCCTCATGGAGAGTAAAAGACGGAGGCAGGGCTAACCAGGAGGCCAGGTCGACCGGGCAGGTAGACCCCCTGGGCGCCACATTGGGAAGCCTGGTAGACCTGGGCTCTGGAGACTTTTCCGGCTGTTGCTGCCCTCCCCCTGCCCTGTTTTTCCCCCTCCCCCTTTAAGAAGGGGCCCAAAAGAAACATTGTACCTCCTGATAGAATTCCTCTCAGATGCCCTGCCCAGTGAGCTTCATGGCCAAGTGGGAATTTGAACCCAGGTCTTCCCAGTTCTGTACACTGGCATCCCTAACCTGTTTTTTGTGTGTCACTTGCTCTGTTAGCTTTGAACATTGCTGTTTAAAGTGCCCATTGTCCACTAGAAACCTCGTCATCAGAAAGGAACACTCCACTTTGTCTGGGTGGCTGTAGACAGATGCAGGATTTTCCAGTTCTCAGCTGGAAGGTGTATTTGACCTTTGCTTCTTTTTCAGCCAGCTCAACTTTCCACACTTGTTTGGTCATGTGCTGGAATGCTCACAAGAATTAAGCTTTCCATCTTAAGGCTTTGTTTACTCGAGCAATCACTCGTTTGTGCCGCCAAAACACAGTTCCCTACACAATTGGGTGACAGCTGAAAATTCTGGCTGATTGCTCTTTGCACTCGGCACTGAAGATTACATCAGTGAAATGTAACAAGCTTTAACTCCATTCCCATCACAGGCTCTCGAAAGGGATATCCCTTTCCTCTACAGAATGGAAGGAACAGCTCCTGGTCTATAGAAAAGAAAAAAGCTAACAGTCTCATATACCAGACTTTTAACAACACGACACTGCCTAAAAAAGTGTTACTGCCAAAGCTTTGCATTATAACCATTAAAGATCAAAGGGTTGTGGAAGACTTGGATACGACTAAGATGCAGCAGTCTATATTTCTACCTATATTTCTATATGCAAAGAGGCAGATGTCAGAACACATGTCAGCACAACCCCTGCTCTTACCTGCTCTTACCTGCTGGTGTTGTTGCCTGTGGGGGGGGGGAAGAGGGGCTGGGAGAAAGACATGGGTTAGCAAACACTTGCATGGAGGCAGCTGCCCAGGCACAGCTGTAAACAGGCTGCCCACAGCCAGAACAGCCCTCTCTGCCCTAGAGGGAGGCAGAGAGGAGAAGAGAGAAGTGGGGTGTTTGTGAATTTTGCCCTCCACCGACAAAGTCCCACTTTGTGGCTGTGGGGGACAGAACCCCACGCCACGTGCTCAGAGAGAGAGAGAGAGAGAGAGAGAGAGAGAGAGAGAGAGACTGGGGCCTGGGGCTGGGCTTTTGTGGGAAAGAGGCTGGGTGGGGCTGGGTGCTGATAGGCTCCCTATCTTAGGCATAACTCTGTCGGTTTCCAGACCTAGCAGGCCCAACTCCGTCCTAACTCTGACCTAACTCAGGAGTAGTAGGGTGTTAGAAATTTTCAGGAGAGGGCTGGCTTGGGTAAGGTAAAATGGCTCCTATGGGTCTCCTCGAATTTAGGTCCACCTTTTTGGTCGACCTAAAATTTATGTCAGCATTTGTGTTGGAGGGGGCGTGTCTGTGCTTGCCAGGGTCTGGAATCCAACGTTAATTGGTTGCCACCCCTGTTACACCCACGGTCCGCCCATGGTCCGCCCACTTTTAGGTCAACTTTAGGTCTGACTTGTGCTGCTTAGCCCTTGGGTTGGAATGGGCTGTTCTTAGTCCGTCCGTCGTAACTTCGACCTAACTTTGACCTAACTTCGCCCTAAATGGCTGCGTTCCAGACCTAAAGTCACCCTAAACGACTTAGGCTGACTTTAGGTCTGACTTGGGCTGCTTGGCCCTTGGGTTGGAATGGGCTGTCAATCAGTCAATATCACAATCCTAACTATTCCTTATCCAGTAAAGCAATTTTGTTCTTCACCTTATTTTGAGTGTCTTCGGCCATCATGCCTCACTCGGCACTTCTCCAAGGATGCACAGCTCCCCCTGCCTTTCCCTTGTTCTGAAAGCAAAAGCAACATAAGCCATTTTCACTGATTCCACCCATTCATATTTATACCTAAAACAGCCAATAACCATTGCTTTGAGTGAAGCAATAATAAGCAATGCAGCAATTGATTAAAGCAATAACAGGTAATTGTATAAGAGAACAACCGTGTAATAATGGGTAAAACAGTGTGTCCCTCAATTGAAGCAATAGTAGGTAATACAACAATGGATTACAATTATAAAAGCCAAAACCAGGCCACAACAGGATTTCCAGATAAGAGATCATTCCCTAGCTTCATATCATGCTTTCCAGTTCCTTCGTTTAGCAACAATTTCTTATCTGCTTGTTATTCTCGCAGGAATCTTCACTGCCTTTCACATGTTGCCCTTCCTTTTGTACTGATCCTGCATTATTATTCAAGACCATTATCCCAACCATATTCACATCATTCCAGAAGACATTCTCTGCTAGGTACACACTCCAGATGTCTCCTTGGGATATATTTTATTTTTATTTTCATTTTTCACATGTTTTATACCGCCCTTCCTCCAAGGAGATCAGAGCGGTGTACATATTTCCTCCCCTCCTTTTTGTCCTCACAACAACCCTGTGAGGTAGGTGGGGCTGAGAGATAGTGACTGGCCCAAGGTCACCCAGGAAGCTTCGTGGCTGAGCGGGGATTTGAACCTGGATCTTCCAGGTCTAAGTCCGACTCCCAAACCAATACACCATCCTGGCTTCATCCATATGATCATAAGCTTCCGATCTTTCCAGTTCCCAGAAAAAAATATCAGACTGACACAAGGGGAGGCAGGAGGGCGTCAAAAACCCGATGTGACTGAGCGCCTCAGCAGTGTGCTCGGGACTCGTGCTGAAGCCCCTGCCACCACACACCATGGCCAGCCAATCGGGGGACTGTAATTTCGCGCCTCTGCCCTGTGCTCCCAGGCGAGTGCTGGCACCTTATGAGGCGCCAACGGCCTTCTTTAGAAGTCTTCTGGTGAGGTCTAAAACTATTGCTTTTCCAGCAAGCCTTCTGATTTTAGCTTTGGTGCCTGGTGCCTGTGGGTTTTATTGGTGCTTTTATTATGTTATCAATTATGACAGTGGTTTTCAACTCCTCGGTGGCGGCATACCGCCGCTTGAATCTCCCGGAGTACCACCAGACGTGACTGGCAATGACGTGCTCAGGTGCAGAGGTTTTTGATGCTGCGGAGCTTAGAAAGTGCAGGTAAGAGGTTAAGGGTGGGCGGGGGCTTTTTCAGCATGCGAAACTCATGTGCTTCACCTCCACTTGGCGGCCGAGCCTCTTACTGGTGCTTTCTGAGCTCTAAGGTGTCGAAAACCTCTGAGCCTGAGTTCCAGCATTTTTTTGGGGGGGAGGGTTCCAACTGATGGTGTACCACCAGAGGTACCCCAAAGTATCACTGGTGGTACGCGTACCATTGGTTGAGAGAGAACTCCTGAATTATGATATTTTATGTGCTGTCTTCTGCTGGCTGTTTTAAAAATATTTTATATTCTTAATATTTATATGTTTTGAATATTTATTTCGCATTTTACAGTTTTATTTTAATTGTATTTTAGTATTGCTGTGAGCTGCTTTGAGTACTTTTGGGAGAAAAGTGGAGGTAAATATTGAATAAAGCAACAGCCATGCTGTTCCAACAGGCTTTGAAGCATAAAAAATTAATAAAACCTCTCCTTTAAAAAAAAAATTTTTAAAATTTTTTTCATCTGCTTCATTTTATTCTTCATTACATTGTGTTGGAATTTTATTGTGCTTTTGACTTGTTTGATAGCCACCTTGAAGTTCCCCTTAATGGGACAGAAAGGTGGCCTCTTATTTTTTTGTTTAATTAATAAATACATCCTCTATTAGGAACATACTATTAAAAAAAGATTGCTTGCTTGAAAGAGAGAGATAATCACTTAGGTTGCATTTATATTGTGTATCAGTTCATAGGATCCAATAGTCACAGTGTGAGCTGCCTGCAATTAATTTCTCAAACAAAGACCTCCTGCTTCATTTGGGGAATTGTTTGCTTCCAGATAATTTTGTGGATCTCAAGGCAGCAGATTGTACGTGATTGGGCTGCCATAACAAGGCCAGTGTTCCAATAATCCCCCCCCCCTTCTGCATCCTAAACATTCTTTTCTCCATTACAACCAACAGTTCGGTCCACATTCACAGAATAGTTGGCAAGCTTGTTGGAAGCTCTTGCTTCCTACTCCAATTCCACTCTGATAGGATTAAAGAAGAAATTAGCTGACTAATTTAAAGATGTAATGTGTCCTCTGACACCCCCTTTTCCCATTAAAAGCGAAGATGCTGTTGAAATTTTCATTGGAGAAATCTGTCTCCGAGGTCTTTTTCATTTTACAATTAATTAGTTAGTGTACCATGAATAAAATTTGTTATACTTTATGTGCCTCAGTGGTTTGTAGATTAAAGCCTTGATTCCACAATTCTTGTACAGAGTCCAGGGTGTATAAGGTTGTTAATGTCCCTTGTGAGAGTTAATGACGGCAGTGCAGGTCTGAAACCCAGATACTATGTAGAACAGTATATTGCTCCACATTGGAACGTTGGGCATTTGATCACCTATACTCTGATATGTACAGTATGTACCCAAAGAACAAAGGGTGCAGAATGTGTCTAAGGTCACCCGTTGAACTGATTCTGTCTGACATCAGAAAGCAAGTGAGGGGTATCTGTCATTATCAGTCTTCTCACTATCAAAAAAGAATACATTTTCAATAGTAATGCAATTTGATTCATCAGTGGTGGTGGTGGAACTCTGAATGATCCCCTCCAAATGATTACAGCATGTTCAAATCTCCTCTCTCTCTCTCTCTCTCTCTCTCTCTCTCTCTCTCTCTCTCTCTCTCTCTCTCTCTCTCTCTCTCTCTCTCTCTCTCTGTGTGTGTGTGTGTGTGTGTGTGTGTGTGTGTGTGTGTGTGTGTGTGTGTGTGAGAGAGAGAGAGAGAGAGAGAGAGAGAGAGAGAAGATACTTGGAGAAGGCAGGCCAACCAAGGGGAGTAGTACCTAGTGATTAGCACAAACCCCTTCTTGTTCCCTGCTTTCCCTTTTTACTGGGTCAGCATCTGAATGGGGAATGGGGAAGAATAGTTCTATCTTCTGCCACTATCACAGGTTAAAGATACCAGGCAGAGGGGGCCCATCTTGGGGGGGGGAGTCAGGGCATATGTTGTCTAGATTCTCAAGCACGTGAGCAAAAAGATCCCATTGTTGGTTCTTGGCTGTGACAGTTGGAGTGGGAGGAAGGTACACATTAACCAATAGCATTTCCTGGCTCTCTAATTCTATCTTAGTTACTAATAATTTACAAATTGCATTTGTAGAAAGAATATGTTCACATTTTATATGGGGAGCCACCAGGGTTAGCAAGCCACCCGATGGCCTGCCTTTCTTATGGCATTTAACTGCCGGCACCGAAAAGGCATTGTAACCTGCAAGGTCAATATGACGTAACGACCAAGTTTCTTGTAAACAGACTACATCATGTGCCCTAGTTAACTTTACAAAGTCTGGAAAACACAACTTAGAAAACCATCCTGCCACATTCCATGATAACAGCTTCAGAGAGGAACATTGCACCCGGTTCCCTGCTACGGCACAATGTCAATCTAGGTGGGTGCCAATAGATTGGCTATCACTTAGGGCCCCGGATGATTCCTGTAGTATTTCCTCCAGTGCCTCTGGGGCGCAGATGTTGGTCCATAGTCCCTGTTACCGTCACTTCTTGATCTATCATCTGTCTGCACCTTGTTCGTATTCGTGTTGGCGGTTGGAAGGGAAAGTTCACTAGATCTTAAAACATCAACAGGATTATACGTCTCTGAGACCTCTCCCAGGGGTTCTTCCTCTGTTAAAATGTCCTCTAGAGCTGGCATAACCACGGCTACGTTTGCAGAACAAGACGTAGGTTGATGTAGTAAGATATTAACTTCCTGCAAATGGGCTTTAGGGCAGTCATAGAACACAGGTGAAAGAGTGGGTTGCTTGATAATCCGTGGTGCATCCGTCAAGTTTGGCATTGTATTTTCTTCTGGGGAAACTTCTGATTGGTCTCCAGCTGAAATCAATCGAAGCTCAGAACTCAGTGTGTCCAGCTTCCCAATAAATGTCTCCTGTAACCTAGATGTAATGATGTAATAGAGTGATCTGAGGAGTGGAGACCCCCTGGCCTCTCCATCCCACTTGGGTTTGGCTGCCCAGTCAGTAGGAGCATGACAATCTCAGTAGGAGTCTCTATACTGCGGCCATGGAGAAGACCCCATCCTCATCCAGTGCATGGCCAGCTGGCAATGGTATTCCAAACACTGCTGCAGGGAGATGTCCCAGCAGCCCTTAGCTGAACTTGCACATAAGCTTCTGAAGGGTTAGACTTGTCCAAAACTAAGGAAACAAGAGGGGACAAAACAGGGCATTCATTGCAATACTCAACTATATTAAGCTTCATACAGATGTTCCAAGAATCTGAGTCTTATAAATTCAAGACCAAACAAAGGTCTGAAACTGAAGGACATGAACCCATCAGTTCACCATCTCTGAGTGCACTGAGAAGCAAGATTTGCAATGCCTTTTCGCCGAGGTTCATGGTCACAAAAAAGTGCATGATCACAACATCACAGTAAACAGAACTGTATACCTTGTATTGTATATAATACCCTTCTGAGAACCCAATGGGGAACGAGGGCAAAGTATAGTGAAATGCCTTGAAGCTTTGTAGAATTATTTTTTAGATTAGCCATACGAGTTAGGATCAAAATTCCATTTATAAAATTCCACTGCTGTCGATCTGATTTTCCCCCTTTCCAAAGAAAGTAATTTGATCTGATGCATCTAGATTGGAATAATAACCACAATGTGATGCCATAACAAAGGACCTCTCCTTTTATTTATTTATTTAGAAGATGTACAGTACATACCGCCAGAGGCGTCGCTCCGGTAGGGGCGGGGCTGTAAGTATCGCTGCGGTTACAGTCGCTTTACCGAGCGAGGAGGAGGCAGCCCCGCCCCCTCACTGTCCGAGCCATTCGCCTACGGAGAAAGCAGCAGGCAAGAGACCCTGCCTGCTGCTTTCTCCGTAGGCGAATGGCTCGGACAGTGAGGGGGCGGGGCTGCCTCCTCCTCGCTCGGTAAAGCGACTGTAACCGCAGCGATACTTACAGCCCCGCCCCTACCGGAGCGATGCCTCTGCATACCGCTTTTAAATGTTTTCAGAAAAGTTCACATAGCAAAAGAATGAGAAATGCGGTACCCACCACTGCAAGTCACTGCAAAAATGAATAGGAATAAGTCAAAAGTAATCCAAGACAAACATCTATTTGCAAATCCTATCAAATACTATCTGGAACAAGGAAATGTCTCATATTGGGAATTAAATGCTTAAACTGGATAAACGTAAATGCTCAACTGTAGTTAGGGAATATATCAAGAAAATGCACTCAGAGAAGAGAAAGAAATATTACGATTTGAACAGCGGTGTGGAGATGTGTACTGGGGTTTTTGAACCCCCTAAAACAGCCTAGGAATCCCTAAAAAGGTGCATCTGAAAGTTAGCATAAGAACATAAGAACATAAGAAGAGCCCTGCTGGATCAGGCCAAAAGCCCATCTAGTCCAGCTTCCTGTATCACACAGTGGCCCCACCAGATGCCTCAGGGAGCACAAGACAACAAGATAACCTGTTTCCCGTTGACACTCCCTTGTACCTGGCACAGAGACAACCCACTTCTAAAACCAGGAGGTTGCTTATGGCTTGTAACCTGTGATGGTCTTTTCCTCCATGAATCTGTCCAAACCCCTTTTAAAGGCATCTAGGCCAGGTGCCATCACCACATCCTGTGGCAAGGAGTTCCACAGATGAATTACACGCTGAGTAAAGAAATATTTTCTTTTGTCTGTTCTAACTCTCCCTTCACTCAATTTTAGTGCATGTCCCCTGGTTAGCAATAGTACCATCTAAAACAGCCTCTGGTGCTATTGTTGGATACTGCTGCTGGTGGAAGAGAAACTTGGAGGGCAGGTTCTGATGCACACAGAGAAGTGATTTGGGATTCGTGAAATCAATTTCACAGCGTAATCCTAACCAACTTTCCAGCACCAGTGCAGCCGCAATGCAGCCCCTAGGTAAGGGAAGAAATGTTCCCTCACCTTGAAGAGACCTCCATGACTGCCCCTGCACTGCAAAATGCAATGTGTGCCCTTTTGGCAAGGCTACACTGGGGCTGGAAAGTTGGTTAGGATTGTGCTGTCAGCCAGTTAGACTGACAAAGTCTAATGAAGTCAAAGAAAAGAAAATCATAGGGAGCCGTATTTGGTCCATTCCAAACAATCCAAAAACCACAATTTGGTCGTTCCCCCGGTGCTTTTTTACACAGGATTGCGCTCTCTCTGTCTCTGTCTCTGTCTCTGTCTGTCTGTCTGTCTGTCTGTCTGTCTGTCTGTCTCTCTCTCTCTCTCTCTCTCTCTCTCTCTCCCTGTGAAACCTTTCAAATGAATAAATAATACAGAAACCACAGGCATGACAAGCCCATAAGAGCATTGGGGAATAATGTGAAACCAAGCCATTTTAAAAAAAAAACTTTTGTTTTTACTTTTTATTTCAAAAATCCACCTCTTCCTCATATATGAGAACACTGTCTGTCCAGAGACATTGAGATCCACTCAGTGAGTACACATATATCCAAAGCTTTCCAGACACTGTAGAAGAGAAACATCTTTCAGTTTGAGCCCTAGGGCTGTCATCTATTTAAAGCTGCCTAATGTAGAAAAAGTCCTGAGCAAGCAAGGCAAAATATACTGGTTTTAATCTCCGAGACACCTTTAAGGCTATATAAAAGGATTATGGCTTTTACGAGCTTCTTTTAATACTATATCAATATTGATCTTATCGTGTAATTACATAAAATTCTCCAGCCAGCTTTTGCTGGGTGGGGCTGCGGTAGGTATTGCAGGGTATGTTTGAGTTATCTGACTTTTCTCTCTCCCTTTCTCTCTAGGAATTACAATTGTAAATAGAACTGTATGTTCAGATTTCTTCCTAGTGGTGAGATTTTCGCAGCCCTCAAGTCATAAGCACAAATAATCAAAAACTCATTTATGTTCTTGGATTTGGAATAAAGACCAGAATCAATAATAATAACAATAATGACAATAATATTGTACCTTATTTTGCTTCTGGCTTTGAAATGAGGATGTCACTCAGAAAACAGGTTGGCCAGGCAGGGAAACATTGTTTGTACCCAATGGTTATTATTGTACCCAATTGGCTACCCAACAGCTGATTGTATTTATTTGTTTTTCACATTTTTATACCACCCTTCCTCCAAGGAGCTCAGAGTGGTGTACATATTTCTTCCCCTCCTTTTTTTGTCCTCACAACAACCCTGTGAGGTAGGTGGGGCTGAGAGATAGTGACTGGCCCAAGGTCACCCAGGAAGCTTCATGGCTGAGTGGGGATTTGAACCTGGATCTTCCAGGTCTAAGTCCGACTCCCAAACCACTACACCATCCTGGCTCTCATTCATCTTCTAGGTGAATTTTGAGATGATTAATGATACTCAGATGCACACTAGGCTTCCTGCACTGAAGCTGTCAAGATACAGGCCCATTTATAGTTTGTTTGCCCTGTGCCTCCAGAATATCTGGTGCATTTTTTGGTGCACCGTAAGAATTGGAAGAGGGCTGTTACTACTGTCTGGATATTTAGCAGTGGTGGCCTTCCGAGTCACAATAGCAGACTTTTGGGTACACGAATGTTAGGGGGTTGGTTTTGTAGGTGCTCTAGGGCTGCTGACGACAGGCAAACTTTCACCCCTCCACATTGTTGGCAGAGGTGATTGGGTCTTTTCTGGGACCTGTTCAACACTAATGGATTCAGGCTGAAATCCTATCCTCACTCACTTACCTGGCCATGATCCCAACTGAACACAGTGGGATTTATTTGAGTAGACATGCATAGTGAAGTATGATGAAAAAGGAAAAATATATAAAAATATGTATGTACCTATTAGAAAAATACTAATATGCTTTTGGCTTCTGTACCTAAGCTTCGCAGTTAACGTTTATGTAAGCTTTGTAGCGTAAATTAGTTGGAAGACAGGAGAGGGCCCCAAAGAGATAAGGTAGAGACCATCCCTTAGAAGCTAGCAGGATGTCATAAATAAATCTGAGAGCCAGAGAGCTGGAGAGCCAGGCACCCAAAGCCACGAAGAGGGCCAGAGAGAGAGAACAGAAATTCCTTCAGTCAGTGTCTATTAATTAAATGAACAAAGGGGGGTTTGAAGATGTGCCGTTTGGGGAAGAGTCATTTGCGCATGTATGTAACTTAACACTGAAAAACATGAGGAATTATCAAGGTAATGCCCAGATAGTATAAAAACGGAAAACAGAGGCCCCCCCCCGGGGCTCCCGCCTCATTTTTTGTTGCAGTGATGCAGAGGTGCGTGAGTCTCTTGCGCAAGATAAACTCTCTCTTTGAATTGTATCTGCTCCCTCTTTTCCCTGGCTGATTATTGCTAATGCCACCAGTCAACAATAGGATTGGGGCTGTAAGTGAGGCAAATTGTAATGATGGGGAAATATGGAGGGGATCATTTTAATCGTTTCTCCATCTTCTTTCATCTCATCAGAAGCCACAGTTCAGTCATACCCTTCATTAGGCTCAATCAAAAAATCCACAAAACCTTACATAAGAACATAAGAACATAAGAAGAACCCTGCTGGATCAGGCCAAAGGCCCATCTAGTCCAGCTTCCTGTATCACACAGTGGCCCCACCAGATGCCTCAGGGAGCACAAGACAACAAGATAACCTGTTTCCTATTGTCACTCCCTTGCACCTGGCACAGAGAAAACCTACTTCCAAAGCCAGGAGGTTGCTTATGGCTTGTAACTTGTGATGGTCTTTTCCTCCATGAATCTGAATTGTTCCATGAATTAAGCAAGCAATCCAGTTCTCCAGCCAAACTGGATGCGAAGGCACATCAGTCTGGATGTTAAGAAAAGCAAAAGAAAAAAGGGGGGAAGCAGGGCATGATGGGAATGGAAGTTCCCAAAGTCTGCAGTTTGTAAGAGCCTTAAGATGTAGTACAGGAAGAATTAGGCACATTTGTGTTGATTGGCTTCATTAGGTTCGAATGAGGACCTCAGTTTGCACTCAGGGTTTCTGGGAAGAAGATGAGACAATTTTTTTTTAGAATATAAAGCCTAGCAATTTCTCTCCTCCATTCCCAGCACTAGTTAAAGCACATGGACCCCTTATTAGGCAGAGAACAAAGGTAAAAGAAACACATGGCAGGTTTTTTTATATTAATAAAGCTTGAAATTAATTCATGGTGATGCACTGGTAGAAAGTCAATAGAAGTCATACTGGTAATGGTATAAGTAAATATACTTTTACTATTAATATTTTCCTGAATAATATAAGTACAAAACATGGACTGAATATATTCCATTTTTTAAAAAATAATCACGAATTAGCATTAGAACATTATATGTGTGTGCTATGAGTTTATTCTCTCACATGCACACTAATTGCAATCATGGAAAAAGCCAGTTCTTTCACTAAAGAGGTTGCCTTGATTAATGTCACCGCAGAATGAAAGGCTTTCCATTTATGCTTTCCAAGCCCCACCTCAAGAAGAAGATTTTGCTCTCACACATGTTTGCCACAAGAAAGCCCTGGCTTATTACAAGCAGCCCTGAGAGAAGAATAGTTGGATTTCACTCGGTCACACTGACATTTCAAGTTCGTTCCAGACTCCAGACTGTAAAAGTGTAGGAATCATACATGGTTAGGATTTGGCCAGGAGTATGTTGACCCTGAGGTTGATGCCACCTGGCCGCCCTGGTGGAGCCGGACCACTGCAGTCATCAAGAGAAGTGTTCTGCTTTCCCACATTGGGAGTCCAACTTGACAGCTGTGTTCCCTCTAAGTTGAGCCGTTTGCTCTGGCTCATGAAGCAAGACCAACTGGAGCCAACTTGCCATTGGGGTAGAGGGGTGCCGTCCTCGGCATCTTGGAGCAGCTGCAGAATGGTAGAGCTGACCCTTTGCCAAAGCACCGGAAGGCTGAAGGGACCGCAGAAGCACTGGTGCTAGTTTGCCGAATGAGCTCATTCCGAAGTGGCCCCTGATCTCTGCCTTGCTGTTCCCCTTGCAAGCTAGAATGCGGCACAGCACCCTCGAAAAACAAAAGAAGCTGTCTGTCAGTAAATGCCTCATTCCCCTCCCGCCTTCCTCTCATTTCCCTCTTGGTTTTGCATTTCTCCATTGTCTGAGCAGCTTTCCTCTTGAACAGTCGCAAGTCAACCCGATGCATAGAAATCCAACTGAGTTCAGGACAGTTTACAGACTTACCTTTGTGTTTCTTCGTTTTTTCTGTGAATGGTTTTCCTCTCTTATTGTTCCTTTTTCCCGTTCCTCTTTTATTTTATTGGGGGGGGGGGCTCACATGCTTTGTCTTCCTTCTCTTCCTTTCTATTTTGATTTCATGTTTTTCCTTCCTTCCAGACCCTTTTTCTGTTCCCATTAAAGCTGAATTATATTCTTTGTTTTTCCTAAATTGTACTGAGTTCAATAGGACTTATTTTCAAGCAAGTGTGTACAATCTTAATTTTGTGTGTATTGCTGTTGTTTTCACCTTACTTTCTTTCTGTCATTTGAAGTTACCTGATAATTCGGGGTTTCGTTTAATTTTCCACTCAGCAGTTACAACCAGCCTCATTTGTGCTGTGTTTTACTCTCTCTCTCTCTCTCTCTCTCTCTCTCTCTCTCTCTCTCTCTCTCTCTCTCTCTCTCTCTCTCTCTCTCTCTCTCTCTCTCTCAGCACTGTGGTGTGTATAAAGGAGGAGGAGGAGGAGGGCTGGATAAAAAAGCAATGCACAATGCAAACTGATGAATAAACCCATTCTTATGTATGATATAGAATTGGAATTGAGGTTCTGAACTGTTTGCTCCACTCGTGTCTAGATTGCTCTACCAAAATGTTCTGCCATGCAGTGTGACATAAATGGTAGCCAACTGCAAGATGTCCTGAAGAAAAAAAGACATGCACTAGGTCAGGGATTCTCAACCCCTTCCCGGAGCCACTCTCCTGCTGCGTACCACCAGAAGTAACTGACGATGACATTATCGCCAGTTACTTCCGGGTTTTCAGGATTTTGGAGACCAGAAAATGCAGGTAGGAGACTCTGGGCAGTTGGGAGGGACCTTCTCAGCGTTCCCGAGAGGCTTGGCCAAAGGCAGGAGCCTCTTGGGAGAGAAAACGCACTGCCGAAAGCGGGGTTCTGGTGGTCCGGCGGTCCGAGTATCACCAGCAGTCGGCCAAAGTACCACTGGTTGAGAAACCCTGCACTAGGTCTCTCGAGGGCAATTAACCTATTGTGTCTATTCCAGGTTTCCAGAATCCCTATTTATAACAATAATTCTGGTGATGACAGTGATACCCTGGTCTGACCCCTAGGCTGAACACCTAGGTCGAGGATTCATGAGCATGTCAAGTCTAACCACTGGTCCATCTGGCTCAAGCACTGTCTACATGGACTGGCAAGGGCTCTCAAGGGTGTCAGGTAGGGGTCTTTCCTAGCCCTACCTGCAGATGCAAAGAGACAAACGATGTGCTCCACCACCTGAGTTACAGCCTCGCCCCACAAAATACACTTTGTTCCAGCCATCAAGGCCGGAATGCTATAATACTTATGACTACTGCAGAGTACGTGGATAGAACATTGCCGGATATGTTTTCAGAATGGAAAATGGTTGGGGTGAGAGATCATGTTTCCCGAAAGATTTTGCTTCCCATTGAATAAGTAATAGTTTTGCAAGTGTCCCTGAGCATACTTGCAAAATACTTGAGTGAGAAAATAACTCCAGAAACCAGCACTTAGAATAGCAACGCAAACATCTTTCACGTACACATACGAAGATAATAGCTCGCAATGGAAACAAAGGTACAAATGGAAGACAGCTCTACTTCTCAATCTCACAGGGTTGCCAAAAACAAAATATTTGAACTAGCAGAGGAAACACAAAGGACCACATAACACAATTTCAATCTACCTCTTGCTATTGCCTGAATATGCTTTCTTGGTGGCTATTTTCATCACCTGGATGTATTGACTTCCTTTCAGTCTGGGTAACATGTCACTGAGAGAAGCCAACAGGCTGGGCATCTGAGCTTCCAAACTGTACCCTTCCCTACATGTTTGTTATCTTCACAATGACTTCTTGTTGATTTCCTGCCCGAGGCAGGTGTGGCCCCCTGTCTAGGATCCCTACGCTATCCAGGTCCACTCCCCTGTGCCACTGGCTTCCCGCCCATTGGTGACTGGGACCTGACCTGCCAGCATTCAGAGAAGTACCTGACAGATAACAATTAATTCAGTTTTGTCCAGAGTTAATTCTAGCCAGTGAAATGTCATGGAGGAAAAGACCATCACAGGTTACAAGCCATAAACAACCACCTGGCTTTAGAAGTAGGTTTTCTCTGTGCCAGGTGCAAGGGAGTGACAATAGGAAACAGGTTATCTGTGCCAGGTGCAAGGGAGTGACAACAGGAAGCAGGTTATCTGTGCCAGGTGCAAGGGAGTGACAACAGGAAACAGATTATCTTGTTGGCTGTGTGCTCTCGGAGGCATCTGGTGGGGCCACTGTGAGATACAGGATGCTGGACTAGATGGACCTTTGGCATGATCCAGCAAGGCTCTTCTTATGTTCTTATGTTCTTATGTCCTTCCAAAAATCTCTCTAAAAGGCACTGAAGACTTGCTGTGATCAATGGCTAATGCATTTAGACTGCAATCCCATACACACTTACCTGAGAGTAAGCCCTATTGGAGAAATGGCCGTTGCAGTTGACCTCGTGGCTGGGCTGCCCCTGAATGTGGTCTTTGTTGTATCCTCTGATTATTTCCACCACTGTATGTGAAACCTGCTTGTATCACAGCCACATTATCCATGTCATAAGAGAACGTGAGGCGCCACATCACCTTATACTTCACAAAGAGTTAGGGTTGGCTCATGTTCTGGATGTTCAAACTGGCGCCACATTCTTAGGAATCAGTTGATCTCAGTCGTGGGTGCTCAGTGTCTACGACTTTATGCAATGTGGGAGTTTGAAATATATTTTCAGCATTAATATGAGAGTGAATTGAAACATGATAGTTGTCAATGCCTGTATTCATTTCAACAAATGCAAGACTTACCACAATCAAGATGGCCAAAGAACAAGAACAAGGGGGGAAAACAATTTATATAGCTCGTTAGGCAAAATGAAAGACATTTTACATACGTAGGAGTTGGGTGTGGAACTAGAACACTGTGTCTAATGAGCTTTTTCATTTGCAGCTAACCATTCTCCTGTTAGGCAAGGATAAATATTAAATATTCTTTCCTAGGATGTGACTATTCACTTGTACAATGGATGTGACTATTCACTTGTACAATGCTCCTTCAATATCTGTCTGTTTTCTGTTTATTTCTGTCTGGATTTCCTATTTGCAGTGCTGGAAATCCTACTTACTCTTAAAGAATGTTAATGTAGCACATGCAACTCTTGCAGGATTGGTCAGTGTCGAGTAGTTTGTCGATTTCCAATTCAATTGCATGCCTCTCCATTGTCCAATTAATGTGATGCGATGATTTGTGAATAATCCCTTCTGCCATCTTGGATTCCCCTGTAGTATCTTAAGTAAGATTACAGACTCATGCTTGCTTCAGAATTTGCTCTGCATTGCATGAGCAACAGGCCTTAGGTCAAGTCCGCACATCAAACCAGACAAATTATGAGCTAGAAACGCATGTGGTGTTGCACTTTTCTTATGAACGAGATAAGCCTGCTAAACATTCATAACAAGACAAACTTGGGGATCAAAAAACAGTCTGGGAAAACTTTTAGTTCTTTTCCAAAATAGCCCTTTTCCTGGTATCTGGAGCCATTTATTTTCTGTAGTAATTTATCACATTGTCATCCAGTCTGTCTTCTGATGAGCTGAAGTTCCCCCCCCCTCCATTTTATCCTCACAAAACATCCTTGTGCCAGGTGCAAGGGAGTGGCAACAGGAAACAGGAGGCTGTGTGCGCTCGGAGGCATCTGGTGGGGCCACTGTGAGATACAGGAAGCTGGACTAGATGGGCTTTTGGCCTGATCCAGCAAGGCTCTTCTTATGTTCTTATGTCCTGTGAAGTAGGTCTGGCTAATGCTTGATGACTGCCAGAGTCTCTCAGTGAGCTTCACAGCTGAACGGAGACTTGAGCCCGAACGTGGGGTGTGCCATTTCCAAGTGTGAGGTGTAACACACTGTCCACACTCTATTCTGACTGTCCAGTGAAGTAGGGTAGGTAGCACCTGCATTCCTGTCCCTTTAAGAGAAAAAAAAACTGGAAGACTGGAACAAGAACTGGTTGAGTTAGTACTGTATATGAATTAAGCAGCCCAACCCTTTCCCCCGCTGCCACTCCATAGCGTGCAGCTACTCTAACATAGTGCATGCTGCATACTGTGGTCGGGGGGCAACCAGAAGGCCATGGTTGGTAAATATAAATGGAGACGTAAATATAAACCTTTTTTACTAACCCCTTGGGAGGCCTTCTGGTCTCCTATGGGTCTCCTCGGATCCATTCCAGCTGTTTTGCTGGCACAAGCTGGCTGGTCCAGGCCAGGAAAGGGGGGTTGGATTGGGCATGAACAACTGCCACAAAGATCCTTCCCTCGAAGTGCCCCCTCGTTTGGCCCACTACCTGCCTCAAACCACCCCTGCCCCGCCCCGCCACCACCTTACCAGCTCCGATGTGGCCTGGATGGGCCATTGGGATATGGGGATCTGCTGGCAATTTCTGCTGGTGACTTCCTTTGTATTCAGCAGTCGAGCACCATTGATGGCCGTGCCGCACAGATTACGCCAGCAGAACATGAGTTTTGCCATCCCAAACAGCGCATCGGATTGGGCCATAAGGTTGCAATCCTATGTGCACTTACCTGGGAGGCCCCATTGACTGTAATGGGACGTACTTCTGAGTAGACGTGCCTATGATTGGGCTGTTAATAAGGTATTTATCTCTTCAGCACTTAGTCATACACCAGGATTGTATCCGAAATAGCTATCTTCCGCCTGTACTCTTTTTGGTGCAAATTTGACCGCCTCCCCCTCACATATCACACCATTGCCTAGTTTTGCTTTGTGCCCTATTTGGGGCCAATCCTGGGCAGACACACAATCACATCTGAAAGTGCACTCGGGCCGCACTACTGAAATGGATGACTTGTAAGTTGTCTCATTAGCATTGGAGCTGTTGCCACTCTTTATAGTGCCACCCAAAGTGTTAATTGAACATGAAGTGTTAATTGAACATTGAACATAAATGGAAAGAATGCATTTATTTTAGATAATGAATGCAAAACGTAATTAGCGAGGACACACGATACACAGGTCTTTCCAGATTCTCAGACTTCTAATGGATTTTCAAAGCGTCTCGTCCTTATTGTTTGAACATAAAATGCATAATAAGCATTTTACGTGACACAATTCAAGACAGAATGTTGAAAATGCAATGGGCAGCCCAATCCACTGCAACTTCTCGAATGGCTATGCAGTGGCACAAACGTGGCACCCGCTGTATCCCACGGGGGAGTTTTGGCATGTTGAGGCCTCCTCGGAGTAAGGAAACATTTGTTGCTTGCCCCAGGGAAGGCCACTGAACTCACTCCCTTCCCAGGCCCAATCTGCCCTTTTCCCATCACCACCCCATTGTGCCCAACCCCCTCCCTGTTCCACTCCTCCCCTCCTTCCTCCCTGCCTCTGTACAGCCTTACCTAAGGCGGTGGGCATTCATGGGCCATCACCATGTGGACCCAGCGGCAGCCAGGCCGTGCTCTCCAGCAAAGTTGTGTTTGGAACAACCAGAAAGCATGCTATGCTGGTAGAATGCAAGTTCTGCCAGTATAGCACGTGGTTAGGATTGGTCACCAGCATGCAAATCTCAATAGCAATAGTAATGGAATGGCTCCACTGAGCAAATAGTTGCCTACTTAACCTACTATTAGTGTACACTGATCTACTCCGTTGGGCGCCATAAATGTTACTCCATCTGCTACCACACAAGCCTGGAAAAGAATACATTTGCTGAAATTGCAGGCATGTCACTTTCATTTTCCATAAATATATACATATTTCATGGAAAAAATGTGTCAGGAAAATGGACAATGTGAAACACTCCTATCATTTTTTGCAGTTTGTTTTAAATGAATTCCTGATCCCAGAGATTCATTCATAAATCCTATTGGCGTGATTGCAGATTCAAAAGTCAGTCTAGTAGGAATGAAAGTCCCTACATAACATCATGCTTCAAAATGTTGATTTTCTTTGGACCATTTCAAGATATCCCTGTGAAATCCCAACATGCATGTCTACTATTATATAACCTCTGCTAACTGGGCAAGAGGAACTTTTTCAGTTGGTGCTCCTCTTATATTTAGCAGGGGGAGAGTAACTGCCCCCCTTTCACCCCAGCACAGTGTATTTTCTGGTGGCTGTTTGCTGGTAGTGTTCTGCATCTTTTTTAGATTGTGAGCCCTTTGGGGACAGGGAGCCATTTAATCATTTGATTTTGTCTGTAAACCGCTTTGTGAACTTTTTGTTGAAAAGTGGTTTATAAATACTGTTATAATAATAATAATAATAATAATAATAATAATAATAATAATAATAATAATAATAATAACTTATTTTGTACGTTTGCGTAATGCATGTTTGGCCACATTTGCAGCCGACAATGCAGCCGACACCTACCCAGACGTGTGCCAGCTAAAGAGCTAAAAGCTAAAGAGCTAAAGAGCTGGCGCACATCCGAGGCCCATTGGAGGCTCCGGGGTAGATTTATCACAGAGGCCCACAGCTTACCCTGCAAATGAAGAATCAGAGGCATCATTGTTTATACAGGGATTTTTACGCTGTCTTTCAGTTTCCATAATTCTGTCACTATTGTGGAATAGTGAGCCTAGGGCAGAACTACACAACTAAAATAAAGACTAAACTAGACTGATTTGAATTGATTTTAACCTTGCTGCTTGACTGTTTTTTGGTGGGAGGGAGTTGCTCTTTTTCTTTTGTAGCTCTTGCTTCTATGTTTTATTGTTTGAATGACTTGTGTTCAGAACACTGTTGTGATCATTTTTACAGGTACTGAGGCTGAAACTCAAATATTTTGGCCACCTAATGCGAAGAGTGGACTCTCTGGAGAAGACTCTGATGCTGGGAAAGATTGAAGGCAAAAGGAGAAGGGGAAGGCAAAGGATGAGATGGTTAGACAGTATCACTGATGCAACGAACATGAAAATGAGAGAGCTCAGGAAGATAGTGGAGGACAGGAAGGCCTAGAAAGATATGGTTCAAGGGATCACGAAGGGTCGGACACGACTTAACGACTGAACAACAACAACAAAGAGAGAAAGATGCGTAGGCAGATGGGTTGTTAAGAGACGTGCTTCCAAGTATCTCTTTGATCATAAAACTTAGACATGG
Source organism: Plestiodon gilberti rubricaudatus (assembly GCA_026170595.1). NCBI lineage: Eukaryota > Metazoa > Chordata > Lepidosauria > Squamata > Scincidae > Plestiodon > Plestiodon gilberti. The sequence goes on along the minus strand of JANXHW010000005.1, from coordinate 158,497,161 downwards.
GTGAAATGATTTTGATCCCCAGGGTACATGAGGAAGGGGGTAGGCCATAAACCCCCTCTTCTTATATTATGTGCCCCCATCCCCCCATGCTCAGTGAGTCAAGATTGTGCCTGATGGCCATCCATGCTGGACACAGCAACATAATCAAGATTCTTGCTGGTATCGTGTATGCAAATACATGTCCTTGCTAAATATGTAGCCACCAAGGGAGGGTAGTCAGTGAAGATGGTCCCCCTTTCCCCTCCCCACATTTACTGAATGTGGAAAGAAGAGAGCTTCTGTCATTCCCCCCTTGAGAATGTTTAAAGCCTCCCTTCCGTTTCAATTGCACATTGAATTACTAATCCCAAACTCTTGGGACAGAAGCTCTGTGTATTAAGCAGCCTGTTCCATCTATGGAAGAGGTTCTGTTTTAGCACTGACTGAGACAATTTCTGCATGTATAATTTTGCAGAGCATCTGAGAGGGCACCTGTTGCTCCTGAAGTTAATGTCAATCGTGCACTTGGACTGGAATTCATTTCATTCCAACGAAAAACTATCCAATATAAATGGAAGGGTATTATTCAATATTAGACTGTAATGCTTCATCTGAAATTGTACAGGCCTCCATTTCCCAATGCCATAATCTTTCCTTTGGCAGTTGTTATCAAGGAAAACTGCTTCCATAATTAATATCTGCTGCATCATGGATGATAATGCAAATAAAACACGTCTCTTGTACTAGAAATTGTCTTTGTGAGGAGGGAAGTTAAAGTAAAATGATGGGGGAGGGGGGAGAAATGTATTATCATTCATACTTATGTGTTACATTCCTAACATCTACAAATAATTTTAAAATTCCTATATCTCAATTCCTCTTCATAGCTTTTTTTCTTGTTATGATGCCCGCAGAAGCTGAAAATGAAGTTAAATTTTCTCTTCTAAAAAAAAGATTGTTTATTCTTAATAGTCATTCGTTTTTCCTATCCTTTTACTATGCAAGCCTAGGCAATTAAGCAGCCTTGATTTTAAATTCTACGACTATTCCCCCTACAAATCATTGGGGAGTTCATTATGAACCCTTTTACAAGCTCTAGTGACATCTCTGATGTTGCCTGTATTAGAAAAGAACTTGAAAAGTGCTATTGGTAATTATGAGCTTAAAGGATGGCCCCAGAATTGGTTTGGCATGTGAACAATGTTAGTACAGTATTTAGATTTGAGTGGCTAACCTCCATTCTGTATAATAGCAATTTAGTACTTTGATATTAGCTTCCCCACATTTGGCAAAGAGAAGCACTGCTAGTACATATGAAGTGGGGTGGGGTGGGGTCGGGGTGCCACTTTTATGTACTCTCCTGATAGGTTTAAACATGAGAATTCGGAAAGAAGTGTATGGAAAGTTACTTTTGTGTTAGGGCAACTGTGAGTAGGTGAAAGGGCCGGGACGTTTCAGTTAGCGGTGAAGAGAAAGTGGTAGAAACTCCCCAGGTTTTGGTTAGCTTTCCAGAGACTAACGCCCCAATCCTATGGCTCCGCTGCGCCACCAGAACCCGTGTTCCGGCAACACAGCATGTTTTATGGTACAATGCGCAATCCGCCATTTCTGGGGGGGTCCGAAGAAAGGAGGGGGAGGAGTAAGAACGAGGTGGAGACTGGGGTGGGGAGAGGTGTGTGTTGAGGTGTGTGTTGAGGCTGAGAAGGGGGTGTTATCAGCGGCAGCAATTCCCCTGATATCCTAACCCCCTTCCCAGCCTTGGTCCACCTTCCTAGGTCCACTCGGACTTGTGCCAGCAAAATAGCTGGCACAAGTCTGAGTATACCAATTGGAGCAGCAGAAACCTACCCCCAGGCAAGGGAACAAATGTTGCCTTACCTGGAGAAGACCTCTGGGAGTGTCGTTGCCCCCCCCCCAAGATGCAACATGCGCTCTGGTGGCATGGCTGCATTGGTTTCAGGAGGGGGAGTTAGATAGGGGAGGGGGAGGAGGAGGGGGAGTTAGATAGGTTTGGGCTGTCCAGAAAACTGAAACAGGAATTTCAGTTTTGCAAGGGAAGAAACTAGTCAACTTTTAGGAATTTGCTGATCTAGCAAGGCAGGTCTGAACAGAACTCCTGCCTGGATACAGTGCTGGCTAGGGCTAGAATTGGAGAGTGAATGACAACTTGTTTCTCCTGACAACAAATCAGTCACTAAAGAAGAGCCATGCCTCTTTCTTAGCCAAGTCTGCCACTCAGGCTGTCTGCTAGTCAACAGTTTGCAGCTGAGAAGGGTTTTTCTCCAAGTATACTTGAAACATTCTGCTTCTTCACATGGTGAGAACTGCTGCATCAACCGTACAGCCCACACAGAAGCACTGGTTCATCATCCCTACCAATGGAGAATCTCAACAACGAGTGCAACAACCCTCCCCCCCTCCAGCCAGGCATTGTTTTATACACGGATATTCTATAGTAGTTCGGATGAACCTATATTAGGACCAGTCTGGAAGAAATCACCAGTGTGCGGAATATCAGATTCATTTCACATTATGTATAATCGAAAGGGAAATGAGCAGATAGTATTTAGATAGTTTATTTGCTGAAACGTGGGGACTATACTTTGAAGGGAAAAAAGCTCCAGACTTATAGTAATTAACTTCACTGCAAGACTAATTTCAACTTCAAGAAATTTCAATAGGTCTATCAATAGGGCTGTTCAACTGGATATTAAGTGCCTAAGATTACATTCTTGGACAAATTGACTTTTCCCATGCCCCACATAAGCAACTGTTTTGTAGCTGCTATACAGGTGATAATGTTGAAGTATCTGGAGCTATAGACTTGATGCCAGGAATCCCTGGTTCGGAATAGTGGCTCATGGAAGTCGCAGTAATTTATTGTTTCAGTCATAGGCAAAAACAGAATTAGTGGTATTATGAATCCCAACATTTTCAAACACCAATCCAGGGATCATATGATTGCTTTGTCTATTCAATTCATCAGCAGTGCCTAGTGGTTAGGGACAGCCCTTTGCCCCTCACTGTCTTCGCTGTTCCCATAGGTCAGACTGGAAGTTACTGGCAAAATGTGATAGCTTTTGCTGCTGCACCCAAATTGGGGAAAGGCCACCTTGGGAAAACCTCTCTCCCTTAATCCAAGGATTAATGGCCCTTAATCCAACGGGAATTCTACTTTCAACCAAATAGTAGCAAGGATGGAAAAATCTGGGACAGTTTGAGGGACTGAGACATGGGAGGTGATAAGGAACAATAAAAGCCATTTATTGAAAGACTGAGGGTGCAATCCAATCCTACTTACACTGCCGTTGTAACCAGCAGTGCAGTGAAAATGGGAGGCCCCATCTCCTTTCCATTCTGGGGCCTCCCGTTTCCGCTGCACCGCTGGTTACAATGGTGGTGTAAGCAGGATAGGATTGCGCCCTGAATAAGAAAGTAAGGCTGCAATCCTATACACACTTTCCTGGGAGTAAACCCCATTGAACACAATGAGACTTACTTCTGAGAAGACATGCATAGGATTGTGCTGTAAAAGAAATAGGGGGATTTTTTGCCACAGGCACAGATTCTTGAACTCCATCAAGCAAACTGCAAGGCTGTTGTTGTACTTGGAAAATGTGTGTCAATATTCAGATTATAGCCTGAACCCATGCTCACGACAATCTGGCAACTGGTACGACACAGCTCGCACAAGCGAAGCAAGGCAGTATCCTGTGCCCAGCCAGTTGCCGACCCGGTACTGAAGCAAAAATAACATGCAATTCAGACTAAGCAACAGCACCCCCCGCACAGCTCACATCAGCAGCACAGCCAACCGATCGCAGCATATACCCAGATATCTCACTCAACAACGGGGCTGTAAAAGAGCAGTAAGACACAGAACCATCTGTAGGGGAAGCAGCATCCCTCCTGCAGAGCTGCAGCCTCCACATCCATCCCTTCCCACCTTCTCCAGAATAGAGAAGACTAGAGGTAAGTCTCCAGAGAAGAAAAAGGGAACAACCACCAAACAAGTCATGAACAAAGCTGCAATCCGTTTGCCTTAGAAGCTGCAGACACAAGCTCAAATCCTTGTACTGCCCCATTAGATGGTGCCATTGACACCACACAGCCCAAATGGTACCCAGATGTAATAGGAACCAGGGACCCTTAGGAATAAAACTCATGATGACGAAACATGCAAAGGTCAATGTTCTCGTTCTTTCTTTGTTTGCAGTAACATACACAGCACACAGCACAATCCTAACTAAATGCTGCCTTCAGTGCACAGCAGCCCTGGCACAAGCTCCGCTGCATCCTGCAAGCAGCCAGAGAATATGCGGGATGGAGAGAGAAGCAAAATATTTTTTTTTCTTTCTCTCCTGCATGGACCCCCAATGGGTCTACTCTAACCAGCGCCAGCTACTTAGCTGGCGCAAGTTCATGTAGACTGAAAGGGGGCATGTCAGGGACAAAACAGGATTAGGATATTGGTGGAACTCTCCTCGTTGAGACCCACCCTCTCCTGTCTCCAATGGGGAAAAGCCCTTCCCACTGATGTAAATGCCTTCATGCACCAATCCTAGTTCAGGTCACGATATTCCTGCAAGGCCACAAGTATAAGGACGGAGTAAGCAATTCTTACGGTCCAATCCTAAAGGGCCTTTACGCAGCTGGAAAGAGAGTTTTGGCCCAAGTTGACCCATGCCGGCTCCTGGGGCTTACCCCAGGGCAAGGGAACAATTGTTTTCTTACCCCGAGGAAGCCTCCAGAGGTCAAATCTCCCCCACGGAATACAGCGGAGGCCCCACTGGTGTTGCTGCAATGTCGCGTGGGGATTTAGTTAGCATTGGGCTGATAGAAGGTAGGGTTTCAAATACTGCTCCTGGTAAATGCTGTTACCCTCCTCCACACATTTCAACATTAATGAGTCACAAATCAAATTAGAACATTTCTTTACCTTTTCCAACATGAATCCCATGAATTCTGAATCAGATTCTACAAGTTTGGTGGTGTCTTGGAAGCACATGACTGACCACCGCAGGAACAGGAAGCTAGACTACATTGACCTTTGACTTGATCAACAAGTCCTAGTTTTACGATCCTAAGTGCTGTAAATATTTTTATTTATATATCAGGTAGTTTGTATTTTGAACTATGCTTACAGAAAGAGCCAATTTCCTTATAAAATGGATAAAATGGAGCTGTTTCAAAAAATGGAAATCTTCTAGCTATTTTACTGTAATGTTTGTTGATTAAGGAATATATACCAGTTTTCAGCAATCACAGCTGTAAAAAAAAAAAAAAACCCTCAATTCGTTCTCGCACTCTGATGATCAGAAACTGCAGCTACATTTAAGATCGAAATGCTAAATATTCTGACTTTGTCCTGACAGGCAAATGAATATTCATCCCGAACTCCAAATCAGTTCAAAATAAGTAACCTATTTATCTCGTGTTACATGAATACACAAATGAATACAAAAAAACTCTGCATCTTGAAAGAATCCTGGATAATTAGTCCACTTTCATGTATGCAAATAGCAATCAGCAAAATTGCTTTTTGTGTAAATTTCACTTATTTTTGGTGCTTTCTAATAAGATGGGGGAGCAAAAATACATATTCCAAAAATACAAATTGCTATCCACTCCTGTGGCGCAGCGAACTGAGGTGTTGTTTCCTCAAGCCAGTACTAAGGCACGGGTGTCAGCTCCCGTTGCCTCTAATTTTCTGGCCATCTGACTTTTATCTAGCATGAAAAATGACAGCACAGAAATCAAACAGTTCCTCCCATTTGCTTTCGTGCCTTTACAGCCTAATCCTATGTGGGCCTTCTGGTGATGGAACAAATGTTCAGTCAGTGGAAGGTACACTCAATTGGCGCTGCAGAGCAGTGGCAACATTCATAATGGGGCCCCCAGCACAAAAGGCTGGTGACCCCCCGTGCATGCACCAGGGTGTCCAGGCACTGCCGGAGGAGGTGAGTTGGCGCAGGGGGTGGATGATGGGCAGGGAGGAGGGTACAGTGGGGCAGAGAGGGGGAGGAACAGGGTGGGGATCAAAGCCGCCAGGAGGCACGTTAGTGCGGGCGGGAACAATTGGCAGAAATGGTGTCACCAATTCACTTTGCCCCCTGCCTGGCTTCGCCACAGCTCCCTATGTCCACCTGGACTTGCACCAGCCAAAGAGCTGGTGCACATCTGAGTAGATCCATAGGGCGTCAGGGGGCTTACCTGGGTGTAAGGGAATAAAACGTTGCTTTGCTGGAGGAGGCCTCCTGTTCACCCCCACCCACCATAGGATGCAGTGTGACCTCCATGATGGCGGGGGATAGGAATGAATGAGGGCTTATACACCTTGAAAAGAGAACCTATTATTTGCAGATTAATAATGAAATGTGATGTGTTTTGTTCATTGCTTATTTCTGCTATAGAAACTATAGTTTTACAATGTAAGTGAACGTTCAGATAACTCCACATTGCTTTCAATAACTTTCAGTCTGTCCTTGCTTCTGGCTGTACTTTCCTTCTAAGCATTTTTTGAAAACCTATTTGATATCTTCCTTGGCCCTGCAGCCATCTATTTTCAGCTGGTTTATTTCTATAGAAAACTCCGGCTTTCTCCAGCGGGTTCCAAGCAGGCTCCCACAAGCTGCTCATCCATTTCATTCTCACTGACTCGGATCACGAGAAAAAAAATTCAAGGCTTAAATAGGAACTTAGCTGTGGAGCCCAAGTTAATAGTCATTTTACCACTAAATAGTTGAATACAGTGGGTGCACACCAGACAGAGTTAGGTACACTTAAAGGCCATTTCACAAATTGCACAGACGCAAAGCTACGGGCAAACAAAATTCACCATCAAGTGCACATTCAACAGGAAGCTGTAGCCAGTGATGGCTACTTGTACCTATACCTGTATAACACATTTGTTGCATTCAAGCATCACATTTTACTTTTACTTACATTTCTAAGTGTACACCTAAAAATCTTATGGGTTGTATCCAAAGGAGAGCACATGGAAATAAGGTGGTACTTTGCGCTAACCCGTGTGAAGTTATGCAAGCACATGTGGATGAAATTGCATGTCAAAGTACAGTACTGACCAGTTTTATGTGTAACATATTGTACAACATGTTGTGCATTATGTTCCTCATATGCAAAGCCAAGTCAGGATTCCATTTGGATCTTTGTGTGCTAGTTACTGTATACCTAACCCTAACCCTATGTGTGGACACATTAAGGCAGATCAAGGCTGGGAAGGGGGTTTGGATTTGGCAGATGCTGCTTCCGTTGAACCCACCCACTTCCTGGTCTCGATCAGTCCTCCTCCCCACCCCCTTTGCCACGCCGTTCCACCCCCTGCGCCGTTCCACCCCCCGCGCCATAAGAACATAAGAAGAGCCCTGCTGGATCAGGCCAAAGGCCCATCTAGTCCAGCTTCCTGTATCTCACAGTGGCCCCACCAGATGCCTCAGGGAGTACACAGACAACAAGATAACCTGTTTCCTGTTGTCACTCCCTTGCACCTAGCACAGAGAAATCCTACTTCTAAAGCCAGGAGGTTGCTTATGGCTTGTAACCTGTGACGGTCTTTTCCTCCATGAATCTGTCCAAACCCCTTTTAAAGGCATCAAGGCCAGGTGCCATCACCACATCCTGTGGCAAGGAGTTCCACAGATGAATTACATGCTGGGTGAAGAAATATTTTCTTCTGTCCATTCTAACTCTCCCTCCACTCAATTTTAGTACATGTTCCCTGGTTCTGGTGTTGTGCGAGAGGGAGAAGAATTTCCCTCTATCCACTCTCTCCATCTCATGCATAATTTTATATATCTCGATCATGTCCCTCCTCAGGCGCCTTTTGTCTAGACTGAAAAGCCCAAAATGCTGTAGCCTTTCCTCAAAAGGGAAGTGCTCCAGCCCACGGATCATTTTGTTCGCTCTTTTCTGCGCCGTTCCACACCCTTCTGCGCCGTTCCACACCCCGTTCCACACCCCGTTCCACATGGCTCCTATGCACACTTACCTTTGCCAGTGGGGGGGGTTATAGGGGGTTCACTCGCCGCTTGTGGTGGTCATCACCATGCTTTTGCAACAGCCGGAAAGTGTGTGCGCCTCGTAGTTACTGCAGAGGGCCTTCCTTGCATCATCCTCATTCTGTGAGGGGCGGCAAGCGGTGGCTGCTCCCAGCGAGCCCCCCCCCCCCCGGGGCTGCTGCTTAGGGCGGACTGCACCAGCCGCCTCACACAAAGTACGCCACTGTTCACAGGCGCAAAGAACTACATTGATTTCAAAACCATGCATAATAATTCTATAAAAGATGCTACAAGTTTTTAATAAAGTTCCTGGATGTTTTCTAATAACTCCAACCCTTATACTTTATTTTAGCAATACCACAAAAGGTTTTGGGGATTCTAGCACTGCTTGATAGCCACAGAATAGGAATACTGTACTAGATCTGTCCTTCCGAATATTCCTTTACAAATAAATCTTAAAAACTGAGGAACAAAGGAGAAAAAAAATAGTTGACAACGTTACCAGACGTCTTCCTTTTTTATTGTTTTATTTATTGGAGAGGAAAACAGCCCTATAAGGAATCTCAAAAAAGATCCAGATTGATACATTCACAGATCTTTTAAAAAAAGAAGCAGCTTTACAACGACCTAGACATGCTTCCTGCTTGAGTCACTTGGCTGAGCAAGAAAGCAAGATCTGTAACCTTTCTGCCTCTCTTCACACTATGGATAATTTCTGCTGAATAGGACTGAAAGTAATCAGGATCCAAAAGTCTACAGCAGGGACATCTGATCTCATTTCATCATTACGGTACAAGGAGTGAATCGCTTGGAGATTATTCTTTGATTTTAATTTAAATGGATTTGACTGGTAAATTGGATTTGGTTATGCTTCATAAGAATATATTTCACGAAGCAAGCTGAATTGCCTACCTTTACAAATAGATATGGATCAGAGGAGAAACTTCATTTCATGCAACCTTTGAAATATCCATACAGAAATGTAAAATTTAGTCTTGCAAATCATCTGTAGCTCTAATGCCTTAAGAGTTATTTTATCAAAGCAAATGTAAAAGCTTTTTCTGTAGTAGTTTACTTTTCAGATGGCCATTATGTCTAGTGTCAAATACGTAATCAATACAACATCTATATGATCAATTTATTTTTATTTAGTGAAACGATTTCTATCCTGCCTTTTCCTTGGCAAATTACTTAATATTCATTTTAAAATTTTTCATCAAAACTCACTTTTTTGGGGGGGGGACACAGCTTGCTTAAATGGAAACCTTCATGTCCATTTCCATGCTATTAATCTTTCTGACCGTTCCAGTAAATATCTTTAAATAAAAATCAACGCAGTCTATTTTGAAATTAAGAGAATCAAAATAATTAAATATATTTAAATACCACTAGATTTGCATATTTGTCACATGCCTCTGACACAGTACAGTAAGCCAGTTCACATCGAGATTCCTTGATTTGTATTATTCATCAAATGTACTTTTGGAAGAAGGGAGAGTTCCCAAGCTAGGAAATTATTGTGCTTGACTCGCTGAAGACACTATCAAAAACGTGTGTCTAACATTTCTGTTCCTTGCACATATGGTTTTAGCATTGACAATGCTATTTTGCTTAAGGCAATGCCAGCTCAGAGTCTGGGATTTGACAAAAAGAGCATCAATAATTGCCAGTATGGTATGACTGGAATATGGAAAAGTCACCAAAGCCGGAAGGGGTCTCCCAGCTGAGGGAACGGGCTGATGTGGAGTGAGATTATAAAGAAACTGCAGTTTCTTTTTTGCAACTTCTGGTAGAGATGGAAACTGACTGAGGGAGAGAAAGAACTGGCTAAGGACGCCTGTTTTCAAGAGGCAGCGTCTATGATTTGTGGGCAGATCCACAATCCTCAACTGTGGTGATACCTCTGCCTTTTAAAGATGGTGCCACAGATGGAGGAAAGTGGGGATGCCTGAACCAGATTTAAACAATTCTGGGCAAGGCCAGGTGGCACAACCTGGTCTGAATAATAATAATAATAATAATAATAATAATAATAATAATAATAATATACAGTATTTATATACTGCCTTTCTGGTCATTGGATTTCTCCTCCGTCTTTAATTCAAGGCGGTGTACATGGGCAGGCTGTTCTAAACCCAAGGGTTTTTTACAATATAATAACGTTCTAATCTTTCATAGAACCCTTCATTTGAGATGTTACTTTCACAGTCCAGCTCTCTCTCTCTCTCTCTCTCTCTCTCTCTCTCTCTCTCTCTCTCTCTCTCTCTCTCTGGCATTCGCCTCAGCATGCTTCAGCTTCAGCTGCAGCTCCACTCCCCCACAGAGGCTCTGCAGCTTATCAGCTTGGCGTTCCAGAAACTCTCCGGCAGACTTCCGACCGTCTTGAACTGCTGTCCTTCAGCTCTTCAGGCATTTGTGAGACGAACGCTCTACCAACTGAGCCAGATGAAGGGATGAAGCCTCATGGAATCCATGGGAACAAGCCTACCAGGAAAAACACCTTCTCTGGTCCTATAACTGGTGATAGCAGATACAGTAGGCTAAGCTTGGATTCTGCTACAGAGTTAAAGAACTACATTCACTGCCCAAACCTAAGCGTCCAGCGCTGGGGCTGACTGCCGTAAAGCAGTCACTCAGCGCCAGTTGCAAAAGCCTCCTTGACGGTGTGCTGATCACTGTGCTGCTGGGGATGCCAGTGGGTAGGCCTCTGCCCTCCCAGCTGCCCCAGAGGACATCTGGGCATGTGCCAGGAAAGGTAAGTTGGTGAGATGGCGGGGGGAGGCCAAAATGGGGCGGGGAGGCTGCGGGAGGGGGAGGCTTACCCCTGTGTAAGCCTCTTGGTCCACAATGGGTCTCCTCGGAACAATGCTAGCAATGTATGTTCTGAGGTTTTCACGACCGGTACATATCTTTGAATTAATAAAATGAAGCATTTTCCAGGTTGTCCTGGTAATTTTATTTAGTTAACAAGAGATTGTCTTAACATTTCGCTCCTAAACTATGAGGAACTATGATATGCCTTTAAGGAACTTAGCAAAGGCAACAGTTAACCTCCCAACTGTTAACATCTTGCACTAAGAAGAACTAGAGCAGACAGCGAGTTGCTGTTCCTTTGATAATGCTCCTCATAGTTTAGGCGAAACGTTAGGACAATCTCTTGTTAACTAAATAAAACAACCAGAACAACCTGGAAAATGCTTCCTTTTATTAATTCAAAGAAATGCTAGCAATTTTGCTAGCATAAATCCACAGAGAGAACGGGGCGGGGAGGCTTACGCAGGGGTAAGGGGATTAAACATCCCCTTGCCCCGTGGAAGCCGCTCGGTGCTGCCCCCCTCGCACAGGATGCAGTGGCTGCCATTTCGGCGCCGTTGCATCAGTGGAGGGGGTACAGGATCAGATTGAGCTCTGAGTCTATTCTTTGTCCAGTGGTGGTCACTGTATTTTAGTTATCACCAGGGTTGGCAGCCTGACTATTTTTTGTTTTTTTACTGCTATACTCAGGGTTATCCAGATTTAATAGGACAGTAAATGCCACTGAAATTTTCCCTGGTCATGCACATCAGCTTCCCTGACAACAGACCATATATTCCATGCCCATCCCAAGATCCCAGGGCTCTTTCTCCCTCTTACAAATTATATACATATCATACACCTTTCCATTGTGCAATATATGAGTAAAGATTGTTTAGCTTGCATATTTAAATACCAAGTCCTCTCTAAAACGAGAGACCATTTTTCTTCTGGAAAAAAAAATCTGAAACATTTGTGAGTATATTGAATCTATGGAAAGGCTAGTAAACTTTCCAAATTATATTAGTGCTCATTAATTTATAGAGTATCTTTATTTATCTGGTAAGCATGCTAATGTTCACCACTGACATATTTATAGAAAGAAAAAGTATGCAGAATAAATGGAAGGGGGCTAATAAAATATTAGTTTCTCTTTTTCAAATGATTACTTCCATTTGCAAGAATGATAGACCCAAAATAAATATTTGTGTACCTCTCAACGAGGAAAATGCATTTTTCTTTTTGAGACCACAGAGATGTACATTTGTGGTCAACAGAAAATATTTTGAACTCTTGTTGCCTAGCAACTGCATGAGAAGAAAATTATATTCCTGCAACACAGTTTGTAGAATGCAGGTTTCTAAAATGCCTATAAAATGAGGTAAGCTACAGTGTGATTTCTATTAATGAAATCTGACCAAACAAAAACAAAAAAAAGGACAGCTTTATGACTAATTAATTAGGGATGTAAGTTGGAATTTAATTTTTTGCATGAAGGTTCAGGAAAAAAAGAAAATCCTTCAAATGCAAACAGCCATATCATTAAACCTGAGGAGAAATAATCTGAAATCATTATTGCTGAAAGATTGTTGTTCATCATCCTTGCTCTGCAGCAATTTTGAAATAAATATGGTTGTCTTTGGGAAGCACCTTTTTTAAGCTCAGTGAGTGAAATATTCATTCTCTGGTAGACAATCATCTCAGTCTAGCAATGTTTGGACATTCAATGGTACCTGAATACATGTTGAGGTCCTAGGACCCCAATCTAGTGAAAGTTTGTCATAGATGGCAAACATGCCATAACACGTTGCGGCAACACGGAGGCTCATGGCACCAGGAGAAAGGCCTGTCTTGGTCTGCGGGTGCCAGATCTCGTTGGAGCCCCCCTTGAAGCAGGTAGGCTCCCGCTGCTGGGCTATGGAGGAGTGGGGGGAGGGTGTAACAGGAAGGGGAGGGCAGAGAGGAAGGCAGGTCAGGCCTGTGAGGGGGCGGGTTTGGCAGAGGAAGCCTCCGTCGAATCCTATCCCCCTTCCTGGGACTGAAAACCTGACATGGAGTTGCCTGGATTTCCACCAGCCATTTAGCTAGTGCACATCCAAGTAGCCCCATAGAGGCTGCTGGGGCTCGACACAAGATCCCCTTACCTTGAGGAGGCCTCCAGCAGCCTCCAGCCCCACTATGGATATAGAGGAGCCTGCTCTAGCGCCACTGCATCCCAGCGTGGGGCTTTGGTTAGTGCACTGTTAGCTGTGTGGAACAACTCAGTTGTGTGCCTGGCTTATTGTGACCTACAGCCCAATCCTATCCTTTCCCTCCATGCCAGAAAAGCATACGCTGTACCCCGTGGAGGGGATCAGGAGGCTTGGGAGGGAAAAGGGGAATTATTTCCCGTTACCCATCTGTAAGCATCCTGCTCTCCAATGAGTCTCGTTGGTCCTGCACTGCCTCTGGTGCAAGTCCAAGGAGAAGAAAGGGATGGAGAACTTCCGATCAGAGGGGTTGGGATCTGACGGACACCATTGCTGCTGGATCCACCCCCTCCCGCCGCCTCCCTCATTCTTCCCCCCTCCCTACCCAGTTTCACCCCTCCCACTCCCCGCCCCCTCCGCTGAATTACCATTGGTGGTCGCCACTCCGGAACCCACCACCGCGTATGATGCTTCCACGACCTCTCCAGTGGTGGAATTGAAGTGCGCATCTCTGCATACTTCCATAATGCTGTTTGCAACAACCATAAAGCAAACCCCACCACCGGAATGCTAGTTCCAGCGGTGGGGAGGGGGGAATAGGATTGGACCCTTAGTCTCAATAAACTACTAGGCACACAAACTACTACTACACAAACTATTTAATAATAATAATAATAATAATAATAATAATAATAATAATAATAATAATAATAATAAGAAGAAGAAGAAGAAGAAGAAGAAGAAGAAGATTTATATACCACTTTTCAACACAAAAGTTGTAGTTTTGATGTCTTTTGAATGGTTTTATATGGTTTGTTGAGTGCAACTCCACATGCATATTTTCATCTATTCTTTGTTTTTCTGTATTTGGGGGGTCTTTCCCATAATTATTTTTAATTACATTCTTACATATGCATAATTACATTCTTTAACACATGGTTCAAGTGACATTTGATACGGAATCCAAGCGCACATGTGATCTGAATACGCCCTCAAAATGATTGACGCTGACTGGGGTGAGACTTGACTGAGATTTCCCATGGGTGAACCACTGGCGTCACTGCAGGGGGGCGGAGCTCTAAGTTCCTCCATGATTGGAGCCTCCGTGTAACGGAGGCTCCGATCACGGAGGAACTTAGAGCTCCGCCCCCCTGCAGTGACGCCAGTGGGGTGAACAACTCCATCCTATGAACCTTGTATTGCATTTTCAAGTAGAAAACCACTACAGAACAAATCCCTAGTGAGCAAATTTCTGTACAATACTTGAGCGTTTGTTCAGACTCTAATTTTGTTGCATGGGAATCCCTGTGCACCATGGGCTTCCTATGCAGTTCAGTGGAGGAGGCAGCTTTGTGTGAAACATGGAACTTTGGTTAGAAAGCTTTGAGTGGAACTGGTACTATCAAATATTTATCATTGACTTCAATTGTAACTACTTCTTTCATCTTCCTCCACCTCCATTTTCAATATCTTAACCTTCCCTATGGGGAATGATCACAGCAACTGCCTCCTGTATTCTTACAGCCCAGTCCAGCCTAACTCAGGCACAGTTGAGGCCCAAGTGTGGCCCAATTGGGGCCCAAACTAGGACCGAGTTAGGCTGCAACTGTGCCTGAGTTAGGCTGGAGGCAAGAGCAGTGGGCCAGGATCGAGGCAACACTTACCACAGAGGCAGGCAGGCCCCTGTGGAGAGCTGTCAGTCTTGTGGAAGCGAAGAGCCCCCTCCTCAGCCCGTCTGCGTGCACCTACCACAGCTGCTGCAGCGTTCGCAGCAGAGGGGCAGCCACAGGTGGGCCTGCAGGCACTGGGCGTGCGACAGTCAGCGGAAGGGCAGAGGTTGTGCCAGTGCCAGCTGCCCCAGGGCACCCTGGGCATTAGCCACCTGCCGCAGGGGGGAGTGCCACTGCCCTCCCTCCTGCAGAAGGCGATGCCACCCCCAAGCCATGTTGAGGCTGCACGTGGGAGTCATGGGGGGGAGGGGGGAACGTCACACACAAGGGGGGTCTCATGAAGTCTGGAACCGCCTCTGCCAGGACTTGCCCGTGCACTGCCTGAAGCCCTGGGCCTCCAGGGCCGTGGCTATGCCCACAAAGAAGGCATCCCGGCATGCCTTCTGCTCCGTGCCCCGGCCAAGACCGAGAGATGCCTTGGGCTTGCGCAGATGGAGGCAATGCAGGAACGGGCGCCTCTCATGCAGACGGACCGACGGCGGTAACGGACGCCATTGACGGGCGGAAACGGACGCCGTTGACGGGCGGACCGAGGGCAGAAATGGACGCCGTTGATGGGCGGAAACGGACGCCGTTGACGGGCGGACCGAGGGCAGAAATGGACGCCGTTGACGGGCAGAAACAGACGCCGTTGACGGGTGGACCAAGAGTGGGTGAGAGCCCCGGTTGATGAAAGGGCTCTTCACGGACGTGGCGGACGTGCGCCACGTCGCCTGTCAGTGGTTGCCTGCCTGAGAGGCCCCCCAACTCCCCCCTCCCCTCTGAGCCCTGAGGGTCTGGCAGCCCCCCTGCTGTGTTCTCCCTGGGCTGGCTGTGGCAGGCCCTGGCTGGGATTCATGCAGGGCCTTGTGTGCTGGGCGCTGTCTCTGTGTGCGTGGGGCAGTGCTTGTGCAACATTGGGGTCATGTTGTTCAAGGGGCCTTTGCCCAAGGGGCATCTTTATTGTTCTGGAACATTGGCAGAGATGGCCAGGTGAGGCTGCCAGGGGTAGGCACAGCAGCCACTCAGAACGTAGCAGCAGCAGCAGCAGGCGTGCCTGGAGACGCAGGCTCTTCCCCTGTGGAACCACAGCCTGCTCCATAGAAAGGGGAGGGGCAGCAAGTAGGCAGCCAGGGAGGTGGAGCAGCAGCAGCAGCTGAGGAGGGTTGCAGGGCAGGCTCCCAGACCTCTGGCAGCATCGAGGCAGACGACCATAGGGAAACCAGACTGCGGGCCGAGGGGTGCTCCCCAGACGGTCAGTGGTAGTGGGCATTCCTGGGGGGATGACCACCTTGGGGGGTGTTCCATGGCAGCTGGTGCGTGGTAGCACTCCCCATTGAAGGAATGCCAGTGTGCCGGTTGCAAAGGCCTGCAGGGAGAGAAATCAAACACAGCTGAGTGGTGTGAGACACATAGCCTGGTCTGCGCTCCTTCCCTGGGTGTAAGGTGAGCATGGTCCTGTAAGGGAAAGGGGTCACAGAGAGAGACAACAACACAACTTGGGGGTCACAACCATGGCAATCCTAGCAATACTGACCTGTCAGTAGACCCTGTGGAGAAAAGAGGGGGGGGGAACAGCTGGTGTCTACATATGGGTTACAGTTCAACACTCATGGCATTGTGTGCTCACATTAATACAGGCAGCTATGAGACAAGACATTGGTATAGAGGCATATCATGGCAGGCTATGCAGGCAGCTATGAGACAAGACATTGGTATAGAGGCATATCATGGCAGGCATTGCAGGCAGCTATGAGACAACACATTGGTAAAGAGGCATATCATGGCAGGCATTGCAGGCAGCTATGAGACAACACATTGGTAAAGAGGCATGTATCCTACCTATATTTCTCTATGCAAAGAGGCAGAAGTCAGACCACATGTCAGCACAACCCCTGCACTTACCTGCACTTACCTGCTGGTGTTGTTGCCTGTGGGGGGGGAGAGAGGGGCTGGGAGAAAGACATGGGTTAGCAAACACTTGCATGGAGACAGCTGCCCAGGCACAGGAGTAAACAGTTTGGCCACAGGCAGAACAGCCCTCTCTGCCCTAGAGGGGGGCAGAGAGGAGAAGAGAGGTGTTAGAAAAATTTTCAAAGTCCCACTTTGTGGCTGCTGGGGGACAGAACCCCACGCCACGTGCTCAGAGAGAGAGAGAGAGATAGAGTGAGTGGAGGGCTGGGGCTGGGCTTTTGTGGGAGAGAGGCTGGGTGGGGCTGGGTGCTGATAGGGTAACTATTTGGGTCCATGTCCAGAGTTCGGCCACACCTGTTCGGTCCCAACTCAGTCCCAACTCGGGCCCAGGGTGTTAGAACTTTTCAGGAGAGGGCTGGTGTAGGTAAGGTAAAATGGCTCCTATGGGTCTCCTCACATTTGGGTCCACCCTTTTTGCTGGCCCAAATTTTGGGCCTGAGTTGGGCTCGAGGGGGCGTGTCAGGGGGTTGCCAATGTCTGGAACCGGACCAAATTTCGTTCCCGCCCCCGTGACGCCCACGGAACGCCCACTTTTAGTCCGCAGTTGTACCGCAACTGTACCGCGCCCGTCCTGCGCATGCGCACGGCGTCCGTCGTACGTTCGTCCCAAGTTCGGCACAGTTGCAGTACAATTCGGGTACAATTCAGGCACAACTCGGGCCTAAAGCACTTGGGCTGCAATTGTGCCTGAATTGTACCGCAGTTGCCTTAGGCTGGACCGGGCTGTTAGTCTCCCAAGACATTGAAAGGTCTGTAGACCAGGGGTTCTCAACCTGTTGTATGGGTACCCATAGGGGTAGGCGGACCTCTTGCTGGGGGTACGCCAAGCCCTGCCCCTTATCTGCCCCATCAGCAGCTAATTAAGTGTTAATTAACATGGATTTTAAATTGCAATTATTTTCAGAGCCCTTCTGTTTCTCTGGTTTTGGTTTTGGGCTTATTTTTGTACTTTGGAAAATGTACTTTGGTGGGGTGGGGGAGGGAGGAGCTGATTTTGGGAAGTGTGACTTGGAGAAAAAAGAGATCCTTGTGTGTGTGTGTGTGTGTGGTGTGTGTGTGTGTGTGTGTGTGTGTGTGTGTGTGTGTGTGTGTCTGTATGTCTGTCTGTCTCTCTCTCTCTCTCTCTCTCTCTCTCTCTCTCTCACACACACACACACACACACACACAGAGTTAAATAAGACATTTTTTCACATTTAATTTTTAGTACTTTTTATTTAATGATTAATTACCTAATTAATTAATTGATTAATCCAATTAATTAGCAGTTAATTAGCAGGGGGTACTTCAGAACATTGGACCATGATAGGGGGTACCTGGGCCTCCAAAGGTTGAGAACCCCTGCTGTAGACCCAAGAAGAAGGGAGTAGAGAGTGCATTCTCAAAGCAGCTACCATTCTACTCTGATATGACACTGCTGGACTAGTTAGTAGTAATAGTGATAAGATGGTGATCAACTTGATTTGGCTAGTAGCATTCATGGGCCACAAAGTTGGCCAACAAGTATATACTCTTCCTTGTCGAACAGACCAATCCTATGTAACTCCCCATGCAGTGAAGCAGCAGCACCAAAGTGGCTTCCACTGTATCCTGCCGAGGGGGGGGGGGGTCAGCATGTTGAGGCCTCCTCGGGACAAGGGAACAGTCATTCCCTTGACCCGGGGTAAGCCCCAGCAGCCGCCATGGGTCAACTTGGATCTGCACCAGCTCTATAGCTGGTGCAAGTCCTTGTTGACCCATGAAGGCAGATTGAGCTCAGGAAGGGGGTTAGGATTTGGCGGGCGCTACAAAAGCCAGCGGGTGGCGCAGTGGGTTAAACTGCTGAACCATGAGCTGTCGATCAAAAGGTCGGCAGTTCGAATCCACAACAGGGTGAGCTCTCGTTGCTTGGCCAGCTCCTGCCAACCTAGCAGTTCCAAAGCATATTAATGCAAGTAGATAAATAGGTACTGCTTGCGGGAAGGTAAACAGCGGTCCATGTTCCAGCTGCATGCTACGCGCTGCGGCAAGGAGAGTCATGCCAGCCACATGACCACGGAGGCGTCTTCAGACAACGCTGACTCTTCGGCTTTGAAATGGGGATGAGCACCACACCCTAGAGTTGGACACGACTGGACTTAATTTTCAGGGGATACCTTTACCTTTTTTTTTTACTGTTGCCAAACCCAGCCCCTTCCAGGCCACAATCCACCCTCTTCCCCTTAGTTATTTTACTAACCTCCCCTTTTCCTCGGGACGACGCTCCCCCACCTTAGGATGCAGCATCCACCTTTTTGGCACGGCCGCATCAGCACTGGTTATGGGGGATAGGATTGGGTTGTTTTTCTTACCCATTTGGTTGGCCCCCCCAATAGCATGCAGTGCAATGCTCCGTCAGCAGCGCTGCATGCTGTGGCGGAGGATAGTATCATATGAATGTATCATATGAACATTTTGACCATGTATGATTGTAAACAAAATGGTGTTATATTAAAAAAAAATTACTAATGTTTGCTATTTTGACTTGTATACCGTGAGATCAAAAGCAGGAGGCAAACAATGTCCTTCAACTCAAAGCTCAGCTAAAACCTATTATTGCGAATAATGCATTTGGGCAGATGTTTAGTCGTATGTGTTGAAGGTAAAATTCACACAGAACTTCTACAGACAGCTGTCCTTTAAAGCAAAAGGAATACTCCATATTCTTTCCACACGCATAACCGATACCACTTCCACCGTTATGGCTCTTTGATTCAAATAACACTTTCACCATATTCAACGAAACAGGCAATATGGGATTAAAAGCCATGTATTTTTCTTAAAAGGAACAATAAAACTTTTAAAACAAGGCCCGATGTTGCAGCTTTTTTCTTAATCCAAACACATACCCGTTTTAAAAGTACACGAAGGAACAGCCAAAGTGACAGCCAAGATAAAAGTGTTTGTTTCCTTGCAAAGTCAACGTTTCCTCCTAATTTCCTAGGACATTGTCAAGACAGGCACAGTACAGGTTACTGTTAGATGACAGGTTCCTTGGAAAGCAAACTGCAGCTGTTTTATGAGTTTATTTATTTATTTATTTATTTAAAGAATTTGTAGCCCGCCTTTCTCCCGAAGGCACTCAAGGCGGCTTACAACATATTAAAATACATATAAACAACTTTAAAACAATTAAACACATTAAAATAATTAAAAACACTTGAGATTAAAAACAACCCCAATGGGTCACCAGCATTTACATATATAACCATTTGTTAAAAAGTCAGCCCACCGTGTCAGACATTAAAAGCAGTCCTGAATAAAAACGTCTTAAGGCCCCGCCGAAAAGCCTCTAAAGAGGGAGTCGTTCTTAGTTCCAAGGGGAGGGAATTCCACAATTGGGGCGCCACCGCCGAGAAGGCCCTACTCCGCGCCGCCATCCCCCTCACTTCCGCCAATGGCGGCACGGTCAACAGGGCCCCCCCTGATGACCTCAGAGTATGGGTCGGATTATAAGGAAGGAGGCGGTCCCTCCTTCCTTCCAGTTGCCTAGATGAGTTGATTGCAAACCAGAAGCAGCTGTTTTCGCCTTTCTCCGTTGTTCTCCTGCTTGTTCGTTTCTTTATTGAGTATAGGTCCCCAACATCGGGCCTTGTTTTAAAAGTTTTATTGTTCCTTTTAAGAAAAATACATGGCTTTTAATCCCATATTGCCTGTTTCGTTGAACATCCTATCTGGCCATGAATCCTTTCACGCTACACTTTCACCATAGTTAACACTAATGGAGAGCTTTGCAGTGGAAGAAAAAAATAAAATTGGGGGAAATTTTGGTTAAAAAAATACATGCTGTGCCTAGTACACATCTTACATTTAATATATGAAATTGTGCCTTCTAGTAGGTTTGTTAGTTTTATGATTAGCTTCATGATTAGAAACGATAATTAATTTTATTAGTGAAAAATTCCACTTCCTTGCATGTGTCTTGTCTCATATGCCAATTAATGTTTGTGATCATATTTCACCCATTGCAAGTTCCTGCCCTTTAATCTAGCAATGTCTTCCTGCTCACCCAGGTGGGCTAACATTTAACCAGCTTGGGGCGGATTCAAATAAAAAAAGATTTATCTGGAGCTACATATTCACAAAATGGTCCCACTGAGCCCAGACATCAAGGCATCTTTGTCAATTTCCCACCACTTTGGCATGGAAACAGGAAAGATATTTTTTTTTAATACTGAAAAGGAGTTAAAATTCAGTTCATTAAAATACAACAGCAGGACATCAATTGAGTATCAAGAGGATTTTTCCATACAAATGAAGTAGTGTTGAACTTATCCGACATTCTGTCAAGTTGATCATTAAGAGTTCTATTCATCTAAAATTCCTAGCTCCCTGTATGTCTATTCTGGAAGTTTCTCAATTTAGAATGCTAGAACTGTGTTACATTTAAACTTTTAGAAAGTCTCTCTGGTCAGAAAGGACAGCTCTTATGCACTGTGAATAATGGAAAGGCTGCTCAAAGTCAGTTGTTCAAATTGGGTACCCATAAACCCAGTACTCGATCAGGAACCACAGGCATAAATTCAATTCATATCTGAATTTGAAAGTGGTTCAGGTATTAATAGTGTCACTCATATTTCTCCGTATAGAGCCCATCTATTTTCAAGCACCCTTTTCACTCACTAAATTCATCATATAGCACTGATGACCTTACCTCAAGTAAAAAGGTAAAGGTGACCCCTGACAATTAAGTCCAGTCATGTCCGACTCTAGGGTGTGGTGCTCATCCCCATTTCAAAGCCAGAGAGCCAGTGTTGTCTGAAGACGCCTCTGTGGTCATGTGGCAGGCATGACTCTCCTTGCCGCAGCGTGTAGCATGCAGCTGGAACACGGAGCGCTGTTTACCTTCCAGCAAGCGGTACCTATTCATCTACTCACATTAACATGCTTTGGAACTGCTAGGTTGGCAGGAGCTGGCTAAGCAACGAGAGCTCACCCCGTCGCGGATTTGAACTGCCGACCTTTCGATCGACAGCTCATGGTTCAGCCTTTCTTAGGATAGAGAACAAAGTCAAGATGTCAGAGATAATCAATCAATCACTGAATGCATACCACAATATTTTCAGATTTACTTAAGATTTTTTTTAGGATTATTTTTTTCTATTTAAAAATGTGAAAAGTAGTTTGTAATAAAAACAACAATATTTCATATAATGACACAATTCAATACACATTTATCTGGAAGTAAGTCCCATTGAGCATAATGGGACTGACTTTGAGTTGACACACATGGGATTGTTTTCATGCTCTGTCAGACAACAAAATCAAGTGCAGCTGATAAAAACAACATGAAAAGCAGCAGTTAGAGCAACACTAAAGTAATTGTTTCTGAAACACCTAGCAGAATAAAAAAGGTCTTCACCAGGTGCCTCAAGGACAATAACACAAGGTCCAGGTGAACTTCCTTGAGAAGGAGAATTACCCTTACACCCCCCAAAAAGGCACACCAGACAAAGGTACTGTTTGGATAAATTGTCACTTTATTTGTTACAAACAAACCTGCAGAAGGAACTAACTAGGGTGTACTAGAAAACCACCCAAGGCGTGCGGGCACTAACTGGGGGAAACGGCACTAACCGTCTACCTCCCCCGAACAATTTGGCATAAACATCCCGACTCCAGGGCCCCTCGGTCACGACCAAGGGAGCCTATCACCGCCAACCCCTAAGGGTTGAGCCAGCGGAACCGCTTACATTCCCAAAGGCCAAGCCATGTGGTGGTCTTCACATATTCCAGCCAGGGGGCTTGCCAGCCAGCCTCACCAACCTGGTCAAGCGTCGTTTGAGCGGTACTGGCTCACTTCCTGACCTTGCTGAACTCAGAATGCATGCCGAGCCCCTTCAACCTACCTACCCAAAACCCGCTCCACAACAGGGTACCATGACCAAGATGGCTGCCACCCATTTCATCTCCAAAGGCAGGGGAACCCAGAAAAAGGCCTCTGAAGGTCATCTCAGTCTATGCGTTGGAAAATGTAAGACTAGGCATTTCTTCATGTACCCAGGTCTTGCACAGAGGTTTAAAGGTAAGCACCAGCCCTTGGAACTGTGTTTGGAAATGGATCAGGAAAAAAAGGTTTGCCATGAATTTCAGGGAAAACCCTTTTCACAAAAAGCCAGATGGGATTCTGTAAGACAAATGAAATGTCTCCGGTGGGTTCTGCACATCCCTAAGGGCGCAATCATACTTAGGGTGCAATCCTATCCAACTTATGCCACCGGTGTAACCAGCAGCGCAGCGAGAATGGGAGGCCCCAGAATGGAAAAGGGATTCAAATCCCCTTTGAATTCCCCTTTTGAAGGGGATTTGAATCCCATTTCCGTTCTGGGGCCTCCCGTTCTCGCTACGCCATTGGTTTATACTAGTGTACCATGAGGGATACACTAGTTAAATAGTAAAATGTTGCCGCCACTGCTCTCTCTCTCTCTCTCTCTCTCTCTCTCTCTCTCTCTCTCTCTCTCTCTCACACACACACACACACACACACACACACACACACACACACACACACACAGAGTCTACCACTACACAGTGTCTCAGGCCTGGTATGGCCTGGCCCATGATTAACCAAATTGGGGGGAACTTATACACGAGATATCAAAATGCAGTAAATGGCTGTTTTGGGAACTTTGACTGGATACGGGAACACCTCAAAGGGCCTCGAATAGGCTAGCAGTTTTTTCCACTGAATTCACTAACAAATGTTTACCACAAAAATGAAACCAAATAAGAGAAGTCAGTGATAAAAATGTAGACCTTACTTTTCAATTGCTGCTGCTTGCTACCCCCAAACTTCTTCAGGAACAGATCCAGGGAAGTTTTATTCATTCTGTCACTGTGAGTGAAGAATGTGACCTCCTGCAAAAGTAGGTAATTGTGCTTAATGTAGTAGCGTAAGCATTTATCAACAGTGTACAAGGGTAGACTTGCGGTCTTTGTTTTTCCAACCTAGAGGCCATCGTCACAAAATTGAATTAACTTCTAATTCATGCTTGTCAATAACACTAGTGATGCATAGTAGTAATTAAAATGCAGACTCCTCCTCATTATCACAAACAAGGAAGCTTCTGAACAGAGATAAAAACGTTGAGGCTTTTTCCTGTCGTTATTTGGAGTGCGATGTTGATAGTGGCATAGGAAGAAAATGAAAATGGCAAACCGCTCAGTGTGAGATCAGCCTGATGATTCACACTTGACCCAACTGATTTCTTCTTCAGAAGGAAATGAAAGATAAAAGATGATCATCTTTCCATATCATTCAGGGGGTTGTTTGTTTTTAAATATAAAATTACAGTAACAATTTTATCATCATTATCAGTTTCCCCTCTATTACTTAGCAAACTCACGGCGCAATCCTGCGTAACCCTACGCATGCAGAGCACGCGCTCCGCAGGCGGAGTGTGCCGTAAACGCACTGTGAAGTATGTTTTTGGCACCCTCGGATTAAGGGCCGCAGGTGCGCAGGCCGGCAGCCCTCACTCCACTGCGGAACTGACCTGCAGCTACCGGAGCAAGGTAAGGCTTACGCCAGTAGGTGCAAGGGTGGGGGGAGGGAGGGCTGGGCAGTGAGGGAGGACGACTTGGGCGGCAACGTCAGCTGTGATATTCCCGTCCCCAAAGGCGGCCCTTTCCCCACCACCCCGAATTATGTCAGCTCAAGAGCCGTCGTACATTCGAGGAGGCCCATAGGCCCCAGGAAGCCCTACACCGGGGAAGGGACAGACCACGATTTATTGGTTTATTGCATGCAATCAATGCAATGCAAAAGAGCCTGATGCTTGAGTTTTCTAACATTGCATTTTGAAAAGGAACTCCACAGAACACTATATTCATATTATTCCTTCACCTTATTTATGATCCTGCAGGCTACATAAATAATATATATTGCAAAAGATATGTCTGAGTGATCTAAATAACAGAAGATAAAAACATGATATAGTGTCATATAGCTCATCACCCGACATGTCTAAAAAAACGTTCCAACAAAACATTGTTCATATGGATGATTCCATTTGTTATGTGCGCTTCTAATTTTCTGAGCTGAATTGTGTTAAGACTATCAAGATTTGATTACGGAAGATGAGCTGTCGGGAAAAAATTAATTTGCCTTGTCTTAAAAGCGGATCATGTGATACCCAACACCACTGAAGCCTTGACTTATATTTCATTTGGAAGAAAGAGATTCTACAGTTGTACTAGTATTCATGGACTAACAAGCACAAAAGGTCAAGGATAAAACACAGGTAATTGCTGCATTTATACATAAGAGCTATTGAAAGTATAATTATACTTGCTCATTCCTACGCTCACCTAACGGCCTATTCTGCGTATTTAGAAAGAAGATTCACAGAATAATTTACATAAGGTCTTGCACTACTGGAGAAGTTATTAAAGAACCTCATAAACTTCCCCTGTGAAAGATATATGGAGCAGTCTATCTTTGATAAAGAGTAGCTGGGATTGAATTATCTGCATACATTCTAGATCCTTGATCTTTGGACAAGCTGCTAGTTGTAATGTGAAGCTAATATTTCTTCCCACTTGCTCTCCAATGCAAGTTGTTAAACTGGAGACATATTGCCTACTGACAGCTTTTGAATAGCTTGGAAAAAATTATACAGATCTTTGGGAAATTATGCACAGAGAAGGCAGAACTATGGAGTGTGCCAGTCCTATGGAGTCATAAGACAGTAGGTTTGATCTTTAGACTCTTAATCAAACCACGGAATGATTATGATTTCAGGTTCTCAAAGAAAGGGGAAAGTCACTTGATGGCTACATATGAATGGTTTTTCTGCAAGTTTGCAGATCTGCAAATCATTGGTGTGATAAAACGTGCAATAATTTGACATTTCTTTGGGATGCATTGCAAAAATGTAAATGAAGAACAGCACGAGGGAAAAAAGCCTCCAGTTTTTAGACTTCTACATTTCAAATTTATGATAATTTTTATGTTTATGTTAAATACATAATCATACACATTTGGCAAGTGCTGAAAATATACATCATTATGGAGAGCAATGTAAAATATGACAAATGCATCGCGTAAGCCAGTGAAAATACTAATTGAAATCTCGTAGTTTAAATAGCATGTTCCAAATTACCTTCAATTATTTTAAAGGACTAGTTCTTGGAGTTGTTAAGCACACCAGTACGGGAGGTTTTGGATAGTTCAAAAAGGACCTGTTGATGCAGGTTTAGATAAAAAATGATGTAGACTTGAGTCTATTGACTTGGACTTGAATTGGACTCAAGTCGCATCAATGACTCGACTCGGACTTGACTCAGTGATTCAAAGACTCAAAAAGACTCGACTTGAGATTTGGAGCATTTTATGACAAGTCAAATTTTATTCAGGTTTAAACCTGTTTCCCCCATTAAATAGATAGGGACTCGCAACCCGCAACCAAAGACTCTGGACTTGGGGGCAAAGACTTGGGAATTAACTTGAGACTTGGAGTCAAAGACTTGATCCACATCCCTGCCTGCATGCTACTAATGGTGAGGAGCTCTAAAGTGCCCCATTTTTTTTTTAAAGGCATGATGACTGAGAAGAAACAGGATTCAGAGCAAACTTTGGTTGTAAAAAGAACCTCGGGTTAAAGATTAAAGCTGAGCTGCATTGGTCTTACTGCTGATGCTGAGGAAGAAAGAAGGCTGAGTTTTGTCAGCCATAGTAATGTACACGATCAACTCAAAGATAGATAGAACTGTGGGGGGTCAATTATACTCAGTGGCGTTGTTGTCAGTCTGTGCACCCGGTGCAGTGACTGTGGCATCACCCACCGAGTGTGCAAAATATGCACCCACCAACTGCAGCCATTCAAAATATGGTGTGCCGTATCCAGCCCGGGGGGGGGGGATCAGGAGGTTTCAGCAGGGAAAGGATAAATCCCCTTATCCCTGCATAATCCTCCCGCTCCGCAATAGTTCTCCTCGGACCTTTCACTAGCACAAGTCTGAGAAGAGAAAGGGGGCGGGGAGGGAAGACTGCCGCTAGAAGGGATAGGATCTGGCACATGCTAGATCCACCCCTCCCGCAGCCTCCCTCCCCACCCTGTTCCACCCTCCTCCCACCTCTCCCGCTGGCTTACCTGCTCTGGTGAGTGGCGTGAGAGCCAATGACGGATGTGGGAAGGCTCCGAACTAGAACGGGAAGGCTGCAAAAGTGCTTCACTGTGCTTTTGCAGCAGTCACTGCTAGCAGAACATGCATTCTGCTGGCGGCGAGGCTCCGTAGGATTGGGTCATAAGTCTATTTGCAATTCAATTTTTCAAGTATTCTCACAGATATAAATTAGCTTATATAAATTAGCCTGGGCTGGCCTAAGATGTCCTGATGCCTGATACAGTGTGCTAAATGCTGTCCCTTTTATCTGGTGAGCCAACATCTGCTCCTCCAACACTCTATTCCATCACTCTGCACCTCTGCTTTATTCCTCTCTTCCATTTCCAATCCAGGGAGACAGACAGAGAGGATCAGTGCAGGCAACTGGGCGGACAGGAGTGGGCGTCTCCTGTCAGTCTGCTGCCTGAGGCGACTGACAGGAGTTTCAGTTTGCCTCTTGGATGGGCCAGTTCTGCTTATAGTTGTCGGAAGTACCCCCTGCTAATTAACTAATTAATTGGATTAATCAATTATTTAATTAGGCAATTAATCGTTAAATAAAAAAGTACTAAAAAGTACTAAAACAATTGTGAAAAATGTCTTATTTAACTCTGTGTGTGTGTGTGTGTGTGTGTGTGTGTGTGTGTGTGTGTGTGTGTGTGTGTGTGTGAGAGAGAGAGAGAGAGAGAGAGAGAGAGAGAGAGAGAGAGAGAGATGCAAGGATCTCTTTTTCTCCAAGTCACACTTCCCAAAATCAGCTCCTCCCGCCCCACCAAAGTACATTTTCCAAAGTTCAAAAATAAGCCCAAAACCAGCGAGACAGAAGGGCTCTGAAAATAATTACAGTTTAAGATCCATGTTAAGTAACACTTAATTAGCTGCTGATGGGGCAGATAAGGGGCAGGGCTTGGAATACCCCCAGGAAGAGTTCCGCGTACCCCTATGGGTACCCGTACCACAGGTTGAGAACCTCTGGTCTAGATAGAATTCCACATTCCGATGCCTATCATTCTGCTGGCTGACATTGTCATCCTTTTCCAGAACATATGAGAGTGGTATAATTGGAAAGCTCAAAAGAAAATTTCCTAGCATGATTTCAATCTGAGGTGAAGGACACAGTTTTGAATTACGGTAGCTCAGTAACTGCATGACAGGCGTTGATGGGGACTGCAAAATGCAAACAGATGTGAGCTGAGGACTTCAAGATAATCTGTGGTCAATGCAAGATCAGTGGGCGAATGTCGGTATCACTCCTGCTAAACAGGTGCGGATAGCTGAGAAGTTTTGCGATGACGGCTTGCGGCAGGTTCTGATTGGTGGCAGAACCCAACAATCAAGACAGAGTGACTGTGAAATGTTTCACAGGGATAAAATGGCTGGCCCTCCTAGAAAGGTGGAAGTTAAGCTTCTTCCTTATCTTGATTAAGGGCTCAGCCTCCCTTCATTACTTCCTAGAAGAAATGGGGGGAGGATAGTTCAAAACGTGGCAATTGCATTACCCACTCACTCCAGTCCTTTCCAGGTTTATACGTTCATATGAGGGCTTACAGTCTCTACCCGACTCTTTGAATGAAG
The DNA here is from genome assembly GCA_026170595.1 of Plestiodon gilberti rubricaudatus. Classification (NCBI taxonomy): domain Eukaryota; kingdom Metazoa; phylum Chordata; class Lepidosauria; order Squamata; family Scincidae; genus Plestiodon; species Plestiodon gilberti. Next base: position 158,468,801 of record JANXHW010000005.1, on the reverse strand, counting down.
TGCATTAATTTGCAGAGGTTGAAGATTGAATTTAGATAATTAAATCTCTTAGTGATTAAATCAGCTTAATAACATTAATTATGCAATAAGCATATCAGTTTTTATAGTTTGTAAAAAAAAACAATCTTGATGGTTTAATTGAAAAAAAAGTGATTCAATTACTCTTACTGTACGTCTCACTCACATAATGATTGCAGCGTATTAAAAGCTAGTTGAAAAATGGAGAATAAAAATTGACCTATGGAAATGTCATTTTCATGTTTGGTTTTAGTTGAACGATGATTAAACCTTGTTGACTAACTTTAATGTTGTGCATTCGTATTTTGCATTCTCCCTTACTCAGGATAAGCTCTGATTGGTCTTGGTAGTTGTTACAATAAATTCCCAAATCTCCTTGCTTAAGATAATCATCGTGCATTACATTTCTGTGCTTGTATTGTTCTTTAAAATATCCCTTTATCCCTATTCCCCCTGGTATTGTTAATTGCAGCCTATAATTGTCAACTTAAATCAAAAATAAAATGTTTAATCTATGTTAATGAAGTTTAATTAATTTCTGAACTTTCTGAAATGATAAAGTGCCACAGAAGTATGAAGCCATTGCCAAGTCACGTGTTTTCACTTTTCCAAAACCCTTTTTAAAAGATTAGTTACAAGGGTATGGCATTATTAAAATCATGGGAAAATAGACATTGTAGATTTAATTAACGCCTTGAAAAAGTAAATAAATGGCAAACATTCTTTTTCAGACCACCTGGAGACAGTCAAACGTTATTGGTTAGTTGTGACTTCTATCACCATCAGTGCCACCTAATCAGTCAGGTCCTACTAAAATAGTCAGATCTTTCCCACGAGTTCATTGACCTTTCAATCTGGGACTTAAGAACTGAGGGCAAAATACTTCTGGCTTTTCTTTTAAAAAAATAGCATAGATACACTGTACTGTCTCATGCCCTCATGAGATTTTGGTGCCGCCATCTTGGCTCTCATGAGATTTTGCGAGATCCAAGATGGCGGTGCCCAGAAAAAAGGTACTTTTAACCTTTTTTGAAGTGGTGGCGGCAGAGGCTTCATCCGGGCCTGGAAAGCCCGGGACCAGAGCCCGGAGCCCAGGACAGTCCCAGACATTCCGAGACAGATGGTAAGCCTACATATGGGGGGGGGGGGACAGACATGAGAGTCCACCGGTGCAGTCAATCATTGCTGGACTTCCCACATCAGTGCTAGTTTGTCTCCAATGATGTCTGCATCTGAAGAGATTAGTGGGGTCTGACTCAGTTGGTAGAGCGGCCGCCTCATATGCCTGCAGATCTGAGATTCATCCAAGAGCTGTCGACACGCCGCTGACAAGCTGCAGAAGCCCCGGTGGGAGAGATAATTCTGCAGCTGGCACACTGAGTGGGAGGCAGTGTTGCCATCAAGTCGATGCGTGGGAGGCAAATGCCAGAGAGAGGCCAGACCGTGAAAGAAAACACCTGGAATGAGTGTTCTATGCAAGATTGTAATATGTATAAACCGCTTCGGTTTTGATAGCCTGCCTATATAAACTGCCTTGAATTAAAGTCGGAGGAGAAATCCAATGACCAGAGAAAGGCGGTATATAAATACTGGCAGCATCATCATCATCCATCATCATCATCATGCTGTGACAAGTTTCACAGGCTAATGTAAGCCAGCCTGGGGTTTTTTTTCTCATCATCAGCAACTATAGCTGGATGAAGAGGCTGTCGGTGGTTAATGATAGTTTCCACAAAGTACGTACCGTATTTGCCCAAGTATAAGACTCACTTTTATCCCCTAAGGCAAGTCTTTAAAGTAGGGGGTGTGCCCTACAATCAAAGCCTAGCGTTTCTGCCTAGTGTTTTATGCAAAGTGCTTTCAAACCAAGCCTCTCAGAGTCTCTTTTCAAAGATAAAACGGGGCTTTTTTCTCTCTCTCTTTTTTCAAACTGCAAAGCACTGTGTTTTCAAGCCTTTCCTTACAGTTCTTAATCACTTGCTAAATGGCTGAATACCATGAGAGATCATTATCTCTCAGCAGCCTGTGGAAGCATTTGAAAAAATTAACCCTTAAGTTTTAACCCCAGGACTCTGTGGAAACTAAGATATTTATTGATCTTGCTGTTTAAAAGTTGAGAGTACAGTTTGAAAGTTGAGAGCAAGAGCTCCTGCATAGGCTTACCATATCCAAAGGGGGACAGAGTGCCTACCTTTAGGCTGCAATTCTATGCACACCTTCCTGGGAGTAAGCCCCATTGAATGCAATGGGACTTACTTCTGAGTAGATATGTATAGGATTGTGCTGTTCATTGAAATTTGGGCAGGTGCAGCTCATCATCATGGAAGGGTGCAACAAGCTACACCTGCCCAAATTCCAAATGTTAAAAGGTAGGCACTCTGTCCCCCTTTGGATCTGGGAAGGCTACTAATACTAGAGTGCCCAGATTCAATAAGGGACATGGTGCCTATGCCTTTAACTGTACTAAAGCTGTACTGTTCTACTAATGTGTATATTTAAGTTAAAAAAAAGTTAAAAATGTATTCTTTAAAAAATAGCACCAAACTTTAAGGGTGCGACTTATAATCAGGAGCGTCCTATACTCGGGACAATACGGTAGTTCTCAGACTGTTTAGGGTGCATTTAGGCATCTGGATTCCAGGTCCAACATGAGTGCATTTAGGCATCTGGATTCCAGGTCCATTAGGCATCTGGATTCCAGGGGGGGACATGATTGAGACGTATAAAATTATGCATGGGATGGAGAGAGTGGATAGAGGGAAATTCTTCTCCCTCTCGCACAACACCAGAACCAGGGGACACGCACTAAAATTGAGTGGAGGGAGAGTTAGAACAGACAGAAGAAAATTTTTCTTTACCCAGCGTGTAATTCATCTGTGGAACTCCTTGCCACAGGATGTGGTGATGGCATCTGGCCTAGATGCCTTTAAAAGGGGTTTGGACAGATTCATGGAGGAAAAGACCATCACAGGTTACAAGCCATAAGCAACCTCCTGGTTTTTAGAAGTGGGTTTTCTCTGTGCCAGGTGCAACGGAGTGACAACGGGAAACAGGTTATCTTGTCTTGTACTCCCTGAGGCATCTGGTGGGGCCACTGTGTGATACAGGAAGCTGGACTAGATGGGCTTTTGGCCTGATCCAGCAGGGCTCTTCTTATGTTCTTATGTTTAGGTCGCTCTCAATATCTTTTTTTTTTTTTTGCACTCTAGTATTCAGAGAATGTTGCTTATAGTCCTTTTTTTAAAAAAAAACTTATTCTGACAACATTAAATTATAAATAAAATAAATGTTACCAATCATTCTTTTGGCAATTGTCTGTGGCTGTTGTAGGGAATATTAAATCTCTTCAAGGAGCTTTCAGTGATTTTTGATTAAATAGAAGAACCAAACAAAGTCTAATTACAGGCAGGTTTTTCTTTTCTTAAAAAACAAAGTTGTAGTATCATCCAAGAATCCAAAGCTTGCTTCATTTAATTGCCTTTAAATTATTTCTGCTATCCTATTGCTATAGGGATTTATATGCCTGGTTCTAAATTAAAAAGTAATTAAAACAGTTATCTAGAAGCAGCATGTCACATTGTGTTGCAGAGAATGCAATTTTTTTTTTTTTTAAAAAAAGATAGGGCACAATTCCAAACCAGGAGGATGCCTCAGTCCCTCCCTCAAATATGTTTAGATAGAGTTAGAAAGGGACCTAAGGAATTGGCTGTAAGTATGGAACATCCCAGGAAATGGAGAAAAATACATATTTAGTATGAGTGTACTCTCTCCCATCACTGCCGCTAGAGAGAGGCAGTGCAATAATAGTATTACAGCCCAGTCCTATCCTTTTCCCACAGAGGCGTCACTCTGGTAGGGGCGGGGCCGTAATTTTCTCTCCGTCCTAGTCCCGTTTACCAAGTGAGCAGGAGGCGGCCCCTGCTCCTCACTGTCGGAGCCATTCCCGTGCGGAGAAAGCAGCAGGCAAGAGACTCCCTTGTTTTCCCAGCCATAGCATACAGCCACGCTAAAACAGGTTCCGCTTGGCGCTGCATGCTGTGGTGGTGGGGGGCAATTGGGAGGGCTGGGGGAGGTAAGGGACAATATTTTTTCTTATCCCTCCATAAACCCCATGATCGCCAATGGGTCTTTGACCTACACAGCCTGTTTAGCTGGTTCAAGTCCAAGGAGACAAATGGGTCATATTAGCTGGTTCCAGAGGGGATAGCATCTGGCACAAGTTGCTCGTGCCGGGTGCCACCCCCTCCCACCTCCCACCTCCCACCTGCCGCTGTGTGCGAAGTCCTCCCCATCACATGCAGCAGTGTCCCAGAAGCATGTGGCTCCACGCACTTGCAGAACGCGGTTTATGGCACCATAAAGCACGTTCCTCCACCAGAACACTAGTTCTGGCGGCAGTAGCATCGAACAAGATTGGGCCATTAGACTAGGAGCTCAATCCTATTTCCCACCATTAATGACAATGTAGCCATGCTGATAGAACATGCGCTGCATCCAATGGTGGGGGGGGGGGACAATCAGGAGGCCTACCAGAGGTAAGTTAAAATATTTTGTACTTACCTCTGCATAGGCCTCCTGGTGGACTATGGGTCTTCTCAGACTTATGTGGCACCCCCCCCCCCAGCATCCTGGCACCCGCGGGCCCCAGGGCCCTTCTTAGCTACGCCACTGCTTACGCCAGCAATATAGTTGGTGTTAAATGTGAGGAGAGAAAAGGGGTGGGGCAAGTTAAAAACGAGGGGTAGCAGACATATGCTGGCGCTTCTGGGATCCACCCCCTCGGTGCATCGAACTGCACCCTGCCCTCCCTGCCCACAACATGTCCCCACCACCAACGTACTGAGAGCAGCGGAGCCTCCAGGAGCCACCGGCGAGCACGTCACACCTCTGTTCATTTCTGGCAACAGCCTGGAAGCATGCGACGGCAGTTTGACTTTCATGCCGCTGTAAAGGGCCTTGCACTGCCGGAATACGAGTTTCGGCAGTGCCAGGCTCAAGTCGGATTGGGCTGTTGGAATGGGAAGACCAATGTTTGCATCGCTATCTCTCAATCTAACCCTCCTCATAGAGTTGTTGTATGATAATAGAGGAGGGAAGCAAAGAGAGAAACATGTATACTGCCCTGACCTCCTTGGAGGAAGGATGGAACAGAAATGGAATTAACAGCACAATCCCATATGTTGTATACTCAGAAATAAGTTCCATTGAACTCAGTGAGACTTACTCCCAGGAAAGTGTATAGGAATATAGCCTAATAGACCAGGTTCAAATCCCCGCTCAGCCATGAAGCTTCCTGGGTGACCTTGGGCCAGTCACTATCTCTCAGCCCCACCTACCTCACAGGGTTGTTGTGAGGACAAAAGGAGGGAAGGAAAGATGTACACCACTCTGAGCTCCTTGGAGGAAGGGCGGTATAAAAATGTGAAAAATAAATAAATAAATAAATAATGCGAGCTCTTTCATGCTTGAATTTAGCTGTATTCAGTCATCCATACCAATGAATGCTTGGAGAGGAGAATTGAGATAATGCACACTGCCCTGTCTCGATATATCCAAGGGTCTTGTGTGCACGGCACCTACGGACATATATCTGAACACATGTAAACTCCTGCGCATGTAATCTGGTGTCCTCAGTTCTCGAAGGGCTACATTGCTTTGATGGGAGTTTGTGCATTTGGGTGCATGCAGTAGACTGACACACAGGACCCTTTAACATGTGTTGATGAGGAACAGTCCCAGCATCACACACACACACACACACACACACACACACACACACATTTTATTGAGCTGATCAGGTTCATTTGTGCATCCGTTTAGAGACAGATAAGCCATGTCTGAAAAATACCACCTAATCCAGTGGTTCCCAATCTCTCCCCCACCTTGACTCACCTTATTCTCTCTCGTTAGGACCTCCCTGGGCCTCGGAACACCCCCGGAAGTGACCAGAAGTCACTTCCATGAAACCGGAAGTCACTTTTGAAGCATTCTGAGACCTGTGGAGGCCCAGGAAGTGTATCCCGGAGGGCTCCAATTTGAAGCCAACCAGACGCAAGGGCGGGTAGGTTGGCCCAACTCTATGACTCACCCCACATCGGGCCATAACCCACCAAGTGGTTGTGACCCACAGTTTGGGAAGCACTGACCTAACCAAAGCTATTTGGGAGCCCAATCCTATGCTGGCCTCTGCTGGTGGGACTGGGCTCCTAGCTGTCGCAAACATGCCGTAAAGCACATTGCGACAGCGCGGAGGCCTGTCCCACCAGTGTGGAGGTTAGCACAGTGAGGCCTCCACCAGTGAAGGAGCTACACCTGCCGGAGGCAGGTAAGCTCTCCACCGACCAGTGGGGCTGCATCCGAGTGCGGGGCTTTGAATAGGATTAGGCTGTAGGATCTATTGCTCACTGAAAACCGAAACATTTTCTACTACGGTGAAATAGCAGAGCTCAGCTAAAGTGATGAGAGGGGTCACATATTGTTTTTGAGGCTCCCTTGATCCCAAAGTTTGGTTGCCTGGTGACTACCTCCCATTTGTTCTCATTAGAATTCAGTGGACTAAAAGTTGCCTGATTACCCTTGAACTAATCTATGGTGTGGCAGTAAAAGAAAATTTTATCTCCGTCGTTCTTGCATCATAATTCCAGTGATATGAAAAAGAGCACATTTGCTCATATATGACCTTGCCTTTTGTTAGCTGTAAAACAATTAGATCAAAGCAGCCCAGTTTTGTGAGAATAAAAAAAATTAAAATAATTGCACTTAAAGGCAATTCAATTATTATGTTTAGACTCTTGCCCTTGATTAAGGAAAAGGTCATTAGTACACCGCATTCTGATTGTGGTTAAACACATCTTTATTCATAGGTTCCACTTGAAAAGAGGACCAAAGACAACATGAGGAATTGTGATGGAATCGCTCTGCAGAAGCACCCTTCTTTCTGGCCTAACCTCTGAGCTATGAGCAGTGAAATGATAGGAAGAAATTCAGCAGGTGGAGCTTTTCCTGGCATAGAGAGACTGTACAGTGATTGACAGAGTTTCGCCAGCAATTCTGCAGGCAAGGGTGCCTTTCCAAAATGAAACCACTCAGTAGTAGCAGCACCAGTCAGCCACATACCGTCTGCCTTGTAGAGAATGGCAGGGCTGGGAGTCAAGATCTCCTGGCACCTGGAGAGGTGTGTCAAGGGCTGCAACCCTTCATCTGATGATAGGCTAGCTTCTGCTCCTCCCATTCTCCTGATTGGATAAGGAAGAAGGGGCAGAGGGGTAGATAAAGTACAGAGGAGAGTGATTTACTAGAGCTCTAGCCACCACTCTCATCTCCTCCCTCTTCCCTTCCACTCCCACTTCCTTTTCCAATTCAAGTGGTGGTAGGAGGAGGAGCAGCGGAGGGATGAAAGTGGGCAACTGCCTAACCCAATCCTACCTAACACCCCAAGCGGCAATTCAGCGGTGCCGCCGATGTGGCTTCCGCTGCATCCTGTGGGGGAGTTTTGGCTGCAGGAGATCTCCTTGAGGCTAGGGGACATTTGTAAGCCCTAGCAGCCGCTATGGGTCAACTTGGACCTGCACCAGCGATATTGCTTGTGCAAGTTCGAGTTTATCCATGCTGGCGGATCAGGCCAGGGAAGGGGGCCGGGATTCGGCATGTGCCGTCGCCAGTCCTGCCCCCTCCTGGCACTGATCCATCTTCCCCCACCCCATCACTGCCCTGTTCCTCCCATTTCCCACCCCATTCAGCCCCCACCACACCTAGAGAAGACTGCTCATTTTTAAAGTGAATAGCATGATCTATTCGAAGTCCATAAAGGAAAGGAAAGGGGGAAGGATTCTGGAGAAATAAAAAGAAGAACAGAACAGAAAACAGTGAGTGAGTGCTGCAGCCTTACAGTGTGATCATGGCATGATTACTCTGAAGAAATCCCCATAAAGTCTAGTGGGCCTCAGCCCCAGGAAGATATGGACAATAAGCTGAAAAGGGACATGATGAGAAGGAACCAGACACAAAAGTCTCAAACCAAGCTACTGCAGTCTAATAGCTTGATCTAGCATATGTTTACTCTGGAGTAAGTCGCATGGAGTCCAGTGGAACACAGCACAATCCCATGCATGTCTATTCAGATGTAAGTACCATTGTGTTTAATGGGGCTTACTCTCAGGAAAGTTTATATAGGATTGCAGCCATAGTCTCAGAACAATGTGGATAAAGAGTGGAAAAAAAACAAGGCTGAGGGAAGATAGTAAAGACTCATACTAAGCCCCAGTAGCCTATTACTTTGATTCAGGGCATGTCGACTCTGAAAAGTTTGAAACAAGCAATAAAGGAAACATTGGAGAGGCATAGAGAGAGGGAAAGGGGGGGATACAAACAGTTAATTATAGGGAAAATACTGAAAATGAAACGAGGCAGAAAGATACAAAAGGAGAAGAAACTGGGGAAAGACAGGGGGAAAGGAGGAAAAGAATAGAAAGACAGAAAAAATGAGGGACAGATTGAAGAGAGATTAAAAAAACGTTGGAGGCCAAAATGAACAGAAACACATATGCAGAAAGGTAAGCTGTACCCCAGCATTGTCCTATACATCCATTTAACAGCCCATTCCTATTGCAGATTGGGCTGTTGTGTAGAAGCATTTATGACAGTGGAACAGAGTTCTGCTGTCATAAAATGGCTGTCGACGGAGCATGCAGTGACCATTTCAGTGACAATGGTCAGTGACCATTTTCTGACTGCTGCCACAGGAGGCAGCAGTGCTCCACCACCACTGATGGACAGTCACAGGGGTGAGGACGGGTGAAACTGGGTGGGAAAGGGGAGGAACGGGAGCCAGGAAGGCAGTGGGAGGGGGAGGATCTGGCGGCAATGGCACATGCTGGATACTATTCCCACTTTTGCAAGCCTCCCCGCCCCTTTCTTCTCCTCGGACTTGCACCAGCTAAAGAGACTCATTGTGGAGTGGGAGGCTTATGTAGGGTACAGAGAAATAATTCCCTTTTCCCCACTGAAGTCTCCCAATCAGAGGCATCGCTCCGGTAGGGGCGGGGCTGTAAGTTTCGCTCCGTCGTAGTCCCTTTACCGAGCGAGCAGGAGGCGGCCCCTCCCCCTCACTGTCGGAGCCATTCCCCTGCGGAGAAAGCAGCAGGCAGGGTCTCTTGCCCCACCCACCTCCACAGGATACAACACATTCATTTTCAGCATGGCTGCACCAGAGGGTTGGGCTCTATGAAAAATAAACAAAGCATTTATTTTAGGGGCTCATTAGATGCTGCAACATTTTGAGGCAGGTCCCTTCTTGTCTTCTGTATTTGGGACAATTGTCTCAAGTGTTGCTTGCAAATCTTATATGTTGGTGTTGTTCTCTATCCAGATCTAAAACTCTCTCTTGTACCTGGGTGTTGGTTTTTTTTTGAGAAAAGCATGGATGGATTTCCAAGAAACTCTCTTATATGGCTGGTGTTGGAAACTACACACCTCAGAAAGCAACTGAATAAGACATATGTGCATGACACCATCTTTCTGTTAGCCAAGGACTGGCGGATGGCATTTTCCCCCCAGATGCACTTGTGAAGATGCTATATAAAAACATGGTATCATTCTGACAGAAGCTTCTGATTAACAAAAAAATCATGGGGAGCCACTGTTTTTTCCCCCCGAAGACCCTTTTAGAGTTATCTTATACTATCATGTAAAATTATTCTTAGAGGGGAATGACAGCTTCTAGGGAGAGCATGGCTGCTAAGAGGAATGTTGTTGCATGAAACAAGTGGAAACAAAGAAATATAATCTGGGGGGAGTAATTTTATCCTTCCTTTCACCCCAACCTCCTCCATATTTGGGCTGAACATTCTCATTTGCGAACATTCAGCTCAACTCTCCTTTCATCCCAACTCAACAAGACACTTTCAAATTGACCATCACTATTTTTGATATTCCCCTGTTTCAAAAGAAGTTTGTATGTAGCAGTGTGTGTGTGTGTGTGTGTGTGTGTGTGTGTGTGTGTGTGTGTGTGTGTGTGTGAGAGAGAGAGAGAGAGAGAGAGAGAGAGAGAGAGAGAGAGAGAGAGAGAGAGAGTGGGAGTGTGTGGGAGTGTGTGGGAGTGTGTGTGGGAAGTGCTATGTGAAAATCACAAGGCACCCAGAACTAGCTGTGTGATTCTTTGGATCCAAACTATTGGCATCAAAACCCACTGCAATTTTCCTAATAGCACACGAGAAGAATCTTGTATTGGAAATCGCTCATCATTGTGAAGGTGCTGCACTAGCCCAAAATTAAATAGTCCTTTATTTGGTATTGCATCTGTAAGAGTTTTCAGCTGTTTGCTAGTTTACTCTAGGTCCAGGACATCTTTGTTTTGAAATATACTGGCAAAAAAGAAAAACACCATTAGGTTTTTAGCATTATGCACTAACCAGAATATAATTAATGTTGGAGTTCTGCATCGTTTAAGTGTTCAACGGGATTACTTAGCATCACATGGAAAATAGGTCCAGTCTTGCCAAACGAAGTTCAAATTGATTGGCAGGCGGACAACTTGCCTACCGTATTCTTTGGGAAATTTTAAATTACTATTGTACAATGTACGTTTATATTAAGTTTAATTATATTTCTCTACCATGCGAGTTTCAGGTTTGTAATTTTCCTCTTAAAATGTTGGAGGGTGCAAAGGAATTTGTGTTTCATACAGTAGATTAATCTGATAAGGCCTACTGAATATGAAATTCTGGCTTTCCAATTACCCATGTGCACTAATTAAATCCACCTTTATAAAAAATGTAATAATGCCTTAAAGCACAGCTAGAGTTCTCATTGTTTAACTTTGCGATCACCCAGGTGGCTACAGAATAAGAAACCCTAAAAGTGAACCAACACAGAACATAAGACAATTAACTTTGCTTAATGAAACCACTTTAATTACAGCTATGGCTATAGGATACATTATGATTATATGTTATGGCGATATCACAGCACCGACAGAGTTAGCAATTCTAACACTGGAAGTTGGCTCCAGGAACAATGAGTTTTTACAAGTTTCACGCTTGTGATGAGCAAATCCAAGGGAATGACATTCTGTCCATCATTAAAAAAATTGGTTCTTTACTCCTTTATTTCTCAACCATAAGTTACTCCATTAGATGTACATATTAGGAAATCCTCCTGACTCTATTGAAATCAGAAGGTGCATATTCATATCCTCATTATTAAGCAATATAGAGGGTTGGTCACCCCTGCAATATACAATACTCAATAGAAAAGTGATGATTGGAATCCATGGGTGTGCATGTATGTTCAGCCTACCCTTCAAATATCAGTCTCCTAAATTCCCAAAAATCTTCTTTCCAAGCTTGGGGGGGGGGGGCGCAGGGCATCCCATAAGGTGCCAAGGCCTAGAAGAACAGGCTTCTATAAGAAGAACCAAGAAGGTTACAAGCCATAAGCAACCTCCTGGTTTTAGAAGTAGGTTTTCTCTGTGCCAGGTGCAAGGGAGTGACAACAGGAAACAGGTTATCTTGTTGGCTGTGTGCTCCCTGAGGCATCTGGTGGGGCCACTGTGTGATACAAGAAGCTGGACTAGATGGGCTTTTGGCCTGATCCAGCAGGGCTCTTCTTATGTTCTTAAGGCCTGTAATTGGAAAGAGTGGTTGCTTCTCCATAGATGTCTGCAAATGCCATGCACATGGCAGGAGGGCAGAATGGTGAACTCCTATATAAGAAAGATGAACTAATTTAACTTAGCCATTACTGAGTGACATGGACAGAAAAATCATAGTTAACTACGTGATTAATGAACTAAGGTAAAGTGCTACAGTCTGCCTCATGGTTATGATTATCAGAGGTTCTCAACTGGTGGTACGCGTACCAGCAGTGATAATTTGGGGTACCTCTGTTGGTACACCACCAATTGGAACCCCAGCCCACTCCAATCCCCCCTCCATTGGAGCTCAGGCACTGAGGTTTTCGATGCCACAGAGCTTGGAAAGCGTCGCGGAGCTCTGGCAAGAGGTGAAGCGCAAGAGTTATGCGCACTGAAAAAGACTCCTCTGCCTGCACCAAGCCTCTTACCATCACTTTCTGAGCCCTGCAGCGTCGAAAACCTCTGCGCCTGAGCTCCTATACCCAGAATCAACTGGTGATGACATCATCACCAGTCACTTCAGGTGGTATGCCAGAAGATTCAGGTAGTGGCAGTTGTACGATGCTGCCGAGGGGTTGAGCACCCCTGTGCTAGTTGCTCACCTAAAGGTATACGGCGATCACTATATAATATGTGGAAACAATTGATATACAGTATATAATATACTGTAATCACACCCATCTCATCAGTAAATGGATACGCAGTCCATCCTATGTATGTTTACTTGGAAGAAAGTCCTACTGCGTTAAAGTAGGAACATAGAGAATTGCAGCTTTTGACAAATTAATCAGTACGTTTGCTTACTGTTGAGAAAATGAGTTGGTTGCCAGCACTTTCAAAAGTGTTAATGCTATTAATAAGTGGCACTATGTTACACTTTTGTTAGAAATAAGACAGTTCAGGCCTTTGAGCTGAAAAATTCCATTAGGCCATCACGTAGCCTTCTTTCTTCTCTAATTATAATTCTCTGTAGGTATAAATTCAAATACAACCCAGCATTCAAGACATGCTCTTCAGCTACAGGCAATGTATAACAACAGCATGAATGATTTTTTCCCCTAAAAATATTCTGTAGACAAAGTTGACATAATAGGCTACATAAATGGGATTGATTTTTTTTTCACTATTTTAGTCTCCAAGAGTGTGATACCCATTTAATTGTCTTAGTCACTGAGAAAAATATATATATCCTAGGTACTAAAGTGGTCACAAGGGACTGGATCTGATATAAAATCAAATAGTGTAGGATGTTATTAGTACCATTGATTTTTCCACCAGTGCACAGCTAATATAAAGCTTCATTCTCAATATTAAAATTCTAAGGCGGAATCTAACGTTAGTTGAACGTTGTTTTCTCTGCTTAAATAAGTCACAACACAGTATCATAAGGATTGGAGGGGAACAAAGGAAACATTCTAGGCCAGCAACCCTAAACATCATCCAGGCTTCAAAGTGTAAATGAATCCCAGTGCCCAATACTATCCTACGATGGCCCAGAGCATGCAACACAGCCGATAAAGCGTGATACTTACCTATAGAGCGTGATACTTTCCGATAGAGTGTGATACTTTTTTACTTACCTCTCCATAGGTGCCTGGTACCCAATGGGTCTCCTTGGACCTACTCCAGGTCCTTAGCTGGTGTAGGTCTGAGGAGACTCAGGGGGCAGGTGCAGGCTGGGAAGAGGGGCTAGGATCTGGCATGTGTGGCTGCCACTGAGATCCTCCCACTTCCCACCCCCAGCCCAGCCTTCTCCCTGCTCCAATATGCCCAGATCCTCCCCCTCTCACTCCCACCGCTGTCTTACTGGTGATGGTGGAAGGTGGCAGAGGTTTAGTGAGCCAGTATCACCCGTGCATGGCCTCCGGGCATTTGTGCTGGTGGCCACTGCCCACAGAACTGCAGAGCGGCTTTTGTTCCAACATCCCTGGATTTATGGTAGAGGATTACGAGATCTGCCAGCATAAGGCCAGCATAGGATTGGGCTGTAAAATAAACCTCCAAGGAGGAATGGAGGACATGTGCATTTTTAGGTGCCCCCCACCCCATCACAAGTGATAATCTGGGGAAAATGCAGGTACAAACTGATGCCATCATCCTGAACAGGCTGCTGGATGCAGGAGTGCAGGACCAGCATGATGTGAACTGGGTCCTCCTCATCCTCTCCCCATCACACAGAGGGTGAGGGGACTGAGAAGTGCAGGGACAACTATGGAGCATGATTGAGTTTGAGAGTCCTGGGTCATCCAATTGGAGAAAGAGTGGAGTTTGGAAAAGAGTGCAAACGGAACCAACTTTCCGGGAGAGCATTTGAAGAACTGAGTCAAAGAGATGTGAGAAGAGATGAAGTTCTAGGGCTGATTAGCAGCTTAAAACCTCCCCCCCCTCTTGCAACTGCTATTCATTTTAAGACAAGCAAACAGGTTAAATGTCGTGATTGATAGTGACATCAATTAAAATTGATATTGAGGATCGATCGAGGCTGCCATCCTCTACACATTTACATGGGAGTAAGTTTCATTGATCTCAATGAAATTTACTTCTGAGTGGATAGATACACATAGAATTGTGCAGTAAATTACCTCTGTCTTTACTAACCATTTCCCAAACACTTTTAAAAATCTGACATTGACTCCCCAGTTCTGGAAACGTATAGAGCAGGAGTCTATGAATGGCACTCAGCGTATGAAACTTCCCATTTTCAGTACTACTGCGAACTGTGTAAACTGGGACCATTCTGCTATACAATTAGCCCAAAAATGAAAATGATCAGAAAAAAGGAAAAGAAAGAAAGTACATATGTTATAATACAGAATTGGATACATTTTACGCTGTGTGATAGAATGTCTGTACTTAAAAAAAATCTCCTAATCTTCCAAACGCTGTCCTGTACCATTTCTGAGTCTTTTGTATGGTGCTGTCTCCAGTCAGCTGAATATTCTTATCTTGAACATAAATGATGTAAATGCTAGAGGCTAGGAAACTTATTATCCAACACTACAGGGAAGTCAAAAGTCAAGTCCAGGCAAATTTGCTTTAAAACTACTTACGTCCTAAGCCATGAAGCATTTTAAAAGTATATTGGCTTACTGCCTGTCCAGTCTGTATAATGTGAAGCTAAAATAATTATTGCCGTCATATCAGCTTCTTTGCACATATGATAAGCCAATCCTGAAACATGGATACGTTTAAATATGCTGAATAAGCCATGAGGAAAACACCTATGGAACTCTTTGGGGTTATCTTGGAGCAATAGAGAATTTATGCATTGGTCCAATCAAGCTCCTTTCCCCCCACATCTGATGAGATATTGGTCACTTTTAGATTTGCCCGAGGTACCCTGTTGGCAAGAATATATGGACCCAGCATGGCATAGTAGTTGGACTAGGACCAAGGAGACAGGTTCAAACCACCATGAAGCTCAGTGGGTGATCTTGGGCCTATCTGTCTGTCCCGCTCTCTCAGCTGAACATACCTCACAAGACTGAGACAGATCCATATGTACCACCCCCTTGGGATAAAAATGAATAGAAGAGCTGAAGTCTCCATCTAATTCAGCACCTTCTTTCCAAAATGGCCAGCCCAGTGTTTCATGAATTCCTTTGCTAGCATCTGGCTATGAAACAATGTGAAACTGTTGCATAGAGCAGCAAAGTTGCGGCAGGGGTGTTGCATCGCACAGGCCCGCCAAGGTTAGGATGGGGCCCGGGAAAGTCTATGAACTGTACACACTTTGTCCAAACTTTGTCAGAGACAGTACCTTATTGCAGGTTTCCCAACTATTCAGAAGTTATGCTGAGCACATATGGGGCATATGGGGCAAAGGGGGAAGATTACTGGGTGCCTTCTTGCACATTAACAGCCCAATCCCATGCATCCCCCATGCCGATGCAGCCACGCCAAAACAACTTACACTGCATCCTTCAGGGAGACAGTCCCGGAGGATGGCTCTGGGTAAGGAAACATTTGTTCCCTTTCCTGGGGGTAAGCCTCCACGGTGCATATGGGTTTACTTGGACTGTACCAGTGAAATCGCTGGTGCAGGTCCATGTGGATCAGGTGGATCAGGGGATCAGGTCCAGGAAGTGGGGTTGTATTTGGCAGCTGCCACTGAACCTGTCTCCTTCGCAGACCCAATCTGCCCTCCCCACACAACTGCCGCAGCCTTGTTCCTCCCTCCCCTGCCCCCATTCCACCCTCCCCTGCCCCGTCTTGCATACCTTGTTGACTTTCATGGGTCGGCTGGCTACTCCAGCTTTGTCACTGCGTACAAGACCGCTGTGGCCTCCCCACCGGCACTCTGGCAGCACGCGGCTTTGCGCACTGTCAGAGGCCCTTTTGCAGCTGCCATAAGGCAGTCGCCACTGGTGGAATGCTGGTGGAATGCTCATTCCACCAGCAGCGCTGGTGCCCAATAGGATTGGGCTTTCAGACTACAATACTTTAAACACCTTGGAGTAAGCAGATACAATGGGACTTACTGGTACAATGCAAGTGAACATGCATAGGATTGTGCTGTAAGTCTAGACAGAGGCAATGTCAGGAATTTGGACATTTCTGTGGAATCTTTTGGCTGATTATAACAGCTGCTCTGTTGGTGGTCATGTTCATCTGTGGAACAGAGCTTGAAGAGTTTCTAAAAATGCAAGACATAAAGTGCTGGGCACTCGGCATGTGCCCTGGAGAAAATGAATGAACCGTTTCAGAAAACTGTGGTCTAAATATGAATACAGCCTTCACCCTCATCACACATTGTTATAAATAGGCAATTTGTGCCTGATATTTGACTTATTTTGCAATATTACTACAGCTGTACAAAATTAGCCCCGAACACATAATTTTAAATTATTTGGAACTCCCAAGGAAAGGATTACAGGTGCTTCGAAATACCACATTTTACATGATCTTCTTAGAATTCCAACTAAAGCTTTCTTGATTCTCTTCTTTAGTATTATTCTGTATTATTTATTTATCAGAAGTTTACATGTAATTAACGGCTTATTCGTGTGGGAGTTGTTTAACCTAGACCCCAATTAAGGTTCATCCTTTCACTCAAAAACATTGCTATTCATCTGGCCCTGACTTCCAAGTAGTTTCGAATTACTGCTCTTTCTTAAGCCCAGTATTTCAATTTAAACACCAGATTCAGTTTTATTTAAATCACCATCCACTAATATATTGCATTCATCCGCATGGTGCTAAAACCTTTCGGTTATGCTCACCAAGGTTCAAATTAATACGTCAACTTGCACGGTAAACTGTTGAATCAGAACGTGTTATGGCAAAGGGTTTCTATTTCAATAAAATAGATGGGCCTGGAAAACTTGATTGTCTGTAGCACAGTTATCTTTTGTAGCCTCTCTTCTCTTTGCCATGTGATTTTATAGAAGAAGAAAAAAAAGATGATGCAGCGTTATAGTATAAATTCAGGCACCATAATTTACTAGGCAGCATTCCATTCACCTAATTAAGAGGACATCAGACTGCTCCACAAAACTAAAAAAAAAATCCCTACACAAATCAATTGCTTTATTAGTCTACTAAAACTAATTAGAAAATGATAAATAACACCAATTTTGCTGAATATAAATGCCTTACATTGGTCAATAGAGAGAGCATTAAAACCTTAAATATGAAACTGCTATCGACATCTCAACATTTCCTGATCACAGGATAACTGACAAGATGTTAGTTCATTAGACAAACCGTTAATTTGCATTAGTGCTCTTCTATACCAGAAAAATCCTACCGACACCACATGATGTGATATCAGAACTGCAAGGTATGACAATACTAGCCTGCTCAGATCACAAAGTGAGTTCACCAGATGACATTGCAACCTAGAGAACTGCAAGACATATCTTTTCTGATACAGAGACAAGAAACAGACCAGTGGGAGACAGACAGAAGCTGGGATTTGATACCTTGCATGAGTAACTGTGGTGCTGGAGAAGACTGCTGAGAGTCCCTTGGACTGCTAGGAAATAAAATCAGTCAATCCTAAATGAAATCAACCCTGACTGCTCCCTGGAAGGACAGGTACTGAGGCTAAAGCTCAAATATTTTGGCCACCTAATGCGAAGAGAGGAGTCTCTGGAGAAGACTCTGATGCTGGGAAAGATTGAAGGCAAAAGGAGAAGGGGAAGGCAAAGGATGAGATGGTTAGACAGCATCACCGATACAACGAACGTGAGGAAGATAGTGAGAGAACTCAGGAAGATAGTGGAGGACAGGAAGGCCTGGCGGAATATGGTTCATGGGATCACGAAGGGTCGGACATGACTTAACGACTGAACAACAACAATGAGTAACAATTCCCTCGAACACACAATACAGTAATCTTACCTCCCTCCAAATAGAAGTGGCACCTCCTACTGGATGTGTCCTTCTCGTGGAAGAGTTTGCACATGGCCCATCTGCAGCTGACCAGATGCCTGATGCAAGGTAAGGTGAGGTGCATTGCTTCAGGCAGCACATGGGTGCAGACAACCCATGGTATCTCCCCCCCCCGACAGTACATTGGGCTGTACCATTGCCACCAATACTGAAGGCCCAGGGGTAGTCTTTCGGATGTGTGTAGGCCCTTGGCCAATGCCTAACCTAGCCAGCTTCTGACACCATCCCTGCAAACACCACCTGTACATTGAAAAGGCTGACTTCACAGTCACTGTGGAGGGACTCATGATGCACTGCTTGCACACACCCCACCCATCACTCCTTAAGCGCAATCGAGGAAGAGTGTGTAAGGTTCCTCATCAGAAACTCCTTTGCTTTAAGGTATTCACCACCGGACCCAGCCAAAAGCTGCCTGGAGCCTGAGGCAGTGTTCCTCCCACTCCTTGGATTTGAAGAGAAGCAGGAGACAGAGAAGAAGAGGAAGCATGGGAGAAAGGTCCAGCAGCGGAGATAAGAGGACAGACAGGTAGGTGCCCTTGCCCCTATCAATCTTCTGCCTGAGATGACCATTTCAGTCAGCCTCAGGGGTGGGCTGGCCCAGAACCACCATCACCACCATTTGTGTCATCGTTGGTGCAGTAGGAAAATTTTCCCACACTTCTGCTCTACAATAGCACAAAAGGAGAGCGTGCTTTCTAGTGTCACAGTTTAGCACAGAACATGATTTCTATCTGTTGAATCCATTTATTTCTGCAGCGTTCCAACACTAGCAGAAATCATGGGCATCAAAAGCAGGGAATCCAAGGAGGGCAGTCATAGTAGAGTTTACTTGGCAACAGAACTGAAAATATTTTCCTTACACTTTATATGGAAGCTCTGGAGAAGGCAAAAATAGTTAGGTACCCTTGCCAGGGACTCTTGTTCCAGCAAACTACAGTCTTGCCAAGTTCCTGAATACTGTACATCTTCAGGCTGTCTCTGAATCAGTGACGTAGACTTGAGTCTATTGACTCGGAGTTGACTAGGACTCAAGTCGTGTCAATGTCTTGACTTGGACTTGACTCGGTGATTGTAAAAGACTCGACTCAAGACTTGAAGCCTTTTACGACGTCGAATTTTATTCAGGTTTAAACCAGTTTTCCCCATTAAATAGATAGGGACTCGCAACTCGCAACCAAAGACTCAGGACTTGGGGGCCAAGACTTGGGTCTTGACTCGAGACTTGGACCCAGAGACTTAGGACTTGACTCAAGACTTGGAGTCAGAGACTTGATCCACATCCCTGGAGACCTTTGACACTAATGATCAGTGATGTAGACTTGAGACTATTGATTTGGACTCGAGTCAGACTCAAGTTGCATCAAAGACTCGACTCAGACTTGACTTAGCAATTGTAGAAGACTCGAAAGACTCGACTCGAGACTTGGAGCCTTCTACAACAAGTCAAATTTTATTCAGGTTTAAACCAGTTTTCCCCATTAAATAGATAGGGACTCGCAACTCGCAACCAAAGACTCAGGACTTGGGGGCCAAGACTTGGGTCTTGACTTGAGACTTGGACCCAGAGACTTGGGACTTGACTCAAGACTTGGAGTCAGAGACTTGATCGACATCCCTGCTGATAATTTGGCAGAATATTTTCTTGGGCACAAGACACAGGGGTGGCATCAGTCAAGTACTGATTGCCCATTACGTCAGTCAAGTACCACACCCATTATGGACCCACATTCATCAAGGGGTCCACCAGACCAGGTAGACCCCTGAAACCATGGTGCACCATCAGGGGTGAATGGGGAGTGTCACAGGTGGGCTTTGCTCTAGCATCTTCAGAAACCTGGTGCTGGTACTGCCAAGACAAATGAAATAAAGAAATGCTCTCACTCTTATTTTGTGTCAGTCTGTGTGGGGAAGGTCCCTTTTCAGAGGTAGCCATAGCCAGTGTTTCAAAAGCCCACTCCATTCTTTGCAGGCATCCAAAAATCTTCCCCACTGTAAGATAATCCATGGACACAAAGTAATGCAAAAAAGTGTTCAGGGCAAGTCTGGCTTTATTAAAACAATTTTAATAGAAACTAATACTAAATGTACACGCTGTTTTTTGAAGGTCACAGTACCATGAAGTTGGAGAACGCCTGACTTAGAGAGAGTGCTGCTAACAATCGTTCGTGGTTGCTATCGAGAGGTTACAGTAAGTGGTAAATAAAATCTGATCAGAACTGTGCCACAATCCACCAGCGTATCCTGCAGACCACTGGTGCGGCAGCCACAACATCATTCTGCAGAGAGGTCTGGCTCAGTTGGTAGAGCTGTCGCCTTGTAAGCCTGAAGATCAGTGAATGGCCAGTTCAAGACACACCTCTAACAAAAAAGAAAAGCTGTGAAAGCCTCTGTAAGGAGAGATGCCAGCTGCATTGGCCGAGCGTGGGAGGCGACGGCCAGTGAGAGGCCAGACTGCAAAGGATACCATCTGGAATGCAGTTGTTCATGAAAGATTGAATATTTATATTATATATATGATTGTAAAGACCCCCATTAGTGGGGTTGGGAAAGCCTGCCCATGTAAACCGCCTTGGATTAAAGCCAGAGGAGAAATCCAATGACCAAGAAAGGCGGTATATAAATACTGTATATTATTATTGTTGTTATTATTAAGGGGTGGATCAGGGAGGGGGTCAGGCCGGTTTGGGGGCAGGTTGGTGTGGATTTCAGCAGCAACAGTGTCCATAAGATCCTATGTCCGCAACCTGGAACGTTCCCTCCATGTCATTATGTAGCAGCAGGCCTCGGTGGCAGGATGTGTGTGAGAGTGTGTGTGTGTGTGTGTGTGTGTGTGTGTGTGTGTGTGTGTGTGTGTGTGTGCGCGCATGTGTGAACTGTCTGGCGGCAGCCACAACACCATTCTGCAGAGAGCTGCCTCCAGCACAACACCCAGAAGGCCCTGTGTGGGTGACAGTGCCCTGCAGATTAGTCACCGAATCAGGTAAGGGGTGAATCAGGATGGGGGTCAGGCCAGTTTGGGGGCAGGTTGGTGTGGATTTCAGCAGCAACAGTACCTATGAGTTCCTATGTCCGCAACCTGGAACATTCCCTCCATGTCATTATGCAGCAGCAGGCCTCGGTGGCAGGATGTGTGTGTGTGTGTGTGTGTGTGTGTGTGTGTGTGTGTGTGTGTGTGCGTGCGCAATCTGGCTGGTCCAGTCAGGTGGTTTCAGAATCTCAAGGGTAGTGGGAGCTCTCTTCTTGATAACATGAAGGGAGTTACAAATACATCACAAGAGCTCCATGAATGGTTCCCATGACAAACTACTACAACTCTTTCCATATAGACCCTTTAATCAGCTGAACTCAATGGCTCTAGTTTTTAGAACAGGCCAATGCAGAAAGTAAAGGGACGTAGCCAGCAAATCATGAAGCTAACTGCCCAATCCTATCCCCTGCCATGCTGAAGCTAGCTAGCCCGGGAGCCGGCCTCGGAGCGTCCAACCCCGTCAGCGCTCCAGGGCCTTCTGAAAGCACGTTCATTCGGGTATTTTTCGAATTTTCGCGCATGCGCAGAGACCATTTTGAGGGCCTTTTGCCCTCAAAACGGTCTGCGCATGCGCGAAAATTCAAAAAAAATACCCGAATGAACACGCTGCATGGTCCTTCTTTCAGAAGGCCCTGGAGCGCCAACGGGGTCGGACGCTCCGAGGCCGGCTCCAGGGCCGGCCTCGGAGCATCCGAAGGGTGGCGGACGTCACGGAGGTGACGCGCGCGGGGGTGCGCGCGTCACCCCGTGGCGCGCGTCACTCCCTGGCGGCCCGCCCCCCCGCCACGCTCCAGCGACGCCTCTGACCCCAGCTCCTGCCAACCTAGCAGTTCGAAAGCAAGAAAGTTCTGTAAACCCAGAAGGGCAGAAGGGAGATGTTTGTGGTGAACCATGTGGAAAAAATTGAGCCCTCCAAAGTACTGCTTTAGAACTGAAAATTGAATCAGGAGAACATTCTGTGCAGGCCCCTTTAGTTCAGTACCAGAACTGTTAGGGCAGAGGGGTCTGGCTCAGTCGGGAGAGCTGCCGCCATGCAAAGCCTGAAGATCGGCAAAATGGCAAGTTCGAGACACGCCGCCGACAAAAAGCTGTGAAAAGCCTCCGTGAGAAGAGATAAGAGCTCCCAGCTACATCGGACGAGTGTGGGAGGCGCCGGCCAGCAGAAAAGCCAGGCTGCAAGAAGGATACTACCTGGAATGTAGCTGTTCGTGAAAAGATTGGACATTTATATATTGTAAAACCTCTCATTAGAGGGGTTAGGACAGCCTGCCCATGTACACTGCCTTGAATTAAAGTCGGAGGAGAAATCCAATGACCAAGAAAGGCGGTATATAAATACTTTATATTATTATTATTATTATTATTATTATTATTATTATTATTATTATTATTATTATATATTACCAAATTCCATCCCTGCCCAAAAGAAACCAAGGTTGAGCTCTTGTATGCTTGGTTGTCTGGCTGCTCATTTTCCGAGCTTGTGCGTGTTGCCGTGCTAGAACTGTTACAAGATGAACGCTTTCTCCTTAAGGAGACGCATTTAAAACTGCAAGTAGACGACCTGCTTTGTCTATTTGTCCCCAGAGTGGAAATGGGTAACACCGCAGGCACCTTGAGATGCTGAAGGAAGGAAGCATGGGATGCACTGCTCTCAGTCATTTCTTTGCCCGCGTCAACACATTTTAAGGAATAATTATAAGGGCGCTTGGACTATTTCCTTTTTACCGCACTGCTTTTATATCACCCTTTTTGCTCCAAAGCAAATGGGAATGCAGCACAACTCCCAGCTGCTAGATCAGGTGCTAACTCAGAAATCTTCTGATAAATTGACCAATTTGGTTTCATGGCAGTAGCTGGACCACTTATTCCATCTCAAACATAAATCTCAAAGCCTATAAGAAATATGATACGGGTGACAAGAGGGTCTTTGAATTCTCTTCAATAGTATATGGGTCAACCTCTTCAAAAAAAAAAAAAACCTCTTGCCCTATGGAGGATAGATGTGTTTTGGACCCCAGAAGGAGCTAAGCTGAATCTTAGGCATTCTAAAACTGATCAAAGAGACACTTTCCAGATAGGAGCCACTGGGGCGGCAATTGGGATGGGCCTGGGTCAAGAGGCCATCCAGGGAATTGGATATTGGAGGTCCACAGTGCACAAACCCTATGTTCACTGGTGAGGGAAAGTTGCCACTGAAGTGGGCATTGTCTGCTGCTGCCATTTGCTCTGTAAAATGTTTTGTTTGGTTTGGTTTGGTTCCGCCAGTAGGTAGCAGTTGGAGGGCACCATCTGGGTGCTGATTTGCAGGCACTGCATTGTTTTGGGGGCCAATAAGAGAGCCAAGTCTCTCTTTGGGGGAAGTCTTCCACAAGAAGCGTAGCCTGGTGGGGGATGGGGTTCCCCAGGCAGCAAGCAGTGTGTGTGACAAAGCGGGCGGTGGATGCGACAACCGCGCCGTTTCTACAGCGGGAAGGGTGGCAGTGGCAGCGAAGGCAATGTTTTTGCCCACCCTAGTGGGTTAAACCGCTGAACCATGAGCTGTCGATCGAAAGGTCGGCAGTTCGAATCCGCGACGGGGTGAGCTCTCGTTGCTTGGCCAGCTCCTGCCAACCTAGCAGTTCCAAAGCATGTTAATGCGAGTAGATAAATAGGTACCGCTTGCGAGAAGGTAAACAGCGCTCCATGTTCCAGCGCATGCTTTGCGCTGCGGCAAGGAGAGTCACGCCGGCCACATGACCACGGAGGCGTCTTCGGACAACTCTGGCTCTTCGGCTTTGAAATGGGGATGAGCACCACACCTTAGAGTCGGACACGACTGGACATAATTGTCAGGGGTCACCTTTACCTTTTTACCACCCTGCGCCTCTGAAGGTATGTGAAGCGGCGGCAGCAGTGACATCACTTCCAGTGGTGACATCATCGGGGGGATGGCATCCCGACACCACTGTCTTCCACTGATACCTTTGTTGAGCATGGATCTGGATTTATATTTTTTTTGCCGTATCTTCATATTGTGACGAGTCTGCATCATCTTCTTTCCTTTGGATAGCTCTATCATCGCAGTTTTGCTAAAATGATACCTGATTGGAGTCTGTGCCAGGTGCAAGGGAGTGGTGACTGGACACAGGCATCTTGTTGTCTTGTGGGGCCACTGTGTGATACAAGAAGCTGGACTAGATGGGCCTTTGGCCTGATCCAGCAGGGCTCTTCTTATGTTCTTATGTACAATTTGGCAAAAGAATATTTATTTATTTATTTTATTTTTCACATTTTTATACCACCCTTCCTCCAAGGAGCTTAGAGTGGTGTACATATTTCCTCCCCTCCTTTTTGTCCTCACAACAACCCTGTGAGGTAGGTGAGGCTGAGAGATAGTGACTGGCCCAAGGTCACCCAGGAAGCTTCGTGGCTGAGCGGGGATTTGAACCTGGGTCTTCCAGGTCTAAGTCCGACTCCCAAACCACTACACCATCCTGGCTCAGTGTTACTTCATAACTGGAGGTTTTCTCAATGGTCAGTTCATCCGCAGGGATGGTGCAGGGAGATGCGCATTTGAGGAGCATTTGGTTTGCAGCTTTGTATTGTGTCTCAGTGGAAACACCGAGAAAGGAACAGAGAGAGCTGTGAAAGGGACAAGAGTGAACCACACCTCTCTCTCATGACTTGATGCAGGGTAGCGAATGTGCTGCCTGTGTGAGCCTATGTGCTTATGCTCTCTTCGTACATTTGGAAATAAAGTGAATGTTATATAGAGGAACATCATAAGTCTCCCGTGCTCTCTCATGCAAAGAAAACAAAACCCCGTGGCGCTGCCCCAGGACCTCCTGTGCTCAGAGAAGTGGGAAGCGCATAACAATATTGTATTTGATATTAAATCCGATGACCTCCTGACTTCAGTCTGACAGGGAGCCAAAGGTTTCTAGCCTTGCTTGCTAGAAACAGAATGCGGAAAGTTTCTGTCAAGCACACAAAATCGACGGAGTGTTATCAAAATTTGCTTTAAATTGGAAGTTGGATCAAATAGACAAGATCTTACTTTCTCCTGAAGAGAAATTATTCTGGCTGCTCCCGCAAAGGATACTTTCCTGTCCAGAAATTGTGAAATTACTGGTTGAGCAACTGAGAAATGGGCTAGGAAATCACTGGACTCAGACGTTGCTTCTCAATTTGAACTCTGCTGATTTTAAACATGGTTTTGTCAACTTATTTATATATACACATACACTTCTTGTGTATATATAAATACACTTCTGATCCTAACAATGCATTACGTTACCAGAGCATGTGTTCTGGCAGTGTAACGCACTTTATGACTCCGGAGCACGCAGTTTGGCCACCACCACAAATGGCAAGTGGCTGGCTCCGCATTGCAATAGAACGAGGAAGCTTGCCACCTGAGGTAAAGCTGCACAGGGGGCTGGAGGGAGGCAGGAAGGGGTGGAACAGGGCGGGTGGGCGGTACAGGGAAGCAACGGGACAGGGAGGAGGGTGGATTGGGCCTGGGAAGGGGGCAGGCTGGGTGACAGCAGTACCTGCTGAATCCTCATCCCCTTGCTGGGCTTTGTGGATCTATGCAGAATTGAACCAACGATATTGCTGGCTCAGGTCCAAGTAGACATGTTGGGCAGGCATGGGCCGTCCCCGGGGCAAGGGAACAAATATTCCTTTAGCCTGAGGAGGGCTCAACATGCCAAAACTCCCACATGGTATACAGCGGGACACCATGTTTGTGCCGCCACATCACTGTGCGGGAAGTTGCGGTGGATTGGGCCATAAGAACACACTATTAATAATACTTGCTAATAATTATTCTGACCCCCTTTCCCCTGTAAACTATTATGTAATTTTAATCTGGAGCTAGAAGAAAACTGACTGAGAGATAAAGTACCCATTACATAATATGTGTTTTCTCCTCTGGTTTGTGTGTGTGTGTGCACGGGGGTGGGTGTTAATTAAAAAGTGCATTTGGGGGGGACCAAAATGTAGCCAAACCACAGTGGGTGTAGGCCAGTGATGGCGAACCATTTTGGCTTGGTGTGTCAAAGATTTTGAAAATGCCTAACTTGACTCTACTGGTGTGTGCCCCCCAAACTTTTAATAGTACTTTGACTATTTCTACTGAACTGAACTGAAAACAACTATAGAACACATTGCATTTTATTTAACATCAATTAGTGACTTTCTGGTTGCTGAGTTTTATTAGAGAATAATTTGAAAGAGGTCTGCCAAAATCCCTGCCCTAAATGTTTAAGTCAAGCCTGTAACACTTTTGCGAAAATACAAGGTGCGTCAGGGGCCTGGGGGAAACGCTGGCGTGTCACCCAAAATGACCTTACGTGTCACCTGTGACACGCGTGTCATAGGTTCGCCATCACGGGTGTAGGCTCCAATCGGGATCATGTCCCTCCCCACACACACATTCCTCAATCCCTGTAGTAAAACAGGGTCGTCGTTTTGCGAATTCAGTTCTCTTGCACTTTTTAAAGCATCGCGCTGGGCTGTCAACCGCCTCCGTAGGCCTCCTCAGGCTTTTCCGAAGTGACAGGAAGTGACTCCCGGTTTACTTCTGGGTTCGTGTCTGCCACTTCCTGTTGCATCGGAGAGGCCGGAGGAAGCCTGAGAGGAGAGGCCTGAGGAGGGGGTTGCTGGCCCAGTGCGATGCTTTAAAAGGGCTCCTGCATGTTGCCTTCGCCTCACTGAATGGCTCCAAAGGTGAGGGGGCGGGGCCTCCTCGTGCCGGTGAGTAACGGAGGGTCAGCGCTGTGCGGAACTTAGCATTCCGCCCCACCTCCAGCGACTCTACTGACGCGGCTAAGTCCCCAGATGCCTCCTAGGAAGAAAGTGAGGCAAAGGGTGTTTGGTCTTGTCAAAGTTGATACTAGGCCAGGTATGCAAACCTGAATTTTGTCTTTCCCATTTGAAAATACACACATGAGGCTGAATTGTATTGGGATTTCTACACTTTGCAATACTATACCTCACCAGAAAGAAAACCGTCTCTGAAACGATATGTACAGAATCATATCTATTTATAACAGGGGAGATTGAGGGAGAAAGACTTCTCCCTCTTCCATCATTTGCTTTTCTGTTAGTGGCTACTTCTGACCCAGGTCTTCCAAAACGGGCTTCTTGCTGTGCTTGTTATACATAATAAACCTAGAGCTGAAATCCGTAATAACCACAAAATGTGCTCAAGCATGCCAAGAAAGAAATATTCCAGTGACTGCGGCCACCAGAAGCAATATTTATATTTAATAAGCAAATAATAAACATGACATTAAATTGCAAAGATTACAAAGAACAGAAACCATCCATGAAATTGTCAATTAACTGGATCGCCCCTCAGCGCTGATGAGATAAAAGAAAAATCAAATGACACTGTGTGCTGTAAAAGTCTCTGATTCATCCAGTCCCTTCCATCCAAAGTTCCATCTCATCCTTCCAGAAGTAGCTCTCTCCCTCTTTGAGAATTTATTTGTTTTAAAGCTAATAAACTTTGCTCAGATAGGCCTTGGAATCAACGCAATACATTCCAGTTGTACACTGGCGTCACTACAGGGGGGGCGGAGCTGTAAGTTCTTCCGTGATTGGAGCTTCTGTTACACGGAAGAATGAAGCGCCCCGCCCCC
Organism: Plestiodon gilberti rubricaudatus; assembly: GCA_026170595.1. Classification (NCBI taxonomy): domain Eukaryota; kingdom Metazoa; phylum Chordata; class Lepidosauria; order Squamata; family Scincidae; genus Plestiodon; species Plestiodon gilberti. Next base: position 158,441,095 of record JANXHW010000005.1, on the reverse strand, counting down.
GCGCCTTCCGACCCAGTCAAAGCGGTGAATGCGCGTTGTTTTCACCGCTTTGAATGGGTCAGAAGGCGCGGGGGTCGGGCGCTTCGTTCTTCCGTGTAACGGAGGCTCCAATCACGGAAAAACGTACAGCTCCGCCCCCCTGTAGTGACGCCAGTGTAGTTGTACTTCTTAGTACACCTTATTCGTTTGCACAAGAACCTGGAGAAAAATGTCTCCAGCCCAAATCAAAACTATCTCATTGTCAGTTGCTATCATGTTGGAGGCATTCCAAACGCCTTGGGTTGGGAAGGAATACTTCATATGCAAATGTACCCATATATTACTTGCTGTCTTCTGGAATGTCAGTCATCTCATGCCGGCAAGCAAACTTCAGATCTCTAGCCTAAACCAGATTCCCATGTAAAGGTCCATCACAGTGCCCCACAGGAAAGATCAAAGAATGCTTATGGTAGTGGGGAGGGCAGCAAAGGGCATGAACAAATTTCAGGAAAATGTGCACGTTATTTTCAAAGATCATTGAAAGTACAGTCGGACCTTTTTATCCACTGAGGTTCTGTTCCTGGAGCCCCAGTGGATAAAAACAATCAGTGTTAAATGAAAACCAGGGTGGGGAACGGTGCCATATTACCTTTTGTCCAGCAGCTTTGGCGCTTCCCTCCTCCTGAGTTTGTTTAAACTGATTGAAAAAAAGAAAAGAAAAACCGCTACCAGAAGCAACCTGTAGATGTCGCCAGAGACTCCCGGTTGCATTTTTTTTCTTTTTTCAGCAATTTAAACATGCCGGGAAGTGGCTGGCAGGCCCCCAACAGATTCCCGATTCCGGGGTTTTTCTTTTTTCAATGGTTTGGACGTATGCAGGAGATGAGAAGATCAGGTAGGGTAGCAGTGGGGGCAGGGGGTTGGCAGGGAGGGGACAAACTGGGCAGAGAGGGGGAGGAATGGGGAATGGAGAGGGATGGATCCTGTGGCGATGGTGTGTACTGGATTCTATCCCCTCTTTCGCAAGCCCCCCCCCCCGCCACCTTTCTCTGTTCGGACTTGCAGATACAGAGCTGGTACAGGTCCGAGGAGCCCCATTGTGGAGCAGGAGGCTTGCGGAAGGGTAAAGGGAAAAAATTCCTCTTTCCTCTCCAAAGCCTCCCAATCCACTTCCCCCATTAGATACAATGCACCCATTTTCAGTGTGGCTGCATCGGTGGGGGGGTTAGAGGATAGGATTGGGCTATGTCGGCTAGCAACCATTCTCAGCATAAGCCTGCAATTCTTCAATTGTACAAAGAACTTCAGATGTTTGCATATGAGATACATTTCTTTAATGTGCACCTGTTGTTTTGCTACATTCTGCACAGAGCTTTGAAAAGATTGTTTGAAAATGTAACTCTCTGAGGTGTGTGTGTGTGTTTTTGGGAGGGTTTTTTTTTTTTTTGACAAATAAAAAATACTAAGGGGAAAAATCGTTTGTCAGAGCTCAGGAATGTTCAGAGTGCTACTGAGTCACAATTTACTTGCTTGAATAAACATCCCAAATGAATGCAGTATCAAAGAAAGATATTGCATTTGCTAAAATAAATACATGTTAAAATGAGTGTAGCTACAGATGGCTGTGGTACTTAGTGAAATAAATAGAGCTAAGACCGCAATAAATGTAAGACATTGAAGAAAGCACACGAGTGTTTTACAGAACATGATAAAATGGATACAGTACCATTTAACACTGATTGACAGGTAATGAACTATAAAATCTATATTGAAAGGGGAATGACAGAAAGAACAGCACATAGCTCTGTCACTGTAGTCATACAGCTGAACGATGGGAAATTTTCTAAGACAACAGCTCACCAAAATTAAGCAAATTAACGGCTGATGAAAAATCTATGTGTGCTGATTGCATTAGTGAGTTGCTGAGAGACGGAAGAGCGTGGCAGTTTTACATGATTATTAAGCAGATGCTTCTGCTTATATCTGCCTGCACACATATAAGATGTAGTGTCGTGCAAGGAACCAAATTAATTCATTCCGTTTTTATTATTAAAAACATCTGTGGTGTTTTTTTTAAAAAAAAATGGGTTAAGCTATTCATTCATACAGTTTTTCGTTTCATTACATTCACTTCCTTCCCTTTTGTGATCTCTTTTCTTTCTTTATTGTGGCTCCGAATGACAGCAGACAATCCTTAGCCCAGCCACCTCCTGGTGATCACCGTTTCGTTTTCCCACAATGCCCCAGAAGCAGAACCATTCTGGGGCATTGCAGAGAACAAATAGCAGCTGCCAATCAGGGGCTTGCCGTGCTTTTGTGGAGGTCTGCCATTTTATTTTCCTACCATGGTCCAGACTGAATGGTTATTAATCCAAAAATGGACCCCACTGATAACCATTCATTGTACATCATGATCATTCTATGATGAATGGAAATGAAACCAAATGGACTCTTATTTGGTTCCATTTGTCATTTGTCACATAATGGATGCACAACTCTAATAAGATGTCAGTAAGACAAAACGAGATGTCAGGAAGGCAAAATGCATTTGGATTTGCTCAGCTCTAATAGCTTGTTATTTTATGTGCAACTTTTTAATTTTCTCAATTTTATGTGCAACTTTTTAATTCGTTGTGTAGATTTGTTCCAGCAGATAGAATTGAGAGTGAATTGTGATCAGCAATATTTAAAAGTGCAAGGAGCTTTATTTTTCTTCTTAAGAGAATCCAAATAGTATAACTTTAGATTAATAATACATATTAATATTTATTAATATTTATATTAAGAAATATTAGGCATCAACCACTATTCAGTTCAAAATTGGCATATTCAATCATGCTAAGACTGAGAAATATCGAAATCACCAGACACCTTTATCATTCCCGTGGCGTTCAGTGTTTTTGATACCCTTGGCCAATGCTACTTCACAGTTCCACGTTTTTTCCCTTTGCTTCCAAGTGTCGTTGATCTCACTTACCCTCACTGCTATTTAATCTGATTGGCTGCACTAACCCTCCTGATTTTGCCTATAGACATCCATAACATTAACATAACCTATCCAACATAGCATCATGAGGTCATCAATCAAAAATCACTTGAGTTCCACCTCCAATCAGACTGAATGGCAAGGAGGACCAAGGAAATGAAGAATACAAGCAGCAGCAGCAGCCAGGTGGCAAAACGAGCATTAAACCGCATCAAACAGTTTGCAATCAATTTGAAAAATTGCTGAAAACGGGAGGCTCTTTTCAACATTCATGAACAAGAACACAAAATTAGGTAACTAGCTTCAGCTCGGTCGTACCTCAAACACACTTCCTGATGTTAATTAAGAGAAAAAACAACAGTTAGCAAGCACAGAAATTTAATCATCTTTTCAAGCTTGACTGAATGTAGGGCTCTCTGATCCCCTTTGGAATCTATATAACCCAGACAACACATGATTGCCTTTTGCGACACCCACTCCCATCTCCTCTGTGAAGAAGATGGAGCCACATAACAATTTACCCAGTTTCCTCTTAATGCTTACTTAGAAGAATTAACAACTGTTTGCTATTCAAGGGCAGATGCTTCTGAACATTATCCAACCTTGTTAGCACAGGAAAGCGGAAGAAAAGGGATTTGTTTTTCCTCTCATCATATAGCAAACTACTACAAAACCTGAATTGCACCATTAAGTACTTAAATTCCATTGTTTTCAGAGGGACCTAAGCCTGCATAATTTCCTGCTGATTGTTGTCTACCAAGTTGTGAGATTACAGCACAGAGAACCTTACCGCCCAATCCGACTTGGAAGCTGCACCATTGCTGCATGGATGCCAGTGCAATGTCCGTCATATCCTAAGCCCGTCCCGGCAATGGCACACCAATGGCGCACTAATCCCTATGCGCCAAGGTCCAAGCTTGTTCTGGCAAAGCAACAATGGTGCATGCAGCCTTCCCAGTAACACCTCCAGTGTCCATGGAAACACTGACACTGCCTGCTTAATATAATAATAATAATAATAATAATAATAATAATAATAATAATAATAATAATAATAATAATCCAGTATTGAACCATGAGCTGTCAATCGAAAGGTCGGCAGTTCGAATCCACGATGGGGTGAGCTCTCGTTGCCTGGCCAGCTCCTGCCAACCTAGCAGTTCCAAAGCATGTTAATGCGAGTAGATAAATAGGTACTGCTTGCAGGAAGGTAAACAGCGCTCCATGTTCCAGCTGCATGCTACACGCTGTGGCAAGGAGAGTCATGCCGGCCACATGACCACGGAGGCATCTTTGGACAATGCTGGCTCTTCGGCTTTGAAATGGGGATGAGCACCACACCCTAGAGTCAGACAAGACTGGACTTAATTGTCAGGGGTCACCTTTACCTTTTTATTTATATACCGCCTTTTCTTTGGTCATCAGATTTCTCCTCTGACTTTAATTCAAAGGTGGTTTACATGGGCAGGCTTTCTAAACCCCAAGGGGTTTTTACAACGCAATAATGTTCTAATCTTTCGTAGAACCCTTCATTCTAGAAGGTTTATTTCACAGTCCCTCCCTCCCTCCCCCCCTCTCTCTCTGGCGTTCGCCTCACCACGCGTCAGCTGACAGGACAACCTTGACTCTCACTCAAGTGCAGCTGCAGTTCCACTCCCCCACAGAGGCTCTGCAAGTTATCAGCTCGGTGTGCCAGCAGCTCTCCGACAGACACAGACACTTCCAGTCATCTTGAACTGTCGTCTTTCAGATCTTCAGGCATATATGAGACAATCGCTCTACCAAGTGAGCCAGACGTCTTGCCCAATGGAACAGTGTCCTGACAGCAGCACCTCATGCCATGAAGTCAGCGCATCATCCATGTATCATTTTTGCGACATCACCATGAAGTCGGTGCAACATCCTTGTGTCAAACGTGTGTCATTGCAGGGAAGCCAGCGGGTCATCCACGTTACATCCTTGTGTCATCAATGTGATGCCCAAGGAGCCAATCACTGCATCCCATCAGCCCCAACACTGGCAGCCAGGGAAACGCCACCAAAGTGAACTGAGCAGGGAGCGGGGGCAGATGCAGAGCCAATGAGCAGCCAATGCTGGGGGACACCCCCCACCCACCCACACCAGCCACTAGGAATGAGCAACACAGCAATAGGTACCACCCCCAACCATGGGGAGAAGCTTCAAGGACACTACACACACACACACACACACACACACACACACACACACACACACACACACACACACACCATGACACAAGGTTGCCACAGGACCCCCCACCTCCTACAGGAGTTACAGTGGCTTCCAGCGCAATCCTGTGTAGGATGCACCGGCTGCGTTAAACAGTCGGCCACTGGCATCCTAAGCAGGATGCGACCCGCACCGGCAGAGCTGGGGCACACCTCGGGAGAAAGAAACAACCATCCCTTTCCCCCGGCGTAAGTCCCAGCAGCCCCAATGAACCTCCTCGGAAGTGTGCCAGCTATTTTGCTTTGGTTTTAAAAAGCTTTGGTTTTTAAGAAGTCTCTGGGGGAAACATATACGTAGCTCAGTGTCACATGCATTTCAGCCTAAGTCTCCTTGAATGCTATGGGATTAAGTAGCAAAAAGCTTGTTTCATTGATTTCAGTGGGATGATTAACAGCCCAATCCTATCCTGCACTGATACAGTGGGGCCCCTCCCCCGGGGATTTTTTTGTCCCCTTCCCCCGATAGGAATACATTTGTCCCCTTCCCCGGGGAAAGCCCCAGCCTCAGCAGTGGGTCTACTCGGACCTGTGCCAGCTAAATCGCTGGCGTAGGGACAAGTGACTCTGTGTACGAAAAACAGACCTGGAAAGGGGGTGGGTGGGATTCAGCTCACGCTAGTACCGCCGATCCCTCCTCCTGAGCCTTTTCCACACTCCCCGTCCCATTTCGCCCCTTCCTGCCCTCCCCCACCCTCCCCCTGCCTCTGCGCCACACCGCGTGAGGCTTACCTAGTCTGGAACGCTTTGGGCTGGCACTGCATGGACCAGTGCAAGCCTTAGTGCCAGTGGGCGCTTTTCCTGCACTGTTGCAATGTGCTTTGTAGCACGTTTGCGACAGCTTGCACCAGCACAGCGCATGCTGTGCTGGTGCAAGGGTAGAAAAGGATTGGGCCGTTAGTCATGGATAGCAAGAACATTCGGATGGGGCCAAGGCTTACGAATTATTTGCAGAGTAGATATAATTTCGTCAGATGAATAACATATCCATCTCTCACACTCATTATAGCAGGGATTAAAAAAACAACAGCATAGTGTTTCCTTTTTAATTCAGCTGGCTTTTTCCAAAGTAAAATATATAGAATCATACCTGATCCCAGAATTATGTATGCTTTTAGACCAAAGGAATAAAATATGTTTTATTAAAAGAAAATGGGAGGGGGGCAGGTCTTGAAAATGAAGCCATGATTTCTTTAATCAACTTTAGTCATTAATTGCTAGAGAAGTAAGAGTTCAGCATTAATAGGCCATGAGATGCATTAGAAAAAGAAAATGGTACCTTATATAATCTGCATTCAGAATGGTTTATGGAGGTAATAATGGATCTTTACAGTTAACGGCCAGCTAACTTAAGGGTCCAACTTCTCTGGACAGTCATTTACTGTCAGGAAAGACTGACCCAGAGGTCATTTTTACTTAAATATCATGTAAGTTATAATACTAATATAAGTGCAAAATATATCTAGTAATAAATATTTAAATGAGATTCTATAGCTCACACATGTTCACGTTGCATGGACAAACTGGAAATGAAAGTGAAGTTGAGACCACATGAAGCCCACCATAAAAACTTCACTGGTGCTGTTTTGAAATATCTCATCACTTTTTACCTCTTGTTCAAAAGGGTAGTTTCCTAAGGTCTCATTCAGAACAAAGTTATACCAGTCTTGAAGACAGAGAATCAGGCACAACGCTGAGTTCTGACTGCTTATATTAATATCATGTCCAAAATGCTGACACAGGAGATTGTGGATGGGGATGCAGGGGAGCACTGGCGTCGCTGCAGGGGAGGCGGAGCTCTAAGTTCCGCCGCGGTCCGACCCTCCGTTACACCGGTGCACGAAGTGGCCCTGCCCCCTCACCTTCGGAACCACTCAAGGCGGTGAAAGCAACGCGCAGCAAAGCTTTCACCGCCTTGAATGGTTCCGAAGGTGAGGGGGCGAGGCCACTTCGTGCACCCATGTAACAGAGGGTCGGACCGCAGCAGAACTTAGAGCTCCGCCCCCCCCCCTGCAGCGACGCCAGTGCAAGGGAGAGCAAAGTGGCAGGCTGTTAAATGTGATGCTAATAGAGTTTCAGACGTGCAAATGATTCTCCCCTCTTCAATATGCAATAATATGTATCTTCAATATGCAATAATATGTAACATCTGACTTGGCCTGAAGGCCAAGCTATGACATCATTGTGCTAGAACATGGCAGGGGTTCTCAACCTTTGGAGGCCCGGGTATCCCCTTATCACGGTCCAATTTTCTGAAGTACCTCCTGCTAATTAACTGCTAATTAATTGGATTAATCAATTAATTAATTAGGTAATTAATTGTTAAATAAAAAGTACTAAAACAATTTTAAATGTGAAAAATGTCTTATTTAACTCTGTGTGTGTGTGTGTGTGTGTGTGTGTGTGTGTGTGTGAGACAGAGATGGAGACAGAGACATATGCAAGGATCTCTTTTTTTTTCTCCAAATCACACTTCCCAAAATCAGCTCCTCCCTCTCCTACCCCACCAAAGTACATTTTCCAAAGTACAAAAATAAGCCCAAAACCAAAATCAGAGAGACAGAAGGGCTCCAAAAATAATTACAATTTAAAATCCATGTTAATTAATACTTAATTAGCTGCTGATGGGGCAGATAAGGGGCAGGGCTTGGTGTACCCCCAACCAGAGGTCCGCGTACTCCTAGGGGTACCCATACCACAGGTTGAGAACCCCTGCCCTAGAGTCCCCAACTCTAGTGTCCCCTTACGCCAGTGTCCCCTCTTACACTATTTAACTGGTGTAAGTCCGGGAGGCTCGTGTAGGGACAGAAAGTCTGGGAAGGGGGATAGGATTTGGTGTGCGCTGACGCCTCCGATCCCACCCCATCTGGTTCACCCACCCCCGCCCTTCCCCCACCCCTTTACGCCCTTGTAACGCTCCCCCCACCCTCCCACTGCCCCTGCACAACTCCGGGCAGCCCTTTCCTGCTCTGGCGCTTTTGGATCTGCAGTGGTGCAGGTGGGATGGTGCAGGCCGTCCCGCCAGCACTGCTTATTCGCAGGGTGTCAAACATGTTTTATGGCATATTCGCGACACCCTAGACCAACGCAGGTAGGATTGCACCCTTAATAATCCAGAAGGAGGAGGAACAGTGGTGGAGTGGTAGATTTTGAAGTGCTGATGATGACACCCCCACAGCCACACCCCACAAAGACTACACAACAATAATAAAATCAACTTTAAATGTCTTCAATAGAGTGTTCTCTTTTCTTGCCACTTGTTTTTCCTTTGAAACTTGTTATACTGAATTTAAAACTCTAGCTCATTTCATACCAAACTCTTGGAGTGGGTTGCAATAGTTTAAAAAACAAATAACTGAAAAACTAAATTACAAGATATCCCAGGTGAATATGAACAAAATATTAGCATGCTAACCTGCACATATTGTGGTCAGTGGGACTTACTCCCAGGTACATTTGCACAGGATTGTAGCCTTAATACAACATGAGCTACAAACTGTCTGTCAGGCAGCCCCTGGGAAAGAAGACACCTGAACGTTCCTACTGATGACATCACCGCTCCTCCTGTAGGAGAAGTCATGGAGCTCCACTCCCCCCTCCTCCCACTCTCGATTACACCTTAGACACAGGCACAGAGGTTTATTATTAATAATAAATAATAGATGGAGGGAAATTCTTCTCCCTCTTGCACAACACCAGAACCAGGGGACATGCACTAAAATTGAGTGGAGAGAGAGTTAGAATGGACAAAAGAAAATATTTCTTTACCCAGCGTGTAATTCATCTGTGGAACTCCTTGCCACAGGATGTGGTGATGGCACCTGGTCTGTTGTTGTTCAGTCGTTAAGTCGTGTCCGACCCTTCGTGATCCCATGAACCATATCCCGCCAGGCCTTCCTGTCCTCCACTATCTTCCTGAGTTCGCTCCTTTTCATGTTCGTTGCATTGGTGATGCTGTCTAACCATCTCATCCTTGGCCTTCCCCTTCTCCTTTTGCCTTCAATCTTTCCCAGCATCAGAGTCTTCTCCAGAGACTCCTCTCTTCGCATTAGGTGGCCAAAATATTTGAGTTTCAGCCTTAGTACCTGTCCTTCCAGGGAACAGTCAGGCTTGATTTCATTTAGAATTGACTGATTTGATCTCCTAGCAGTCCAAGGGACTCTCAGGAGTCTTCTCCAGCACCACAGTTCAAAAGCATCTATTCTTCGGCGCTCAGCCTTCTTTATGGTCCAACTCTCGCAACCATACATTGCTACTGGGAACACCATCGCCCTGACTATACGAACTTTTGTTGGCATGGTGATATCTCTGCTTTTTATTATGCTGTCTAAGTTTGCCATAGCTTTCCTTCCAAGGAGTAAGCGTCTTTTAATTTCATGGCTGCTGTCTCCGTCTGCAGTGATCTTGGAACCCAAAAAAGTAAAATCTGTTACTGCTTCCATTTCTGCCCCTTCTATTTCCCAGGAATTGATGGGACCAGATGCCATGATCTTAGTTTTATTAATGTTGAGTTTCAAGCCAACTTTTGCACTCTCCTCTTTCACTCTCATCAAGAGGCTCTTTAGTTCTTCTTCACTTTCTGCCATTAGGGTGGTATCGTCTGCATATCTGAGGTTGTTGATATTTCTCCCGGCAATCTTGATTCCGGCTTGTGATTCATTTAGCCCTGCATTTCTCATAATGTACTCTGCATATAAGTTAAATAAGCAGGGTGACAATATACAGCCTTGTCGTACTCCCTTCCCAATTTTGAACCAATCAGTTGTTCCATGGCCGGTTCGAACTGTTGCTTCTTGACCCGCATACAGGTTTCTCAGGAGACAGGTAAGGTGGTCTGGTACCCCCATCTCTTTAAGAATTTGCCACAGTTTGTTGTGATCCACACAATCAAAGGCTTTTGCGTAGTCAATGAAGCAGAAGTAGGTGTTTTTTTGGAACTCTCGTGCTTTCTCCATGATCCACCGCATGTTGGCAATTTGATCTCTAGTTCCTCTGCCTCTTCGAAACCCAGCTTGTACTTCCGGTAGTTCTTGGTCCACGTACTGCTGAAGCCTAGCTTGTAGGATTTTGAGCATAACCTTGCTAGCATGTGAAATGAGTGCAATTGTACGGTAGTTTGAACACTCTTTGGCACTGCCCTTCTTTGGAATTGGAACGTAAACTGACCTTTTCCAATCCTTTGGCCACTGCTGAGTTTTCCAAATTTGTTGGCATATTGAGTGCAGCACTTTCACAGCATCATCATTTAGGATTTTAAGTAGCTCAGCTGGGATATCATCATCTCCACTAGCTTTGTTGTTAGTAATGCTACCTAAGGCCCACTTGACTTCACTCTCTAGGATGTCCGGCTCTGGGTCAGTGACCACACCAGCGTGGTCATCAGGAACATTAAGATCTTTCTTGTATAGTCCTTCTGTGTATTCTTGCCATCTCTTCTTAATCTCTTCTGCTTCTGTTAGGTCTCTGCCTTTTTTGTCCTTTATCATGCCCATCTTTGCACAAAACGTTCCCTTGATATCTCCAATTTTCTTGAAGAGATCTCTAGTCCTCCCCATTCTGTTGTTTTCCTCGATTTCCTTGCATTGTTCATTTAAGAAGGCCTTCTTATCTCTCCTTGCTATTCTCTGGAACTCTGCATTCAGTTGTTTATATCTTTCCCTTTCACCCTTGCTTTTTGCATTCCTTCTTTCCATAGCTATTTGTAAAGCCTCATCTGACAGCCACTTTGCTTTCTTGCATTTCTTTTTCTTTGGGATGGTTTTCGTTGCTGCCTCCTGTACAATGTTACGAACTTCCGTCCATAGTTCTTCAGGCACTCTGTCTACCAGGTCTAATGCCCGAAATCTATTCTTCACCTGGTCTAGATGCCTTTAAAAGGGGTTTTGGATAGATCAGGTCTCCTCAAACTACGGCCCGCGGGCCAGATCCAGACCCCAACGTTGTTAGTCCGACCCGCCCGCCCGGTGACTTGCCGTTGCCACCGCGGCCGCCCAGTACTAATGGCTCGCCCACTGATTGTTTGAGTCCTCTTCTTGCGGCTCAGCCGCTTCAGAGTAGGGCAGGCCAAGACAACGCTAAAGCGGCGCATGCGCAGAACGCCGCTCAAAGCCTTGCCCTCAGAAGGGCCGAATGCTCAGCCCTTCTGAGGGCAACGCTTCGAGCGGCGTTCTGCGTATGCGCCAGTGCCACTTTAGCCTGCCTTACTCAGAAGCGGCCGACCCGACGAAGAAGAGGACTCAAAGCAGCAGCAGGCGAGCCATTAATACCGGGCGGGTGATGCGGCAAGCAGGGGGGGTGATGCGGGGGGGTGACGCACTGGGGGGACTATAGTCCAGCCCCCAACAGTCCCGCCCACAACTATAGTCCCGCCCACAAGTCCGCCCCCCAGCAGTTTGAGGGGCAGTGAACTGGACCCCTGGGAAAAACGTTTGAGGACCCCTGGGATAGATTCATGGAGGAAAAGACCATCACAGGTTACAAGCCATAAGCAACCTCCTGGTTTTAGAAGTAGGTTTTCTCAGGTGTAGGTGTAGGGGAGTGACAGCAAAAAGGCCACTTTAAAATTCTGTTTGGAAGTGCTAGCTTCAGTCAGTGGAGTTTCTATTGTGCCAGGTGCAGTGGAGTTTCTTTGTGCCAGGTGCAAGGGAGTGGCAGCAGGAAACAGGTTATCTTGTTGTCTTGTGTGCTCCCTGAGGCATCTGGTGGGGCCACTGTGAGATACAGGAAGCTGGACTAGATGGGCCTTTGGCCTGATCCAGCAGGGCTCTTCTTATGTTATTATTATTATTATCATCCTCATGTTATGCATTTAGGGAAGCAAGGCATAGGTTGAGTTTCTCGCCTATGGCTACTACTCAGCATGTTCACAGCAGGCTTGAATTTGATCCAGGGCTTCCAAGCAAATACATCCAACCGCACGCTGCATTTATTATCGAGAAAGATGCAAATACGTCAAAATGGTTTAGAAGATGAAAAACCTGCTTGCTCAATGAAATTTGAGTGTGTTCTACAGAGAATGCGTAAGTTCCTGGGGCTGGTTGCATTTCAACGGGGTGCCAGTTCTCTCATCACAGTGGTGCCATCTACAAACATGGCTATCACATGGTGCTTCCCACTCATGCAGACGCAGCAACCATAGCAGAGCAGTCTTTGTGAATAAGCACAAAGACTTTAGTTTAACAGGCCTTTGCAAAACTCTGACCAGCTGAATACACATGGGCTGAATAGACAGGTCAGTGCTTTTCACCTTCGAGCCTCAAAATTTGGATGGATGGAGAATTATTGAGGACATGTTTACACATCCATAGGATGTCCACAGTATCCTTGAATGACTATGACTTATGTTTGTTTTATTTTAAAGAACATGTGGTGATGGACACATATTTGTTCTGTCTTCCATTTTCAGGTAACAACTTTGTGTCTTACAGTGTTCCTATAGACTTCTACCCTAACTCCATACGCCAATCCAGGGGTGCCAAACTCATTTCATGCAGCAGGCCGAATAGCATTCATGGCACCTGCTGAGGGTCAGAAATGATGTCATTAAGCAGGAAGTTATGTCATTAAGCAGGAAGAGACCTGAAATAAGCATGTTGTTCTCACCTAACTCATTAGCTGCAAAAATTAGCTTGAATACATGGAAATGGTGGTGGTGTCCCTTTAAGCAAAGCTCCGCCTCTCATTCTCATTATTTTTCAAATATTTTCAATTCGTGGTTGGTTTAATCCACTGATGTGGGACTTGCGGATACGGAGGGTTCACTGTACATACCTTGCTACTGCATGTGTCTGAAGTTGGTCCTTGAAGTTTTGTATATTCAGTCCCTTAATCTGAACTATTAAATGATGGTGTGGCCACAATATTTGTTCTTATTTATTTTTTTAAAAAGTTGTCTTTCTATTCTTTAAAAAAAAAACACATAAGCATGGTTCCTTAAGATCTTGGGTTCCAAAGTCTTATGAGACCTCAGAACAGCATTGGCGGCCTCCAAACCTTTGCTGTGCAGATCTCTGTGCACATCATGAAAAGCTTCTGCAGGCCAGATGAAGAGCTTCTGGGGACCAGATATGCCTGCGGGCCTGAAGTTTGACACCCCTGCTCTAGTCAATCAAGAAATATTTCTTCCCTGGTGCTCGGCATTTTGATAAGTGGAAACTGGGTTACAGCTACTTCCATTGGGCTCATTGCCAATGCCATAAATGTGGCTATATTTTCTGAAAGATGGCCACTACTATCTGAAAGTTCGGAAATGCTAACTGTAATTAAAAAAAACACTTTTTGAAATCCATTTTGAGGATTTATACATTGTGACAAATGCTTCTCATCATGCATAATGTGTTCACATTAACAGACAGTTGAGTTGTTCCTTTAAGTGACTATTAACTGTCAGGAATGATTTATTTTGTCCCAAAGAGATTTCTTCTTAGGTGACCCAGTTAGACACAAACCTATATAGTCTACTGCTTGGAAGCAGCTTTTTATCAAGTTCTACAAGGATGGAAGAGACTAACAGCATCAGGCTGCAAGCATACATGTACTAAACTCAAAAAGCAGAGGCTAACATTCATCTGGAACAAGAGAAGGAGAGACACTCAAAGCCTGAAAGAGCTGCAATAATAGAACGATTCTGGGCTCATTATGAAATCTCTATGTCTCTATTAAGACCCTACACCTCTATACCTACCGGAGAGTTACTCAAAGCCTGAAAGAGCTGCAATAATAGAAGAACAAGTGTTTTGGTTGATCTCCTTTGCATATGAATAAAAAAAATATTCTGCTCACCATCCATCCACACCTATGAAATCTCTACTTCTCGATTAAGACCCTACCCCTCTATACCAGAGAGTTTTGACACTGGTTGGTCACCTGCCAAACTGCTGAAAAAGTCAGGCCTGTGTGATCACCAGCGAATCGCTATGTTAGACCCATATTAGTGCTGGCATTTGCCCCATTTCCAGTTTGCACTTTTTTGTGTCATTCATGATGCAGACCTGTTGCTGAACCTGTACTAAGCATAGTCACATCTTGGCGGGCCTTGTGGCTGGATATCCACATAAAGCTCATCAAGTGGCAAATGGCTGGTTCTAGCCCGATTGACGGAGGAGAGCACAGAGTGTGCCCTTTGGGAATCAGGCCTTAGCTCCGTGGTAAGGCACATGCTTTGCCCTAGATTCAATCCCTACCATCTGGGAAAGCCCATTGTCTGAAACCATGGAAAGCTGCTTCCAATCAGGCAGTGTAGGTAATACTGAGTAGTAGGATGGACCAATATGGACTTGGTATAAGGCAGCTTTCTAATGTTCAATATGTCAGCTGCACATGCCAGGTACTCAACACACCTGTTCTTGCACTGAGAGTTGTGAACGGCCCAGAAAAATAGCACTCATTTCAGTTTATATCTTGTTCCTTTTCTCAGACAAGCAAGAGTCAAGGCAATTCTCCTCCCCCCCCCCTTTGGCATCTTAATATAGCTTTTACACAAGGCTACACTCCCAGATGTGCCGTAAGTTACTGGGCTTTACTCCAGGCTCAGTCCAAACTTCGAGGTTCTCTCTCTGGCCTGACCACATCTAGGCTCCACCCACAGGCCCAAAAGGTTCCAGCCCCAGACACTCCCAGGTATCAGAATGTTTTATTTCAGGAGTTGGCAACCCTAGTTATATATGTCAACCTGGAAATAAAAGAAGCTGCAAGTCCATATGCTCATAAGAACATAAGAACATGAGCCCTGCTGGATCAGGCAAAGGCCCATCTAGTCCAGCTTCCTGTATCTCACAGTGGCCCCACCAGATGCCTCCGAGAGCACACAGCCAACAAGATAACCTGTTTCCTGTTGTCACTTCCTTGCACCTGGCACAGAGAAAACCTACTTCTAAAGCCAGGAGGTTGCTTATGGCTTGTAACCTGTGATGGTCTTTTCCTCCATGAATCTATCCAAACCCTTTTTAAAGACATCCATTGAACCTCAAGTGCCACCTGGTTCACTGCTTCATTCATTCTAGGATGATGTTGGACAATGATTTTCACAAAGCGCTGTGGCTGAAGCCTGCATAGGCAAGTCATCATAAATCCTATGCAGGTCTATTCAAAATTACATCCCATTGAGTTCAATGGAAGTTACTCCCAGTGCTGTAGACTTGAGTCTATTGACTTGGACGTCTAGTCGGACACAAGTCGACTCGGACTTGACTCGGCGATTGTAAAAGACTCGAAAGACTCGACTCGAGACTTGGAGCCTTTTACGACAAGTCGAATTCTATTCAGGTTTAAACCCGTTTTCCCCATTACATAGATAGGGACTCGCAACTCACAACCAAAGATTCGGGACTTGGGGGCAAAGACTTGGGACTTGACTTGAGACTTGGACGCAGAGACTTGATCCACATCCCTGCTTACTCCTAAGTGTGTATAGGATTGCAGCCCTTGTATTCTGAATGTGTCATTTGCAGATTATTGAGGTCTGGCGATGGTTGCACATACTATATAATCGTGTGCATGCATTTTTATGCAGCCACATTCACCTTTCCTGTAATGTTATTTCAGACACAATCTCCCAGCTGAGAGTAACAAACAGCAAAAGGAGAGAGAGGTTAAGAGAAACAATATCGGTTTATTCTCTAGCAAGTGCTACTAAAGTCACGAGATCCATATAAAGAATATTATTTTTTTAAAAAAGTCTTTATTTGGGCCATTTATTTAAATGTCCTTGATGTATTCAGAACAGATATATTCAGATTCTTTGCTCCATGGGGAAAATGATCTCTGTTAGGACTCAGCATATAATTTGCATTACTTTTAGAAAAGAAAAAAAGATGAAACATTTCTGTGGAATACTTTATCCGCTGAAGAACTCGGGTTTTTTGACAATTGGCAAGTGGGCACTTGAAACTGCTTCTTTATGGAAGCTTCTCCATTTGGCAAGCAGCTCAGTGAAAGACCACATACTTGGAGGATGTCCCAGGTCCAATCTCTGGTATCTCCAGCTAGGGCTGGGAAAGACCCCACCTGAAATCTGGAAATCTACTGCCAGTCAGCACGGCAATACAGGTGTGCCCCACTTAACGCCGTTCCACCTAACAACCCCCCCTCTGTATACACAAGGGGGCCTCAGGCACAGGCTTACCAGATGCTCGCCGGGACGGGAGCGGTCTACCCTTAAGGGGGCGGGGCGTGGGGGGCCAGAACGCGACACGTTCTGGCCCCCTCCACACCCTGCCCCCTTAAGGGTAGACCGCTCCCGTCCCGGCGACCATCTGGTAAGCCTGCTCAGGCAGAACATCGTTGGTCACTTTCTCTACCTTTGGAAGTTTGAGGTCTCTCCAGAGGCCTGTTCCTGGTTGTGGGTCTCTCCAGAGGCCTTTCCTGGCCTAAAAATGGCCACAGAGGCCTCCATAACGCACTTCTGGTTTCTGTAGGTTTCTGTAGGCCATTCTGAAACCCTCAGAGGACTGCAGAGGCCAGAAAAGGCCCCAGAAGAGGCCCATGTCCAGAAAAAGGCATCTGGAGAGGCCTCACACTTCAAAAGGTAGGGAAAGGCCCACTTAACAACAGACCTGCTTAACAATGTGGTTCGGAGACAACTCTACTGAGCTAAATGGACAAATGGTCTCACTCATGTATAAGGTAGCTTCCTACGTTCAAGTGTGTGTGCACCATCTCACCACACGAACCTGCCCATGTTTTGTCTTCATGCTGCCACCAAATGTTCCTAGCAGCTGTTTAGAGTGCATATATACACACATGCTCACAAATTTAGCGATAACCACTTCATGCATTGATAATATGTTCATTGCTTAAACGCTTTAAGTCTTGTCAGATTAAATGCCTAATGCAGAGGTTCCCAAACTCCTGGGTAGAGTTTACTCTGCTGTAAGTCATTGCAGGGAGCCCTGACAGCAGCAACAGCACTCCCGGGATCGCGTCACCACCGCCAGAGGAAAAAAGTGTGTGCTGGTCCTCTGGGGGTGTGGGGTGTGGGGAGCCTGTGGACCCCTCTGCACGCCTCCTCACACATCAGAACAGCTCTCTGACGTGATGTGACCCACTTCCGGTTTCAAGCCCAGGAGGGGGAATAGGATTCGGTGTGCACCAGCGCCGCCAATCCCACCCCCTCCAGGGCCTGATTCACCCCTCCCCCCCTGCCCTGTTACACCTCTTCCTTGCCCTATTCTGCCCTCCCCCCCCCCGCCCCTCTGCTGCCTGGCAGTAGCTTACGGCGGGATGACTCAGGCCTTCCTACCGATGCCTCTTACTCCCAGGTCATCGCAAGGCGCTGTGTGGTGCTTTTGTGACAGTGCCTTTAAGCAAAGAAATAAATTCATATAAAAACAGCTTAAACTTATTGCTGTTAAAGTGAAATCTACTGCAGCTTTTTATAAAGTTGTATGAATTCTGTCGGTAACTCTGTAAAGTTTTTATGTACATACGTCTTTTGTTTTTCTTTAAACATCCTGCTGTTGAACTGTGACTGTGTTGGCCTATGGCTTCACCATTTACAGACAAAGCCAATCTCTGAATAAGCCTGCCATGCATACAGGAGCCTAAGGAACAAGCAGAGCAAAGCCTAATCTGGATATTGCAGTTCTGCTGTTCATAAAGGAAGTAGAACTCAAGCAGACTTTTTCAAGGGCTTTCTCCCTGTGCGTGACAGGATAAGGAGACATCATTTGACCCCAGAAAATTACAGGTTAACAACTCAAGCTTACACAAATACTTCAGGCTGTGGCCATAACAGCAGTTGCTTTATGAACAGGAGGAAGCAACGCTTGAAAAAGGCTAAGCTCTGAACCCAAAGCGTTGAATTCAAAAATCTAAATTGGAGGACCTGGGGGTTACCTTCCCTGATGGGATTCTGCCGCTTATTCTTTTATGGTGTAGGGTATTTTTTTTTCTTCCAAGAAGTAGCTTGACAGGATGGTTGTGCACCCATAGTAGTTTACACTTTTTAAAAAAAAAAAAAGTGAAAGCAGACTTTAGTAGGATTTAAGCAGGCAGCCAAATTGTGATGACCAGCATTGTAGACTAAGTTAACATACTGTATTGCCTTTTAAAAAAGCAAACTGACAGCAGCCTGAGCGTCTCTAATTTTTCAGCTGTGGAAGCGCTTTTCTTCCTCTCCTTTACATAGAATTTATCATTTGATCACAGCATTGCACATCCAGTTGCCTGCCACCACAATGGGCCAGAAATTATTATAATTAATTATAATTCTTAATAATTATAAATTATTTCCAGGCAAGTATGCTTAGAGGGGAAAAATGTTCTTGTGTGAAATCTTCATTAAGGGTGTTCCATTGGAAAAATGGGAAAAAAGAACATTTTTTCACACATCCCCCTCTAATCATAGGTAAAGGTAAAGGTATCCCTTGACAATTAAGTCCAGTCGTGTCTGACTCTAGGGAGCGGTGCTCATCTCCGTTTCAAAGCCGAAGAGCCAGCGCTGTCCGAAGACGTTTCCATGGTCATGTGGCCGGCATGACTCAACACCGAGGCACATGGAACGCTGTTACCGTCCCGCTGACGCGGTACCTATTAATCTACTTGCAATTTCTTGCTTTTGAACTGCTAGGTTGGCAGGAGCCATTGCATGAATTCGAACTGCCGACCTTTCGATCGTCAGCTCATGGTTCAGTGGTTTAACCCACTGCGCCACATACTTGCCTGGAAATAAATCCATTGATTTCCATTGCAATCAATGGAACTCACTTCAAAGAATACAAGTTTAGAAGAATTGAGGGACAGATATCTGAATTTTTGGAATCAGCGCCCCAGATATACCCAAGAATATATACCCAAGAATAGGTCTACCATTGAAGGCATCAAAATGTGTGTTGGGTTGTGTAAGCTTTCTCCATTTACTTCCTCATACTTGGAACTAGCTTCTTGCCTTCCAGCTCTCTTCAATAGGACTGTGCTGATGTCCTTTCACTTTTGTATATTGACTATGTGTGGGGCAGCACAATCCTATGCATGTCTACTCAGAAGTAAGTCCCATTATGTTCAATGGGGCTTACTCCCAGGAATGTTAGCATAGGATTGCAGCCGGGGGGGGGGAGGTAAGACTGGGAGGTAAGACTGCACCTGCTGTGCCCACTCCAATATCAGCAGGTCTGGTGCTCCCAACTTTCACGCTTTTAGCCAACAGTACAAAGCCGACTGGAATGTTTATGTGCATAGCGCCTCCAGGCAATCAGGAACCCTGCAGGGTTCTTAGCTTGGTTACATGGAGCGACTCTGTGCAAACAGTTGTAAGCACATAGGCCACCATTCAGACCTTCTGCTGAACTCCTCAAAGTCAGGGGTGGGACTGCCATGCACAGCCAAATTGTCTGCGCAATCCTGCACAACTAAACAGTGCCAGAATGAGCGTTCCAGCACCAAGAGACGTCGCAAACATGCCGTAAAGCACATGCGCAATGACTCATGAGCAGGGAAGGCCGGCGCAGAGAACAGCCTTCCCTGCTCCATCGACGGAGCACCCCTGCGGCCGGCGCCGAACCCAGGTAAGGATCCGGCGGGCACAGGGGCGTTTCACCGGGCGATGGAGGTGGGCCATTGGTCCAGCCAGCCCGGGATGGGGAGGGGGATGGCTTCGGCCATATCCCATCCCCTGCCAGGCGGCGGAGCCATTACACGGCCTCCTCCTACTTCCGCCAGCGATTTTGCTGGCGGAAATCGGAGGAGACAGTCGGGGCGGCCTGCATTTACACTCGGGGAAGGGGACTTCCCCGAGTAGACCACCTGCATGGTGGCAGCCTGGATGCCAGTACTCAGGACCCGGCAGGCAGCCATGGGCGACCGGCCGGATCCTTACGTAGGATCGGGCTGTGTGGGAAGCAGCTGAGGTCCTGCTTCTCCTTCCACAATTTCATTATGCGTTATAGAAAATGACTCGTCGTTAAGAAACATACAAAAGTAAACAAACAAAACGAGGGACGCAGCATTATAAAAATGTCAGCTAATGAAACAATTGTGAAAGAAACATAGGTGAGCGTATGGTCGCCTTGGTGCTTATATCTCTAGAATGAGATATAATGAAGTTTGCCTTATTTGGTTGCACCAAATGGGAGGGAATAAAAATGGCATTTCCCCTCAAAATGGAATTCCTAGAGTCGAAAAAAAGAGGCAATATTTCTTCCACATGACACCTTCAAGTGAATCTGTAATGTATATAGTATAAGTTGGCATCTTCGCCCGCCCGCCCCAATATTGACTCATCTACTTCCACTTTTGTTCTTCAGAAAACTGAATTTGGATTATGTAAATGAGTTCCCATCCACCAGTATGTCGCCTTCAGGGATGCTTAAGACTCACATAAATCCTCCGAGCTATGTACAAGCACTCCCCAGCACCACACAAATACAGCAAAATGCCGTTTCTGCACTGCATTCCTCCTGTTTACAAAATAGTTCGACACCAAGACTTGGAAGGTCCTTCCGTTCTCCTGCCCCTCAAGAGGTGAGAGGAAAAGATCAGTATTTGTTAGCAGAGCCAGGACACTTTCTAAAATAAAACCATTATTGTCTGCTGTTTCTCTTTTAAAAATGAGGGAAAATATGACTATAATCCAGTGTGAACGCAAAGGCATGATTGTTTCCCAAAGCAGAAACAAAAATCAGCATGAACAATAAATAAATTGTCTGACTGGCAGTCCAGCATTCAATTATTCCACATCTTGAAAAGGCTTTTAGAAAATGGATCTCTTTAGCCTGAAGCTCTCCAGCTTTAAAGAGATGCATTTGTATGCATAACATTTTTTAAATGCACAATGACAATTTGCAAGATTACAAAGGCATTGTTTCAATTATAGCGCTTCTAGTGAAGAATGTGTTTCCCAGGTGAAAGGCAAATGTGTTACCCCACCGAGGAGCACGATAGGCTGCCAATGGTCTGACAAAGCCATGATGGGACCAGGAGCATAAAAAAACAGCAGCCTATTAGTCAGAGGGCATGTAGGAGGGTACTAATAAAACTCATTTGAGGAGAAGCAGAAGCAAGGAAATGTTACTGTATTTCTTCAATTCTAAGACGCATGTTTTTTTCCCAATTAAGCATTTAAAAAAATGGGGTGCGTCTTGGAATCGAATGTCTCCAAAAAGCACCCCAAAATGCTATCTTCTTACTTACCGGGGCTTAGGGGAGCTTCAGGGAGGCCTGCGCGACCCTCTGCAGGCCTCCCTGATCTTCAGTTTGGCGAAAAATGGTGATTTTCGGCCATTTCCGGTTTTCGCGAAGGGTTGCGCAGGCCTCCCTGAAGCTCCCCCAAGCCCAGGTAATGAAGGAAATGGCACTTTCTGGCGGGGCCAGAAATGCTAAGCAAAGGCACTCAGTCATCGTCAGCTGCAGCGCGGGACATGCTGGGGAGAGTTGGTGCTGAGCGAGTAGATTCAATGAAGGGAGGTGAGTCTTACAATCGATGGATTTTTTTTGCCCTGCTGGTGGTACTGAAAGTAAAGGTACGCCTTAGAATCGATGGTGCCTTAGACTCGAAGAAATACGGTAATTGAAAAGAAGTATTAACCTGTTGCATATACCTGGGAGAACTTCTGTGTACTCTAAAGATTATTCAGAAGCGTCGCTATGGTGGGGGCAGTACTGTAAGTTCCACCCCATCTTAGTCCCCATTTACTCTCCATTACGAAGTGGCCCCGCCCCCTCACAGCCATTCAGTGCAGCGAAGGCAACAGGCATTAGACTTACAGGTTTGCCTTTCCTGGTTCTTAATTTTGATTAGTTTTGCTTCAGTTCAAAGTGTTCTGGGCAACTACTTCTATCTATCCATGTATTTTCTGTTTTATACTCGGGAAGATGAGAACTGTTGACCTAGCAGTTTGTGATGCTGTTGACATGGAGAATATTATTTCTTCACTTCACGTGGTCTGCATCCTTCGATAATAAATAAGACTTTCATCTCCCAGAAATACGACGTGAAGGATGCACGAGAATAAGTCAAGTCTTTGTTATTTTACTTAGATGAGCCCCTAATAGTCACAATATTCTTTCCCACATTGGCTCTTTTTACTGCCTGTAGTTTTTGGAATGCATTTCTAAAAGCTGCTGGAAATGTGAGCAAAGTTTAAGTGTATAGAATGAAAGTGCCTATGCACACAATTAGATTATTGTGAAATAAATGCAGAGTTATTTCAAAACATCCAGATCTCCTTCCTCAGTTTGCTGTTCCATGGCAAGGAAATTATATTTTTCCATCTCTCAAACCTCAATATTATTTCACAGGGAAAATGATTTGATTCCTCTCCCTCATGCAGATAGAAAAAAAAAAGAATATACTTTCCTTTAGTGCTTTTAGAGCACTGTGACACTATTCTGGTGGAAATTTGGGGACAAACTATGTCCTGTAGAGGGGCTGTGACAACTACTTGAACTACATTCTGGTGATCAGAATTGGCGAACTGTCCCTATTATGTATGATACTCGTATCCTGTTCCAGGTACTGCTGTCTTTAGCCGCATGGAAGCATGATCAATAAACTCAATGCTAGCAGCATGGCACATACTTTTTATGAGTGCTCCTTAGGTTATGGGCAAAGTCAGCTCTTTTTTTGTCAATGGCATGTCTCCCATAGTGATCACAATCATGGTGAAGGACATGTCTGAAAGTATATTTTATTTTATTTTATTGTAAAAATGTATATCCCAGCTTTTAGGACTGCACAAGGCAGCTAACCATCTAAAAATACAATTAGAGTAAAACATAACGTGATTTAGAACTCCAACCCCAACATAACTCATCAGGCAGCAAATAAAATATCTGTACAAATAACAAGTGAAAATACATTACAACATAAAGGCGGACAAACTAATAGCAGCAATAAAATAGCAGCACTAAAAGCGGGAAAACATGGCAAATACCACAAAAAACAGGCAAAGTTGACTAAAAACAATAAAACCCAATCCTCACTCTCATCCCCAAAAGCCAAATGAAATAGAAAAGTCTTCAGGCCTCACCAGAAACTTTCTAGTGAAAGCACTGTTTTTAAATTCTCTGGAACGTATTTAATTTCAGAGATGCAGTGCCACAACTAAAAAGCCCCTGCTTCTTCCCGCCAACTCTTTCAACTCTGATGGTGGCAGAACTCTCAGCAGGGCCCTATCTGGTGATTTCCGGTGCAATACTGCCTAAAGATACATGGATACAGTTGGGATAACCCAAACCCCACCCTGACCCGCTCCTGCTGCACACTCCATACTGCACACTCCAGCAGTCCATGGGATACTATAGCAGTTTGTGAGATCGGCCATCGTATCCCAGGAGTAATGTTGGGCTGTTAGGCTTCTATGATGCCCAAACAGATATTGTTGTTGTTCAGTTGTTAAGTCGTGTCCGACCCTTCGTGATCCGTGCTGGAGAAGACTCCTGAGAGTCACTTGGACTGCTAGGAGATCAAATCAGTCAATCCTAAATGAAATCAACCCTGACTGTTCCCTGGAAGGACAGGTACTGAGGCTGAAACTCAAATATTTTGGCCACCTAATGTGAAGAGAAGACTCTCTGGAGAAGACTCTGATGCTGGGAAAGACTGAAGGCAAAAGGAGAAGGGGAAGGCAAAGGATGAGATGGTTAGACAACATCACCGATGCAACGAACAGTGTCATATTGAACTCAAAGATACCATATTTCCCCCAAGTGTAATCTCAAACTGGCAATAACATATCCAGCTTTAAAACGAGTGTGAATATCACATCCACACTAACACATTCATCATGCTAGACAAATCATATTGCTTTTCTTATCTATGCACTCATTTCATTTTACTTCTTACTGATTTCTATGCTGTTCAGCTTTTAAACGCATTTAAGCTTATTCAAGATCTAAAATGTTACACCATGAAGGAACAAATATGCCTCCTGTATCCTCAATAAGCTCTCTGCCTTGTTTCCCTCCCCTGCAAACCAGACCCTGTCCAATTTACTCCTAATTAGCTACAATGTGATATGGGGGGGGGGAAGGGGATTCAACGTACCAATTATAGCTAATTAAAAAAGGAGAGGATCACCCTTCTATTTTTCTCATGTTTTGTTTCTCGTAAAACATTGTTTCTCAATGTGCCAGGAATTTGTCACTTAGTGATGCTGGGAACTGGTAATATTCTGTGAAACCTATGCAAGCATTATAATATCAAATTATTTTAGCATAGAGTGCGCATAAATCTTGGACTCATTTCAAGAGCCATGAACAAGTCTTGCCCCATTACAGAACATGCCATGCCACTCAAGATACATTCCAGGAAGTTGTATTCAAAAAATTAATAAAGTTTAGATAATCAACTTCTCCTCTTAAAAATAGGCGTCCTTAGGCCAAATATGGAGAAAACAAGTCATAAATATTTGAAGGCCAACTCAAACTGCACGGAACAGATTTTAATAAATGAATTTACATGCTGGGGCTCAAACATTAAGCTGCCACACTTATGATTAATTGGGGTGGAATGTAATTAAAGGGAAATGTCTCTAAGAAAACAGAGTTGTGTTCTGACAGTGGCGCGATGGCGGCACTATAAATGGTACAAGTGTTTCGCAGTAAGAGAAGGAAAATGGTTTAATAAGAATTCTGTTCCTCGTATATCCCTCAGCTGTTACAATGTCTGTAAAAGTGAATTTCAATAAGGTGATAGTGGGAGGACAAGGTGAACATCATTATTACTGGACAACAGTAGCAAATGGCTCTTACGAGAGTGACTTTGCATTGCAACACATTGGACTGCGAAGCTAATATCTGTTAATGAAAACCAATGTGACCAATAGCTTTATGCCATTACATTCATAATTATGTGTCCTGTTGTACATAGTATGACTAGTGGTAGAGTGGTAAATGTTAAAATGCAAGAGCTCTTCAGGACACCCGTATTATGTGGCAGTCCTGATCTTTTGGGATTTTCTTGATCTGTGTCTCTAGCCTAGGTTAGGTACCAGCAAGACATGGAGCCCAAGCTAGACTTATGGGCTTTTTGACCGAAGGTGGTTCAAGCAGGAATCAAACCAAATTCAAAAGGATAACCCTTTCTTCTACAGCCCCTCCCCTTGATTAAATGCCGAATCCCCACGGACGTTTCTTGAGTGGTTACACCTTGCCCAGTGTAGAAGCCCGCCAGCCATTGGATGAACCACAGACGCAGGTGCAATATTGGAAAAAGACTGCGTTGGTGTAGCTTGGCCGTCACTTGGACGCCAATGCAACTCTGCCAGGGGAGAAGTCAAAACAGGGAAGTGATTGGAGTGTACATCAGTCCATACCCCCTCTTCAGACAACTGGCACACACACACCCGCCACCAGAAAAACACTATGTCAACAACAGAGCTGGTGTCGGTAGGAGGAGCCTCATAGCCTAGGGAACAATGGGGAAGGGGGAAAGAACAGAAAATTGTACCACCTGCCACCCTGTCCACTTTCCGATGAAGGTACCGTAGGATACCCACATTTGGCAGCAAAGCACAGCAAACCAAGATGGTTTGTTATCAATGAGCTCACAGTGGTCACTTCAGGCAGGCTGTAGGCTTCCCTTGGGATCTGTACTGTGTCTTTGTCTGTGGGGCAGCTGCCTACAGGGATCCACACTCCTGTCCCGCTCTGCCTTTTTGAAAGGAAGAGCAAAAAGAAATGAGGTCCTTAGCAGTAGCAGTGGCAGAGGTTAATGACACTGCTGGACTGGCCAGAGGCGTTTCTACGGTAGGGGCGGTACTGTTAGTTGTGCCACGTCCTAGTTCCCGCTTACAACCCAGAACGAGGAGGCCCCGCCCCCTTGCCGTTGGAGCCATTCCGTCTGGCGAAGGCGACGGGCAGAGAGTCTCCTGCCCGTCGCCTTTGCCGCACAGAATGGTTCTGACAGCGAGGGGGCGGGGCCTCCTCGTTCCGGATTGTAAGCGGGGACTAGGATGGGGCGCAACTGACAGTACTGCCCCACCGTAGATACGCCTTTGGGACTGGCGGCGGCAGCCCCTCCCGCCACTGTTTCAACATTGCTAGTAAGCGTGACCGCAGAGGTGAGTAAAACGACGAACCCAGATGCTGGCGGCTGCAACGCTCTGCCATGCGCTCACCTGCACCTGTGGTGGCTGTTGCACCCCAACTCCTGAGCAAGTTGGCCCTGTTCCTCTGCATAATAGAAAAGGCTAGTGGAAAATGCAGCATCATTTTCTGTTGACATGGGATATGTTGTGTGAGAGAGCCATTTGAATTTCAGTGATAATCTCTGACAACGGTGCTGTTCAAATCAAATCATCTGACGATGCTGTCCTGTTCCTGTAGCCAGATGTGGTCAGTATGCATTATGCGCCACTGATTGGCATACAGAGAGTGACAGCATCTGGCTTTTCATCCTGAGGGGGCTGTTTAACCATTCAAGCATGATGCATTATCATTCTGAATACGCAGAATGCTGGTTTGAATGCTATCATCACATACAACTCCTTGCGCACCAATCTGAGCTCCTTGGAGGAAGAATCAGCTAGAAATGTAATAAATAACTAAAACAGGGCACAATTCAGCCAAAGTTATGCACTTTGAAAACCTCCTTGTTTTAATGAGACTGAAGCATGTGCTTAACTCCACCATTGAGTCTTTGAATACATATCATTTTGGCTGGATTGTGTCCCTTGGTGTCTTTCTGAACAAATGCCCTAAAACATTGTACAGAAGATTGGGCTGCATTTATTTCAGTGGGAACTACAGCAGCGCCAAGATGCTATGGTGGATGGGGGGGGGGGCAACAAGAAGACCAGCCAGAGGAAAGTAAACACTTTAAAAAAAAAATCAAAACATTTTTACTTACCTCTTCTGGTCACCTATGGGTCACTTCAGACCCATGCCATCTATGAAGCTGGCATAAGTCCAAGGAAAGGAAGGGATCAGGACAGGTTGGAAAATGGGGGATAGGATCCAGTGTGCACTTTTGCCACTGAGATCCAGCCCTCGCCTGTTCCCCTCCCTGCCCAGAACCTCCCCCAAACTGCCCACGATCCACCCCTGCAGCCACCTTGTCTGGGTCGGTGGAGTGTCCGGGTGAGTCTGGCATGCGTGCGGTGCCAGTGGCTATTTTCCCCAGTGACTCCATCGCATGTGACGGTGGTGTGGCTTTTGTGCTGCTGCAATGGGGCCTATGGCAGTGAATCACAAGATCCGCGGCCATAGGACCTTGACAGGATTGAACCATTAGCCATGACTAACGGGTAGCCCAATCCTGTGTAAGGATACACGGCTGGCATAAAGGGTCGGCCGCTATATCCTAAGCCCATTGTGGGCTACCCCGGAGCTGCTAGGCTGCTCCTCGGGTGAAGGGGAAGTTTGACCCCTTCCCCGGGTGTAAGCGAGCCCGGGGCCTATGGGCCTCCTTGGATGTACGCCAGGTCCAGACCTGATGTACATTCAGGGAGGCTGTGTAAGGCCGCCCTGGACTGGGAAGGGGCTTAGGATATCGGCGAAGCGTGCCGCCGATATTCCGCGCCCTCCCAGCCCG
Source organism: Plestiodon gilberti rubricaudatus (assembly GCA_026170595.1). Lineage (NCBI taxonomy): Eukaryota > Metazoa > Chordata > Lepidosauria > Squamata > Scincidae > Plestiodon > Plestiodon gilberti. Next base: position 158,413,416 of record JANXHW010000005.1, on the reverse strand, counting down.
GGCCGGCCAATGGCCATCCCTGGCTGCCCTTGCACTGACCGGTGCAGGACTTACCTCCGTCAGCGGCTGAGGGGGCTGGAGTGAGGGCCACTGGCTACCACGCCAGCAGCCCTTACTCCTTATCACCGCAAACGTGCTTTACGAATTGCACCTTAAACATAGGATACAGCCCATTAAAATCATCGTGGCATCACTAGCTCTCACCATAAAGCCATTTGCTAGACGGGGGAAGTGTTGCCAATGATCTAACTTTCCAAAACGTGTACAGTTTCTCCTAACTCCATCTTTTTTCCTAAGAGTTACCCAGGAGTTCGCCCTGGCAGGGGTGAAGTAAATCTTTCTCTCATCAGGATCGATTTACCAATAATCTTTCACCCACAACCACTTAAACCTCTGCACAGCTGGTCTTACAAATACATATTTCCTTTTCCTTGTTTCGCTATATCTCTTAATAAAATCTATATTATTTTGGAAAACTTGGTCTTATGGTCACTGGTAGCCTAATTGGAAGCACTTTGAGATTGTTTTCTCTGCTATCCAGTCAAAGATTTCAAAAAGCCATTTACTCCATTTTGTTCTCTTGCATTTAGCTGAACTGGGCCCAAGTCTGGTATACATGCGGCATACATGTGTGAATGTGTATGAGAGCAGTGTTGGCAAGAGAAGGAAAAAAATTGTGGTTCTTCATAATCAAAATTGCCCGCTTGACCCTTGTCCGGCATGGCTGATTAGAGCTTCCTGGGCGGGGCTGGCCGAGTGGACAGGGAGGGTGGTAAATTCATCTCTAAGGGAGGGGGTGATGCCGCCGTCTTTGAAGCAGGCGGTGGTGCGCCCCCTCCTGAAGAAACCCTCCTTGGACCCCACTATATTGGACAACTTCCGGCCAGTCTCAAATATCCCGTTTCTGGGCAAGGTGATCGAGCGGGTAGTGGCGTCTCAGCTCCAGAGGGTCTTGGAGGAAGCTGATTATCTGGATCCATTCCAGTCTGGCTTCAGGCCAGGGTTCGGGACAGAGATGGCCTTGGTCGCCTTGGTGGATGACCTGCGCCGGGGACTGGACAGGGGGAGTGTGTCCCTGTTGGTCCTGCTGGACCTCTCGGCGGCATTTGACACCATTGACCATGGTGTCCTTCTGGGTCGGTTGGCTGGGTTGGGGCTTGGAGGCACCGTTCTGAGGTGGTTCCGCTCCTTCCTGGCTGATAGATCCCAGAAGGTGGTGCTGGGGGATGCTTGTTCGGCACCCTTGCCCTTGAGGTGTGGGGTGCCACAAGGGTCAATTCTATCCCCCATGCCACTGGGAGAGGTCATCTGGGGGGTTGGGGTAGGGTGTTATCAGTATGCTGATGACACCCAGCTCTTTCTCTCCTTTCCACCCAACTCCAAGGGGGCAGTCGATGTCCTGAATCGTCTGGAGGCAGTTGGGAGCTGGATGGGGGCAAACAAGCTGAAATTAAATCCTGATAAGACAGAGGTTCTTTTGGTCCAGAAGTCTACGACTCAGGTACTGGATCATCGTCCTGCTCTGAATGGGGTTGTACTCCCTCTGAAGGAGCAGGTCCGCAGCTTGGGGGTTCTCCTGGATGCGCAGATGCTCCTGGATTCCCAGGTGGTGGCTGTGGCCAGGGGGGCTTTCGCCTAGCTTCGGCTGGTGCGCCAGCTGCGACCGTACTTGGATCGTGCAGACCTGGCCATAGTAACCCATGCCCTAGTGACATCTAGACTAGATTACTGCAATGCGCTCTACGTGGGGCTGCCTTTGAAGACTGTTCGGAAACTGCAACTAGTGCAGAATACGGCGGCCCGGGTGGTTGCCGGGGCTTGTCGGTTCGACTCAGTTGGACCGCTGCTTCGGCGGCTACACTGGCTGCCAGTTCGTTTCCGGGCACAATTCAAAGTGCTAGTTTTGACTTTTAAAGCCCTTAACGGCTCGGGTCCAGGGTATTTGAGGGACCGCCTCCTTCCTTATAATCCGACCCGCACTCTGAGGTCATCAGGGGGGGCCCTGTTAACCGTGCCGCCATTGACAGAAGTGAGGGGGATGGCGGCGTGGAATAGGGCCTTCTCGGCTTTGGCGCCCCAATTATGGAATTCCCTCCCCCTGGAATTAAGAACGGCTCCCTCTTTAGAGACCTTTCAGCGGGGCCTTAAGACATTTTTATTTAGACTAGTATTCGATGTCTGACATGGTGGGCTGACATTTAACTTTTAACCTTGAACAAATGGTTTTTAACAACTGTAAATAGAGGTGACCCACTGGGGTTGTTTGTTTTAATTGTTTTAATTGTTTTAATTTTTTAATTGTTTTAAATTAAAATAATTAACAATGTATATGTTATTTTAATGTTGTAAGCCGCCTTGAGTGCCCTTGCCGGGAGAAAGGCGCGGCATATAAATTCTTTAGATAAATAAATAAATAAATAAATAAATAAATAAAACAGTTCAAAGAGCTCTGGAAGGATGTATTTTCCTTATAATCTCTTTTTTGCAGGCATCACTACATTAAGCTTGACAAAAAAAAAAACCCAGATGTATTAACCTTTTTCCTAACAAATACTGTAGAAATGAAAAATTAAAACACTAAAGTGGTTGACTTTGAAATATTCGTATTGACAATTCGTTTTAGTCTGTAATGAGTTTTAATTAGAAGCACTTCAAATGTTTTCTAGGGTGTAGTCTGTTGAACCCCATGTTTTGACTAGGCTTACTGTCTTATACTGCTCTATGCAAGGCAAAGAAATAAATGAGTTCAGTACAGGAAATGTTATTTATCTGGACTTCAAAGTTCTGTTTTTCTCCCAGTGTACGTTCACCTAAATAAATTAAAGGCCCATGTTCAACTCTGAGTCACAATTTAACAGCCTCTATAAGGGCAGCCCAATTCTAACTAAATTCCCAATGCAGCGGCACCTGTGTTATATTCGGCACCTGTGTTAAATTCCCATGCACCAATGCAGCGGGCACCTACTTATAACACCTGTGCTGGTTACTCTGCATCACACAGGGGAATTTTGCATGCTGGAGGGTTCCTCAGGGCAAGCCCCAGCATGAGCAACAGGTCAACTTGGATCTGCACCAGCGACATTGCTGGTGCAAGTCTGCGTTGATCTGTGTCGGCGGATCAGGCCCAAGAAGGGGGATAAGAAATAGCACGCAACAGCGTTGCCAATTCTGCCACCTTCCAGGCTTGATCCGCCCATTCCGCCTGTTCCAGCCCTCCCTGCCCTCCTTCGCCCTTACCACACACCTGTGCCAGACTTACCTGCTCCGGTGGGCATCGCTCCAGCCACCAGTGCCAACAGGAAGGCTCTGGCCTTCCTGCCTGCACTGCTAGAAGAAGCGGTGTCACAAAACACTTTAGGGCTTCATTGAAATTGGAGACTCCATACCTCGATCAGATTGCTGAACTAAAGCAAATGTAATTCTTGTAGATGTCAATAAGCCAGCGGCGTACCTGATTAGAATTGCACCTGAGGCGGTGGCAGCAGCCCCAGGGTCAATGGCGCCTGGTGTGCAAGGCGACCCAGAAGTAGGTTGGAGGTGGTGTGATGACGTTGCACATCCTCATGTCACCACCAATGCTTCCGGGTCACCACAATTTGAGCTTGCACAGAGTCAAGAGTGGGCGAGCGGGCCCTTCAGCCAGTGGGCCCTTCAGCTCTACTCACCGCTCTGGTCCTCAGTGAAGAGTCATGCACCCCCTTACCTCCTGCACCAGGGGTGGACCGCCCCACCTACCCTGCCCTTGTTACGCTACTGCAACACACTTACCAATGTGTTTTAGATTTCTGAATGTCATTTATCATCTTGGAGGTATCTGAAACAGGCCACAATTTGTCTGTACGGGAGGCAACATATAAAGATGCCAAACGTGACATTCTGCAGAAGGCTTTTTATGTTGCTGAATTTTCGCTGCTGGCTGCATAACAAACTAATATGATCAGTGAGTGGCAATGCTTACTTGAAAGATATTTCATTTGTAGCATAGTTACAAAGACCTGGAGTTGATGCCAGGCTTTGTTTGAACCATTCATAAAGGATGTTAAGTCTCCAGACAAGAACTGCCATCTGTCCTTTATTGTCTTTTAGCTTTTCTATTTGACCCCAAACAATTTCATAGAACATATTTCAACACCTAGTTCTCATCCTTCAACAACAGTGGGTGGCTTTTAGCCAAACAATTACCATATACAGATTAAAAGGTTTGTTTTAAATTATTTACCATTTCGAATAACTAGGAACACATCCCTTGTGGCAATTGAATGAGAAACAAGTGAAATTCACATCAAAAGTCAGTGTGCACACTATGAACTCAAAATATTACTACTGTTCTAACTGGGAAAGTGTGATGCTGAATATTTATTCTTTAGGACAGGACATCTGGCTCAGTTGGTAGAGCAATCGTCTCATAAATGCCTGAAGATCTGATGGACGGCAGTTCAAGACGGCCGGAAGTTTCTGTATCTGTCAGAGAGCTGCCGGTACGCTGAGCTGATAAGTTGCAGAGGCTCCGTGGGGGAGTGGAACTGCAGCTGCAGCACTTGAGTGGCAGTCAAGGTTGCCTGTCAGCTGAAGCGTGGTAAGGCGAACATCATAGAGAGAGCTGGACTGTGAAAGCAACATCTAGAATGAACGGTTCTACGAAAGATTAGGACATTATTGCAATGTAAAAACCCTTTGGGGTTTAGAACAGCCTGCCCATGTACACCGCCTTTGAATTAAAGTCAGAGGAGAATTCCAATGACCAAGAAAGGCAGTATATAAATACTGTATATTATTATATATATGTTAGGAAGAAAAGATATGGAAAATGGCATGGCAACCCTCCTCGTGCTTTCTGTACATGATACTTTTCCAAAAAGATGTATAGCCAACCGCTCCCAAAGGTTCCGGGACATAAATCACGTTGGACAAAGCTGTCATTGCTCAGAGTCACGTTTACTCTGAAGTAAGTCCTACTGTATTTAATGTGATTTACTCCTGTGTAAGCATACCCAGGTTTGGAACTGCAATCTGTACTCCAGCGAGGGATAAAGAAAGGTGAAGAGAGAACTTAGATACATCAGCCTTATGCATCCAGTTCATCTTTTCTCATTTTACACACGAGTTGATAGTAGCATCACAGCTAAGAGCCTGAGCTACAAATCAGGACACACACACACACACAGTTTGATTCTCACCTTTGCCATGAATTCTCACTAGTTGGTCCCTGGTAAGCCATTCTCTCTCAGCCTCAGATGTAATATTAATACAGCAGGATTGCTGTAAGGACTGCAGCAAGATAATTCATGTGGAGCACTTGGTAGTACTCTCCAAAAGGTAGGCTTACCAGATCTCCAACCGGGACAGAGTGCTAAACCTTTAGGAGGAGGAATGTGGGCAGGTGCAGCTTGTTAAACCTTAGAGCACACAATCCTAGGCATGTCTACTCAGAAGCAAGCCCCATTGTGTTCAGTACAGATTGCTCTAAGGTTTAACAAACTACACCTGCCCACATTCCTTCTCCTAAAGGTCTATCACTCTGTCCTGGTTGGAGATCTGGTAAGCCTATCCAAATGCAGAGTATGACTTTGGGCCTTTGCAAAAGGGAGAGTACCCTTCCTTTCTCCACCTACCCGCTCTGCCCCAACATGTCATGTAAAGATGGGTGCATCTGCATATCCTCATTGGGTGAACACATACAGAGCTCTGAAGGCATAAGGCCTTTTATAGACTAAAGCATGTTTGGCACTGTAAATGGGGATCTCATGGAAGATGCCTTTGGATTCTAGCAATTAGCACTGGGAACTTATGGCTACCGCTTGGAACACCACAGTGCACACTTCCTTCCAACAAAAACTGATGGCAGAATTAAAAACATTCATGATTTCCAGGAATTCCATTGTCGTTTAATAAATAGCTAAAAAACTAAAGCATCTAAGATGTAATATGTCTGACATTTCGCTACTCAAATCGGTAGCAAATCGGTCTCAGAGCAAAACTCACAGAACAAGTTTAACTCCACCACCCTGTCTACTGCTTCAAACACTACCACAAAGGCCCAGATGTAACCAATTGACAGCGCAATCCTGTGTAACCTTGCACCGTTGTAACAGCAGATGCACCGTTGTAACAGCAGATGCACCGGTGTAACAGCAGATGCACCGGTGTAAGCAGCGGCGGAACTTGGGCAGAGCGCGTGGAGCAGCAGTTCCAGGCGCTCGGGCGAGCGGGGGGCAAACTCGGCGAGGGCGGGGGGTGAACTCGGCGAGGGTGGGCGGCGCACTCGGCGCGGGGGGAGAACTTACCGTCGTGTCATTTTGGCCCGCCCGACCTCCCTGGAGCCCGTTCGGCTCCGAAATGCCTTCAAAACCGCCGGGAGGGCGTCTGTCATTTCTGGGTGTAAGTGCACATACACTGACATAAGTGCACTTACACCGGTGTATCTACTGTTACACCGGGGCAAGGTTACACAGGACTGCGCTGCGAGTCACTTGAGGTTTCCCATTTTATTGCAGTCCCATGATTCATGGAAAACAGCTGCAAACCTCTACTACCAAACTGCAGACCAGGACTAACCATACCAACACTTACATACCAACACTGACATACCAAGGGCAACACTAACATTCTTCCCATAGACTAACAGGAACAAAACACATAAGGAACTAACTACTAACTTGTAACGAAGCAGGCATTATGGGTTTTCTAGCCATGTTTATTATTTGAGAAATAAAAACTAAAATCGTACCATCTTCTTAAGAGATTTCTTTCAAACACACCCTCTGGAGACGTGCATAGATAAACATCCTTATTTACAGGCGAAGATGAGTCCTTACTTCTCCTAACAACGTTTCATCCCACACGAGGGACCTTGTCAAGGTAACACAGCATAACACTGCTAGATGACACTGAGAACATGGAGCTCTTGCTAGCATATACCAGTAAAAGCCACGGCAACCGTTAACTGACAACGGAAGCATCAAACTACTAACTACTAACTAACTGATGGGTTTTTGCTTACAGAGATGTGCACTTGATAGCAACCAAAACAGATACTTTCATGTACAATTAAAATGCACGAAATGTGCACAGATCACTAGTTTCAATTCTCTAATTCTTTCCTAAAGCAAAACAGGAAAAGGAGACATAACTTCAAGTGTCAGCATATATGTTTGGGAGGTGAGATTCTGGTCTTTAATCATCTACATATGAATTGGCATGATCCTATTTAATGCAAGTGAGACTGCAACGGGCACTAAGTGCTTTGAACATACTGATGCAAGCAGTAGTATAGCAACCATAGCCAAGAAAAGGTCATAAATCGAAAGCATTTAAATGCAGGATTATGTTACCACCTTTCTATTAAGGTAAAAAGAGAATTCTAACATTCTGCACTATAAAATTCCAGGAACTAGTTTCCATAATTCAAAGCCTCTTCTCTGAAGTTCAGGGATTTTCAACCAATTAGGGTAGTTCATAAAGTTTGTTTGCCATCTTCCTCCCCAGCTATCAAAAAAAAAATCTCTTTGCTTACCCTCTTCCAGCAGCTAGATGTGCAAATTCCCAATTCTCATTAGTTATCAAGTTCATTCACTGTACTCAGAAGCAATTTGTTCTGCTTTAATTACGGTGGTAAACATGCCCTCAAAGCTCAAGGAGGAATTCTTCAGGTCATTTGTTTTCCTCATTTCTTTGTAGGATCTAGAGAAAGATCCCATTCCCCCCCTCTCCCCTGTAGGTTACTTGGCTGTAAAATAATTCAAGGCTTTGCCACTTATAAGTTTCTAGAGAGAATTTCATTCCCCAAGGCATAAAATATGGCTTTGAATTTAGAATGCAACTGGAAGCCCAGCTTGTTTTTAGCAACAAGGTTCCATCAATTACTTTCTGTGTGACCCTGAGCAGGAGAGATGGGGAACTGAAGCTGTGGGGAAATGTGATGTGGCTTAACATCTCGAATATTGGGACCATGGCTCCACAACTCCATTACTAATACTGCCACTAGAATCAGGAGATAACTCCATTTCAGACAGTTAGTAAAGGCGTTACAAATTAAAGTGACTAACGTTTATGATCTGTAAGGTGATATTTTGGTAAACGTTCCATGGAAGCAGCAAATAGCAAACAAACGTGACAGCGCTTGAGGATTCAAAACCATCTACAAACTAGTACACTGAAAGCTTTTGTACACTGAGTGGTTGGAATATTCTAGAATTGCTGGCTGTAAATCAAGACTGGCTAAACTCAATCCAGGAGGCATGTTAGTGAGCCAGCAGACCTCCTGAGCCGACCCCCTCAACCAGGTGCAAAGACAAAGGCAGCACCCATCAAGGACCTTGAACTAGCCAAGGAAGGTCACTTGATTAGCTTGCTCTACAAAAGATCCCATAGAATTATATGGGTGAAAAACCTGGATAAATTAGAAAAAAAACCATTTTTTGTATTCATCATCCCCTTCATCCAGCCTTCTTATTGGTCTGGTGTAGTTTTCACCTGTCGGTGCAGTATGAAGCCACACCCATTCCAGCTGCAATCCAAGGGCCACCATGTCGAACTGACAACCAGGATTGGTAACCCCCATTCCCCCTCCTTTCCAGCATTTCTCACTGCTTCTCTCACTGACAGCACCCAAAGCCACTGTGCCAGTGTGGGCTGGGCAGCAACCCTTGTGGGCCACCTCACCTAGTGCCCCTTCTCTCCAGGCTACATTCCCATCTCCCTAGCCCTGCTTCCCTCCCTCAAGTTTATCAAGGCCAGTGCCTAGTTTTTAGAGCTAGCTTCAAGCCCTCTTTCTGTCTTTATACCTTGTCTTTGATCCATAGTCTTGACACCCTTGCTCCACGACTCCTGCAACACATCACACTCAACATTAGCAGGTATAGAATGGTACGCTGGGCGTTTGGCACAGCCTCACCATAGATTCACAGCTCTCTGCTATTTAACGGCCTACTGAGGGACTCACACCTTGCCTGTAGCCCTTAGTTCAGGCTATGGAGAATGGCTATCCAGCCACGGCCTTTTGCTATGGCATGAACCACAGGAATCTCTCTCCTTTTTCTTCCAATTCCTAACTTTCCTCCCTTTTCCTTTCTTCCTTATGCCCTAACTCCTCCCACAATGGTCCTAACCCCAGGTCTCCCTGGGAACCCCACATAATTTCCCAATGTCTTTTCTTTCCCTTCTTTCACCCTATGTGCTTGCACCATTCTGTGCCTCCTTTCTCCTTCGAAGGATGTCCTTTCTCCTCCCATCTTCTCTCTTTGGCTTTCTATGCCTCATGGAAACTGCTAACACTTAGGGCAGGGGTTCTCAACCAGTGGTACTTCAGCTGACTGCTGGTGGTACTTGGACCGCTGGACCACCAGGACCCTGCTCCAATGCGACAGTTTTGGTGGTGCGTTTTTGCTCCCAAGAATTTCCTGCCTTTGGCCAAGCCTCAAGGGAAGGGCCCTCCCACCTGCCCAGAGCCTCCTACCTGCATTTTCTGGCCTCTGAAAACCCAGAAGTAATTGGCGATGATGTCATTACCAGTCACTTCCAGTGGTACGCAGCAGGAGAGTGGCACTGGAGGTGGTACTCGGCCAGGAAGGGGTTGAGAACCCCTGACTTAGGGCATAGTTGTAGATGGCTGGTCAATAGACATTGCATTGTTTCATTTTGATTTTCCCTTCCCTATCATTGTTAATTATCCCCACAAAGAGTTTGTTTTGCTACACCTTTCACCCTCACCTTCTCTTCCTTTCCCGCAGAACTATAGAGCAGTGTCATTGGCCACTACACAAGATCCGAGTGCACAAATTAGTTTTCTCCTATGTGCATATATTAATACATGTTTAGAAATGTACTATGATTCACATATTTGGAGGCACATATTGGAATTTGTTAGAAAATAAGTATATCTGAAGCAAGCTTTCAAAAATAGAAAGGGGAAACAGATCTGATTTGAGGTTATTGTGCCCAGTAATGTGAAGACCTTACTACCTCTTAACTGATCATTGGTAACCATTTTCCTTCAAATATGTCAGGATTCATTTCCCATTCAATTCATTTGAACATTGAAAAGGCAAGAAATGAATTGTTCAGTCATGTTTAAAGATAGTTACAAGCAGAGCTTCACGAAATGTTCAAAGGTGAACATTTCAGGTTATAAAGTATCTTTCAAAGGCCCCAAAATATCCTCTGTAAGCCTCCCCCCCCCCGGTGTGTTATTTCATCACACTTTTTCTCTACCCCAATCAGCTGTAGTTGCAGTTTCTGCTTTTTCATGCAAAATCAGCCTTTTTCCTGGCAACAGTGACATTGTCACACAGCCAATCACATTTGCTGAGGCCAAATACAGCTAATTCAGTTAAAGAAATTGAGCAAAGCTAAGTCAGAGTGAGGATATTGCAGAGAAAAGCAAAGCTAATTCAGAGTGAGGATATTGCAAGATCCCTGTTTTGAAGAAAGTGGCAGTCAATTTTCAACATAAGTGGCAACAAAATTGTAGCTGGGTGAGCTGTGAATAGGCCAGTCACCACTTGAATGCCAAATCCAGGGCGTGTGGGGTGTCTGAATGCGTGCTGGGACACATCTCCCTGTGGTATCCTCCTCAGAAATTCCCAAGTAGCTACTCCCCAAATTCACTGAACACTAAAGATTTCACAGGGATAGAAAAGGATCATAAAAACTACTATGGGTTTAGCTCAGTCTCTGGTATAAACCTTGCACAGCTAGTTATGGATCTAGGGGCGCAATCAAATCCTACTTACGCCACTGTTGTAACCAGCATCGCAGCAAAAACGGGAGGCCCCAGAATGGAAAGGGGATTCAAATCCCCTTTGAATTCCCGTTTTGGAGGGGCTATGAATCCCCTTTCCGTTCTGGGGCCTCCCGTTCTCGCTGCGCCACTGGTTACAATGGTGGCGTAAGTAGGATTGAATTGCGCCCTAGATTATATATTTTATTTCGCCTTTCCTCCAAGGAGCTCAAGGTGTTGTGCATAGCTCCGTCCCTCCGTTTGTCCATTTTTGTCCTCACAACAACCCTGTGAGGCATTGGTTCAAGAACAGGGCCATCCACATTCACAGATATTTTGTTGTTCTAGCCAGGCTCCTGTTCCAGTGAGTACATGATGCTGTAAACACATTCTGAGGTTTGACACCATCTAGCTCTGGCTTCCTTTTCCTAGAATTACATGCATATCTTGAAACAGACCAGATCTGTAAGAAGCTGAGGGGCTGTGAATGGGTCTACACAATATGCTTGGAAATGGAATTGACACTCCAAAAACACAATGACAAAAACATGTGAAGTGCTGATATAAGGATTATATCTGGGACAATTAAAATGCCCCAAAGCAGAGAGAAACACAGTTGAAGTTTTCCAAAGTGAAATTTCCCTGGAGATAGAACGCACCATGACTGAGATTTGTGAGTTCTCGTTTCTCGTATTCCCTTGCTCCACATACACAGATGTGGGAGCAAATGCATAGAGGACTATAAAAAAAAAAGATAGTACATCAGTATATTGCAATAGGGGAACATCTCATACGTTGAAGGACCCACTTATATACAGGAGGTGTGAATAAATATAGTTTCTCTTCGGAGTGAAATAATGACCTCACTTTCTATTTCGGTGACTGCTGTTCTTGTAATATTCCCACCTTTACATCTGGATATCAGGTGTTCGTTCTTCTGCTGAACAATTAATTGTCAAGCCAGAAGACAATATCAACTTTAAAAATAATCTGTAGGGAGGGATTTAGAGGAACAAATAGCCAGCTGCATCTTCTTTCCCTTAAAAGTAAAGGAGACGATCTATTTACTGTGACTTAAGAGCTTGAAAGGATGCAGGGCAATATAGCTGGCATAAGTCCGAGGAGAGCCGTGGGGCAGGCAGAAAAATGGGGGATAAGATCTGACATGAGCGACTGGATCCACCGTCTCCCTAGTTCCTCCCCTGAAACTCCCCGCTACTCCCCCTCCCTGCCCACTGCCCACCCCTGCCACCAACATACCTCCTCTAGTAGGTTGGGTGCTCTGGGGGTGGTGGCTGCGTTGCGCATGTTGATGCTACGTCTTGCAGCGCCAACGGAGTGGGCCTTCTGCTGACAGAATGCTAGTTCCATCAGCAGAAGGTGCCCATAGGATTGGGCCCTCAGTAACCTTAACCTGCGTGAAATCCTGAAAGGTGTGTTAGACAGAGATAGGAGCTCCTAGACAGAGATAGGAGCTCCTATTTGACATATATCTCATCACTGACAGCCCAATCCTAACTAACTTTCCAGCGCTGATGCATCCATGTCAACAGGGTGCGCGCTGCATCCTGTGGTGGGGGGCAGTCATGGAGGCCTCCCCAAGGCCTCCGTTTGTTCCCTTACCTCAGGGCTGCATTGGGGCTTCATCGGTGCTGGAAGGGTTAGGGTTAGGGTTGGTTAGGACTGGGCTGTTAATCAGTGAAAGACGGCCAGAAGTATCTGAAGGAGGGCTCCTGAGCATGTTAAGAGTGCTTTCCTTACTGTAATGTGCTGCATAACATATCTATTCAGAACCTGCTTGTAAGCTGAGACATATAGTGACATATTAACAGACACTTTAGCTCCTGCTAGCTCCTGCAAGAGGAAATGTAGGTAACCACAAAGCCTACACTGTACTTGTCTAGCTAGCTCAGGAAACATGTAACAGAGGCAGAAATGAAAGCTTGAATACTTCTAGGCTTGTAGCTTAAGTGGATAACTACAGAAACTTCTTAACCTCTCTCTACCTTGCGTTAACTCTTTTGCCTAGTGATATACAGTATGACATGATACCTGTAGATGGAGATATGGCCAATGAAAGAGTGAGATGCTTTTTGGAAGTAGTGACACGCTTCCTTGCTTCATGTAACTGCTTGGCAGAGTATAAAACAGTATGAGAACAATAGCCAGTGTGCTTCTGCTTTGTGACATCAGTCCCAGTAAGCACAAGCAGATACGCTTCAATAAAAAAGTCTGATCTTCTGGCATATCGGTAGCATGCGTGGTTGTTCGCCGTGCTACATATCCCATCATCTGTAGGACTATGAAGCTGTGAAATCTGAACACTCCTAGACCTACCCACATCTTGCCCCCCACCAACTTCCCACTGTTGGACCAGTGACAGTTACACTCGATGTATGCTGTCTGGGCCCAGGGCACCCACAATTTTTAAATTCTCAGATTGTTGCTTTTTCTTTTTGTGATCTGGCCGTAATTGCGCTATATTTTAATTTAACTGAAATGACTGGGTCCTAATGTACCTATGCCATAAACTAGAACTGAATGCTCAATTAGATACCATTTTAAACATCTCTTTTGGATAAAGCACACATAGTTAACATTCACTATTTACTTTTCAATTATTTTCAAGGAAAGAATTGAAATGATACTAGTTAAAGTACATACTGAAGAGTGGCATTATCGCTGGGCCAGCAGGAGTTGCAAGCGATGAATACAACCATGACTCTTTTTGATGCGCATTGGCTACTATTGGAAAAGTGCCCCACTGTTCTCAGCTATTTTTAAATTCTCAGATTATTTTTAAATTCATGCAACATGTTAATTTGTGGGCTGGAGCACCTCCCTTATGAGGAAAGGCTCCAGCGTTTGAGGCTTTTCAGTCTAGAAAAAAAGGCACCTGAGGGGGGACATGATTGAGACGTATAAAATTATGCATGGGATGGAGTGGATAGAGGGAAATTCTTCTCCCTCTCGCACAACACCAGAACCAGGGGACATGCACTAAAATTGAGTGAAGGGAGAGTTAGAACGGACAAAAGAAAAATGTTCTTTACCCAGCGTGTAATTCATCTGTGGAACTCCTTGCCACAGGATGTGGTGATGACACCTGACCTAGATGCCTTTAAAAGGGGTTTGGACAGATTCATGGAGGAAAAGACCATCACAGGTTACAAGCCATAAGCAACCTCCTGGTTTTAGAAGTAGGTTTTCTCTGTGCCAGGTGCAAGGGAGTGACAACAGGAAACAGGTTATCTTGTTGGCTGTGTACTCCCTGAGGTATCTGGTGGTGCCACTGTGTGATACAGGAAGCTGGACTAGATGGGCCTTTGCCCTGATCCAGCAAGGCTCTTCTTATGTTATTCATCATTAATTCATAAAAGGAATAATGAGTTATTCTCAACAAGCATATTAATTCTCTATTATAGACAGCGGATGAACAAGCCTCCCACTATAAAGATTTTCTATCAGCAAATTGAATTGGATGCTTGGCACAAAAAGATAGCAGTTCATCACATGAAACATGAGTCCCTTACAATTGATTGTTTTATGCTGCATCTGCGGGACGGGGGATAGTTGGAAAGGTCTCCTCGGGGTAAATGAACTTTTGTTCACTTACCCCAAGGAAAGCCTCCGTCGTCGCCACGGGACTCGTAGGATCTATGTCTGCTATTTAGTAGGCATATGTCTGAGGCATGTAACGGTGGCAGTCAGGGAGACGGAAGGAGTTAGGATATCGGCACATGTGAGTGCTGCCGATCCCGCCCCAGTCCACCTCCCTTCCCACCCTCTGATTCTCCTGGGAACACCCTCATTCCTCCCCATCCTGGTTCCACCCCCACCGCCATTGGACCTACCTTTGCCGGTCCGGCGGCGGGCCTCCTGTGCTGCTACAGTTATGCTGTTCCGCTGTCATAAACCCCTGTGTGTGCTAGCCCAATCCTGTCCAGGATTGAGCTATAACTGTCTTAGCCACACACCCTGTCTTGCAATCTCATGCTCCCTCCCCCCATTGGAGACTCTCTGTTTCTCACATACAGCACAAAGTATAAGATGCATCTCTGTGGACGATGGGGGGGGGGAGTCTAGCAATGAAACAAATATATTTGCTACACAATTTTTTTTAAAAAAAGAATTAAATGTAAATGGTCCCTCACTAAATCATCCCCACTATGAAGTCCGATTTTATTGATAATATTCAACTTAAAATCATGACCATGGGGTTTCTACTTTTTAGCATCAATTTTTACAAAGTGGAGCTAAGCTGCAATGGATGAAACCAACCTATCATAAGGCATTGTGCTCAGAAAGAAACCAATTACTCTTTCCTTGATAGAATATGAATTTCTAGGATAGAACAGCATTTCAAGTTCAATTTGCAGCTAGTACTTGCACACTCATGAATGCTACTAGAAAATTCAGAAGCACTTTAAAGACTTATGAAAGTCACAGTCACCATACCAAAAAATAATATCTCCTAGGTGTAACGACCTACCTTTCTTATTTGGAGGATTAATCCCCCCCCCAAAAAAAAATCCCATCTGTGCACTGATCAATGTAATTTTCTTGTTTTATTTTGAAATCAAGACACGACTACTAACCAGTGGTGTAGGGGTATATTTTGAAGTGTAGGAGCTTGTTATGGCACAAGCCCATAGCCACACCCTACTAAGAGTAAACCTGTTTTAGTAGGTAGTACTTCCAGTTCCTCCCTCCCTCAAGGCCAATTAGCACTGTTCCCAGGGGCTCAAGAATTCAGCTTTGCGAACTTCTTCCTCCCTTTCTCTGCCCAGAGTCTAATTGGATGTTTTAGTAGGTTCTTCTGCTTGGGAGTATCCCTGTCCATATTGGCTTCTGGGATTCAAGATAGGGGGAACTGTCCGAGTAGGTACATCATCCTCCCTTCCCCACACAACAAAGGCCATATGAATTGTTTCCAGGGTCCCTCTGCAAAATCAAACTCTGGAGTTAAAACACTGTCACAGGCATGGTGGAAAATGGCTCTGATGATGAGAAACAAACTCTTAATTCAATTTATATCCTCTTGCCTTTGATTCAACTCCTGCTCTTTCGACTTTGTCACCTTTTCACCTTAAAGTTTTCTTCCTGTGAGCAGAACAAGTCCCAGGGTCATCTGCTAGCAAAAGAGGCTTATTTGTTCCCCTGTATCTTATTGCTTCTTACAGGGATTAAACAGTGTTCGGAGTCAGGAAGAAGTGCGTCTAGCTATTGAAAATTTTCAAGAGAAAAATAGTTTTGTTTCAAGAAGATGAGGGTCAAAGGCCAATAATAGACCTGCTCTTAGATCAAACAGAAGGATGCAAGCCACCTTTGATCTTGGAAACTCAAGACAGAGTTTTAGAATGTTGGTGAAAGTTTGTCTACCTTTGGGAAATATTGGCGTAATATGTAGATTGTGCACCTTCAGGGGACAGGTTGGAATGAGACCCCTCATTCCACTTCACCTGGCTTTTAGGGGATGTGGAAACACCTCACTTCTTGAACTATGTAACTGAACTCCTCATCTAACCTCCTTGAATTCATCTGTAGGTTGTATTATGAGTCTGAGAGCCCAATCCCCCCCCCGCTGGAGCAGTCGCGCCAAAAAAAAAGGGTGTACTGTATCCAGCGGGTAGGGGTGGGGCGGATCAGGAGGTTTCAGTAGGGAAAGGGGATATAAATCCCCTTTAAATGGTGAGGGCAGGCAGGGAGGCTGTGGGTCCATTGTGGAAGGTGTGTGCCGGATCCTATCCCAGCAGCCTCTCCACCCCCTTTCTCTCCTCAGACTTCCAGTAGCAAAATTCCTAGTGCAGGTCCAAGGAGAACGACTGCGAGACAGTAGGCTTATTCTTGATCTGCACCCACCCCCTAAATGTAGGATACAGCACACCCATTTTTGGTGTGGCTGCGTTGGGAGGGGGGAATAGATAGGATAGGGCTCTAACAGCCCAGTCCAGCCTAAGGCCTCAGCGGCACAATTCAGGCACAACTGCAGACTAAGCGCCTTAGGCTCGAGTTGTGCCTGAATTGTGCCGCAGAGGCTGAATTTGTGCTGCAATTGTGACTGACATAGGACGGGTTAAGGAAAGTTGACCAATTCAGTCCTAAGTTCGACATAAGAGCTATTCCGTCCTAAGTTTGGCCTAAAAGTGGGCGTGTTGGGGGCGTGTCGGGGGAGTGACGGGGGCGGTTACGAATTTGAGTCGGATTCCAGACACTGGCAAGCTCCGACACGCCCCCTCAAGCACAACTGCAGCACAAAATTTAGGTCAACAAAAAAGGTGGACTTAAATTTGAGGAGACCCATAGGAGCCATTTTACCTTACCCACTCCAGCCCTCTCCTGACGGAATAGTTGTGGCATAACTCTGGACATGGACCCAAATAGTTACCCTATCAGCACCCAGCCCCACCCAG
Source organism: Plestiodon gilberti rubricaudatus (assembly GCA_026170595.1). Taxonomy (NCBI): domain Eukaryota; kingdom Metazoa; phylum Chordata; class Lepidosauria; order Squamata; family Scincidae; genus Plestiodon; species Plestiodon gilberti. Next base: position 158,396,286 of record JANXHW010000005.1, on the reverse strand, counting down.
CCTCTTTCCCACAAAAGCCCAGCCCCAGCCCTCCACTCTCTCTCTCTCTCTGAGCACGTAGCGTGGGGTCCTGTCCCCCAGCAGCCACAAAGTGGGACTTTGTCGGTGGAGGGCAAAATTCACAAACACCCCACTTCTCTCTTCTCCTCTCCTCTCTGCCCCCCTCTAGGGCAGAGAGGGCTGTTCTGGCTGTGGCCAAACTGTTTACAGCTGTGCCTGGGCAGCTGTCTCCATGCAAGTGTTTGCTAACCCATGTCTTTCTCCCAGACCCTCTCCCCCCCCCCACAGGCAACAACACCAGCAGGTAAGTGCAGGTAAGAGCAGGGTTCATGCTGACATGTGGTCTGACTTCTGCCTCTTTGCATATAGAAATATAGGTAGGATACATGCCTCTTTACCAATGTCTTGTCTCATAGTTGCCTGCAATGCCTGCCATGATATTCCTCTTTACCAATGTCTTGTCTCATAGCTGCTTGCAATGCCTGCCATGATATACCTCTTTACCAATGTCTTGTCTCATAGCTGCCTGCAATGCCTTCTCTGAAATGCCTCTTTACCAATGTCTTGTCTCATAGCTGCCTGCAATGCCTTCTCTGAAATGCTTCTTTACCAATGTCTTGTCTCATAGCTGCCTGCAATGCCTGCCATGATATGCCTCTTTACCAATGTCTTGTCTCATAGCTGCCTGCTTTGCCTGCTATGATATATAGGATACATGCCTTTTGACCACTGTTGTGTCTGATTGCTGCCTGTAGTAATGTGAGCCACAAGTGTGGAACTGTTAGCCTTATGTAGACACCAGCTGTTCCCCCCCCCCACTTTACTCGACAGGGTCTACTCGCAGGTCAGTATTGCTAGGTTTGCCATGGTTGTGACCCACACGTTGTGTTGTTGTCTCTCTCTGTGACCCTTTTCCCTTACAGGATCATGCTCACCTTACAGCCAGGGAAGGAGCGCAGACCATGCTATGTGTCTCACACCTCTCAGCTGTGTTTGATTTTGCTCCCTGCAGGCCTTTGCAACCGGCACACTGGCATTTCTTCAATGGCTATTGCTACCACACAGCAGCTGCCATGGAACATTCCCGTGTTTTTTGTCTCCCCAGGAATGTCCACTACCACCTACCTTCCTGGGAGCACCCCTGGGCCTGCAGTCTGGTTGCCCCATGGTCGTCTGCCTCGATGCTGCCAGAGGTCTGGGAGCCTGCCCTGCAACCCTCCTCAGCTGCTGCTGCTGCTCCACCTCCCTGGCTGTCATACTTGCTGTCCCTCCCCTTTCTATGGAGCAGGCTGTGGTTCCACAGGGGAAGAGCCTGCATCTCCAGGTCCATGGGGCACGCCTGCTGCTGCTGCTGCTGCTACGTTCTAAGTGGCTGCTGTGCCTACCCCTGGCAGCCTCGCCTGGCCATCTCTGCCAATGTTCCAGAACAATAAAAGATGCCCCTTGGGCAAAGGCCCCTTGAACAACATGTCCCCAATGTAACACAAGCATTGCCCAACACACACAGAGACAGTCCCCGGCACACAAGCCCCTGCATGAATCCCAGCCAGGGCCTGCCACAGCCAGCCCAGGGAGAACACAGCAGGGGGGCTGCCAGACCCTCAGGGCTCAGAGGGGAGTGGGGAGTTGGGGGGCCTCTCAGGCAGGCAAACAGTGACAGGCGACACGGCGCCCATACTGGATCCGCTCGCGTCCGCCACGTCCGTGAAGAGCCCTTTTGGCAACTGGGGCTCTCACCCGCCCTCGGTCCGCCCGTCAACAGCGTCCGTTTCTGCCCATCAATGGCGTCCGTTTCCGCCCTCGGTCTGCCCGTCACCAGCGTCCGTTTCCGCCCTCGGTCCGTCTGCATGAGAGGCGCCCGTTCCTGCATTGCCTTCACCTGCGAAGTGACCCCTGTGTCCCTATTGGTCTCTGCAGACCCCTCTCCCTGTATCACTCTCCCACCAGCCTTGTTGTCTGTCTGTTTCGGATCCACCCATGCCCCTCCCCAGCATCCCCTGTCTGTGTGCCTGCCTCCCCTCCCACTCCCTGATGATGGACGCTGGCACCCCCCACCCCGCCAGAGCGCCTGCCGCGAGGTGCCGACGTTGCCCCATCTGGGGGCGTGATGAGCTGCGTGAGCCCTTCCCGCTCGCAGCAGACAAGCCCAAGGCATCTCTCGGTCTTGGCCGGGACACGGAGCAGAAGGCATGCCGGGATGCCTTCTTTGTGGGCATTGCCCCAGCCCTGGAGGCCCAGGGCTTCAGGCAGCGCACGGGCATGTCATGGCGGAGGCGGTTCCAGCCATCATGAGACCCCCTTGTGTGTGACGTTCCCACCCCCTCCTTCCCTTCTCTCCCCCGCTCCCCCCCCATGAATCCCACGTGCAGCCTCAACGTGGCATGGGGGTGGCAACACCTGTTGCAGGTAGGAGGGCTGTGGCACTCCCCCCTGCAGCAGGTGGCTAATGCCCAGGGTGCCCTGGGGCAGCTGGCACTGGCACAACCTCTGCTCTTCAGCTGACTGTCGCACGCCCAGTGCCTGCAGGCCCACCTGTGGCTGCCCATCTGCTGCGAACGCTGCAGCAGCTGTGGTAGGTGCACACAGATGAGCTCAGGAGGAGGCTCTTCCCTTCCACAAGACGGACACCTCCCCACAGGGGTCTGCCTGCCTCTGTGGTAAGTTTTGCCTCGATCCTGGCCCACTGCTCTTGCCTCCTGCCTAACTCAGGCATAGTTGCAGCCTAACTCAGCCCTATTTTAGTCCACAGTTACGCCGCAATTGTGTCTCAATTGTGCCTGACTTGTGCTGAGTTCGGCTGGACTGAGCCCTAAGGCCTCAGTCCAGCCCAACACAGGCACAATTGAGGCACAGTTGAGGCCCAAAATAGGGCTGAGTTAGGCTGCAACTGTGCCTGAGTTAGGCAGAAGGCAAGAGCAGTGGGCCGGGATCGAGGCAACACTTACCACAGAGGCAGGTAGGCCCCTGTGGGGAGGTGTCAGTCTTGTGGAAGCGAAGAGCCCCCTCCTGAGCTCGTCTGTGTGTACCTACCACAGCTGCTGCAGCGTTCGCAGCAGATGGGCAGCCACAGGTGGGCCTGCAGGCACTGGGTGTGCGACAGTCAGCTGAAGGGCAGAGGATGTGCCAGTGCCAGCTGTCCCAGGGCACCCTGGGCATTAGCCACCTGCTGCAGGGGGGAGTGCCACTGCCCTCCCTCCTGCAGAAGGTGATGCCACCCCCAAGGCACGGTGAGGCTGCACGTGGGAGTCATGGGGGGTGAGCGGGGGAGAGAAGGGAAGGAGGGGGTGGGAACGGCACGCACAAGGGGGGTCTCATGAAGTCTGGAACCACCTCTGCCATGACATGCCCGTGCGCTGCCTGAAGCCCTGGGCCTCCAGGGCCGTGGCAATGCCCACAAAGAAGGTATCCCGGCATGCCTTCTGCTCCGTGCCCCGGGCAAGACCGAGAGATGCCTCGGGCTTGTCTGCTGCGAGCGGGAAGGGCTCACACAGCTCATCACGCCCCCAGATGGAGCAACGTCGGCACGTCGCGGCAGGCGCTCTGTTGGGGCAGAGGGTGGCCAGCTTCCATCATCAGGGAGTGGGAGGGGAGGCAGGCACACAGGCAGACAGTGGGTGCTGTGGAGGGGCACGGGTGGGTCAGAAACAGACAGACAACAAGGCTGGTGGGAGAGGGATACAGGGAGAGGGGTCTGCAGAGACCAATAGGGACACAGGGCTCACTTCGCAGATGGAGGCAATGCAGGAACGGGCGCCTCTTATGCAGACGGACCTTGGGCAGAACGGACGCCGGTGACGGGCGGAAACGGACGCCGGTGACGGGCGGACCGAGGGCGGGTGAGAGCCCCGGTTGCCGAAAGGACTCTTCACGGACGTGGCGGACGTGCGCCATGTTGCATGTCAGTGTTTGCCTGCCTGAGATTCCCCCCAACTCCCCACTCCCCTCTGAGCCCTGAGGGTCGGGCAGCCCCCCTGCTGTGGTCTCCCTGGGCTGGCTGTGGCAGGCCCTGGCTGGGATTCATGCAGGGGCTTGTGTGCTGGGGACTGTCTCTGTGTGTGTGGGGCAGTGCTCGTGTAACATTGGGGACATGTGTTTCCAGGGGGATCTTTATTGTTCTGGAACATTGGCAGAGATGGCCAGGCGAGGCTGCCAGGGGTAGTCACAGCGGCCACTCAGACCACATCAGCAGCAGCAGCAGCAGCAGCAGCAGGCGTTCCCCATGGACCAGGGGATGCAGGCCCTTCCCCTGTGGAACCACAGCCTGCACCATGGAAAGGGGAGGGACAGCAAGTAGGCAGCCAGGGAGGTGGAGCAGCAGCAGCGCCGGCAGCTGAGGAAGGTTGCAGGACAGGCTCCAGGACTTCTGGCAGCATGGAGGTAGACAACCATGGGGCAACCAGACTGCAGGCCCAGGGGTGCTCCCCGGAAGGTAGGTGGTAGTTGACGTTCCTGGGGAGGCAAAAAACACGGGGGTGTTCCATGGCAGCTGCTGTGTGGTAGCAATCGCCATTGAAGAAATGCCAGTGTGCCGGTTGCAAAGGCCTGCAGGGAGAGAAATTAAACACAGCTGAGAGGTGTGAGACACATAACATGGTCTGTGCTCCTTCCCTGGGTGTCAGGAGAACATGATCCTGTAAGGGAAAAGGGTCAAAGAGAGAGAAGACAACAACACAACGTGTGGGTCACAACCATGGCAAAACTACCAATACTGACCTGCGAGTAGACCCTGTGGAGAAAAGGGGGGGGGACAGCTGGTGTCTACATAAGGCTAACAGTTCCACACTTGTGGCATTGTGTGCTCACATTACTACAGGCAGCAATCAGACACAACATTGGTGAAGAGGCATATCATGGCAGGCATTGCAGGCAGCTATGAGACACGACATTGGTAAAGAGGAATGTATCCTACCTATATTTCTATATGCAAAGAGGCAGAAGTCAGACCACATGTCAGCATGAACCCTGCTCTTACCTGCACTTACCTGCTGGTGTTGTTGCCTGTGGGGGGGGGGAGAGGGGCTGGGAGAAAGACATGGGTTAGCAAACACTTGCATGGAGACAGCTGCCCAGGCACAGCAGTAAACAGTTTGGCCACAGGCAGAACAGCCCTCTCTGCCCTAGAGGGGGGCAGAGAGGAGAGAGGAGAAGGGAAGAGAGAAGTGGGGTGTTTGAAATTTTTCAGAGTCCCACTTTGTGGCTGCTGGGGGACAGGACCCCACGCCACGTGCTCAGAGAGAGAGAGAGAGAGAGAGTGGAGTGCTGGGGCTGGGCTTTTGTGGGAAAGAGGCTGGGTGGGGCTGGGTGCTGATAGGGTAACTATTTGGGTCCGTGTCCAGTGTTAGGCCACAACTGTTCCGTCCTAACTCAGGCACAACTCGGGACCAGGGTGTTAGAACTTTTCAGGAGAGGGCTGGTGTGGGTAAGGTAAAATGGCTCCTATGGGTCTCCTCACATTTGTGTCCACCCTTTTTGTTGACCCAAATTTTGTGCCTGATTTGTGCTCGAGGGGGCATGTCAGGGGGTCGCCAGTGTCTGGAACCGGAACAAATTTCGTAACCGCCCCGTCACTCCCCCGACACGCCCACTTTTAGGCCAAACTTAGGACGGAATAGCTCTTATGCCAAACTTAGGACTGAATTGGTCAACTTTCCTTAAGCCGTCCTATGTCAGTCACAATTGCAGCACAAATTCGGCCTCTGCGGCACAATTCAGGCACAACTCGAGCCTAAGGTGCTTAGTCTGCAGTTGTGCCTGAATTGTGCCGCTGAGGCCTTAGGCTGGACTGGGCTGTAAGATTCCTTAATATATGCTCTCTATATTTCATCAAATGCAGAACCATGCAACAACTACAGAGCATGTTGAAGAAGAGAAAGCACAAGAGCTTCAAATACAAACAGTCTTTATAACTAACCATTGCCCTCTGTCTCTGGCTAACCCTGACCACAAAGTATGTTATTGACAGCATCAGGATTAACGTTTCTAATTGTGGTTGGTTTGTGCCAACAGCTATCACTTCTTAATGAAAAAAATTCCTGGTCACTAATCTGTCGGGGATCAGAAGGTTGGTGAAGGAAATTGAATTCAACATCAAAACAGATCTTCTGTGAAATTTAATTTTCCCCTCTAGGGGTTCTTTTGAAGCTCTCTCTCCTCCCCCTTATTTCGAAGTCTCACAGTGGGATGACTTGGCTTCTGAATGTGGAAAGCTGGCTGTCTCAGACGAACTGTATTCCCAGCTCTGAAAGACAAATGACCCCCTTCTGTTCAACTACATAAATACTTCTGAAGACTGAAAAATGTAAAGCATGCTAAACCTGGCGCTCAAGTTTCTCTACCAATATTAGATGGTACAATGGTACCAGACGTCTGGTCGAAAATTGTATTTTTCTCTGAGGAAAACTGCTTCAGACAAAAACATGGTCCACTATATTTTCTATTTAATTACTTATTGGGCAGCATAATCCTCCATAATTCCACTCCAAAGCATCACAAATGTGCCGGAAAGCACATTTGAGATGACTCTAGAGTGAGGAGGGTTGCTGACGCCCTCCTGACCCTGCATCTACCAGCGGAGGTACGTCCTGCACTAGTCGGTGCAGACGCGGGGGAAGGGCGGGCAGGGAGGGGGCCATTGGTCGGGCTGGGAGGGGGTGGGAATATTGGTAGCATGCTTCGCTGATATCCTTGGCCTGTACCCGGGCCTGGCCAGTCTTACCCCCCCCCCCGCCCTGAATGTACATCAGCTTCAGAGCTCCTGTAAATCCGAGGAGGCCCATAGTGCCCTAACCGGCTTTCACCCGAGGAAGGGGACAAACATCCCCTCCTCCCAAGGTGCTCCTGGTTTGCCCTTGGTTTGGGACTCTCCTGCGCGTTGTAGTGAATTTCCATTTCACTACTTCAGATTATATATGCCAAAAATTCGCAGCATAGGGCTTTTGTGTATTTTCCATAAAATGCTTAACAGCTTACAACATATGGATAATAAAGTCATATACTCAACAAAAAAACAGAAAACAGCAACATTGCAGAATGTTCAAACCTTTCAAGATCTGAAAGATAGTATTGTGCCAACTTGCTAATTAACCATATAAATTGCTTTGAGATGAGATTTTTAATTTCTGTTTCTTTTTCTTCTCATTTATTAGTAAATGGAAAACAAAAAGGGAAAAGGGAAAATATATATAATATGAACGTACAAGATTACAAAAAGTATTAATAAGCATATTAATAAGCATATCAATACGCATATTGATATGCAATCTATACATGCATCTCTAAGAAACAGTATAGTATATACTATAGTAACAGTTACATTTTTTAAAGGAAGAGGGAATGTACATGAATGTATGTAACCCAGTAACATTCTATGCTACCATAGCAAACAGACACCCTTCACCTAAATGACAGCCCCAGCTGGGTATACCGATGCTGACTTTGGCCGGATTCACACTACACGAATCCAGGCGTGGATGCCTCTGCCCCTGCCCCTGTCTCTGCCTCTGCCTACGCGCTTGGAGCTGGGGAGTGTCTTCCCGCCTGTTGTCCCTCCTGCTGTCCCGCCTTCTTAAGAAAGCGCCGCTTACAGATTGGAAGTAGTTCTGATTGGCATGCAACCACTCTCCCCCCCCCATCCGATTGGTGGCTGCAGTAGCTCTGCGGACATGCCCCCAAGCTCCGCGAACCCGCCCCCTCAAAAGATGGGTTTCCCCATCTTGTACAAGGGAGAGCGCAGCTGCTCCACTTGCTTCCGAAATGCCGTCAAAGAGCTCTGCGCATATCCGTAACGCGCCGGGATTCGTGTAGTGTGAATCCAGCCTTAGGAGTCAGCCTGTCACCATTGTGCAAGCACTCTGCTGCACATACCTAAGAATTACTTAGGATGTGTAGGGAGCATGCCAACCTACCTGGCATCTCTAGGGGAACAAGTACATCTTACAAACACATTGGAGCCCTGCTGAGTTTAGCGCACACCTAGTCATTGGTCCATCAACCAACCTGCTTGGCAGTGTGAAATTTGAGCAGCCATTAAGTTTAAACTAGCCTATCAGAACTCAGGGAACCATTGTCCCCCCAAAAAAGGTTAAAACAGAATTGACTTGGGGGTTACACTGAGACAATTCCCACAAGTTCAAGAAAAGGCCAACAAAGGACTGGGCTAATTCCCAAGATGGACTTTCCTTCCGATGTTTCGGTGAAGAGTTCAAGCTGAGTCACCTTTACCATAAGTGAACTTGCAAGAGATCATAAGTGAACTTGCAGTTTAGTTAGAACTTGGTTTTATTTTTATTTTTATTTTTAACTTGGCTTTTCATTTCAAGTATGCAATTTGGCTCTTTGCCTTCTGCCTTCGTTTCCCCCCTTTTGTTCCAATAAGCCTTTTCCCTGCTTCGAATGAACACGCTGCCATGAAAGAGCAATTCTTTCATCCAGATAGCAAATGCCTGCCACCTCTTTACAACTTCTTGAGCCAGCACTACTCTGAACGGCTTGTGCATGCGAGCATGTGCACATGTGTGAGAAGAGTCAATTGGAAGGCGACAACAGGTCTCCTCTGCAAGTAACTCAGTGCTTGTTAGACAGCCAATGGCAATATCTTGGGCTGGGAGGAAAATGTGGAATGGAACCTTAAAATCCATCCTTTTGGCAGCAAGATTCTACTGGCGTAGTGTGAGAGTGCATGGTTTGTATGTTCAAAAGTGCTCCAAAAAGTGCAGAGGAAGGTCAGGTATGTGCAGGTGCTCCAGGTTTCTTGGCAGAACCACCCTTCAAATCACCAAGGAGTTGCCAATGACAAGACCACGTTAATTTACTTACACTTTTGGTTTGAAAACAAGCAACTAAAGTAGCATTGCCAGAGGCCAACTATCTTATCAGCTGAGCTAGCAGTTTTGAGAAACAACTGGAACGGCCTCAGTACCTAATCTAATTGTATTCAAAAAGATAATATTCAAGGGGCAGAGCAAGTAAAGATTCAATACAAGCTCTGTCCCTTTTTGTACATCAAAAATCCTCGTGCATGTCTGAAATTGATTATTCAATTGAGCAGCCTCTGCAACACTGAATAGTCTTTCTACAGTGTCAGCCAACCTTGAAACCTCTCTCTTTTTCAATTTGACTATTATTAAGCATCTCCTGCAAGTTATATTTTAGAACACTGAATTCCATTTCCAAAAGTATTTCCAAATAGTTAAGTATGTATAAGCTTTGCCCCCCCCCCATCTTCTCTGCTTGGCTAGCATGACATTTTTCTCCCCATTTCCTGCTGCACCATACAAAACAGCCCTGGGGGGAGGGGGAGAAAACATACTAGGGATAGATTATCTGCCATGCATCAAACCATTGACATTGCTGCTTGGGCTAGAGCAGTTACTACAGCTCCGAACCAACCACTTTAGCTCTTTAGAGCCATTCATGCACCCATATGGTCATGCACCCACTTACATCCAGTGGCATAGGAACACCGCCCCCCCTCGTGATGATGATGTCACTCACCAAATGTCCCATGGGGGTTGGGCGGGAGGGTGGGGCACACACACACACACGGCTCGGAGGCAGCAGGAGTCTTCTGCAGGCTCCTCCGAGCCATTCCGCTGCCTTTCCTGCCTAGATTGCTGCCATGTTCTCTGTCACCGCCACTGCCACCTTGTTGCCCCCACCACTGGTATGATGCCCCCACATGTGCTGCCCGGGAGTGGACCACCCCCTCACCACCCTCATTCCTACGACTCTACTTACATCCAAACCCAATCAGGTCCTCTCCAGTGACTGATAGTCCAGAGAGTTACTTAATCCAACATGGCTGGCCCAACTCTTGTTCTCCTAGATATCGGGGGTATAGCTGCCCTTGGTGTCTATAGGGTCAGAGAGGGGCAGTTCCCACACTGCCTCAATGGGCCTACAGTAGCGGAAACTGAGAACGGCTGCCATAGGCCCGTCATAGGATTGAGCCATGTAGCTGGCATAAGTCAGGAAACATAAGTCAGGAAACACACCCCAAAAGTGGAAACGTTCAACCACATGGAACAGGCCTGATTATGAGAGCTGATGAGTGAAGCTCAATGAAAAGGGAAAAAAGCCACCCAGGAGATAACCAAGTGAGGACACTACAGTTCCATCCTCACCCCCATTCAGAAGAATCTCTAGTCTTCTGCCTTTAAAAATATATACGAAAACAGGGGCATTACCATGAGCTTAGCACAGTAGGGAAGGCAACTATCTCAATATCCTAGCAGTCAGAACCGCAGATTCCTTCACCCTGGCAATAATAATAATAATAATAATAATAATAATAATAATTTTTAATTATTTCATTTTTTATAAATATTTATATATCACCTGTCTACTTTACACTCATATGATCAAGGCAGCTAACCAAAAGAAATAAAAACACAATAAAATTAATCAATATCCATCACATAAAGAACAGTTACTGTATATAAAATCAGCCAATGAAGCACCATTTCTGCAGTATAAACAGTAGCCAATACAAACAAGAGATAAAAAATAAAACTTCAGCAGTAGCAAGATAAAAAAACAGGCAGAGTGCCTGGTGAAACAGGAAGGTTTTGACCTCCTATATGAGGTTTTGTCAGAGACTGGGTTGTATGCAGCAGTTGAGAAATGAAGGACTGGTGACTTTTGCAAATTACATCATTAGAATTCCTATACAAATGAACCGCACTGTGTGAGGGAAATGTTGCAAATTACTAGCTTTTAACTCTCATAATTGTTACAAGGGTTGTTTCATTACCCCTGCTTGGAAAATTGTTTACAGACCTTTCGATTTTCATATGGATATGTATACCTGCCTATTTGTAGCTTTCCTTCGAGTGAGGCCTCCAGTTGGCAGTCTATATAGATAATGAGAGTAATATTGTACATCCTACATCAATAATCTCCCCCCCCCACCCTGTTTTCCGTCTTTTATCTTTCTAGCTTTCTCTCTTTGCTTTGATTAGAATACAGATAGGTAGAGAATGGAAGGCCGGTGATGGGACTAACCCCGTCGCTGCCATTACCAGCCCCCCTCCTCCACACGCTGGTCAGGGGTGAAGATGGGGAAAGCAGCGATTGGCTGCTGGGGCCAGCTGGGGGCACGACTCGGCTGAGGAGACGGGAGCGCGCTCCCTCCATCTCCTCAGTCCGAGCCATTGTTGCGAGCCCCACCCGCCCTCCCTGATTACAGTCTGAGTCTAGCTGGTTGCTCTTTTGAGGGCCGGGTAGGAATTTTTGGCTGCCACCCTGATTGGCGTTGGTTGGCAGTTTTTTCGCCTACCCCAGACTGGTTTAGGGTGTGTGTGGCGTTGTTAATATATTTATGTTTTGCTGTTTTATTATGGCAGGTGGCGTGCGGGCCAGGTAGCCAGGAAACTGGGATTTGGCATCAGCCTGAGGCTAGCAAGGTCAAGGGGTAACCCAGGACCGCTCTAGTTACACTGTCCGGGTCCATGAGGCTGGCTGGCAAGCCCCTTGGCTGGAACGCGTTGACCTACATCACGGCTTGGCCGCTGGGGTTGGCGCTTCCAGCTGCCTCGACCCTGTGGGGTTGACCATGATAGATCACGTGGTCTTCAACCACTGGGAGGCTTGAGTCAGGTTGTCACACCCTGGGGGATCAATGGGGGAGGAAGACGGCTAGGCCCGTTTCCCCCAATTAGGGCCCGTACGCTCTAAGGGACTCTCTGGACTATCAGTCTAGTTAAAGTATTTTATTATGCTGCAGGTTCTGTTTATGTTTAATAAAATTTGTCCCTTTAACCCAAGCCTCTGTCTAGCGTGCTTATTTGGGGGGTGCACGGGTAAAAGGGAAGGTACAGTATTGTCTGTCACGCTTTGAAAAAATCATTCACAGAGAGAGAGAGAGAGAGAGAGAGAGAGAGAGAGAGGGAGAGAGAGAGAGAGTTGGGCCTTTTTGTCCATGGGTTTTATCCATGGATTATCCATGTTGCCATCAACACAGATGGCAAAACTGTGGAAGAGGGAGTACTGCACTACATTACCTCTTTTTCAGCATTGTCAGGTGACTGCCAGCCACTTCCAGACTCCTGCACGTGTCCTAACCGCTGAAAAATGCAGCTGGGAGTCTCTGGCGCCATTTACAGGTTGCTTCCAGTAGTGGCTTTTGTGTTTTTTTTCAGTCAGTTTAAACAAATTCAGGAGGAGGGAAAGCGAAGATGCTGGGAAAAAAGGTAATATTGCTCTGCTCCCGACCCCCCCCCCCCGGACCCCCAAATTTCATATATTACTGATTTTCTTATCTACTGTTTCCAGGAACAGAACCCAGCAGATAAAAAGGTCCAACTGTACTTTAAATAAAAAACCTACAAATGCTTCTTTCTGAAATAGAAATTTCAAAATAATTTATTCCAGTTCTCCATCAGACACAAGCATCAAGTGTTTTGCATCTATGTCCTTGACCCCCATTCTTCATAGGATTTCAGATTTCTTAGTAGGGCGGCATTTATTTCAGAGCCGTTTTGTTGAGTCATTGCAACAGCAAACAAATTGTGTTTTCTACAATTAGGTGCATTTTTCTGTTTATTGTGCAAACCCAGTGTGTTCCACAAAAAGAGAAGGAATTGACAGAAAAAAAGAAGCTGGCCAACATGCCTCGTTGTGAACAGAGAAACGACCAAACTGCCTGGGCTATGTCTTAGTAAATATTAGGATGTTGTAGTTTAATAATTTAGCTATAAAAGTGTCAGTTCAAACTGAAAGTGCATTGTACAACATTGCGTTGTAAGAACAAAGGAAAAGAATCCATCTTCATTTCCATCATACCAAATGAGCAATTAAACCCAGCTTATGCATGGAGCATAACAGCTGCTCTGTTGCTTCGACATGAGGATGATTATTACATGGCAATAGCTTAGCCTAGGTCTAAATGAGAAATCAAATTGATTACCATATAATTAGAGATAAACAAGCAGCCGCCTATAAAATCTTAACCTCACGCTAGCATTGTCTGCTCAGATAAGTAGGGCTCAAGCTGAGCTTTCCATTTATAAACATAAATTGAACTTAGAAAGCTAAAAATTGCTCCATCTCCTGGCTTTCAGCGATATGATTCAATGTATTTGATGCTCTGTCATTGTGTATTGGCATTCCGGGCACTGAATACCAGTATGTGCTGTGACAAAGTTATTTTTGCCATGTTCTTTCAGTCTGAGATATGATCAGTCTGGCGAGTTTTTAAATTTGCGATTGAAGTCGAGGCTCATCATTTACTGTTATAATAAGTAAACGTTTGATGGTTTAATGGTATAAAGGGATGACCTTTCCCCGGTCCTCATTTCTAAGCACTTCACTGAACAATAGACTTCCGCACTGCAGAAGAACAGAAAGTGCCATGCAATCAACAGCCACTATTCAATGATGGTTAAAGACTAAACTAACTTAAAAAGTGAACTCTTTACAAAGAAACTCACCTTAATGGCTTTTGGTCCACACTGTTGGGATCTTACTGTCATCCTCCTTATCGGGAACTCTGGAGAAGGGGAGGGAGGAGGGAGGGTCAGTCTCTCTTTATGACAGGCTTCAAGAAACTGCAAGGGACTCTCATACCTTCTGAGCTTCTCTAAAGTCCTACACAGGAAGCTAGGCTGACTGACCCCTTCCCTCCCCATCTTCCTACTTACCAGAGGGCTCAGGGAAGCAGAGACTGTAGGGAGAAGGAACTGAAGAAATATAAACTAATAGCTAAGATTAAATAGCCACCACAAATGGTCCAATCAGATTGGGGGCAGCTGGCAGAATGCATGTACCGCCAGCAGATGCATCAGAATCCAAGCGGAAATGCCTCATTATGGTGTGTGATGCACAACATTGTCACACTTGCCAATGCCGCTGGTGAGTGCAACGAGGCTGCCAATGCAGTCGCTGGTGGCCTCGCACGTTTGCTGGCAGCAAGGACAACATCCACCAGTGCCAGGTAAGGCTGCAATGGGGACGGGTGATGGGAGGGGTGGGGGAACAGGGGCATACCTGGGTGGGTAGGGGGAGGAGAGGAGGTGGGAGGGTGTCCCAGAAAATTCCTTTTCTGTCCCTTCTAGGTGCCTAATTAGATCCTCTTCTTAGACTAATTAGATCCTCTGTCCCTTCTTAGACTAATTAGATCCTCTTTTCAACTCACAGGTCAGGCAGTCCAAGTTTGTGAGCCAAGTCAAAGTCAAAAAGCCAGTCCAAGTTCAAAGCCCAGTCATGATCCTCAAGCCAGTCCAAGTCCAAAAGCCAGTCAGGGTCCTCATGCCAGTCCAAGTCAGTCCACAAACGAGTAGGTCAGAGTAGGTCAGTGAGCCAGTCCAGGGGTCATTTTGTAGAGACACATCAGGGTCAATCCACAAGCCGGTCCACAAGTCAGTTCACAAAGCCAGGTCAATACTGTCGTCGTCGTCGTCGTCGTCGTCGTCGTCGTCTTCTTCTTCTTCTTCTTCTTCTTCTTCTTCTTCTTCTTCTTCTTCTTCTCCTCCTCTCCCAACTTACTCCTTCAACCCACACCACCTGCTACTGATTCCCTCATTTTTATCCTCGGAGCCCTTATTATCCTCCCCAGCTACAGCTGTGTCCTGTGGCAAGCACCCTAAGTTTAACCCTATGTTTTCTGGGCCTGTCAAAGGGAGGAACCACTGCTGACACCATATCCTAACTTCTCGGGAGAAGACTTCCACATTTTCCAATACAGAGGGGTGGATTCAGCAGCAATGTTGCACGCCAGATCTTATCCCCCTTTTTTAAAACCTCCCCGACCCTTTTCTCTCCTCAGACATACACCACCAAAATAGGTGGCATCTGTCCAAGGAGACACATTGGCAATTGGGTAGCCCACCAGGAGGTAAGTACAAAATGTTTTTACTTACCTCCTGCAGGCTGTCCAATTCCCACCACCACCACCACCACAGGATGCAACATGCACCTTTTTGGCATGGCTGCATCGACACTGGTGGTGGGAGATAGGATTGGGCTGGTAATTAATGGAATATGGAATATGGCGGCATTTGGGCTCAAACTAAAATGAGCCATTTTCTGATTGAGGGGGTGTAATAGCTTCTTTTGAGGATCCCAACTCCAAATTAAGCCACAGCATATTGGCTTACCATTAGGTCCCAAGGCATAGTCTTAGGTAGGCTTACCATCGTCCCAGAATTGACACTGGCTTCAGCCTAGAGTGGACCCGAGCCGCTCCCAAGGGTGCACCGCAGCTGCCCAATGGGGTTCCAGCTTCTGTCGCATCGTAGACCGGACGTTCCAGAAGCCGGAAGCCCATTGGGCAGCCGCGGTGCACCCTTGGGAGCGGCTCGGGTCCACTCTAGGCCGAAGCCAGCATTGATTCTGGGACGCTGGTAAGTCTAGTCTTAGGGAATGATACAAATTGAAGCTAAACAGGTCTCGATCATTCATTTGTTTAAGTTTCTTCATTACATTTATATCCTGCCTTTCCTCCATCATAGAACTCAAAGGAGCACCCAGGTGGTCGTCCATCTTGGACGACCACCTGGGTGCTCCTTTGAGTTCTATGATGGAGGAAAGGCAGGATATAAATGTAATAAAGAAACTTAAACAAATGAATTAGGGGTAACAGTAAAAAAAAAAACCTTCCCAATTTCTATAAAGAGTCACCGGCACTTCGAGACTCACCCTCCCACTCCTTTACCCCAAAAGGTTGCCCGCCTTCCCTAACCGACATTACTGCTTGTTGCCCAGAATCCCACAAAACTGCAAGCCAGACCATGTTTCTGACAAGATTTGAGGTGATTCAGTGCAAAGTTGGATCCCTCCCATCAACCACATTCAAAGGTAGATTTCTGGTCACGGCTGCAAAAGACATTCATTGCCTTTTGGGGGGCATTCATTGACCCCATTGGGGGGCATTCATTGACCCCTATAAAATGCACTGAACAACAAACACATCATGTTGACGAGTATAGTAAGTCCCTCCCCCTTGGGAATAGTTTTCTCTTTTTTGTGAATAAAAAACTCTTGAGTAATATTTATTTTCTTTTTTAAAAAAATGTGATCCCGCTCTTCTGCCTCCACAGGCAGGTTACAGAACCCGAATAGGAACTGCATGAGCCAATGGAAGCTCTAAATGGTCATGCTGTTCTGTACTGGAAGAAAACAAATTATTATAACAATTCTTTTTTTATGAGAAAGGTACTTTGAAAATGAACAGCTAGGCTTTCAGAAGGAAAAACCCTGCCACTTAATACACTCAGGGTTATTGTCAACTTGGTTTTTTTTATCATAACTTGCTGTTGAAGGTAAAATAAAATACAGTATGCAAGAAGCAAACAGAATAATCTCCCTCTGTGCAACCACGGATTACTGACCTCAAGTGTTTTATTTCATTCAACAAAGCAAGCCGTTGAAGTGCAAGGAACCCGTCTAGACTGAAGAGTTTAAACAGGGCTCATTTCCTGCACATTTGCAGAATCTTGTTATGAGTAAAGTGGAATAAACAAATGTAATGAATCTTTCCCCAAGCATATAAATACAACTGAAGAATAAGTCAACAGAAAACGCGCTGCATCTGGTCCTCTCAATAAATAAACCTGTCAAATTCAAATGTTTTTAAAACTTACCAGTATTTTTTTCAAACACAGATATACTAAATATTGGATGCATTGTTTTAAATATGGAAAAATACTATATTCCTCCCGCACAGCTGCCGCATACAGGGAAGTGGAAGAGGGGAAATAGGAGACATCGAAGCTGGTACAAAGGCCTCCGTCTTTTAATTACTGACTGCTTAAATTTGTTTATTTAAACTACGGTAACTTCAATGTGTTCTTCAATGTGTTGAGGGAAAATCTGTATTACGATGTAAACATATGCACTTCTGCATTGTGATTGCAGAACTCAGTTCTGGCATGGTGCCTTTTATTCCCCTGCTAACTGGGCAAAGAGGCACCTTTCAAAGTGGTGTCCTCTTATATTTAGCAGGGGAGGAGCAATTGTCCCTCATCCCAGCATGCGGTATTTTCCAGTGGCTGTTGCTGGTGTCTCTTCTGTGTCTTCTTTAGATTGCGAGCCCTTTGGGGACAGGGAACCATTTCTTTCTTCGTTTAGCTATGGAAACCGCTTTGTGAAGAACTAGCTGTTGAAAAGCAGTATATATTCTTAATGATAATAATATTCACAGAGGAATACATGTGAAAAACAATACTGGAAGTAAAGTTCATATGAAATTTGCAGGAAAGAATCACTGATAGGAAACTAGGATCGTGAGCTGGTAATAGGACAGAAGATTACCGCATCTGACTGTCTGAGTTCAGACTTAGAGTGCAATTCTGCATAACTATCAAACAGCGGAGTGCGCGCTCCGCCATTCACTAGCCTCACAAATGTGCCGTAAAGCACGTTTGCGACTACTTTGGAGTAAGGCCCACTGGCACGTAGGCCAGCAGGCCTCACTCCATCCGGCCGCCGGGGAAGGTAAGGGAGGGAGGCCTTTGGTCGAGTCGGCCCGGGAGGGGCGGGGATGGCAACTGTCATATCCCCGTTCTGTTTCCGGGCCGGCGCAGCCATTACATGGCCTCCTCGGACTTATGCCAGCTCGATAACTGGCGGAAATCCGAGGAGGCCCATTGGGGCCTCCACGCGCTACACTGGGGAAAGGGGACGAGTGTGGATAGGATAGCCCGGAATGGGGATAGGATCCAGCGCCCCCTAAGGCCACCAGTGGATCTTTACGGTGGATTGCGGTATTAAGTCAGCCAGGAATTATCCTCTGGTCATGCTGCCAGACTGGGTCATGGCACTGAAGCTGCTCCTCAGTTGGAGTTGGCAAATGCCATGCCTTAGGCATCTCAAGCACCTGTACTGCCTGCCTGAAGCTTGATGGGCAGCTTTTTGACACAGCAGCTGGGATGCCCTCACCGCTGAGAGCATCACTGCTGGAAGTAGCAGGTGTGGACATGTGATGGAGCCAGTGGTGTCACTCCGGCCCCACGTGGGGGGGCTGCCGATGCGATGCCGCCCCCACGTGATGCGATGCCGCCCCCACGTGATGTGGGCGCCTGACGTCACGCCCCGCCTCCAAACACCCCCCGCGCCATTTTCACTTCATTTCAGCGGCGTTCGGACACAAGGGAGGGAGGACCGAAACGCAGCCCGAGGAAGGTACATTTTCACCCTCCTCAGCCCACGATTCCGCCCCTTCAGAGGTCCACCTGGGCACAAAGGCACCCCCCCCCACGACGCTACTGAATGGAGCTCAAAAGCCCCTGCCCAGTCCAGGGATGATGTTGAGCTGAGGCAAGGCAGAGGGTGGAAGCTGACTGAGCCTCCACAGGGGAGCCAACCAGCATGCCCAGGGAAGCAAAGCCACTCATATTTCTTTACCCAGTGTGTAATTGGTTTGTGGAACTCCTTGCCACAGGATGTGGTGATGGCACCTGGCCTGGATGCCTTTAAAAGGGGATTAGACAGATTTATGGAGGAAAAGTCCATCACAACGTTTAAGCCATGATGGAGATAAGCAACCTCCTGGTTGGAGGAATAGGTTTTCTCTGTGACAGGTGCAAGGGAGTGGCAACTGGACACAGATATCTTGTTGTCCTGTGTGCTCCATGAGGCATCTGGTGGGGCCACTGTGTGATACAGGAAGCTGGACTAGATGGGCCTTTGGCCTCATCCAGCAGGGCTCTTCTTATGTTCTAACCCCACAGAGGCAGACACAGATGTGACCACAACCCCCCTTGCCTTTGATGTTCTGAAGTCACTTGCTGGGTGAAGAGGAGCCCCACCTTTGGAAGCCCAAGATCAATGGTGCCCATAAAAGGCATGGTGATGGTACTTCCAGCCACCCTGCTTCTCTCTCTCTCTCTCTCTCTCTCTCTCTCTCTCTCTCTCTCTCTCTCTCTCTCTCTCTCTCTCTCCTGCTGCATAGCCCCCTCACACTGGAAAAAAAAAACTTCAAATGGATACTGGGACTGTAAGCAAAGTAGATTGTTTCCTTGTAGACAATGGAGCCTGCCAAGATACCAACCATCACTCAAAGCGTTTTTTATATGTATCTCACATATTCTGTAGAAAACAATTTTCAAAGAGTGCTGACTCGCACCTTAAATGACTTAAATGGTCAGGGCAAAAGGAAAGCCCAAGATAACGGTCATTCTTTAAAATGCTGTCCAAGTCTAACCGTTCATCATAAGACACACAAAAACTTTATGCTGAAAGCAGCAGCGACCTCAGCAAACCCTGCCACTTATCCAGTCACTCATAATTGTACTGCTTCGTCTTTACAATGAGAGTAACATATTCTACAAAACCCATATTTCTTATTTACAAGCAGTGAAATAGTAACAGAAGCTGAACAGAAACTGCTGTTGTCCTTGCGCCGAGAAATTAAATACATTATTGAACATCTAGATATTGTTTTCCTCATTCACTCCTTTGCCCTCCTCACACATAAAAGGAATTAAGAATTGCTTCTGACCCTGGCAACCAATATTCCTCCAACAACAGCCATGTCAGCTTTAACTTCAGAAACAGCATCCAGTTCTGTAAGGCTATTATTGTAAACTGATAGATCAAAAGGGGAAGGGGGAAAAAAAGGATAAACGATTTTGCAAATTCATATCAGACATGTGCCCTCTGAACGGATTGTTGAAAATAGGGGCCATCTGGCTAGGGTCCTTTCCTCTAGCCCCGTGATGGCGAACCTATGACACGCATGTCACAGGTGACACGCGAGGTCATTTTGGGTGACACGCCAGTGTTTCCCCCAGGGCCCCGACACACCTTACATTTTTGCAAACGTTTTACAGGCTTGTCTTGAACGTTTAGGGCAGAGATTTTGGCAGACCTCTTTCAAATTATTATCTAGTAAAACTCAGCAACAAAAAAAGCCGCTAATTGATGTTTAAAAAAAATGCAATGTGTTATAGTTGTTTTCAGTTCAATTCAATTCAAAATTACTATTAAAAGTAGCAATAGTCAAAGTACTATTAAAAGTTTGGGGGGGACGGGACACCAGCAGAGTCAAGTTAGGCATTTTCAAAAAATTTGACACACCAAGCCCAAAATGGTTCGCCATCACTACTCATTCGCCATTATGTAATCTCTTTGCTGACAGCGCGATCCTGTGTAATCGTCGAATGGCGGAGCACGCGCTCTGCCGCTCGAAGACGTCGTTGTGGTGCTTACAAAAATAGAGTTCATTGCTTGAGTTGTTTGGAGAAGTGGTTTTGTAAACTATATCTTAATAGCACAAAGTAAAGTTCAAAAGAATGAGTGTGATCCAATGATCCACTCAACTCATTCACATGCCCAATTATGCAATTTTATACAATGGGAAGTGGGTGGTATGGATGGCAGTGGCGCATGGCGATATCCTAACCCCCTTCCTGGCCTTGATCCCTCGACACATGTGTACATGGACTTGTGCCAGCTATAGAGTTGGCGCAGGCCTGGGTAGACCCAGCAGGCCGGCGTGGGCTTGCCCCAGGACAAGGGAACAAATGTTGCCTTACACCAAGGAGGCCTCCAAAGGCCGAAACTCCCCCACGGGATTCAGTGGGTGCCACGTTGGCACAGCTGCATTGCCACGCAGGGAATTAAGTAGGATTGGGCTGTAGGAATGTTTCGCTCCATAGCCTATGTATTCAATAGCCTTCAGTATTATGGTGCTCATCATAACTTCCTAGCCGTTAGAAAGAAGGGCATTATAAAATATTTTAGGTATATAAAATATTTTAGGCATCCTAACCCCCTTCCTGGCCTTGATCCCTCGACCCATGTGTACATGGACTTGTGCCAGCTATAGAGTTGGCGCAGGCCTGGGTAGACCCAGCAGGCCGGCGTGGGCTTGCCCCAGGACAAGGGAACAAATGTTGCCTTACACCAGTGCTTCTCAATTATTTTCTTTCATGCCCCCCCTAGGAAGAAGAAAAAATTTCGCGCGCCCCCGCAATAGTTAGTGTATGCTTTGCGCCACTTAAAGGGGCTCCGTAAAGGGGGGCGCGGGGCTTGCAATAGTTAGTGTATGCGTGTATGCTTTGCACCACTTAACTAGAGTGTAGGAGCCTCCAGCGACGATCTACTTCACCGGGATCTGCTTCCGGGGAGCAGATCGTTCCTCTGCTCCCCGGCGCATACTCTGTAACGCGCCTAGGAGCGCTCTGCAGAGTTCACGCTGTGAATCACGCATGCGCAAGACGACGATTGGCAACATCGTCGTCTTGCACATGCGTGAACTCTGCAAAGCGCTCCTAGGCGCGTTACAGAGTTTGCGCCGGGGAGCAGAGGAACGATCTGCTCCCCGGAAGCAGATCCCGGTGAAGTAGATCGTCGCTGGAGGCTCCTACACTCTAGTTAAGTGGTGCAAAGCATACACGCATACACTAACTATTGCAAGCCCCGCGCCCCCCTTTACGGAGCCTCGCGCCCCCCCTGGGGGGCGCGCCCCACTATTTGAGAACCGCTGCCTTACACCAAGGAGGCCTCCAAAGGCCGAAACTCCCCCATGGGATTCAGTGGGTGCCACGTTGGCATAGCTGCATTGCCACGCAGGGAATTAAGTAGGATTGGGCTGTAGGAATGTTTCGCTCCATAGCCTATGTATTCAATAGCCTTCAGTATTATGGTGCTCATCATAACTTCCTAGCCGTTAGAAAGAAGGGCATTATAAAATATTTTAGGTATATTACCATCACTCTCTTTCCTTAGGGGGGAAAGAAAGCAGAATGTCAGAAACAAAGTTAATTAGTTTAGAAATTGCCTGACCACTTTCCAAGTACCATTTAGCTTCTCGGTATCCATTACCATGTTTGAATAGGAAAGTAAAATACTTCAGTTGGCATACTCTATCTTAATTTTAATTAGTAGTCATATACATAAGTCAGCAAAGTAGTTAGCACAATATGAAAGACAGGATGAAATATGAAAACAGATCATATTTTGTATTCACATCTGCACTGTAGGGAATTGATTAAGGAATATACTATTCTCCAAAAGCAAACCTATTTTATTTTCCATTATGGCATAGAATCTGTGCCATATTTATCTAAATTCTCTCAGATTTATTTTTAGCAAAAGCGTAATTTTTATAGACAGTGATAAAAGGCAATTCTGTTGAAAAGAGATGTGCTAATGAGATGGTGATTCATTGGATTATATGTGATACCTATATTTTCCAAACACCTATTTGAAATACCAGAGTTCCAAAATTCTGAGAATATTGAATCAATTGACAGCTAAGAAAGAAAGAAGGAAAGCAATTAGAGTACAAAGCAATTAGAGTACAGTATTGCTGTATAATAAATAAATTTTAACTTGCATTCAGAAGTTTAAAGATCCTACTTATGCATTTGCAATGTATGCTGTAAGCTCCTTGGGGCAGAAACTTGTCATTTTTGCTTGATATTCTGTAAAGTGCCATGTAGATTAATGGCAAAGAATGAAAGTATATTGTAGCAAACCATCATGGGACATCTGTATGAATGGTATACCTAATTACAGGATTGTGCGGAAGCTATTGTAGCACATAAAAATCAGTGATCACATGTTTTAGCGTGGGGATAAAAACATCCTTGTGACTATTTGGAAAAAAAAAAGGAGGGGGGAAGAAGAAAATCATATACATCATGGTCTGAAAATTTGTACCCATCATTTGGCACACAGCAAGACTGAGCCCAGTATGGCCAGAAAAAATAACTATTAAAGTTAACAGCTTTGCACTGCAAAATCTGGCTAACCTACATTTAATTTCAAAGGCGGCCATTAATTTAAATGTGCCGCAGCAGATTCAACAAATGGAAGTGCACCAAATGTTCATCGATGATGTTGGCATTGTATCCCTTGCCTTCAGCAATACTTTCTGCAAAGAGCAAGTTGCAAGTGTAGACACAACATACATCTCCATCCCCATTTACTAATAGAGGATTTTCTGGCTATGTGTTAACAGAACAAGATTATACCTTATTTCAGAGGCGTAGCTCACCCCTCTTCAACTTGGTGCAAGGGTCCTCACCGCAAACCGGAAGTAATTCGCAGTGGCGCAGTGACATGATGATGCCATTACACCTCTGTGAATTACCGTATTGGTCTGAGTATCAGACTCACTTTTTTCTCCTAATTTAAGTTTTTAAACTAGGGGTGCGTCTTATAATCAGGCTGTTGCAATTTAATGCCAGTGATTTAATTATTATTTTTAATAGCACCAAACTTTAAGGGTGCGTCTTATAATCAGGTGCGTCTTATACACGGGACAATACAGGGTACTTCCAGTTTGCAGCCGGCTCTGCCTTCAACCCAAAGCCACTCGAGTTGAAAAGACATTACTTGGGCGGATTCAGGTTGGAGGTGAAGCCAGCTGCAGACCAGAAGAGCCAAGGGGGTGTCACCTGCCCCTCTCTGAAGCGAGCTCAGCTCAGCTGTCCTTGCAGCTCCACTTCTGAGCTGAAGCGAAGTTGACAGCCGAGCCCAGCCCAGCCGAGCCTTCGCGAAAACAAGACTTGGCTGTCGGCTTCGCTATGACTAGGAGTGTCATTCAGTCTACAAACACACACGCACACACACCGTGAGCACTCGCGTCGCTACGATGTGCGACACCCCAGAGCGGGGGCGCGCGTCGCCTTTAAGGGGGAGGCTCCGCCCCCGGGCGTGATGTCACGCGCAGGAGCAGAGCACCCTCCCGCTCCGTTTTCAGCTCATTTTGGAGCCAAACGGACACAGGGGAGGGCGGGCGGGCCCACCTCCTTCACCAAACTGTAAGTGGGGGGGTCGCGCGTCACCCCTATGCGCGCGACACCCCCCGGCGGCCTGCCCCCCGCGCTTCCCCCTGTCGACGCCCATGACCGTGAGGATGGCTGATGTGGGTGACACACCCCTTGGCGAGGGTGACACCCTATTGACTGGCCCATCTTTGCTTGGCCATTTTCGGCTGCTCGGAGAGGAGTTGCTTTTTAAAAGCAACTTCTCTCCAAGTGGCCGAAAACAAAATGGAGGTCATGGTGTCATCCCAAAGTCTTGGTGTCACCTGGTGCACCCCGCACTTAGCACAACCCCCAAATGATGTCAGTGCCGTATTTCTTATGAGGACAAGGTGTCCATACCTAGTTCCTTCTTCTGCAAACTTTTCTTTTACAGCAAGTCCTCACTTAAAGTTATTTTGTTTAAAGTTGTCTCGTTTTAACGTTGATGGAAAAAATAAAGTGTGAAGTTGAGGAAAAGGCTATAAGAATGGTAAACCTGCAAAAGGAAAAGGGGTTGTGTGCTTTTCTACTTTTTCTCTCTCATTTGTTGGTAACTTTTGCTTTTAAACGTGCCACTTACCTGGTCCCACTTTTATTTTAGCTTTTAATAAATTTGTTATGGGTTTATTATATTCTTAGATTGTTATTTTTATCACTTTTGTCTTTAACTGGTTTTCCTTTTTTTCTAATAACCAGCTTTCTCATCAAGTTTGTCGACTAACTTTCATTTGGGGGCTATTTTTGTGGAATAATAATACTTCCTCCATCTCGACCAATCATTCCTGACAGATTCAAAGACTCAGGTAGCTATGGATTAATTTAGTGAGGGTTGGCTTATTGGGTTACATTGGGGAACCTCTAATGCAGTCCTTTACAGGATTGCTTAGGGCTGAATTTCACTGTGTTCAGTGAGATTTGTTTTCTGGGAAATGTGTTTGTTGGGACTGCAGTCTGAAACTAATCTAGCAGGGTTTTGGCTTCAAGTACAGGGAAGGAGGGGTTTAGGTAGGCTTTTGAAAAATAGTACGGGGGGGCGTATCCGCTGATCTGCTATCCGCAGATTCATCCATGGATAGTGGATGCCCCCCTGCGCGTACGCAGCCCCCTCCCCGCTCTTACTTCTTTGACAGCCCAATCCTGTGTAACTCTTGTACCAGTGTAACAGTAGATCCCCCGGTGTAAGAGCACTTATGCCAGTGTAACTTGCCGTATGCTGACAGATGCAGGACGGACACAGGCTTAACCCCCCTCGGGCACCTTAAATGCTCAGTTCAGATGTGGAACGGATCACTAGCGTCACTACAGGGGGGGTGGAGCTGTAAGTGCTGCTGAAAGCCGAGCCTTCCTTACACAGACGAACGAAGCAGCCCCGCCTCCTCACCCTCTGAGCCGGTCAGGGAAGCGAAACAACAGGCAGGAGACTCCCTGCCTGTTGCGTTCACTTCCGTGACCAGCTGGGAGGGTGAGGGGGCAGGGCTGCTTCGTTCGTCTGTGTAAGGAAGGCTCGGATTTCAGCAGCACTTACAGCTCCGCCCCCCCTGTAGTGATGCCAGTGGAACGGATGCCGGCGCAGGGGTCATTCCGGGGGCGTCTGAATGCAATGTCTGATCCTTGCAGCAAGCAGAGTGAGACGAAGTTCTACGATAGATGGGCTCTGAGAGCCTGTTCTCCTTCGGCATGCTCTCAAGTTGCTTCACAAAATGTAAGAGTGAGGGGTGGGTGTTGCGCATGAAGGGACACTTTTTGTGAAACAACTTTGTGTCATCCTCCAACAACAACAAACATGATGATTTTTTTTCCTTTTTAATGTTTTAACAGTGGCCCCCATATCCCAGAGCACTTTGCTATACGCAGATTTCAGTATCCGCGGGGGTTCCAGGAACGGAGGATACCGAAGGCTCACTGTATTTATTTATTTATTTAGAGCATTTATACACTGCTTTTCAATCAAAAAAAGTTCACAAAGCAGTTTCCATTTTCCAGCACAGATGCAGACGGGCAGTCGAATCCTGTCTACATTTTAGACTGGTGGAGCACCACTCCGCCGGACTAGGGTGTCGCAAAAACGTGTCATAAAGCACAATTGCAGCACCCAGTGAGTAATTGGTGCTGGCGGAGAGGCTTGCATTACTTCTCCAGCACCACAGAGGTAGGAAGGTAAGTCCCCGCTGGGCAGCGGAGGGGTGGGGGGAGAGCGGAACGAGGCATTCCAGGGGGGGGCGGGATTGGCAGTGGCCGCCTCCTCCGCCATATCCTATCCCCCTTCCTGGGCCTCACTGCCATTACACCGGGCTGTTGGACTTGAGCCAGCAAAATACCTGGTGCACATCTGAGTAGTCCCATCGGGGTGGCTGGTGCGTTACTCAGGGTAAAGGGTCAACCATCCCTTTACCCCGAGGAGACCTCCAGCTGTGCTGTGGCAGGCCCAATCCTGCAGCAGGACTGCGTCCTGCTAGACAGGATTGCGCAGTCACTGTCAGTGAGACTTCAAATGACTGACATTTTAAAGTGAACGCATTTGTATGTTCACAAGAATATGTATTTATTAAGAATATTTATGTACTGTTTATCAACAACAAAAAGATTGCAAAGCAAATTACATAGGAAAATAATATATTGGTGTTGCAAGCTAGGAAGAGATTTATTTTTTTAAACACTTTCATTTAATTGTGCACTTTTTCAAAATCTTCAATCTTTATGCACATTTAGAGAAGCAAAGTTACGCTTTGCTTTGTGGGTTTGGATGGAAGAGTTTGATACCTTTTCACCCTCCAGTCTCTGAATCAGATTCTGGGACCATAGACTGTTTCACAGAGCAAGTAATAAAATCAAAAGTGGCCTAGTTCGGCCGTTTGAAAAAGAAACCCAACTTTGGATTGAGAGCAATAAATAATTGTTCAACAGTAGCACTAGTAGTATATTAATGCTTCACACTTAATCTGCAGATCGTTGGTTCTCAACCAACCGCTTCAGTACAACAACCTCCGTTACTGGCATTAAATGAACCAATGTGTCTCCAACTGTTTGGTGTTGGCACAACCTTTTCAGCAGGTGTTACCTATTGGAGAAAATGGGACCTGTGCTGACAATTCTCCACCACTAACCTCCCCAAATTGCAGAGGAGAAGCGGTTCTCGATGCATCTTTACTGTGTGAGCCTGTTGTTGCCTGGCATCTCTTGCTGCTGAGCAAAAAACGTGACCAGCCTGTTCACAGCCTTTCCGCTAGTCTAACAGATGGCAGACTATTCACGGGGCCTGCAATCTACTTTGCTTGCGGGGAGGCACGACTCCCCAGATAACAAGGTCTAAATGGTCACACATGCTGAAAAGACATGACTGTGACAACCGCTTTATTATTATGAGCTGGTGTAGCTTCAAAGCAAAGCAAAACAAGAATGAGTTTTGTCAAGCATTGCAAAATAAGACACAAATAATGTATATACATGGACACATTTTAGCAGAATAAGTACCACTGCCATTCTTGGGCCTCTGGGTTCCACGACTGATACCAGCAGAAGGACGGGTTTCACGATGCTGGTTGGTCTGGGAACCAATGCCTTAGCTCTACAGCAGAGGTTCTCAACCTGTGGTACGGGTACCCCTAGGGGTACACAGACCTCTTGCTGGGGGTACGCCAAGCTCTGCCCCTTATCTGCCCCATCAGCAGCTAATTAAGAGTTAATTAACATAGATTTTAAATTCTAATTAGTTTTGGAGCCCTTCCGTCTCTCTGATTTTGGTTTTGGGTTTATTTGGGAAATGTACTTTGGTGGGGTGGGGGAGGGAGGAGCTGATTTTGGGAAGTGTGACTTGGAGAAAAAAAGAGATGTCTGTCTGTCTGTCTGTCTGTCTGTCTGTCTGTTTCTCTCTCTCTCTCTCTCTCTCTCACACACACACACACACACATACACACACACACACACACACACACACACACACACACACACACACACAGAGTTAAATACGGCATTTTTTCACATTTAAAAATTGGGTTCAGTGGGGCTTGCTTCTGAGTAGACATGCCTAGGATTGTGCTCTAAGGTTTAACAAGCTACACCTGCTCACATTCCTTTTCCTAAAGGTCTAGTACTCTGTCCCGGTTGGAGATCTGGTAAGCCTAGTCTGAGGAGACTCAGGGGGAGAGACCAGGCTGGGAAAGGGGGATAGGATCTTCCACCATAATAAAACTTTGGACCATAAGGATTTGGGCTTCTCAAAAAGCAGCTCCCTTTGCTTCATGGTAAGCTCATTTTGAAGGGAGAGGGGATCATCAAAAGCAATTGTGATAGGACGTTGGCGGTTAGCTGTGGAAACAAAAAAAAAAGTGAATACAACATTTTTGGTCCATGCCTAAAGCACTATTTCAGTCCATCCAACATCACCACATACAATAATTTAAATAAGCAAGCGCAGAATGCAAAATGTTATGGCAGAATTGGCCAAATTTCTCACTCTTTTCTACATACCGTCTCTAGCAATTACCGGAGCCTCTCTTCTCAGGGGAACCAGCATGCCATTTGGAAGCTGAAAATATAGGCTGAATGCTCATCTATTTTCAATGGCAATTAAGCAAACCTTCACTGTTAAGTGCAGAGCGTAGTGTCTGCAGCTCGATGCATAAGCAAGCAAATTTACTTACGTCTTCAAATGCATAAGCAAGAACATTCATAATTGAGCATTCCCTGGTCTCAGTGGCAGTCACAACAACCGGAATGCTCTCCTACTGTCTTTGAATAAGGCTGCATTTCTCTCATCTCTGTCTCACTCACTGGACGTTTCCGCAGCATTTTGTGATTTGTTTTATTTTACTTATTTATTTATGGTATTTTTACCCCGCCTTTCTCCCCAAAGGGACCCAAGGCGGCTTACAACAAAAAGAAAATATAGTGCAGTACAATACAAAAATAAAAATAAAAAAATAGTTACATTTTAAAACATTAAAAACAAATTAACGACAATTAATAAAAACAGTATCTAAAAATAGTTTTAAAAGATTACATTAAAACAAGTACATAAAAACAGCAGCACCCCACCTGTACCAGGAGGATGTTAAAAGGCAAGGGCTCAGAAGGCTTCTTTAAACAAGAAGGTGTTTAGGCCTCGCCGGAAAGTTTCCAAGGAGGGAGCAGTTCGTAAGTCAAAAGGGAGGGAATTCCATAAAGTTGGTGCCACTACCGAGAAGGCCCTATTTCTGGCCGCCGCCCCTCGCACCTCCCTGGGCGACGGTATCTGCAAGAGGGTTTTGAGACTGGAAATTCATTTGGGTTGGAAAACCTGTACCAAATAAAGTCTACATCAGGGGTTCTCTGGAGGCCCGGGTACCCCCTATCATGGTCCAATTTTCTGAAGTACCCCCTGCTAATTAACTGCTAATTTATTGGATTAATCAATTAATTAATTAGGTAATGTGAAAAAATGTCTTATTTAACTGTATGTGTGTGGGGGGGAGACACACATGCAAGGATCTCTTTTTTCTCCAAGTCATACTTCCCAAAATCTGCTCCTCCCTCCCCCACCCCACCAAAGTACATTTTCCAAAGTACAAAAATAAGCCCAAAACCAAAATCAGATAGACAGAAGGGCTCCAAAAATAATTACAATTTAAAATCCATGTTAATTAACACTTAATTAGCTGCCAATGGGGCAGATAAGGGGCAGGGCTTGGCGTACCCCCAGCAAGAGGTCCGCGTACCCCTAGGGGTACCCGTACCACAGGTTGAGAACCTCTGGCCTACATCATTGTATAGTTACTTTAATTTGGGCGTCTTCACATTATACACACACTATATTCCCTTAACCTGTCTGACATTCAGCAACTGGGTCCTGCAGTTTTTTTGAAATTTTCTAGAGTTCTAGGGGAAAATGTGAAGTTGCAGCATACACTTCAAGTAGCATCAGGGACGTAAACTGCATCCATATCTTGTCATTTTCCATCATGAAATCCTGACACATCAGTAAGCCACAGGATTAAAATTCACCTCACCTGCTTAAGTCAAATCAGCAGGGTATCTAGCCCTAGCGAGCAGTTTGTTCTTGCCGTCTCCATACAGATCATGGATATATTCCTACCAGTGTCAAGCAAAGACCTTGCTTGCCTAGAGTTTCCTCTCACCAATTAGTGTGCAGGATGCTCTTTTTATATCTGCCCAAAAAGAAATTGTGCCTGTCAAATCCATCTTCCAACCTTGAATTGACTTTGACATTTCAAAACATCAGATTGTACAGTCATATTGTCTGCTGCCTTAACAATGATAGACTTCCTGTTAGAGTCGCTTGCATGAGGCTGCTAAATTAAAGTGAAAGGGTGGCCATTTTATTGTGCTTTCAGGTTGTTTTGGTTTTGCTCTGAACAAGGTTAGAGTTTCAGCTCTCCATACACTGAAATGTTCTCACAAAACTTTAGGAATTCATTCTGTGGGTTAGCACATGCCTAACACATCGCCTAAGCATGCAAACATTGTTTAAAAACCATCAGCCTCTGTGAAAACATAATGGTGGCTTCCGACAGAACGTGTATTTGACGAAATCCAAACTGGTCACAAAGCAGAGCAAGACAAGCTGAAAACACGACGGAAAGTATCGAGGTGCCTCACTTTCTTACCACAGGAACTCTCTGTAACACAAATGGCTTGAGGGAACATAATGAATGCTTCAAAGCTCTTTTCACAAGTTCTGTGTTTTCCTTGGTTACATGCAATGTGTTCTCTAGCAACAGTATCAACTGCTGCAATCATTATATATGCCATCTGCTAAATTACGACCCACATGAGGATTGCGCTACAAAACTGATTTCCCTTCCTTGTTCTATGTTTCACTCTAGGGCACAACCTCACTACCTAATTAGACCCAGCTTGGGTCAGAAGAGTTTAATGTGACCTGATGTTGTTGTGTGCCTCAAACACAACTTAAAGTGCAACACTCTTAAAAGGTTTCCTGTTGTGAAAGAATCTCAAAATTGAGGAGAGGGAACACCCAGTCTCAGTAAACTAGCATAGAGAAAGTTAGCTTTTAACTGCTTGCGCTTTCTTCCCCCCCCCCCACACACACACCATGATGAGTGACTAGTGGGGGCAGCCAGAGGCGCTCTTATGGTGGGAGCAGTACTGTAAGTTGTGCCCCATCCTTTTCCCCCTTTACAAGCCAGCAGGAGTCTCCCTGCCTATTGCCTTCGCCGCACGGAATGGCTCCGACGGCGAGGGGGCAGGGCCACCTCGTGCTGTCTTGTAAACGGGGACTAGGATGGGGCGCAAATTACACTACCGCCCCCACCGTAAGAACACCTCTGGGGGCAGCAGTGTCATTTGTGGCAACACTGGGAAGAGGTGTGGACAAGAAGCATGATTTTCTTCTGCCTCCTCTTTTTAAGAGGCTGTATAGGGCCAGCTATTTGAATCCCTCAAGCTTTTCTTTGGCTTCTGCAGCACTAGGTTTGTCCACCTCCGAGCCTCTTGGAGTTACCAAGCCTCTACAATAGGCCTGGAGTCTCTAGGAATTGGAATCCAACTCCAGGGAACTACTGAAACCAATCCTAGGCATTCCACAGGGTCTTCTTGGCTCCATGACTTCACATCATGTTGAGACTCCAGGGGAAGCTTCAGTTGGGGTTGGCAACTCTACGACTTGCCTATATACCTATCATCATTTACTTCCTTGACACATTACAAACACTGTTGGCTCAATTCTCTCTCTCTCTCTCTCTCTCTCTCTCTCTCTCTCTCTCTCTCTCTCTCTCTCTCATCTCACACACACACACACACACACACACACACACACACACCGGTATAGCCGTGCCAAAAAGGCACGTATTGTATCCTGTGGGGGGAGCAGAGTGGGAGTCACCTTTCCTCTCTTTAAGCCTCCCGCCCCACAATGGGTCTCCTTGGACCTGCACCAGCAATTGCGCTGGGGCAAGTACAAGGAGAGAAAGGTGGTGGGTTGGCTGTGGAAAGGGGTGGGTCTGGCAGCGATGGCACACGCCAGATCCTATCCTCCTTATTCACAGGCATATAACAAGGCAGGTAACGGCAGAGGTAAGGGAGACAGACGGAGTTAGGATATAAGCACACGTGAGTGTTGCCGATATCATCCCGAGTCCACCTCCCTCCCCACCCTCTGCCCCATTCAGGAATACCCTCATTCCCCCCCGCCCCGCCACTGTCACACCTACCTTTGCCAGTCCAGCGGTGGGCCTCCTGCGCTGCTGGAAGCCATTTTATGACAGCAGAATTATTTTCCGCTGTCGTAAACCTCTGCACGCTACAAGCTACATGTGCCAATCTGCATGCTACAAGCTCTGTAGTGCTACAAGCAATACCAACACCTTTACATGTTCCTCAACTCACATGACAGCTTTCTATAGCATCGGATTTTTTTCTTGATGCTTCCAGATAGTTACAGTGATCTGTCTATCAAAGCACATTCCCTTCACTCATCTATTTACAATTTTCAGAGTCCATGCTTAACATGCTTCTTTGACAAAAATGGCAAATGAGGTCATATGCGTGCTTTTGTTAGAATTTACCTTTTATGCCAGTATGCCACATTGCTGAATAGCTGTGACAACACATAAATCTGATATAGAATTTATTTTCAACATCAAGCTTAACACCCAACAGCATCTCCCAATTACCCCCGAAGTTTTAGCTTGCTAAGCGACAATCTCATAACTAAGACACCAGCAGACCACCTTTAATTAAAAAAAGTAACACCTACATAAGGTGAATCCTAAGGAATGACTCATCACAACCCATTTCTGCTCTCTCCCTTGCTTTTCATTATCTAAGTTAGATGATCAGCCCTGGAGTAACAGGAACAAGGTATTGATTCCAAAATCTTGAGACATGTGCTGAGATCCTAAAAGAAGATAACTATATCCTGCATACCAGCAAGGGACCAGGCCAACTGGAAGAGGTAAGTAAAGAAAAAAATTACTTACATATCGAGCTGTTGCCTATGGATCTACTCAGATCAATACCAGCTGTATTGCTGGCATATATCTGTACCGTGGCAGGGGGCATGTCAGGCCCAGGATGGGGGTATAGGATTTGGAGGTCATGAGTGCTGCCAAGATCTGTGCCCAATCCGCCCCATCCCAGCACAGTTCCCACCTCCAGCAAAACCGACCCATCCAAGCACCAGCTGCCAGTCTGCAGGGTACCGCTGGCATAGGCTAACTATATCCATAAAGGGACAGGGTGCCTATACCTTTAACCATTGCAAGACGAGGGAATTTGGGCAGGTGTAGCTTGTTGCACCCTTCCAGGATGAGCTGCACCTGCCCAAAATCCAATGGTTAAAGGTATAGGCACCCTGTCCTTTTTTGGATATGGCCAGCCTAGGCTGGCAGCACACAGCCTTCTGGCCTTTGAACTTGCATCAGCGATCCGCAGACTAGCAGAGAGGCTGACGTGATGGTACACAGCACTGGTACGCTGGCGGACATCAGGGTCCATTTCCATCTTGTAAGAAAAAAAATATTTATTGAGGAGTAGGCATTTGTAATGATACTGCATTTAACAAAAAAAGAATGAAAACAAAATTCTCTATTGTACATGGTGGTAAATTTTCAAAAGAAAAGAAAAGAAAAGTGTGAAATGATACTATTTGGTAACATTTTCTTATAAATGTAGTCCTAGAGCTGAGGTCTTAATCAAAGGTGTCAATTTTCCAAGAAAAGCAGTTTTGGGCAGGACTTCAGTATTTATCACGTTTTACCAGGTTATCTCCAGTGTTTACTGGAAAATTCTCTTGTGAATGCTACCCTTAAACTAATTTACAATAACTCACAGTTTCAGCATTCTTCCATCAAGTAGTGATCTATAAATACCCATCATTAATTGTGTGCTGCTACTTGCTCCACGTTCTGTAAAGACCCAAATGAAAACTTAATCTTTCCTTACCAGCACAACATCAGCACTCTTAGAGTTGTTTAAGACTGTTTGATTAATTTAAAATGAGTCTCTTGCACACATGTAAACTGTACACAGCTTAATTGCACACAATGTTTTCCTTCACCAGAATACTCTTGGAATTATTCCCATGGGTAATGCATGTATGCAAACATTGGAAGTAATTGAAAGTCTATGAGTACTTGTCCAGATAAACCTACAAGCAAGATACTGGATTCTTGATGCTCCGCCTCCCACCCGACCCTGTAGCCACTGGAGCAGGTAAGGTTTGCACCAGTCAGTGTAGGGGCGGGGGGATGGGGCGGACCGGGCGGCGAGGGAAGGTGGCTGTTTGCTAGCCCAGCTCAGGAGGGGGCGGGGATATTGACGGCGATCTCTGCCAATATCCCCAGCTCTCTCCTGGCCTGGCCCATCCTTACCCCACTGCCCCAGATGTACGTTGGCTCGAGAGGAGGTCCATTGGGGCCGGGCAGCCATACACCAGGGGAAGGGGAAAAACATCCCCTTCTCCCAAGGAGTCCCTGGGCCACACTGGAGAGGATCCTTACGCAGGATCAGTAGTGTCACTGCAGGGGGGGGCAGAGCTCCAAGTTCTGCCGGGCTCTGAGCCTCCGTTACACGACGAGAGAAAGCGGCCCCGCAAGTGCTTTCGTTGGCCGGAATGGCTCCAAAGGCGAGGGGGCGGGGCTGCTTTCTCCAGTCGTGTAACGGAGACTCAGAGCCCGGCGGAACTTGGAGCTCCGCCCCCCCCTGCAGTGACGCTGCTGCCAAGGATCGGGCTTGTTGTTGTTGTTGTTCAGTCGTTAAGTCGTGTCCGACCCTTCGTGATCCCATGAACCATATCCCGCCAGGCCTTCCTGTCCTCCACTATCTTCCTGAGTTCGCTCATTTTCATGTTCGTTGCATCGGTGATGCTGTCTAACCATCTCATCCTTGGCCTTCCCCTTCTCCTTTTGCCTTCAATCTTTCCCAGCATCAGAGTCTTCTCCAGAGAGTCCTCTCTTCGCATTAGGTGGCCAAAATATTTGAGTTTCAGCCTTAGTACCTGTCCTTCCAGGGAACAGTCAGGCTTGATTTCATTTAGAATTGACTGATTTGATCTCCTAGCAGTCCAAGGGACTCTCAGGAGTCTTCTCCAGCACCACAGTTCAAAAGCATCTATTCTTCGGCGCTCAGCCTTCTTTATGGTCCAACTCTCGCAACCATACATTGCTACTGGGAACACCATCGCCCTGACTATACGAACTTTTGTTGGCATGGTGATATCTCTGCTTTTTATTATGCTGTCTAAGTTTGCCATAGCTTTCCTTCCAAGGAGTAAGCGTCTTTTAATTTCATGGCTGCTGTCTCCGTCTGCAGTGATCTTGGAACCCAAAAAAGTAAAATCTGTTACTGCTTCCATTTCTGCCCCTTCTATTTGCCAGGAATTGATGGGACCAGATGCCATGATCTTAGTTTTATTAATGTTGAGTTTCAAGCCAACTTTTGCACTCTCCTCTTTCACTCTCATCAAGAGGCTCTTTAGTTCTTCTTCACTTTCTGCCATTAGGGTGGTATCGTCTGCATATCTGAGGTTGTTGATATTTCTCCCGGCAATCTTGATTCCGGCTTGTGATTCATTTAGCCCTGCATTTCTCATAATGTACTCTGCATATAAGTTAAATAAGCAGGGTGACAATATACAGCCTTGTCGTACTCCCTTCCCAATTTTGAACCAATCAGTTGTTCCATGGCCGGTTCAAACTGTTGCTTCTTGACCCGCATACAGGTTTCTCAGGAGACAGGTAAGGTGGTCTGGTACTCCCATCTCTTTAAGAATTTGCCACAGTTTGTTGTGATCCACACAATCAAAGGCTTTTGCGTAGTCAATGAAGCAGAAGTAGGTGTTTTTTTGGAACTCTCGTGCTTTCTCCATGATCCAGCGCATGTTGGCAATTTGATCTCTAGTTCCTCTGCCTCTTCGAAACCCAGCTTGTACGTCCGGTAGTTCTCGGTCCACGTACTGCTGAAGCCTAGCTTGTAGGATTTTGAGCATAACCTTGCTAGCATGTGAAATGAGTGCAATTGTACGGTAGTTTGAACACTCTTTGGCACTGCCCTTCTTTGGAATTGGAACGTAAACTGACCTTTTCCAATCCTTTGGCCACTGCTGAGTTTTCCAAATTTGTTGGCATATTGAGTGCAGCACTTTCACAGCATCATCATTTAGGATTTTAAGTAGCTCAGCTGGGATATCATCATCTCCACTAGCTTTGTTGTTAGTAATGCTACCTAAGGCCCACTTGACTTCACTCTCTAGGATGTCCGGCTCTGGGTCAGTGACCACACCAGCGTGGTCATCAGGAACGTTAAGATCTTTCTTGTATAGTTCTTCTGTGTATTCTTGCCATCTCTTCTTAATCTCTTCTGCTTCTGTTTGGTCTCTGCCTTTTTTGTCCTTTATCATGCCCATCTTTGCACAAAACGTTCCCTTGATATCTCCAATTTTCTTGAAGAGATCTCTAGTCCTCCCCATTCTGTTGTTTTCCTCGATTTCCTTGCATTGTTCATTTAAGAAGGCCTTCTTATCTCTCCTTGCTATTCTCTGGAACTCTGCATTCAGTTGTTTATATCTTTCCCTTTCACCCTTGCTTTTTGCGTTCCTTCTTTCCATAGCTATTTGTAAAGCCTCATCTGACAGCCACTTTGCTTTCTTGCATTTCTTTTTCTTTGGGATGGTTTTAGTTGCTGCCTCTTGTACAATGTTACGAACTTCCGTCCATAGTTCTTCAGGCACTCTGTCTACCAGGTCTAATGCCCTAAATCTATTCTTCACCTCCACTGTATACTCATAAGGGATATGGTTTAGGTCATATCTGACTGGTCTAGTGGTGTTTCCTACATTCTTCAGTTTAAGTCTGAATTTTGCAATAAGAAGCTCATGATCTGAGCCACAGTCAGCTCCAGGTCTTGTTTTTACTGATTGTATAGAGCTTCTCCATCTTTGGCTGCAAAGCACATAATCTCTAAGGATCGGGCTGCCCTTCAAGAACTGGCCTGTTCAGGACCAGCCAGTTAAAATGGAGGATGTGAAAAACGGTAAGAACAACAAAACAGATCATTTGGTCATTCCTCGAAGGTGAAGAGAGAGAGAGACTGGTCATCCAGAAAAGGTCGGTTTTCTTTCCTTACCATTTCTCCCCAGAAGGTAACCATTCAATTTATCTTTGTTGGTAAATACTGTTGTAACAAATAGTCATTAGGTAGCAGCTATGCTCAGCTCAGGAAAACCTGAAATGGATTTTCAAGCTATATATCAAGTCATTGCTTCAAGCAGGACACTTGCTATTGATTTTTTCAAGTTGATTTTGCCCCAGATACACTGAGCTAAGCTACAGAATGTGCACAACAGCATGTACTATAATATAAAATTACATATTATTGCTCTGAACAATAGGACTATGATAAGTCCTCAGATACTAAGGACTATTTGCATGCAAAAGGCACACTGTCGATAAATGAGCATTAGGATTAACAAAACCGTTTTCTGTTTGTCTTCCATGCACTGTCCTGACAACTGCTCTCCTTGAGGCTGGAGGATTTTAAAATGCAATCTAAACCAATCGCTTGCAGCAATAAAAGGTGGAAAGCCTAGAAAGGTTTAACACTAATGCACCTCTTACAGGACAGCCTGCTATGAAATAACTCCAAGATAGATTTGGCTACCTGTATTCATTTTTTTACCCAACCCAAATAGATTATGGCTTTCATGAAGAAAGCATTGGGTAGGACCTTGGGTGACTTTTGAGTAGATGAAAGGCACTTCCATTTATGCAAGATGAAGGGTGATTTTCTTTTCAGCTTTCTGCGTCCCATACCATCCTGCTCTGGAGGATTCCCAAAGGAGCAGATTTTCAGGGAGCATAGGTAGCCACTGTTCTGGGAAAGAAGCAAAGAAGTTCACTTGTACAAGCGTCCTTCCTCTCATTCTCCTTAGGATCCAACTCAGGGTTCACAATGAAGTATTATAATGATGGGGCATAGATCATTTTTGGGCCAGGTTCTACCTGCAGAACAGAACCAATAATAGGAGGGGAATACTAATTCTAGCAATGGCAAGGAAACCCCTAGACTCAGTACTCATGATGTTCCTTACCAGCCCAAAGGCTATCAAAAACAGAGCAGGCAAAGGCCAAACATGGTAATTCGATATCATACCATCTTGTATTGAACATTGGCTTCCTGATTTGATGTCAAAAGAAAACATGTCATTTTGTTGGGATGGTTCCAAAAGTTCTCTCATCTAAATTTCTCCCCAGATTGGGAATACTGAATAATCTGGTCATGTTTATGAAGTGGATTTGATGTATTAAAAATACTCCTTTCAGCCCAATCTTACCCAGTGGTGGTGCAGCCGGCCAGGGCGTATGGCCCACACTGTCTCCGGCAGGCTGGAGGTCTCCTCAGGGTATCAGGATATTTGTCCTCTTACCCCGTGTCAAGACCCAGCCTGCTCAATCCATTGACTCGGAGCTACTTGGATCTGTGCCCTGTGTAGGGCTTCCAGTCTGGGGAAGGAGGATAGGATACCCTTTATGCCCCCTCTCCAGGGCCATCTTTTCCATTGGGCACGCTGGGCAGTTGCCCGGGAGCCCTCGAGCACAGGGGAGCCCCATCGTGCCACCGCCACGGAAAAAGTGTTTTAAAAGGCGCATTTTTGCGGCAGCACCACCACCATCGCACTTTTTAAAACCTCCCTGAGAGGTGTGCTGTTTCACGAGGGGAGGGGTGTGGGGAGCCTGCGGACCCCTCTACAGGTCATCCCGCGCCTCAGAAAGGTGCATTGTGATAGCAATCCACTTCCAGTTTCATCGGAAAGCCAAAGTGGGTCGTGATCGCGTCAGTGCCCGGGGGCCCACAATGCAGTTAAGACTTCTCTGCCCGTCCCCACCCTCCTCCATCCCCGTTCCACCCCCGCGCCACTTGGCACAGGGTTTATCTTCCCGCCAGTGCAGGCCTCTACATTGGGCGCTGGAGCGGTGGTGCTGGAGCGACGGTGCTGGAGCAGCGGTGCAGACCAACGCCCTGCCGTGGCCTACTCCCAGGGTGCTGCAAACATTGCCGATGCTGCAGGAGAATAGGATTGTGCCATTTGTCTCGTTTTTAATTTCCAAATTTGT
The DNA here is from genome assembly GCA_026170595.1 of Plestiodon gilberti rubricaudatus. NCBI lineage: Eukaryota > Metazoa > Chordata > Lepidosauria > Squamata > Scincidae > Plestiodon > Plestiodon gilberti. Next base: position 158,357,525 of record JANXHW010000005.1, on the reverse strand, counting down.
ACAGAGCATAATTCAGATGCACTTTGCCACAACCTTCAGTTAATTTTTGTCTTTCCTTCCCCATTAGCCATATACATGTGCAAACTGATAAAACAGTGCAAAAAAGTAATCTTGCTGTGACTGAGAGCATCACTATAACACCACACAAAAACCATCTTGATATAATCATACATGCAATTACATTTTTTGGCAGTGTTTTTATCTATGCATACATGCACTTGGGAAGGAAAGACGCTAATGGATTAAAGAAACTGAAAGCTGCCACAAACATACCTGATTCTATAATTAACTGTAGACTGTGTTATCACATTTGGATCCATGTTTAGAATAAGGGGACACAGTATCACATCTATTAGCCCTACCTGTGATCTCCATAGGCCCTCCCACACAATCTCAAGTTATACCAAATGAAGAAATCCTATGCTTGGCAAATGTGAGCACACACCCCCCCCCCACACACACACACACTTGTTTAAACCTTTAGCACTGTTTACACAGTTAGAATCACAAAAAATGACTTCTTTATCCATAGGCGATTAGCCAGCCTGTGACTATTTCTGGGCCATCAGTTGAATTCAGATCTACTGTGTTGATTGACATATCATCGTTCATTCATCAGACCACATACAGTAACATCTCTGGGAACAGGGCACATATTATAAATAAATTTGATTATTTTTCGTTATGCAAAAACATAAGTTTTAAAAGATCAGAAACATGTTTTTGGCAGAAAAAGAGAAATAAATCATGATAAGAACTGGTAATACAGAACTATATGGCAAAGGTTTTATAAATGTGTCTACATCTGCACATTCCATCAACTGCAACATAGTGAAAGCCAGGATTACCAGATAGATTTGATTTATTGACTGGCTTGACTGACATCATAACCCTGTTTCCATCTCTGAGAGGATTTTCAGGAACAAAGTAACTAACAAGGTAGCAAGCAGAGCCTCATTAATGAAATATATTCTGTCAGCAATGTCAGATACTGCCTGTTGTAATCTTTCAGATGTCAGATCATTTTAACTGTCTTTAATTTAATAACATGCTGTTTGTCAGTTTCATGAGACCCTCAATTACCAAACAGGTCCAGTTAATTCTACTGCCTTAAAAATGATGGTTTCTTAATTAGAAAATAACTTTGTCATTTATTAATGTCAGTGAAATTTAAAAGCCTTGGCTCTGTTTGGCTCTAAGGGTTCAAATTAACCAGCAAATAGATAATGAAAGTAAAATGCCCCTTTCCCCTATCACCCTTTCAAACTGGCTCAGATTCTTCTTTTAAGTGTATGGCAAGGGGGGGGGCTAAGAATAAATTTTCCAAATTCAGATAAAATGTTCTGTACTTCTGAACTTCTCTTTCCCAAGCCTTAAGTAGTGTGGCCCATCAAGGACATTTTGAAACACAAACTTAAAGTACTCTACCCTAGTACCATTTTTTTACCCTCTTTTTTCCAAGGGTTAATAGTCGTATGACACCACTATGCCCCATCTCAGAAATTCAGGTTTGGGGATACATCCCAGGGCCTCTGAGAGGGGGGTTAAGGGGGTAATTTGTACCCGGGCCCAGGGCGAAAAATGGGTCAAAAAGGGGGCCCTGGAGCAAAAAAGGGGGAGCCCAGTAGCCAAATTCATATGTATGGAAGGGGCCCAAAAGAAACTTTGTACCCCCTGATAAAATTCCTCTGAATGGCCCTGATCCAACCTTGTAGCCCTAATGAGCACTGATCTTGCAACCCTATCAGCTTAAGATATTTTTCAAGCAACAATGAAACTCACATGCAGAGCCCATTCATGCACCATCGTGAAGCTGAGTACAAGCTACTTTCCATGCCGCAGTGAAAGCCGTCTAATGGACTTCAGGATCATCATGAAACACAGGTGTTCTTTCAGCAGCCAGAAAAACAATGCTAGAACGCCACTGATCTCGCTTATATGTTTTCCGCTGATAAAATACTAATGATATACATTGCAAGCACACCTGCATACTAGGGGGGGAATCCCCACAGGGGATATCCATCTTGCCCAATGGCTCTGAAATCTCACACAGGAGAATGGCTACACTTTCATACAGGATAATGAATACCTTTACTTTCACATTGCAATGTGTGGATTTGTGTAATAATTCTACGACTGGGAGGTTGTTCCTGCCTGTGCAGAAGAAAAGATAAATAAGACTTTCTTGCAGTCAATTATCAGGCTCATGCTACATAAGGAAAGGAGTGTAAATGAGGGAAATATGACACATTTTCTCGTGCTTCATATTGTCTAGCAATAATAAGTACATCTGTACCTATGACTGCTGTGCCTCTATTCTATCACCAGTCAGAAGGCTGCACCAGTCGCACAACAACAGTGTCACATCAGACTTGCAGCAGGCAGAGTCAATTGAGCAAATGTTTAGCATCAGGGTGCTGAAACGATTAAAATGCGAAAATGCGCACACTCACAGGGAACTGTTGAGGCTGGAAATGTGCCAGTGTGACAAAGAAGCAGACACACAGCGCAATCCTAACTAAGGATCCGGCCGGCGGCCTAGGGCCACACGCTGGATCCTGTGCATGGGTTGCCCGGTGCGCGCTGGGCCAGAGGTCTACTCGGGGAAGGGGACGCTCGTCCCCTTCCCTGAGTGTAAACCCAGGCCGGCCCTATCGGCCCCCTTGGATTTTCGCCAGCTAAATAGCTGGCCGAAGTAGAGGAGGTCATGAAACGGCGTAGCCGGCCCAGCAGGGACGGGGATATGGCCGACACCGTCCCCCTCCCCCTCCCAGGCCGGCTAGGCCAGTGGTCCCCCTCACCTGGCTGGACCGCCCACCCGGCGGCTGGCGACGGAGCGCTTACCTTCCGCCGCCATCTGCGTGGATATCCGGCGCTGGTGCGAGGGAAGCCAGCCTTGCACCGGCCTCCTTTACTCCCGAGTCATCGCGAATGTACTTTATGGCATGTTCGCGACAGGTTCCGGCGACGGAACACTCGTTTCATCACCGGACTTTTTTTACAGGATTGTGCTCACAGTCATGAAGCATAACCACCAGTCGGCATGCATGTGGGAAGCTGTTAGGACAAACCAGTATGCTTGCCCACTTGAAGCAGTTACGAGGCACGGCTTTGGTCGGTGGGTTCTGATTTCTGTTCCCCTGTCTCTGTAGACCAACTCAGGAGTTCCCTCTCTGTGGAGAGGGAGTGTCTGGATGGAGGCAGCAGGAGGAGCCTGTCAGAAAGCTCCGCCCCCAGCGCCAACAGGCTCAAAAACTCCACCCTCTCTGCCCTGCACAACCAAAGCATTTCTTTGGGCAGACAAATGCTGTAACAGTGGGGAGGGAGAAGGACTATGGAGCACTGTGGTACCAGGGCAGGGCTCTCTGGTCTTCTCCCATTGTTCCTCTCCATGGAGAAGAAACAGCAGAGTAGGGCTTATACGTGCAGCATTAAATCCCATGCAGGTGTTATTTTCTTCTATAACACGGTGGAATTCCTGTTGCCTTCCTTGTCCTCTGCTCTCCGACTTCTTTTAAGGATAGATCATAATGCAAATAAATGCCACGTTTATTGGAAGTGTTCATACCTGAACTCTGATTATGAAGCCTTTTCTGGTTACAAAGGGAGAAAAAGCATCACCAGACCACAAAGGGGCTGTGCAAAGGTAACACCGGAACCTAAAAGCTTGTCAGGAGTGTGGCTTGATTTGGAAGACAGAATGAGCTAAACAACATTTGCTGACACTAATGATCTTGGCAGCTGCAACAAGATATAATTAGACTTGCTGTTTTTTTATTATTATTATTTCCCCATGTCCATTATGCTTTGCATCAGAATCACTTTCTTGAGGCAGTCAATCATCTTCTCCCCAGGCCACTGTCACCAAGAGGGAGAAGCAACTGAACTGACAATGTTATTAGGGTGGATGTTGATTTTGCCCCTCTCAGTAAAATATTGTGATAGGATATGACCATTAGTATGTCTGCTTAGGCACCCTTTCAGCAGCATTAGTCCGTGTTTGGTGCCTGCCTGCAGAATATACTTATGATTATCTGAGCCACTGCTAAATGGACGGGAATCAGCACCTTTTTTATCTCAATTAGTCCCAAATTACACTGCTAGCTATTAGTAACTTAAGGAAATACATAAAATGCAAATTTCAGAGCGTGAAGGATTCCTGGTGCACAAATTACCCACCCCCAGCCTGCCAATTCATCGGCCATGCTTTGGGCTCTTCAGTAAACTAAATAGAAAGCTTAGAGCACAGCTAGCCTAGTGTTCCAGTGTCAGTAGATGCTTTACGGTGTCGCAGAATTCATTCCAGAAGCGTGGGGAAGCGCATTGGCAGCCCACACACAGAAAAATGCAACTTCAATATTGGCTTTCTGCTCCTACTAGATCAGAGCACTTTTGTACAATGGAGCCCAGAACCCATCTCTGCTTATTTAGTGCCTGGCCACTACTTCTCTACTTCCCATAAGGGCGTCACTGCGTGTGCGTCACCCTATGGCAGGGGCGCGCGCGCTGCCCCCGTGCACCCCCCAAATTTGCTGCGAAGCCTTTGGCGGCGTGAAGGACTTACCCCCGCTCCAAGCGTCCTCCATCTCTGACGGTCCAGGGCCTTCTGACGAGGCCCAATGCGTTAATACGTGAACTTTTAGCTTTTTCACGCATGGGCACAAACGTTTCTGAGGGCAAGGGCTGCCCTTTTGCCCTTAGAAACATTCTGCGCATGTGCGAAAAAGGTAAAAGTTCACATATTAATGCATTGGGCCTCATCAGAAGGCCTTGGACCAGCAGCTGGGGCGGACACTCCGAGGCCTTCTCCCAGCCTCGGAGGCTCTGGAGGATGAGGCGCGCAGGGGAGGTGACGCGCGTCACCCCTTTGCGCGCGTCACCCTCCGGCAGCCTGCCCCCCCCAACACGGCCCAGCAACGCGCATGCCCATAACACTGTTTCCTTTAGCACTGTTTCATTCTGGGCGTACAGCTATTGTATTTGTAACCAATGGGAGCAGTGCATTCTGTGTACCATAAGGCAAATCAGAGCTAGTTTCCTGCTATATCGTTCATGATGGTTCCTGTGGTGCTGTTTCACAAAGCTCTCAACTTCTGGGGAACATATCACCCATGCTATTGGAGGTATTGCTGTAATAGCAGACACTTGTAGATGTAACAGTTCTCACAGCCCAATCCTATCCGGGATTGGGATGCTGTGCCCAGCCATTTACAACAGCGGAACTCCCGCTGACATAAAACGACTGTTGACAGAGCACAGAGTCATTTTGGGAGCGCTTCCGCTAGAAGCGGCAGAGCTTCCTGTCCATCACTGGACCTGCCTGGACGTACCAAAGCAGGTAAGACAGCGGCTGGGGTGGGAAGGGGGATAAACGGGGCAGGGTGGGGAGAGGAATGGCGGGGGGAGAAACTGGCGGCAGTGAGTCTGTGGGAGGGGGTGGATCCGGTGGTGATGGTGCACGCTGGATCCTATCCTTTTCTGCAGCCTCCCCGCCCCCTTTCTGTCCTCAGACTTGCACCAGCTAAAGAGCTGGCGCAAGACCGAAGAGACCCACTGTGGAGCGGGAGGCTTACAGAGGAGTAAATCCCATTTCCCAAAGTCTCCTGATCCGCCCCCTCCCCCGCTGGATACAGTATGCACCCTTTTGGATGCACCAGCAGGGGAGGAAAAAATAGGATGGGGCTCTCAGTCTCTCGAGGAAAAAATGGGGGAGTGAGAGCAATCTTGAAAGGCCTGAGCCTGCACTTCTTTGTATTTTGCCAAGAGAAGCAACTACTGAAGTGAGTGGGCCGTTCAAGACTGAGACAAGGCATGCCTATTTTGTACTCAATTATCTTTACCAAAAAAAAGTATTACACTGCTGCATATTGTTGGTAAGGGAAAGGTAAATGCTGCTGTTTCAAGCCACAACTAGAATGTAAAATGGTTAGTTCTGGTGTGCACCTCATCTTCCCTGCCATGTAAAAAGTGCTGGGGCATTCTTCCTCTATTCTCGCCAAAAGCTGTCTCTTCAGCAAAAATGAGGGCATTTGTCATGGGGGGTTGGGGGTTGGGGACAGCTTACCGGTGGTGGCAGGATATCATGTCTTCTGTCTTTTACAGCTGAAAACTGCCATCGTAGATAGCGACGTAGATAGCGACGACAGCAGCAACTCAGGCCCTGCTTCTCTTCTCTCCACCCTCCCACTACGTCTTTTCAGTTTTGATAACTGCAGGTGATGACGATTTAAACTAGTATCTACTCTAGCTAGCCAATTGTATACTAGTATGTCTTCTGTCTCTGGCCTCCTGCTTTTTCGCTGCCTATGCTGAGACCAGAAACCAGCCTGTACCTTCTGGGCACTGACACGGCCATCCGCGGCAGAAAGAGGCCTCTGCAAGAGGGCTTTCCATCCGTGTTCTCATGGCAGCCCTAAGCACTTCCCCCAAAACCACTCCTGAGAGTTGGGGATGCCCCAGATTGGCAGGTAATGGTGTGGGGGCTGCCATGGGAGAGGTAGGGGACAAAAATCAGTTAAAGGCACCTACTCTCCTGCGGGTGCCATCTCTATCGCAAGTTAGGGGAGTGGCAACACGTGGGCAAGCCTTCTCTGCTGTGGCGCCACAACTGTGGAACTCCCTGCCAGGGGATCTGAGAACCACCCCCTCCCTCATGACTTTTTGGCGAGGGCTCAAAACGTTTTTGTTTCGTCTCGCGTTTGGGTGATGGGTTGTGGTCTGCCTCCTGTATCTCAAGATGCTCTGCCATGCTGTTTCTCTGCTCCATACTGTTGCCCCCCCGTGTTGTTATTGTTTTTTTTTAATTGTTTAAGTATCGTTATGTATTTTATGTATTTTAAATTATGTATTTTAATCTGTTGTTAGCCGCCTTGGGCATTTGCCTTTTGGCATAGGAAAAGGCGGAATATAATTTTTTAAAATAAATAAATAAATAAATAAGCTTCATTTCACTCGGGTCTGGAACCAAGCCAAGTCAGGGTGCAGACACATTATCCAATTGTTTTCAAGAAAACATTTCTGAGGTAAAAATTTGTATTCCCAGACCATTGTTAAATGAACATGTCTGAATCATACATTATTCTGTTGTCTCCAACCTCAGGGTCTTCCATTCATTCTTAACTAAGAATGTGTTTTGCTTTTCCGTATTTGCCCAGCTTTTTTTTCTTTTTGGTAAGCTGATGATTTTATCTCCATGATTATTCTCCATTAAACTGCTGCAGGAATTGCCAGTCAGGCATTATGATTTTTTCACTCCAGCTGTGCTGAACCACAAGTAGATATGAAGTAATTGACCTTGTTGTTCACTGAATTGTACAATGCTTTGCTACCTACTGTTTTGTGCCACTCACTTCACTTCACGCATCTTCCAAAGTCGCGACCTTTGTGGTGGATATTGCATTACATTCCCGCCCCCCACACAAAAAAGAGCCTTTGCTCTTTTTAGAAGAAGAAACATTTCGTTCTCTACCTATCATTTTGAATGGCCAAGACAAAGGGATTACTTCTGAAGAAAGAATGAGAAAAAGACAGAATGGGATAACCAAAATGAGATAACCATATAAAAGAGATATAAATATGTTTAAATGAGAGAGAGAGAGAGAGAGAGAGAGAGAGAGAGAGAGAGAGAGAGAGAGAGAGAGAGAGAGAGAGAGATATTTGTAAATCTAGGGATGATTAATTCACTGGTATCAGAGAGTTAATTTTGTTCCACCCATGAGTGTCTTTGTAACAATGCAATATTTACACCCCTGACAGCAAATCCTACACCTGTCTACCTAGAAGTATGGTAAGTGCCATTGAACTAAATCGGACTTACTCCCAGGAGCGTGTATATAGGATCAGGGGTGTCACTAGGGTTGGTGACACCCAGGGCAAGATCTCATGATGTCACCCCCATGGACCTCCTCTCATACCAGACCACACGATGTGGAGGCCTCCTGGGAAATGCATTTCCCACACGAGTCATGGTGGGGATTGGGAAAAAAATTTAAAAACCATTTTCTACCACTGGTGTGTTTCCACACCACCTGTAACAAATTGAATAGAAAGTCATTTTGGTTGTCTTCCCCCCCCCCCCCCCATGATGCCCCTGCATAGGATTGCAGCCTGAATTTTTTTAAATCCTTCTATTCTCCTGTTTAACAGCCCAATCCTAATAAACTTCTCAGCACCGATGCAGCTGCAACGTAGCCCCCAAAAGGGAACAAATGTTCCCTTACCTTGAGGAGGCCTCTGTGACTGCCCCCCCCCCCGCAGAATACAGCATGTGCAGCATTGGCATGGCTGTATCAGTGCTGGAAAGTTAGTTAGGATTGGGCTGTTAGAGATTTCCATGGTTGTTAGAGTGTTGATTCATTTAGAGTAGTACAGGTGGGCCCCCATATCCACTATCCACGGTTTCAGTTATCCACGGATTGTGGGGACCCCCCAGGCTTTTACTTTTTTTCCCAGTAAGCTTCGTTTCTTCCTTAAAGAAACAGGAGAAGTATTACAGGCAAGTAGAATGAGATTAACAGCCCGGTCCAGCCCAAGGCAACTGCGGTACAATTCAGGCACAATTGCAGCCCAAGTGCTTTAGGCCCGAGTTGTGCCTGAATTGTGCCTGAGTTGGGCTGCAATTGTGACTGAATTGCAGCCCGGTCCAGCCCAAGGCAACTGCGGTACAATTCAGGCACAATTGCACAATTCAGGCACAATTGCAGCCTAAAAGTGGGTGTGTTGGGGGCGTGTCGGGGGTGTGACGGGGGCGGTTACGAATTTTGGTCCGGTTCCAGACACTGGAGAGCCACTGACACGCCCCCTCGAGCCCAACTCAGGCCCAAAATTTGGGCCAGCAAAAAGGGTGGACCCAAATGTGAGGAGACCCATAGGAGCCATTTTACCTTACCCACACCAGCCCTCTCCTGAAAAGTTCTAACACCCTGGGCCCGAGTTGGGCCTGAGTTAGGACCGAACAGGTGTGGCCTAACTCTGGACATGGACCCAAATAGTTACCCTATCAGCACCCAGCCCCACCCAGCCTCTTTCCCACAAAAGCCCAGCCCCAGCCCTCCACTCTCTCTCTCTCTCTCTCTCTGAGCACGTGGCGTGGGGTTCTGTCCCCCAGCAGCCACAAAGTGGGACTTTGAAAACTTTTCTAACACCCCACTTCTCTCTTCTCCTCTCTCCTCTCTGCCCCCCTCTAGGGCAGAGAGGGCTGTTCTGCCTGTGGCCAAACTGTTTACTGCTGTGCCTGGGCAGCTGTCTCCATGCAAGTGTTTGCTAACCCATGTCTTTCTCCCAGCCCCTCTCCCCCCCCCCATATAGGCAACAACACCAGCAGGTAAGTGCAGGGTTTGTGCTGACATGTGGTCTGACGTCTGCCTCTTTGCATAGAGAAATATAGGTAGGATACATGCCTCTATACCAATGTCTTGTCTCATAGCTGCCTGCATAGCCTGCCATGATATGCCTCTTTACCAATGTCTTGTCTCATAGCTGCCTGCAATGCCTGCCATGATATGCCTCTATACCAATGTCTTGTCTCATAGCTGCCTGCATAGCCTGCCATGATATGCCTCTATACCAATGTCTTGTCTCATAGCTGCCTGCATAGCCTGCCATGATATGCCTCTATACCAATGTCTTGTCTCATAGCTGCCTGTATTAATGTGAGCACACAATGCCATGAGTGTGGAACTGTAACCCATATGTAGACACCAGCTGTTCCCCCCCCCTCTTTTCTCCACAGGGTCTACCGACAGGTCAGTATTGCTAGGATTGCCATGGTTGTGACCCCCAAGTTGTGTTGTTGTCTCTCTCTTTGACCCCTTTCCCTTACAGGATCATGCTCACCGTACACCCAGGGAAGGAGCGCAGACCAGGCTATGTGTCTCACACCACTCAGCTGTGTTTGATTTCTCTCCCTGCAGACCTTTGCAACTGGCACACTGGCTCCTCTTCAATGGCGATTGCTACCACGCAGCAGCTGCCATGGAACACCCCCATGTTGTTCGTCCCCCCAGGAATGCCCACTACCACAAACCGTCCGGGGAGCACCCCTGGGCCTGCAGTCTGGTTGCCCCACGGTCACCTGCCTTGATGCTGCCAGAGAGGTCTGGGAGCCTGCCCTGCAACCCACCTCAGCTGCTGCTGCTGCCCCACCGCCCTGGCTGCCTACTTGCTGTCCCTCCCCTTTCTATGGAGCAGGCCGTGGTTCCACAGGGGAAGAGCCCGCATCTCCAGGTCCATGGGGCTCGCCTGATGCTGCTGCTGTGGTCCTAGAGGCTGCTGTGCCTACCCCTGGCAGCCACGCCCGGCCATCTCTGCCACTGTTCCAGAACAATAAAGATGCCCCTGGAAACACATGTCCCCAATGTTGCACAAGCACTGCCCCACACACCCACACAGGCAGGCCCCAGCACACAAGCCTCTGCATGAATCCCAGCCAGGGTCCGCCACAGCCATCCCTGGGAGAACACAGCAGGGGGGCCGCCGGACCCTCTGGGACCAGAGGGGAGGGGGGAGTTGGGGGGCCTGTCAGGCAGGCAAACACTGACGGGCACTGTGGCGCACGTCCGCCACGTCCGTGAAGAGCCCTTTCAGCAACCGGGGCTCTCACCCACCCTCGGTCCGCCCATCACTGGCTTCCGTGTCCGCCCGTCACCGGCGTCCGTTTCCGCCCTCTGTCTGCCCGTCACCGGCGTCCGTTTCCGCCCATCAACGGCGTCCGTGTCCGCCCTCGGTCCGTCTGCATGAGAGGCGCCCGTTCCTGCATTGCCTCCATCTGCGAAGTGCCCCCTGTGCCCCTATTGGTCTCTGCAGACCCCTCTCCCTGTATCCCTCTCCCACCAGCCGTGTTGTCTGTCTGTTTCTGACCCACCCGTGCCCCTCCCCAGCACCCCCTGTCAGTGTGCCTGCCTCCCCTCCCACTCCCTGATGATGGACGCTGGCACCCCCCATGCCGCCAGAGCGCCTGCCGGAAGGTGCCGACGTTGCCCCATCTGGGGGTGTGATGAGCTGCGTGAGCCCTTCCCGCTCGCAGCAGACAAGCCCACGGCATCTCTCGGTCTTGGCCGGGGCACGGAGCAGAAGGCATGCTGGGATGCCTTCTTTGTGGGCATTGCCACGGCCCTTGAGGCCCAGGGCTTCAGGCAGCGCACGGGCATGTCCTGGCGGAGGCGGTTCCAGACCTCATGAGACCCCCCCCCTTGTGAGTGCCGTTCCCACCCCCTCCTTCCCTTCTCTCCCCCGCTCACCCCCCCATGACTCCCACGTGCAGCCTCACCGTGGCTTGGGGGTGGCATCGCAGTCTGCAGGAGGGAGGGCAGTCGCACTCCCCCCTGCGGCAGGTGGCTGATGCCCAGGGTGCCCTGGGGCAGCTGGCACTGGCACTGGCACAACCTCTGCCCTTCAGCTGACTGTCAAACGCGCAGTGCCTGCAGGCCCGCCTGTGGCTGCCCATCTGCTGCGACCGCTGCAGCAGCTGTGGTAGGTGCACGCAGACGGGCTGAGGAGGGGGCTCTTCGCTTCCACAAGACTGACAGCTCCCCACAGGAGCCTGCCTGCCTCTGCGGTAAGTTTTGCCGCGATCCTGGCCCAATGCTGTTGCCTCCAGCCTAACTCAGGCACAGTTGCAGCCTAACTCGGTCCTAGTTTGGGCCACAATTGGGCCACAATTGGGCCTCAACTGTGCCTGAGTTAGGCTGGACTGAGCCCTAAGTCCTAGAGAGGCTCTGCAAGGTTAACAGAAACCTTGCAGAGCCTCTCTAGGACTTAGTCTCGTTCTACTTGCCTGCAATGGAGGCTGCTTCTCTGTTTGTTTTAAGGAAGAAACAAAGCTTGCTGAAAGAAAAATAAGAGCTGGGGGGGCAGGCAGGGGGCCCTCAAGAAACCATGGAGAGGGTGTTCACTCCTATCCACAGTTTCAAGTATCCACGGAGGGACCTGGAACATATCCCCAGCAGATATGGGGGGAGTACTGTATATTTAGAGAAGTCATATTTGCACCATTTCTGGGCTTTGCCTTTTTTAGAATGATCAGTGCTACCCTTTTGCTTTCGTTAGTAAGATCATAGCCTAAGAGCGAACCATTTTCATACTATGTGAGTGCATTGGGGCTTTTTTTTTTTTTTTTAATCTCAGGGTCAATTCATGTGAGGCAGCTCCTGAATGGTTGCCCCAGAAGAGTAGTTAATTGACTCCATTGGAACAGAATTAATTGAAATCTAAGTGCTTTAGCTTAACTCAGTTCTGGAGAAGTTCTTTAAAAACAAGATTAGTTACCAGTTTTATTAACAAATTGCTTTATAAACCCTACAAAAATAGATGATCTGGGATTCAGTACAGAACTGGGTCCTCTCACATTCCTCGCATTCCTCATAACAGCCTAGTGCCTAGGAACCTGTCAATTTGTTACAGCCCTGTAAACAAACCACCTCATAAATGATTAGGGAACGTTAAGGCTCATAAACACCTCATAAATTAATCTGATGGATATTTTGCAATGAGGTGGAGGATTTGGAGCAGTGGTGTTTTGGGGTGGGGTGGTTTTTTTTTGGTTTTTTATTATTTTTATTTCTTTTCGAGATGTCATTACTTTTAGATAATGAACACTTAGGTAAAATATTTTGGTTACAGAAACATGGTCCTGTTTGAGGCCATGCAAAGAGCAAAGAAAAGAAACAAAATTATTCCAGATCTGAGTGTTCCAGATCTGCTGCCACACAGCCACAGTAGGGCTCTAGGCACTGAGGAGGGAAATTAGAGGGAATGCTGTCCCCAACCCTAGCCATCCTTACCAATTCCAAGGCTAAAGCTAATGCTCATGATGAGCTGTATGTTAATTGAGGCACTGGCCCATAGAGCAAATTAAGAGTGGTTTGCTGCACCCTTGGCAGCTCAGGGGCGTAACTGGGGCGGAGCCTGAGGAGGAGCTGCTCTGGGTGCAAGCCCATAGGAGGCACAACCCTCAGGCCCCACCCCACCAATGGAGCCCGCACCGCTATCTCCCAGGCTGCGGCACAGGCGAGAGGACCCTCCCCCGCCCACCCCATAGCCCAGGAAACAGCAGCGCGGGCTCAATGCTTTCGCAGAGCCCACGCCGCTGACCTGGAAGTGACGTCACGATGTCACTTCCGGGGCGTAGCATGCTCCTGTGGAGCCTGGGCTCCTGCCCATCTTGAGATGGGGGTGAGCAATCAAGGGCCATCAGGACCCAAAAGAAGTTCAATGGTGATTATTACCAGAATTCATAAAAGAAAGAAATAAACTAAGATGTTGGGAAGTTTATGAAAATTCAAACATTTCTTCTTCAGTGATTTGGGTAGCAACAGTTTAAGGAGAAACTCACAACTCGTGAAGCTTTGTTAGAGTTCCCAGGGCCTCATTTGGATGCTAAATGCAATGGTTCATTTGTAACCTTTGCAAAGTTACATTTAAGGGTATTATGAGAATACTTTGTCTTGTACTGTTGGAAACAGATTTTGAAAAGTGTCATTTCCCTGAAGACTGGATAGAGACAAAAGGCCTAAAATGCTTAGCTCAGCGTTAACTTTCAAGTTTCTCAAGGATGATTCAAGTGCGACTCTCTTCAAGGAAAGAACACAAATGTGGTTCAATGTTTAATAAACTGAATAGCAAGGACAGAATTATTGGGATAACCTATTACATAACATAAGAAAATAAGAAGAGCCCTGCTGGATCAGGCCAAAGGCCCATCTAGTCCAGCTTCCTGTATCACACAGTGGCCCCACCAGATGCCTCAGGGAGCACACAGCCAACAAGATAACCTGTTTCCTGTTGTCACTCCCCTGCACCTGGCACAGAGAAAACCCACTTCTAAAACCAGGAGGTTGATTATGGCTTGTAACCTGTGATGGTCTTTTCCTCCATGAATCTGTCCAAACCCCTTTTAAAGGCATCTAGGCCAGGTGCCATCACCACATCCTGTGGCAAGGAGTTCCACAGATGAATTACACGCTGGGTAAAGAAATATTTTCTTTTATCCATTCTAACTCTCCCTCCACTCAATTTTAGTGCATGTCCCCTGGTTCTGGTGTTGTGCGAGAGGAAGAAGAATTTCCCTCTATCCACTCTCTCCATCCCATGCATAATTTTATACGTCTCAATCATGTCCCCCCTCAGGCGCCTTTTTTCTAGACTGAAAAGCCCCAAACGCTGTAGCCTTTCCTCATAAGGGAGGTGCTCCAGCCCACGAATCATTCTGGTCGCTCTTTTCTGCACCTTTTCCAATTCAACTATATCCTTTTTGAGGTGTGGTGACCAGAACTGGACACAATACTCCAGATGTGGCCTTACCATCGATTTGTACAAAGGCAGAATGATATTGGCATAATGATATAATCGATTTGTACAAAGGCATAATGATATTGGGAGGTTATTTGGAGATTTTGTTCCCTCTTACACCCAGGCAGACTGCTATTAGATAAATAAACACACGAGGAATAGGCTGAGTGACGTTGCAAAAAGAGGACGTTTACTCACGGTTTCAGTTCATATATACAGCATCTGGTTAAGACCAGAGGTTACTCTAAACTTAGGATGGAACACCCCTATAGCTGGAGCTCCCTGCATGAGGTATGCTTGAAAGATGGCCGTTTGGGCTCCAGCCCAAGCATGGCACGTCCTCCCTCATTGAAGTCAGGAGAAGAAGAGAGTGAGACTGAGATAGGAGAAGGAGGAAATAGAGCCAGGGGCCACGCCCCTTCCTTGGAACACAGAGAGGTCAAGGCAAAAGGTCTTTCAGGTGACCAGATGACACACCGCCCCCCAGTGTCCCCCCCCCAGTGTCCAGCAGACGAACGCTGCCCATCTCCAACAAGAATGATTTCAGCAGCTACTGGTTTCTTAGGACCACCTCGCACATGATGTTCTATCATGCCATGTATGAAGATCACACTAACTTTCATCACAGGTGATGCATAATTTCTTCTTATTCCTCTGACACATATCTAGCTGGAGAGACTGTGGAGGTTCTGAAGGTCTGGAATAAGACTAACAAGCTGAAGTTAAATCTGGACAAGAGGGTCTGCTGGCCAGAAGACCTGCTGGAGTGCTAGTGATGGGTCAACCCGGTGGCATCGCTGGAGGTGGGGTGGAACGCGAAGTTCCACACCATTCTGACCCTCCGTTACTCACCGGTACAAGGCGGCCCTGCCCCCTCACCTTCGGAGCCACTCAGTGGGGCGAAGGCAACACGCAGGAGACTCCCTCGTGCCGGTGAGTAACGGAGGGTCAGCACGGTTTGGAACTTCGCGTTCCACCCCACCTCCAGCGACGCCACTGTGTCAATCTGTGCTTGACAGGGTTGCACTCCCCCTGAGATATCAAGTGTGCGACTTGGGCGTATGCTTAGACTTGGCTTTACACCTGGATGCACAGGTGACAGAGGTGGCTGGGGTGCATTTGCTGAGCTTCAGCTGGTGCCCCCAGCGGCCCCCATTTCTGCCTCACTCCGCTCAGGCCTTGGTTACCCATGCTTTTTAGCTACCATGCGTATATAGATGATTGCACTGCGGTCACTGTGGCCCTGCTCATGAAGACCCACTCATGAAGACTGGAACCAACGCAGCAGTGTCAACACCATGAGTACAGAAAGCAAAGAATATGATCATTACCTGTTACGACTGGCACGTGGTTCCCCATACATTACTACAGAAAGCACCTTCCTGGTAAGGATTTTGTACTATGGCAACTCTTTGATGGCTCTATAGCTGAAAGGTACCTATTTTCTAGGACATGTCGTTTACTAAACATCTCTGTCTGGGAAGAAAATACATCAACACTGAAAGCAGACATGCCAACTTCTCCAGGGAATTATCTTTGCGGTCAGGAGTGAAAGAGGGAGGGGGGCACAGATTGTCATCACTCATGGGTTGAACCAAGAAAATGACAAAGGTTGTCATCATGATCGCAAAAGAAATCTTCTACCTCTTTGTCACACCTATGGTATCTTGCGGCTGTCATCAAGCATAAATACAGGAATGCCTTGTCCAGTGGCTCTGTGTTTTCCCTTTTCCCCATAGGCTCTCACAGGGCTAATCTTGTCATGAGGAAACCCTCATATTCTTCTTAAATATCTTGTCCTCTCAAAATGTCCATCTTTCACTCTTTTCCAAATATCCACACAGTTAGGTCATTTAGCACTTTGGATAGGTTGTGTGTGTGTGTGTGTGTGTGTGTGTGTGTGTGTATGTGTGTGTGTGTGTGTGTGTGTGTGTGTGTGTGTGTGAGAGAGAGAGAGAGAGAGAGAGAGAGAGAGAGAGAGAGAGAGAGAGAGAGAGAGAGAGAGAGAGAGAGAGAGCTTGTTTATAACTGTGAAAATGTGCAGTGGGACTGTTTCTATTAGATAAAACCTGGCAGCTTATTAAGTATACTTGGCAGCTCCTGAGGCTTCTAGCTATCCCCCAGTTGGCCGATATCTAAATGATACAAAATCATTACATCAGTTTGTGGTGCTGTTTAACGATGTCACAGTTGATTCTTCTGCAGCTTGAACAAGTTATCTGGTTTATGAAGTTTTAAATGATTTTTTTCAAAAAAGTTACTCCACATGCAAAATACAATAAGGTTCCATGTTCGACTTTTTTGCCCTTCCCTTGCTCCTTATGGATTTACTCGTACTTATGCCAGCTCTGTCATTGACATAGTGTTTCCCTAGTATCAGGGGCCTGTTGGTTGTCTGAAGGGAGGTTAGGATATGCTGTATGTCATCTCCTCATCCCTCCCTCATAAAATTAATTTGTATAACTGTATCTAAGTGGGTTGACTCGTCTACATCAGAACCTATCATGTTGTTGTTCAGTCGTTAAGTCGTGTCCGACCCTTCGTGATCCCATGAACCATATCCCGCCAGTATCCACTATCTCCTCCACTATCTTCCTGAGTTTGCTCATTTTCATGTTCGTTGCATCGGTGATGCTGTCTAACCATCTCATCCTTTGCCTTCCCCTTCTCCTTTTGCCTTCAATTTTTCCCAGCATCAGAGTCTTCTCCAGAGAGTCCTCTCTTCGCATTAGGTGGCCAAAATATTTGAGTTTCAGCCTTAGTATCTGTCCTTCCAGGGAACAGTCAGGGTTGATTTCATTTAGGATTGACTGATTTGATCTCCTAGCAGTCCAAGAGACTCTCAGGAGTCTTCTCCAGCACCACAGTTCAAAAGCATCTATTCTTCGGCGCTCAGCCTTCCTTATGGTCCAACTCTCGCAACCATACATTGCTACTGGGAACACCATCGCCCTGACTATGCAAACTTTCATACTCATAAATAACTCTTCCACATAGGTGATGATATCTGAAATGTTTACTGTATATCCAGCAGAATAATATTATCTTTGCTTAGATTATTTTCCAGTTCTGATACTGTGTCTAAATTTTGTTCAGTAGATTTACTTAATTGAGTTTTGAGCTCCTTCACTTCCCTTTTTAGACCAGATATCGCTCTGTCATGTTTGCTAATGAAAGCCTCTTAATTTTTATCTTTGTTTCTGCTCTTTTTGTTTTATATGACTGTTCTGAGAGTTTGTTTTTCAAAGATAAGAATTTCTCATTAAACCTTTTCTCATTCTTATCCCACTTTTTTTTTCAATTCTTTGGCAGAGCTCAGTTTGAAACATATTTAGTTCTTCTTTCAAGATAGCCTTAGCTTCATCTGCAGAGAGTTGTTTAGCATCAATCATTTCACTCAAATTTTTTTTCTTCCACCTGATCCAGTCACATAAGAAGGAACATTTCCAGGTGTCTCCAGGTGTTCCAGGGAATCACTAGTGCACACTTAGGGCCCAATCCTGTTCAACTTTCCAGAGCTTATGCAGCCACAATGGAGTCCCAAGGTAAGGGAACAAACATTCTCTTACCTTGAGGCAGCCCTGTTGCCAGAGTCGCTGCTGTTGGATATGCGGTGTGGAGTGTGGCATCCTCGGAAGTAGGTAGGTGGCAGGGATGTGGATCAAGTCTATGGGTCCAAGTCTCAAGTCAAGTCCAAAGTCTTTGCCTCCAAGTCCCGAGTCTTTGGTTGCGAGTCCCTATCTATTTAAAGGGGGAAACAGGTTTAAACCTGAATAAAATTCAACTTGTCGTAAAGGGTTCCAAGTCTTGAGTCAAGTCTTTCGAGTCTTTTACAATCGCCGAGTCAAGTCCGAGTCAAGTCATTGACGTGACTTGAGTCCGACTCGAGTCCAAGTCAATAGACTCAAGTCTACATCACTGGTAGGCGGTGACGCATGTTGTCGTAACCCACACGGAACGTAGCTATGCACCCCTGTGGTTATTGCTGAAACAGGCTAACATGGCCACTGATCGCACAAGTCATGTTTCTTCAAAATCAGGTAACCCTGGTATTCAGGAGCAATTGTATGGAAAGGTGCAGGATTCATGTGTAAACTTGGCATTAGGCTTAGTGGTTTATGCCATTTAAACAAGTCTTTCTCATTTCTTGAGCAATCAAGTGAATTTGAATAACAGTCACCCAAATCCCATGTGTTCAATCTACCCAAATAAAAAAGATTCTATATGCTCAAAATCAGGCTTAGGAGACAGACTCGGTGACTTAGATATAAAATAAGTACTTTATTAAGATGGTTGCATTTTCTCCTTGAAAATATTGCTGCTACTATAAATGTGTTAAAGAGCAACTGACGTGTCTTTTGAAAACTCTACAAAAGGTGCAAATTAAAATGACTTAGACTTACCAACAGAAAGCATATTTTACTCTGCATATTTTAAGCCTGTATTGCAGGTTAACACAGAGAATGGTAGAAAGGTTAATGCTTTGATAAGTAATGAATGAGGATGAGATATAAAAACAGAGGCTGTTAAGAGCTAAGAGCAACTATAATGAAACACCTTTGTGTAAGCAAAGTAGCAAGTTGTTTGTGCTGTGGCGTTTTCCTGTTCTTGGTCAGACAAGCCAAGGGACTGTATAAATCTCCTTTGTCCCCAAGCAGAAAGCCAGCTGTCTTTGCTAGGTGGGGCTATAGCCCGCCTGCTAATGGAATGTAATGAGGCATTTGCCTCAGATGGCAGATTGGTGTTAGGTGTCCTGTGTGCATCCTGTGGATGCCCATCGCCACCCTGCCTTGTTCTGCCTGGCCTCATGCCCTGCCAGCTGCAGCCACTGCTAATCTTCTGGCTACTGCAATTATTAACAGGCAGAGGAGAGAAGGTGTGGAAGTGTATGGAAGAGATGCGAGTGGTGGTGTAGAGCAGGGGTTCCCAACCTCTTCCTGGCTGAGTACCGCCTCTGGCGCCACTCCCCTTCTGAGTACCACTGGAAATGACTGGCGATGACATCATCACCAGTTACATCTGGGTTTTCAGAGGCCAGAAAACGCAGGGAGGAGGCTCTGGGCCCTTCTCAACATTCCTGAGAGGCTCGGCCAAAGGCAGGAGCTTCTTTGGAGCAAAAACGGACCACCAAAAGTGCCACATCAGAGTAGGGTTCCAGTGGTTCAGCGGTCCAAGTACCACCAGCAGTCAGCCGACGTACCACTGGTGGTGCTAGTACCACAGGTTGGGAACCCCTGGCCTAGACTAGAGCATCTTCCAGGAAACACTCCAGGTCAGCACTCTCAGCTCCTTCACGTATCTCGTCTTTCACTCCCCTCTGCCTTTTTTTTAAATTATGGGAATGAAAAGAGAAGGAGGTAGCAGTGGAAGAGCTGGTAAAAGGGAGGGGTAGAGTGAGAGCAGTGGGGTGTAATATGCGTGTGGATTTGAGTACTATTGTAGGCATCAGAGTGCAGCAGCAGCATTGCTTACCTGGTTCTCACCTGATGCGGGAAGGCACGCCACGGAGCCAGAAATTATTTGCAGTGATGTGATGACATCATCACGTAATCGCCATTACTTCTAGCTTGCCGAGCTCTGCTCAACCTGGAAGTAATTGCCTCTAGTCAGCTTGATGTGACTGGGCTTTGGCTTGGAAGTGGAGCTGCCAAGGACAGCCAAGGCGGTCACCCCTCCCTACAGCCTTGCTTGACCATTTTTAGCCGCTCCCAATCACTTCTCTGTGTTCTCGCGAGTAAAGCACAAAGAAGCGACGGAGCAGCCAAAGAAGACCGCCGTGCCCATGGTGTCACCTACAATACCAACCTACCTGCTCCAACGTGGCAGCCAGGAGATTCTGGTGCATGTGCAGGACATTTGCACAGGTGGTCCTGTAGCTTTCTGCCTCAGTAAATGGCCCATAGGATTGGGCCGTTAATTATGTATCCTGTTCCCCATTCAAAAGCAGAGATAGCAGCATAAATTAATTCATAGCTGAACCATTGTTCATATTGCATACATAACTGACATAACACCACCATTTGTGCAGTGGAGCCGGTACTTTTTTCACAGATTCAGTGGTAAGTACAGGTGGGCCCTCATATCCACTGGGGATATGTTCCAGGACCCTCCATAGATACTTGAAACCGTGGATAAGAGCGAACACCCCCTCCATGGTTTCCTGAGGGCCCCCCACCCTGCCTCCCCTGCAGGCAGGCATGCTTGCCCCCCCCCCCCAGCTCTTATTTTTCTTTCAGCAAGCTTTGTTTCTTCCTTAAAACAAACAGAGAAGCAGCCTCCATTGCAGGCAAGTAGAACGAGACTAAGTCCTAGAGAGGCTCTGCAAGGTTTCTGTTAACCTTGCAGAGCCTCTCTAGTACTTAGGGCTCAGTCCAGCCTAACTCAGGCACAGTTGAGGCCCAATTGTGGCCCAATTGTGGCCCAAACTAGGACCGAGTTAGGCTGCAACTGTGCCTGAGTTAGGCTGGAGGCAACAGCATTGGGCCAGGATCGCGGCAAAACTTACCGCAGAGGCAGGCAGGCTCCTGTGGGGAGCTGTCAGTCTTGTGGAAGCAAAGAGCCCCCTCCTCAGCCCGTCTGCGTGCACCTACCACAGCTGCTGCAGCGGTTGCAGCAGATGGGCAGCCACAGGCGGGCCTGCAGGCACTGCGCGTTTGACAGTCAGCTGAAGGGCAGAGGTTGTGCCAGTGCCAGCTGCCCCAGGGCACCCTGGGCATCAGCCACCTGCCGCAGGGGGGAGTGCGACTGCCCTCCCTCCTGCAGACTGCGATGCCACCCCCAAGCCACGGTGAGGCTGCACGTGGGAGTCATGGGGGGGGTGAGCGGGGGAGAGAAGGGAAGGAGGGGGTGGGAACGGCACGCACAAGGGGGGGGTCTCATGAGGTCTGGAACCGCCTCCACCAGGACATGCCCGTGCGCTGCCTGAAGCCCTGGGCCTCAAGGGCCGTGGCAATGCCCACAAAGAAGGCATCCCAGCATGCCTTCTGCTCCGTGCCCCGGCCAAGACCGAGAGATGCCGTGGGCTTGTCTGCTGCGAGCGGGAAGGGCTCACGCAGCTCATCACACCCCCAGATGGGGCAACGTCGGCACCTTGCGGCAGGCGCTCTGGCGGCATGGGGGGTGCCAGAGTCCATCATCAGGGAGTGGGAGGGGAGGCAGGCACACTGACAGGGGGTGCTGGGGAGGGGCACGGGTGGGTCAGAAACAGACAGACAACACGGCTGGTGGGAGAGGGATACAGGGAGAGGGGTCTGCAGAGACCGATAGGGGCACAGGGGGCACTTCGCAGATGGAGGCAATGCAGGAACGGGCGCCTCTCATGCAGACGGACCGAGGGCGGACACAGACGCCGTTGATGGGCGGAAACGGACGCCGGTGACGGGCGGACAGAGGGCGGAAACGGACGCCGGTGACGGGCGGACACGGACGCCGGTGATGGGCGGACCGAGGGTGGGTGAGAGCCCCGGTTGCTGAAAGGGCTCTTCACGGACGTGGCGGACGTGCGCCACAGTGCCCGTCAGTGTTTGCCTGCCTGACAGGCCCCCCAACTCCCCCCTCCCCTCTGGTCCCAGAGGGTCCGGCAGCCCCCCTGCTGTGTTCTCCCAGGGATGGCTGTGGCGGACCCTGGCTGGGATTCATGCAGAGGCTTGTGTGCTGGGGCCTGCCTGTGTGGGTGTGTGGGGCAGTGCTTGTGCAACATTGGGGACATGTGTTTCCAGGGGCATCTTTATTGTTCTGGAACAGTGGCAGAGATGGCCGGGCGTGGCTGCCAGGAGTAGGCACAGCAGCCTCTAGGACCACAGCAGCAGCATCAGGCGAGCCCCATGGACCTGGAGATATGGGCTCTTCCCCTGTGGAACCACGGCCTGCTCCATAGAAAGGGGAGGGACAGCAAGTAGGCAGCCAGGGCGGTGGGGCAGCAGCAGCAGCAGCTGAGGTGGGTTGCAGGGCAGGCTCCCAGACCTCTCTGGCAGCATCAAGGCAGGTGACCGTGGGGCAACCAGACTGCAGGCCCAGGGGTGCTCCCCGGACGGTTTGTGGTAGTGGGCATTCCTGGGGGGACGAACAACATGGGGGTGTTCCATGGCAGCTGCTGCGTGGTAGCAATCGCCATTGAAGAGGAGCCAGTGTGCCAGTTGCAAAGGTCTGCAGGGAGAGAAATCAAACACAGCTGAGTGGTGTGAGACACATAGCCTGGTCTGCGCTCCTTCCCTGGGTGTACGGTGAGCATGATCCTGTAAGGGAAAGGGGTCAAAGAGAGAGACAACAACACAACTTGGGGGTCACAACCATGGCAATCCTAGCAATACTGACCTGTCGGTAGACCCTGTGGAGAAAAGAGGGGGGGGGAACAGCTGGTGTCTACATATGGGTTACAGTTCCACACTCATGGCATTGTGTGCTCACATTAATACAGGCAGCTATGAGACAAGACATTGGTATAGAGGCATATCATGGCAGGCTATGCAGGCAGCTATGAGACAAGACATTGGTATAGAGGCATATCATGGCAGGCTATGCAGGCAGCTATGAGACAAGACATTGGTATAGAGGCATATCATGGCAGGCTATGCAGGCAGCTATGAGACAAGACATTGGTATAGAGGCATGTATCCTACCTATATTTCTCTATGCAAAGAGGCAGACGTCAGACCACATGTCAGCACAAACCCTGCACTTACCTGCTGGTGTTGTTGCCTGTATGGGGGGGGGGAGAGGGGCTGGGAGAAAGACATGGGTTAGCAAACACTTGCATGGAGACAGCTGCCCAGGCACAGCAGTAAACAGTTTGGCCACAGGCAGAACAGCCCTCTCTGCCCTAGAGGGGGGCAGAGAGGAGAGAGGAGAAGAGAGAAGTGGGGTGTTAGAAAAGTTTTCAAAGTCCCACTTTGTGGCTGCTGGGGGACAGAACCCCACGCCACGTGCTCAGAGAGAGAGAGAGAGAGAGTGGAGGGCTGGGGCTGGGCTTTTGTGGGAAAGAGGCTGGGTGGGGCTGGGTGCTGATAGGGTAACTATTTGGGTCCATGTCCAGAGTTAGGCCACACCTGTTCGGTCCTAACTCAGGCCCAACTCGGGCCCAGGGTGTTAGAACTTTTCAGGAGAGGGCTGGTGTGGGTAAGGTAAAATGGCTCCTATGGGTCTCCTCACATTTGGGTCCACCCTTTTTGCTGGCCCAAATTTTGGGCCTGAGTTGGGCTCGAGGGGGCGTGTCAGTGGCTCTCCAGTGTCTGGAACCGGACCAAAATTCGTAACCGCCCCCGTCACACCCCCGACACGCCCCCAACACACCCACTTTTAGGCTGCAATTGTGCCTGAATTGTGCAATTGTGCCTGAATTGTACCGCAGTTGCCTTGGGCTGGACCGGGCTGCAATTCAGTCACAATTGCAGCCCAACTCAGGCACAATTCAGGCACAACTCGGGCCTAAAGCACTTGGGCTGCAATTGTGCCTGAATTGTACCGCAGTTGCCTTGGGCTGGACCGGGCTGTTAGTCTCGTTCTACTTGCCTGTAATAAGCAGCCAGAGGCTGCTTCTCCTGTTTGTTTAAGGAAGAAACGAAGCTTACTGGGGAAAAAGTAAAAGCCTGGGGGGGTCCCCACGATCCGTGGATAACTGAAACCGTGGATAGCGAATCCGTGGATATGGGGGCCCACCTGTATTCACAAGTCTGATGTTTGCTTGAATTTGGGACATTCATCCCCAATTCATCCCCAACTGTAAACATGCATTTTCTACTTTGGGACCAGAAAATCATGGATATATGCGACATCCTTGTTATAAATCAAGAAGTGGAGAAGAAAATCACAAAAAAGCATGTACATGGAACTCTGCAAGCATTTGTACAGTTTGTGCTTTTCTGACATTCAACATTTTGAAAATGAATTTCCAGTTTGCCGTTGTTCACAAGGGACTCAAAGGGTGAACAGATGAGTGCACTAGCAAGAGACCTGGACAAGCACGGCATTTTCCTACAGAGATCTGCAACATTTGTTTTTCACGGAGTGGTAAACACAGTGATATAAATTAGGAACCTGCAAAATATGCCCTTATTGCCGTGAAATGTCCTGCTTTACTTCCCCATGCTATCAGGTAGCCACAGAGAGCCCATGGACAGTCTCAGAGCCTGGCTTCTCTTGACAATTTAAGTGCACGAGGGGTGCTTCCCCCCTCCAAAGCAGTTGCATAAACATCAGAGGAGAAGATGGAAGATGTTTTGTTTTTGTAATTCCATTCATTTTTGTGATTAAAACCCTCATTTGTTTAGAGACTCATTCATTAAAATCACATTGATTTTATAATATATGTCATTCATTTTCATTACCCTTATTTGTTTCCATAAGGGACAGCTTACCTGTAGTGTGGAGGCAGCCATGGGCTTTTTCTTCTTCCTAAACATTCTTTAACTTTCAGCATCTGCCTCCTATGTGGCTACTTGAGTCTATTGACTCAGACTCGATTCGGACTCAAGTCACATCAATGACTCAACTCGGACTTGACTCGACGATTGTAAAAGGCTCAAAAGACTCAACTCGAGACTTGGAGCCTTTGACGACAAAAGGAGTCCAGGGTGGCTGGAGCAGTGGAGAGGGAAGAAGGAGATGAAGGAGAACTGGTGGAGGCAAGGCCAGCATCAAGACCAGGGAGAGGTAGGAAAGACGATAGAGCAAGGACAGAGACGTCCTCAAGGGGGGGCGGGGGGCCCAGGGCCCCCCGGCAGAGGGCGCAGAGGCTCCGGGGGGGCGGGGGACTACTTAGGTTTCGATTTGTGTTTATGTATTCTTACGTTTTTTTCCGGGGTCTACGGGCTTTTTTACTGTAATGTTCATCTGTGTATGCTTTGTCCCACTTAGCTTGTGTATCCCGGAGCCTTCGTTCTGCCTGCTTTTGCGCCCGTTCGCTCCGGAGCAGGGCGCTCCATCGTTCTGCGCTTGCGTCGTTCTTCTCAGTTAGCGCATGCGCAGAAAGATTGGAACAACGGAGCGCCCTGCTCCGCCCTGCTTTCTGCGCATGCGCTAACTGAGAAGAACGACGCAAGCGCAGAACGACGGAGCACCTTGCTCCGGAGCGAACGGGCACTTTTCCGGAGTTCTGCCGCCCGGACAGAACGAAAGCAGGCAGAACGAAGGCTCCGGGATACACAAGCTAAGTGGGACAAAGCATACACACATGAACATTACAGTAAAAAAGCCCGTAGACCTCTGAAAAACCCGGGGTGGGGGTGGGTGGGTGGGTGTTTGTTTGTTTGTTTGTTTGTTGTTGTTTTTATTGGAGGCGGCGAAAATCTGGGGCTTCCCCCGCGGGGGGGGGGCACAGGATCGTCTCTGAGCAAGGAAGGGGGGAGAAAGCAAGTCAGGACCATATGGAATGAACGGGGCTCCCCTGAAAAGACTGGGAGGGGGGCTGCTGGCCCTGCCCTAGGAGGAGGACCAAGAAAGGCTGCAGGAGTGTGTCAGGCTGGGAAAAGGGGGACACATGAACCACACATGACCCTCCCTCATTCTGCCCCCCACCAACTTACTGGCAGCAGCCCAGGATGATGTTCAGCGGGCCACTGTCACCCACACATGGCCTCTAGCCAGTTGCCCTGGTGGCCACAGCCCACAGAACGACCGAGCGACTTTCACACCATCACTGCCGGACTGACACTGATGGAGCACAAGATCAGTTAGCATAAGCCCTGGATAGGATTCAGCAGATAGTCACAGAATGGAACCGAGTCTCCTGTTTCTTCTTTCGTCATCATCACAAATGTGTATGCGTGCAGGTGTCCTACCACTGCAGTGACAGAAGTGTCTTGGACTATTCTCAGACGCCTGAGACTATTGTTTGTTTTGCAACACCATGCGATGCTTTCACATCTCCTTTTTTTCATGGCAGGTTCAGCTTCCATATCCGTTTCTTTCAGTAAAGAGCCTATTAAATACAATGGTGTTTACGTTGTCAAAAATGAGTATAAATGTATGAGTCAGAGACAGGTGGGTGGCCGTTAAATGTGTAACTCAACTGGATTCCAAAGTACAAATCAATTATTCATTTATGAAAAACCATTCCCGTGAACACTTAGCGGGGGTTACACTTTATGTCTTCTTAATGGCCTGCATGATGAAGCAAGAGTCTTAATTAGAGCTCATCTAGATATGCATAAGCCATGCTGCCAATTCAGCTTTTCTCCTGAATAGGGTTGGATTCCTCATCGCACCCAACCAGTAGTGTCAAAATTCCACATTTCTTTACTTATTATGCATATTAATGAACATTGACTGCACTTTCCACCCCAAAGAATTTATACAACACAACCGGGTGCACTGAAGTTAATGGCCTTGAGACCACACAACCAGATGGAGAATTCCAACCATCATGTCAGAGCATACCCTTGCCCTTAACTTGCAAAATTTATGTGCAATTATGTGCTTTCAGCTTTTATTTGTTTTATAAACTACTGCTCTAACAACCAAACGGATGCCATAGGTTTTGGCACTGCACAAGCGATACAAGCCAAAACACGGAGTTAACACTGGTACGGCTGTGTGCATCAATTTACTTGCCCAGCAGTGGCTGCCATCAGCAGATGAACAGTTCTGGCCCACAAAGCTGTTCTGAGACACAGACAAGGGAATATGGTGGGACACCCCAAGAGAGTACTCACAATACACTATACCAGGGGTGGCCAAACTTACTTACAGTGCAATTCTATCCAATTTATGCCACCGGCTGAGCTCTGCTTAATCCTATCCAATTTATGCCACCGGTGTAACCAGCGGTGCAGCGAGAACGGGAGGCCCCAGAATGGAAAGGGGATTCAAATCCCCTTTGAATTCCCCTTTTGGATTGCGCTGTTAATGTAAGAGCCACATACAATAAACTTCAGATGTTTGAAAGCCACAATATTGAAGAAGCATTTAAATTCTTAAATATATTTTTCTCACCATGAAAGATTCGCCAGATTGTGCCAACAATCACATTTAGTTTGGCCCTAAGGAAGGAAAGGAAACCTTCAAAGGAAACCTACATGAGGGACCCCTCTCTTGTGGGTATACAGATGAGACAGGCATTCTCAGGTCTTCTCTGTGGTGGCACCTTGTTGCTTCCATGGAAGCGCACCCTAGTGGACTCAGTGTCAGGAGATCTACCAGTATCTATCTTTTTTTTGGATGAGGCATACAGCATAATCCTATCCAATTTATGCCACTGGTGTAACCAGCGGTGCAGCGAGAACGGGAGACCCCAGAATGGAAAGGGGATTCAAATCAATAAATCAATACAATCACATACAATAAACTTCAGATGTTTGAGAGCCACAATATTGAAGAAGCATTTAAATTCTTAAATATATTTATTCACCATGAACATTAAATTTATGTTTTAATCCAGTGGACTCTCAGTTTACGCCTGGTCAGTAATTATAAAGCTTGAAAACGTCTTATTTACCCGTTTATATATTAATTGTGATGCAATAAGGAGCTCAGCCAACATATTTCTGAGAGCCACACATTATATGTCAGAGCCACGTGTGGCGTAGGAGCCACAGTTTGGCCACTCCTGAACTATACTAATGGCCTTTGGGGAACACACGGTCGTAGGAACTGACTTGTTGAATTAGATTAACCCTTCCATTTAGTTTGTTTCCAGCAGGATCCAATCAACACCAGTTACTTGCTTAGGCCCAAACATATTGCCCTTACATATGTACTGAGCCTAGGGGTGGCACAATCTAAAATGCCACCCAATGCCAACTCAGGTCTATTGCTGCCACTTCTGCTTTAAAAAAGAAAAGAAATCCTTTGCTTTGCTCCTGGCACAATTTCATCAATCACAGATGTGCAAGACTTCTGGGTTAATTTAAAGGGACCACATGGATGAAGGAGCTCCCTTCTTTGTGCAGTTCCTGTAAATCAAAGTAGACGTCCTACACTTCCATGTTTGAAGAAACCATACCAGAAGCTATGTAAGAAGGCAAATGATCCACTTTCCACTTGCTTTTAGCATGCAGAATATGGATCAGAAATGAAAGGAGGTGGCAGTGGCAGCAGACTACCCTAAATCCTTCACCCTCTTGTCCCCCTGCAATCGTCTGCTGAAGCAGCCTGCATCACCTAGCTTCATAGATGGGCTGGACCCATCTAACAGCCAATCCAATTCCCCCACAGCTCCATAGCATTCAGCTGCACCAATGGAGCACAAATTGCATGCTATGGTGTGTGTGTATGGGGGGGGGGGAATCAGGCAGCCAGCAAGACGTAAGTAAAAAAAGCCACCTGATCACCAACTACTGTAGGTGCCTATTCAATTGAAAGCTTCCTTCCGGACAAGAATCTGCAAATGTACTGAAGCAGTTTAGCGTCAAAGCTACCACTCTGCTCTCAATCACATGATAGCCCCTTTAAGGTGACCCCTGACAATTAAGTCCAGTCGTGTCCGACTCTAGGGTGTGGTGCTCATCCCCATTTCAAAGCCAGCATTGTCCGAAGACGCCTCCGTGGTCATGTGGCCGGCATGACTCTCCTTGCCACAGCACGTAGCATGCGGCTGGAACACGGAGCACTGTTTACCTTCCCGCAAGTGGTACCTATTTATCTACTCGCATTAACATGCTTTGGAACTGCTAGGTTGGCAGAAGCTGGCCAAGCAACGAGAGCTCACCCTGTCGTGGATTCGAAGTGCCGACCTTTCGATCGACAGCTCATGGTTCAGCGGTTTAACCCACTGCGCCACCCGCTTTGCACACCTTTAAATTGTGTGTAGGTTGAATGTATGAAGGGACAAGCAAGACAGCACCTGATGTCCCTCCATTTGATCTCCATACCTCTGTTTTAAGGATGTGACCATGTAAACGGGTATATGGACATAATATTTGAGTTGCAAAGATGAAATGTATACAGTAAATAATTGCAAGAGCAGAATGACCTGAGGGTGACCCCAGGGAGTGATCCCAATCCAATGCATTGTTGAATTTTCCCATTCCTGTAAAACTGGAGTTGCTCAGCATCAATTATGAATTAATGAACTGCAAAATAATAACTTTTATGCTGGAGACTGAAAAAGGCAACATTTGTAGAAAACATCATGAGATTTTCGGGTAGTTAAGAGTGCGGGTTTTTTTTTTCCTCTTCTTGCTGAATTCATCTGCATTTTATCAAGGCAGCTTTACAAGCAAAAATGGGAATGACTTCTAGATGAAAAGATCAAGCATAAACGTGAAAATGAGGGTGCTGACATTTTTCATGCATTAAAATTTACTGTGTTTATACATCCTCTTAAACATTAATATAGATTTTGCCAGCTTCCATGCCGAGATCCAGCAGTGTATTCATTAATAGTGGCAAGTGGTGGCATGCTGGCAAATATAAAATAAGTGGATGATACTAGCATAAAACATCAAATGGTAACAAAAGAAAGGTAAGCCAGGATTTGCCCTTGAAAACTGATTTGCTGCCACATAAAAATTATACATAACAAGCTTGGGGCACCGTCAAAGAGAAGACGATATATGCCAGGAACTAATAGCAATGAATAGGCCAGCGGGTGGCGCAGCGGGTTAAACCGCTGAACCATAAGCTGTCGATCGAAAGTTCAGCAGTTCGATTCCCGCGACGGGGTGAGCGCTCGTTGCTTGGCCAGCTCCTGCCAACCTAGCAGTTCCAAAGCATGTCAATGCGAGTAGATAAATAGGTACCGCTTGCGGGAAGGTAAACAGCGCTCCGTGTTCCAGCTGCATGCTACGCGCTGCGGCAAGGAGAGTCATGCCGGCCACATGACCACGGAGGCGTCTTCGGACAACGCTGGCTCTTCGGCTTTGAAATGGGGATGAGCACCACACCCTAGAGTCAGACATGACTGGACTTAATTGTCAGGGGTCACCTTTACCTTTTTAATAGCAATGAATGTGAAGTGTTTCTTGGAGTAAATGTGTCCAGTAAATGCTGCAGTATGGCAAAAATATAGTAAATTAAATCAAGGCTGTTTTCAAAGAGAAAGTTTGCAGCAGTTTGAATCAGCAGCCTCAAATGAGTAAGTTGTGCCTATTCTCAAATACAGAATGTGTCAATAACAATACAATAAAGCAGCAGGCAGGTAATGTGGTTTACCTCTTTTTTTAATGACTAAAGGATGAATCAAATCTTAAATGTTGTTTCTAAGAGACCATGTCTAGATTTGCATGAAGGTCAGTAGCGCGTTTTGCACACTGCCGCATTTGCTCCGCCCCTCCATGCAAGTGGGGCTGAGGCTTCCTCCTCCCAGCTCCCCATTGGCTGGGCCATGCTGGGGGTGGGGCTGGTACATGTAACAGCTCGCATGCCATCCCTTGCTTTCCAGTGCATTCCTGACCGGCAATCCCTCCCCGCCCGCCCTACATACAGCCTGAGATTAGCTGGTTGCCCTTTATGGGGGTCAGGGAGGAATTTTTTTTCGTTGACTGAGTGCTGTCTTGAGTCAAGTGGTATGTCCATTGATCATCCTGATCACCTGGGGGAGGTAGATGGCTAGTGCCGTTCCCCCCGACCTAGTAATGCGCACGCTTGGGGGTTAGTGTTTTTATGCCTTGCTGCAGATGTTATTCAAATCTAATAAAGTTGCCCAGTTGAAACTCCAAGCCTCTGACTCACGTGGTTATTGGGAGGTGCTCGACATCCTTTATGATGAACCATGTACTCCACGTTTCGGGAATCCACTTCTGGCATGTGAGATTCACAGAGAGCTGCCTCATGGATGTATCCTCTTCCAGACAAGATGCAATGAGATGGGCAGACCAATTCTATCTCCCCTGGCACCGATGCATCAGTGCCAACGGGGTGCACGCCGCATCCTGTGGGGGAGTTTCGGGTCCTGGAGACCCTCCTTGAGGTCATGGAATATTTGTTCCCTTGCCCTGAGGCAAGCCTCCACTGCCCTGATGGGTCTATTTAGATCTGCACCAGCTATTCGTGCAGGGGATTGGACAGATTTATGGAGGAAAAGTCCATCACAGCTTACAAGCCATGATGGGGAAAAGCAACCTCCTGGTTGTAGGAGTAGGTTGTGCCAGGTGCAAGGGAGTGGCGACAGGATACAGGTATCTTGTTGGCTGAGTGCTCCCTGAGGCATCTGGTGGGGCCACTGTGCGATACAGGAAGCTGGACTAGATGGGACTTTTGCCTGATCCAGCAGGGCTCTTCTTATGTTCTTATTTTGCTGGCACAAGTCTAAGTGGACTCGGGTCATGGGATCAAGGCTAGGAAGGGGGATAGGATATTGGCAGAGCTACTGCCACTGATACTGCCCCCTTCCTGACAACACCCCCTCCCTGCCCCAGTCTCTGCCTTGTTCTTCCCTCTCCCCTCCCCATTCCACCTCACCACGCACCACCCACACCGGCTTACCGGCACTGGGGCTTCTCTGGTGGCAGCTGGTGTGTGACCACTCACCACTTGTGGCAGAATGGCGGGTCACATTTTGCAACCACTGTGCTGCCAGAAAATATGTTTCAGCAATGAAGAGGCCCAACAGGATTGGGACTTGGGAGGAGTAAATGAAAAACCAAATGAGCATTGCAATATATATCTTGCACCTTTTCAGTTGATGATTGAAGGATTTTATGGGGAATTGGATACGGCAGTTACATGGATAGATATTCATTCTCTCTCTCTCTCTCTCTCTCTCTCTCTCTCACACACACACACACATACACACACACACACACACACACACACACACACACACACACACACACACACACTTCTGTGTGTATTCTGCAGCATTAAAACACAAAACAAAGCACTCATCAAAATTTGGTCACAAATATTCGCAGTTCTGCTGCACCCAAGAGATGCTGGATTCTTTAACTGAATAAAGTACTCCAGTCCCACAAATGTGTATGTTCTTATTTTGCATCTGCAGCATAAGTGACAGACCAATGTGAAACAGCTTCGTTTTCCTAGACTACATCTGACATAAGAGAACTCTTCTGGCTCACCTCGGCTCGGCTCTGGATCCATGACAACTATTAGAAATGCAGAAACATATTTGCTATGCCAAATCCAGAGGGGCATTAAGAAAACTCTCCTGAAATCGTACTGATTGTAAGTGATGTTCTGTACAGGTGCGAAATACTACTCTAATGGCTTCCCAGCTGAATTTCATTAATATTGCAATGAAACCATTTGTGACATTTAGCGTAACATGTATAATGCAGGATTTCAAAGGATGCCCATCTCTCTTAGGTACGCCACTTTTCAATGTACTCTTGCAATGTGATGGGAGGGAGGCAGCTGAAATAATAATGGCTAATTTCCATAACGAATGCTGCCTCAAAGATAATTAAGAGCAAAAACATTTTAAAATTAGCCTCCCTAAATTAATTACTGTGACTCAAACATTCATAAGGAAGAAATAGTCAATACTGGCTTTGCCTCTCCCTCATTAATGCAGCCTTATTTGAGGGGAGGGGAGAAAACAAACGCTGCAATACTGAAAGCGCATGCAGCATTGCCGTGAATTGCCTTTGTCAACAACTGGAGTTGTTGGTCCCAACTTAACCCAGCTCCTGGGCAACTACCACCAGCTGACACACCACCTTGTGAATGGATCCTCTTCGAGATAAGTGGGAGGAATAAGCAAAAACAGTCCGGACACCGAAACACTTTCTCCAACTCTCCAGAATATTTTCCATGGATGGAGAGCTAGTACTTAACACTGTCAGAGCCCAGCCCTATCCCCTGCCACGCTATAGCATGTGCGCAGTGTGGGAGAGGTAACGGGAGGTAAGTAAAAAAAAACATTTTACTTACGTTCGTGTAAGTCTTCAGGATGCAGATGAACATTTGCCTCCCCCATTTCGGGGGAGGAAAGGGGGCAGGGAGGTTTTGGAAAGAGGAGATAAGATCTGGCATGTTTGACTGCTGCCAGATCCACCCCTCCCTCCCCCTCCCTGCCCCTGTTTCCTCCCCTGACATGCCCCATTCCTCCCCTTTCCCACCCACAAACCACCCCCTGCGCTGGCTTACCTGCACCAGAGCAGGTTGCCGGCTGCAGTAACAGGCCTCCAATGCTGTCGCCCCTTTGCAGTGGCAGCTCAAAAATGGCTGGCGGTGGCATACTCTGTCTCACTGTCCCGCTGCCTTAAATCAGATGTCAGGATTGCGCTGTCAGATTCTCCATGATAAAAGGTTTGCTGTAACTGGATTCTTGATAGCCTTGAAGTTGACCCTAGTCCAAGCAGCAATTCAAAGGGAGTCTCTATAGTTCATAGGATTTTCTGTAGTGCAGGTGTTAGATCGGTAATAGACGTAAACGTTGTGAGGTCCACTGTGAAAACAGTAATACCGTATTGGTCTGAGTATAAGACTCACTTTTTTCTCCTAATCTAAGTTTTTAAACTAGGGGTGCGTCCTATAATCAGGCTGTTGCAATAATGCCAGTGATTTAATTAAAAACATTTAATAGCACCAAACTTTAAGGGTGCGTCTTATAATCAGGTGCATCTTATACTCGGGACAATACGGGTACTTTTCATGGTGTCATTTATGCATACAAGCCTTTGCCAATAAAAGTGAGACTTCAGATTCCTCAATGAGAGCATGCCATTAGAGGCTCTGGTAGAATTTCCAATTCGATAATGGAGGATATGACAAGGATGCCGTAAGACAGAGGCGAAACAAGGGTGGAGCGGAGGCAAGTAGTTTTGCAAGACTCCATTACACTGGAGTCAGTGGCCCCTCCCCCTTGCTGTTGGAGCCATTCCAGCAGCAACAGGGGAGTGTCCTGCATGTTGCCTTTGCTGCCAGAATGGCTCCAACAGCAAGGGGGAGGGGCCGCTGACTCCAGTGTAATGGAGTCTTGCAAAACTACTTGCCTTCGCTCCACCCTTGTTTCGCCTCTGCCGTAAGACAGTCCCCTTATTTATCTTGTCTGCTGAAAAGGGCAGAAAACTTCTCAGGTGGTGTCCCTGGTTCCAGATTGTACCAAGGTGCTTCTCAGTCGTGGCAGATTATAGCAACATCCCTCTCAAGCTTCCCGTTATAGGTTGCAGTTGGATGCAGGACAGGTGTTGGTGAGGCTAGGCCAGAATCAGCCTGTTTGCCAACCTAAAAGAAGAACAGGCCATGAACGGTTGATTTATGTATGTCAGAGTGTATCACACAGGAGGAAGTTATTCCTCGGAAGGTTTTAATTCATTGATTGATTTAAAAGATTTTCAGAGGTGTTTCTACAGTAGGGGCGGTACTGTAAGTTGTGCCCCGTCCTAGTCCCCGTTTACAACCTGGAACAAGGAGGCCCCGCCCCCTCGGCCTCGGAGCCATTCCGTGCCACAAAGGCTCCTGCCCGTCGCCTTCACCGCACGGAATGGCTCCGACAGCGAGGGGGCGGGGCCTTGTTCCAGGTTGTAAATGCGGACTAGGACAGGGCGCAACTTACAGTACCACCCTTACCGTAGAAACGCCTCTGAAGATTTTTATGCCACTTTTCCATGACTCAAGTTAGGTTCCAGTTAGTATCCACTTAGCAGAAGCACCTTGGTATTATCTGTCTAGCTGGACACATGAAGCTGCTTTATATCGATTCAGACCATGGTCCATCTAGCTCAGTACTGTCGACATATAATTTACAGCGGCCTTCCGGCCTTCCAGCCTTCCAGATGGGATCTCTCCCAGCCCTGCTGGGGTTGCCAAGGGACTGAACCTGAAACCTTTACTGTGTGAAGGAAACTACCACCCAGCAACATGCCTTCTTTTGCTCTCCAACAGTACTCAAGGTCACGTCTAGCCGTGCGTGAGAACATTATGCTCCTAGCAATTTTGTGGCAGAAGATCAGCAAGGCCAAAATTAAATATCCAAGTGGCAAGATGAGGGAATATGACAAGGGTGATACATTATGATGTTATAAATTAAGACACCAGACTAATTAAAATCAACGTCTTCAAACCGTTTTTTTAAAAAAAAATCCGTTAAAAGAACGGGAGGAATAGCCATCCACAAATTACTCTGCAGACACTCTGTTTCTATAACAGTGCATGATCCCCACTGCAATATAACAAAGAGCCCATTAGGTGATCTTCATTACCTTTTCTTAGCCTTCTATCATGCTACAGAACTTTTACAGAGAGAATTGAATTAATCCATCTGAATGAGATCACGGTTATTCTGCAGCAACTCCATCCCCATTAAAACTACTGAAGCTGTACTAGGTTTAACAAAGGTCAATGGTAACACTCTAACTCCAAAGTGTTTTGGATTCAACCTCAGTCTGTAGCTCATTTGGTTCAGTTCAGTTCAGGACCAGACATTTGTGAACATTGTGATTGGTAATGACTGCAGCTCCTGAAATTTCAGACGATAGTCAGTGACTTCAGCACAGAACCAAGATGCAAAATGGAGGACAGTTAGAATGAATGCCAATAGCTTGCATTAAAAAAATATAATAAGCTCCTTTCTGCAGTATTTTCTTCCATTTACACCATCTGTTTTAAAAAGAAAACTGGCAGCAAGTTTCCTTATTTCTGCATTGATATTGAATATTTTTTTTAATTTGAAACACACACAAACAGTTGCTGAAAGCAGATTACTGTAAACTTTGCGCACTGCTTCAGACCATCCGCAAATGAGCTACAAAGGTGACGATTAATCTGCCAACCGCCGCCCTCGGCCAACCGCCGCCCTCCCTTGCACCCATTGGCAGGAGACCTACCTTCTCCTGCGGTGGCTGGGTCGCTTTGGTGGTGAAGTGAGGGCTGTCGGCCTCTGTGCCGGCGGCCCTTACACTAGAGTTGTCGCAAACGTGCTTTACGGCACGTTTGCAACAGTTTAGACGGTGGAGTGCATGCTCCGCTTGTCTAAAGTTAGCGTGGATTGCGCTGTGGGACTCCTGAGGGAGTTGTGGAACATTTAAAGGGTTCATTGCAATCAAAGGAAAGTTTATTGGAGTCAAAATGGATTTATTTACATCCCGTAGCAAAGCACGGGCATTACGCTAGTCTCTAAATATCTGCTTATTTACACAAATGCCTTGGATGTTAGCCAGACCACTCGGATAACTGACATTGTGCTTCAGTAATGTAAGTACACTACAATAGCATGCTTTTAGTGTATTCGCTATTCCAAAGCAGAAACCCACGTTCCTCTTATATGGATTGCACTGATTAGGCGTTCACAGCAGTTAGAGTGTACTGCAGTTGCTCCAGCTCTTTTTTTTGTAAATCGATGGGTCAATGTGAAAGTTTCTATATTGAGTTTGATTTATTATCGAGAGAAAATTCAAACCTGGGTATGTGGTGGAAAAATAAATCAAGTAAAGATTTCTTTGTTCTTGTTATAAAGCAAGAATAAACCTTCAGAGAAGCAAAGTATTTTTTTAAGGTGAATTACACTGGCAGAAATAGATTTTGCATTAAATTGTGCCTACGTATACTCCACAATGTCTCAAGTTGTGATCACAGCAAAAGCCATTACACCGGCCATTACCCTGCACCAATTTATTTTGCAGGATCTATTTCTGAATATAGGAGAATTTTTCCTGCTAACAAAAGAACAAACACTCCAATATGGAGAACAATGTCCTATAATAAATGTCTCTCTCACAAAGACAACAGTGTCATTCGCAGCTCCTTTTTTCAAATCTCTGTAGTGCACAATGAATTATGGTAATCCTTCATTATCATTTATTACAGGCAACAGGAAAGCAAAACCTTTGGAATCCACACTGGCATTACCGCCTACGCTTGCAGTTCAGGAGTGTTTATTCTTTGAGTCTATAGAATAGTAACTCCCAACCTTAAGAGAACTGCTGATGAGCCATGAGCAATAACATATACAATTATTCAACACCCCTCTTAGATCAAAACATGTACAGTGGGCCCTCTGTATCCGTGGGGATTGGTTCCGGGACCCCGCACAGATACCAAAATCCACGGATGCTCAAGTTCCTTATTTACATAACCTATGTGACAGGAGCTTGCAGCTCCTGACATGAGTGCCCCGGCACCGCTCATGCAGCCTCCTCAGCTGCCACCAACACTGTGGCTGCCATTTCCCCACCCCCTTCTACCATCAGCGGCTCAGGCCCACTGTGCAAACTCAATGAAAGAGTTCACCGGAGAAACACAGAGAGAAAGCGGTAGCCAGGGAGAGTGCCTGCGCACTCTGAGAAGGGTGGAAGTGCATCAAATTCTGGATATTTTCTTAAATATTTTAGATGTGCGGTTGGTCTAATTTGTGGATACAGGACCTGGAGATGTGGAGGGTTCATGGTATTCACAGAGGAAGCATCCCACTGGTCTTTGCAAGGTTCAGGCCTTGCCTTTTGACCCATCCACCAGTGGATCATCCAATCAGTCCCACTGCAAAAACATGCCTGTCCTTAGGATCAAGTTTCATGTTACTTTAAGGACATTTTTAAATGTCAAATAGCAGCAGGACTGGGCACCCATAGATTGGGGATACAATGGGGACAAGGGGCTTTTTAACTTTCACCCTGCTCAAAGATCCGATACAGGTTTTGTCCGTGCTACCTGCACAATTACTTTCAAAAGTGGACTGGAGCTAATGGGAGCTTTTTTCACATAGCGAATAGCAGCGGAGCAGGGGGGGAATCCAGTTTGGGGCAATGGTGAGAGGTAGGGTTCTTCCAGATGAACTTGTTCAGATCAGCGGGAGAGGCCCTTGTTCAGATCAGCGGGAGAGGTCTCCCGGCAGTATCAAATATTCATTTGGTTGAAACCAAAGAGGGAAGTGTAGGTGCTGTTTTGTTTTTAAATCTGGCTGAAGTGCAGTTTTTGCTTTTACTGTTTTATTGGTGAGTTTTTTAAGTACTGTTTCACATTGCAAGTTTTTTTTTTTTTAAATGTACTGTATGTATTTTTATTTTGAAATCTGTGGGTACAGGTTGAGTACCCCTTATCCGGACATCCAAAATCCAAACTATTCCAAAATCCAGACAGTTGGGGGGCCATGACATTATTTAAAAACTTTTTCCCGCACCTAGCTGGCATAGCACAAGGCATACTGGGGCACAAAATTATTAAAAATATTGTATGGAATGACCTTTTCAGGCTATGTGTATAAGGTGTATTTGGAAATGAAAGCCCTATGGACCATCCACCCATCCATCTTCGAGCAGTAACTGCCCAAACTGGTACAGTCATCTCACTGCCCCAACTGGTACAGTCATCTCATTCTTAAGCAGGTGAACTATTTCTGGGATTGCTCGAGAACTCTTGAAGTGAAGCTATAATGAACTCATTTTGGTTCCTTAAAAGTATTTTTCTTCCCTTCATCTCACTCAAAAGACATGAAATCCCTCTTCAGTCTTTTAAGACTTTGTGCTAAAGGATTTAAAGCATTATGCCAGCAAATCAATAGTTTCTTCAGAGCCTGCCAATAATGCATCCGTCCTTTTTTGAAACATGCAATCAAATCTGAACTTGCAACCTGAAGGCTCATCTGACCATCTGAGGGATTTCTTTCGGGAGAAAAGTTCAGCCTTGGAAATGGTCAGTTGTAGGCAGCAGATTTTTTTTTACATCAAAGCCATGTAACAGGTCACTGTGAGACCATTACAAGCACTTGCTTTTTTTTCTTCTTCTTCAAAGCTTCTGACCTTATGAGTAATGATGATGATAAAAAAAAAATAGACGACTAAGAGAATTGGGAGTGTGCTTTGTTAAAGTTTCAACCTAACTATTCTCAGTGCAATAAATAAATACATTTTTCATTCTACCTGAAAAAGCCCTGTCAGGGTCAAGCTATCAACAATGTCTAGTCTTTTGCTGAGGGCATCTTCTAGAACTACATAGCACACGTTACATTTCCAGTAATAGTTGGCTTTTAAAAATGTTTCCCCCAAACGTGTTTCAAGAAGCTGCAATGTCTTGTATCTAAAAATCATACTAAGCTTCTCCAAGATGAATTAATGGATGCGTTAAGGAGTATTGATGTGAGTTTAAGGGTCCACACACCAAACATTCTTTGTAAGAATTCATAAGAACGTTCACATACGTTCAGCAGCCTTCAGCTATCTCACTTCTGAGCACATTTTATTTAGGAAAAAGGATGTTTACTTTCCACATTTCTCCAAGGAACTCAGGGTGGTGTACATGGTTCCTTCCCTCCTTTTCTCCTCACAACAACCCTGTGAGGTAGGTTAGGCTGAGAGATAGTGACTGACCCAAGGTCACCCAGGAAGCTTTATGGCTGAGCGGGGATTTGAACCTGGATCTTCCAGGTCTAAGTCCAACTCCAAAACCACTACACCATCCAGAGCATAATAGCAGAAGAATTGTACTCATACTTATTGGATTTCTCAGACTCATGTATTCTCACCCAGTTATTTATAAACCACTGTCCCTTAATTCATTATCAGCAACAGCTAGTTTCATTTTATTTTGTCAAAACCACAGCAGGAAATATAGGGTGGCCTGCTGTGAGCAGTCTGCTGGAGGAGTGGGGGGGGGCTTCAAAGTGTCAGGGGTCAGGGATGCCCTCCACATTGGCCGTCCAGCATTGATTTGGAATGCTGGGAGCGGGAACACATTGGCAAGCCACGCCCCCCTGCTCTCCTTACATCCAGTGCTTGCCTGCAAGGCAACTACTAAATGCAGGGACAGTTTCTCCCCATGATTTAGATATTTGGCCTTCCGCGCTTGATTTGGGACATTGGCTGCCATTGTCATTACGGAGTGCATTAGCGCAGCGGGGCATGGCTCACCAACACACTCCCACACTCCCATTCCCCCTGAATCTGGGTACAGTGTACCCCGATTTGGAATATCTGAAGAGGGCTACAATGGCATAACAGCTGTTAGTATTTCTCAGAGCCCACAGTGGAATAAGGCTATGTGTTTCCCTTTGTTGGGCTGATACCACTTGATACATGATGATACACAACTGCCTTTTGTAGAATTCTCCATACTGTATGTCTGTCAAAGCATTTTATTACTAAAGCCCCAAAGGGGAAAAGGCCTCTTGCACCAAACAGTTCTTTTAACCAGTTTACAGAATTTAGCAAGAAATGCAACAATTCAGATGCTGTGTCAGTGACATGATAATTTTGCCCCCAGCGTAAAACGAAGACATTGATATTGCCAGTGGTGCGACTCTTGATTTATCACAGCCTGACTGACAAGGGAATTTAACGTTGGGTGGTGCAAGGTGATGCATGGCAAGATTAGAAAAGAAAGGTGGGAGCAGCAAACTTAGAGAGGTAAAGACCTCCTGTGACGCAGGACACAGCGTGAATCCCAAACAAATCATTAAGTACTGATTGCTTACAGAAATCTAGTTACTATTCTCAGTGAAGATGGTTTTTACATGTGTTTGCAGTGTGGTGGGTCAAAACGACCGGTTTCACAGCCCAACATCAAATTCACCATCAGAAATGTGTGTGTGTGTGTGTGTGTGCGTTTTAAAAAGATTTTTATTCTATTTCTATTTCTGTATTTATATACTGCCTTTCTTATCCTCAGATTGCTCTTCAGATGTTATTCAAGGCGGTTTACATAGGCAGGCTTATCTAGATTGATAAGGATCCTTACAATATTGTTCTGTATAGAACCCTACAATTCAAGCTGGTTTCCTCCATGGTGTAGTCATCTTCACTAGCTGCTGAACACAAGCCTCGGGCTCTCTGCAGGACGCCACAGATCATGCTGAACAGGGAAACATTTTTTTTCTTCACATTTTTATACCACCCTTCCTCCAAGGAGTTCAGAGTGGTGTGTACATATTTCCTCCCCTCCTTTTTGTCCTCACAACAACCCTGTGAGGTAGGTGGGGCTGAGAGATAGTGACTGGCCCAAGGTCACCCAGGAAGCTTCGTGGCTGAGCGGGGATTTGAACCTGGATCTTCCAGGTCTAAGTCCGACTCCCAAACCACTACACCATCCTGGCTCCAGTTGTCATGGCTCTGTCACTGACATTCTCAGCATTCCAGTCTGTTCTCTCATCGCACCACGCAACAGTGACTCCTCTCTGCCACCGAGGGTCATGACAGCTTATCAGTGACTTCCTGGTCTCCCTTCCAGCACGAAAACTGACTGTTCCTGCTTAGCTTCCAGCAGTCTTCAGGCAGTTCAACCTCGGGACCACACATCATATGACAGATTTGGCGTGAATATCCAAAAGGTACATTCCATGTACAACCATGAAAATTGGTAATTGAGATTCAAGTTGCCAGGGCCCAGCAGAATCGGAAGCAACTGCTGTTGGAAGACAGGCTAGTGGACAGGTTCCAGAGGTAACAGATGGTGGTCCAATGTGCCCAGCCATGAGGCCGACTGAAGTGGCCACTTCGAGCAGGGGGTCGGGAGGAGTGGTGAACCGACGGGGCTGCCTCCTCCTGCTTGCTGTTCACCTGGCCCGGTTGAAACCAGCAGGATGGGCAGAGCATTCTGGGAGCATTCCCAGCATTCTGTGCCCATCTAGTTTGTTTCAACAGGGCTGGTGGGAGGAGAGAGCAACGGATGGAGGACCTGAAGGTAAGAGGAAGGAGGTGTGGTGGTTGCTGTGGATCACTGCGCTGCCTT
This sequence comes from Plestiodon gilberti rubricaudatus, assembly GCA_026170595.1. Taxonomy (NCBI): domain Eukaryota; kingdom Metazoa; phylum Chordata; class Lepidosauria; order Squamata; family Scincidae; genus Plestiodon; species Plestiodon gilberti. The sequence goes on along the minus strand of JANXHW010000005.1, from coordinate 158,315,747 downwards.
CCAGTCCAACCTCCCCCCTTTCCTTTCCCACCCAGCTTTCCCCAAGCAGTTGGGCAAGCAGGGAAGAGAACAAGGAGAAGGAGACATCAACAGCCATGTTGGGGTGCATGTGTGCTAATGCACATACAAGGGTTTGAGGAGGTTTTTTGTAAAGAGAGGGTTCAACGTGGCAAGGGTGACAGATCTCCCCAGTTCAGGTGGCAGATCCACCCTGACCATTCCCAAGTCTGAAAGATGACTTGGGCTCAGGTTCTGACGTGGGTGAGCAGAGACCCAAGGGCCTGAGGCTGACGGCAGAAGCAAGGACGACAACTCGAAGGCCAGGTGGAGCAGTGGTCTTCCCTGGATGGTCAAGCTGGAGCAGTGAGACAAGAGGGTGAATCAGATAAAAAGTGGCTCTTCTCTGGGCCTCTTCAGTACCTTCTCTGGCAGACAAACCACCAGGGAAGAAGTTCTTATACGTGGGCTGCAGACAGTGCAGAGATTCCCTTTGGGCTGGTTGTTGCAATTTCTCTTCTGGCCACTGTAAGGGGTGTGTGTGTGTGTGTGTGTGTGTGTGTGTGTGTGTGTGTGTGTGTGTGTGAGAGAGAGAGAGAGAGAGAGAGAGAGAGAGAGAGAGAGAGAGAGAGAGAGAGCTAGACGCAGGTCAGCCAGTTCAACTCCCTACAGGCTGTCCGGTTGGTACACAGTGCGTAATGCAACTGAGCTGAGCCTTGTTTCCAAGGCAGGTTCGTTTCTGGTTTGAGATCAGTGACATGCGGTAAGGTCCAAGGATGGAGACAGACAGGGAGAGAAAACTACCTTGCAAAATATTCTTCACTTGTGTGTAAGTGTGTGTGCACATTCTGGCGCTCCCCTCCCCCTCCCCCCCCTCTCTCAAACCAGAAATAAATTCAAAACCTGCTGCTTTCCTGGCTTTTGCTGAGGCAAATCTGCCTGCTGCCTCCCCAGTGCTTGCTGATGCAGACACCCTGCCTTTTTTTCATTGGAAGGCAGCCATGATTGCAGCCAATCAACTGAGGAATCTGTTAGTTAGTGTCCTCCCTGTGCATTGTAATGTGCACGTGTGTGTACTGCTTAACTCACTGACTATACTGGAGCAGAAAGGAGAGGCACGGAAAGTCAAGAGATCTTTTTTACTTGCTGGCTCCCCTAACTCCCCTGACCGCATGTTCCTGTTCAAGGTGCTTGGTTCCTTACAGTGGGTGACCCCATGTAATCTGGATAAATACTCAATAACGCTGGAAACTTTCCAACTGATTTATTTTTCTGGATTTTCCAGGTGAATGGAATCATTCCAAAAAAAGTATCACTTATGCCTGCTATGTCATCTGGGTGTATATCTGGAAGGGATCCACACAACCACCACTTGACCAGGGGCTCTAGATCTGCAAGTCCAGCTGTGTACACACAAGACCCTGCTCATGAAGACACTTTCCAGTGCTGACACTGTTGGCTCTGAGGAGTGTGGAGAGGTTTACTAAGCATTCCCTGAGCTAATGCCAGCAAGGAGCATCATCTTTCTTGACCAGTGTACCCTCACAATCAGTATGCTCCTGCACTTTCCCCAACATGAAGCAGATGCCGTTTCACTGAATCATTGCAGCAACCTCCTCTAAAAACTGTATGTGAGGAGCTCTCTAGCACCTCCAGAGTCCCACTGCAAAATGGGTCAGATCCCCTGGAATGAAACTAAACGTCTCTAATCCTCAGGTTCAGTTCAGTCCATTAAGATAAACCTCATTACTACTAATCCCTTTTACTAATTACAAAAGTTCCTTAAAGCTTTCCGATTGCATTGCAGATAGGAGGACATATTAATTATACCCACGTGACTCATGCTGGCCACATGTGCACACATTTGGGACTAAAAGCCAAACAAGATATGGCAAAATCATGTAAAAAGTCAAGTAATTTGAATAATTTTCAGTTAATTCTGCTGGGGCCTGAACTTATTTTCACTATGTATTGAAAGAAACATTGTTCTTGAAATTTGACAGTTACCTAGCCCTACCATAAGCTTGAAATGGAGTCAGTCCACTTTATCAGATGCTTTTGTATTCTTTGTCCAAAGTCCTATAAGTACCCCAGCTCAGGGAGCAGAATTTTGGTGTTTCCTTCCGCACATCCACACTGTCTGTTTTGGTAGTCTCTCTTTTCATGGGGACTTCCACTAACTCAATTTTTAGTAAGGTCTTCCCTGTTCAGGAAAGCCTCTAGCCTCAGTAGCTTCCTTCATCTCTAGAGGAGGTACTTTCTCTGCCAACCAAGGGACACCTTTTTCACTGTGTTTTTCTTTTCCTCCAGAATCTGAAGCCATGCAGCTCAGTCTTGCTTCACAGAAAGACATCGTATCCCAGTCTACCTAGAAGGCCAGTGGTGCCCCTCACACAGCTGTCCATTTTGCCCCGCCTCTCCCGACAAGCAAGACTGGGGGCTGATTCCCCTGCAGCCATTGGGCTGCGGCAGGGCTGGGGGGATGGGGTGAGCACGAGGTGAACGCTGAGTGCTTGCCTCACCCTCTCAGTCCGTCACAAGGCGCCGATTCCCTCCCACCCTCCCTGCAGTCAGTCTGAGATTAGCTGGTTGCCCATTTGGTGGCCAGGTAGCAACTTTTTTTACTGCCAACCAAATGGCCTTTGGCTGACAGTTTTTTGTTTGTGTGTTTGTTTGTTTTTTGCCTACCCTGGACTATTGTTCTGGAGGGTTGCTTAGTTAGTGTGTTTACTTTCTTTATTGTTTATTGTTGGTCACTTGGGCAGGTATCATGCGGGTCAGGGAAGGTAAGGTGTTAGCTTTGACGTCCATTCTGAGGCAGCAAAGTCACGGGGGAAGCCAGAACTGGTCAGACTGGGCTTGCCTGGCCCGGTGAGGCTGACTGGCAACCCCCGTTGGCTGGAAATGGCTAGGACTTTCTGTCTTTCTTTCACTTAGCCTGTGCCTGTCCAAATGGAGCTATTTACCAACATTCTTTCACTCACTGAGACTGTGTGGGTATACATGTGCAGTGCGCCTGTGTATGAGAGCACTTTTGGCAACACTACGCCGCTCTTCTTTACCATCTTCTAGTATTAATGAGCCATGGAGCTAGTACTGAGCCCACTCCATGGAGCTAGTACCGAGCCCACTCTCTTTCTGGAGCATCTACACCTGGTGCTTTGCTATCTCTCTTCTAGCTGCCAGCAATATTAGCTCCTTAAGGCTGGAGAAAAGAGTGTGTTCTGTGTGTTTCATGATTCTCCTTAAAGACAGAGGCTAAAAGGGACGAGAGACAGAGCGCATGCACACCTAGGACCGATTATGAAGTACCAAAGTTGAGTTGCTGAGTTAATAGTTGATCAATGTCAAGCTCCTTTCTAGTCTTGCTGAGAAGCACATCATATATGTCTCAATTCGTTTGCATTTATTATCCAGTCATTCCAACTCTGTCATGCCATAAATGTGAGGATGCCTCTTCAGGGGAAAAAAAAAAGTCTCTGTCCTCCCAAAATAAAATTGATTTGTATTCATTTGTCTACATAATTCATGATGGTGATTGGGGGAGTTGTTCTTTATTCGTTTTTTTCACAGTGCGAGAACAAATGGCTCATTAATTTTAAAGACATCAGTCTGGAAGTGCTATCCATGTCAGATAGAATAATGACTGACATTATATGGAACACAAAGGACTGAATACACAAATATAATCACTCTGCATTCATCCATATTTGTATTGTGAAAACTTTTGAAAAGAAACAACTGATGAGACGCATGAAAGTTAGTAGGTAGAGAGACGAAGCATGTGTGATGGGTGCAGATATGTACATTCCGGACAAGGCATTTGAGTTGGAGTGAATGTTTTGTAGAAGATAATAAGCAGAATGTCCAACTTATTAGCAGGGATGGATGTGGATCAAGTTTCTGGGTCCAAGACTCGAGTCAAGTACCAAGTCTTTGCCCCTAAGTCCTGAGTCTTTGGTTGTGAGTTCTTATCTATTTAATGGGGAAAACGGGTTTAAACCAGAATAAAGTTCGACTTGTCGTAAAAGGTTCCAAGTCTCAAGTCGAGTCTTTTACAATCGCCGAGTCAAGTCCGAATCAAGTCATTGACGCGACTTGAGTCCGACTCTAGTCCGACTCAATAGACTCAAATCTACATCACTGCTTATTAGTGCTTAGCGAAATGCCCATCATTAAGAACATAAAAACATAAGAAGAGCCTTGCTGGATCAGGCCAAAGGACCATCTAGTCCAGCTTTCTGTATCTCACAGTGGCCCCACCAGATGCCTCCGAGAGCACACAATCAACAAGATAACCTGTTTCCTGCTGTCACTCCCTTGCAGCTGACACAGAGAAAACCTACTTCTAAAGCCAGGAGGTTGCTTATGGCTGGTAACCTGTGATGGTCTTTTCTTCCATGAATCTATCCAAACCCATTTTAAAGGCATCTAGGCCAGGTGCCATCACCATATCCTGTGGCAAGGAGTTCCAGGAGTTCCATTATGACAGGTGTGTCCATGTGGCTCTGCATGTTTGAGACACATGGATATTGGCACATGCTGGGGCAGAACTATAGCTAGTGGGACAGCGCCAACTTTACATGCAGAAGGTTCCAGCTCCTAGTATTTCCAGATCGGGCTGGGGAAGACCCTTCCCTGGAGCCATAGAGTTCTGTTGCTACCAGTCAGTGAAGACAATACTGAGCTAGATGGACCAGTGGTCTGACTCAGTGGAAGGCAGGTTCCTAAGAGAGTGAAGGAATGTTGCGAACTAATTTTCAAAGCTAGCCTTTGCTGCTGTTCATATTCTCCCACTGAGCTATGGTCCTTCGTCAGTGAGTGATAATACTCCCGTGACTTTAACAGGCACAGAAGCACTGAAGGCCAACTAATATGATCCATCAACAGAATATTCATGCAAGAGGTTTCAGTAATGACGGATCTCATTGAATTAGTAAATTGATGGGGTGTGTCATGGCCAAGCAAGGGGGAAGAAAGACTTGTTGATAACTCTGCTGCCACCAGCCCAGGAATTAATATAATTGGAGGGGTTCCCTGAGCTAAACCTCCTCCTATTACAACAAAAAGTAAAGGGATGCAGGTAGACTTCCAAGTTCCAATCACCTCATAAGTAACCCAGGCACAAAATGCTATTATTAAATTTTAATTAGAAACCCATAAGAATAAAAAAAAAAAGAGGGCTTCCCCAATATTAAGGTACAATCAAATAAAATACTAAAACAGCTGATAAAAACCTTTCAGATACTCCAAAGGCGAGGGGGCGGGGCCGCTTTCTCCCGTCGTGTAACAGAGGGTCAGAGCCCGACGGAACTTGGAGCTCCGCCCCCCCCTGCAGTGACGCTAGTGCAGATACTCTAATCTTCTTTTGACTAGTCAACTACTCTCTGTTCCTTCTAACCCACTCGTTCCAAGGTCTCTCCTCAACATCTACACCAGAGAGACTGCCCAAGCTCTCCTCTTCTTGAGGAATTTATCTTTCCCATAACGAGGAGCCCTTCTGTTCACAATTAACTCTCCCTTTCAATTTACTTCTCCATCTCTGGCATTTTACACACAAGAAGTACTGTAAGGTTGAGCCTGCAAAAATCTAGTAAAATTCTATTACAACAGTTAAAAAAAACCCCAAGCCTACATGAACCTTCATGACAGGGCAAAATCACCTTTAAAAACCCATTATACAGTATGGTATAGCTTCATAGGTTTTTGCGGCCAGTACATATCATAGAATTTACAATTAAGAGGTTCGGGTTTTCAGGCCGTTTATTAAGGTTAATGGCCCGAAAACCCGGACCTCTTAATTGCAAATTCTATGATTGTACAGTATGGTTTCCAAGGATGCAAAACCCTCGTGGCTACAATCCTGCACCAAGTTAGGCTGCTTTAATTCCATGGCTGTCAACGCACAGGACAGCAGTCCTAGAATCCATTGTCATTGTTCCATTAAGATCAAACGGGACTTTGACTAGTATTAGACAAAAGTCTCTCCCATTGTTGCTTGATTGAGGATGACATGAACCTGACACACCCTAAAGGCTTTGCATGATGGTGTCATCATCGTACATTGATTAGGATTGGAGCTTCAGCTTGGGGTGCTGTAGTCTGATCCTGCAGCTACTTCAACATGGGAGAGATTGCACATCCAGGAAAGTCAGTGTGTTATTTATTTATGTAGCACCATGCACGTGCACAGTGCTACACACAGGGCGAAAGAACTTTGTGCGGTAAGTTGCAATCTCAAGATCAGTCCAGAATGTTTCCCCACAGGCGGAGCGCGTGCAGCAGCAGCTCTGGGCGGGGACGGTGCGCTCGTCGTCCTTACCGCGATCTCCTTCGTCGGTCGTCCTGGTTTGGGCCCTCCCACCCTCCCTGGAGCCCGTTCGGCTCCAAAATGACCAGGAAACCGGCGGACGGGGGGGGGCGTGTGTGGAGCCGTGCTGGGCGCATCAACGTCACAGGCCCCGCCCCCTTGGTCCGTGCGCCAGGAGGGCTCACCTCCCCGCTGCTCCACACCTCTGGTGAACTGCTTCCCACCTCCAGCGGCTGCCACCCTCAGCCAATGTGCCTGGCCTCCTCATCCTCTTGGCCTGTCAAAGGCCTTTTGAGGCAGAGTCAGGGTCAGGTGGTTCCACCCCTTCCCAATCTGCCTCTCCCTATTATCCTTCCCCCCAGTTGGCCAGATCGGCTCTCGAGCCCTGGCTGTCCTGCCCATCAAGGGCGGGGAAGGATCTGCCCCCTTCCTGCCAGTTCACCACAGAGATTATGCCCCAGCTCATGGGCATCTTCCGAGCCACTGTCTCCTTGCCTATTGCCAATGCCCTGAATGCGTGTCTGTGCCCCCTTTGCTTAATGGGATTGAGTGCTGAACCATGGAGAGGGGTGAACTAGAGGCTTCATCAGTCTGCGCCAACAAAGGCAGCACTGGTTTGGTCGGTAGCGTGTCAACGAATGCGCTCAGCTGGCAAGTAAAAGCTCACTGAGCCACCACCCAAGGCCAGTAAGTTCAGGATTGGACACTTCACACTTGGATTTGCTATTCGAGTATAGGGGGGGGGGGACCAGGACTAAGAGGAAGTGTAAATAAGAACACTGCATGCATTTCTGTAATATACTCTGATATTATCCATGAAGCTGCTTAGTTAGCAAAATTATATCGGTTTCCTGCATAAAAGTGGCATTAAAAACCTATAAAGGCAGATGTTTTCAGAAAACAGCATCTTTATAGTCCCAAGTTGAAGATACTCTTGCACATCCCAGCACTTAGTCATGTTTTGTTACTTAATATAGAGCAAGCAACAACACAATGTGGTGTGACTAATGCTGCCTGACAGGAAAACCTCAGCCCACCCCCAAAATAAAAAAAGATCGATCACCTGGAAAACGTGAAAACGAAAGCAGTTTTCTGAAAACACGGGTTAAGTAAATCAAACTTTCCAAGAGAAGAAAAAGTCAAGGAAAGATTTGTATCTAAAATGTGTTTCTTTTCTGCAAGTTCTTACATCCATCTTTCCTTTTAAAGGCAGTAGTTTACTCTTCTCATTTTGAATCAGTACTGTAGTTGCATCTTTATTGTTAAAATTAAGCAATGGAATAGCCATTCCGCTTAAGTAAGAGGCTGCTAAAATATTCAGGATTACAAGGATTTAAGGTAGCCAGTAGCAGCAACGTATCCACTGGCATAGACTTACTGTAGGGTGCCTCCCCAATTGCAATTGGTTCTTCTTCGCCTTAGAAGAGAAATCATTTGATGTACATAGAGGAGCTGGAGCAAACTGAATCTGTGATCATCTGTTAAAGACCTTGGCTGTTAAAGACTTACCAAGAATAACTGGGCCACTGCATGCCATCAATGACCCCTGACAACCTTAGATCTTTGCTTTAGAGATGTAGTTATGCAGGGCCCATCCATGAAGCCATCCAAAGTGGTCACCACTTGCATCCTCCTGCTCGCCTCCACTGATCCTCCTCCTGGATTGAGGAGGGGGACAGAGCAGAAGTGTGGAGGAGAGGACAGTGGTGGGCTAGTGGGCTAGTGTGAACTCAGCACCTCTTCCCTAATCAGAGGACACAGCTCCCTCTTCTCAGGCTCTAAAGACTCTCCCCCCCCCCGCACTATCAAAGCCTGGAATCCTTCTGCAACTGACACACAGTGCCCAGCACAGTATAAAACTACACTGACAGCGCAATCCTGTGTAACTATGCGCGGCCGGCCTAAAGGGCCGGCTGCCACAACCTAAGCCCAATGTGGGCTGCTCCGGGGCTGCTAGGCGGCACCTCAGGAGAAGGGGACATTCATCCCTTTTCCTGGGTGTAAGCGAATCTGGTGCCTATGGGCCTCTTCAGATGCACGCCAGGTCCAGACCTGGTGTACTTTCAGGTGTGGACCGGGAAGGCGCCTAGGATATCAGCGCCGATATCCCCACCTCTCCCAGCTTGGGCTGGCCAATAGCCCGCCTCCTTCGCTGCCCTGTCTCGCCCTTCCGCCGACCGGCACAGGACTTACCTGTGGCGGCTGGAGACCGGTGAGTTACGCGGCAGAGTGAGCAGTGCCGGCCTTTGGAAGGCTGCCTCCCTGAATCAAGTGCGTGCTGCAGTCTGGACCGCTTACTCCCGAGTCATCACAAACGTGCTTTAGGCTGGTGGAGCGAGAACATGTGGGGATATTTGTGGTGGGTTGCTATCCTGAGCCCCGTCCCAGGACAGGCTGGCCTTACACAACCTCCCCGGACTTGCGCCAGCTCCAGAGCTGGTGTGCATCCAAGGAGGCCCATTGGGGGTGAGCCCAGGTCGCACCGGTGTGGCCCGCAATCGGCCTAGGATGTAGCGGCTGGCCTTTTAGGCTGGCCGCCACATCTTAGGCAGGATTGGGCTACTCTTGTGCTCTGCTGTGTCTGTTGCTCAAACATGTTAATGTGATGCTTCCTGAAAATATGGAAATCAATTTCCTAAATGATGCTATTCCCTCTGCCAGAGCTGCAGCAGATAATTACTCTTTGGAGCATTTCGTTTTTTTGTGAGAGAATGCTAACGCAGCGCCTGTCTTGCGGAATATGATGAATCTGTACACTTCAGTCACTTCAGTCAACTATCTGACACATGGCCTCTGACGCTGAAACTCTCAGCCAGGTCATTATTCCCATTAAACACCTTAAACACCACCTGTCTGTCCCGAGAGAAAAACACATAGAAGGAAAGTATTTAGAGTTACGCTTGCTCCCTGCAAAGAACTGCAATGGTGAGCTATAACAACAACAACAACAACAAAGCGATCACCTTTTACAAGATACTCTCAAGTATAAGCGATTATTTATTTGCTACTATCTCCGATCTTCACTGTAAAGTATCCCAAGTACCACAAGATCCAATAAAGATACAGAACAGCAACACAGAGTTGTCCGAGACACATAAAATACCTTAAGGTGATATATTTCATTGACTTAGCTGGTGTTCATTGGCTTGGCTAGTGGCAACAAACCCTTCTGTGTTTAAAGGAAAACACCACACAAGTAGGACCAAAAAAAAAAATGCACAAAACTCAATCTATGGCTATTTTCAGGCAAGATGACACAGACATCTTACAGTCAGTATGCTGAACATTACTGAACATGAATACAAGACTATATAGTAAAGGAAGACAGGTGGGTAGAAAATATTATTATTATTATTATTATTATTATTATTATTATTATTACTACTACTACTACTACTACTACTAGTAGTAGTAGTAGTAGTAGTAGTAATATTGCCTTGTATTATTGTTATTGTTATTGTTAATACTATAAGGCAATATTAGCACTAGGGAAAGGTCAATCAAATCTATAACAATATGTTTCTATTAGTAAAAGGACTGCAAATATTCAGCAAGTGGAACAATTGTAGCTTGCAGATAAAAGATTTTGCACCAGGTGCCAAATTTAGAATCTTGAAAAATCCTGGCCTTCTGTGATGAATGCCCTGTTTTCCTCCCTAGTTTTTGCCTATTTTTCCTTATTTTTTGGACACTTCAAATCCCCCCAGAATTCTAAGATGGACAGGGGTCTAAAAGCTCCCTTGCTTGCCCACCTGCAAGGAGAGCTTCTGTCTCTATTTGGTCTCCAGCATGGAAAAGGGGTCCGTCCCTCAGCCCTTGCCCACTGTCACTGACCTCTCCCTCTCAGTATTCAGCATCACTGCAGGTGCTTCCTCTAATGGCCGTGGAAGGAATTCTGAGCTCCTGCTGTTCCTTCTGCCGCCACCAGAGGGCGCAATGGCAGTGCGGGCAGCTCTGGACTTTGAGAGAGAGGCAAACCTTCCAACCCCTGCTTGCTTCACTGATCTCTCTCCTCTGGCATCCAGCACCATTGCCGCTACCACTGCTTCCTCTCATGGGCGTGGATAGAATGCTGAGCTTCAAGCATTCCCTCCACTGGCCACTAGAGGAAGCAGCAGCAGCAGTAGCAGCATTGGATGCTGAAGGACTGAGATCAGCCCCCTCAACTCTGGCTCACTTCCCTTGCCTCTCTCTCTTGGCATCCCTTGGCTGCCGCCACCACTTCCACTAATGGCTGCAGACAGAATGCTGATTTCCCAGAATTCCCTCCACCAGTCATTAGAGGAGCAGGAAGAGGCAGCGGCGGCCCTGGAGAGAGGAGGCGGAGGGAAGGAGGTAAGTTCATCTCCCCATCCTCCTATGCGCTACTGCACAAAAAGAGTATGGAGTTGGTCTGGACCCCCATGGAGATGGCAGGCTGGGGCAGGTGGTGGACAGTCACTTGCCACCTTTCCCAACTGGCCACCTGATGCGAAGTTTTCAACTCACATGATGGATGGGCCCTGAGGGGGACATACTGGGTTATACACTTTCAGGACAGCGTGCAACCCAATCCCTACTTTATGCCATTGTTTCTTATGGGAGAAAATTCAGCTCTTTAAGCCCAATGTAGAGCATGGATGTCGACATGGTCCCCATTAACATTAGAGGGAAATTTTCTCTTTAGAAGTCATTTCTCTATAACAGGGGTTCTCAACCGGTGGTACGTGTACCACCAATGGTACTTTGGGGTACCTCTGGTGGTACGCTGTCCGTTGGAATGCTGTTGGTTGCTCAGTAAGCGCCAGCAAGAGGCTTGGCCAGCAAGCGGAGCTGAAGCGCGTGAGTTTTGCATGCTGAAAAAGGCCCTTCTGCTTGCCCTAAGTCTGTTACTGGCGCTTTCCAAGCTCCGCGGCATCAAAACCCTCCATGCCTGAGCTCTGATACTCAGAAGTGACTAGAGATGACATCATCTCCAGTCACGCCCGGAGGTACTTTCGAAGATTCAGGTGGCGGTGGTAGTATGCCGCTGCCAAGGGGTGGAGAACCCCTGCTCTATAAGTCTAAGCTTTTCAGACCCTAGTCCTGACTTATAAAGTCAGGACTATTTACGCTCCACATGGCAGGTACATTGCCAGAATAGGGCGCCTATAATTAAAACATTGATTGACTTCTAAAACTGCCATGTCATGTTTGTTTGGGGGCTGTGGTTCTCCCCCCCCCCATATGAAGCTGGCGTTCTATTGAGCAAGGATTTCCCTTTTAAATTCTAGTGAACACATTTCTCTGTAAATGTCAATGTGACAAATAATTAAAACCAGAACTATGTGGGATGAGCGTTATAATTAATTGCTTTTCAAATAAATAGCCATGTCACGAAACCTTGATTCACAGAGAGTCATTTTTCAAAATACACACAAAATAGCATTTGATCCAAGGCTTCTACAATGATATTCACTGTCCCCACTCACCAAACTGGAATGATTTCCATTCAAAACTAAAGGATTCTCATTTTGTATCGGTATCAATGGAACAGATATTCTATCCTCAATAGTTGTAATGAGGTGGTTTTTCTTTTTTTAAGTGAGGTCTAAAGACCAAAGAAATGCCTAAAGAAATGGCAAAAAGAAATGATTGGAAATGAACGCTCTTTTTAGATCTGTTGGATGAAATAAGCAATAAAGAATATAAATATCTTTACCCCAGTTTCATCACCTTAACAGCTAAGTTTGGAGACATCGTTAATTACTGAATATCAGCCAGGAAATGCTGACCCTAGTTCACAGCCGGCAGTATAGCACAGCATCAACATGATTTAAAATGTAGCTGTAGAAATATGTCACAACCCCCCACTAGCAAATAAGTAAGACACAGATGCCAGCAATCATCTGAATTCCTGTATACCAACGCAATTAAGCAAGTGGCACCTTCCTCATTAATGTTGCCTTTGTTAAGTGCTCCATCTTCGGAGACACTGTCTGCAATATTTCTCCCCACCTCTGTTCAACTTTTCCCACTTCTCAAATTCATCTATACTATAATGATTAGGCTTACCAGATTTTCCCGGTTCTAAACCGGGACACCCCCCCCCCACCTAACAATTAATTAATTAATTAGAATAAAAAAACAAAAGAAAAAACCAAATTTATTTCTTTGGGAGTGAAATGTCCATTTGTCGCCCAAAGGGCGTTCGAAATTTTATTTATGTATTTATTTTAGCTAGTTAATTCATTAATTAAACTTGCCTGTCCCGCCGCCATTCTGCCACCGCCATCGCCACCATCATACATCTTCATCGTCATTGATGCCGCTGCCCGCCGCCGCCGCCACCACCATAATCTTCGTTATAGAAGAGAAGACTGAAGACAGTGAAGACTGAGTCATCTTCTTCGTTGTTGCCGTCGTCCGCTGACGGACACTTCATTGCCCCTGTGCCTCCGCTGAAGATTTGTGTCGTTCCCCCCCCCCTTTAGTTCTTGCTAAACCTACTCCCAGAGGCTGGGCCTGGGCACTTAGTAAGGCTAACAATAGATTGCTTTGATGCTCAGTTGAGATCCATCCCTTGAAGCAATTTCCATCGCTCCTAGAAGATTGCATTGGGAGCAGTCCCAATTTCTGCCCTGCATCTTCCAGCCTTACAGTGCAAACCCACCCAGGTCCTCCACTGGTGCAGCAGAGGTGGAGGGAGAACGGGAGGCATTGGGAAGGAAAGGGAATTTAAATCCCCTTTAAAGAGAGATGTAAGGGATGTAAATCCCCTTTCCCTTCCAAAGCCTCCTGTTCTCCCTCCACCTCTGCTGCACCAGTGGAGGAGCTGGGTAGGATTGCACTGTTAGTTGCCACACATGTCAATATCTTTCTTTCTTTCTTTCTTTCTTTCTTTCTTTCTTTCTTTCTTTCTATCCCAGCTTTCCACTCTTTAGGTCTCAAGATGGTTACAAATATATTTGAATAATATATTTGAATAATTTTCGGAGAGATGGGTAGACTTCATATGTAGATCTTTCATACCCCAAACACCCCCAATGGAGTCCCACCCTTCACTTAGTGTCTATTCTGGCAGACCATACTGGTTTGATGGCAGTCAAGTCACACCACACACCACAGACCGATCTCCTCAACAGGCCAGTTTGGACACAACGTCATCGCATGGAGGAAGAACCGGCTGGACAACGACGGCATTATCTGAACTGAACAAGGCCTTGTTTGGCACCTCACAGGATCTCATCGATGCCAGAATCAATGTACCATATTGAATTACAAAGCAAATCTGTCAAGGAACAAAGAAAAAAAATACTGCAAAGTAAGTAGAAAGGATATAATCACATATTACTACCATGGCAAAGTGAATACAAAACATAACATAATATAATATAATATAATATAATATAATATAATATAATATAATATAATCATGAGAGTTTGTTTGTGTGTGGAAAAATAATGTGGCAGATCAATGAATGCAGTTCTAAGGTTGCATACTTGTGTATAAAAATGCATATATAGGTATGGCATGGAATATGTTCTTAGGCTTATACCTTAAAAATTAAACATGAATGTACAGATAGGTGCACAGTTTCCTCCTGATTTGTCTACCACACTATTGCTTGGGAAGAGGCAAAAACAAGGCAAAGGCTGCCATTGGCCCAGAAGCAAACCCATCTGGTGAAGTCATGGATGGCTAGATTCAACAGCAGGGGTACCTACTGTTAATTAGTTTTGTAGCCAATTGAGAACTCTGGAGAAAATTCATTAAAGGGATAAAAAAACCTCCGCCTTTTGCAGAATGTTTGAATGCTTAAAAGGGAAACATCAACGTTTTCCCCCAATGTGAAATGATAGTATTGGCCCAAATGAATGAAAAGGAACAACAGATTTGGGTTGAGATCGCGCATGATTTCTAAGCAGACTTCCCTCCAGAGTTACTGACTGAATGCCCACTAGGTTGGGAGGGAAAGAGGCTTGATAGCCTTGATGCACTAGACAACATGTTTCTCTTGGAAAATATTCAACTGGATAGCTGTAACGTAGTTCGCTACGCTTTACACTTCGCAGACCTGTCTCCACAGAAACGCAACATAAGGGTAGGAAAAAGCAGAGGAATTGCCTATGCCAGTGTTGAAATAGGTAAACATTGGTACTCATGGGACGAAACTGGTGGGAAGTTGGTTCAAACAGCCACACAGGGATCCCCAGCGGTTTGGGGAAGGGTTACCCTTGTGGGGAAGGGTTACAGTGATCTTCTTTTTATGGTGCTGATACAGAGTGCGCCTTGTTATTGGCTGCTATTTACTACAGGAAACAAAATGGATTTCCAATGGGAGCTTTATTCCATGTTAAATAGCAGCTGTCAGGGGGCAATGGCATGATCGGGGGGGGGGGGTTAATGAAGCTGCTATTGGCTAACAAAACAACTAAGTCCATGAGGGCTAATAACCTTTTAATGTCACGTGTAATTTCACCCTTAGAGGTTGCTTTGTGTGAGAAGAAGAGACTGCCTGCCTGGACTCCCCTTCTCACCCCACCAGCAACAGTATATTCGCTACATTTGCTGCCAGCATCAGTAACTACAGCAATGCAATTTCCTCCCGCCGCTGTGAAGGAGCACTGGCAGCCAGGCCTACTACTTATGCATCTATCACTTACGAATACACCAGAATTCAGAGGGAAGTGATTCCAGATCTGCAACATTTGCCACAGCTGTTGCTTTTAACTATTGTACACCTTCCAACCACTGGGGGAGAGGCTCGTAAAGTGAAGCAGCAGATCAAGACTCTGAAAACTCTTGTCCACACTAGACTGTGTGCAACATGGGGTGTCCAGGACCCAATCCAGGTGCCCCTTCCTTTTCACTTCCCCAAAGTCAGAGGTGAGAAGAAAGGGAGTTTCTTGACAATGTGAGTCCTTCTCTTTCCCATCAGCCTTTCAAGAGACCTCCTTGTGGCAGAACGTCGGCACCCTCCCTCTGACTGCTCAAATAGTGTGTGCTATATGTTGTGCATGCGTCCCAAACAACCTTTTCTTCTCACAAGAGTGCAAGAGTTCAGCCATTCTCCAGCAAGCCAGCTGCTCCTGTAGCAGTGGAGGAGCCTACAGAAGTGTTGACAGACCCATCTAAAGCCAGCACAGTAGTTGTTGGTGCTTTTCCCCCACTTTCAGAACTCAACCACAAGGTGAGAGGCATGTTTCTCATTGGTTCCTGGAGTTTTGACCAGGGTGGGTTCCTGACACAGTCGTAAATAGCCTGACTTCTGGCTCCTGCTCTCAAAAGGCCACCATACTGGCTGAGTTAAGTCTGTGACACACCACACACGCCTGGCTGTGTTGCGTCAGCATGCGGCTGGAAAATCCTGGCATGTCTTCTGTTTTACAAGATCGCACCAGAACGCAGGAGAGCTGCGATCCGGTGCATGCAAAGCTGAACAAGTCAAACATTGGCCAATAAGAGGCCGCATTCAGTGCTGTGAGGCGGGGCGTGGAGCAACACATTGGGTCAATCAGAATCAAGTCTGAAAAGACTCGATTCTGATTGGCTAACAGAGAGCGGGGGTGGGGCAGGACATCTTACACTTCTCAAATCACAGGTCCTGTGTAGGCAGGGTGGGTTGTGACACGTCGGCTACTCTAGCAATGCACCGGGACGCAACACACAGGTGGTGTGTCATGGACTTTAGTGTTATGAATGTCTCAAACAGCCTTCAGTATGTCAAGGATTTTGAAGAAGTTGGCTTTGCAATCTCAAGAAATAGAAACGGGAGAAGAAAGAAACCAACTGACGTTCTCAATTCATTTTTTTTATTGCAGTGTTTTTAACTACTTTACATACATATTCTTTTTGCAAAACACATTCATTGCCAAATAATTGGGAATATTTTTAGCAGACAAAAGACTACAAATCAAGGTACTAAAGAATCATTATAGCATTAAGGAGATTAACCTGTTTTAGAAACAAGGCATGTGCTGGAATATTTAACAGAGAACCTTCCAGAAAGCTAAACTATATTAAATAAGAAAAGTCTCCCACTGGTATATAGTCTAGTTTGTGCGCCACCAACTGATGCAGCAGCAGGAATAATCCTTGCAGTACCAGCTGTCAAATAGCACTCTTGAAAATCACACAAAAGCCAAAGGAAGAGGCCCAATTGCCAATTCTTTTCTCTGTAATGTCCAGTGCAGTTGCTCCCCAAAACTGCCACAGCACCTATCCAGAACCCATTTGCCTAACAACTATGGTCACATCCACCATCTACCTTTCCGGAAGCTTCCAGATTTTTCATACTCAAACTACACCTATAGCATACTGTGTATCTAGCTTGTCTGAGATCCCCAGCTCTAGCGAGGGATTGCCAATTTGCCTGGGTTCCCCAGGCCTCATGAGACATTCCCTAGCACTCAATTGGGCACAGCAATGAGGGACTGGGCTGGTGGGGATTTAAACAGCCCCCACCACGCACTCCAGCCTCTTTGAATGTGCTCCGCTGCAGGCTTTTTGGTAACCCACCCACCCTTGTTGCAGCAGCCTGGACATTGCTGGTCGCCGTTTGGGGCCGGGTAGGATTTTTTCTGGCCGCCAAATTGGCTGGTGGCGGACAGTTTTTTCACCTACCTCAGACTGTTGGCAGGGTTAGGGTTTGTTCTTTTAATGTTTTCCACTAATTTCTTGGTCACTTTGTCTTTGCAGGATATTGTGGGCTCAAAGGCACAAGAATGGCTATTGGTGTACACCCTGGGGGGGCAGCGAGGGCAGAGCAGAACCCACTGACCACTTCACAGTTGCGGGAGGTGGCTGGGTGGTCCCTGTCCTGGATCGCAGGGGCTGCCTGCAATCTCTGGCTTGGGGTGGCTCTGGCTTGGGGTGCTCTCTGGTTTGGGGTGGCTCTGCGTGGTCTGGCTGCCTCCCCCACATTTATGGTGGGGGGGACTGTGACGAACCTGCGTGGCCCCAGCTTGGGACGCAGGCTTTGAGTCTGGTGGTATCGCCTTGCCAGGGGTCAGGCTGCTGTCTGGTGCCCTTTGAAGTGTAGCAGCCTCCTGCATTTCCTTTGCAGTTGCTTTGATTGCTGCTGGTCTTCAGCTTCTTCGTTCTGCTTTCAATTTCAAATAAAGTGGCCCATTCTCCCATCTCTGATTAGTCTCGCGTGCTCATTGGGGAGTACACAGGTAAATGCAGGGATACGATTGCTGTACCGCTCCAAGGTCGTTACAGCTCTTTTTGCACAATCTGCTTTGGGATTATTTGAATTGATCTGCAGTGGAAGGATAGATGCAGTGATCCTATCTTGTGGTGAGTGGCTGGAATTGTTGACCACTTGTGCACTTCCTGCCCTGTCTGGGTATCAAACTTCAGGGTCTATGTGCTCCCCATAGCTTCTGAGAAGAATTCTATTGCTGGTTTGGAGCACTGAAATCCCCAAGATAGGGCACATTCAAGAGATCTATACAATTGTAACTTCATGTCTCTGTGATGGTCCCACGAGAAAGCTGGCCCATCTTTCACACATTGTGCACAGGGTTTATGCACATTCAGAGTACAGGTTGCCCAGTCAGAGCCTCTGTAAATGCGGCTTGTGTGGACAGGGTCCCTGTGCAGAAAATACTTTCAGCTCATAGAGGTTGGGCACAAGGTCTGTCATTGTGATCCTGCTCCCCCTTGATCATATTTAGTTTTAAATCTCTTACCCTGGGTTTAATGGCCGCCCCGTGCCTGGAGAGGGCGGGGAGATCAGTGGTGAGATATAACCGATATCCAAAGCCCTCTCCAGGCCCAGCACGGCCTTACATGGCCTGCGCGAATGTACGCCAGCTCTGGAGTTCGTGTACGTTCGCGGAGGCATTGGGCCTCCCGCCACTTACACCCGGGGAAGGGGACGATTCCCCTTCCCTCGAGGTGCACCCGGGCTGCCCCGGGGCAGCCCAGGACCTGCATAGGATACCATAGCTGGCCCTTTAGGCCGACCGCCGTATCTTACACAGGATTGGGCTGTAATCTGCCTTGAATATTGTCTGGATTGGATCTAATGAAACAATGAATGAATGGTTGTAAAAGGCGATCTTTAAAATCTTACTGTACATGTCCACATCAGGAAGGCTAAAGGAGATACCGCCATGTCATGCTCACCAATTTGGGGACACACACACCTTTTCCTTCTATGTCTTCCAAGAAGTCCTGGCAAGGTACACCAGTGACTCCAACAGCTTCTAATCATGCTGCTCTAGCAGCTTTCCAATTGCTTACTAGGGTAATAGCCACAGCGTAAGCTCAGGTCTCAAATTTATATATCCCTCATCATGGCACAGCTTTGTGCTATCGGCTGGCTTCCCAGGACGTGTGTTCCATTAAGCTCTTCACATATAATTAGAGGTAGGAGAACATGGTGATGGCTGAGTGACAGGAGAAGGCTCCCAGGCTCTTGACATGCACGCGCTAACAATGTTAGCGCTGCGTATTGTTAAACGTGATGCGATCTGACGGACTCTTTCTTGACTGAACAGCCATTACGGTTGTTCCATTTACACTGTATCGATTAAGGCTGCCAGATTGTTTCTAAAATGGCTTTTCCCTGGGCTTTGACATGAGCAAAAATAATAGTTGGAAAATAGAATTAAGTGAGACAAATGTTTAAGATCAATGCCCTTTGAGTTAAATTACACTTTTGGCTCACATGTCTTTAAGAAAGAAATCAACGCATAAGAATGCCAGCCTAGAAAAATAGCACTGATGTTAAAAAATAATAATCTTAAAATATACAGTGGTCAAGTAATTATAAGGAGCCGTTGATGGCCGATGATAGCACATCATGTCCAGAGCATGGGAATAATACAGAGCATTAGTTGTTGTTTATTCTCTAACAACATTAGATGCTTAGCTTAAGGAAAATAGAAGCCAATTTTCACCCCCGGCTCCTTGGACCTTAGATCTGACTTGGGAAACGTAGCGTGATGCTATCCCCACGGGACAGAAACTTTTTAGATATACTGTACATTCTTCCTTCCTACACTTATGTGACTGAACAGATTCCCATTAAAAGCCTGAGTCAATGGGGGAAAATGACTGAACTGAAAAATATGAAAAAATGTTCTCGCTGCATATGAATATTTATATTGCTTAATTTGGCTTAGTAGTTACTGGGCGGATCTATGTAAGAGATTTGATTCAGTCAATATTTTGAATTTAGTAGATAAATGGACACCTTATAGCTGCTTATGTTCCTGGCTAGATAGGAATTCACAGCGATCCCCCCACATAGTTCTCAGATGCAATTACAGGACTTCCGTCAGCAACCTGGAGACCACCTCTCCTCCATCGCATCAGCTGTCCCTCTGAGCAATTGTTCAAATGTTTCTGCTCTCTGTAGAGTGTTTTCCTGCAGAGCGTAAAGAACCACTCTGGAAAATAGTTTCCTACACTGCAAGGAACAAGAACCAAAAATAGGACTTTCTGTAGTTGCTCTGTTGGCTCAGTCGAGAGGCAGCCCTTTGTGTTGTGGCCGCAAGTTGGTTTTCTTTTCTTTTTTTCCCTTTGTCTCAAAAAAAAAAAATCAGAAAAAATTGAACATTACACTACAGGTTGAGTATCCCTTATCCGGACTGTTTAGGATGGGAAGTTGTCTGGATTTTGGATTTGTCTGGATTTTGGAATATTTGCATAAAAACAATGAGATATCTTGGGGATGGGACCCAAGTCTAAACATGAAATTCATTTATGTCTCTTATACACCTTATACACATAGCCTGAAGGTAATTTTATACAATATTTTTTTTATAATTTTGTGCCCCATGCTTTGCGCTATGCCACCCAGGTGCTGGGAAACTTTTTTTTTTCTTCAAAAGTCAGTCCCCAAAATGTCTGGATTTTGGATGCCCGGATAAGGGGTAATCAACCTGTAATGACAGGAAAGTTCTTTCTTCTTTTTGTTGAAAGCCAAGATCCTGTTGACTATTCATATGAAGAGATTGTACACACTACTTTCTGTATAATTTTAAAGAAAGAAATGGACACCCTACCTTAAATAAAAGTGTGGCTACTTCAAAAATATGGAGATGTTTCCTGTGAGAAGTGCACTCAATCCCATCATAGGAAAACAGACAGTAGTAGATAAAGCCCAGCGTTGCCCCTGTGGGATCTCCTACCCTTATGCCTGAAAGCTTCGCTCGAGGTGCCAGTTCAGAAGAGGAGTATTTTAGTAGGAGAGGAAGGTTCAATCACAGTTCAAGTTAATATAGAAAATGTTACTGTGCTTTTGTCACAATAACCATAACATAGATATCCTCAACACTGGGATGTTGCCTCAGTTTTGGAAGCTCTTGAAGAACCAAACATGACAGAAGTGAAGCAAATGGCTGTGGCAGTTTGGGAGCCCTTGATAGTGCAGTTCCGGGCTGAGGCCTAGTCATGTGAAGGGGCAAGAGAAAGGATGGGGGGGGGGGCTGGAGTAAAAAGGAAAATAGCAAGGGAATAAAGAACTCAGTTCTTTATCCCCTTGCTAAGAACTTGCTCAGTTCTTTATCCCCTTGTTCTCATCTACCAATCTTTTGATTGCACCTGGAAAATGTTTCTGGATTAAGGAAATGAAACGTCAGACCTACATCTACTGAGCTTTGGATTTTACATGAATTTCTGTCTGCTTCGCTGACTCTAAGTTTTTGGAAGACGCAAGCAGAAACGAATTTTATTTTTATTCTGGTTGGACCTTTTATTTGGACATGGCTTCTTTACCCGTATTCCCCAAATCGTTGACAGTAATTGCTGGCCATGAAAGTTTTCGATCTAAAACTCAGTTCAACTTCAATCTTCCACCTGTGAACGTTCTTATAGTCATTCGTCACCAAAACTTAAAAAATGACAAACTGGAAGTAGACCAGAAACCCATCACGTCTGGAAAGTAATTTTTTTAAAAAAAAAATTATAATGGTATCTTTGCTAGCATTGAACTGTTACAGAACTATAAGACTGGAAATGATTACTTTAGCATGATTTCTTGACAGCTGTATTTGCCTTTCTGGCTGTGGTGCTGGTCAATAGACTGGTGAGTTCTCCCCGTAAGATCTGGCAACTCTATTTGGTAACCACACTCAAATGAAATTCCACTGATCCAAACCCTCCCTCCCCTGAGCCACCCCCTGCCCTCCTCCCTCCCCGCCCCAAACTTCCCTCTCCCTGCCCACGACCTGCCTCCTCTGCTGACTTACCTCCTCTGGTGCAGCCCAGGGGGTTCCATTGACACACACAAGGAGCAGGCAGCTGCTTCCACATCGTTTGCGGAGGCGCCATGCCATTTACGATAGCAGAAGGCGACTTCCGCTGTCATTAGTGAACCATAGAATTGGGCTGTTAGAATGTTAAATTCCAGAGAAGTATTTTTTTTTCTTGAGTCTCTGCAGAACTCTAATTTATGTTGAAAAATGTGAAGATAGATGTATTTCAGAAGCACTTGAATCACCTTCTTATTGTATCCAGAAAATCGTTCATAATAACCCTCTGCTGACAACGGATTACATTCACGGTCATCTGCTGGAATTATAATAGCGATTTGCATTATTTCAACGGACAGCAAATTAGGGATAAAAATTGGAAATGTGCATTTCTGGAATGAAATAGATTTGTCCTTGCCCTGGAGTCACTCCCCTAAACGCAAGGCAAACAGAGCCTATTCTCTTATCATTGATCTGGTGTATTTGTGCAGTGCTCTCTTTTTCCTAAGCTGCCAGCCAGCAATACAATAAATACTTTCTAATATTGATTATCCATGAAAATAACTGAGAAGGCTGTCCAAGGAATCTTAGCATGGGTTTTTTTGTCAAACTATCCAACAATAAGCTGCCATAAAGCACGTTTGCGACTACTTTGGAGTAAGGGAGGCTGGCAGCCCTCACTCTGCCGCTGAAGCAACCCAGCCAGAAGGTAAGTCTCCAGCTGGCAGGTGCAAAGGAAGCCTGGGCAGCGAGGGAGGGCGGCATTTGGCCAAGCCGGCCCAGGAGGGGGTGGGGGTGTCGGCCGCCACAGCCCCATTCCGTTCCCAGGCACGGCAGCCATTACACGGCCGCCTCAGAGTTACACCAGCTCTCGAGCTGGCTGAAATCTGAGGAGGCCCATTGGAGCCTCCCAGCTCTACACCGGGGGAAAGGGATGACTGTCCCCTTCCCCTAAGGAGACCTCTGGGCCGGAACAAGCATAGGATCCTGCGGGCGGGCGGGCGGGCGGGCGGGCGGGCGGGCGGGCGGCCTGTGGATCTTTAGGCAGGATTGCGCTGCCAGACAACAACTCTCTGGGAATTTGCTACAATATTAATGGTTCTGGAGCATATTTGCTTCCTCTAGTCTCTGCTAGCACATTGGCAAATACAACTTCTTCAGTACACTTACATCTAAAGGAAACTAAACCCTGTAGCACTGCCTAGTTAAAATGCCACAAAGTACCCTCAAGAAGTATATAGAAAATGTTCGGCTTCTTCTTTCTTTCTTTCTTTTTCCCTACATGAAGCTTTTGCTGCTCCATTATCAGGTTTCTTGTTAAGGCTGCATCTTTTTTCATGATTGCTAACAGATTTCCATAAAATCCATTCAGGGATGGAAGGCAATTTTCCTACAATGATGTTTAATCATAGTTGTCTTTTTTTTTTTTTTTTTGACAGTGCACTGTGAAATGTGACAGCTTTTCCCCCTATGGAAAAAAAGTTTCTTTGAGCCTGTAATCACCGCCATGCACAAAGATGACCAGTGGGCACAGCTATTCCGGCACCTTGAATAATTTAGATCAAATTCCCTGTACATTTTCAGAAAGCTCATTGCCCTAGGATAAGTCTGGTAATGGCTGAGGAGGACTGTCTATTTCATAGTAACAGGTGTGAAACCCTTGCTGGAAATGTAAAATGGAAGTCAGCCTTAATTACTGAGTCACAACTGGCACTCACAAAATCTCGGGAGATACAAATAAACTCTGCAGAGGCTACGCCTCGTGGAGCTTGTGAGAGAAGATTAATGATCTGCCGAATTCTACAGATTTCGAGCAAACTAGCCCATAGAAGTTGTCAATAATTTTGCCTGTTTTATCTTGTGCTCTATACCTCAGTGATTTAAGAAATAACAACGAAACCTACATGAAAATTCCTAGGAAATAAATTGCACACGGTAAGAGAGGAGATATTTACCCAAGGTCATTCCAGGAAAAAAAAAAAAGGTTTACTACAGCATATTTTTTTCCCAATGTAAGTAAGTAAGTAAGTAAGTAAGGAACCTTTATTGGCATAAAAACAAAACAAAAACAAACATTACATAACACTTAACACATAATATTTATATTACATATTTATATTTTTTTCCCAATGATTTCTAATGTTTCTTCAGTTTTGCTCAATTGCTGCATTGAGCAAACAAGATTGTACATGTATGTGTTTTCTGTTTGTGGTCTGTAGCCTGCTCAAAAGTTCAGAATATTTGACTGAAAGTATAGATCAGTTGTTCCCAAAAATTTTCGCACCAGGACCCCCTTTTGTAGAATGCCAATCTGTCGGGATTCCCCCCCCCCAGACCTAGGGCCAGAAGATATGTCATTAAGCAGGAAGTGATGTCATTGTGCTGGCAGGGCTGGAAGTGATGTCAGTAAGCAGGAATAGATCACCTTTTTAAAGTTGTACTCATAAGCATCCCAATTTGGGGGCGGAAAGCACTGAGCTAATAGTTAACAGAGATGGTAAAAGGCAAGCAGAAAGTAACACCAGATGAGCAAACATGCCCCAAGAGAGCATCGATCAGACACTTCTTTCTCTGTAGTAGGGGTGGCCATCCAGCTGACATCCCGTGACCCCCCAGAAACCACTTCGCGATCCTCTTGGGGGTCACAACCCCCAGGTTGGGAACCACTGGTATAGATGGTGAGTGTAGCCATCTGGTCTCAGATGGACATGATGAGCAGCGCAACATAGACACAATATAAACCCTGCAGGATTCAGACATCAGTTCATTCATACCTTCTTTTCCACTTGATAAATAACTACCTACCTTAGAATTGTTAAGCAGCAAATATGTTTCATATTGACCCCCACACACACCCAACACAATATATTCAGCCGCCTTGAGTGCCCTTGCCGGGAGAAAGGCGGGATACAAATTCTTTAAATAAATAAATTAAATAAATATATTCACACACACACACACACACACACACACACACACACACACACACACACACACACTAGTTGTCATTGTAATAGCATTGTACAGTTTGCTTTCTTCTTTGACACTGCGATGCCCAGTCTGTTCTTCTATGCTGTGCACATGGAAGGCATAAATCAATGCTTAGCATGTGAGGTGGGTTTTCTGACAGGTCCTCATCTCTTGTTGATGGAAGAAGCTCTGGCTACATGGGACAGCTTTTCATGTGGAACGTCCAAGGTTCAATCCCTAGCATTTTACATAAGAACATAAGAAGAGCCCTGCTGGATCAGGCCAAAAGCCCATCTAGTCCAGCTTCCTGTATCACACAGTGGCCCCACCAGATGCCTGTGGTATTTGTGGTAAGACTGATGAGGAATGCCCCTGGAGAACCACCAGCAAACAGCACGGACAATCTTAAGGAAGATAGTGGCAGTGGGTGTCACCATCCAGAAAGGGGGAGAGAGCCAGCATCTGCAAGCGAGTAAAGCAGACTCTGTCACCAACACATGGAGAGGTCCAACCAATCCCTTCCTTTCCCTGGTGCCTCAGGCATAGTGGATGATGGAGGACAGCATCGACTCCAATGAACATCCTATCCACCCTTCCCCCTCCTCTCCAGCGGAGCAGCACACTATGCAGCAGACTATGCATGCCCTGGAGGGGATGACCTCTCACTTGAACATAGGAAGCTGCTTTCTATAGAGCCAAAGTATAGGTCCGTCTTGCTCAGCGTTGTCGACAAAGACTGGGCAGCAGTTCTCTAGGGCTTCCCACCAAGGTCTTTCCCTGATCTAACTGGAGAGGCCAGGGATTGAACCTGGGACCTTCTGCATGCAAAACATGTGCACTGTCACTGAGCCCCAGTCCTGTCTTGCCTCCAACGTGAAGAGGTCCTCATTACTGTGCTAATGAAGCTGCCAATGGTCCCTCCCTCACAGCCAGTTTATCCACTTGGGGGCTCTTGTGCCCCAGCCAAAAGATCTGGGAAAGGAGGGTCCAAGACAGGTCCCCAGATAATGGATTAACAGCATGAGCCGTCTTCATATTCTCATGTAACATGACCATTAACAAGACCTTTTAAGAGCAATGTTAAGCCATAATTTTATACTGGTTATTGGGTAACCACTTGCAACATTAACTAGCTCCAGATGTTGTAATGACTGGCCATTACCTCCTAGGCAAACAACTGAAAATAATCCAGGTCTTCCATACCCACACCCAATATGAGCAATACATGAAGAAAAATATATATAATACAAAAGGAGCTATTTAGTATTTTGAAGTCAACGTGCCAATGGTTGTGGCGACACCTAGTGGTTAATATTGGGGCTTTTAAAAGTACATTTGAAAGTATGATGTATTTTGAGACACTGATATGTGAGCTCCATCCAAAGTTGTTCTCCATCCAAAGCTCCATCCAAAGTGAGCACTAATCCAACACTGATATGTGAGCTCCATCCAAAGTTGCAGAAAGTCTTGCACCAACCCTCCTCAAATTGCTGTGGCTTGTTCCTGTGCACTAGCCTTGGACTGCTGGGACATGGAAACCTAACACATTCGGAACCCTTCTTCTTGATAACTTAGCTTTCCATGTGCATGGAGTTTTTCACTTGAGACATTGAAACTTACCTCCCACTTGCAATCAGTGGCATCGCTATAATGGGTTCAGGGAGAGCCAATGTCCCCAGGTGACAACCATGGTCTCCTCGTGAGGAGGAGCCGTGGTGGGTTTTTGGAGCTCCGCGGCTGCTTTTTTGCAGTCAGAGGGCTGCGTTTGCAGTCGCGGAGCTGAAATGCGCCAAAATCAGTGCGTTTTTTTCAGCCTTCCAGGAGCACAGGGGGCGGGGCGATGATGCAAAATGAGACATCCCCCCACGTGACCCTGCAAGCAATGCAACTACCTGCAATGTGATGTAGTGCAGTCCAGAAAAGGTGCACTGTGCACTGTTCTGAACCTTTCATATTGGATGGGAGGACCCATTCATGCAGCTATATGTGGGTTGAGGATATATGAGCAGTCTGAGTGATTGAGCAGCCTGAATCACAGCAGGTCATGTGATTGATTCACTGGACATTACAAGCCCAGTTTTTCAAAGCAGCCCGCTTTTCTACTGTGCCACTACTAACCAGGTCTTGGAAGCTATTGAACCTGGGACCTTCTGCATGCAAAAGAAGTTGCTTATTGCCAGCAACTTTCCAACACTGATAGAACCATGCTAGCTGCGTGTGTGCTGCATCCTACAGTTGGGGGGCAGTCACGGAGGCCTCCTCAAGGTAAGGGAACATTTGTTCCCTTACCTCGGGGCTGCATTGTGGCTGCATCGGCCCTGGAAAATTGGAAAGAAATTGGCCCTTATTATACTTGTTTTCTCCAATGAGCCTTTGTAAAATGGGTGCGGCTTTGCAGATCTTAATCAAATTATCCCATTAATGAAATAAAAACTGGATTTATTACCAATCTCTTCTAGTGTGGAACCGACAGAAGAATGATCTTCTATACCTATTCTTTTAATTTCCCCCAGCATGAGCTTTGCTCCTTAAACTGAATGTTGGAATGGTGACAGTTGTTGAAATTCTGCCTTTGTCCCCGATTGATATTTGTATGCAGGGGCTGGAGTGAGAGCTTAAGCTGCAAATACAAATTCTTTCTTTAAAAAAAAAAATCATCCCTTAAGTCAAAGCAAGAAACAATTAATTCCAGCCTGTAGTGGTTCTCACATAAAACATTACAGCGTTACCATTTGTGCAGATAACTAATATTGATTGGCAGTTAGTAATCATTAATACGAAGCATTTGCAAGCCAGCTCTGCGATTTAAGATTTTTTTCTCTGGCACAGTACAATAACGGTGCTAGTTCAGTCAAGAAAAAGGCTTTCCATTCCCAGGGTAAGTGATTAGTTCAGATAAACATTCTACCCTCTGAAGTGCATATTGTCAGTCTTTTGAAAATGAAAGTTCTCTTCTCCTAAGGAGCTCTTCCCTGTTCCTTTTAACCTTGCCCTCCCTCTATTAGACTCCCCACTATTCAAGGTGTGCTGCTGTTTTTGTACTCAACAGCAGTCGATGGCGTGTCCTTTCGTTTTCTGATTCTCCTTGACCGCAGGGAAGCTGATGAGATTTCTACATCTTACTGAAGAGGAAATGAAGGCAAGCAGGATCTCTCAAACATCCTGAAATCAGGGTTAACCCAAAGCGCAATGGGAATCATCAGTAACTAGGAGATAAGCAATTGCTGGCAAGACAATGGTGCAGATTGAAAAACAACCTTTTGCCTTTTTGTCGAGCTGTTGGTGGAAGCAAAGAGGGGGATCAGCTGGACTGGGCAAAAAGGAAGATGCCCAACTAGGAGGAGAAAGGTGTGGATGAAGGTGGCAATGTCTGAGGAACATGGTGACAGTGTGGGGACACAGGGAGCAATAACATTGACAACAAATGTTCTGGGAAGGGCTGAAGTGTTCGGTCAAGAAGGTGAAAGCGGCTTTGTGGATGCCTAGATTGGAACTGTCTGGAGAAATCGTTGTATATGTAGTTACTATGTTTGTTAAAAGTCTTCGAAAAGCTTCAGTACTGTGCTAAGGTCCCTGTATGGTAAACTCTGGTCATTATCGTGGCAATCTAACTTAAAAGAATATTTTCCTGTTCCATGTGTTGCGTTTGGACTCTCGCAAACAAGCAAGCTGGTGCCATCTTGGCTTCGACAAGTAGCGTTCTATGGAGCAAATAGCCAGGAGTGAATTCTGCTGCTCTCTCTCTCTCTCTCTCTCTCTCTCTCTCTCTCTCTCTCTCTCTCTCTCTCTCTCTCTCTCTCTCTCTGCTAACTCACACTCTCCTAGCCTCTCCTTCCATATTATATAGGAGGAAAGTGGCAACTGAGGACACTTCTGCAAACTGCTTCTCTTGTATCTCAGGCCCACTTCACTCACCCCATTCTCTCCATGTCCACTAGACGCAAGGAGGGAGGAGCAGGACTGGCCCTTTTGGCACTTCTTTGATACTGCTGTACGCCCCATTTGTGCCTCTTGAGTCTATGCGGGGTGCGCATTTGGTGTTCTTGTGCAAGTGGACTGTGGGGAAAGGTGTGGAGGAGAGGAGTCAGGTGACCTAGAGAGTTTCTTCTTCCTTTTCCAATCCAGAGAGCGGGAGGAGAAGAAGCAGTAAAGGTTAGGGGGACGGAGATGGGCAACCCCCCACCAACCTGCTGCCTGAGGCAAGAGTCTCAGTCACCTTCATAGATGGCCGGCCCTGCATCAAAATATCTACACTTACACCTTCATGTTATTCATACTATTAATTTGTATGTTTTAAAACTTCATTGATAATGGCCACACTTTAGCTTGTTTAAAATTCATGTGTTTATTTATTTATTTTCATATTTTTACACCACCCTTCCTCCATGGAGCTCAGGGTGGTGTACATAGTTCCGCCCCTCCTTTGGTCCTCACAACAACCTTGTGAGGTAGGTAAGGCTGAGAGAGAAAGTGACTGGCCCAAGGTCATCCAGGAAGCTTCATGACTGAGCAGGGATTTGAACCTGGACCTTCCAGGTCTAAAGTCCAACCCCCGAACCACTATGCCATCCTGGTTCTCAGTTATTCAAATTGTCATGCATTTTTGTCATGCAAATTGTCATGCGTATTGTTAAACATTTAAATACAGTCCCATTTTTTCCGCGGATTCGGAACCCGCGGATTTGACTAACTGTGGGTTCTGAACCCATGGAAAAAGGCACTTCCAGTTTCGTTACCCATGGTTCTCATTATCCATGGGGATCCTGGAATGGATACCCTGCACATAATGAGGGCAAACTGTACAGTGTTTACAGTGAGAACCGGTATGGTGTAGGGGTTCTAGATTTAGATTTAGACCTGGAAGATCCAGGTTCAAATCCCCACTTAGTCATGAAGC
Source organism: Plestiodon gilberti rubricaudatus (assembly GCA_026170595.1). Lineage (NCBI taxonomy): Eukaryota > Metazoa > Chordata > Lepidosauria > Squamata > Scincidae > Plestiodon > Plestiodon gilberti. The sequence continues at coordinate 158,286,402 of JANXHW010000005.1, read as the reverse complement.
TGCCTGGGTGGCGTTTAGCCAGTCACTATCTCCCAGCCTCACCTACCTCACAGGGTTGTTGTGAGGAGAAAAGGAGGGAAGGAATCATGTACATCACCCTGAGCTCCTTGGAGGAAGGGCGGTATAAAAATGTGAAAAATAAAGACACTTGTACTGGCAGACTCCATGGGCCTCCACAATCTTGGCAAAAGAACATATGCAAGTCTGGTTGATTCCTTTTTAAAATGTTTTCGGCTGAAGCCTTCCTTGGCTTCCTTAGCTGTTTCCCAGAATCCTCGTCATATTTCAGGGAGCAAGTAGTAATAACTTTAGGTTCTTCCAAACATATATAAGTGCTTCATTTTACTTCAAGCGTATAACATTAAAAGTCTTCCAATTCGTTATCTGTAAAATTAAAACTAGCAAATAAATACATTGACTCTGCCTTTAGCGTATCAGATCTGGCACTTATTGGGATGTTCTTCATTATCCTTTCAGATTCATGTACAATTACTAAGATCCGTTTAATCAGTCGAGAAAGGAAGCCAGAACGAAGCATTTAATGCATTAGCATTCTGATACCCTCGAAATATCAAATCTATCCCTCTTTAATGCACTTTTGGCAAAGCTCCCTGACTCTTCAAAAATCACATTTACTATGAAATACTCCAGCCAAAGTTGTCACTCGTACTAAAAATTACAGACACATTAGTCCTTCTCACCCTCAGTTATTCCAACTCTCCCATTAGTGGAATGATTAATAACTCAGATTCTTTAAATGGCATATAAAACCCTTTCATAGAGATGTTTTCATACGGTTTGGTGAAGACAGCCAGCCGCTGTCAGGTACCTTCTAGAGATTTACACTCTGATACTGACACATCAACATGGATATGATTCTGCCTGTGCTCAGTAGCGTCTACTTTAGAGCATGCTTATGTTTCAGGTGCTAAGAAATGCAAGGTAGATTCAGAGCGTGATCCTCTGTAACTAAGGAACGTTCGGAGCCATCGCAAACGTGCTGTAAAACACATTTGCGATGATTTTAGAGCAAGGGATTTTAGAGACTGGCATGGAGGCCGGTCTGCCTCACTCTGCCTCTGGATTGTCCCTGCAGCTGCCAGAAGGTAAGGGATCCCTGACGGAGGGAGGGGGACCATTGGCTGAGCCAGCCCGGGGCGGCGGGGATGGTGGCCGCCATATCCCCGTCTCGTTCCCGGGCTGGCGCGGCCATTACATGTCCTCCTTGGATTTACGCCAGTTAAATAGCTGGCGGAAATCCAAGGAGGCCCATATTGGGGACTCCCCACGTTACACCGGGGGAAGGAGATGAACGTCCCTTTCCCCTGAGTAGACCTCCAGGCCCATCTTGATCAGCCTGGAATGGGGATAGGATCCAGTGGGTGGTCCAGGGCCGCCTGCCGGATACTTAGTAAGGATTGCGCTGTCAGTGACCTCTCGTGTTACAGTAACCTGCTGGACTTGCCTGAACTTCTTCCCTTCCTGCCTCCCATGGCTTACTATTGCCACCACTACTGCTCCAGATGTTCACCAGTAGTTTAGTCCCAGCAGCCATATTTCCTTCTGATGTAGATCCCATGCGAAGAAGGAAGGAAATCTCCCGGCCAAGACTGGAATTCTCATCGTCGCTGGGAAGAGAATAAGTAACAAGTCCAAGTTCACATGCAACAGTGAAATGGATGTGCTTCGTCTTACAGCAGGAGTGGTTAAGGCTTTCTTGTTGGGCTGAAGTTTGGGACTAATGTCTTACCAGCCTTCCAGGTGACCCCTGACAATTAAGTCCAGTCGTGTCCAACTCTAGGGTGTGGTGCTCATCCCCATTTCAAAGCCGAAGAGCCAGCGTTGTCCGAAGTCGCCTCCATATATATGTGTACACACACACTAAGCATGACAATTCTCTTCCAACCTTATTCTAGTCTCTTGACATTTGTCTGATTTTCCATTTTCTAAACTCATTTCTCAGTTTCACAGACTGCATATTTTGCAATAACTGCAATTTTTTAAAGGCATTAACATTCCAGTAACAAAGAAATGTCAAAGCCATAAGCCAAGGCAGAGAAAACCTTGAAAATGAGGCAGTAGGTGGATTTAAAAAAATTGCCTTTTGCATTTTTAACCTAGGATTACATTCTGTGTATCTCTATTTTCCATCTTGTTATTCAGGCTTGATACCTTTCAGCTTTAGTAAGTCAGAATACCTGTTCTGTGGCCATCTTTGGAATACAGGTGTGTGTCCCCCTTAATGACGGATCACTTAATGACGATCCCCATATATGACAGAGGTTCCCAAAGTGTAAACAAAGAATTAAAGCTACAGTACTGTATTTTAAATGCAAAAATGTTTATGTGTGTGTTTCTACCTCCATTGACAGGTAGAAATCTTGTTGTGCTTTGTGTTACACTCATAATGTACACTGTGTTTACCATTCATTCCCTATTACAACTCCACTGTGTTACATTGAGGACTCGCTTAATGACGGTTTCACTATATGATGGGTTTTCCAGAACGTATCCCCGTCGTTAAGCGGGGGACACCTGTATACCGCCTTGTGCATATGTTCACACCCCTGATTTAGACCACTGATTATCGAAGACCACATATTTTCAGTGTCAGTCCAGACAATTGATTCTGGCAACATAAATAAAAGGCATCGATGCCCCCTTAGATGGTAGCTTTTGAGCCCACATTTTGCAATAACTACATTTTTTTAAAGGCATTAACATTCCAGTAACAAAGAAATGTCAAAATCATTTGTCAAAAGAATAAAATCAGAGAAAAACTACATGTGACTAAGCATTGGGTACAGTTTGGCCCTTTTATACAGCAGAACTAAGGTAAGGTAAAATATGAAAACCCAAATGTAAACAAGTGAACAAAGAGCTCATCTCATCTCTGTTTCTTAACAACTTCAGCGACTCAAAGGTTATTAAGCTTTCATTCACCAGAACTCCATGCACTCAGTCTGACACCAAACTGAACTACTATATATGTTTGTCAGGTTGTAGAGATGGCAGCTGACAAGTGAAAGCATGTTTATTATCACCCTGCCACTCTTTTCCGCAAAGCATTGGGCTCTCTGGAAGCTCCCTCAAAGTGACTAGCAGCTCAGTCCTGTCCTCTTCCCGTCTCCCGCTGGTGCAGTCGCGCCAAAATGGGCACATTGTATTCAACTGGGGTGTGTGAGTGTGGATCAGGAGGTTTCAGAAGTGAAAGGGGATTTAAATCCCCTTACACCTCTGTAAGCCTCCCCCTCCACAATGGCTCTCCTCGGACCTGTAGTCCAAGGAGAAAAATGGGGCATAGAGGCTGCAGGAAAGGGGGATAGGATCCAATGCACTCCATCGCCACCAGATCCACCCCCTCCCACAGCATCCTCACCCATGTTACGCCACCTCCCCATCAGAAGCAGGAAGGGGGTGGGTTTAATGGCAGCAATGTCCGCCGAATCTAAACCCCCTTCCTAGGCGCGATCTGCCTTTATGGGTCCACACGGAGTTGCGCCAGTGATCTAGCAGGCATAGATCATAGATCCACCAGGCCGGCAGGGGCTTACCCCGGGGCAAGGGAACAAATGTTCCCTTTTTTTGAGTTAAAAACCCACATATTTCCAGGTAAGACTACGTCGTTTATAAATTCTTTATTACAAAAACAAGATGTTACCAGTAACTTAACGTTTCACCCCTGACATTCGGGGCATCATCAGAAGATTAACACTGTAGGACAAACCCTCAATATATACTCCTACTACTCAATCTAATTGACATCAGGTGTCCTAACAGTGACCCAAATGTAATTAGCGTCAGCTGTCAATGGTGAGGATACTTCTACCAGGCATTAAACAGGCATCCTAGCTTGATCAAACTCTCATGTAAAAACAAATCAGTAAAATATCAACACTCTCTCCTGCTCCTTCTGACAGTTCTCCCATGGCTGAAGAGAAACAACGCGGCAACATGTTCCCTTGTCCCAAGGAGGCCTCTGGAGGCCAAATCTCCCCATGGGATGCAGCTGGTGCCAAGTTGACACTGCTGTATCGCCACATGGTGAGTTACAAGGGAGTTACAGTGGATTGGACTGTGAGACTTCCAGTGTGATGGCCATCTGATAGGTGCCTCGGCGTCTATCTCTTGTTAGACTCACCAATATGATTTAAAGAGGGCTGGTTTTTGGACTGATTATCCAGTAAAGTGACTCTTTATAACTATCTGGCTTACATTGGACCATTTGGTTAAGATTATTTACGACTATGCCTGTGAAAGGAGTCACGTCCGTTCCTGCCCTCTCCCCCCCCCCCCTTGGACCAGACAGACCTCGGCAGTACCTCCCACAGCTGCTGCCGCAGCCAGGAATGGAGATTCTTCCAAGCTAGATCAACTTGTGGACTTACTCAAAACCTCTCAAGATCAAGTTAAAATGTTTCATGAGCAAACATCTGCCCAGCTAACACGGATTGCAGGGACTATTAAGGAGGTGCGTTGGTGCGAGATACACTCTCTGCTCTCCAGGGTAAACACGATGGAAGGTAAAATGAAGGACTTAGGGCGCAATCCAAACCTACTTAGGCCACCGTTGTAACCAGCCGCCCAGCGAAAACGGGAGGCCCCGGAATGGAAAGGGGATTCAAATCCCCTCCAAAGGGGAATTCAAAGGGGATTTGAATCCCCTTTCCGTTCTGGGGCCTCCTGTTTTCGCTGGGCCGCTGGTTACAACGGCGGCCTAAGTAGGTTTGGATTGCACCCTTAGAGGACCAAGTAAACCACCAGACAACTGGAATGAAAGCCTCAATCATAGGCAGTTACAGATGCTCATGTTTCTAGGCTGGAAAGCCATGTTAGGGCAGGAAACACTAGCGTCACTACAGGGGGGGGGGCGGAGCTGTAAGTGCTGCTGAAATCCGAGCCTCCCTTACACAGACAAACGAAGCTGCCCCGCCCCCTCACCCTCGCAGCCGTACAGAGAAGCTCCTGCCTGTTGTTTTCGCTTCTCTGAACAGCTGCGAGGGTGAGGGGGCGGGGCCGCTTCGTTCGTCTGTGTAAGGGAGGCTCGGATTTCAGCAGCACTTACAGCTCCACCCCCCCTGTAGTGACGCTAGTGGCAGGAAACATTTGTATACTGGGTCTGCCAGATTCACAGATTAAGGCTGAGAATGCCGGTGAGGCCATAGCTTTCATGGAGAAACTCCTTTGTTCATTACTAAAGATACTGAAGGATCCACAGCTACTTATCGAGCGAGCTTATCTACCTTATCTATCTTATCTACCTTATCTACCTTATTTATCCTTATCTACCCCATACCATGCAGGATAATTAAGGCCCCGGCAACCCAGCCAACTCACCCGCATCAACAACGATATGGATCGTTCAATTACTGCGCCTGAGCCTGCGTAATCATCTCCTACATATTGCAAGCCAGCAAGGTAAATTGGTATGGGAACCAACTAAAACTAAAATTATAACCTTCCCAGACCTACTTCCTCAAGTAGCACGACATAGATAAAATTTCAAAATGCTTGTGGAAATGGCGCAGGATGTCCATCTTAAATACTACATTAAATTTCCTGAGACAATATGTATTGAAATGCAACAAGGCATCACATCCTTCAAGATACCCAAAATGGCTGAGACATTCCTTGCAGGGCTTCAGCAGGGCCGGCAACTGGAAACCTAAAGTTCTTCTAGCCAGTGGAGAATTCACTCCTTGGAATATATACCCATTGAAGCTACACTGACTATAGGGGCTTTCTTTTTTTTCTTCCTTTATCCTCTTGGTTGTTGTTTTTTCCTCTCTGTTTCTACAGCTGCTGTATCAACAATAGTCTGGGCATCCAGCCCACAGAAGATACAACAACCTTGAAGGCAATAGATAAGGCTTCATTCTCTACCACCCTTTTTATTTTCTATTTTATTTTCTATTCTATTTTATTTTATTTTCACTTGCCATTTTGAGCACATTGCCAGAGCTCATAACGAAGCACAAATAGCCTGATATTACTTGCTTTATAGTTCATACTATAACCTGTTCCACTACATTCAATCAGTCCTCTTCTTTTTTTTCCCCATCTCTTTAGTTATTTTGTAGAGATGGCACACCTGTGTGGAAAGCCTCATGCAGAAGATGTCACGTTTATCAGATTTTTTTTCTTCAGTTCTATTTTTTTCATGGGCGGTGGTGTTGTGATGGTGATTTCTATATCATCACATTTTTTTTCTTTTTCTTTGTTTCACTTTTGGGTGTGTGTGTTTTAGTTACTTTTTTGCATAGGCTTACTATTTGTCCCAGTTGGTCAGGACAGTCCTGGTTTCCGGGGTCTGTCTCAGCTGCCGTCCCGGCTAGGCCCAGCGTCCCTGGAAACTGGGAATTACCAGCCTTTCCCAGCTGGCCATCTGCATCCTCTGCGGCCCAGCCGGAACTGATACTAGCTCGCTCACCTCGCGCAAGAGCACAACGCCTGGGAGCCCTTCGAAATTGTCCAGGACTCCCCGGCATTGTGCCCCTGTACGAGGCTCGCGCAGGTGTGCAAGCCAGTATTAGTCCTGGCTGGGCCGCAGAGGACGCAGACGGCCAGCTGGAACGGGGGGGAGCGTTGGCGGCAAGCGGCGGGCAGCTGCAGCCACTTCACAGCTGAGGAGAGAGAAAAAAGAAAACGGGTGCCAAAATTAAATAAATAATTGGAAAAAAATAATTGTATTTATCCAGTCAGTTTTTCTACCCTGACCTTTTCCAGTGCGTTGTAAGCAATAAACAGTGGAATTCTAATGTTTGGTACATGGGCTTCTGTTATCAGATATCCAGTACAAGACTTTTCCTTGTAAAGCTATTTGCCTTCCTGATTCCCTCTCAGACTTTGCGATTTTCTTTTTCAATGTGCTGGCTGGTTTACATAATGTAGGCAATGTGATGTTTGTGTTTGTGTCGTCCCCCCCCCCTTCGGAGCGCTTTCTAACAATTAGGTGCTTCTTTATTTGCTGGTTTGCTGACCATGTCAAGAGAGCTTGCCGACAACTTAGTTTTGAATTTAGGAAACATATGCTTAATGGTGTTAGTGTTTGAAGTTTCATCGTAATCAAATTTTGTAAGACTCCTGCTTCAGTTGCGTTTCACTTAGAATTTGGCAGCAAAAATGTCTGGAAGGAAAAAACAACAACCACAGCCCTCTTGTTTGTGTACTTTTTCCTGCCCACGGTAGAGACGGAGTATGAATTAATTATGATTCTGTGCGAAGGCAATATCTGGATGACTAGTTTTTCATATATTTTATTACAGTATTTTCTGATTACATTTTTTGCTGTTGTCTTTTTTTCTATACAAGTTACAAAAATGAATTTTTATTGGTAAACATTATTGCTTTACCCTCCCCCCCAAAAAAAAAAGTGTACTGTACACTGTAAAAACAGTCATTGTGCTGCTAAAGTACTTATTTGGAATACATTCAAACAATGGCTACAAATAGGTATAATGGAGGACTGATCTCTGCAGACATTGTTAGAACATTGGTCTCGGTTGTCCTCCCAGGTTAATACTGACTTGAGGACTGATGATAGCTCCATTTATGATACATTATTGACATATTTAATTGATATATTATTGATAATGCTTAACTAGCCTAGACTATATTTTATAGGCCCCTTCATGGATCATTGCCTTGTCGTGGCGAAGGGGCTTGCGTAACTCAATGAAGCCATGAGCTATGCCGTGCAGGGACACCCAAGACGGACAAGTCGTAGCAGAGAGTTCTGACTAAAAGTGATCCACTGGAGAAGGAAATGGCAACCCACTCCAGTAACCTTGCCAAGAAAATCCCATGAACAGTACCAAAAGGCAAAAAGATATGACGCCGGAAGATGAGTCACTCAGGTCGGAGGCGACTCTACACATGGACATCACCAGATGGTCAATACCGAAACCAGATAGATTATGTGCTTTGCAGCCAAAGATGGAGAAGCTCTATACAGTCAGTAAAAACAAGACCTGGAGCTGACTGTGGCTCAGATCACGAGCTTCTTATTGCAAAATTCAGGCTTAAATTGAAGAATGTAGGGAACACCACTAGACCAGTCAGATATGACCTAAATCATATCGCTTATGAGTATACAGTGGAGGTGAAGAATAGATTTAGGGCATTAGACCTGGTAGACAGAGTGCCTGAAGAACTATGGACGGAAGTTCGTAACATTGTACAGGAGGCAGCAACGAAAACGAAAACCATCCCAAAGAAAAAGAAATGCAAGAAAGCAAAGTGGCTGTCAGATGAGGCTTTACAAATAGCTGTGGAAAGAAGGAATGCGAAAAGCAAGGGTGAAAGGGAAAGATATAAACAACTGAATGCAGATTTCCAGAGAACAGCAAGGAGAGATAAGAAGGCCTTCTTAAATGAACAATGCAAGGAAATTGAGGAAAACAACAGAATGGGGAGTTCTAGAGATCTCTTCAAGAAAATTGGAGATATCAAGGGAACGTTTTGTGCAAAGACAATACCACCCTAATGGCAGAAAGTGAAGAAGAACTAAAGAGCCTCTTGATGAGAGTGAAAGAGGAGAGTGCAAAAGTTGGCTTGAAACTCAACATTAATAAAACTAAGATCATGGCATCGAGTCCCATCAATTCCTGGCAAATAGAAGGGGCAGAAATGGAAGCAGTAACAGATTTTACTTTTCTGGGTTCCAAGATCACTGCAGACGGAGACAGCAGCCACAAAATTAAAAGACGCTTACTCCTTGGAAGGAAAGCTATGGCAAACTTAGACAGCATAATAAAAAGCAGAGATATCACCATGCCAACAAAAGTTCGTATAGTCAGGGCAATGGTGTTCCCAGTAGCAATGTATGGTTATGAGAGTTGGACCATAAGGAAGGCTGAGCGCCGAAGAATAGATGCTTTTGAACTGTGGTGCTGGAGAAGACTCCTGAGAGTCCCTTGGACTGCTAGGAGATCAAATCAGTCAATCCTAAATGAAATCAACCCTGACTGTTCCCTGGAAGGACAGGTACTAAGGCTGAAACTCAAATATTTTGGCCACTTAATGCGAAGAGAGGACTCTCTGGAGAAGACTCTGATGCTGGGAAAGATTGAAGGCAAAAGGAGAAGGGGAAGGCCAAGGATGAGATGGTTAGACAGCATCACCGATGCAACAAACATGAAAATGAGCAAACTCAGGAAGATAGTGGAGGACAGGAAGGCCTGGCGGGATATGGTTCATGGGATCACGAAGGGTCGGACACGACTTAACGACTGAACAACAACAACAGAGATCTCTTCAAGAAAATTGGAGATATCAGGGGAACGTTTTGTGCAAAGATGGGCATGATAAAGGATAAAAAAGGCAGGGACCTAACAGAAGCAGAAGAGATTAAGAAGAGATGGCAAGAATACACAGAAGAACTATACAAGAAAGATCTTAATGTTCCTGATGACCACACTGGTGTGGTCACTGACCCAGAGCCGGACATCCTAGAGAGTGAAGTCAAGTGGGCCTTAGGTAGCATTACTAACAACAAAGCTAGCAGAGATGATAATATCCCAGCTGAGCTACATAAAATCCTAAATGATGATGCTGTGAAAGTGCTGCACTCAATATGCCAACAAATTTGGAAAACTCAGCAGTGGCCAAAGGATTGGAAAAGGTCAGTTTACGTTCCAATTCCAAAGAAGGGCAGTGCCAAAGAGTGTTCAAACTACCGTACAATTGCACTCATTTCACACGCTAGTAAGCTTATGCTCAAAATCCTACAAGCTAGGCTTCAGCAGTACGTGGACCGAGAACTACCGGACGTACAAGCTGGGTTTCGAAGAGGCAGAGGAACTAGAGATCAAATTGCCAACATGCGCTGGATCATGGAGAAAGCATGAGAGTTCCAAAAAAACACCTACTTCTGCTTCATTGACTACGCAAAAGCCTTTGATTGTGTGGATCACAACAAACTGTGGCAAATTCTTAAAGAGATGGGAGTACCAGACCACCTTACCGGTCTCCTGAGAAACCTGTATGCGGGTCAAGAAGGAACAGTTCGGACCGGCCATGGAACAACCGACTGGTTCAAAATTGGGAAAGGAGTAGGGCAAGGCTGTATATTGTCACCCTGCCTATTTAACTTATATGCAGAGTACATTATGAGAAATGCAGGGCTGAATGAATCGCAAGCCGGAATCAAGATTGCCGAGAGAAATATCAACAACCTCAGATATGCAGACGATACCACCCTCATGGCAGAAAGTGAAGAAGAACTAAAGAGCCTCTTGATGAGGGTGAAAGAGGAGAGTGCAAAAGTTGGCTTGAAACTCAACATTAATAAAACTAAGATCATGGCATCTGGTCCCATCAATTCCTGGCAAATAGAAGGGGCAGAAATGGAAGCAGTAACAGATTTTACTTTTCTGGGCTCCAAGATCACTGCAGACGGAGACAGCAGCCATGAAATTAAAAGACGCTTACTCCTTGGAAGGAAAGCTATGGCAAACTTAGACAGAATAATAAAAAGCAGGGATATCACCATGCCAACAAAAGTTCACATAGTCAGGGCGATGGTGTTCCCAGTAGCAATGTATGGTTGCGAGAGTTGGACCATAAGGAAGGTTGAGTGCCGAAGAATAGATGCTTTCGAACTGTGGTGCTGGAGAAGACTCCTGAGAGTCCCTTGGAATGCTAGGAGATCAAATCAGTCAATCCTAAATGAAATCAACCCTGACTGTTCCCTGGAAGGACAGGTACTGAGGCTGAAGCTCAAATATTTTGGCCACCTAAGGCAAAGAGAGGAGTCTCTGGAGAAGACTCTGATGCTGGGAAAGATTGAAGGCAAAAGGAGAAGGGGAAGGCCAAGGATGAGATGGTTAGACAGCATCACCGATGCAACGAACATGAAAATGAGCAAACTCAGGAAGATAGTGGAGGACAGGAAGGCCTGGCGGGATATGGTTCATGGGATCACAAAGGGTCGGACACGACTTAACGACTGAACAACAACAAAAATATTTTATAGGAATGCATACTTTTGTAATCGGTCAGCCCAATCCTGTGTAGGATACAGTGGCTGGCCTAAAGGGCCGGCCGCCGTATCCTATCGAGTTCCTGGGCTGCCCTGGGGCAAACTGGGAACAACTCGGGAGAAGGGGACCATCGTCCCCTTCCCCCGGTGTCAGCAGCGATAGGCCCAGTGGGCCTACTCACATGTGCATGAGCTCTAGAGTTCACGCACAGTAACGCTGACTGTGTCGGCGTATCTGGGTCCTAGAGGGAGTGTTGGATACCGGGGATCTCAGCCCCCAGTATCCCTACCCTCTTTCGCCGCCCAGTCCGCCCTCCCCCCGCCCCTGCCTCGACCGGCGTAGGGCTTACCTGCGCCCTGGGGAGATGGTGGAGCGAGCAGCACTTATGGCAGTGTAACTTGACGGACACCGGTGTACCCTCCTCGGACACTTCACATGCACAGTTTGGATGTGGAATGGACACCAGCGCAACTCCACCGGCACACGGGGCATTCCGGGGGTGTCTGAATGCATCCGAACTGCACATGTGAGGTGTCTGAGAGGGGTTACACAGGTGTCCGTCCTGCGTCTGGCAAGTTATACTGGCATAAGTGCTCTTACACCGGGGGATCTACTGTTATACCTGTGCAAGAGTTACACAGGATTGGGCTGTCAGTCACTTACCACTAGGTGTAGGCACTCAACATTAGATGATTGCCAAACAGAGTACCTGAGCAGGGGCATTGCAAACTCCTCCTACTTATTCCCCAGACCTTGCTTGCTGCTACACTTGGATACTTAGTGGACAAAGCTGGGATAGAGTAACACCTAACACTCCACCTGCATCTTCACTCAGTCAGGTCTGCATTACACACGCCAGGTCAGTTTGTTCACCTGGATGACATAGGTTTTATTATTCACTGACTTGACATTAAGCAGCAGCATTTTAAGGGCCAGAAGTCTGTTGCCATGACTACCAGGAGGACTATTCTGGCTGGGGGCAGAACTGGAAGAAGTTGCAGGCCTCAATTTCTCGCATTTCTTCTCCAGTAATGGCCTGTTCTGTGCCTGCCGCAAAACTTCCCCCTGTCCACCACACACTGGATCACAGCATCCCAATTCATCCTGGCCTCTGAGCAGATCACAAAAACATTTATTATTATTATTATTATTATTATTATTATTATTATTATTATTATTATTATTATTATTATTATTATTATTATTATTATTCACATTTTTATACCGCCCTTCCTCCAAGGAGCTCAGAGTGGTGTACATATTTCCTCCCCTCCTTATTGTCCTCACAACAACCCTGTGAGGTAGGTGAGGCTGAGAGATAGTGACTGGCCCAAGGTCACCCAGGAAGCTTCATGACTGAGTGGGGATTTGAACCTGGATCTTCCAGGTCTAAATCTAAATCCAGAACCCCTACACCATACCAGTTCTCGCTGTAAACACTGTACAGTTTGCCCTTCATGACTTCATGACTGAGTGGGGATTTGAACCTGGATCTTCCAGGTCTGAGTCCAATTCCCAAACCACTACACCATCCTGGTGTAACCAACACCCTTAGAACGACCATCCCACCCACAATCAACCATGTCAACAGAAACAATCCAAGTCACCAGTGATGTGAACTTGAGTCTATTGACTCAAACTTGAGTTGGACTCAAGTCGCGTCAATGACTTGACTCGGACTTGACTCGGCAATTGTAAAAGACTCGAAAGACTCGGCTTGGAGCCTTTTACAAGTCAGATTTTATTCACGTTTAAATCCATTTTCCCCATTAAATATAGGGACTCGCAACCAAAGACTCGGGACTTGGGGGCAAAGGCTTGGGACTTGACTTGAGACTTGGACCCAGAGACTTGGGACTTGACTCGAAACTTGGAGTCAGAGACTTGATCCTCATCCCTGAAAATCACTAAGAACAGTAGCAAAAACACAAAGTCACCCTAACTCTTGTGATGGGTGATCCTTGGCTCCACTGGCTCCATCTTCTTCTTCGTCGTCTTCGACTTGCAGGGCAGTTGGTTTCTCTCTGGGAGGGAGAGGAGCACACTGGTCTTCAGAAAGCTGCGGAGATGGTGATAGTGAATTCCCTGCCCTGCCGGCTTTCACCTCTTCTCTTCCAGATTCCACTGTCCCAGCATAAGAGAAGCATATGGGGAAATTTGGAATCTCCTTCCCTGGGTTCTTTTTTCCAAGAGGAGGTTGGATGAGTATCCTTCTCTGAGATGGCCTAGATAAAGTTAATTGCTCAGTACAGAAGGCTCAAGTGGAAGACCTTTGATGTCTCATCCAATGCTATGATTCTGACGTCACTTTCTCGATCTTGCTTGCTTTCCTTTCTTAGCTCCTGACTCAGATTTCAATTTGTTTCACAGCACAGGAACTACAAGGTCAACAAGCTTTACACAAAAGCAGCACTTGAGGTAGTGTCGGTTTTCTTCCCTTTCTTCCCTTCTTCAAATCTATGGAGAATCAGTCGGGTTAACAATAACATCCAGTTACCTTGGCTGTGTTTTTCATTCGTTGAAAAACAAATGTTATAGATGCTTGTTCATAAATCATATGTTCTTTGGATGACCAGGGTCAACACCCTGCATGTGAGTTTAGGCTTTTTATGGATCTAGACTGCAGTGGGGGGGAGTATAATGGGGCTTTAATCCTATCTGCTGCGATGAATCCAATCCACGAAGGAGAGCTAATTTGCTTGCTATATTCCCTGAGGAAAAACCGGTAATTTGCTTGCTATATACCCTGAGGGAAAAGCTCCCCTTAGAGGGTCCCCATCTCTAAGGGACCCTCTGAGGGCGACTCGGACGACGAGGAGGAAGAGGAAGTGCCTCTCTAGGAGGCGCCCTCTCGCTGGTGAGTCTGTGTTGTTAGGGTTCAAGCTTCCTAATGGCCCTGCTGTCCAAATCCATGACGGGACCTGAGCCAGCTCCTATTAATTAAATAAAAACTAGGCAAAACAGGGCTAATGCCCCTTTTAACATCATGTGCATTTTTGTCCTCAGATTATCTAGCCACAGATATCGCTCTGATACCAGTGCTACTACTGGACCACCCATTGACAAACAGGGTACCAAAAAAAAAAAAAACCCTTCTTAAATTAAAATTCCAAGTGCTTCAAACATGAAAGTTGCTAAGGCCAAACGCAGTATAATAATAAGTTAAAAGAAATACTTGTATTTGCTTCAAGAAAAATATGAAATATTTATTGCAGGCTGGTGGGGCTGACTCATTTGGGGGAATCAATAATTAATGGCGAAGAACATTGTGGCTCATTTATACATATCAAAGACTTTTAATAATTACTTGATAAATCGAAATTAGCACACATCACGCAGGCTTAAGACTGTGTGGGACAGAGGAGCAAATGAAGGAAGCCCCGTGCTTCAGAATTAATCGAAGCTAAACCAAAGTTCTTCCCTTGAATTCATGCTGATGCATTTCCAAAAACTCCACATGACCATGAAATGAAAGTCAATGTGGATGGTACACAGCTTAAAAGGATCTGCAAGTCCACCTTGGGGAAATATTTTCCAGTTAGGCATTAAACAATTTGAAACAACGGAAACTGCCTTCTACTGAGTCAGACCAGTAGCCCATCTTGCTCAATGGTGTCTACACAGACTGGCAGCTGCTGTCCGGGGTTTCAGACAGGCTCTTTCCCAGACCTACCTGGAAATGCCAGGGATTGAAACCGGAACCTTCTGTATGCAAAGCATGTACCAGGGGCAGCCCATCAATGCTGTGAACAACATGGCTCACATCGAGGGGCAGTGTTGCAACAAGCGGCAGACTCGGCCTGACTATCTCATCGAGTCTGCTGCTGCCTCCCTCCAGTGGCGTCACTCTAGGTGGGGCGGAATGCTAAGTTCCGCAGCGCGCTGACCCTTCCTTACTCATCGGCACAAGGCGGCCCTGCCTCCTCACCTTCGGAGCCATTCAGTGCGTTGAAGGCAATGCACCTTCGCCACACTGAATGGCTTTGAAGGCGAGGGGGGCGGAGCTGCCTCGTGCCGGTGAGCAAGGGAGGGTCAGCGCGCTGCGGAACTTAGCGTTCCGTCCCACCTAGAGCGACGCCACTTCCCCCCCCTCCAACCTGCTGCAGACAGAATTGTTCCAATTCACTCGCTAAAGTGAGCTGGAAATGGATTGGGAGGCAGTGATCTGGTCTCCTACCCCTTTACCCCTTTAACTTGCTCTTTCCTTTTATGGTCCCTTTAAACAAAACAGGAAGTGTGGGACATGGTGGGAGTGCTCTTCCTGATTTGTTTAAAGGAACCGCATGAAGAAAGAACAAGATGAAGACGGAAGGAGCCTGATCGCCGCCTTTTACGTGCTATTTCAGAAGTGGTGAGTGATTGCAGCAGCTGCCAGTGCCACCCCCTACTTGAAGGTAAGGGGGGAATGGGGATCATTCAGCACTGAGTCACCGGGTTGATCCCCTCACCCCCCATCCTATCAAGGTGGGAGACCTTGCTATGAGGAGGAGGAGGAGGCAGCAGTGGTGGTGTGTGGTGAATTTTCAATTTTCTACACCTCAGGCATGACCTGTCCTTGGGCCAGGCTTGGTATATACACTACCACAGAGCCACATCTCTCATTCCTAGTAGTGAGGTACATTTTTTAAAGTTAACATCATGTCCTTAACTCAAATCTGTGATGGGCTAAAACAGCTATTCAGATTTCCAGGTAGCACCTGGGATTTTTCAAACCTTGGTTTAGCATGGACTGAAAAAATGAGAACTGGACATCCATACCGTGGCTGGTGGTTTTTTTTTTTTTTCCAAAAAGAAAAAGAAAGAAAAGAGTTAAGGAAGGGTGCACTTGCCATGTTGATGGGCAAGACAATACCTTTGACTGCATCTCCTTTTAGTAAAAAAAAAATACAAGATTTCATGTCTCACAGAACTCTTTGTTCAACAGAGTAAGAACCACATTTCCCAGCTGCCAACTGAAACATAACGGACTTCCTCATGTAGCTCAGGCCAGCAAGGGGACACAATTCTGTGAAGGGGATAGATTTTGACAAAGATGACTCTAAGAATACAGAACGTTACGGTCCGACTCCAACTACATGTCATTTTGAAAGTCCCTCTCATTCCCCAATCTGAGAAGGTACAAGGAAAATCTGTGGCCATGCCTCACCGAGAACAGGACTCTTCAAGAAATTCTTCCAGAAGCCGCCCTTTCCCCCATATCTGCATTCAAATAATCCCTGCTTTGTTCGTGGATGTTGGCTAACACCCTGGATTTCAGCAAACCATCCTCACTGTTTAACCTCGAAGTACTGAATCTGAACGGGAAGTTATTCGAAAAAGCTAACTTGTGTTTGTGGGTTACACACTTCTGACGCACTGCTTTGGCGGCCTAATTTCGCAGTGCATTTTCGGAGCCAAGTTAATTGTTCATAGAATTAGGTAGGTCCACAGTTTAGTTATATACCCAACAGATAGGGATACTCTCGGTTTTTCTTTTTAATGGTAAGCCCCAAGTTCTTCCACCTGAGGGAACACAGAGGGATGGACAGCATTCCAGAGAGACTTTGTCTCACATTCCTGTTTTTTTTCCTTCTGTTCTTTGTGACATGCAACTTTCTGTGCTCCAATTCCCATGTGTTTTGTGTTGTTTACACTTTTCTCTCTGCTTTTCATCTCTCTGCAGCACATCTCAGAGGGAATTAGTGTCACTAATATGGCAGCGGGGAGTTTTCACTGCAAGAGGCTGTTGACAAGATGCTTAGAACTTCTGGACTTCAAAGTGCATACTGGTTTCCCCCCTCCACAACGTGTTTAAGATGTACTCGGGGAGGGGGGGGAAGCTTTCTTTACCCCTGTGAGCAATTTCACAATTACGTAAGGCAAGCAGGATGCAGCTCTTAATTAGCTTACGGTATACCACTGAGCAAGATTCATGTTCAATTATTGATTGCTTTTTAATCTATTCACAAAATCTTTTGGGGGGGGGCTCTTTTGTTATTGCCGTAACCAGCCAGCTCTTTGAGTGTATCTGCTCTGATTACTTGATTAAGGACGGTGATTGTCTCTGCCTGGCTTGTTGCTCTGTAGTCAGACTGCAGCTGACTCTGTTCCTCTGATTTAATAATAATAATAATAATAATAATAATAATAATAATAATAATAATAATAATAATAATATACAGTATTTATATACCCCCTTTCTTGGTCATTGGATTTCTCCTCTGACTTTAATCCAAGGCGGTTTACATGGGCAGGCTTTCTCAACCCCCTTAATGGGGGGCTTTACAATCATATATAAATGTTCAATCTTTCATGAACAACTGCATTCCAGATGGTCTCCTTCGCAGTCTGGCCTCTCCCTCCTACGCTCGGCCAACGCAGCTGGCAGCTCTTTATCTCTCCTCACAGAGGCTTTCACAGCTATTTTTTTGTCAGCGGCGTGTCTCGAACCAGCTATTCACCGATCTTCAGGCTTACAAGGCAGCAACTCTACCAACTGAGCCAGACCTCCTGCCCTCCTTTTATAGCAGATTTCTGGGAAAAAACATCGGGTGAGTTTTGCATCAGAAGTCTCAACTCTGCTTTTTTGTCTGATATATTTAATACGTTTTTATTGAATGTCTGGGATTGGATTGCATTAATGAACAGAGTACACCCATCTTCAATGCAGCAAAGGAGGCAACAAATACAGAGAAAAAACAGAGAAAAACAAAATTAAAGAATCTTAAACACTTCAGAATCCAACGCTTTGTTTGGAGGCAGAATCCACCACATTTAAGCCATTTGAAATAGATTCATTCATGCCATGGAGGAATATTGCTTGTCTCTAACAAAAGGCCTCATTGAATATTTTGTATATTTTATGTTGAATGCCAATTCAGACATTAACAGACATTCATAGTAGACTGCTCATGCACATGCGAGTAGGCCCACTGGGGCTACCGCTGCTGACACTGGGGGAAGGGGACGATCATCCCCTTCTCCCGAGTTGTTCCCGGCCTGCCCCGGGGCAGCCCGGTAACTCGATAGGATACAGTGCCCGGCCCTTCCGTACCGGAATTTCCGGCCATTAGCAGTACAGGAGGGTGGATCAGCTATAGGGGGTTGTGTTTTTGAGCTCCCATTCGTCTATCCAATTTTGACTCTGGCCTAGGAACAGATCTGGGAAACGTATGGAGGGATCAGTTCTCTCCCCTTCCAGCCCTTCCGATGCTGACGTGAGTGCCCAGCAGCTCAATCTACAACTGGCTGCTTCTGAATGCAGAACTGGTACATGTTCTCCATTTTATGAAAGTGATTAAAATAAGCCGGAAAACAAGAACTTGTGTGCCACAAACATTCCAATTGTACAAGATAAAGTGTATCTTTAGTTCGAACCAAATTCAAAGAGTTTTCATATTTCACATTTCACCAATAAGTAGAATTCATCTATTTATCCCCCCCACCCTTCTGGGACAAAGATGATGTAACACACACTAAAAACAATATTACAGTGTCAAGTCTGTTAGCAGGAGGAAATTGCAATGAGAAAAATGTCAGCAACACTTGTAGGAAACCCCCCGATGTAGCTGCCATTTCCTGCCACTTCAGGCTCTTAGCATTAATTCTCAAGAGCCGCTTCTGAATATGTTATGAAGGGCTCAAGTCAACACCCCATGGAAAGTAAAAGTGTGCAAACCAACAAAAGTATGTGTGAGTCTTGCTGATGTTGAGACAAGTAACTTCCACACTTTGCAGCAGATATGCATTATACATAAAAGCACGAACTGTGCATCATCAAATTACTGTCATTCCCACCTGTTTTCCTCCTTATTAATCTCCGGAAAGAAGCAAAACATCAGGTAAGAGTCTTTGAAGGTACGTTTTGATCATTCCAAAGGATCACAACGTTTCTTTGGCAAGCAAGGTGGATAATACAGATCTACTGGAGGCAAACATCAGGAACTATTACAAATTCCTGTATTACTCCTCATTCAAAACAGGGACCACAGAGGCCCCTGAATAAAGCTGCTTAATAAGCAAACTGGCCACAGTAAAATGGAACAACTTAAAATAGACTCTTACCAAATATAGATAACGGAGAACCTAGATTTGGGTTTGAATCGGAAGGCCCAACATTCATCTGAGACCTGAAAGCCAGTCGTTACCGACTCCTGGGGCGGTGCTCATCTCCGTTTCAAAACTGAATAACCAGCAATGTTGAAAGACAGTTCCGTGGTCATGTGGCCGGCATGACTTAATGCCAAGGCGCACAGAATGCTGTTACCTTTCCGCCGAGGTGGTACCTATTAATCTACTTGCAATGTCTTGCTTTTGAACTGCTAGGTTGGCAGGAGCTGGAGCCGAAGACGGTAGCTCACACCGTCAAGCGGCACTCAGGTCTTGAACTGCTGTCCTGCCTACCTTCCGGTCTGTAGTTCAGCATCTTAACCACTAAGTCACCATGGCTCCTAACCACTGTGGTGCCTGCCCTTAATGTTGTTGTTGTTGTTCAGTCATTAAGTCGTGTCCGGCCCTTCGTGATCCCATGAACCATATCCCGCCAGGCCTTCCTGTCCTCCACTATCTTCCTGAGTTCGCTCATTTTCATGTTTGTTGCATCGGTGATGCTGTCTAACCATCCCATCCTTTGCCTTCCCCTTCTCCTTTTGCCTTCAATTTTTCCCAGCATCAGAGTCTTCTCCAGAGACTCCTCTCTTCGCATTAGGTGGCCAAAATATTTGAGTTTCAGCTTTAGTACCTGTCCTTCCAAGGAACAGTCAGGGTTGATTTCATTTAGGATTGACTGATTTGATCTCCTAGCAGTCCAAGGGACTCTCAGGAGTCTTCTCCAGCACCACAGTTCAAAAGCATCTATTCTTCGGTGCTCAGCCTTCCTTATGGTCCAACTCTCGCAACCATACATTGCTACTGGGAACACCATCGCCCTGACTATGCGAACTTTTGTTGGCATGGTGATATCTCTGCTTTTTATTATGCTATCTAAATTTGCCATAGCTTTCCTTCCAAGGAGTATGCGTCTTTTAATTTCATGGCTGCTGTCTCCGTCTGCAGTGATCTTGGAGCCCAGAAAAGTAAAATCTGTTACTGCCCTTAATACATTTTGTAAAACACCTGCATAGGGTCTGCTTTCCTTTGCCTTTATTCCATGGCACTGCTGTAACATTTAAAGGTCTGGAACTGTTAAGATGTACAAGCACCTGCTAGGGTCCTGTTTTCTCTCAACATTTTTTTTTCTTTGTAGTTTGTCCCTCCTGTATTTCTGTAGCGCGTTGCACTACAAGACACTTTGCAACTGTGGTGTCTTGTTTAGTATAGTACAGAATGCTGTTGTTGTAGCTGAAGCTGAATCGAGTATACTTGGTTGTTAAATACCCAAGAGTCCCTGCATTCATGATGGAACAGGCATCACATAGGTGGGACAACGTTTGTATGGCATGATGCACGGGTGGCGGTTTTGAGGAAAGGATCCATGTTATTGCTGAGACTTTGTTACAGCAGCACTGTGGGGCAAAGCCATGGAGAAGTGGCTCTCACACCACTGTTTGAACATATAAAGAGCCCTTGTGACATCCATACCATTGAAAGTTTGCTGCCTACCATAGTCATCTTGATGGTCAACTCCTTGCCACAGGATGTGGTGATGGCACCTGGCCTAGCTGCCTTTAAAAGAGGTTTGGACAGATTCATGGAGGAAAAGACTATCACAGGTTACAAGCCATAAGCAACCTCCTGGCTTTAGAAGTAGGGTTTCTCTGTGCCAGGTGCAAGGAAGTGTCAACGGGAAACAGGTTATCTTGTTGTCTTGTGCTCCCTGAGGCATCTGGTGGGGCCACTGTGAGATACAGGAAGCTGGAGTAGATGGGCCTTTGGTTTGATCCAGCAAGGCTCTTCTTATGTTCTTATATTCTTGTCTTAAATTAGAATATCCATCTTAAGACAAGTGGTTTCCCCATCATGTACCAACCGTCCCATATTAAATATCTTATTTACATTGTACAGAAGTGGCCACAAGACTTATAAATATCCCACAGTCAGACGAGACCTGGCAGTAGCAGACCTGACCTTTTAAAGGCAGCTCTTCCCAACTATATACTGTATAAAGTAGATATGACGTCTGATTTTAAAAGCAAATGGAACATACAGTATGATGCAGTGGAACTGAACCCGCAACCAGTTCATGACTGATCTCCCCATCGTCTGTCCCCTGATGTCTCACATAGTCTGTCCCCTGATGTCACTGTCCCCTGATGTCACTTTTGAACTGCTAGGTTGGCAGGAGCTGGAGCTGAAGACGGAGCCGAAGCCAACTGAGGCAGTGCTGAGGAAAATCTTGGGGAGAGGGGTCGCACGGGGGCCAACGGTGGGCATGGGGAAAGTTCAGCACCCCTCACTCATGCACACCTTTTGCTCTATTAATCAGAACCCGTCTCCATCCTCTGCTTTATAAGCATTTAAAGAGATTGGTTTCCCAAGTTGCACCATGGTTTGTCAGGAGAAGTGCGTGTCACGGTGGCGAGTGAGGAGACGGCCAAAATAATGTTTAAAATGAGATGGAGCAATATAGAAAAATGCTGAAAAGCTGGAATAATTAACATTTTTATGTAACATTGTATGAGGAAAATGGCTTGGCCAAACACATTTGTTTGTTGCCGACACGATTCCCTATTCTACCTTCTTACAAATGTATGGTTATGAGGAATCGTCTGCGTAAAAACTATAGCATGCATCCTAATGCCCAGGTGGTTATTGCAAAGGTTAAGAACAACACTTTGTAAAACCTTTGTAATATTAGGCAAGGTGAGTTATATCTGAAAGAGAAGTTAGTAGGGCTAAACTACTTTGCTGCAACCTATAAATCATTTGATTCTGTTTTTCTTATAGTCTGTGGATTTGCTGGAGAAAATTGTGTTTTCTGGAATTAGATTAAAAATTGTGCACATTGTATGAAGCTGATTAATGTTTTCCCTTATGAAACTCTGTGAGTGTAACATTAAGTAGATCTGAATCTATCATTCTTCACCTCCGTCAGTCTCTCATTGCACACAGAAAATGGCACAGAACTGAACGGCAAAGATTCTGGCTCAGCCGAAGAGCGTCTGAAAAATATCTTGATAATCCATTGCACCTGGCATGTCCGAAGACTGTTGTCCTCAATAGTACTCGACCTTCCTATTTCTGAGGAGATGTGGCTACAAGGGGATCCATAGTTTCTTTGAACTGTTGACAAATTCACTGGCCTGCTGTGTGTGTGTGTGTGTGTGTGTGTGTGTGTGTGTGTGTGTGTGTGTGTGTGTGTGTGTGTGTGTGTGTGTGTGTGTGTATACACACAGACTATACACAGACTATATATATATACACACAGACTATGTATATAGTCTGCCCCCCTTTTACCCCAGCACAGTCTCTTTTCTGGTGGCTGTTTGCTGGTGGCGTTCTGCATCTTTTTTAGGGAGCCATTTAATCATTTGATTTTGTCCATAAACCGCTTTGTGAACTTTTTTGTTGAAAAGCGGTATATAAATACTGATGATGATGATGATGATGATGATGATGATGATGATGATGATGATGATGATGATAATAATAATAATAATAATAATAATAATAATAATAATAATAATACAGTACTGTAGAGGTAAGGCATTGGTTCCCAGACCGACCGGCATCGTGAAACCCTTCCTTATGCTGGTACCAGTCGTGGAAGTAATTGCGATGAGTAATTGCGATGATGTGTGACATGATGATGTCACCACTATATGATGACGTCACCACCACTTACTTCCGGTTACGTGACTGTAACACAACCTGGAAATTCGTGGTAAGAGGCTCAGGGTGGGCGGACTTTTCAGGTGACAAAAATATTGTGCTCAGAGCTCTGCTTGCTGAGCTGAGCCTTTGCTTTGTGGATTTCCAGGTCACATCACGATCGCGCTGCTGAGCGGCTCGGGCAGGAAGCATCTTGGGGTTGCCACGGTTCCCCAAGAAGCCGCAACTCACACTTTGGGAACTTCTGAGCAAAGGAATTAGGACACCTTGGATGTCAAAAGAAATGGGATTTGCCCTTTCCTATGTAAATAAAGAGGCCAGCGGGTGGCGCAGTGGGTTAAACTGCTGAACCATGAGCTGTTGATCGAAAGATCGGCAGTTCGAATCCTTGACGGGGTGAGCTCTCGTTGCTTGGCCAGCTCCTGCCAACCTAGCAGTTCCAAAGCATGTTAATACGAGTAGATAAATAGGTACCACTTCCGGGAAGGTAAACAGTGCTCCGTGTTCCAGCCGCATGCTACGCGCTGCGGCAAGGAGAGTCATGCCAGCCACATGACCACGGAGGCGTCTTCGGACAACGCTGGCTCTTCGGCTTTGAAATGGGGATGAGCACCACACCCTAGAGTCGGACACGACTGGACTTAATTGTCAGGGGTCACCTTTACCTTTACCTATGTAAATAAACAAATGAAAAAGATTTCTTGCAGTGGAGGAACCAAGAAGGGGAGAGGTTCTTCATACAATTTTTCTTATAATGATTTTTTTTTAAAGAATGTTTCTATGAACGAGAAGTCGGTTAAGAAATGCTGAGGGGTGAACATTTTTACCATCACTAATTTAGGCTGCAGCCTGGTCTAAAAAAAACATTTGAAAGGGAGACTTTTCAAAATTCAACACAAACTCTATCTGATCTTAAGTATTCAGGAGCTGCCACTGCTGTTTAATGAGGTTACTTTCAAGGATTTAAATCAAAATTTCAGTAGATGTTAAGACATTTCAAAACTGCAGGCATTTGTAAAATACTTCTGTATTGGCATCACGTCTAATAGTGGATGCAAGTCAATATAAAAGGGATGGTGGTATTTACATAGAATAATATGTAGGTGGTTTTATTTTCTATATTAGTCTCAAAACTCTGATCGGAGGAGAGACACAGAGTTAAGACTCCATCAACTGACTGAAATGCAGTCTCACAAAATTTCAAGAGTTCATATACTGTCAAAATTATAAGAGAATGCCCTCACGCTCTCTACATTTTAACAGAATACCATGTGAATAACTATTTTTCTCATGAATGGCTCAGTATTTATCTATAATAATAGATAGCGACAGCTTACCATATAAGATCTACCGATCTATCCAGGAAATACCTCATAGTTCAGAACTTGTTTGTCATTGAAAAATGCAATTCTGGATTATTCTTCATTCTTCCATTCACATTAATGTTCTCGCTTCAACCTCGAAACCTTCCCGACTTTTTGCCATGTCGTTCTCCTATTTCTCCACTCAATTCCTCCCCCCCCCAAGAGACAGTGGAAAAACACCCTCTTCAAATATCTCAGTGAACCATGCACCCTGTTATTTGACCCCCCCCCCCAAAAAAAACCCCAACCCTTGACTTTCCATTCCGGTGACACGTTAATTTGCAATTAACAGTTTCAGGCGCAATAGTTTACTGGCAAAGTTTTCAAGTGCTACAAAGCTCTTTAATCTTTCAGGATGGAACTGACAGATGAATGAACTGATGTTCTAGTCAAGATATACAAATGAACAGGCTAATGGCAATGACAAGAAAAGGCAGAGACCTAACAGAAGCAGAAGAGATTAAGAAGAGATGGCAAGAATACACAGAAGAACTATACAAGAAAGATCTTAATGTTCCTGATGACCACGCTGGTGTGGTCTCTGACCCAGAGCCGGACATCCTAGAGAGTGAAGTCAAGTGGGCCTTAGGTAGCATCACTAACAACAAAGCTAGTGGAGATGATAATATCCCAGCTGAGCTACTTAAAATCCTAAATGATGATGCTGTGAAAGTGCTGCACTCAATATGCCAACAAATTTGGAAAACTCAGCAGTGGCCAAAGGATTGGAAAAGGTCAGTTTATGTTCCAATTCCAAAGAAGGGCAGTGCCAAAGAGTACTCAAACTATCGCACAATTGCACTCATTTCACATGCTAGCAAGGTTATGCTCAAAATCCTACAAGCTAGGCTTCAGCAGTACGTGGACCGAGAACTACCGGACGTACAAGCTGGGTTTCGAGGAGGCAGAGGAACTAGAGATCAAATTGCCAACATGCGCTGGATCATGGAGAAAGCAATGTATGGTTGTAGGCCTGGCGAGATATGGTTCATGGGATCACGAAGGGTCGGACACGACTTAACGACTGAACAACAATGGCAATGAGCGTGTTTCATGGTAAGATGTCGAAAACTGAAGGTCTGGCCCTCATCACATCTACTGTGCAGACAATGTTGGAAGAGATTCATCAGAGATCCTGCTGAAATCCATGGAGGACTACGCTTCAAAACAGAGCAACGCAACCAAGGGCAAAGGAGAAACAAGAACAAAGATGAGTTCAGCCTTTGAGGATGTATTTTCTGCCATCGTTTCAGCACAGGCCATGCTGAGAGCTTTTCTAACACGCTAAATCAAAACAGCAGGATAGCTGTGGCCGCAAGGTAAGAAATATTAAACATCTGCTAGCTTTTAGACTTGAAACATTGCCATTACCTCATCGGAAGGGGGATTTCTTGCCGCTATTCCTCCGTGAAACTTGCTCTTGCTGCTCTGTGGAGTTCAAAGGGTTGGCGCCTTGATGCTCGCAGTAGTGAATGGTTCTATAGCGCTGAGATTCATTTTTTAAAAGCAACATGCACAGTTGTGTTGTT
Organism: Plestiodon gilberti rubricaudatus; assembly: GCA_026170595.1. NCBI lineage: Eukaryota > Metazoa > Chordata > Lepidosauria > Squamata > Scincidae > Plestiodon > Plestiodon gilberti. The sequence continues at coordinate 158,260,779 of JANXHW010000005.1, read as the reverse complement.
TTCAGTACTGGTGGACTGATCCTGATCCATGGTTAACAATGATGGTATATCTTTTGGGAAGGAAGCATTCTGCATCTACATCACCATTCTCTTTCCCAAACAGAAGTTATACAACATACGTAGCCTATGCAAATGCTCCAGTCTACTGACCTTTTGCATGCACAGGTACAATCCTGCACACAGAATAATTTTCTCATTTACTTCAGTAGAGGAGACAGCTCCCTTTGGATGCGCCCCATTACACACCTAGAGTTGCCCAATCTACTACAAGGGGGCAGCCAACTCGTCCCAAAGTTTTCTTTGTGCATTGAGGTATACAGAACTCTGGACGGGGGCAAATGTTTTAGAACTGTTCATGACCAATCCTGTTGCGGGTTGGTGCCGCTGACGCAGCATCCAACGCATCCTGCAGGCCAATCAGGAACGGTAAGAGATGAAAAACGTTACTTACCTTCCCAGTCACCACATAGTCCCCGATGGGACTCCTCAGCTCTACCCCGGCACTTTTGTGACCTGTCCCGCCCCCATCCATCCCATCCCACTCCTTGGCCCTTCGCCAGCAGAATCCTGCTAACAGCAGCCGGTCTGCACTGTGCTGCTGGCAGCCCGTGGCTTTCCAGCTGCCGTGCTGCGGAGACTAGCAGAGAGGCTGCCGCGCTGGCAGGCCTCATGGTGCACCAGTGTACTGCAAGGATAGGAGTGAGCCATTAGTCATTCCTTCTTCTGAAAATTTCTGTAAAATTAGCTTTCACAAGCATTGTTTAAAATAGCACATGATATATATTTTCATTTGTTTTCTGAATTTTAGTTTTTGAATGTGCATACAGTATAGCACTCCTGGGGGGGGCAGAGTGCTTCAGAATCTTTACAATAATAATTCACAGAACAAAATACAAGATTAACACAACAATGGAGCAAAAGAGCCTAGATTAGGAGGAGCTCAGCTTCCAGTTTCCAAATGTGTACTAATACTGCCCTCTTGTGGTGACTTTTCTATTACAGTCCTTTGGGAGGCAAACTCGTTTGTACTGGTTTGGTTTTTGCATGCAATATCTCTGTACAGAGAAAACGTTTTCTTCACTTTCTTTATTGGAACTTGGTAATTCTTTTAAATTAAACCAACATAATGACAATTCTCAATGTCAAAACCTAGCCCAAATGTTATTTTTTAAAAAGGGGGGGAGAGAGATTTGAGCTCTACCACAAGTGGCACTCATAGGATTAAATTCCTACCTGCATACGTTTTAGGCCATTCCTCCTATGTAGAAATGTTGTCATGTTCAAAGCACACCTGAATCTCAGGGGCATTTTGGTTAATCCTTGAAACGGGGTTGTGTAGAATTCGGTTTTTGTTTCTGCCTGTTTGTTTCAGGTCCGATCTCTCTGTCGACCTATCTAATCTACCTACCTACCTATTTGACTAGGCGCCTCGGCGAGCAGCTTTGGGTGTTACAGAAATCCCCAGAAGCCATATCTGTTCGTTACGCACACAGACAGCTGGCGTTGCTGCTTGTTAACGTCCAAAGGGAAAATCCATGCGGGGGGATATGCACAAGCTTTGAAAGCAGAGACAGAATGCAAAGGCTTCCTGCAGAAGTTTCCTTTGGGACACCACAATGAAGTTGCTAAATGCAGGTGTCACTTGCACACCTGCTGGTGGCGCTTCATGTAATATCCAACCAAAACCACTTTGGAAATTAGCTCTTGCTGTGTCCAGGGAAGAATCGTAAGGAGGTCGTCAGTCTCTGAAACTGGTTTAGGTCTGTTGGAGAAGGCAGCATCTTAGGTTATGTTTGATACCACTTCTGTCTTAAATTATAAGGCAAAACCCAGCAGCTTGATTGAATGGTGTCCAGAAAAGGAAAAAAAAAAAAAAGATGGTGAAGCTCTGCCATTAGTGTGCTCTTCGTAACCTTCATGGTTCGGGTCCAGGATATCTGAGGGACCGCTTTCTCCCATACATTCCGGCCCGCTCTCTTAAGTCATCCGAGGGGGCTCTCCTGCGGGTGCCATCTCTATCGCAAGTTAGGGGAGTAGCAACACGTGGGTGAGCCTTCTCTGCTGTGGCGCCACAACTGTGGAACTCCCTGCCAGGGGATCTGAGAACCACCCCCTCCCTCATGACTTTTTGGCGAGGGCTTAAAACATTTTTGTTTCGTCTAGCGTTTGGGTGATGGGTTGTGGTCTGCCCTCAAGGTGCTCTGCCATGCTGCTTCTCTGCTCCATACTGTCGACCCCCCAGTGGATTTTATTGTTTTTTAAATTTGTTTATGTATCGTTATGTATTGTTTAAACTTATTTTATGTATTTTAAATTATGTATTTTAGTCTGTTGTAAGCCGCCTTGGGCATTTGCCTTCGGCATAGGAAAAGGCGGGATATAATTTTTTTTTCAATAAATAAATAAATAAATAAATAAATAAATAAACCTATTCCTTTCCCACTAGGAAATGGGCAGCTACATTCTAGACTCATTCTAGTAAAACAATCTAAACAGTTATTAGGGATGTATAGATTATTCTGGCCATTCAGATCAATGAGGCTGTAATCTAATCAAGAATAACAAGACTGGTCAAGAAAGCCTACTCAGTATCCTCTCTGGTATTAATTAATGCTGGAGAAGACTCCTGAGAGTCCCTTGGACTGCTAAGAGATCAAATCAGTCAATCCTAAATGAAATCAACCCTGACTGTTCCCTGGAAGGACAGGTACTGAGGCTGAAGCTCAAATATTTTGGCCACCTAATGCGAAGAGGACTTAGACAGCATAATAAAAAGCAGAGATATCACCATGCCAACAAAAGTTCGTATAGTCAGGGCGATGGTGTTCCCAGTAGCAATGTATGGTTGCGAGAGTTGGACCATAAGGAAGGCTGAGCGCCGAAGAATAGATGCTTTTGAACTGTGGTGCTGGAGAAGACTCCTGAGAGTCCCTTGGACTGCTAGGAGATCAAATCAGTCAATTCTAAATGAAATCAAGCCTGACTGTTCCCTGGAAGGACAGGTACTAAGGCTGAAACTCAAATATTTTGGCCACCTAATGCGAAGAGAGGACTCTCTGGAGAAGACTCTGATGCTGGGAAAGATTGAAGGCAAAAGGAGAAGGGGAAGGCCAAGGATGAGATGGTTAGACAGCATCACTGATGCAACGAACATGACAATGAGCGAACTCAGGAAGATAGTGGAGGACAGGAAGGCCTGGCGGGATATGGTTCGTGGGATCACGAAGGGTCGGACACGACTTAACGACTGAACAACAACAACAATGCGAAGAGTGGACTCTATGGAGAAGACTCTGATGCTGCTGAGAAAGATTGAAGGCAAAAGGAGAAGGGGAAGGCAAAGGATGAGATGGTTAGACAGCATCACCGATGCAACAAACATGAAAATGAGCGAACTCGGGAAGATAGTGGAGGACAGGAAGGCCTGGCGGGATATGGTTCATGGGATCACGAAGGGTCGGACACGACTTAACGACTGAACAACAACAACAACAACAACAACAACAACAACAACAGGCTGAAATAGTACCAGCTCCCAAGACAGATCAATGCTGCTATACCACAGCAGTGCAGGAGCAGCTACACTCCCAAACCACTGCTGATAAATGTATGAATCAAGCCAGGATATTAACAGCCCAAACCTCTGCTGCCTCAATAGGTCTCGGATCTGCACAAGCCACTTTGCTGGTGCATGTCCGAGGAGAGTAAGGGAGAAGGAAGGGGAAAGGAACAAGGATAGGATCCTGGGACATGCCGGTGATGCCAGGATCCACCCCCTCCCTCCCCATTCTGCCTCCCACACACCCCTTCCCCACCCAGACACTCCCCCGTTCCTCCCTCTCCCTGCCCTGTTCCTCCCACCGCCCACTCAACACGCCGGCTTATCTGCGCTCCCACCGGTAGCCGGCAGGGCAGCAGCGAGCCTCTGACACCACCACCATCTGCGGTGGTGATTCCAGAATGGCCATTTACTACAGCGGAACAGCTGTTCTGCTGTTGTAAAGCCCAGATAGGATTGGGCTATACAGTATTTTCACTTACTCCAGATGAAAAAGGTACAATTCAATAACGCTTTCTTACCCAGGAGCTTTCCTCTTCTTTACTTTCAATTAAAGTCTCCGACAGTGTAAATAGAGCAGAGTCTGGAGGGAGTTAGTGTCACCCTTCTGGTGGAACTAATTGTGGCAATCAGGGCCTGAGAGTTTCAGGGAAGTATAAGAGAAACTGTATTTTTCCCCTACTTTTTTTTTTTATCTCCCCTGAGTGCCATCTACCATTTTGAGGCTAACTCTTCCAGTTGCTTGAAGCTTTGCAGACATTCCTCATAGATTTGAACTCCTCAAGGGGCCTTTCTTTGTAAGTTGAAGGCCCTAGATGGGTGCTGCCTTTGTCTTTGCAGCTGGCAGAGGGTGCGGTACCTAGTTCAGGAGGTCCATTGGCTCATTAACATGCTTCCTGATTGAGTTTAGGCATGGAGTTGGTGTGAGGACAGCTAGGGCTGCAGATCCTTCTTCTGTGTTGCTTGTTTTCCTTAAGTCAGGAAGGTCCTAAGAGGTGTTTTTTTTTTTAGTCCCAGGATCAAATTTGCCGCACCAGCAAGGTGCAGCTACTCATTGAACTATTGCAGCAGGCAAAGTTCCACTGGAGCTTGTGTGTGTGTGTGTGTGTGTGTGTGTGTGTGTGTGTGTGTGTGTGTGACTGCTCTGATAATTTAAAATGTGGCCTTACGCTTGGCCCCTAGATCTGAGAGAGAAACCATAGTACATTTTGCATTGCATTTTGCATTGCATCCTAGAGCATATCCTAAACTGCCTCTGTGGAGAGGAGGAGGAGAAGGAGAAGGAACTGTGTTTTTAAACCAAATGTAAGCCACTTTGAGGGCCTTTTCGGAAGTGGAAAGGCGCCATACAAATGCTTAGATAGAAATAAGTAAATAAATATTTTCTCTGACATACTGTAAGTCCTATCGGATGGATGAGTGCTCAAGCGACTTGCTTCAAGGGCACTTAGGTATTTATTTTTCACATTTTTATACCACCCTTCCTCCTAGGAGCTCAGAGTGTGGCACATGGTTCCTTCCCTGCTTTTGTCCTCACAACAACCTTGTGAGGTAGGTGAGGCTGAGAGATGGCGCAGTGGCCCAGTGTCACCTAAGAAGCTGCATTGCGGAGTAGAGATTTCAGCCTGGACGTCCAACACCAGAACCACTGCACTGTCAACACTTGCCCTCTTTTGTGCTATCAAGTCCCACCTATGTAGACAAGCAGGCCATGCCATTCTCCAATGCTATGAGCACACGTCATTGTCTATCAAATAACGTTTTTCTTCTTTCCTTGCATCACAAAATGTAGCTTGAGAACCCGTTTGGGACTGGCCCTATGTAAAAGTAGCCACACGTTGACTAGGCCTGGAGTCTGTCCATCTCTCTTTTTTCATTCCATAAACGAAACCTCTTTGGCAGGGCGAGGAAACTCATTCTACTATGAATGGTGCTTAACCTTTACAATGAATAATAAATAGATCCCAGTTAGCAAGCCAACATTTTTTACCCATAAAATCTTAATACCATTCAAGTTATGGCTATGTAATCTTTCTTACATTACAAAGATGCTGAGCAGTTAGTAAGTGTAAAACTTCACGCTTCTGCCAGAAAAGAAAAGGGAACTATGTGCAAGACCTCTTTTAATTAAAATTTTAAATAGCTTTGGGCTGTCACGATGCAGATATGGCTATAGGGCAACATGGCCTAGAAATCTGAACCTATGGCACCCAATTAGAGAGGGGAAAAAAATCTGTTTGAACAATCTACTGCAACATGTGAATGTTAAAATATGTCCCTTTCCAGTGGTCTCAGAGCTGTGGCTCCTTCTGCGGTTCCCATAATTTCATTCTCTTCTATGTTTATCTGACAGTTTGTTGCTGTTGTGGTTTTCTTTAAGAAGTGCAGAGCAACTTAGAATACAAAGTCTTGAAACGATCTCTGGATAAGTATGGGAAAATAGACCTATGTGAATGGGCACTTCTAAATCAATGGTTTTGAGTTTCCAAAGGCCTTTACACACTGAAAGGCAAAAGGGAAGCTGAGACTAACAGCATGATGTTCCTATACGCCTGGCCGTTGCCTCCTTGGTCCTACATTCTCAGGTGGATAGATCAGAGTGCCAGCACAGGGGGAAAAAAAAGTGCTAGTACCGTATTGGTCTGAGTATAAGACTCACTTTTTTCTCCTAATTTAAGTTTTTTAACTAGGGGTGCATCTTATAATCAGGCTGTTGCAATTTAATGCCAGTGATTTAATTTTTTTTTTTAATAGCACCAAACTTTAAGGGTGCGTCTTATAATCAGGTGCATCTTATACTCGGGACAATACGGTATTAGCGATCCACCCTTGTGCTTGGCAAAGGCTTCCGTTGGTGCAGCCTTCATGCTGAAGAGACTTTTCCTGCACAGAGTTGGGGGCTTGACAGTGGTGATGGAGGAACAGAAGTTAGTCAGAATCTGATGCTAGTGTGGTCAGTCACACTTCTGATGACACTGACAGCGTAAAGTTATGCTTATGAAAGTGGTGACATAATTTTAAACACGGGCATCAAGTCAATGCAGATCCCCATGTGACTGCCCGCACCTCCTTCCTTTCCACCCCCACAACCACAATAGACAACTATATCGAGACGGGCAGCTCAATCCAGTGTAAGATCCGCCGCAGTGCGATAAGCGCCATCGCCCCGCCCCCTGCATTCCCAGAAGGGTTCATTTTAAGCCTTCCAGGACCTGGGGTGGGTGGGCGAGTCCCCAAAACACTCCATTTTCAGCACTTTTATGCTCCGCGGCTGCAAACGCAGCCCTTTGGCTGCAAAAAAAGCAGCCAAGGAGCACAAAAATCCCACTGCAGCTCCTCCTCACGAGGAGACCGTGGCTGTCACCCAAGAAACAGCCCCCCTCAGCCCCCCTCTTAGCTACGCCACTGAAAGTCTCTTCCTAACATCTTTTCTTTAAAGAGGCTAGACCCTGACTTTATGGTACCGTTTCTTTATTACATTTATATTCCACCTTTTTTCCATCATGGACCTCTAGGCGGCACAGATGGGATTCCCAAGCAGAGAACCATCCAGGCACTGATCAGTCCTAGACCTACACAGCTTGGGTCAGGTAGATGTATCATGTGCATTCAGACCATGTTCTGCGGCACATTTGAAACCGTATTTCCAAACAATATCAAAATTCAGGAGCGAAATAACTCATTCAGAAACGCCGACCTTGTTTACATATTTTAATCTGTGTGTTTCAGCGGCTCTGTACCTTGCATTCCTGAGTGTTAATGTTTGTCTCCTCTGCATCTCCAGTTGACTTTGCACTTTTTTTGTCTTTTGAGGATGGTAAACCATAGGAAGAGCAGTAGATCACTTTCTTTTGTTCGGCATCTTTCTTCTCCTCCAAATCTTCCTTTTTATCTGCTTCCATTTCTTCTGGGCTCTGAAATTAATACACATGGCAGCATGAAAGATAGATACGAATGCATGTGCATTAAAATGGAAAACTACAGGATCAATGGTGAGCCACCCTAAGGCAGTCAGTGACAGTGATGACAGCGGGCCCTGGGGCTTGAATTGCTATCACATCCCTGAAGGAATTCAAGATTGGCAATCAGTGATCTACAGCCCAATCCTAACCCACCTTCCAGTGCCTATGCAGCTGCAATGCAGCCCCGAGGAAAGGGAACAAATGTTCCCATACCTTGAGGAGGCCTCTGTGAGTGTCTCCCCACCACAGGATGCAGCGTGCACCCCGTTGGCATAGCTGCATCGGCACTGGAAAGTTAGTTAGGATTGGGCTATTTATTATAGTTACCAGGGTTTGAGGATTCACAAGTTACTACGCTAGCTGTGTTAAAGCGGCAGTCCTATGCACAATCAAGGGAGTCTGTGTAAGGCCGCCCTGGCCCAGGAAGGGGCTTTAGATATTGGCGGAGCGCGCTGTCGATATCCTCGCCTCCGTCCTGCCAATTGCCACCTTCTCCGTCACCAGTAGCGTCACTAGGACGCGCGTCACCCTGGGGCAGGGGGCGCGCGTCACCCTAGTGACGCTCTGACATCACGGCATGGGGGGGCGACCCGGCTCCCCCCCCCCGCGTCGCCCTCCAGACGCTCTGAGGCTGGCCCGGGAGCCAGCCTCGGAGCGTCCGACCACGTCGGCGCTCCAGGGCCTTCTGAAAGAAGGCCCAAGCAGCACGTTAATACGGGTAATTTTTTACAATTTTTGTGCATGCGCAGAGACCTTGCATGCTCAAAACGGTCTGCGCATGCGCGAAAATTGTAAAAAAATACCCGTATTAACGCACTGCATGGGAGCGCCAGCGGGGTCGGACGCTCCGAGGCCGGCTCCTGGGCCGGCCTCGGAGAGTCCGGAGGGTGTCACGCGTCACGGAGGTGACGCACACGGGGGTGCGCGCGTCACCCCATGGCGCGCGTCACCCCCAGGCATCCCGCCCCCCCGCCACGCTCCAGTGACGCCAGTGTCCATCACCTTCTCCCCAAGCCCTCCCGCCGCCCAGCACAGGACTTACCTGCGTCCAGTGGTGTGGCGTTCCTCCGGTGGCAGAGTGAGCAGCGCTGGCCACAGCCTATGCGCCGCTTACTCGCGCGGTGCCACAAACATACCTTACGGCACATTTGCAAAGCCTAATGCTAGCGGAGCGCTCACTCCACTGGCGTGGAATTGCGCAGGATTGCGCTGTGAGAAAAACAACAAGGGATCTCTTTAATTTTTAGCCAACTTTTCTAAGGCTACAATCCTATACGCTCTTTCCTGGGAGTAAGCCCCATTGAACATAATGGGACATACTTCTGAGTAGACAACCAAGCAGTCCTCAGACTTGGGTTGTTTTCTTCCTTATTCAGAGAAACCTTCCTTATCTGAGGCACAAGCACAGACACTTCCCATGTCCTGAGAATTGTCCCCTCCTACCTGCTAGCAAGATACAAAAATATAATTACCTGTGCAGTAACAAACTGCCCCTTTAAAAGCCTCCTCCATAGTCTAGTTTCTTTTTCATTTCTTAACAGGTTAGAATTCATTGGTATTAACACTATAAATACCTGAAAGTATTTTTTCAGCTTTAGCGTATACTTTAGCATGTGGGCTTCTTTTTCTCCAAGCTGGTGCATTATATGCTGAAGTGCATCGCTCTGTAAAGAAAACAACAACAACAATAGAGTATTATTTTATATTTTCATCTGTAATTGCCAAAATACCACTCTGGAAAAAACAAACAAATCTCTCTCTCTCTCTCTCTCTCTCTCTCTCTCTCACACACACACACACACACACACACACACACACACACACACACACACACACACACACACAGAGGCGTCGCTACGGTGGGGGCGGTACTGTAAGTTCCGTGCCGTCTTAGTCCCTGTTTACTCCCCGGTACGAGGTGACTCCGCCCCCTCACCGTCGGAGCCATTCAGTGTGGCAAAGGCAACGGGCCTTACCCGCACTGAATGGCTCCGATGACGAGGGGGCAGGGCCTCCTCGTACCGGGGAGTAAACAGGGACTAAGACGGCAATGAACTTACAGTACCGCCCCCCACTGTAGCGACACCTCTGCACACACGAGTCAGCTACGATATCACCTGACATCACACAAATCACTTTGAAAAATGTCTTAACCTCAGTAGAAGAAGATGTATTCATTAAGTGTGAAAAAATAATTGCAACATTCAGACATATAGTACTGTGCCACAGAATCAGGATTATGAAGAAAAAAAAACAGATGGGGCAGGGAGGCGAGGACCAACAAAAGTAATTACAGTAAAGGGCTTAAAGTAATAATTAGGATATGGCTCTATTCCAGCAGGATTCAATTCTTGGTCATAAAACAAATAGTGAAATAAAAAGATTCTGGTGTCTACAAAATGAAACTAGAATACTTGTACTATAAGTTAGAACATAACATGACAAACAGTACAGTATTTATACATTTATACATTTCCCCCTCACACACACACACACACACACACACACACACACACACACACACACACACACACACTGGTACGCATGCTTAACATAGCATGTAATATCAGAAACAATTATTTTTTATTCAGATGATGGTCTCCAGAAAATACTGTTGTAAAAGTGTACGTAAGATCAATGGAAAGCAGCGCTACTCCATGAGTAGAAGGCCACTCATTAGTATGGGGAGCGCTAAGCAAGTATGGATGGAGATGGCCACCACTGTAACCAGAACTGGTACCAGAGTTGATGCTGCAACAGGACTTAAGTTGGAACTTCAAAGAAGTGGCAATAACCAGTGGTAATAACCAAGCAAAATGTTACTTGTGCTTGTTACTAGGCGTGTTCCTGTGGGGCTGTGAAAAACATGAACAGTGCAAGGTTCCAAATGCAGGCATTCTGAAACACTGAAGAGTTTTCATGGTTTGTGTGCCAGTAAGGCAAGCCCCACCTCACTGTGCTCTGGGGGCTTCCCCCCCCCCCCCCCGCAGTGGACATAATCTGTCTGCACAGGCAAACATCCTTATGGACCAATCCTATCCGGCGCTAGCGCTGGCGGAGCACACGCTGGCGCAAATGTACTGTAAAGTACGTTGCGACAGCTTGCGGCACTGGCAGGAAGGCCAGAGCCTTCCCACGGGTGCCAGAGCAAGGAGCAATGATCTCTGGACAGCGCAGGACCAGGAGGAGGGCGGGGAGGAGCGGAAAAGGGCAAGGGAAGGGAGGCGACAGGGGCGAGTGGTGGGCAGATTGGACCCAAGAGGGAGGCGGGATCGGCAGTGCTGGTGCGCGCCATATCTTCTCCCTCTTCCCAGGCCTGATCCACTGACATGGGTCAATGTGGACTTGCGCCAGCAATAACACTGGTACGGGTCTTACCCCGAGGAGACTTTACACCTACTAAACTCCCCCATGGGTTGAAGCCTAACTCATTCCGGTGCTGATGCATCAAGGGAAGTTTAGGTAGGATTGGGCTGCCCACTCTTTTTATAGGAAATTCACATATTCAATGTGTGTGTGTGTGTGTGTGTGTGTGTGTGTGTGTGTGTGTGTGAATTACAGATTTCAATTATAAAAATGTTTACGCATATTTTTAGTTTTACTTATTTTAATAAAGCCCATAGATGGCTTCTACCAGAACACAATGGAAAGCATCCTGACCTTTGTTCACAAAACTGCATAAGTGAATGACTTCTACAACACTATCCCTCTGTTTCAAAGCGCTCCAAAAGCCACTGTTCAGGGGTGGGGGAGCCTCAGGAGTGGCATGGAATGAGATGTGGGGGGGGGCTCTAGGGGGAGGAGGAATAAATGGAAGCCAGAGGCCTTCTGACTATTCCATCCTCCTCATGCACCCTCCCCAAACTGCACCCTCCCGACCCTCAGCAGTGACTTTTGGGGGTCTTTGGAAAGGAGGAGTGGCTGGGGTCAGGAAACTCACACAATTGCACGAGCACCAGTCAGGATGCTACCCAATATCGATTTTTTTCTGTACGAGACCAGTATTTTTCTTCCATAATCACACAGACGGAATTATAAATATTAAAACATTTTCAAACAGAGATGTAAAGACTGTTCCTATTAAGATGCTCTGTGTTCTTTCTAACTCAGTTTAGGGTAACAGTACATAATCTTATTGACGATAATACACTCTCCCTCCCCACCTTGCTCAGGAACGAGGTCCTATAATTTACCTGCAGGTAAATTCATCTTGGATTCTTTGGGGACAGCGACTTTGCCATAGGTCAGATTTGATGACCTTCCAGCTGTTGGAGAACTCAAGGAAATGCTCCTCCCGTTGGCTCTCTGAGAAGGAACATAAGAAGTATTCTCAGCATTCTTGCTTTGATCATTTTGATGGAAATTCCCTTTACCTTTAGGGTTTGAAGTATGCATTGCTGCAAGAAATAATACAAGAATCAATGTTTTCCCCAAACGTGCAAGAAGCTACTCAGTGCTCAACATATAGGAGACATATATTTATGGGGCATGAGTGGGACCTAAGATTCAAAAATAGAGCTTGCCCTTTTACAAGATGGCCTCTGATTATGAAGTATGAACAGGTGAATTCTCTACTAAAAACAGTTTCTTAAAATACCTTTTGCGGTCAATGGTGTAGAAACGTTTTTGGGTTCCTCAGACATCCATTTCTTTTTCTTCACTCCTTTAAAATGGTGCTTCTTTATGCCTTCAGCATGGTTTGTAGCTAAAGAAAACAAAAAGGACAAGATTATACTACAGGCTGAGTATCCCTTATCCGGATTGCTTGGGATGGGAAGTTGTCCGGACTTTGGATTTGTCTGGACATTGGAATATTTGCATAAATATAATGAGATATCTTGGGGATGGGCCCCAAGTCTAAACACAAAATTCATTTATGTCTCATATAGACCTTATACATATAGCCTGAAGGTAATTTTATACAATATTTTTAATAATTTTGTGCCCTAGCATGCCTTGTGCTATGCTGGCCAGATGCGGGAAAAAGTGTTTAAATAATGTCATCCCCCCCCCCAATGTCTGGATTTTGGAATCGTCTGGATTTTGGATGTTCGGATAAGGAGTAATCAACCTGTATTCAATTCTCAGGGAATTACAATTAAGAATTGGAAGGACTGGTTCATCAACTCACTGAGGATCTAGTATGCATGGCATGGTAAAGTCTCCCATACTGCATCAATGAGGCACCATGTGACCAGGTGTGTCCATATGTACACAGGACTTATCTGCACAATCATTTTCCCAGGTCCCATTTTCCCAGGTCCCATTTGACATGGCAATCCAGCTAAATTGTGGTACCTGCCTCAGAAATTACTTTATTTGCAGGGGTAAATTGCTGCCTCCTTTGCCAGCTTCTCCACAATGCATACTTGATACTCCGCTGGGTATATCCGTGACACACAGTAACACAGAGGCTTCACAGTCAAAGTCCCAATGTATTATGAAAAACATTATTGACGGAAGTAGTTGAAAAAAGTGAGTTCTTACTGTGTGAATCCCTGTTCTTGATAGAGGAAGGGGGCATTCCTATCCAATGGGATTGCCCTCTCGTCGCTAAGAGGCAGGGTCCGTCACATTCTTCCTTGAAACCACTGTTCCTAACTCAAACAATCGCTCTCCCGCACAGGGGAGTGTCTAAAGACGTGACCTGTTGCCAGGAAGGCAGGGCCGGTCTGGGAAACGGAACCCTCTGCACGGAGACCATGTGATTTGACGGACTCTGCCTCCTGGTGACGAGAGGGCAATCCCATTGGATAGGAATGCCCCCTTCCCCTAGCTGAGAATGAGTTGTTCACTCAAGCAAGGTGGGGGGAAGCACATCACAAACAATAACTGCATGTATTAAAGTGAAGCAGGATGTCTTGAGTTTGATGCATATAGAGCAGCGATTTTCAACCAGTGTGTCGCGGCACATTGGTGTGCTGCAAATGGTCCGCAGGTGTGCCACAGGAGTTTTGGGGAGGGTCATTTATTAGTAGGGCCATTGGGGGATGTGATTCTCCTACCGGCAGCATGGTGTGCCTTGTCAATAAAAACTGATGGTGTGCCTTGACAATTTTAGCGCCTTGTCAGTGTGCCGTGAGATGAAAAAGGTTGAAAATCACTGGTCTAGAGACTGGTATGGAGGGCTAGGTGTTCCACATGCAGGTCTGCTCAAGATACAGTACTCTTGAATGACTGAACTCAAGGGAGTCCTATGCTGTCCAACACAACCACTTAGGCTGATCTCAGAAATCCTTCGGGTATTTGATCCTGAAATAAATAGCACTGTGTGAAAAGTCCAACCAATTACTTCACACATTTGAGTATGCTAGGAAAGAGAGTCTGCTATGTAATACAGTACTCATCCGATGAGCTGCTCAGCACAACAATCCCTTCCTAGCCTCTTGGGAAGTTGAAATAGTTCATTGCATCACAGGACAGTAAAAATGATCATGGTAATTAACTGGCTGATCCTGCTGTAGCTGAAATCAGTAACCAGCTTATGTTGGCACCAGAGAGAGTAGCACGTGTCCTAGCTCAGAAAAATACAGTGAGTGTTAACTGCGATAAGAGAATGAAATTAACCACCAGTACAGTTGAAGTCTCTAGCACACGTTATAGACAAATCACACCAACATCCTGTCAAATTGTACTTTCAAATTGCAAAAAGAAGCAATGTATATTCCCCAATTTTTTTAAAAAAAGGGGGGGGGAGATAAGAAATGAGCACTGAACACCTTTAATGTTTGAACACTTTATCATGGTAAATTCTTTTTCCCCTCTGAACACTTTGCCTTGCATCTCTCCAATGAATATTCTTCTCTGTGGCAAATAACAATCACCTCCTACAAAAAGAGAGAAGGATCACAGAAAATATTTTTTTTAAAAAAAAGTCATAACAGAAAGAGATAAACAGTGGGGTGCTCCAAAAATCTATATTAATACTATGCACTTTTGTACTTATGTATTAATGACTAGGAAAGGGAAAATTGAATAGCAATTCTTTGTTCCAGCTAAAGTATTCTCTAGCAGATCACTCAAAGATATTATTCTGTACTCGTAAATGAAAGTAATCATGGCTTTGGGATTTATTTATTTTTTGCTGTCTTCTTTCATCTGTTCATTCCCACCTCTTTCCATTCCTAGGGGTTGAACGTTTCCTTCCCACTCCAGCACACACGTGATTTTACAACATAATACGGTAGTATACCAATCCCAATACTAAGGTTGGCTTGGTTTTCTTACTTTACCATTACTAACGGCCAAATCTTATGCGGCCATACTGCCGCAGTTGATGCTTCATGGAGTAATGAAAGGGACTTTTGGAAGTGCGTGGAGCCTTGCGCTTCTGGGCCTCTGCCGCAGATGGAGGGGGACCCCCGGCGCAGCGAAGAGGAGCCCCGTTAACGTTGGTAAGTCATAAAAAGTGAGTGGTAAGGCATAAAAGGACACTGGTAAGTCACCAGGTGGGCAGAATGGGGCAGGTGGAACAGGGGGAGGGTCGGGAGCGTATCGGAAGTGTGAGTGAGTGCACAAAGCAGAGGACAGGGGAGCCACACTAAATTTAGGCTACTGTGGTACAACATTTGAATTTTAAAAATCTTCATGGTGCATGGTGTACTTGCACCTTTTTGACTATGACAAGAATTGTAATGGTAGTAGTATTTTTTAAGTAATTACCTCCATTTTCAAAGGCACTATGATCAGATCTAGAGTTACTGTCTAGTGATGCTGTTATCTTTGTTTGCCTTTCTATAATATTGAACTTTGATGGAACTGCCACACCGTCACCTGCAAGGGAAAGAGACAGAATCAATGGACGTTTAATGTTGTTTTAATACTTGGAATTTTCCTGGTACCGATTACAACAGCATAGATATTGCCTAGCTATTAGGCAAACTATTATTCTATTAGCCACAGCCCGCCCGCCTGCCCCCCTTATCCCCTGCCCCACTGACATATGGATATAAAAATACTGTTTTATCATATAAGTTGTTATTATTATTATTATTATTATTATTATTATTATTATTATTATTATTATAAGCGTTACTGTGCACTTTGAACACATACAAGATACTATAGACTAAATATGATTCCTGAGCTCACTTACTCTGGGCACCGAAACACAACAGTCATGTACAGTATGTACAACACACCTGAATTCTGACGAAGGCCCAGGACAGCTGGCTGGAGAGGATGTCTCCGGAGGTAAGATGTCTCCGGAGCAACGGAGGTAAGACGGCGGCGCGGCAGTCAGGGGGTCATTAGGGCGGGGCGAGCGCACTAGTGACGCCACTGCTGAAAGCCTTTCCTCAGGCAAGGATAGGGTTGCTCCCAGCAGGAAGAGAAGCCCGTAGATCTCAGAAGCCACCCTACGCTCTGAGAGCTGGAGGAGGTGGAGGGCTTCTTGCAGTAGCAAGCCAGGCAGCCGAAACATTCATACTCCCTCCCCTCCTTGCTCTGGCTCAGAAGAAGAGCCATCTGACTGGCAACAGACCTGAATGGTGTAACTGAAGGATCCACCAGACAGTCAAAGGCTTTATTATGCTTCCCATAACTTATAAGAGACAATAGACCTCTTGTGAGCGAGGCCTTGGTTAACTGCTATCTGCCAAGTAAACCGAAAATGTCCTACTCCTCCAGCCCTTATGAAGTGGACCTGCCCCCTTGGACAAGGTCTTGAGGGGCCAGGGGGAGCCACAGCCACTCATATTAGCGTCTTACCATTTTTGGCTTAGTGGCTGACACCATGCTAGTAGTAGCATCCTGGAATAGCCAGGACATAAATCACTCTAAAATAAAGCAGCAATACTACCATTTGTCAAGATTAAAATCTGACACTGGGAACTCGATCTAAAACAATGTGTTAGATAACTCCATGCTGCTTTCTTCAGGCTCTATGAGCTAGGTTTCTAAAATGAGGAGTTGTAGTTACACCACCTAAACAAAACAACATCAACAACCTCAGCACCGAAACACAACAGTCATGTACAGTATGTACAACACACCTGAATTCTGAGGCTATGCGTATGGGGCTTTAGTTCATGATATGATCAAAGATCACGAAGGAACCAAGACGTCTGCAAGTTACTCCCCACAGTCTGAATGTGACGTTAGCCAGTATTTCTTCTAAGTGTATTTAATATAAAGGGACCAGCTCATAAGAACATAAGAATATAAGAAGAGCCCTGCTGGATCAGGCCAAAGGCCATCTAGTCCAGCTTCCTGTATCACACAGTGGCCCCATCAGATACCTCCGAGAGCACACAGACAACAAGATGTAACCCAGTGTCCTTTTAAAATGTGAACTGTTGCCAAAAGAAAAAATGTGTGTTGCCATGAGGCTTTTTGAAATGGGTTGTGAGCTAGAATGGAACATGTGCCAGACTGGACTGTATGACACAATGCGTTCCTGCGCCATGAGCCATGCTGAAGAAAGGTCTCCCCAAGAAGCCCTGACCAGCTGCCTGCCACCATTTCTGCAATGTGTCCTAGAAGCTCTCACAAACTCTACTCTGCATTCCCCCCCTCACTGATATGCTAAATACATTCCTGAGAGAAGACAATACACAGGGCTACCTGAGATGACTCATCCCAGCCTCTCCTTTTCTCAAGCCAGCTCCTTAACGACTGGACCATCAACCCATCACCCTCCCCCCACCTTCCTATTGTTTATTTATAGTTTTACCCAGAGGTGCACTGAGGTGTGCCGGATGTCCACTCTAGGAATACTCCTTCCCTTTTTCTGTGTGCCTTGTCCTCTCAAGGTATCCTCCCCTTTCTTGGCCATGTGCCCTATAAAGGTAAAGACTGCCTGGCAGTTGGTCTCTTCCTCTCTCTCGCATTCTTGGACACTGGTGAGCTCTGTTCAATCTTGTCCTCCCTTCCCCCCCTCCTCTGCCCGCTCTCTCTCTTGTAACCCCCCTCTCTTCTCTTTGCATTACCTCTCAGTCTCTACAGGCTTCTGAGCCTTAGCAGTTCAGAGCCAATTTGTTTCTTCCTCCTTTTCATTCACTGATGGCTTGTGCCATTCCTACAGCATTGCAGCCAACTCTCCAGGATAGGTAAATATCACCCATTGTATAAATCAAGGAAACCTGCTAAACCTCTGTACGTTCTACCTAAGTTTCCCAAGTTCCTAGATCTGTATGCTTTGGAGTGTGATTGAATTGTTGCATATGTATGAATCTGACTAACTATCTAGTAAATATTGGAAAACAACCCATGTGTGTCCTCAATATTATTTAAAGCGGAATTCTGTGGCTGGACTCTGGTATAGCTGGTCTAAAGATCCCTGTATATATCAAATTGCCATGTTTAAGCTATTCCCCTAATGATAAAGGCAATTTGGCTAACAATAACCTGTTTCCTGTTGTCACTCCCTTGCACCTGGCACAGACAACCTGTTTCCAGTTGTCACTCCCTTGCACCTGACACAGAGAAAACCTGCTTCTAAAAACCAGGAGGTTGCTTATGGCTTGTCACCTGTAACCTGGCTGGTAAGCTCCCTCTGCCTTCCCTCTGCCCATGTAGGGAGGCCACCCAGGAGCAGTCGGAGATGCCGTGGACAATGTGGCTTCTCTCTCTTGCCATGTTAAATACGTGCGCATGGACCTATTTACCAGAAGCTGAGCATGACCAAGAGACAGAAGTCTCATCATATCACATCACCATCGATACATACGATATTTCTGAAGTGAACATTCGGCATTTTTAAAAAGTCTAAAGTCCTGAAATTAAAAGCTCTGCTGCTCAAGTCCTTGCCTTCTTGTAAATCTCTGCCAGTTTCCATGGGTTTCAAGAGCTCGCTGTCCACCACTGAAGGCGCATTTTTTGTTAAACTGTTTTCCGGTGAAGTCTGAATTCTGTAGTATTCTCCTGACGCGTAGCCGGGGAGAAAAACAAACATTTTACCACAGTGATATCGATTTAAGGGGAAAAAAAGGAACAAAAATAAGATTCTTACCAGATTTATAACACATCTCTTTTATTGCCTTTTCTTCTTCTATGTCTTCTGGAGTCTTAGACAATAAATAAGATGCATCTGCAGAAAAAATAATTAAAAAATTCTTCTAAGTACAGGCCTGCCAAATTTCTTCCTGCACCATGGAAATCAAAACTGAACTGCAATTGTATTTACAATGCAAATTATCGTACAAATGGAGTTGTTTTAACGGGGAACGAAGAGGTTGTTTAATAGTGAATTAATATGTATCACTCCTTTGGGTGCGGAAACCCAACTTTCCATTTTTAAGATTTTTTATAAAGAAGCATTTTTGCTTCACGTTGTATGTTTTCATAACAAATGACTTAGCATAGCCGGCCATGTGTTTGCATAGAGAAGAATTATATTATATCTGCTCCTTAGAGGGAATAGGCATAGCACAGGATAACATGCTGGGCTAGCTACACTACCTCATGCAGCCCAGCCAGTCAGCAAGCATAGCTGTCTGATCTAAGGTGGCCACGTCTCCCTTGCTTTCCTCATGCCACATTTCCTGATACTGCAACAACCCACTGGACTTCTGATAGACCAGGAGTAGCCAATTGCCAATGGGGCCAAGTAGGAGTTGTTGTTTTTTTTTGTTCCCATACCTAAACTAGAAAAATGAAGAAAGCCTTTTTATTTCTTGGTTGGATAGCTGGGATTCTGGGATTCCTTATTGGCTATGGATTGAGCCCTTAACAGATCACAATAGATCACAACTGGAAGGAGCGATTTCGAGCAGGATGAAAAGAAAATAAATGTACAGAAGACAAGGAGGAGGAAATGTGTGGAGGTGGTGGATGACTCCATACTGAGTCCATGACCCCATATTGCCTCCAACAGAGGCAATGATGTGCAGGTCAGACATGTCATTTTGCGAAGTGTGTTGCTGCCCTGCTGCATATGTCTAAGATGTGGCAGAGAGGTTGCTGAGACTCATCAAATCCAGTCACCATTACCCCTTCCTGCTGTTCCATGGAAGAACAACTTATACTGCCCAAAGTCAGCTTGAAATGGATCTCAAGAGTCTACGAGGCTTTGGGACGGGTAATGAAGGTAATGGAGGAGTGAAGGAGTAATGGAGGAGTGGGGGGGCATAAGTGGTGCTTTCATTCATCCTTCCTATTGAAAGTAGGAAGAAAACAGCTGAGTAGGAAGATGGTGTCATCTGAAACAATTACAATTCTTTGACCATGGCCTATGCTACCAGCGTCCTGGTGGAAGATGGGTTGCACCTCATGAGTTCTGGCGGGAATGTGCCTGGCAGGGGCCTTGCAAACCGCGTCAGGAAGGCTTTAAACTATGTACAAAGGGGCAGGAAGACAAAAACCCAGAGCCAAATATAAAGATAGGAACTGAGACAAGAAAGTAACCAACCAAGGGGGACATGGACTTACGGAGGAGCTATTAGAGACTCACAACAAACTACATCAGGAAAGCTAATGACAGGCGATACGCGAGGTCTCTCATGTCTATATACTAATGCACAGAGTATGGGAAAGTTACTTTAAATAAATGTATGTCTCCAGGACCAAATGGACTACACCTTGAAGAAGCTAGTGGATACGATCTTACCTAGAAGAGATCTCCCACCTCCTGACCGTCCCTGCACAATGCAGCGTAGCCTGCGCTGGTGCAGCTGCATCAGTACAGAGAAGGTTAGGTAGGATTGGGCTGTTTAGGCTGCAATCCTATACACACTTATCTGGGGGTATGTCCCACTGAATTCAGTGAGACTTCCTTCTGAATAGACATGCATAGGATTGTACTATTAGAATATGTGTCCAGTTCTAGGTAACATTTTAAGAAGGGCATTGACAAGGTGGAACAGGTTCAAAGGAGGGCAACAAAGATGGTGAGGTTTCTGGAGATCGTTCTATGAAGAATGATAAAAAGAGCATGGTATGCTTAGCCTGGAGACGAGAAGATTAAGGGGAGATACGTACGTAAAGGGTAAAGGTATCCCCTGCTTGAAAGCCAGTCATGTCCGACTCTAGGGTGTGGTGCTCATCTTCGTTTCTAAGGCCATAGAGTCAGTGCTGTCCGAAGACACTTCCGTGGTCATGTGACCAGCATGATTAAGGGAAAGCTGTTCCCGCCACAGTGGTACCTATTTATCTACTTGCAATTTCTTGCTTTCGAACTGCTAGGTTGGCAGGAGCTGGAACAGAAGACAGGAGCTCATTCCGTCACGTGGCACTCAGGTCTCGAACTGCTGTCCTACCGACCTTCCGGTCTGAAGTTCAGCGTCTTAACCACTAAGCCACCACGGCTTAGTGGTTACGTATTTAGCGTACGTATTAAAGATACGTAGTCATCTTCAAATATCTGAAAGACTGTCACATAGAAGAATGAGCAGAGTTACTCTCTGTGGCTCACGAGGGCACAACTGGAATCAATGGGCTGAAACTATAGTGAAGTAGATTTAGGTAGACATGAGGAAGAATTCCTAATGGTACGAGCTGTCTGACACTGGAACCGTCTTCCTCATGGAGTAGTGGGCTCTCTTTTGCTGGACGGTTTCAAGCAGAGATTGGACGACCAGCTGCTAAAGAGGCTTGTAATAATTGCCTGCACTGAGCAGACGGATGGACTAGATGACGTTTCCAAGGTCCCTTCCAAACTCTAGCATCCTATGAGCACCTGGCCTGAGGAACCAGAATGGTGAAAGGAAGCTCACCCAAACCAATCTCATGGCTGCCTGGCTCCAGAGGGACAGGGACAGGAAGCCCCATCCCCAGGCTTTACCTCATTGACACACCAACATTTACTGACTCAAAGCTTTTGGTCCTTAAAAGGTCTCCTCCAGACACAATTAAGGCTGCAATCCTATGCAGAATTTCCTGGGAGTAAGCCTCATTGAATTCAACAGGACTTGCTTTTGAGTAGACATGCATAGGATTGCATTGCCTGATGTATGGTCTGTGAAGAGCAAACACCAGTTGTATTCTTGATAGGCTTACCAGATCCATACCAGGACAGAGTGCTCGACCTTTAGGAGAAGGAGTGTGGGCAGGTGTAGCTTGTTCAACCCTCAGAGCGCAATCTTCGGCACACAATGGGGCTTGCTTCTGAGTAGACATGCCTAGGATTGTGCTTTAAGGGTTTAACAAGCTACACCTGCCCACACTCCTTCTCCTAAAGGTCGAGCACTAGTCTGTCCCAGTTGGAGATCTGGTAAGCCTAATTCTTGATCTAATGTTGGAGGATCATTCAAAGTGAGCTTCAGCAAATGTGGTTCACTAGCTCTCATCTTAGAAGAAGTACAGTATACCCACAATGAAGAGGGGTGTCGTTGGCCAGAGGCGTAACAAGGGTGGAGCGAAGGCAAGTAGTTCTGCAAGACTCCGTTACACCGTAGTCTTGCAGAACTACTTGCCTCTGCTTCACCCTTGTTTCGCCTCTGTCGTTGGCTCAGTTAAGTAAAATATTAGAAGTTTAAGAAAATAGTGGCCTGTACTTTAACCCATTGGCTGTGTCTTGTGCCTCCATTTCATGTGTATGGGGTATATTGGATCCACAACTCACTGTTGCTGAAGCAAACATTTTAGTCCCATTTACAATCTCAATTTTATTTTATTACATGATAATGTGACACTCAAAAGGCCTAACACCTTCTATTCCCAGACAGAGTACGTTGCCGACTTCAGCAGTTCTTCTTAATAACTATTTAAGGATGTATATGGGCAGGTGAGGATCCCAAAAGTCTTTTTCTTTTTCTTTTTTACCAAACAGGGTTTAGAGCACAATGCTTTGAAGGAGGGCTTGAAAATATCACGGCAGGGATTGCAGAAAGTTTAAAGAAAAACAGAACCCATAATGCTAAAAAGAGATCCTAGTTTTCAAGCCAACCTTAACTCTAGGAAGATGTGAATTATTAAAAATGTTAAGTAGGCAAACATGAATGTCCGACAAAGTATTTACATTTCTCCTCCTGTTCTTCCTCGTCTTCATCTTCAAGATTGATTGTAATAATCAGTGGAGGGTGAATAGGTCTTAATGTGCTTTCTTGACCTTTTGTGGAATCTTGATTTGGGGCAGGATGCAAAATCCCTTCCTGAACTTCCCTTTGCAATGTGGAATCTATAGGAAGGAACTTTTAGTTCAGTATAATACTGTTGTCCTAGATCCATGCTGTACAATCAGCTGAATATAACTTTCTTTCTTCTCAACATACTTTTCTCACGTACAAAAGGCACCACAGTGTGTTTTTAGACACAGACACTACAGGTAAGTTTTATTACTAGGATTGTTAGCCAGTTAAAGAAATCGTAGCTGATCAATTGTACTCAATCAATTGAGTTTGGCAGCCAAATCCTGTGTAAGGATCGGGCGCCGGATCCCTAAACAGGATTTCGACATCCGGACCGACATGCAGCGGGCTGGAGGTCTACTCGGGGAAGGGGACTTTCCCTATCGGCCTCCTTGGCTGGCCCTATTGGTCTCCTCAGATTTCCGTCAGCTAAATAGCTGGCGGAAGTCGGAGGAGGCTGTGTAACAGCGAAGTCGGCCCAGCGGGGACAGGGATAGGACCGACGCCATCCCCACCCCCTCCCGGGCCGGCTCGTCCAATGGGCCCCCTCCCTTGCCGCCTGGACCACCCATGTGGCTGGCGGCAGAAGACTTACCTTTTGCCGCTGGCCGCATCCTCAGTCCGGTGACAGAGGGAGGGAGGCCGGCCTTGCGTTGGCCTCCCTTACTTCAGAGGAGGAGCAAATGTGCTTTACGGCATGTTTGCGACGCCTTCCGGTGCCAGAGCGCTCGCTCCGGTGCCAGAACTCTATGGTGGATTTCACCGTCAGTTAATTAGTTGATTACACAGATCTTGAAACAACAGCTATATGAGTAGGCTTACCAGATCTCCAACCGGGACAGAGTGCTAGACCTTTAGGAGAAGGAACGTGGGCAGGTGTAGCTTGTTAAACCTTAGAGCACAATCCTAGGCATGTCTACTCAGAAGCAAGCCCCACTGAACACAATGGGGCTTGCTTCTGAGTAGACATGCCTACGATTGTGTTCTAAGGTTCAACAAGCAACACCTGCCCACATTCCTTCTCCTAAAGGTCTAGCACTCTGTCCCGGTTGGAGATCTGGTAAGCCTATATATGGGGGATATATGGCCTATATGGCCTTCTAAATGCTACCTTGGCTGTATGGGAGCCACGTTTCCATAAGTAGCTTCCAGCTGGCGTAATATTTATGACCTGCCATATACCTGAGGGCTAAACTTCTGAGTCTGATATCAGTTAAGAGGGGGCCATCAATTTCATAGAAAATACTCATGAACTCAACTTCCTACCCATATGGCTGTGTAGGACACAAGCATTTAAATATAAGCCTAGCTCCCTAGGAGCCACTCATGAAAAAGTCTGTAGTAACGTTTAAAGGACTCTACAGATTCTGAATTAAAGGGAATGTTGGTATGGTTGGTAGTGACAAACTGCTTAGCAGTGATTAAGGGTGGGGATTTGTATCCAGAAGGGAAGGGAACATGTGTTCCCCAGAGACTGGTTTCTGATTTGTTAACAGAAGTTAACTGGAAGCCAGTGTTTCATCTGCCCTGGCTCCACAATGACTACAAATGATTTACCCCTAATTCTGACCACAAATCATAGTTGCCACAATTTACAAACATGTCCTTGTTCCAAACATGTTTCTCTTCAAAATACTGATCTCATACTATCAGTAATGCCACAGCCTGCCAGGGACGTCTATACGTAAGAGCCAGCTTCCAAACACAGTCCAACCTGGATCAGCACATGAAGTGATACTCAAATCCCTCCCTTTTCCTTTTGTTGTACTTGTTAGCACATGTGCCCCATGTCCCCCCCCTTTCCGCCATCTTTGCTGCTGCTGCTGCTGCTTCTAAAGTAGCTGGGTAGAGGAATTGCACTCCCAGGATTCTCCCTGTTCGGCCGGCTTAGAAGAAGCAGTGGAGGAGGAGAGGAGGTGATGGTGGCAAGCAGGGCCTCTGAGAGGAATTTCATGAGAGGGTACAAAGTTTCTTCTGGGCCCCTTCTCAAAGGGGAAGGGGGCAAAAAAGGATGGGGGGAGGGCAGCAATAGCCGGAAAAGTCTTCAACGCCCAGGTCTACCAGGCTTCCTGATGCAGCGCCCAGGTCTACCCACCTGGTAGACCTGGCCCAGCCACCATCCATGAGGCCAGCTGAGATCCCAGGAAATATCCCAGGAGCAGCAGAGCAGGGCCGGAACAAGGAAGCTGGAGAAGCACTGCCTGACTTCCAAAAAAGGAAGGGTTTCTTGAAAGTGGGGCGGTGCTTCTCCCAGCTTCCTTGTTCTGGCCCCGTCTGTTGAAACACAGAGCATCCAAGGGAGGAGGAAGCGGTACAAATGGGGACAAGATGAGATGGCCAGCGGCGTTCTTACACCCCCACCGGCCTGGCCGGCTCACCATGCACCCCCCTGTGACGTCACAAGCCCCTCCCCTTGGTCCATGACATCACAAACCCCACCCCTTTGGGGCGGGGCATCACATGAGACGGCTGCATACGTAGCTGTGCCCACCTGTTGCTCAAAACACCTTGCTACATGGGTGGGCTGGCCCTGCCAGCTTCCTTGTATGACGATGTCTGTAATACTTTAGTACTGGAGCACACATTTATTGTTTTTATTTCAATGCCAAGATATTGAGAACACATTTTTACTCACCACTACTAGGTGGCAAAAAAAGTCCATTTATATTACGAGGTTTCCTGTGATGGAAGACACAACTGATCCTCACACAACCTAAAGGCTGTGTTTCCCAGAAGCATGAGATGCTGTTGTATTTTTGCTACAGGAAAAAAAAATGGATGATTTAACATGTAATGCAGACAAAGTCTAGACAAAGTCATGGAGAGAATGCTGGAATCCATTAATCAAAACAATGAGAGAGAGACCTGAGAAGTCTGTAGAACTTACTGTAGAAGTCAAAGAAAGCTCTTGCTCTCAGATTTCTCAATAGAAACCTGCACTGATGTAAAGAGACACACATAAAACTGTGGCCTAACCAAAATTGTTTGGGTTGGTTTTTCCACTAGGTTCTGCACAGACAGAAATCAATGTGTTCACTCAGCTGCAAAACTGGTATTAGAAAAGAATCAGGTTTCTCTTCTAATACCAATATGACTGGTATTAGTATAATACTAGATTGACCTGAGATAAGCTCCAGCAGCAGCCATGGGTCAACCGGGACTTGCACCATCTCTGTAGCTGACACAAGTCTGCATTGACCAGGGAAGGTGGATCAGGCCTGGGAAGGGTTGTTTGGGGGGATATGGCGGGCATTGGCGCTGCCAATGCCACCCCCTTCTGGCCGAGTCCGGCCACCCCACCCCCATCTCTGCCACGTTCCGCCCTCCCCTGCCTTGTTCAACCCCCTCCCCGCCCTCCTCCCACCCCTGCACTGACCTGCTCCAGCGGGCCTTTTGACAACCGGTAGTGCCAGCCTTCCCGCCAACACACCTGGGCCTTGTGCTGTTGCAAAGCATTTTACAGCACTTTTGCAACAGTGCACGCTGGCAGAAAGTGTGTTCTATTGGTGCAAGCCCTCATTAGGATTGGGCTGAAATCCAAAAATATTCTGCCAGCGCAACTGCCTATTCAACATCTTGCTCAAACAGAAGCATGAGAACTGCTATTGAACATTCCTGTTGCAGCACTACATGAGCTCTTAAGTGTTTGCATAACAATACTAGTGGCTACTCTCCCTCCAATCATGGTTCTTTGAACCCAACCCATTGCTGGTCTCTGTCCTATTTGGAAAAACATTTTTTTCCCCAGTTCCCGTTACATCACTCAGTTTCTATGCCTGGAAGTCTGCATCCCTTGAAGCTAATGAACCTTTTGTAAAGGTTCATATACTATGGTTAAATATAGAAAGTGTTATAGGTTAAATATTTAGTAAGATACAAACACTGAATTAAAGAACAAATGGAGAGGTCCTTATAATTCAATGAATTCATACAGTGTTTAAAGTCTGGTAGAAGATATGGATTGTACTATATTTCTGGCCCAATCCTAGTGCACGTTATAACGCATCTTCCGGCTGTCATAAATGCAACAACGCCGGAGAGGTAAGCCGCTGCCGGAAGCAGTGAGCAGCTGGGTCTGCATGGCAATGGACTGCGGACACCCGCCGCTTCAGGTAAGACTGCGCAGGGCCCGAGAGGTAGGGAGAGGGAAGAAAAGAGCGTGGGGTGGGCGGAACGGGGAGAAGATGGGGGGAGGAGGGCAGATCGGGTCCATGAAGGGAATGGGTTCAGCAGCAGCACCCGTTGAATCCTAACCACCTTCCCACCTTCCTAACCCACCTTCCCAGCACCTTCACAGGTCAAAGCGGACTTGCGCTAGCAATATCGCTGGCACAGTTCTGAGTTGATTCACTGGGCTGGCGGGAGCTGATACTGGAGGCAGGGAACAAATGTTTCCTTACCCCGAGAAGGCCGAAACTCCCCCATGGGATTCAGCAGACACCATGTTGGCACTGCTGCATCACCATGCAAGGAGTTAGGTAGGATTGGGCTGTCTGTTGGTATCTTTAGTGATAGGTGTACGATGGCCAAAGGCAAGAGCCTCTTGAGAGTGAAAACGTGCTTCCAAAAGCACCGTGTTGGAGTGGGGTTCCGGTGGTCCAGTGATCCGAGTACCACTAGCAGTCGGCCGAAGTACCAGTGGTGGTACTAGTACCACTGGTTGAGAACCCCTGCCCTAAATGGCTATCTGATTGTTTACAAGGATACCATGACTCTTAAACATGAAAACAGGATGTCCCATTTGCTGAAGCAAAGCTGAAGGACAAACTATACATTCCTATAATAGCTCTGCTTCAAGAGAGGAGAAGGACACTTCATTGAGCTTGTCATTTTCTACCTGTATTTCCATATGTCTAAATTTGCAAAGTTGATGGGAACATCTTCCCTCTCTCCATAATGAGCACACGGTGTCACTGCCAATGGCTTTTTCACAGTGACGGAATCGACACTTTGATCCCTGAATAGGGAAGAAAGAAAGGTCTAAATCTCAAGTCTGCAATATATTCTTTCATTTGCTCTTTTCTATCCTGCCTTTCAGTAAATAGTCCCTAGGCATCTAAGAAAAGCATAAAAATATTTTAAAAAAACCAAACATTTACAATAAAATCAAATTCAACCATTTAAAACAGTAATTTTAAAAAAGACAAAAAAAATTAAAACATCCCAGCAACATTAGATACAGAAACAGGTCAGCCATCATGAAGCTTCCTGGGTGACTTTGGGCCAGTCACTATCTCTCAGTCTAACCTTCCTCACAAGGTTGTTGTGAGAACAAAAGGAGGGAAGGAGCTATGTACACCACTCTGAGGTTCTTAGAGGAAGGGCGGTATAAAAATGTGAAAAATAAATAAATAAAAAGCTTGGAGGAATAGGTGAGTCTTGAGGAACCTTTTAAGAGCCAAGAGAGACTGGGCCTCCTGAACCTTCTGAGGCAGGAAGTTCTACATCCAGGGCCTGTCCCAGAGAACTTATTTTTATTTTATTATTTATTTTTCACATTTTTATACCGCCCTTCCTCCAAGGAGCTCAGAGTGGTGTACATATTTCCTCCCCTCCTTTTTGTCCTCACAACAACCCTGTGAGGTAGGTGGGGCTGAGAGATAGTGACTGGCCCAAGGTCACCCAGGAAGCTTCGTGGCTGAGCGGGGATTTGAACCTGCATCTTCCAGGTCTAAGTCCGACTCCCAAACCACTACACCATCCTGGCTTAGGCTGCGCATGCGCTCCAAGGGTGTCTCACTCCATGTCAGCATGATGGAGAGAATCTCCTCCCCCTCGCCTCCGAAGATCTTAATGAACAGGTAGGTTGTTCCTATGGCAGCAGGCAGCCCTTAAGGTTTTGAGGGCCTCAACTGTATAGGGCTTTTTAAGGTAATGACCAGCAGACCTTGAACTGCACCCAGAAACAGATGGGAAGCCAGGGTGGTAGTAGTAGGTCATGCAGGCTGGCAGTAATAAGCTCCTCTCACACGGCTGCCATTGGCAATCAGGCTGCAGCATTCATCTTCACTTGTTGTTTTCCAATACTTTCCAGGGCCAGCCCCACCCAGACCACGTTGCAACAATCCAATCGATCTGTGACTAAATCATGGGTGGCTGGAGCATGATGCAACGTAAGCCGTTTTAGCGGGGCTGCATCGGCAGGGGGAAAGCATAGTATTGCTTACCCTGCTGACTGGGCAAAGAGGCACTTTCCCAATGGGTGCTCCTCTTATATTTAGCAGGGGGAGAGTAACTGCCCCCCTTTCACCCCAGCACAGTGTCTTTTCTAGTGGCTGTTTCCTGGTGTTCTTCTGCATTTTTTGTTTTAATTTGTGAGCCCTTTCGGGACAGGGAACCATCTAGTTATTTGGGTTTTTTTTCTTTCTGTAAACTGCTTTGTGAACGTTTTTGTTGAAAAGAGGTATATAAATATAAATATTATTGTTAACAACAACAACAACAACAACAACAACAACAACAACAACAACAACAACAACAACAACAACAACAACAATAAATAGGATTGGGCTGTTCATAAAAGTCAGTTCTATATGTTAAGCAAGCATTACTAATAATAAGAATAATAATTAATAATAGGATTCGGCTGTCCATAAAAGTCAGTTCTATATGTTAAGCAAGCATTACTGCTATGTAACATCTATTCATTTGAACTGAGTGGAGCTTATATAGTAACAATACCTGATTGTATCCTACTGGATACAATACACATCCATTAACGCCCATCTGGAGATGCCCTACGGGTACAATGAAATGTGGGTTTCTGCTGATACATACCAAAACTTCTCAATGCTATACCTTCTGAATAATGCTGTAACTGGTATATCTAGGTAAAGGTAAAGGTATTCTTTGACAATTAAGTCCAGTCGTGTCCGACTGTAGGGAGCGGTGCTCATCTCTGTTTCAAAGCCGAAGAGCCAGTGCTGTCCGAAGACGTTTCCATGGTCATGTGGCCGGCATGACTCAACACCAAGGCGCATGGAACACAGTTACCGTCCCGCTAACGCGGTACCTATTAATCTACTTGCAATTTCTTGCTTTCGAACTGCTAGGTTGGCAGGAACCGTTGCACGGATTCGAACTGCTGACCTTTCAATCGACAGCTCATGGTTCAGTGGTTTAACCCACTGCGCCACCCGCTGGCTCAGTATATCTAAGGTAAAAAGGTAAAGGTGACCCCTGACAATTAAGTCCAGTCATGTCTGACTCTAGGGTGTGGTGCTCATCCCCATTTCAAAGCCGAAGAGCCAGCGTTGTCCGAAGACGCCTCCGTGGTCATGTGGCCGGCATGACTCTCCTTGCCGCGTAGCATGCGGCTGGAACACGGAGCGCTGTTTACCTTCCCGCAAGCGGTACCTATTTATCTACTCACATTAACATGCTTTGGAACTGCTAGGTTGGCAGGAGCTGGCCAAGCAACGAGAGCTCACCCCGTCGCGGATTCGAACTGCTGACCTTTCGATCGACAGCTCATGGTTCAGCGGTTTAACCCACTGCGCCACCCGCTGGTATATCTAGTGCAACTTAAATAAGAGAGGAAATCAACCCCATACTAGTTTTAATTTAAGAAACTATGCAGTAGTAGATGAATAGATTTTTCTGGCTAATACACAGCTTGACTTTTTATTCAATCTATTTATTACAGTTCAAAGGAACCCAAGATTGTGGTGTGTGAAATGTCCTTCAAGAATGTTATGGATAATAATCTGAGAGGGGGGCTTTCCTGGGAATTTTTGCTAGGCATTGGTATTAAGGATGAGAACTAGTAAGTAAGGTGGTTAATCTTCCCACTAATTTTTATCACCATTCTCACGAATCCTTTTCTGATTTCAGTATAAGTTCAGAGATAAACAAGGAGGCAACTCCTCCTCATCATCATCATCACCACCATCATCATCATGGTTTCATTTCCTAGTATTAGTCAATGACACAGATATTAGGTCACAGACTCTGTGTGTGTGCACGCACACGTATGTACAGATTATCTGTACATATATACATCATTATATATATGAGGCATCCCTAGCGCATGTGCTTTTACACTGCACTTGGTATAATGACCTCCGTCAAAACATCCTCAATTCTTTGTTGGTATATTTGCAAGGGAGGTCTGATTCTGATATCATCCTGATCTTACTTTCTTCCACCAACAAATGGACCATCAACCAGTTAGCTATTTTTTTTTCAACTAACCATGGAACGTAGTGTGGCTATAGTGACCAACATTATGAAACCTAGGTAAAAGGATTGTTAAGTGTTTGTTTTGTTATGCCTCCCTTTTTCTCATGCTTTTTTTTGTTTTTTGTTTTGCTTGTTTATTGTGTATTATCATTAATACTCTTTGTGTTTTATGTTTTGTTTTTGTTATGTTGTGCCAATAAAGGTTTATTCATTGATTGATTGATTAACTGATTGATTGATATATGAGGCAAATTGAGGTACAGTTTCATAATTAACATTTATAAAACTGATATAGAACTTACACCCCCCCCCCAAATGAGCACACAAGACAACGCGTTATGGAGGAAATGGTCACTTTATTTATTATTTACAAGACCTGCAGAAGCAAACTAAGGGGAGCTAAACCACCCCCCGCGGCGTACGAGATCTATTTAGGGGAAATGCGGATAGCCATCTACCTCCCCTTGAGCGCTTTTGGCATCGAAAATCCTGGCTCCAGGCCCCTTCGGTCTCTGCCCAAGGGGGCCTATCACAGCCAACCCCGTAGGATTGAGTCAGCGGAGCAGTTTGGAACCCATACTGGCAAGGCCATTGATGAGCCTCACTTGCTCCAGTCAAGGGGCTTGCCAACCAGCCTCACCGACCCGGGTAATCGTCGTTATGAGCGGTATTGGCTCGCCTCCTGACCTTGCCGGGCTCAGAATGCACGCCGAGACCCTATACCTACCTACCCATTCCCGCACGCCACCTGCCAGGTGACCAGCTGACTAACTAACCCGCTCCCAAGGACACAGTCTGAGGTAGGTGAAAAAACCTCCAATTCGCTTGTCAATTTGATTGAAGGCCAAAAATTCCTACCTGGCCCCCAACGGGCGACCAGCTAATCCCAAACTATGCCAAGGGAGGGCGGGAATGGGTTGCGAGCCAAGCGGCAACTCAGGAGCCGAACGGTGCGGCCGGCTCCTCAGTCACCACCCCGCGCACGTAATTTGCCAAGCCAATCATGGCTCGGCAACCACGTGTTGCCCCGTGCGCCCGTGGGGGGGCAGTGTAAAGCCTCCGAAGCGCTATACGCACTTCAGAGCAATTCTAATGAACTGAGCCCTTTTTACATGTTTTTGAGTTTCTCCTCTGAGAGAACAATGACTCCTTGCTCGTCTTAGAAGGACTTCAACCTCTTGATAACCCTGAGATCAAGTTTGCAAATGCTGCATTCTTATGGAGGTAAGGGTTACAAGCCATAAGCAACCTCCTGGTTTTAGAGGTTTTAGAAGTGGGTTTTCTCTGTGCCAGGTGCAAGGGAGTGACAACGGGAAACAGGTTATCTTGTTGTCTTGTGCTCCTTGAGGCATCTGGTGGGGCCACTGTGTGATACAGGAAGCTGGACTAGATGGGCTTTTGGCCTGATCCAGCAGGGCTCTTCTTATGTTCTTATGCTTATGCTTATGCTCTCTCTCTCTCTCTCTCTCTCTCTCTCTCTCTCTCTCTCTCTCTCTCTCTCTCTCTCTCTCTCTCTCTCTGTCTAGCTGAAATGGGCTGCTGGAAGTGGAAGCTCAGCTATCTCAACTCAGACAAGTGAAAGTGAGTTAGAGTGTCTGCCAATGCCTGATCATGTAAGTGAAGAATCTTACTTTACAGTGATCTTTAATGTGTCACCCTAAATGTGCTCCAGTATAGATATTTATTTTTCGCTCCTTTTTGAGGCAGGGACTTACTAAGGGGCAGCCCAATCCTAACTAAATCCCCAAATGGTGATGCAGCAGCGCCGACATGGCTTCTGCTGTATCTCATGGGGGATTTATGGCTGCTGGAGGTCTCCTTGGGGTAAGGGGACATTTGTCTCCTTGCGCCGGGGTAAGCCCCAGTATCCACTATGGGGCAACTCGGACTTGCGGCAGCCCAATCGCTGGTGCAAGTTCACGTTTACACAGGAAGACGGATCAGACGCGGGAAGAAGGGTCAGAATTCGATGTGCACTGCCACTGAATCTACCCCCTCCTGGGCCTGGTCTGCCCTCCTCCCTGTCCCCGCCCCATTCTGCCCACCTGCCCCCCATTACACTCCTCCTCACCCCGTTCCACCTGCTGCTTCCGCCGCCGCAACCCACAGCATAAAATAGCATAGGCATGTGGCTGGCATAAGATTGGGCCATAAATCAGGCAAATTTATGCCAGCCTACCTTTATATAATTCTACCCTTTATCACTAAATAAGTCTAATTCCAAACTAACCCAGCTTTGCTCTTGAAGTTCTGTGTAGATTACATGCACCTCAAAGGTTATCTTTTTTTTTTTCTATTAGAGGCATATAACCTCCAAAATATTCACAGGGACACGTTTTTTTTTAAAGGGCATTTCAAAAATTATAATTTTTTTTAAAGGGCATTTTTAAATTATGACTTTGCATAATGTGTTTCTCCATGAAGAGCAATATATTGTCACAGCAATTAATGGCTGCTGACACTGGCTTAAACCTGAGGGATGTTTCATACAGGAGAACTAACGACAAAGATGGTTTCCTAAAGCTGGGGAATCTCTCTTCAGTGTGTTGACTGAAATGACCATCGGAACATGGAGAAGGTGAGCACCCTTCCGGCTGAGGAGGGAAGGCTGAGAAATAGCAAAAAGTGGTTTTCCTATGTCATATTTACAAATCTGTGAGCAGAGCAAGGGGAATCAGATGCTTCGAGGAAAATCAGAGGAAAGCAGTCTGTGGAAGCTCTCCCAAGGCTGGACTCCGCTGGACTCAATGGCAACTAGAGAATCGGTCTTGAAAACACCTGCCCAGGCTGCTATAGGGGGCAACTTCTGCTTGCGGCAGAAGTGCCTGCTTGCTTTCCATTTGAGTATTATACCGCAAATATTACAAAAACACTGTAATTAAACTCAATCCTAACCCTAGAACTTGTCGCGGCCTGGGGGACTGCGTGACACTATAGTCGATGCAAGCAGTTATAAATTGTGCAGTATTTACCTTTACACAGGTTGAATAAAAATCGAAAAAGCAGTCATCCCCAGCTTCCGCCATGGTCACCTCTTGTGCTTCTACTCCACCTGCCTTTAGAAAGGTCTCAATGCAAATGTAAGAACTATCAAAGGAAGAACATTCCCTTTTGTTCTGAATACGGAGGCGTTCAAGATCTAAGTTCTATTTCCTCTTAAAGGGAGACCTCTGGTTGAAAGTTTTATTCAAAAATCTACTTATACTAATGGTAAAACAGACGGTACCTTCTCCAGGTTTGTTGAAGTGCTCACAAAATTGAAAGTGGTTGCTAGACAGTGCGCAAATTCAAACTTCCAGAATTTCTGTCATTGTTACCTTAGTTCTTATGACATCATCACAAAGGACACCATACGCTTATTTTCATCGCTCCTATGTGTTTTAAAACAGGAAGAGTAGAGCTATTTCCATGTAGTCTTTTACTCCAGTCAACACTTGTAGTACCGGAGTGACATCAACAGCAGCCAACAGGAGCAAGTCGGAAAACATAGCCATGCCCTAGAAGGACGTGTAATGTCTGACCTATGAGCCATCTCTTCTGAATGGGGTTGGACTACTGTCAGCTGTGTGTTACAGACAGGAGGTCACTGCCAGCAGCATTGCTTCGGGCAGCCCATTCTTTGGGCATCCCCCTTTCTTTTTTACTCTTTGGTGGAATGGTTAAGGTGGAGGAGTTGGTTTGCTCTTGTTGGCTGACCAACATTTCTCTCCTTTAAGCCTGATCCAAGAACGTGTGTGACGGAGAGGTGGAAGGTGAAATAGGGCAGGAGAGAATGATTGGAAAATGATCATCTGATGACCTCTCTCTCTCTCTCTCTCTCTCTCTCTCTCTCTCTCTCGCGTGCGTGTGTGTTGCAATATAGTTTGACTGATGAAAGGAAGTAATGGTTGAGAAATGGAGCTTAGTGGTTTGTCTTATGTGTTCAGGGAGAGGAACCTGGAGGGCATATTGAGGGCGAGGCAGATACGACAGTGGGAGTTGGACATGCCACTCCAGAAGAACAGACTTCAGATACATCACACTTAGAGCGCAATTCAATCCTACTTACGCCACCGTTGTAACCAGCGGCACAGCGAAAACAGGAGGCCCCAGAACGGAAAGGGGATTCAAATCCCCTCCAAAAGGGGAATTCAAAGGGGATTTGAATCCCCTTTCCATTCTGGGGCCTCCCATTTTCGCTGCGTTGCTGGTTACAACGGTGGCATAAGTAGGATTGGATTGTGCCCTTATTCTCCCTTCTGGTCCTTCTTCCAACCTGGGTTTTCTTGGGTATCTACGTATTATGCCTCCTGGTTTGAAGGTGCTGCTGCGAAGTGTCTAGTCAGTAAATGGAAAAACCTGAGCCATCCAAAGTCTTATCCTAGTTGAGCATGCCAACCTAGCTTGTGTCACAAAGACCTGCCTGGACGCAGCAGAAGGGGTTAGCCTCCCTAGCTTTGCTTTCCAGCTTTCTGTATCTTGCAGCAGGTCCATCCACAGGGTCAGGGACGAGGAGTCGCAGTGATCTACCATGATTCCATCCCGCTATCCAGATGCCCCATTCACTTTTTGAGTGTGCTGGGTCTTCAAGACATGATTGGGATTTGCTTCTATACCAATTACTGCACCACAGTTTCCCTGCCTGAGCTGGTGAAGATGGTCACAGACATGGCATTGGTTTCCCCTCAGCTAGTTGTCCTAGGGAACTTGAATGTCATACTGATACCCCTTCAAGCAGAAGCAGCTCAGGATGTCATGGCCCCCAGGGGCCTACCTGAATTAATAGTGGACCCCATGCGTGTAGAAGGGCATACTCTGGACCCAGTATCTGCTTGACTGGACGCAAATAATCTGTGGTTGCCAGAGTTCATGATTACTCCCTTCTTATGGTCAGATCACTGTCTGGTAGGGTTTAGACTTACTGTGAGCTCAGTTCTCCACAGGGATGGAGGACTACTCAGAATGGTCCACCCCTAGAGTCTAATGGATCCATAATTGGTCTCCATAAGACTCTTGGAGATTTTCCACTTGCTGGGACTGGTGATTCTTGTTAAGGCCTGGTTGACCTCTGCAGTGAAGAAATGACTCAAGTGGTTGATATAGCAGTTCCTAAATGCCCTCTCTGGCTTGGTCGAGCCCAAGAAACTCCCAGAGAGCTGAGGGTAATGGAACAGCTTGGACGATGGCTTCAGCAATGCCAGACAAAGATTTGCAAGGAATCTGACCAAATATATACTAGAGCAGAGGTTCCCAAGCTGTGGTGCGCATGCCACAAGTGGTACGCGGCAGGCTGGTCCTTATTTGGTTTTCTGATCTTCCCTCCGTCTTGCAATTCAGTGTTGCTCTGGTCTCGCCTGTGGAAGGTGATCCCCGAGGCCTCATCTGGGACAGCAGTAATTAGCTGCTAGGAACAGTAATCAGCTGCCAGATATCTCATCTGCCGTTCTGTATTGTTCCATATTGCTTCCAGTATATACAGCATTGAACCACTAGGTGGCACAGGCAAAAAAGAGCAGGCAAGATCAAGCAGGCAAGCCTTTTATTTCCTCTCTTTTATTTTTATTTTATTTCTATATTTGAGCAAGCTGCTCAAATTGCTGTATTTGAGCTGTATCTGAGCAAGCTGCTGCTTATGCTGCTTGCTCATATCTGTAGAGAATCAATTGCGGGCGGTTGGGGCGGTCGCGGGGGTGTGTGTTCCTGCCGCAGGATAAATTGCCTCCTCCACCGCTGGATCCTCTTCGTGCAGTCGTTCTCGGCTACACATTTGGCCCTCTTGGCCCCGAGGGGCGCTGTTTGGCTCCAAAAAGGGGTCGAAAAGCGCTGGGTTTTTTTCTGCGCTATAGCGGTGCGCGAAGATGACGTTACGCCCCCCAGGGGCGGGGCGTGTGGCGTCTCGTGGGGGGCATATGGCATCCCGTGGGGGGTGTCGTGGCGGCGCGGGGGGGTGGGTGTAGGACCGCTACTGCTATCCCCATCTTTATAAAATTGTTAAAAATCTACTTGTTCCACCAGCCTTTTATTGTTGATGATTACTGCACTGTTGTTGCATGTACTAACTATGCTATGTACCATAATTTTGATTTCCACTTGATTGTTCTTATATTGTGAGCCACCCTGGGACTATATGGTGAAGAGCCAAATATCAATATAATAAATAAATAGTAACATCAAGCCAGAATAATGCAATTATTACTCACATAATTATCTTAAGCACAGAACTGGAAATGGGAGTGATAAGACCATCACGATCTACCCACTACTCACCTCAATGGCTTCCTGCCTTGAACTTTAAATACAGTATATACCTGGCTCCTAGGTTGGCTTCTTGAAATAACGACTGACTGACTGACCTCTCTGTCTCCAAAGACTGTAGTGAGTGGGATGTGGCAGAAACTGGGCAGTATTCAGAGCTAGAAAGGTCAATAGTGTTGCCAGTAAGTGTTTCTGTGTCGACTTTGTGGTGGAACATGGGTCAAAAAAGGGTGGGGATGTGGAATGTTGCCTTGTATTTTGTCTCTCTGATCAGTCTGTAGTTTTCTAGTTTATCACAGTCATTTGCTTGTTCATTATTTTGCAGCTGTTTAAACGGTATGAACTGGTTCAACTTCTCTGGATAATGGCAGAGTGTCTTCTGTCTGTTCCACCGCTGTTAGAAATTCAGCTGACAAGTACATGGGAAAGGACCTTCCCAGACACCTAGTGGTGCCCAGACTCTGGGACTCCCTTGCCCAGGAGATCCATCTAGCCTTCTTTCTGATTTTGACACCAGGTAAAAGCTATTCTTGCCCCCTTATAACTGTAATATTACTGACCCCTTATTACCATGATGGTGGCTACTTCCTCCCTGTGATTCACCATTTGAGTCCTAATGACCTTGTCGTGAAACCCCGTAAACCAGGGTGTTCTGAAATGCCCACTGGTCAAAGCACAAACTCTTTTGTGAACCTTTTGTTGTTGTTGTTGTTGTTGTTGAAAAGCTGTATATAAATATTCTTAATAACATTCTAAAGCTTTCATGGCCAGCTATCAATTGACAATGTTTAAGGAATACGGGAATTAAAGCCATGTAGTAAAAGAATCTTGAACTTTAATTGGAATAAAAATCACATTAAAATCCAAGGAACTGAGCCCAACGTTTCGTTCCAGCCCCGTGGAACCTCTTCATAGGAATCTTGAAAGATCATAGATGGTGCTGTCCTCAATTCATCATAGTAAATTTAAACCAAAAAACGCAGGGAAACCCCAGCGGTCTTCACTCTCCCTTTCTTTCCATGCTGGATAGTTCTGCTGTTACAGTGTCAGTGTCAGTTACAGTTCGTTCTACTGCTGCAGTGTCAGTTGCAGTATCTCCACTGTCAGTCACCTCGGATTCCATTCCCCCTCCCAAGTCTGATTTCCCATGTAGGACAGGCAACCAAATCCGATTCGTGAATGTCAAGTCTTGCTGACGATTCATCAGTGTTCCCATTCGTTTTTTACTTATTTCTAGAGCTTCCAGGTGGCGTAGTATTTTAAAATTGCTTTCCCTTTGCAGGCACACCGTTTTATCAAATTGGATCGTGTGCTTTTCTTTCAATGCATGTTCGGCAATTGAAGATTGATCCGGATGATTCAGCCTGAGAGATCGCTCGTGTTCCGCCACTCTTGTTTTTATAGCTCTACTCGTCATCCCGATGTAACATTTATGACATTCACAAGTCATTGAACTATCCAGCATGGAAAGAAAGGGAGAGTGAAGACCGCTGGGGTTTCCCTGCGTTTTTTGGTTTAAATTTACTATGATGAATTGAGGACAGCACCATCTATGATCTTTCAAGATTCCTATGAAGAGGTTCCACGGGGCTGGAACGAAACGTTGGGCTCAGTTCCTTGGATTTTAATGTGATTTTTATTCCAATTAAAGTTCAAGATTCTTTTACTACATGGCTTTAATTCCCGTATTCCTTAAACATTGTCAATTCTTAATAACATTAAGAATAATGTTACGCCTCTGCTCCGTGAATTGCTTTGGCTTTCAGTGTTTCCTGGTACAATTCAAGGTGCTCTTCATTATTACCTAAAAAGCCCTGCATGGCTTGGGGCCTGGGTA
Organism: Plestiodon gilberti rubricaudatus; assembly: GCA_026170595.1. NCBI lineage: Eukaryota > Metazoa > Chordata > Lepidosauria > Squamata > Scincidae > Plestiodon > Plestiodon gilberti. The sequence goes on along the minus strand of JANXHW010000005.1, from coordinate 158,222,001 downwards.
CCCAAAGGACTATCTCTTCTACACTCCGTGGTCATCATCAGAAACCCTATTTCATGTTGCACTGCTGACTGAGGTGCAGCTGGTGGGGATGTGGGACAGGGCCTTTTCAGTGGCAGCTCCCCAGTGATGGAACACTCTCCCCCAGGAAGCCCAGCAGGCCCCTATGCTTTTCTTTCAGTTGGCTTTCTGTTGAATGCTTTGATTTTTTAGTGCTTGTTTTTGTTTGATTCTTTAATTATTCTGCGCTTTTTTTGTTTGCTTGCCTCTGTTTTGGTTGCTTTTGATTAATTAGATTTTTTTTACTGTTTTTAAATTGTTTTATATTGTGGATTGTAAGCTGCCTTGGTGTTTCCCAAAAGACAACATAGAAATATTTTAAAATATTACACATCCATAGGCAATTCAAACAAACAAGCCAAATAAACATCTCCTCTCCTAAACCGCTATAAGCCACAGAGGGGAAAAAAAAAAGTGTGTACTTCAATTTCCCCCCCTTCTCTATGGATAACAGCAACTGCAGCAGGCAGATGGGGGGGGGGGGAAGAAGAGATTTAAGTTTGGGAAATGGCATGAGGAAAGGGTTAAAAAATCATTCCCTCAGTGCAATGGCCTTGATCCAAATGGGGAGGGGCTTCAGGTGCTTTTTGTGAAAGTAAAAGACATGGAGGAGATCTAATCACACAGATCTTTCCTCTTTTCCCACATTGTGTGTAACTTGGCCATAGGTGAACCATTAACGTGCTTAGAAGGATATTTCCCCATGATTTCCATATCGTTTGTGGGGATAACGTTTTGTAATCTAAAAAAGGCATGACAACCAGCCTACCACCAGCTACAACCATTTCCAGCTACAACTATTCAAATTGCTTCTTCAAATTTATAAGGCCTGTTTACCCTAAAAGCTCTTGGAGTTGACTGGCACCAGATGTTCCTTCCATAAATAAAACCACGAAGATGTCACCTAAAAGAGGATACGAGTTGATATTTTTAATTTTAAAATATATCCATATTTGTGACTATTAAATGCATATATTTAATCAATAAGTACACTTTAGGCAACCTTGATGTAATTCAGTCCAATGTGTGATTAAAGGGCACACTTTTATAATAAATGAATAAGTTCATAGTTACAGAGTTTTACACACACACACACCAGAATCCTATCCAACTTCCCCCACTGGTGCAGCCAGCGGTGCAGCGAGAACGGGAGGCCCCAAAACAGAAAAGGGATTCGAATCCCCTCCAAAGGGGGATTCAAAGGGGATTTAAATTGCCCCTCCCCTCCAAAGACTCCCACCCTGCACTCCCCTGCTGGTTACACTGATGGGGGACATTGGATAGGACTGTGCTGTCTATTACACACACACACACACACACACACACACACACACAGGGGCATGCACTACCTGTAGTCTAGAGAACATAGCATAAGAATGGCAGGTGGTTGGGTTATCGCAAGTGTCAATTTGCATGTGAATTTCATGAGGGTTTTTTTTTTCTTAGAGAAGAAAAAAATGTCATTTGAAGCAGCCCACAGTTCTGTAAAAATGCTTGCAATGCTAGTGCAGGGGAAAATATCAGTGTTAATTAAATAGGGCGGCATCCACAGTTTCCTTTTCTCCAAAAAAGTCCTTATTCTAGTCTAGAGGAAGAGTTCTTGTTCTGGAGGAAGGGAAATGCCACATATTTAAACTCTGGTGGTATACCAAGACAGTCACTAGTTTCCAGTGCCTGCTCCTGTTAAGTCATGCTCCCCATCTTTGCTTCTGTTGCCTTGTTCAATGTTATGCAAGTTGCTAGAATTGTCATTCTTCAGCGTTCAGATGTGTTCGTATATACACACCCAAAGCAACTGGCCTTAGTGGCCTATAATTAAAAGTTACCTCTCAGAACAGGGAGCCTCCAGTGGTGGCAATGCATGCACATGCATTGGATAGTCCGTGCTAGTTGCTTTCAAGGCTCAAGCCGACCCCCCGACCCCCCGTTTCTATTCATCTGTCCAGGGCTCCTAACGAAGAAAAGGCCGCTGCTTGAGCCTGTGTACAGCGGTGCCCTTCCTTCCTTCCTTCCTTCCTGCATTTTCGAGAACCTATTGTCTCAGCAGCACCAGTGCACCTCTGGGGAGAAAAAGTCAAAAAGGTGCTGGCTGCCTGCCTGCGTCGTGCGAACCTCTTGCTTGACCAGCATCTCCAGCTGCTTCTGGGGGAGCTCGACGGGCTGGTGGCTCTTGGCAGCCCTCTGAACTACATTTCCCAGCAGTCCTTTCAGCCCAGGCCCGCTCTCATTGCCGCCGGGGGAGGCCGCCTCTGAGCTGCGGAGACGCTGCTGCCGCCACCACCAGCGAGGGCTGCCTGCTTCGGAGCGGGAGGGAGGCGCGCGGCTCTCGACCCGGGGGGGAGGAGGAGGAGGAGGGGGGGCCATGAGCCGCCTGGGCTCGGTGCAGCAGAAGGTGCCCTGCTTGTTCGTGCCTCAGGTGAAGGAGGAGCCCTCGGCCAAGCGCCAGCGCCAGGTATGCGGCGGCAGGTGGTGGTGGTGGTCGGGATGCCTCCCTGCAGGCAGCAGGGATGCCCTGGACTGGAGGCTGCTGCTGCAGCGGAAGAGGCAGCAGAGGGAGCCGCCTTGCAGACCGAGCACGCGGCGCCCGCTCCCTCCGCTGAAGGGGCTTTTGTTCCAAGAGGAGCCCCGGCTGGCAGCTGGGACCGTCAGGCTGTGGCGGAAGGAGATGGCCTGCCGAGCCTCCCCCCCTTCCCCGTTTGCCTTTCCTCCCCCCTCCCTCTGCTCGTTTTGCGAGGGCACCGCCAGAGCCGAAGCCTCGCAGAACGAGGAGGAGGAGGAGCAGCTCCTCGCGTGGTCAGAAAGGCCACGTGACGATCCGCACACACGTTGCCTGTGTGCTCTGCACTGCGGACAAGCGTGTGAAGCGTCTTCTTTCCCGGCCGGGAAAGGAAAAAGTGACAAGCAGCCGCAGCCGATCTCTGCTGCCCCTTGCTTGGTGGAGTGTGCGAAGAGGTTTGCAGGAAGAATGTAGCCTAAATAATCAATCCCCTTGTCTCCTTTTTCCAGGATAAAGGATTTATAGGTAAAAAAGCCATGTAAAATACTTTTTAAAAAACTAAAATTTGCATTAAAAACATCAAAATTCACGATACTTAAAAGATATTAAGAATAGCATCAGTGAATAAAAGTTATTAAAATACGGATTAGGTACAAGGAGCGACGTTTCGTCCTACTCCTAGGACACTGACTAGGTCTGGGCAGTGTGGCTGCAAATGTCAAAAAGGCCCCTTGTCTCCGTCTTCAAGAGAGGAACACAGTGCAAGAAGCACGTCTTGTTTTGTGTTTGTTTACCAATACGGACTAGTGCTCTGTAGTTTCTCTTCTACGTTTTCATTTGACTGCCTATATAGATTAGTTCTCTGGACTGATGGTGGAGCTGGACGCTTTAGTGATGGTGCCACCCCATCAGATATATTTTCAAATTCAGACTCCACATCATAACTATTATCCACCACTGGTAGATTTGCCTATTTGAACTGTATTCTGGGAAACCATTTAAAAGTAGCCTTAACCCTAAGCGATTGTCACTAGAAAGCCTTTATATATCTTACTCTATATATATCAGGGGTGGCCAAACTTGATCAATGTAAGAGCCGCATACGATAAACTTCAGATGTTTGAGAGCCGCAATATTTCAGAAGCATTTAAATTCTTAAATATATTTGCTCACCATGAACTTTAAACTTATGTTTTAATCCAGCGGACTCTCAGTTTATACCTGGTCAATCATTATAAAGCTTGAAAACTTCTTCTTTACCTTTTTATATATCAATTGTAATGCAAAACGGAACTTGGCCAACGTATTTCTGAGAGCCGCACATTATATGTCAAAGAGGGAGTTTGGCCACCCCTGCTATATACCTTACTCTTTGTACACTTAATGAAGAGTGAACTTGGTTTGCTATTGAAGCAAACAAGTTAAATCAGGGCAAGTAATGAGAGTGCAACAATCTTTAACAATGTTACCCCTATGATGTTAGAGCAATAAACCCTGTAGTACTTACCATTCTTTTGTTGGCGATGTGGCTTCTCATTTCAAACTGAAGCCTGAGAGCAACTGTTGTTTCCTTGATAAATGATGCATGGAATCTTTGTTGCCATGGTTATGCTATCTTTGAAAATTCCATAGCACTTGGACTGAAGTCCTTAAAACTGGAGAAGCAGGTCGCACTCCCACAGTGGCAATGTTACAACACCCCCATGGGGGGGGGGGGCGTGACGTCATTCTTGCGTGCTGCGGCGCAGCTTGGAACACACACACACCCCGCCATTTTAGAAGGCTTTTCGGAGCCAAACGGCTCCAGGGCGGGTGGGTGGGCCCAATAAACAGCAGACGCAGCGTCTGACACCATCCAGGTACACCCCCGTGCGCCCGCCGCCTGCTGGGGCCCCAGGCCCCCCCGCCCCTACCCTGATGACGCTTCTGCAATTGCTCCAGCCTCTGAAAATGATTTCTTAGAAACTAAAGTGGCATGAGATAGTCCTGTTCTCCCCCCCCTTTGTTGAATAACTATTCAGGATTGTACAGTGCCACAAAATAGCCTGTTTTCTTAAGGTATTATTAAGAACAATGGATGCTAATTTTTGTTTTGTTTTTAATATCCCTGATAATTTGCTAGTTCTTGCCTTGAAGTAAAACTGTACTTTCAAAACAGTTTACAATGATGGTTTTCTTCTCAGCCCTTTAAGGTGTTGGCCACTGAAACGATTAATCCGAAGGCATTAGATGCAAATATATACAGTGCAGTACCCACTGAAAAGGTCGATGGAACTTGCTGTTATGTAACTACACACAAAGGTAATGTAGGAGAACTGCCCCAGATGTTTGGGGTGAAACGTTAAGTTTGTTTTAACATCTTGTTTATTTAATAAATAGTTTTATAAACGACGGAGTTTACCCGGTGATATGCAGATTTTTAATTCGGAGATTTGGTCGCGTCGTGATAACCTACGAACGTATTTAGAAGAACTGTATTTGTTCATTTTATTTCTATCCCGCTTTCTCTCGAAGGGTCCCTGGGCTCTCTAGGTTAGTGAAGCTTGCACAAGAACTTGGGTTGTCATGCCAGAAGAGGGTTAGGCAATATGTTACTGTAAAGTCATGAATGGTGTAGTGGTTTGGGAGTCGGACTTAGACCTGGAAGATCCAGGTTCAAATCCCCGCTCAGCCACGAAGCTTCCTGGGTGACCTTGGGCCAGTCACTATCTCTCAGCCCCACCTACCTCACAGGGTTGTTGTGAGGACAAAAAGGAGGGGAGGAAATATGTACACCACTCTGAGCTCCTTGGAGGAAGGGTGGTATAAAAATGTGAAAAATAAATAAATAAATTATACAAGAAACTCAAACAGGTGATCCAAGCAACAGCCTGTTATTTAATACTAGCTAGCAGGGGCTTGAAGCTACACAGGATCCATTGGGCTTTAGAGATGAGAGGTAAACATACGATGTCCCAAAGCTAGAATACTCCCAAGCCAGTGTCCCTAAACATCTTGATGCTGGTGCCTTGGTTATCTGAAATGTATACAGTAAGTCCTTGCTTACAGTCACTTTGCTTTAACATCATCCTCCATGGCTGCAGCTACTTCCGGGTTGCGCCAGACTCGTGACCCACTTCCTGGTCCTCTTTTTGCCCCAGAATGCCTTGCAAGTAGCTTCTGCAAGGCATTCTGAGGCGAGAACAAAAGCCAAGGAAGTGGGTTGCGGTCCCTCGCAACCCAGAAGTGGATTTGCAGCGTGTTGTGAGCCCACCAAAACTCCCTGGAGCATCACTGAGCCCGCTGGTGAAAATAGGCTCGTTATATGTTGTTTCACTTAACATCACAGTTTCCAGGAACCTATCTACGATGTTAAGCGAGGTCTTGCTTTATTTCTTACCCTGCACAAGGTTACTTTCTAGCATTCAAAAGTACCATTCTAATTCTGATCTATATATATTTTTTGCTATTGCATAACTTGATTGTCAAACTTAATATTGCTGGAACAGAGACAAGAGGCTTGTCTCTCTTGAGATGGTGGGAAGTTTGGGACATTCAGTAATAGTTCAAACCACGTCCCCCCTAAACTGCAGCTGTTTGGTGATTAAAGTGAAGATCAGCAGCAGTCTCGTACTGTTGTTCCCAACAACTTCAATTCTCTGTTGAACCACAGTTTGTATCTTTTTAAATGATTGTGATAATCCACTGATAGTACTGTTGCTGTGCAAAACTATGTTATTATGTGTCGAGGGAGAAAATGTTAGGATTATTAGATCAGACTTTTTGGAAATAACCAGTAAGTATTCATAGACTACGAACTGCATTTGTCTTATATCTGGAAAATCTGTAGATCACAACAGAATAAAAGGCGGTGCTTAGAGTTTGATAATTAGTAATTGCCTTTAGCAACTAAGATTGTATTAAATACATCATTACAGAGTTTAGTGGGTGAAGTTTGAGCACATGTTTTTGAGCATATGTTTTACTCTGCTATAAATCAGTGGGACAAAAGTGCATAACTCTGGTCAGATTATGGTCCAAACTTTTATAATTTTTAGGTGTTTGTATGATTTATTAGCTGGAATTTGTAGTTCATCCCATTTCTTCTGTGCATAAGTACTACCGTGTTTTCCCGAAAATAAGACCTCCCCCGAAACTAAGGCCTCCCCTCATTTTTCCTTCATTTTAGTTGGTGCATAAAAATATAAGACCTCCCTGAAAATAAGACCTAGCGTTGCTGGGAGGGAGTACTACTGGGGAGTCCTGCTGAATTACAGGGCCATCAGCTCCGTTAAGCCCCTGTCTGTAGAGATCTCCGCTGGGAGGGAAAGGGGCTCTGAGCACCGAGCGCCGATTAAGCAAGAAGAGAGCGGCTGTGCCTCTTGCAGCTGCTGCTGCTTTTGCCGCCGCCGCAGACACCCCGGTGATCCTTGCAAGCGGGCGAATCAGCTGGTCAGCTGAGCTGTTACGATCCCCGCTGGGAGGAAAGTGGCTCTGAGTGCCGAGCTTTATCGGCGCTCTGCCTCCTGCAGCTGCTGCTGCCTTGCAAGAGCGCAAATTTCTCTCCTCATGCATGTGCAGCAGCATTGGAAAACAGCGTGGAGAGCAGCAAGGAGTAAACAGCCTCAACGGCTCCAGCTGAGTTCAGGAAAAAAACAAAGCAGGCAAGGATGAAGTCTTTTGTCCTCCGAGGGGGTGGGGAGATGGGCAGGTGACCCGAGGCTGCAGCAAGCTCCCGCCACAGCGGCAGCGTCGCTGGGCTCCTGCCTCCTGCTTTTACCGGTACCCCACCAACAGTACTTTGAACAAGGAGTTCCACACTATTTCTGTAGTGTTCTTTTTACTGTGTGATTGTGCTGTAAAATGGTACATATGGACATCGCTGCTTCCCGTCCCTGCTCTCCTCTCACTGCCGCTCAGCCGGCCAGCACAGCTGAGAAAGCAATTCAAGTCACAGTGTACTGTTACCATAGCAGTTAACATCTTCACAACTGTAGATACCATACCGACACAGGAGAGGCATGGTGGCTTGCATAATGACTTGCCTTAAGGCTGACTTAATGCCTCTCCTGTATCTGCACAACAAAGGAAAATGGCAGAGATAAGGTTTCATTGAGGTGAGAGGAGGGTTGATACCATATGCAGCATTTTAGCTGCTGTGAAATCATCCTCTGATCTGAAGGTTTCATTGAGGTGAGGTGACATTATGATGACATTCCAGAAGATGATGTGGTTGTTTTTGAATAAATGTAAATTGTGGTACAAAAACATTGTGGTACAAAAACATTGTGGTACAAATTGTGGTACAAAAAGGATTTGCGTGATTTTTGCTGGCACTCCTAAGACCTCCCTGAAAATAAAACCTCCCACATTTTTAGGGCCAAAATTAATATAAGACACTGTCATATTTTCGGGGAAACAGGGTAAGAGCATGTGACAATCCATTCACAGCGGAATCCTATCCAACTTACACCACTGGTGCAGCGAGAACAGGAGGCCCCAGAATGGAAAGGGGATTTGGGCCTCTCGTTCTCGCTGCACCGCTGGTTACACCGGTGGTGTAAGTTGGATAGGATTGTGCTGTCAAAGTTAAGGCCTTTTACATATCATTGATTTTAATATGCAAGCATTAACTGAATACTTTTAAACTCTCAAATTGAAATCACTAAATGTTAACTTTGCTGGATTGTTGCGTTGAGCTGCTTTTTAAAAAAACTACTCTATAAAACAATGGCGTATCATTTGATATTAAATCATTAGGTATGTGAAAGGACTGGATTATATAATTAACTGTTAATATAACTAGTACCTTTTTATTGGTTTCATACTCAAATGTTATGACTTCAGAGGGAGAGGGGGGGCTCAAGGGACCCCCCCTGATGAGCATGTTGAGACCGCGCCAAAAAATATGTTAAAGTATATGGTGCTTGTTGATAGGATTCTCTAGATATTTTCAATGAAAAGAGTCGTTATCATTTTATATCTGTAGGACTGCCATACCTTTGGGCCCGGTTGGATAGAAAACCCAATAAGCAAGCTGAAAAAAGGTTTAAACGGTTCCTGTACTCAGCTGACCATTCAACAGGTTGGTAGTGACTTTTTAATTAAAACTTGGACCAAGTGAACCCTCTCTAGCTACCATACATGCACTTCTCATGTTTACCCATTTATCACCAACTCTTGCATGTACTTCTCATGTTTACCCATTTATCACCAACTCTTGCATGTATTCCCTCCTTTTGGTTGCTATTGCCCCAAACTCAACTGGCTGGGATATCTATGGGGGGGGGGGGGGAGGAGAAAGAAGGGAATCGTACACATGCAGTTTCAGCCAGCCAGGCATTTAAATTCTTTCTGGCTTTCAAGCAATTGTTTTGCTCTAATCAGCAGGCACTTTGGAGAAGGCTGGCATCTCATCTGGCTGGTGCAGGGAGCAGATCATTATTTATGGAAAGGCATATTGAGGATGTGGGGGAATAACAAAGTGGTGCAGGGGTGCCCAACTTGGAGAAGGGGTGCCTATAGCCTCCCTGCTAGGGCCAGGACGACGTATGCTTGCTGGAGGAGGTAAGCCAGCACAGGGGTTTTGTAGGAGGTGGAACAGGACGAGGGGTGGGCTGAACAGGGAGTTATGTAGGATTGGGTTGTCTGTCCATGAGAAAGATAACCTAAGGCTGCAATCCTATGCACACTTAACTGGGAGTAAGCCCCATTGACTATAATGTGACTTACTTTTGAGCAGATACAAATAGGCTTGGGTTGTAAGTATCTGTAATTCTCCAGTAGAGATGCTGGCCTCTTGGGTTACTTTTGTAATGGTTACAAAATAGATATCAATACAAACTGGATATCACATCCAATTCAGACAAGATTTCATGATGCTGATCTCATGTAGAACAACATACCAAAATACACAAGAATGACTGAAGTGGTCGCTTCAAGGAGCAGATTGGTGGGATTGGCTTCACTTCTGTCTTCCCACTGGCCTCCACTGATCCTCCTACCACTCCCTGGATTAGAAAAGGAAGAGGGGGACAGAGAAGCAGTGTGTAGGAGAAGGGAGTGGGTGGACTGACGTGTTGGAGGGAACAGAAGCTGGTACATCGCCGGGGGGGGGGGCGTGGGAAAATTAGCATGCTGCCTCAGGCACCTGGGAGTTGTGGTCCAGCCCTGCTGTGGGGGGGGCAGGGGAGTGAATGCAAAGAAAGAATTGTATGTTGAGTAGGAAGATAGCCGCTCCCCATGGTCAAATGTGTCCCCAAGAAGCACCAAAGGTAGTAATGTCATTATTAGGTAAAGGTGACCCCTGACAATTCAGTCCAGTCGTGTCCGACTCTAGGGTGTGGTGCTCATCCCCATTTCAAAGCCGAAGAGCCAGCGTTGTCCGAAGACGCCTCCGTGGTCATGTGGTCATGAGGCATGACTCTCCTTGCCGCAGCGCGTAGCATGCGGCTGAAACACGGAGCGCTGTTTACCTTCCCGCAAGCGGTACCTATTTATCTACTCACATTGACATGCTTTGGAACTGCTAGGTTGGCAGGAGCTGGCCAAGCAACGAGAGCTCACCCCTTCGTGGATTCGAACTGCCGACCTTTCGATCGACAGCTCATGGTTCAGCGGTTTCACCCGCTGGCCAATGTCATTATTAGCTCACGCTATTACTACGCAGAATTAACCACACTGTTTCAATCTATAACCAAGAACTAGCTTATATACATCCAAACCAATGGAAACATGTCTATTGAGACAAAGTATTTTATTCCCTGATATTATTGCTCAGAGAGAACTGTTCAGAGTGCCCTGTTATTCAAAATCAACAACAGATTGGAACATTGGTCAGGAACTGATTTAATATTTTGATCTTTCTTGTATTTGCTTGAGCGGAACTTTTTCATTGGAGTCAGAGAGTGAGTTGAAGATTGTTGCCAGTTATTATCCAAAGCAGTAAAAGTTATGCTAATACACACAAATTCCTGCGATGGTCTGAAATTCTAAATCCTTTTTTCCTGAGTGGTGACTTGTTTAGGCTTGGTCTTGCAAGAACATAGCTCTTTAACCTTTTCTATTTAAATAGAACAAATATTCTCAAAATCATCTGTTTTAATATTCGCTTTTTACATGTACCTTCATGCACACAAAAAGTCATGCTCTAAATATAGCGGTCTACACCACTGAAGTCTAAAAAGAGCTATATACATGATTGCCAATTTGTTTATCCCAGAATTATAGTAATTACTTATTCAGGGATAGACAGTGGCAAGATGGTTACTGTTATAAAAAAGACACTTCACATTCTTACTTTTAGGATTTACTTGGAATGTTGAAGAGGACTTCAAGCCTGTCCCTGAATGCTGGATTCCAGCAAGAGAAATAGAGTACTGCAATGGAAAGCCTTTTCCTGATGAGAATGGACATATTCCAGGTAGAAAAATACAACTTGGTACCAAAAAATGTTAGAGGGTACACGGGGAACCGGAGGCCCGCGTAGGGGGGTACGCGGGCCTCCCAAAGGTTGAGAACCCCTGCTCTAGACCACACTGTAGAAAAGGGTGTGCTGTGTGGGGGTTGAAGTCTTGCTCATTCTTGTTCATTTGATTTTCCACATACAAGTATATTTCACATTTACATCACTGCAATGGTCTTATGCATATACATTCAAATTTTGACAACTCCCCCCCCCCCTTTGTCATAGGTTGGGTGCCAGTAGAAAAAAACAGTAAACAATATTGCTGGCATACTTCTGTTGTTGACTATGAATTTGAACTAGCTCTTGTTCTGAAGCACCACGCGGAGGAACCTGATCTTCTGGAAATCAGTCCAGTACCCTTATCCAATCTATTGGAGCAAACACTGGAACTTATTGGAACAAACATTAATGCAAACCCATATGGTAAGCACAGCTTCTATTCAGCATCTTTCATTTTTTCAAATACGTATTTTGTGTATTGCTTATTTAAAAATGTGTTTTGTACTTGTATGTTAAGCTATTTTGAGAACTAGCTTGCAGAAAGGCAGCATATTTTTAAAAAAATAAAAAAGCCCTTCTTGGTTGGTGTGTAGCATAATAAATGCAGATTGATAGAAAAACACAGCAAAATCCTTTTGGCAAAAAAAAAGCCCCAAACCCGAACAACCCCACATTGGGCTGCAAGTAATTGGAAATATTCACAAATCAATAAGTATATTGATAATTTGTATTGTATGAAAATGTTAGTGACGCCTATGGTAGTAAGAACATAAGAAGAGCCCTGCTGGATCAGGCCAAAGGGCCATCTAGTCCAGCTTCCTGTATCTCACAGTGGCCCCACCAGATGCCTCAGGGAGCACACAAGACAACATACCTGTGTCCAGTCGCCACTCCCTTGCACCTGGCACAGAGAAAACCTACTCCTACAACCAGGAGGTTGCTTTTCCCCATCATGGTTTGTAAAATGTTATGCACCTTTCCTCCATAAATCTGTCCAATCCCCTTTTAAAGGCATCCAGGCCAGGTGCCATCACCACCTCCTGTGGCAAGGAGTTCCACAGATAAATTACACGCTGGGTAAAGAAATATTTTCTTTTGTCTGTTTTAATACTCCCTCCACTCAATTTGAGTGGATGTCCCCTAGTTCTAGTGTTTGAGCTTTACAGATGTCAGAGGCAAGCCAGACAGATGGGTCTCGTGCTGAATTACTCAGATTATAGAGGCAAGAAAGCCTAGGAAGGCAAAGCTGGGAAGAAGCACTGATATATGAAAGCAGGAGCAAGGGACTAGAGAAGGGAGTGGGCTAATGCTGCAATCCAGTGGCGTTCTGAGGCTGGTGCGGAAGCGTACGTGTAGCAGGATGCCGCTCCATGCGTGAAAGCGCCCCTCGCTGGTCGGAGCCATGCGGGAGCAGTCGCCTGCTGGGAATGGCTCCGACCGGCAAGGGGGAGGGGCGCTTTCATGTATGAAGTGGCATCTTGCTACACGTATGCTTCCGCACCAGCCTCGGAACGCCACTGCTGCAATCCCGTGGACACTTTCCTGGGAGTAAACTGCATTGAACACAGTGGAACTTATTTCTGAGTAACCATGCATAGGATTGCACTTTAAGGGAAATGGGAAGGAGGGTTAGGAAATAAGAGTGGGACTTGGAGAAAGCATGTGCAGAGAAATGTGGGAAATTTATGTAATGAGTCCCCTTTGCTGTATTTGATTAACTATTTCAATAGGTTTAGGAAGCAAGAAACATCCTATACATCTCCTTGTACCACATGGAACGTTTCCCATAAAAAATGCACCTGCACTGAATCGCAATGACATCCTGTCTTGGTTTGATGGATGCAATGAAGGGAAAATTGAAGGAATTGTATGGCATTGCAATGATGGATATCTAATCAAGGTAACCGGGAGAGCTTTTTGCTTTTGCCTTTTTATGTGCAGAGGGTGCCAGTACAATAGCCCAAGCATGCCAGTGTATCCTAAGTTGTTCTGCTCACATAAGGGGGCTTTGCGTACCTGCGAGTGCTGGCACAAGGTTCATGTGCATAGAAATCTGAATGGAATCTTGATTGGGTTTGTGTGTGTGTTCAACACACCCCATAGGTAGAGGCAGTCCAAAACAGTGTTTTCAAAAAGTGGAATTCGGCGTTTTCCAAAATAAAATTGCTGAAAGCGGTGTTGTGTGTGTGTGTGTTCCATTTTTATAATCGCTTTAAAAGTGCATTTAAAAGTATTAGGTAGGTGATTTATAGTGTCAGCAGATACAGTCATTACCAATATGTAGAGGTGTTAGAAAATGGTTTTATTTGCTGCAGATTACAGGGTTTTTTTGTGCAGAAAGCGGTATTGTGTCTTTATTTCGTTATTACTGAAAAAGACTGCCCCTGCCCATAAGATGACATGTACAGTTGTCAGTATTTTGTTGTGCAGTTCTACATGCGTTTGTACAACTACATTGGGTATAACGCAAAACGCCACCCATTTCCCCCATGTGCTTCTTACGATATAGCCCATAGTTTGGATTTTCAAATCATGTCTCTTAACTCAGATGTAAGGCATTTGCTCAACTGTTTGAACAGCAATGTCTATCTATTGTATGAGTTTGCTTATGTTTCTCTTCTCACTCTACAACTTTTTTTCTGTAAGCAATGTTAGATTGAAATTGGTCTATGACCAAGTTGGATGTCACCATGCTTTTAATATAAAGATTCAGACAATGTAATCTGGTATTTAATGTCAATAGTTTAATGGCATTCCTTTTCTTTTTTATAGCTCCATCGGCATCATCTTGGCTTGTGCTGGCCAATTGCAGACCCTTATTTGATTTCTAAACCAGTTGCTGTCAACTTCAGTGGCGCCAAATATGACTATAATTTTGAACCAAAGACACTCTTTCATTATTTTTCAAAGCTGGAAGGACAAAGATTAAATAGCCTCAGAGATATATGTGACTTGTGACTAGCCTCTTATTTTAATATCGTGGTTGCTTGCTTGTTCCTTTTAGGCAAGCTTTGCCTAAGTTGAAGGTGCTGGGAAAAACTGACAGTTCATGTCAAAATGCCATGTAGTATTGAGTCTATGTATACGCAACACAAATGCTGCTGTTCATGGAGCAAAAGAGCCATAAAGGAAAATGAAAATTGCATGTATCCTTTGAGCATCTTTGCTGTTGTAAGTTTTTGAAACCGAAAGGAACATGTGGAAACACGCATTATTGAAGCAATGAGGACTACTTGAAATGCCACATGGGTTTTTTTAATCACTGTATTGTTAACTTTTGTTTTCAATTATTGTAATGTACATTGGTATAATATATAAATGTGTACTGTTGAGTTTATTTTGGCAACACATAATTAAACATTTAAATTTAGAAGTAGGTGAAATTACATTAGCTTTGCCTTCTGTAATTTCACTATCCAAGGTTGTTTAGCAGACTGCTTTGCTGGCTGATGCATCATAGAAATGAATAGGGCTTGCCCTAACCAAGGCTTGAGGACTGGAACATAATTCCAGACTTGTTGGTGTTAATTGAATATCCTCAGGGCAGCATCTTCTGCTTACAACAATACAGAAACACTTGCATAGTATGTTAATTGTATGAAGACTTCTGTGTAAATCATTGGACACAAACAGTTATCTGGAAAGGACTGAACTTTTGCTTCCATGTATTTAAAATAGCAGCAACATTTTAAACATCTATGAACTTTTTACAACCAAGTTAGTATTCATATGTTTTGTACGGGGTGTATATGCTGGATTGAAAACGTAGCGCGAGAAGCCACCGCTTGGTCTGACATTTTGTTTTTAAAATGTTTAATGAGATATATTCCACATTCCTTTGGAAATGAATATACTACAACACTGCACTATTAACTTAAATAATTTGTATAGTTTCTACATGGGCACTTGACTTATTTTGGGATAACACTAAAATTTAGTCTTAATTGTGAATATCAAAACTTAAATGAGAAGTACACTTTAGTAAATTTGAAAATGTTTTATTAGACCAAGCCCAGGTTACTTAGTTGACAGCTTCAGTTTTAAATATTTGAGACAGGGTAAATGTTTAAAAACTGTTTGAAACAATCATTAAAAAAATAAATTATTAAACTGTATTCTGCTTCTACTTTCACTGCAGACACCAATACATCTATAAAAATATAATATTGAAAACTTAATAAATTAGAGCTAAAAATATAATATTGAAAACTTAATAAATTAGAGCTATAAAAATACACCCCTCAAGTTAATAAAAGTACAATCCTTTTATTCCTTACACTTTGTGTCCTTGTTATCAAGGAGATGTTTGCGTTGTCATGCGTTGAAGGGTGTATTTGCTGCCACATTTTGAGAAAGAAGAGCTGGTTTAGCACTCGATGGGAGAAAGGTTTTGCTCTTGTTCCATGCTGAGACTTCATTCTCTTCAATGCTTGCAGGCGGCTTCAAAAGTCAACTCACCTAATCCACAGAAACTCTAGCTGGAATATCTACTTGAACACCAAATTGTTCAGAAAGTGCTTTCAATCGCTCTTCCAAGATAATATTTTTTTTAACTTCTTCATTATAGTTATATTTTAGATCCTCAATTTCTTCGAAAAACAATGGATCAAAGTTATCCAGCTCATTTTTCAGCTTCTTAACTTCTTCCTAATCCGGAAGAGAAAACAATTTCACACATCAAAGTCTAACAATTCCTTCTTTGTAAACTATGTGGGTCTGATCACATGAACGTGCACGCCTTTGATTGACATGAAGGCAATAAACAATCCATGTTCTCATATCCCTCATGGAAATCAATGGGACTTTACTCTCTCATTAGCTTACTTTGTCTTACCTTGAAGCGGGAGAAGATATGTTCATTCTGTTACACATCAAATAGCCCTATCCTATGCAGGATTGGGCTGTACTACAGAGGGTAGTGGAAGATACTTCGGTTGTAAAATGGATGCTGACAGAGTGCAAAGCGCTCTGTTGGTGGCCATTTTAGGAGCGCTGCTCAGAGGTGGCAACGCTTCCTGTCGCCGGACCTGTCCGCAGCCACCAAAGCACTTAAGGCTGCAGGAGGGGGTAGATCCAGTAGCGATGGCATACGCTGGATACTATCCCTTTTTTCAGCCTCCTCCCCTTCTTTCCTTGGACTTGCGCCAGCTAAAGAGCTGGCGCAGGTCCGAGGAGACCCATTGCAGAGCGGGAGGCTTACAGACGGGTAGGGGGATTTAAATCCCCTTTACTTATTTTATAGTATTTATATGCTGCCTTTTTCCGTAGATTCAAGGCAGTTTACATCGACAAGTTAGCCAAGCTTTCGGACCACACCTCCTGCCTAGACCACACCCCTGAAGCCACCCAATCCCCCCCATTGGATACAGCGGTCCTTTTAGGCACGGGGAAAGGGGGGAGGACAGGATTGGGATCTAAGTGTATTTTCCGAAGGCCGTAAAATTGTAGATAGCTGTGCTGCTTGATGAGAAAAAATTCCAAAAGCCACATTCTGGTAATACGTCTATTAGGACCAGCCAAAAAGATAACAGTTACTTAAGATTGTCTTTTCGGTTAGTCCTAATAAATGTATTACCAACATGAGACTCTGGGGTTGTTCTTGTGGACAGACATGGCTATCAATGGGATCGAAGAGTGCATAAATGAATTTGAGACTGTCTTTTTAAGTTAGATACTGGAAGTACTACAGCATTATGTTGAAAAAAAGTAGTCCAGTGCAACAGCTGGCATTCAACACCTTCAGAATGAGGTTAAATCACTGTTGTGTCTGGTCTATGCCTCCTAATTTGCACCTCGCCTTTGCAAAGTTGACCTATCCTAAAGCTTTTGAGTACAGGAAATAAGGTAACAGAGGAGTGGAAAATCTAGCAAAGAAGAGCTGCATGAAGTCTGCCTTGTCTTCTGGGTTGTTATTCTTAAGGTATTTATTTCTGCTTTTTCCAACAAGGAAGTTCAAAGTGGTTTGCATAACAAAATAAAGGCAAGTTCGAGTCAAGTCTGTTCATTTAGAAAATTAACAGCACTTTTCTAAATTAACGATGAGTGAAATATTTACAATACTAACCTGGAGCCGCTGCTGTTCCAGATCTGACGTTTTCAGCTGTGTCTTGACGTCTGTTACATCCAGGTATTAAAAGAGCGGGGGTGGGGGGGGGGTGGCGGCACAAAAAGTAATAAGCAGAAGGATCAGAAGTTAGAACATCCTAGGATCTTAAACTGATGCAAACATCAATATTTTACTGCAAACAAAAACTATTTTCTAGCTTTTAGAACTATATGCCTAAAACAAGCCAGCTAGAGGAATCTCACCTTATCGTGTGTGAATTCCCTGTCCCAGTGTTAACCATGTGTTTTTTCCCTGAACCAGGTTTTGAAACTTAACCAGTTTCAATTTTCTGCAAACCCTGGTTAGCATTGATTGTGGTTAATTGGTTAAACGTTGGTATCAATGTGTGTGTGTGTGGGGGGGGAAAGCAAGAAAATGGACTTGTACGGGGGAGGAACATATACATTCCACTGCCCTCTCCTGGTCACTAAAACCAAGGTTGAAAGAGTGGAAACATTAGATCTATACCTGCTTTAATAAGAGGGTCTATATGCTAAACTGACAGCCCAATACTATCCAAAGCCCCACACTCGGATGCTGCGGCGCAGGGGCAGGCTCCGCTGTATCCAGTGCGGGGCTGGAGGTCTCCTTGAGGGAAAGGAACGGTCACCCCCTTCCCCCGTGTTGAGCCCCAGCAGCCCCTATGGGGCTAACTCAGAGGCGTGCCAGCAAAATGACCGGTGCAGCTTCGAGCAGCTCCGTGTTGGGGGATAGAATTCGGCAGAGGCCTCCTCCATTGAGCCTGCCCCCTCCTGGGCCTGATCCGCCCTCCTCCCCACTTCCTCTTCTCACACGGAGCTCACTTGCCTGCAAATAGAATATTTTTGCAGGATAGGGGATTTATGGGTATAAAAGTTTCCTAAAGTTTTAGTTTCCTAATGTTGTGTAGCTACATGTCAAAATATATATTCTATAGCCAGTAAAATGCAGTAAAAGCAGGTTAAAACATAGATACCCTTGGGTTCCAAATCAAAAGTAGAAATCAGAACACCGGGATAATTTCTAAAATCACAGGCTAATAACAGTCACCAACGTTTCGTCCTGTGCTCAGGAAATTTTCTAGGTACAGACCAGCCTCGGTGACTGTTATTAGCCTGTGATTTTAGAAATTATCCCGGTGTTCTGATTTCTACTTTTGATTTGGAACCCGAGGGTATCTGTTTTAACCTGCTTTTACTGCATTTTACTGGCTATAGAATATATATTTTGACATGGCTTTTATACCCATAAATCCCCTATCCTGCAAGATTGTATCGTGCCATGAAAGTTTTCGCTCAATTTTAAATAGAATATTACAGGATCTGAGTCAGTAATTGTAATAGTACACTAGCTTTAACAGAAGGAGTGAGTTAATAAGCTATCTGATGTAGCTACACAACATTAGGAAACTAAACAATCAAAGCTCTCAGTGCATTCTAGTGTTTTGGTTAGTAAAGTAGACAGATTCAATGTTTCTACAAAAGTTAGATACATAAAGCGTTTATTCCAGATGAGTTTGTGCAGCTGCCTTCTACCAAGTCAGACCATTGGGTCCATCTAGCTTAGTATTGTAGACTCTGACTGCAGTGGTTCTCCAGGGTTTCAGACAAAGATCTTACCCTAGGTAGGACTGGGAATTAGGGAATGAACCTAGGACCTTCTGCATGCAAATCACGTGCTGTGTTCACCGAGCTCCAGGTTCATCCTCATTTCAACATATTTTACACTTTTCTTCAAATTCGCACGACTGAAACAGAACATTTCAGATTAGTTTGTTTGGACAGTTTGATCAGCCCACAAAGTATTTAAAAAGGTTACCAGCTGCAGCACCATCTGCTTTCTCAAATCCAGACTGATTTCGGTAAATTTCCACTTGATGAACTAATTCTGCTTTTTCATTCTCCAAACGATCATTAGTTAATCTACAGAGGGAAAAAAAGACAGAATTTTAGGTAACACTTGATATTTTTCCAGATCAGTTCTGCAGTGGAAACAGAAGCTGGTATTTTCTGTTCCTTACTTGAGAAGTTGAAGCTCTCTGACAAGTCTTTGCTCGGTTTTGGCACTCTCTGGAAAGTGTTTGAGAAGCTCTATCTTTACATGAAAAAAAGAAAAAAGTGAGGAAAACCTTGCATTTGAACTTACACGTTTCTATATGATGCAGAGAAGGAATGAAACAGGCAAATTACAGTTTTCATGGCAGCCCAAGCTCCCTGCATCCAGCTCAAGGGAGGGCAGTCGGCCCCACATTCCAGCCCTTGTGGCAGGCTGGAGGAGAGGAAAAGGGTGCTAACAGAAAGGCACATTATAAGCTCATCAGCTTGCGGCATTTGCGTTATTGTGTGTGTGTGTGTGGGGGGAAGTCTTCAAAGCGTCTTCCTCAAATCCTCTCTTTTTTGTTGTGTTCCCTGAACATTGTTGTTGTTGTTCAGTCGTTAAGTCGTGTCCGACCCTTCGTGATCCCATGAACCATATCCCGCCAGGCCTTCCTGTCCTCCACTATCTTCCTGAGTTCGCTCATTTTCATGTTTGTTGCATCGGTGATGCTGTCTAACCATCTCATCCTTGGCCTTCCCCTTCTCCTTTTGCCTTCAATTTTTCCCAGCATCAGAGTCTTCTCCAGAGAGTCCTCTCGCCCTGAACATAGCTGCTTACTAAGGGAATGAAAAACGATAAGGAATAAAAGCAAAATAAAGCAGTCGTTCTGAAAAGTTCAGCAAAACCCGTTCCCCAACTAAAAGATGGGGACACAGGGAAGATGGGAAGTTCCTCGTCTGGTACAATCAGAAGACTGACCTGACCAGGAGGTGTACAGATTGCCCTCTGAACACACACATGGGGAAAAAAACAACACTAAAAAGAAAGACAATGCATTAAAAGTCTGCCCATAAAATATAAAGAGTTGGCAAATTACACCCACGGTTAAGTTTTACTCACTTGTTCTTTTACATCTTCAGTATATTTTTCGGTTTTTTCTCCACCCTCGGTGATTTTCCGTAGTAGCTTTTTAAGGTCACTTAAGGCTTGGTCTTTTTTGGCAATATCAGCTTCCATTTCTTTCATCTTATTTTCATACATCCTGAAAAGAGGAGGAAGTTCAGATCCATTCAGCCCTCACCGTTTCCAGACATTCAATCTTAAAGCTGTTATGCTAAAAAACAAATACAGCAAAATACTGAGTTCACACTCACAGAGAGTAAAGAAGATAGGATACCGTGACAAAATGGATTTCATTCCACAGGAAATGAGGGACATTTTTCCTTTCTGTTTCGCACCCCTCCTTGCTCTTTAGTCCCTACCTTGTTATAACAATGGATTTCCAACTCTTGCTGTCGGCTCCCTCAAGTTGTGGATTTCGGCTTTCGGCCAAGCTTAACTTCTTTACTGTCTCCTCCAGTTCTCTTGTCAATTTCTCATTTATTATCTCAAGGTTATTCTTTGCAATTCGCAGCTTCTCGCCATTCTCTGTTTCCTATGAATCAAAACAAGCAAAGATGCTGCAGACTTTGTAACCAGCCATTTTTAGAAAGTCACACGGGCCTCAAGCAAAGAGGTCTTTTTTTTTCTGTTGTGGGAAGAACGACAACAAAAATACTTCACAATATCTGTACATTTCTGTAGATGTACCTTTTTCAGCTCTTTCCGTATTCTCTCATTTTCAGCCATGATTTTTTCTGTGCCTTTTGTCTTTAATTCATAACGCGTACTCAATTCACCTCCAAGGTCAACTCTCAGTTTTTCCATTTCAGCCTAATATTTCACAAATCAAATCCAAAAAAGAATACCTGTTATCTCTCAGACAGCTGATATTGATCAAATCTGAAAAGTACTGTGCCCACTTAAGTATAAGGCAAAGCTCACTGTGCCTCCCACGGAGATGTATTGCACCCTCTGCAGTACATAGTCGCATTTTTTTTAAAGAAAGAGATTTTTGCAGAGTTCTATGCTCTGTTATAAAAGAATTTCCATAAGTACGCTGCTGTTATGTAAAATAGTACACAACCCTTAGAAATTTAGCTTTCATATTAACAATCTTGCTTTGAAATTGGAATGCGTTACCTTTAAGATCTCGTTTTCCTGTTCAAGGCTGGCAATTTTTTCACTGGAGACAACTCCAGGTGCTTTCTTTAGCTCTTCATTTTCTCTCTGAACTCTCTCCACAACTCTTTTCATTAAACCAATTGTTTTTTCTAATTCTGGAATAGTTTTTCCACTTCTTCCAGACTACACAGAAAAACAAAAAGAAATATTTCTAACTTTTACATTACACACACTTCCATTTGTCAAAAATTAAAACATTCTCACACACAAAACCCAACCTGCCCCAACAGGATGAATATTTTCTAATTGCTCATGTGGATTCCAGTGTTCCTCCTCCAGCAGCTGTTATCATTTCCCAGGAGTCCACAGACCAGCTGCTATAAATTGCGAATACAGTCAACTCTCATTACACGCACACTCCATTCCCATGGATTTGCTTACACATGGGGAACAAGGTGTAACTCACGCCCCGCCGTCCGCAGCCTGTTCTCGGCTATCTGCGACCATTCACTGAATCCACGGCCATCCTGAAGCTATTTGTGGCAGCCATTTTGAAGCTATTCGCTGCATCCGCTGCTATTCTACAGCTCTCCGCAAAATTAGTAGCACCTCAGAATACCTTCCGCAGCCATTCTGAAGTGATCCCAGCATCTGTGGTAGCCATTTTTATTCTCGTGGTGGCCGCTTTACGGTGGTGCAAAAATGCACCAGTGGTAGAATTGCTATCTGCAACAATTCTGAAGTCAACCATGGCCATTCTGAAGGTATTTGTGCCAATTTCCCCCCCCCCCCAACCCCATTAAACTCTTGCGTTTAACTCATAATACAATAAAGCTCCTCACAGACAGCCCTAATTTCTTCATAGTTACAGGGTTTTATCAGACAATTAACAAGACAGTCGTGTTTCCAGAAATGATGACCATTACGATCAAACAAACAAGGCCAGCTTAATTAATGACACTTTCTGCACTGTTTCAAAATGAAGAGAAAAGGTTCCTGTTTTCGTTTGACTGTGAACAGCAGTAGAACTTGCTGAATATTGCTGAAACTTGCTGAATTTTTTAGCAAAATGATTTGGCTTAGTCTTGTTCTCAAAAGACAATACTCACCCCTCTGATATTACCTAACTTCCGCTCAGCTTCTGCCTTCTCTCGCTTCAGAAGCTCACACATTTCCTTTAAATTAGCTACTTGATCCTAAAGAGAAAATAAAAATGATATTCTTTATCCAGGTCAAGAGTGTCTTCTAAAGTAATCTAAAATATTTTTACAGCAAAATATCTGAAAAGTACGGTACTCATACGTGCACACAGAGGAAAAATGTCAGTCGTTGACTGTCACATAGGGCCAAATGCAAAAATATTCTCATGCAACAGAGAGCTGTGTGCCCACAAAGATGTCACTTTTAGTAATTGTTTAAGCTCACAATACAGAAAGCTCAGGAGTGGCAATTTGTTTCCGCTTTTAACAGGGCTCCACCTTTAACAGGGCTGGCTCAAGGCCTCCTGATGCAGGCATGCCAAATGCTGCCTGCTTTACCCGATGATGTGCCAGCCTCTGCTCTTCCCACTCAATGTTCCCTGGCAGAGGAAGGGGTCATTCCTTACTGTATGGGAATGCCCTCACGCCAGCACGAGGTAGGGTCAACTGAAACGCAGTCTCCTCCATGACCGTTGGACGTAGCAGCTGCTACGGGTCAACTCAGACCTGTGCCAGCAATCAGGCCTGGGAAGAGGGTTTGGATTTAGTGGGCACTGCCCACCCCCGCCCCACTTCTGCCCACTCCCCGCACCACTCCACTCCTTGTGCCAGGCTTACCTGTTCCGGTGGGCTTTCCAATGTCCACCAGCACAAAAGGGAAGACTTTGGCCTTTACGCCAGCAGCTTCTGCTGCCGCAAAGCACTTTACAGCTGCTTTGTGGCAGCCAGCACCGGCAAAACACGCTTTCTACCAGCGCTAGTTTTTGATAGGATTGAGCCGTAAGTGTGAAGTATCGGTTTTACAAGGGAATTTGGAAAAAAAAATAACTCTTGCATATATGTATTTTTGTTTTCTTTCCACTTGTGACAAATGCAAATATGAAACATAATGCTTCATGATCAAAGGAGTCAGAGAAGGTGTTAGGTACCAATTTTAAAACAATAACGCTAAAGCACAAAGTTGCCTTCCATGAAACTGTCAGATACTGTGCAAAATTCTACCTTTAATCTTGGCAAGTCTTTATTGGCCTGTTCTAGCTGGAATCGGAGTTCCATATTTTCAGAGGACACTAGTAGGATTTCCTTTTGAAGTTCTTGTTCTTTTTGACTCTGCTCATCAGATCCCAATCCTGAAGTCTTAGGAAGCCCAAAAGAAGCATAATAAATAACTATGTCAGAAAGTTGAACATTCATATCATTGTTACGTGTATATATAGCAACGGTCAGGGCCATCATGTCAAATATGAATAAACTAAGGTTAAACCGGTAGCTTTCATTATTTGACTTCTGACCCAGGATCTTGATACTAGAAAGTACAGGGACTACCACTGCTCTAAAGTAAGTTGTATACAAGCTATTCACACAGCAAAATAATTATGCTGTACTTGGCATTTGTATAGTGCTTTCTACACAAAAGTGCAGAAAGCATTTCAAATGTATTATCTTAGAATTGCCTTTGCAACACCTTTAAAAGTATTAGCCCCATCTTGCAGCAGAGAAGCTGAGGCCAAGAGGAAGTGGCTTTCCTAAGTCCACCTAGCAATTGCATGGCAAAGAAGAGGGAAGTCCCAATTTGCAGTCCAGTCCCTTAGCCACTCCACTTACGCCATCCCTTTGTATTCCTTACTACTGTTGTTGAACAACTGTTATTTTGAGAGACAGCAAGTAAAAAAACGGAATTCCTAACTGGGAATCTCCTGTTCTGGGAAGGAGAAGTGGGGCATTCGGAGAGATGGGTAGCCCCTCCCATCCGGAAGGCAGGGTCGGACCTCGAAGCTTGCTTCCTCTCCTTGGGAGGGCGCTCTCTTCAACCCAGTCCAGAGCTGACGAGCATACGAAAGCACACCTCCAACGGCAAATTCCCACAGAGTACACGGAAAATACTGTGGGCTAAACACTTAGGTAGACCACACTAAACAACAGTGATAGTCAGAAACCAACAAGGAACTGGAGAAAACAGACAGGTGGAAAATCCCCCGTAAGGCAGAAAAGGAGACCTGGTACTCCTACAAAAGGACGCGTCCACCCTCCACTGAACGACACGGCCTCACGAGATGTAATCCCAAGTAACTACACAAGCATACAGAACTGAGCGTGACTGACATCAAGAAAGTGGCGGGGCCGAATGCCCCACTTCTCCTTCCCAGAACAGGAGATTCCCAGTTAGGAATTCCGTTTTTCTCTGGAAGGGAGAAGTGGGGCATTCGGAGAGATGGGTGATATAAAGGAGCAGTTAAACCAACTCAGGGTGGGAGATAGGCATTCACGCTCAAGGCGGAAGTACCTTCCCCAGAACTCTCCTACCCAACAACGCCTCCGCTGATGCAGCCTTGTCAATCCTGTAATGCTTTGTGAAGGTATGGATAGAAGACCATGTAGCAGCCCTACAAATGTCCTCCAAGGAGCCCACACCTTCGAACGCCGCCGAGGTAGAGGCTCCCCTGACTGAGTGCGCGGTAATCCCCGAAGGAGGGGAGTGTCCCTTAGACAAATAGGCAGTAGAAATGGCATCCTTCAACCATCTCGCTAAGGAAGACGTAGATGCCTTCTCTCCCAACCTAGGGCCGTGGTACAAAACGAACATGGCATCAGTTCTACGAAAGGAGGACGTACGTTTAGTGTAGTAGCTCAAAGCCCTACGCACGTCCAGGGTATGCCAAATCCGTTCTTTGGAAGACGAGGGCTTGGGACAGAAATTAGGCAAAACTAGGTCCTGTGACCTATGAAAAATCGAATTAACTTTGGGCAAAAACCCTGGATCAGTACGTAAAACCACCTTATCAGCGTGGAAAATACAAAGGTTGGTATTCACCGAAAGAGCCCCCAACTCCGATACCCTGCGGGCCGAAGTAACCGCCACCAGGAAGATCACTTTCAAGGTGAGTTCACGTAAAGGAATTGTAGCTAGGGGCTCAAAGGGAGCACCCGTCAAAGCCGTCAGGACAAGGTTCAAATCCCACGAGGGGCATCTGTGAATAGTTGGTGGGTTGACAAGAGAGACTCCTCTAATAAAGCGCTTGATGTGGGGATGCTGTGAAATCAGGGGACCTTCACCTGCACCAAGCACACTGCTGATGGCCGCTAGCTGTCGCTTAATCGTATTGGTACTAAGGCCTATCGTGAGACCGGCCTGTAAAAATTCAAGGACATGGTTAACCGTGGGGCGAGTTACGCTAATGTGTTGTTGGCGACACCATAGAGCGAAACGCTTCCAGGTGGACTCATAGCTTTTCTTAGTAGAAGTCCGCCTGGACGCCAATAAGGTACTCAGGACCCCTTCCGAATAGCCACACCGAGTCAAATCTGCCCGCTCAAGCGCCAAGCCGTTAAGCGGAACAGACTGGGCTGCGGATGCACCAGGGGCCCCTGAATCAAGAGATTGTCCACCCTGGGTAACCGCCAGTGTTCCCGAACCGACAGTTCCAGAAGCGTGGAGAACCAAGCCCTCCTCGGCCAATGTGGCGCTATCAGAACCACCTCCGCCCGAAGCTGTCTGACCCTTCGAAGGACCTTGGGAATGAGAGGAACGGGAGGAAAGGCATAAAGAAGGCCCGCCGGCCATCTTACCCTGAAGGCGTCTAGCCCCTCTGCCCCGTCGTCTGGCAGTAGAGCCAGGTACCTTCTTAACTGAGCCGAAGTTCGTGACGCAAAAAGATCCATCACCGGCATCCCGAACTTGAGTGTCACTAGCCGGAACACGGACGGATTGAGCTGCCACTCGGACTCCACCAGCGCCTTCCTGCTGAGCCAGGCCGCCGTGACGTTGCTCAGCCCCGCCAAGTGCTCCGCCTGTAAAGAGAGCACATACCGCTCCGCCCACACCATGAGTAGTGAGGCTTCCTTGAGCAGAGAGTGAGATCGAGTCCCCCCCTGACGGTTCACGTAGGCTTTCGCCGTGATGTTGTCTGTGCGCACCGTCACGTGGTGACCCCCCACTGTGTCCTGTAACCTTTCCAGGGCCAGTCTGATTGCTCTTAATTCTAGGCGGTTGATGGAGAACTTCGCCTCCTCCGGAGACCAGGAGCCCTGAATCAGATGTCCCTGCATATGAGCTCCCCACCCCAGGAGACTGGCATCCGTGGTCACCACCACTGGATCGGGCACCTCCAGACTGACTCCCTGACTCAACCTGACCGGGTCCATCCACCAATTGAAGCTGTCTTTGATTTTTTGTGGAATGTCTATCTGAATCTGCAATTTGTGTTCTATTGCCCGTTGGAAGGGGCGTAATAGACCCTGCAGCGGGCGCATGTGAAACCGGGCCCACGGGACCAGGTCCTGGCACGAAACCATCATACCCAGAGCCGAGGCCAAGGACATCACACTCGCTCTCTGCCGTAATTGCAGCTGTGCCAGGGAAGCGTGCAACGCTGCCTGACGGTCCTGAGAGATGCTGATCCGAAACGCCTTGGTGTCCAGAATCAGCCCCAAATGTTCCATTCGTTGAGAAGGAACTAGGGCACTCTTGGACCTGTTGATCACAAAAACCAACGACTCCAGGAGGTTCGTGGTCACCTGTAAGTCCCGGAGTGCCCGTTCCCTGGACGATGATCTGATTAAGATATCGTCCAGATAAGGGTAGACATGGATGCCCTGTTGCCTCAGGAAAGCCACGGGTGCTACGAGGGTCTTGGTGAAGACCCTCGGAGCAGCCGTGAGGCCAAAGGGAAGAGCCCTGTACTGGAAATGGCGCCCCCCGTAGGAGAAACGCAGAAATCTGCGATGACTCTTCCGGATGGGAACGTGGAGGTAGGCTTCCGTCAGATCTATTGATGTCATATAGTCTTGTTTTTCCAATGCCATAGTTATTGACCTCCAGGTTTCCATCCGAAACCGTCGTTTGCGCAGAAATCTGTTGAGCCATTTCAAGTCCAGGATGGCTCTCCAGTCCCCATTCTTCTTTGGAACCAGGAACCAAATGGAGTAGACTCCGCTGCCACGTTCGTCCCGCGGCACCGGTTCTATTGCCTTTATACGCAGAAGATGAGCGATAGCCTGAAGTCTGAGGTGGTGTTTGATTGGGTTGTTTGATTTTGGAACTCCGATCATCTTGTTTCGAAGCCTGTGGTCGAATTCCAGGGCATAGCCCTTTGACACCAGTTCCAGGACCCAGGCATCGCTCGTGACTGCGGACCAGCGGGAAGAAAATTTGGAAAGCCGACCACCAACAGGAACTGCGGGCAAGGGGAGGTGGTCGTCATTGTGGTCTAGCCTCTCTACCACCCTTGGCTCCTCCGGAGGTGGTACGGTTCTGTTGTCTAGATTTTGGAAACACCCTGGGTTTATTCCAGCCTCCTTTGAATCTACCAGCGTCCCGGAATTTGTTATCTCCACGAAAGGGACGAAAGGATTGCGATGGTTTCGATTTTGGTTGTTCTTTCTTACTAGAGGGCAGGACTTTTCTTTTATCTTTACTCTCAATAAGGATCGGCTCTAAAGCCTGACCAAATAACTTGTTCCCTTGAAAAGGAACGGCCACCAAACGGGCCTGTGACCCACTGTCCACTGCCCACGAGCGAAGCCAAATGTTTCTCCGGGCCACCACCCCTGACGCCATAGACCTAGAATTTAATTGTATAGCGTCATAAGTAGCATCGGCCGCGAAGGCGGAGGCCAAAGCAATTTTCTTTAAACAATTTTTAGAATTTTTGGACAGCCCCGGTTCCGTGGCAGCCAGTTCCTCCGCCCACAGGTAGGCAGCCCGAGACATCACCGAAGATGCCACCGATGCTCGGAGTGCTTGAGAGGAGGAATCAAAAGTTCGCCGCAGGGCGGACTCCACCCTCTTATCACAAGCATCTTTCGGCCCCCCCTCCCCCTCGGTGGGAATGACCGCCGAAGACGAGAGGGCCGCCACTGGGGCGTCTATCACGGGAGACTTCAAAGACGACATAAATAGTTCAGTAAAGGAATAAAGCTTATTGAACCAACGGCCTTGCTGTCTATTAGCCGCTGGGGCTTTCCATTCCCTGTCAATCACGTCTTGAAATGCTGGTGGAAAAGGGATTAGATTAGCTTTTGGGGGCCCCTGTGGAAAAACCGTTGGCACCCCAGACTTGACCCGTTGAGCCTCTACCTGCTGTTCCTTAGGCAAACCCAGAGAATTTATGACTTTGGCCAGGAGGCGAGGAAAAAGTTCGGTTGGAAACAGCCTATTAACCTGCCCTCCGTGTTCCTCTTGGATTTCCCCTTCAGCTGATAATTCTCCCTCCTCCCTCTCCGAAATCAAGGCATCAGAGGAAGACAATAGTGGAGAATCATATTCCTGCCTCACACGCTTGTGCCCTTTATGTGTAGAAGTAATCTTGTTAGGCACCTCAATGTGCTTTGTCTTTCGCTTGGCCTTTTTAGGGGGGGGTGAGGGGGAGCGCTCAGATGAGCCCCCATAGTGATCCGAAGATGAGAAGGAGGAGGGTGAGGGAGGACCACGTTTCCTATCAGTTCCTTTACGTGAAACCCCCTGAACAACCGGCATACTGGCCGGGAGACCTTTAATTGCCAACTCAATCATCTTCCCCAATTCTGCCCTCAATTCGGGGGTAATATTGGCTGTCACTGAGGAAACCATAGCTCCCTCTGTCTCCCTAGTTGCCTTGGAGCCATTTCCCTCAGTGGCCTGCTCTGTCATGACGCCCCTTGTACTCACTTGCTGAGGAGAAAAGGCGGGAAAATCGTCTGACAGAAAATGCTAGGTGAAAAGGCACAGTGCGGCTAGGGAAGCGAACTGCCTGAAGGTTCAGTCGCTCTCCCCCTGCCTGCTGCAGAAAAAACGCTGCCGATCGCAGGGGCTGGGAGACACGTGGCAAGCTCTCCGTGCCCGAGGCAGTCTTCAGCACAAGCGGCAGCGGCCTGTCTCAGAAACGCTCCTCCGCTGTGCCGCGCTGAGGCTTTGAAGCCTAGAAAGGCGCTGCAATCAGCCGTCTGGGCCCAGGGCCTCAGGCAGTGATCGCCTTGGAAACAGAAGGCAGCTCCAGCGATGACAAATCGTGCCCCAAAGCCACACAAAAGGACAAAGGAGACGAATAATAAAGGGGATTAAGGACGACAGAGATAACAATCAGAGGGCAGAAGAAAAGGCTAGGGAAAGAGGATCAGGTAACACATGAGAGACAAGTAAGTATCGAAAGGAGAGGAAAAGAAGGAATTCAAGGCTTCTGTAGAAAAATAATCTAAGAGCTCCGAGGATACGACCGAGCGCTGCGAAAGGCAGAGTCGGACAGGGTTGAAGAGAGCGCCCTCCCAAGGAGAGGAAGCAAGCTTCGAGGTCCGACCCTGCCTTCCGGATGGGAGGGGCTACCCATCTCTCCGAATGCCCCACTTCTCCCTTCCAGAGAACAACTGAACTTCTTTCGGTCCTGTGAACATATAAAATTAGACTGTGATCCCCAATAAAAGAAATGTATTCAATTTTAATTGAATACATTTTGTTTTATTGGGGATCGAAATTTTAATTATTAATATAAATCCCTCAAAAGGAGTAATACTCATTTGGACACTGTCACCAGCATAGTTCCACTGCATTCAACTAGAACTTTAATAGTACTGGACCTGAATTTTGTAAGAGTACCTCTATGAATCATCCTATATGAGTGCATTAAGAAAAAAAAAAAACCTACTTCACACAGTATTGGCCAATATGGATAGGAGGGAGGGAGAAAGAGAACATATTGGTCATGGTAAATGCTACTTGCAGTCTTCTGTAGCAAAAAAGGAGACAGATACGACTTGAATAGTTACTATAAAGGTGAAAGGAGTTCCTGTGGGTTGACAAGCTATATAAGCAAATGATAGGGTAACATAGCAGCTACACAGTCACCAGGTCATTGGACGTACTGCACAATTTGCTTCAATCAGGATTGCCTACACAAAGGAACAATGAAGGGGAAACATGGATAATGGGGCTGCTGAAATGGCAAACCTGAGGAACTGCACAAAACTCTGTAGCCAAGTCAGTCCTCTCTTGATCACTCTGATGCTTCCCAGATAAATCTTCTTCCACCACCTCGTCATTATTTTCCATTTCCGCATCATTGAGTTCAGTAGCTACCTCCGAGTCAGGCTGAGTGCAGCTCTCTCGGTCAGGTTGAGGTTCAGGTTTGCTTCCTTCATCATCATCATCACCACCACCACCATCCAAATGCTTGTCCATTTCTTGTGTTTCTTCTTTCGTTATTTCACATTCTTGCTCAATTTCCTTCTCTTCAGCCAAGGCATTTTCCTGTTCAGCATCCTCCCCAGCGAAATGGGTTTTCAAAGAGCTGCTCTGTTCCCCTTCTGGTCTTGTCTCCAAATCCACCTGCTTTCCCCCATTTTCAAATTGCTCTTCTGGGGTTACACTGGAAGCAACACCTTCAGCAGCCTGATGGGGTTCATCAGTAATGTGTGTCCCATCAACAGCTTCACTGCGATTTGCATCGGCCATTACAACAGAAGTTTGATGCTTTGACTTGGTCTTACTCAAAAGAGCTCTCTTAGGTGAACATTTCCAAAGCTTATGTTTAATGAATTTGGTTGCGACAAGGGGTGTGCTAGCTAATGTAGTTGTATCATGTGGAGAACTCTGATACAAGAGAAAGCGGCAACGTAGCAGAATGGAAAGGAGAGAACAGAACAGAAGGGAGAGTTGACAGAAACAAACCTTTACAAATTCATCGTACTTCACTTGCATAAAAAGCCCCGACTACAAAAGGAAATGATGAATGAAGGTCTCCTCCTGGTCTAGAAGATGCCATGTTCAAATTATTAACAATTATTTTGCCTGTCCTGGCAGAGCACACGCGTTGTATGCAGAAGGCCCAAGGTTCCATTCCTGGCATCTATAAAAAGGCCTGAGAAAGACCCTTGCCCGAAATCTTAGAAAGTCACTGTCTGTCAGTGTAGACAACACTGAGCTACATGAACCAATGGTTTGACTTGTAAGGTCACAAGCAACTTCATATGTTCATAGTCCAACACTAGCCAGCCAGATGCTACTGGTAAGCTGAAAAAACACTCCCCTGTTTGTCCCCACATCTGGAACGTTGAGGTATGCTGCCTCCGGTCATGGGGTTCTGTTTAGCTACCATCATATAAATAAACATGATACTTTGTAATGGAATAAGTATACCATGACTAACAATCATGGGCAGGCGTATCTCCCAGGAATTCATCCAATCATTTTTAGTCACTTGAGCCAAGTCCTATCCATTTCGTCACTCTTCCATGGGAGAGTGAACACATGCTGTAGATCATGTGCACTAACACCCCATCCCAAGCATTTAGCATTCACGGTAGAGACAAATGCAGAATGTGGGGAGAGTTCTCCCCGGAATTGCTACCCTGAAATGTTCCAGGTGGTCTCACACCTGATCATTTTGGTTGTCTCTTTCTGTATATTTTCCAGCTCAATGATAAATTATTTGAGATGGCATAGGCAAAGCTGTATAGATCATTTCAAATGTGGAAGTATCATAGATTTATTTAAAGACATTATGCCACCTGTTATATTTTCAATAGTTTCCTAACAATTCCAAACACTGAATTTGGATTTTTCACTGCCACTGAGTTAAGGCTCTAGAAATCTAGGAATTCCTTTATTGGGTTCAGGTTTTATTCTCTCTCTCAATATCCAAGATGCAACTAATATACTTCTCCTAATGCCTGTTCAAGTAATAATTCTCCTCCCTTCTCTCTATGCATGGTAAGGTCAAGGAGGTTTGCATGCTTCCTCCCCTCTAGACATGTCGCATGTTAAGATCTAAAGCAGGAGAACTCATAATTACTGTATTTGAATATAGGACCACCTCAGTCCCTGCAATTTAGATTTTGAAGGTTTCCTTGTCCATCACTACTATACTATTGCCACAAAACAAAACACCATTTACAGAAGTATTTGTGCTCAGAGCTATAAATTGTGAATCACTTTGTTTCTGCATCACCAATGGAGATAGGAAAATACTGAAACTGAGATCATCATCCAGCTGGGAATGAGAAAGAATATGAAGTAAAACAGATTATACCAGGGGTTCTCAACCTGTGGTATGGGTACCCCTAGGGGTATTCAGACCTCTTGCTGGGGGTCCGCCAAGCCCTGCCCCTTATCTGCCCCATCAGCAGCTAATTAAGTGTTAATTACCATGGATTTTAAGTTTTAACGGCTTGGGTCCATGGTATTTGAGGGCTCCTTCCTTATAATCCGACCCGTACTCTGAGGTCATCAGGGGGGGGTTAACCGTGCCACCACCGACGGAGGTGAGGGGCATGGCGGCGTGGAATAGGGCCTTCTCGGCAGTGGCGCCCCAATTGTGGAATTCCCTCCCCCTGGAATTGAGAGCGGCTCCCTCCTTAGAGACCTTTCGGCGGGGCCTTAAGACATTTTTATTCAGATCAGCATTTGATGGCTGGCTTTTTGGTAGATGGCTTTTAACTGATATAAATGTGGATGACCCACTGGGGCTGTTTGTTTTAATTGTTTGTTTTAATTCTTGATTTTAAATGTACATATGTATTTTAATGTTTTTATTGTAAGCCGCCTTGGTTGCCCTTGTGGGAGAAAGGTGGGGTATAAATTCTATAAATAAATAAATAAATAAATAAATAAATATTTTCAGAGCCCTTCTGTCTCTCTGATTTTGGTTTTAGGCTTATTTTTGTACTTTGGAAAATGTACTTTGGTGAGGTGGGGGCGGGAGGAACTGATTTTGGGAAGTGTGACTTGGAGAAAAAAGATCTCTCTCTCTCTCTCTCTCACACACACACACACACACACACACACACACACACACACAGACACACACACACACACACAGACAGAGAGAGAGAGTTAAATAAGACATTTTCAACATTTAAAATTGTTTTAGTATTTTTTATTTAATGATTAATTACCTAATCAATTAATTGATTGATCCAATTAGTTAGCAGTTAATTATCAGGGGGTACTTCAGAAAATTGGACCGTGATAGGGGGTACCTGGGCCTCCAAAGGTTGAGAACCCCTGATTTATACAATGAAGACCAAAGAGTATACATTTGTGTATCCCTTGACTTGTATGCCTCAAGAAACAAAAAAGAAGTTTAACCTACTGAGGGTCTTGAAAAAGTCTCTCTGGAAAGTTGTTTCTCAAATGCATGAAGTTTTTCTTGCAGGTATCTGTTTTTTAAGTGTAAATCTTCCACAACAGAATCTCGAGGAAGAGCATACTGCGTCCTGCAGAGAAAAATATACAAATGCTACTTCTAAAGTGGTATAGAACGTCATGTTAAATGAAAATAGAAGTTTCACATTTTATAATTATCTGGGGTGGGGGCAGACAAAACAACACGTAGTGTAACCATAGTTAAGAGTTACATATGCACTATGTTTACATGCACTGATATTTCACAAATACTCTTTTTCATACAGTTGTTCCACACAAGTTTTAGAGAAATTATATATATATATATATACACCCCATATTTGCGGTTCTCTGCAGCCCCCTCAAGCCCCCCCCGTGCATGACCCCCCCCCCGCCCCAGGCTGTTACCTTTTTTGTTTTAAAGTCCATGCCTGTTCCTGCTTCTTGTTAACCTTGCTAAGCCTCTCTGGCATTTAGTCTGGGTCTACCTCCATACAATAAGCAGGAGGCTGCTTATCACATTTGTTCTAAGCAAGACACAAACTTTAAAACAAAAAAAGTAATTGCCCAGGTGTGTGTGTGTGCATGCGCAGGGGTGGTGGTGCAGCGGATCCGACAGTCATGGATAAGTGAAACCGCGGATACCGAATCAGCGGCCCTACTGCATTCCTTCCCCTCCCCAGAAAAGTTTAGTTTCTGAAGAAAAGCTTTTCCCTTGATGCAGTTTAATAAATAACATGTGATTATTTAGGAAGACATTATTTAGGAAGGGTTTTTTTTTTAGAAGTGGGTTTTCTCTGTGCCAGGTGCAAGGGAGTGGCGACTGGACACAGGTATCTTGTTGTCTCGTGTGCTCCCTGAGGCATCTGGTGGGGCCACTGTGTGACACAGGAAGCTGGAATAGATAGGCTTTTGGCCTGATCCAGCAGGGCTCTTCTTATGTTCTTATGTTCTTATGACACACCAGAAAAACAGCACTGTTAAATTTCAGTACAGCCTTTTATAAACACTCTTACTTTAGGTGAATAACCTCATTCTCCAAATCCAGATTTCGTTTTCGTAGCTCTTCCAGCTCTCTCTCTGATTCTGAGGCTCGTACTCCCACAACGTGATCAACAGTAACACCACTGCTCTTGAGCTTCTTCTGCAAAGCAATCTTTTCTTTATCAGCCCTATAATATTTAATTGGTTTTCGTTAATATTGCGTTACATGGTGGTGGTATGTTTGTGCCCATGTGGATAAATGCTATTTAAAGATCCATTTGCCTGCTTAACTGTAATAAAGTAACCTCACACAATCATTAGTCTTGAACTTCTAATTTCTCCTTTGAGTATCTTCAGGTGTGAGACCTAGAAGATTTTGTCCAGTATTTATACAGTTTGGGAGGTCCTGTCTCCAGCCTTAGAAGTGCTTCTTGGCTGTTCTTGACCACTGTAGCCCTCTATATACCTTGATCAATAAATACTAGGCAAAATAAATATAACCTCTATTTAATTTCATCGTTCAGCTAATTCTCATCAAATTAGGGGCTTCTTTGATGTGGTGATTTTTTTTGCCCAAACAATATAAATGAATCACCAATACTGGCTATAAATTATTCTTGCTCAGAGGTTCTTTTCCACTTACACTGTTTCAGTTAAGTTCCTACTAAAAATCTGATATCAAAAGTAGCTGTGAGTTTTGCTCATTAAAAATCAACTTACTTGGACAAAAGTTCCTTTACTGTGTTTAGCTGCTTGGCTAAGGACTCCACTTCTTTTTCCTTTTCCTTTAGTTTGTTCTTTATCCCTTCTGTTTTAATCTGCCATTTTTTACTTTCTTCCCATCTAATTAGCTCCTCTTTAGAGCTCTGTAAAACACAGAAAAGCAAAAACGTGTAGCCCTCAGATCTACTTAATAAAAGTGCGAAGAAATATGTCAATCTTGAATCAAGCGTGCTTTGCTGTTATTTTTTTGGTGTATGACCTGCTGTGCATTTGGTTTGGGCATTTGATTTGCTTCTTTATGGAGCTTGTCACATAATCTGTTGATAGGAGACAGGGCAAATGCGAATACATGCCAAGCAGAGGTCTTTCAAACATGCTTTTCCAGGAGACCCTGCTAAATTCAATGAAAATGTAAACATGAACCTCCCTATAATTTGAGGGTGTCCCCTGGTGTCAGTTTTCGTCCACTGCCAGTTATCCAGTTTGACCATTGATTTGCACAGTTATTTCATCCACCACAAAGAAAAGACATAATTCTAAAAGCAAGGGGGAAAACATGACAACTATAAAGATAAAGAGATGAGAGATGTTAGTACATCTCATTTCGGTTGTGTCTAACATACCTTCTCTTCTCGTGGAGTTTTCTTTTCTGACTCATCACTCTTCCTTCCCAGCTCAATTTCTAGTTTTTTAACTTTTTTCTGAAGTTCATCTACGAGAGTTTGTTCATCAGCTTTGCCCTGAAAAATGCAAAATATTTAGAAGATAATCAGGATTGTAACAATTATGGTTGATACAGTGTTCCAGTACAGACATGGGCAGCTTCCAACCGACATCCCCACTACACAGCTGGGCGATTTTGCAGGTCCTACTGAAATGAATGGAGAATGCATAGCTGTAATGTTTGCTGGATTATGCTCTTAATATGTATTCACCTGCGCTGAAAAAAAAATCAATTTGCGAATAAAAGTCGCCATTGAGTTTGATGTGGCATGTAATGAATATTCAGGCAAAGTGCATGTGTCCTTCAAATAACTAGAAATCTGGTGCTTCAGGTAAATTAACAATATTTGATCGAACAGCCACAATCACATATGACTAACAAAGCTACCTATGCAAAAGCCTTCCTATGCATAAGCACAATTGTCAGATTAGCACAACACTGATCATCCATCAGCACCAACAGATTTGCTATAGTGCAAAAAAGCAAACAAAACCCCAAGGAAACCCCACAACATGCCATTTACCTGAACGGCACTGGTTAGCCTTTTAATCCGCTTCTTCAGTTCTTCATTTTCTTTTTCCAGCTCCTCCTTTTCCCTCAAAATTTTAGTAAGGGCTTTCGCTTTTTTCTGAAGTTCTTCATTTAAACCATCAATTTCATCCAATAATGAACCCTCTTTATTTTTACTTATTTTAAGGAGATCTTTAAGTTTTGAAAGTTGGTCGTTCAAATCCTCTGTCTGAGCCTATGAAAAGAAATTTTAAAACAAAACAAAACAAAACTGTGCTTAATTCAGGAATGCTAACCAAGTAAATAACATGTGGCAACACCAAAACAGCATCAGAGGCCCAGCTCTCTGGTCTGCCATTGACAGACAAACAATTGGTGGGCATAAGAAACGGATCCTTTTTAGTGGTGGCACCATTGCTCTGAACTTGCTTCCCAGGGTAAATCACATTTGTGGCTTTTAGGAAGGAGCCATGTTTGGCAAGGCACACTAACTGCTGCTGCCCGGTATCCTTTCAGGTCACTGAGGTCTGTGCAGGAGCCTCACCTGTGCCCTCTGAAATGAAGTAGCAGTAGCCGGGAAATTGGATGCTGCAGCTTTAACAATCAAAGCCACCATTCCAAGACTGGAAGACGCAACAGTACAATGAAGCGTATAGCCATCAAAGTGATATCTATTCTCTACTATGTTCTGCTTTCACACCGGTACAAAAAAGACAACATGAGCATGCCACTTCCTGCTCACCCTCAGTTCCTTGGTTTGCTTGTCGACAATCTGCTGAACATTCATGTGGGCCTCCTTTTGTGATGCGACAGAAATGATCTGCTGTTCTGCAGCAGCTGTCATCTCTGCTCGGAGCTCCAGGAGTGCCTTACTCAAAGCCTGCAAATATTTACAAATATTAATACACAGAAATGCTTTTTATCGATACCACATAAGCAGCGTTAATCTCCAGAAAGCAAACAGAACAGATAATATGCTTATGCCTTTTTGACTGCAGCAAGTATCAATTAGGAGCATTGGTGTAGCATTGGAGCAACTATGATGTAGGCTGTCCAGGAAGTCTGGAAGGTGCCCCCCCCCCCCACAAAACACAGCCCGTAGGAGTTGCTCGCTGGTAAATTGTGCTTCGTGCAGCTGAAGGGTAATATGCTTATGCCCCGTTTCCTTTTTTGAGGTTGTTAATGCTGTTTATGTGCTATCAATAAAAAGCATTTGTGTTTTCCATTGATGTGATCATGGTTTCCATATCCAAAAAGAAACATTCCCTTCTGGCAATGCAACATTGTGTTTAGCTGGCCTTGAAACAAACTTAACACATTAGAAAGATTTCTAATAAAAAAAAGTACCTTAAAATTACTTGGGACTATATACATGATTAAAATGCACAAAAGCCCACAGGCTCAGGGGTCCCTAAATGAGAGAAATAATTCTTGGTTGCTAGAGAGAAATAGTAAGTTTATACTTCAATGACTTATCTCCCCCCCTCCCAATAGATAACTTACTTTCTGTTGTTTCTCTTTTAAAGCCAGCTGATTCTTCAACCGTTCCACTAGGTTTTTCATTGTAGTCGTTGGTGCTCTATTATTTGCTTCTCTTTGGGCCTCTAGCTCAGTTTTTACATTCAGTAATTCCTTCTCCATCTGTGACAACAAACTCCTTAATTCATCTACTTCATCTTTCCATATTTTCACATCCGCTGCGTGCCTCCCCTCAAGCCTAGCATAGCAAAACAATAAATAATAATGACATCCACCGGTTAACTGAACAAGCGCCAGATGGGCTAACAGGGTTGAAATTGACGGTTTTCAATTATCATTATAAATGTTCCTAATGCTGATTTAAAGGAGCAAAACATTTTGCGACAAGCAAATTCAAAACTTTCCATAGCTAATTACGTAAGAAAACGTCCCGATTTAATTCACCTACAGCCCAATCCTATCCTATGCTCTGCTCAGCGATTCAGTTATGCCAGCACTGGCAATGCTGTATCCTGGGCAAAATAAATTAAAAACAATAAAATCCACTGGGGGGATTGACAATATGGAGCAGAGAAGCAGCAAAGCAGAACATCTTGAGACACAGGAGTCAGACAACAACCCATCACCCAAACGCCAGACGAAACAAAAACATTTTGAGCCCCCGCCGAAATGTCATGAGGGAGGGGGTAGTTCTCAAGTCCCCTGGCAAGGAGTTCCACAATTGTGGCGCCACAACAGAGAAGGCTCGCCTACGTACTGCCATCCCCCTAGTTTGAGACAGAGGTGGCACTCGCAGGAGAGTCCCCTCAGATGACCTAAGAGAGCGGGCCGGAATGTATGGGAGAAGGCGGTCCCTCAGATATCCTGGACCCAAACCGTGAAGGGCTTTAAAGGTCATTACCAGCACCTTGAATTGGGCTCGGAAATGAACGGGCAGCCAGTGCAGCCACTGAAGCAGCGGTTCAACAGAGTCAAACTGCCTAGCTCCAGTGACCACCTTATTACTCCTCTTCGCAGAAAAAACAAATTCAGCAATCCTTTCATTTTTATAGTACTTATTCAAGTACCTAATAAAAAGAGTCAGGTTTTTTTGAATAACTCTAGTTGTATGTTTCCCTCTCCTCTTTAGCATACCTGTATATTTATCCATGTAATCAAGTACCATCACCACCCTGAGCTATGCTAAATATTTACAACTGCAATTTTCTTAGGGACACAAACACGTAGAATCCAATACACACAGGCCTGAAATACTCCAACTGAAACTGTTAAGTTAAATAAACAGATGCATCTCAAACTGTCAGCACATCACTAATAGCATGAACTCTAACTTTGTTCTAGACTTACTTGGCCCTGATGCTATCAAACTCTGTGATTTTTACTGAAGTAATTTGCTTTTGTTTCTGCAAGTCAGAGGTTGTTTTCTTTAATTTACTCAGAAGGGAAGCAAGAGAGCTGTCCTGCTCGGCAACAGTCTGCTCCATCTCTGCCAGGCGAATTAAATGTTTATTTGCTGGGACAGCTAAAGAAGGCTTTTTCATCAACTCCTGTAGAAGAAAACAGATTATGCAGAAAATGAAGTTGTATTGCGTTTTTATCCAGTACTACATTTCACCTAAATCTTAGATCAAATCCGATATATTTCTAGGAAAGGATTAATTTAACTTATTGTATCGAACCCACACAATTCAGACAAGTTAAGCACTTTAAGTCCCATTTGTTTCAACAGGAGATTAAAAACACACGCTTAAATGTTCTCCCAGCAAGAGCGTCACTGAGATATAATAGCCCTATGATCCAGTTAAATGCCTTTTGTAAAACTGTTTTGAAAAACTGTCAGAAAAGTCTATCTTAGGAACAAATCTTATTTCAGTCTGCTAAACAAACAAGTGAAAAATACCAGATATGGTATTCTGAGAGATTCTTGTTGCTATAATTGATTAGCTAAAGGTGCATACTATTGTATTGTATAAATGCATGATTCACTTGCCCTCATTTTTTCCTCACTTTGAATTGTACGAACACTGTTTTAATTTGAATTCTGGAATTGCCCTCAGCAACGGGGAGTTGAAGGAAACGAGTTTACCACACTTCCTAAAAGGTGCTCAGGTTTAGAGTTTGGCCATTCTCCAGAATGCTTTTCATTCTGTGGCTCAACAAGAATGCCTCTGTGGTACAAAGCAGCCCAGATAATATCCACCGAAAAACAGCCATTTTATGAATGGGCCGCCTTGCACCCTTGGCATCCTTTGACGACTCTAGGTGTGTGCTTCATCTTGACAAAGGAAGCTGTCTCACAGCCCAATCATACCTAATTCTCTGTGCGGCGATGTAGCGGCACCAACGTGGCATCCGCTGCACTCCGCAGGGTAGTTTTGGCCTCTGGAGGCTTCCTCAGGGGGTAAGCCCCTGCCGCCCCCATGGTTCAACTTGGACCTTGCAATATCACTGGCGCAAGTCCACATAGACCCGTGAGGATGGATCAGGCCCGGGAAGGGGGCTAAGATTCGGCAGGCAGCATTGCCACCAAACCCGCCCCTTCCCGGCCCGATCTGCCCTCCTCCCCGCCCCATTACCTCCCGGTGGATTGGACAGATTTATGGAGGAAAAGTCCATCACAGCTTACAAGCCATGATGGGGATAATCAACCTCCTGGTTGTAGGAGTAAGTTTTCTTTGTGCCAGGTGCAAGGGAGTGGCGACAGGATACAAGTATCTTGTTGGCTGTGTGCTCCCTGAGGCATCTGGTGGGGCCACTGTGTGATACAGGAAGCTGGACTAGATGGGCCTTTGGCCTGATCCAGCAGGGCTCTTCTTATGTTCTGTCCACAACTGCCTCACCTCCCTCTTGTCCCCTGTGCAGTCTTACCTGTGGCAGTGGGTGGTCTGTCGCCGCACAGACCCAGCATGTGCTCTCCAGCATGTCACAGCCAGAAAGCACATTACGCTGCTGGAACGCATGATCCAGCAGCATAACTAGAGGATAGGATTGAGCCATCACTCTCTTAAAGAGCTTTCATAGGTCAAAATCAACCATTTAATTTGTGTTCAAAAAGTTACAGAAAAACCAGTGCAAAACATGAACCCTTAGTGAATCTCATTATAATGTATATTTCCCTTTTTTTTTTCATTATGCCTAAATATTCATTTAAAAATAAAACCTTGTACATACCAATGCTGTTTGCTTGAACTTATTAAAGGAATTGTCAGCATGTAAATCTAACTTTTGATGTAGCACTCTGAGGTCTTCTTCATGTTTCTTTGCAATTTCCTCTTGTTCCTAAATAGTACAAAATACACAACTATTATTTCTACAACTTATATGACTCAATCCAGTTAATGGCTGGAGAAAATCACCCGCACTGTAAACATTTATGGAAGATCCTAGGGTTTACTAAAGAGGTTAGGTTATGTCTTTTTCTGCATTCAGTCATTGTATTCAAATCTCAAATAAGGTAAATCCATTTTACTAAATACTGAACAGAGAAAATGAGAACCATGTTCATGTAGAAGGTAATGTTCTTCAAGTTTTCTAAACGTGTGACCCACAGGTAAGCTTACCAGAGTCCCGGAATCGAGGCGTGCGTCGGCCTAGAGAGGACCCGAGCCGCTCCCAAGTGTGCACCATGGCAGCCCATTGGGGTTCCGGCTTCCGGAACTTCCGGTCAACAACGTGACCGCCGTTGGGCTGCCGCGGTGCACACTTGGGAGCACACTTGGTAAGCCTACCCACAGGAGAACCTTGACTTTTAACATGGGACCAACTTCTCTCTTCTCCCCCCAACCTCCTACCTTATGCAGTCCAAACCCAAGATTTCTTATGAAGTCTAGACCTGACTTTTTGCACCAGTGCTCACTCACTGAAATTAAAATAAATGCAGCCCCCACTCAGAAATACCAGAACCACAACACACACAGCACGTCCACATGTACTGTCCAGTTATGATCTATACCACAAGCCCCAAGTGTTTAAGGATCATTTGTATGGGGACATAAACCAACCAAGGATGACAATACAAAATCTACCTCTCTTGCTTTGGCCAAAAGGTGTTGGTATTTTTTCAGCACTTCCTCTTTTTGATTTAATCTTGCTTGCATATTTGCAATTGTCTGATGGGCAATTTTCAGAGCATGGGGATAGGCAGCCGGCTCATCTTCTTTTTGGTCTAGTTCTGCTATTAACTTCTCTCTTTCCGACGTTGCTGGTAATCGAAGCCTAAGCTCATTAATGATCCTGTCTCTTGACAAGATATTTTGTTCTGCTTTCCACAACGCAGTTTCCTTCTCTTTCATTTTCTGCAAAAGAAAAAAAAAAATGTAAAAAGCAATTTATGGAAAGCAATCACTGGATTCAAATCATTGGATAATTAATATCTTTATAAAGACACTATAATCACTGTATCATCTATTAGATGTATTAGATTTAATTAGATTTAATAACTGCATCAATAATTCTCATTAATAAAATATTTAAATAGAATGTTCTCACTGTTTAACAGTGCAATGCTACGTATGTCTAAGAAGTAAGGTCTACTGGGTTCAATGGGACTAACAGGCCAATCCTAACTAACTCCCCGCATGGCGATGCAGTGGCACAACCAGCTCCCACTGTATCTCGTGCGGGAGTTTCAGCATGTTGAGGCCTCTGTGCAGT
This sequence comes from Plestiodon gilberti rubricaudatus, assembly GCA_026170595.1. Classification (NCBI taxonomy): domain Eukaryota; kingdom Metazoa; phylum Chordata; class Lepidosauria; order Squamata; family Scincidae; genus Plestiodon; species Plestiodon gilberti. Next base: position 158,179,511 of record JANXHW010000005.1, on the reverse strand, counting down.
CACCATGGGTGTGCAGTCACCATGGGTCAACTTGGACCTGCGCCAGCTCTGTAGCTGGTGCAAGGCTGTCCGCAAAGGCAGATCAGGCCTGGGAAGAGGGCCAGGATTCGACGGGTGCTACCGAACCCACCCCCTTCTTGGGCCTGATCCGCCCACCTCCCACCCCATCTCCACACCATTCCACTCACCCCGCCTCCCTTCCGAGTTGATTTTTTTTAACTCAAAATACTAACAGTAAAAAATAATGTTTTGACTTTAACCCAATCTCAAAAGGAATTAGCAATACTGACATTCACGAACCAGTAAACAAAAGTATAATTTAGAAGAATGGGCCTAAATTATCTTAAGTAGTTGTTATCACAACTGCCTATGAACTGGACTAACTATTCTGATGGTTCCAATGGCATAATACCAATAAAATTGCTTTCATCAAGAATTCTAATTCTGTATAACTTTACACCTACATTTAATGCGCAGCATTTTCTTTGTTCCCTACTTAAACTATTTCACATGAGAAAGCCAATAATAAATGTAGTTTCAATTATTATAAAAAGGAGAACATGAGATTTATTGCGAAATAGGTGTTACGAGTGATCCGGTCATGATTAAAGCTAAAAATAGCGATCCAGCCGATTTAAAAATAATGACGAAAGCTGCCCGGTATGGACTTGGCAGCCCAGAAATCCGGATAGCAGGAAATTATTTAAAATCTGGAACTCGAGGACCCGACGTTTCGTGCCTAGATCCAGGCACTTCTTCTGGGGTATCTTCCAAAGTAATTGGTAGGTGTTGAGGAACAGCGTTCGCTTCGTCTTTTTATTCTTTTTGAAAAAGCGCGGGAACTCTTGTTTGACAGACAGTAGCCGCTTCAGTTCAAGCTTTACCAAGAGCAGGAGATCCTGCAAGGACTCAGTACGGTGTGTAATCTAGGAATTCTGAAGACAACTTGTGCTATATTGTTGGCGACATTTGTTAGATAATGTTCTGAATGGTTACAGTTATTGTAATGCTATTATGTTGCTGGCAGGATTTACTAGCTACTATTTTGAATGTTTGCCTTAAGGTTCAAATGTCCATGATTCGTATCTCCACGAATTATGGGGAACCATATGCGGTTTGCCAGACTTAATTCCTGCTGTCTGTTCAGAAGATCATTTGGCATCCTTTTACTTATTTCTAAAGCCTCCAGATTTTTTAAGATGTTTAGTTTGCTCTCTGTTTTTAAAGGGCATGTATCTTTAAAGTGGATGGAATGGCCTGTGGTCAGCGCATGTTCAGCAAGGGCGGAAAGATGTGGATGTTCTAGCCTCACCGCTCTTTCATGCTCTTTGAGTCTAGTGCCTATAGAACGTTGTGTGAGGCCAATGTATTCCTTGCCACAGGTACCACATGGGATGCAGTAAATGCCTGGGTTTGAGAGCGGAGGTCTCTTATCTTTTGGATTTTTCAGCATTTCTTCAATTTTCCTAGTTGGTTTAAAAATCGTTTTTATATTTTAATCGTTCTATAGGCACTAGACTATACATCTTAAAAACTAAACATCTTAAAAAATCTGGAGGCTTTAGAAATAAGTAAAAGGATGCCAAATGATCTTCTGAACAGACAGCAGGAATTAAGTCTGGCAAACCGCATATGGTTCCCCATAATTCGTGGAGATACAAATCATGGACATTTGAACCTTAAGGCAAACATTCAAAATAGTAGCTAGTAAATCCTGCCAGCAACATAATAGCATTACAATAACTGTAACCATTCAGAACATTATCTAACAAATGTCGCCAACAATATAGCACAAGTTGTCTTCAGAATTCCTAGATTACACACCGTACTGAGTCCTTGCAGGATCTCCTGCTCTTGGTAAAGCTTGAACTGAAGCGGCTACCGTCTGTCAAACAAGAGTTCCCGCGCTTTTTCAAAAAGAATAAAAAGACGAAGCGAACGCTGTTCCTCAACACTTACCAATTACTTTGGAAGATACCCCAGAAGAAGTGCCTGGATCTAGGCACGAAACGTCGGGTCCTCGAGTTCCAGATTTTAAATAATTTCCTGCTATCCGGATTTCTGGGCTGCCAAGTCCATACCGGGCAGCTTTCGTCATTATTTTTAAATCGGCTGGATCGCTATTTTTAGCTTTAATCATGACCGGATCACTCGTAACACCTATTTCGCTACACATCGTCGCCGGTTATAATAGTTTTCGTTCTAAAATGAGATTTATTGTATACAGAGCCTCTGTGGGTGAGTGGAACTGCAGCTGCACTTGAGAGAGAGTCAAGGTTGCCCTGTCAGCTGACGCGTGGTGAGGCGAATGCCAGAGAGAGAGAGAGAGAGAGAGAGAGAGAGAGAGATGGACTGTGAAAGAAACATCTAGAATGAAGGGTTCTATGAAAAATTAGAACATTATTGCACTGTAAAAAACCCTTGGGGTTTAGAAAGCTGGCCCATGTAAACCGACTTTGAATTAAAGTCGGAGGAGAAATCCTATGACCAAAGAAAAGGCGGTATATAAATACTGGTTTATTATTATTATTACTTGAGACCTGAACGGAGATGGCTCTTTGTTTAAAAGAAACACCTCTACAGACCATAAAAAGCATTTGGGTTAGCTGACAACTCTAATTACCTCTTCTAAAGATCTGCAGCTGGCCTGCATTTCCAAGATTGTCCGAACGTGTTCTCTAATTTTTCTTAGAGCTTGCTCAAGCTGTTGAGGAAGTGGTAAGCCAGGGTCTGGAACTGATCCTGTAGCTTCATCAAACTGCAGAGGAGAAAGAAAACAAGGAATCTCTCATGACTGCAAGTCAATACCACGACGAATCCAATTAAAATAAAATCAACCTAGGTACCTTTTGAGCAGTACTTAATATGTCCTTTTGCTGACGATCATATATGTCGAGCTGACGTTCTAGTTCTACTTCTCTTTGATCCCAAGCCATCTGCCGCTCCTCATGGAACTACAAATTTAATAAAGGAGTTTACAAAGTATCTGAGAGCAATACAAAGAGATTACCAATGGTAACCCATATTTAATGGTACATGTGACTAACTATATCTTCAGTATACTTAAAATTATAGTAAGACATTGACCAACAGTCCAATGCCATATAAGCTTTCCTGTACCTTGTTCTGCTGTACAATCTCTTCTTCCAGGTTGCTGATTGTTCGTTCGTATTCAGAAAGAATATTGTTCAAATATTTGATCTCTTCTTTTTGTTTGGCTAATTCACGGTTCAGTTTGAGCTCCTGAAGACGAAGCTCTTCAATTTTCATATGCCATTCTATTACCTGATAATACACAACTGGTTAAATCTTGACAGTGCCAAGCTCCATCTATTTCAGTAGAGCTGCCAAGTGCTAAAGCAGCAGATGTATATTTAGTAGTTGAGGAGGTACTGGAGGAGAAACTAAGGGCCAGAGGTGTCGCTATGTGCCCCCCCCCCCCGTGACATCACTGCTACTAAACACTCCTCAGGGGTGCAGGGCGGGCGAAAACCATCACCGGCTCTGCCCCCGCCGGCCGCTTTGTCCCCCCCGCTTGCCGCCTGGGGGCCCACTGCCCCCCTCCGCGTAATGGTACACAGTGGTGCTTCTGAGGCAAACCCTGCCCTCCCAACAATGGTCTCTGTGCCAAACTCATGAGTATTTAGTGGCCGACCACCAAGAGACCATGAGGAGCTGTGTTTGAAAAATGGCAGAAGGAATCTCTGGTGACTGGGGAAAAGTACTAGCAAGCATTCATGGTGCCCTTCACGTTCAGGCCCATAATTAGCAGAGGTGAGTGCACCAAACCCCCTGCCCCTTCCCCCCCTGGAATGAAAAGGAGGTGGGTAACTTGACCTATGAGCTCATTGTTTAGAATTCAGGAAAGGAACAAAATCAGAGAATTAAGTAGCCTGTGCAACCCTACTTTGCCCCAAGCACCAACCAACAAGTAGAGGAGGATGTCTCCCTCCTGGCTCAATCAAGATGCTTGAACAAAAAGTTAAAAAAAAAAAGTCAACCAGATCTGAGGAAGGGGTCAGAGGACTGCATAGGAAAAGGAGGTCTAAAAGTTGTTTTCAAGTTAAATCATGATCATCTCAAACCTTTTGTGCTCCTCTTGTATCTTTTAATGTTGCTATCAGTTCTTCCAATCCTTTTAATTTCATCTCCAGCTCCAGCGCTCTGTTCTCCGCATCTCGGCGCTCTTGTTGAGCATGCTGCATGTCATCCATCGTCTTCAGTTTGTCATTCTGAAGCTGAATCATCGTTTTGGAGAACTTCTCCTGCTGAGCCAAGGGCAACGCGCCACTGAACTGCCTCCGCAGAGACTGAATAGTCTGGCGCAGATGTTTGGCTCTGTTTCTCCCTTCGAGCCGTGCATAATACAACGCTTGCTCCTTGTCATCCAACTTTTGCTCTTGGCGCATATTAGTAATCTCCATCTTCTGAAGTTTGGATGTAGCAGCTTCCAACTTGGCCACAGCAGTCGCCTCGCTGACCTGAACAGCCACGATATGCTGATGTAACTTTGCAATGAGTGCTTTTTCATCCGATTGTGCCTAAAAGCCAAGAAGGCATAAAATCAAATGTGTTTCCATCATGTATACAAGGAACTGGACCCATTACCTTTGTCACTGAACTCAGTGGCTATGCGTAGAAGCTATGCCCCCTACCTGATAGTCCAAAATTTGCATTCTAAGCGACTGCACTTCTTTCTCTCTTGATTGCTGGCGATTCTCCAAAGCAGCAACTTGCATCCTGGCAATATCAGACAGCTCTTTTAACCTAGCAGAAGATATTTATAATCATGAAAAAAAAAAGTCTGGTGTTTCATTAGTTATAATGCAAGGACAGCAGCAGGATTCTTTAGGGCACAGAATAACCTTGTTCAAATAACCATTATTCAAAAGTTATCTACATATTAATACAGAACTCAGGCAGTCGAGTGCCTATCAGATTGCAGGAAAAATGAAGCCATCCACACAGGCAAGATAGTGGTTCCTACGCAGAGGGTGGGAGTGGGGAAAACTGCCTGCCTGAGCCTTGCATCGCTGAAGAGCTGCATTGGGGAGATACCACATTTGGTGATGGAACCCTGCTTGTTTTCACTATACTCAAAGTAGGACAGAACTGTAAGGAGAATACGCTAGAGGCCATTTACTGCATTTACGGCGCAATCCTATCCTTTGAGAGCACCAGTGCTGGACCTCCACGCCAGCGCAAAGTGTCGCAAACATGCCATAAAGCACGTTTGTGCCGAATCTGGAGTAGGTGGCACCAGCACCGAGGCCTGCGCTGGCTGGCTACCGGCAGAATGGCAGAAGACCCTGCGCCATGGAGCAGGTAAGTGCTGCTCCAAGCGGCACAAGGCCTGGGGGAGGGGGTGTAACGGGGTGGGGAAGGGCAGATCAGGGGTGGGAGGGACTGGTGTCCATGTCGGATGCCATATCCTATCCCCCCCCTCCCAGACCACAAGCCCTGACACGGGGCTGCTTGATTCTCCGCCAGCTAAGGAGCTGGCGGTGAACCAAGTAGCCCCATTGCAATGGCTGGGGTTTTACCTGGGGTAAGCGGGCAAATGCCCTCTTATCCTGAGTAGACCTCCAGTCTCTCCCTTCCCCTGGATAGGATTCAGCGTGGCCCACATGGCTCACACTGAATTGCCTACGCCAGGGGAGGATAGGATTGGGCTGTTAGTTTAAGCATAGCAAGAGAAGTTTAAGCATAGCAAGAAAAGCTTTTATAAATCTAAATTTCAACTGTGTTTTCAGATTCAGTACACAGAAAAATCACCTTGCTGTTAGCAATAGCATAATCTCTTGGCATTGTTTGCTGGTGAGAAATCTGAAAAAAGCACTGGTTATAGCTCCACCCACACATGATACAACTCTGTCACATGACATGGATGGGGGCTTCTGGCAAAAAGTGATCAGGGGGTTTACAATGTTAAGTTACATGGCATAGGGCGGTTATTTGTAACTGGGACACTTTTTGAGGCCTACTCTCATCCTAAAAACAGGAAACACACTCTGTAAGATAGTTCTAAACACAGAAGCCACGTTAACATTAGGTCGGCAGTTCGAATCCGCAACGGGGTGAGCTCTCGTTGCTTGGCCAGCTCCAGCAAACCTAGCAGTTCCAAAGCATGATAATGTGAGTAGATAAATAGGTACTGCTTGCGGGAAGGTAAACAGCACTCTGTGTTCCAGCCACATGCTACGCGCTGCGGCAAGGAGAGTCATGCCGGCCACATGACCACGGAGGCGTCTTCGTACAACGCTGGCTCTTCGGCTTTGAAATGGGGATGAGCACCACACCCTACACGACTGGACTTAATTGTCAGGGGTCACCTTTACCTTACTCTTTTCTGTAAAGTTTTCTTCAGTTTCCTCCACAGAACTGCCAATCACACTTTAAAACTTCCCCAAAGTTCAAAGAGAACTTTGAGAAGTAAGGAAAATATACTGCCAGGGCTTTCTTCTCCCAAATTCTCCTTTAAAAGGCTCTTGGGCCAAGTGGGGGGTGGGGGGAGGGGGTTCCTACGGGGTCAGCTTCTAAAAGGGAAACTCTCACAGAAGTTTGCCAGAATGTCTCTTTTCCCCCCAGCCAGGGCTGTAGTCAGCACAACACGAACACTTTTGAACTTACTTTGATACCTCAATCTTGAGCTCCGTTTCGCTTTGCTCCAGGTCCATAATTCGGCACCTATCTGCCTCACTCACGGCCCTACTCACGCTATTTGACAGTTCATCTCGCAAGGACTGTTCGATCTTCTGTGCTTCAAGGTTGATCTTGGTAAGCTAAGATATAAAGCAGATTTGCTAAATATAGTTAGAACTGGTACAACACAAGGATATTCAGTGAACAGGATATGGGTGGCCAATGAGCGAAATCTGATGTTTGTGGCAGTCCTGGACAAGAGCAGGAAGGCGCTAGGGCAGGGGTTCTCAACCTCTTTCCGGCCGAGTACCACCTCCGGTGCCACTCTCCTGCTGCGTACCACTGGAAGTGACTGGCGATGACATCACTACCAGTTACTTCCGGGTTTTCGGAGGCCAGGAAAACACTGGTAGGAGGCTCTGGGCAGGTGGGAAGATATCAGCATTCCTGAGAGGCTCAGCCAAAGGCAGGAGCCTCTCGGAAGCAAAAATGCAGTGACAATAACGCTGCATTGGATGGGGTTCCAGTGGTCCGAGTACCACCAGCAGTCAGCCAAAGCACCACTGGTGGTACGAGTACCACTGGTTAAGAAACCCTACCCTAGGGCATGGATTGTCTAGTGCTGCAATTGTGCCGGCTCTGCTAGCCCAGAAGCAAAACCAATCCAGGTTAGACAGGGAGATACCTAGCCAGTGAACTATACAGTTGTGTAGCAATATTATACACTTTGGATTCTACCAGTGGTGCATTTGCCAAAAAAACAAACAAACACGGAGAACCCTATCTTAGGGTCAAGAATGAATATCACATTTGGCTTACAAAGGCTAACAGCACAATCTTACCCAGCTCCTCCACCGTTGCAACCAGTGGAGGAGAACCCTAAACAGGAGCCCACCTCTCAGGGGCTGGGGATACATAGCAATTTTTTTGCTTCTGGTCTCACTTGTCTATACCTAAGTACTAATGATATCATAAGAAACAATTCTAATACTATATGAAAAAGGCAACATTCAGCAGTGTCAAGAACATATAGGACAGCCAGAAGCCAATGTCAGTAACAGGGAAGAGAAGTCACTCACTGGGCTGTATTCTCAGGAATAGCTGAGGGAGAAAGAGAACAGGCCAGAAGGAATGACTATATTTCAAGAGCAAAGTAAGGACAGGACACGGAAGTTCTCAAAGATCTCCCCGCGAGGAGCGGAGGACTTTTGAGTCTTTGCAGGGGTAGGACAGCGGCGGAAGCGATCCGGGGGATCGTGCACCCTCTGGAAGCCGTCAAGACCCCCGGTGAAGTAATAAGATCACTTTTCCTCCCGGCGGTGGCGCAATTTCTGAGATCGCTGCTGCCGCTATCCCCCTATCCCTGCCCCTGAAGGGGCCAAAAGGATACAGCGTTTCTCCTGGTGGGTTGCGACCCACCAGTTTGAGAACCACTGGGATAGAGCCAATAAGACCCTTGCTGACAAGGGCACAGAAGACAAAGCTGAAAATGTCAAACAGCAACGAGCACAATAAATAAGGATTGTTTAGACAGGGGTCAAACTTGGGAGTTAGTAACATATAGGCAGAAACAAATAGAATCTTTCTCATGGATCTCTCAAAACTCTGATCTCTTCAAAAAGGCCATGTTCATCAGAAAGCAAAATCATTTTTTTAAAAAAATTCTACCTGATTAGAAGATATCTTTAACAAACTTTAATGCATTTTCTCACATTACAGCAAACCATATAAAAGCTTGGTAGCCAACCTCAGCAAACTTTGCTTCCAGTTCCACGTTGCGTTCTTCTAGTTGCTTTAACGTGTTCCGTAAGTGTTCGTACATTCGCTGCGAGTGCTCCGCTCTCTGCCTTTCGTTGAGTTCTTTCATTTCCAGCATAGTGATTTTCTTAGAAATAGAAACTATCTCAGTGTTGGTTATAGATTTTGTGGCCTTGTCTGCAGAAGAGTCTCCTATAAACCAAAATTATACAACATATACTGTAACTTTAGTGACACACACATACACACCTCCCTTTGTAAAGAAATCAAATATTCAGTAGGATTCAGCATAAAGTCCATAAATATAGTCCAAAATGTTCGGCTTTTCCAAGATAAGGGTCTTCTTAAGTACTATAAGAAGGTGGAATTCAATTTTAAATTGTCTTTAGGTTTAAACACATACAAAACTACCTTAAGGGCGTAATCCCGCCCAAAGTTAAAACGGCGGAGCGAGCACTTCGCCATTCTAAGCCGTCTAAGCCATTCTAAGCCGTCATGAACATTCTAAGCCGCCGCTGGATCGTCCCCGCGGCCACTGGATCCAGGTAAGTGCTCCCCCGGTGGGGGCAGTCCGGGCGGCGAGCCATTGGCTGAGTCAGCCTGGGGGGCGGGTGAGGATGGAGGCCGCAATATCTCTGTCCCCTTCCCGGGCCGGCATGGCCTTTACACAGCCTTCTCTGACATCTGCCAGCTAAATAGCTCGCTCGCACACACGTACACACGCGCACACACACACCTAATAACAATCCCACCATATTACAACACAGCAACATTCACACAAATTACAATGTACCGGTAGTTCAAACACATTTTTTCCAGGACAACCGCTCAACAATCAAAGTAACTAACAATACTGACACATCAAGGTAGTGTTAACGACAATTAACATGTTTTAAGTTTGATTCAATGTGAAACTGGGTAGTCTAAGGAAGAAAATTATGGAGTCTTCCTCATGTTTTAAAAAAGATATTTGATACTAGATATTTACAGAGAAAGGGGAAACTGCATGATCCTATTACCATAAAATAACTGTAATACGCAAGTTACTTACCCAATTTTGTTGTTTGTTCCCAAGCTTGTTCAACGGTATGAAGTTTCTCTTTTGTGATTTCCAGTTCCTTGTTTAAAGACTCTATTTGTTCTTTCAGGGATGCATTTTCACTCTGTATGACAAAGTGTGAAAAACACTTTACAAGAATAATTTAAATACAGTATTGGATTAAAATATAGACAGCACCTAGAAAGCTTAAGGAACTTTATGCGTTAATAATAGCATTTGGCAGGAGAGCAGGAAGGGAGAATGGGGTTCTTCTTTCAAATCCTGTCTTAACTAGACGAAGCACATTCTGCTGGACCTGCACTGACAGCTTGGAAATAAAACGGTGGGATGAACAAAACAAATCCAAGGTTGTCGTCCCCAAGTAACGTGAACAGTACAAGTTGTCTTACCTCCAAGTGCTCCAGATTCGTTGTTCTTTGGACAAGAACGTTATCTTTTTGTAGCATATCCCTGTATTTAGCAGTTAACTCATTGTATTGTTTATTAGCCGTTTCCAGTTCCGTTAGAGACACGCTGTCATCTAACAATTTTTGCAATGCTGCTATCTTGAAGGTTGCCATTTCCTAAGGAAAAGATATTATTTACATGGCATTCTAAAAAAAAATGTCAATACTAGAAATGCACTCAAAAGAATCAGAGCAAGTCATTCACTTAGAATATAGAATATATATAATTACAACCAGGATTTTCCAAAGCAATGTGGAAGAATTACGTGCTAAATCCTGATTTGATAATCAGTCTAGCCCAGCTGTTGAGCAGTTTTTGTTTAGGAGAAGAAAGAATAGATCTTATCTTTCTGTTTTAGTATTCAGCCAAAGCACCAACGAGCTTGATATTTAGTACCACGACAGCAGACAATCATAGCGTAGGAAAGGTTATTCTAGGCAAACCCCTTGCCCAAGAAGAGCATCTTCTACCTAAAGCATCCACTACAGATTGTCCAGCCTTTCACTGAACCTAGCAAGAGTTGGATTGAGCCCTGATATACAACTGCGTATGCATAATATTTAATGCTTAATATTTTAATAAATATGTATTATTTGCTTTCTCTCAGTTAAATTATCAATACTACTGCAGTGTCCAGACTGCCTGATCTTCCTCAGTAACCTTATACTATACAACACCTAAAGCTGGATCTTATGCAAAACCAGGGGTGCGGGGAGGATAGAGTCACATTATACTGATCCACTTGCCTTCAAGATCCCTTGCTGCAGGAATTTGGTGGTACAATTTTACACCACTGCTGTGATTACAGGGCCACTATGGCTGCCATCAGCAAATATGCCTTTATTTAGAACTTTTTTTGCATAGAAATGAGAAACAGCTTACAATAAATAATGTATTATAACGCAAACCAATATAATCTAATAACTGTATTTTGACATTTTCTGAGCAATCTGGCACATCTTCACACTTTACTAAATCATACATCTTACATTTGAAATTGACAAATGCTTCTACAAGTGTGCAAAATTCCAAAATGACAGAGAAAGCAAACTAATATTTTTTAAAGCATGACATTGACATACAAAACCTACCTTGAACCTTTGCAAATGTCCAATCTTTTCTCCAACTGTGGTCTCCATGGACATTAGCTCAGCCTTCATCTTCTCATTCTCTTTCCGAAGATGTCTCTCCATTTCAAGTAAGGTTGTGTACTGCCTTGTCATTGATCTTTCATTTACTCGAAGAACAGTTATTTTTCTACTGTATTCCGCAAACAAACGTTTAGAGTCATCACTATCCTTTTGAAGTGCATCCAATAAATTCTGTGGGAGGTTTTAAAACGTTACTGATGCTGCGATATAAGCATTAATCGTCCATCTGCATTAATAAGCAATTATAAGCATTAATCGTCCATTAATCTGCGGGTGGCGCAGTGGGTTAAACCGCTGAACCATGAGCTGTCGATCGAAAAGTCGGCAGTTCGAATCTGCGACGGGGTGAGCTCTCGTTGCTTGGCCAGCTCCTGCCAACCTAGCAGTTCCAAAGCATGTTAATGTGAGTAGATAAATAGGTACCGCTTGCAGGAAGGTAAACAGTGCTCCTTGTTCCAGCCGCATGCTACGCGCTGCGGCAAGGAGAGTCACACCGGCCACATGACCACGGAGGCGTCCTCAGACAACGCTGGCTCTTCGGCTTTGAAATGGGGATGAGCACCACACCCTAGAGTCGGACACGACTGGACTTAATTGTCAGGGGTAACCTTTACCTTTTAGGGGGCCCCCCACCGTTATCCGTGGATTCGGTTGCTGCAGTTAACATTATCTGTGGTTTTCAAATTCCCCCCTTGCACTCATGATTCATCTCCCTTTGTTCGCAAACACTTTGCAAAACAAAGCTTTTTGGAAAAGGAAGCAGACTCAGAACGCTAGACTTGTAGCCTCTAGAAGAATGCTAGAGGAGGCTACAGCGAGAATGCTAACAGGAAGTGGACAGCAGAAGCAGACAGCGAGAACGCTAGACTCCACTTCCTGTGAACGTTCTTGCTGTCACCTCCTCTAGCGTTCCTCCAGATGCTACGAGTCTAGTGCTCTCACTGCCTGTTTCCTTTTCCAATGCAGCTTTTCCCCTCCCGTCCCCGCGCCGGTAAGGGAGGGGGGGCCATTGGCTGACCCAGGCTGGGAGGGGATGGGGATATCGGCAGTGCACTATGCCGATATCCTCTGCCCCCTGGACCTGGCGTACATCTGAGGCGGCCCATAGGGCCCCGGCTGGCTTACACCCAAGGAAGGGGACAAACGTCCCCTTCTCCCAAGGTGCTCCAGGGGCAGCCCAGAACAGCCATAGGATACAGCGGCCAGTTCTTTAGACCAGCTGCTTAAAGTTAGGCAGGATTGCGCTGCCCAACTTAACAAATCACACTTTCACTGAAAAGTCTACGTGACCATGTAGAAATAAAATTCAATATGACAACAGTTCCAATACTGGTCAAAACTTCAGGAGATATTTTGATATTTCTAATACCTTATCAAGGTTATACTTCAAACTCTTATGTTCCAAAAACTTTCAAAAGCACAGCAGATGTCTGGCATCTAAATTTCATGATATGACAAACTCTCTTATTAAACACACATCTGGCCTGAACTATCACTGAAATAGAGAACAAGCTGAGGTGTCCTTTCAAAGATTGTGTTAACCTGGTTATTTCCAGAAACATGGTACCACAAGTATAGATTTAAAAAAAAAATCTAAGCAATTAGAAATATTGAGTTAAAGGGGCTGTTCACACACTAGTTAATATGAAAATCAGAGACACTAAAGATCATCTTAAAGTGTTCCTTGGACACTAAAAGAAGATCACTGGGCTTAATAATGAACAACCACCTCTCCCTACTCTGAACCAGGACATTCTTCTTTCTGCCCAATGAGTTTTGAGACTAAACAAGAAGAATCTCACTTCCAGACATGGGAGCTTCTATGAGAAGCTTGCCGCCCATAGTGTTCCCAAAGATGTAAAGCAGGTTAACTTCTGTGTGTCTTACTTCTTTCACACTCTACTCAGTTTCAAAGTTTCCGTTTTTGATCATCGAAACCACCTCGTCTTTGAGTAAAAACAGAAATACTTACATAATACTCTTTTATTTTTATATCATCTTGCTCTTTTTGATATTCCAGCTTTTGTTTTTCTTCTTGCACTTTTTCACCAGCACTTTGCCAGTGTTCCCGTTCGCTAAAGAGAATACAGCAATTTCAAACTAAAAAATGGATGCTTCAGGCTTTTTTTAAAACCATTTGTTAAACATGTTATTACTACAGTCATGTCATATGTAACCTTAGAACTGAAAGTTCAGGTCCAAAGACTCATATGCTGGTTTACAAAAATAGCAACTTTCAGCGCAATCCTGTATCCAATGCTGGAGAGAAGCGGGCTGGGGGTCTCCTTCGGAGTAAGGGGTTGTCTGTCCCTATCTTGGACCTTCCTATCACCTGCTTAAAGGTGAAACGGGGGCAGCAGGTTGGTGCGGGTAGCTCAGTGCTGATCCTACGCCCCATCTTCCTCTAAGACAGTGGTGGCCAACCTTTCAACCTGAATGCTCCTGGCCCTTTAATGGTTGTATAGGTGAGGACATTTCAGCAGGTGCAGCTGCTTTAGCAGCACCATCAGCACTTGCAGCTGCCAAGATTCTGTCTTCTACACAACTCTTAAGAACGCAGAGGCCCTAATGGTGGAAGGTTGGCCACCCCTGCTCCAAGGCATACTTATATTTTAAGAAGTTGTTTAGAAATCAGCAGAAGAGAACTGTTTGGCCTCTCTTGCAAAGGATGAATAATCTGTTTAAATATAATTTAAACACGTTCACGTTCAAGGCTGCTCAGTTTAACCTTCTTGGAAATGGGAACTAACTGCTGCAGCAAAAACAGCCAGTCCAGCAACTCCAGCTTTGAGCAGTTCTGTCCTGAATATGCACATTCCTTCTTTGGATCCCGGCCTAAGTTTTCATCATTTCAGCAAAGCAAAAGAGCAAAATGATACCTTTGGTGTTCTTTATACAGCAAACCCTGCTGGTGACGGATAACAGCAAATTTTCTTTTCCATTCTTCTGCTGCTGCTTCCAATTTCTTGAGTAGTTGCTCCTTATTTTCCAGTTCCTAATGATAAAGCACCAAATTAAATATAGGAGCTATCTCAACTTCGATTCCAATTTTAAGGGCACAGAACCTTTTGTCCTCCTAGTTCCAAATGGGTACAAATGGGAATTGTATCAAATAAATATTTATATTTGATATACATATATTAAATACAGTATATCATTTTTTTACCTTCATTGTAAATTAAACAGTTAAACTTCTAAATTACATACAGAGAGCAGACAAAAGAAGAAAAGAAACAGAAAAGAATTTTTTTTTACCCAGCATGTAATTAATCTGTGGAACTCATTGCCACAGGATGTAGTGATGGCACCTGGCCTACATGCCTTTAAAAGGGGTTTGGATAGATTCATGGAGGAAAAGACCATCACAGGTTACAAGCTGTAAGCAACCTCCTGGTTTTAGTAGTAGGCTCTCTCTTAATGCCAGATGCAAGGGAGTGGCAACAAGATACAGGTATCCTCAGTGCTCTGTGAGGCATCTGGTGGGCCACTGTGAGATACAGGAAGCTGAACTAGATGGGTTCTTCTTAAGTTCTAAAGATCAACAACAATAAGACTGTTTCCTTCCATTTCAATTTCCCTTAAATTCCTTGTGGGGAAATAGCCTTAAAATGTTGGTCGTTTATGGGCAGCTAACGATTTCTCAAAATTGAAGACTTACATGCTGTGAATTAAAATGTTGGTCGTTTATGGGCAGCTAACGATTTCTCAAAATTGAAGACTTACATGCTGTGAATTAAAATAATTAACTATGTAGTGAACCTGCCATGAATAAGAAATTATCCATAAAGTATTGTCGGTTTTGCATTAAAATGTTGTACTGTTCTCAAGCCTCCATGTTCTATATAGGACAATGTTTGACAGTTAACCAATGTTAAAATACATCAACTACTCACTTTAAAATCATTTACAGGTGGGTCCCCATATCCACGGATTCGTTATCCACGGTTTCAGTTATCCATGGATCGCGGGGACACCCCCCCCCCCAGGCTTTTACTTTTTTCCACAGTAAGCTTAGTTTCTTCCTTAAACAAACAGGAGCAGCCTCTGGCTGCTTATTTCAGGCAAGTAGAACGAGACTAAGTCCTAGAGAGGTTCTGCAAGGTTAACAGAAACCTTGCAGAGCTTCTCTAGGACTTAGTCTCGTTCTACTTGCCTGCAATGGAGGCTGCTTCTCTGTTTGTTTTAAGGGAGAAACAAAGCTTGCTGAAAGAAAAATAAGAGCTGGGGGTGCGCACACGCCTGCCCATAGGGGAGACAGGGCGGGGGGCCTTCAGGAAACCTTGGAGGGGGTGTTCGCTCCTATCCATGGTTTCAAGTATCCACGGAGGGGCCTGGAACATATCCCCAGCGGATATGGGGGGGGGGGAGTACTGTACCTGCAAAAGGTGTATTAAATATTCGTTCTGTGAATTAATTATGTTCACACTGGAAGGAGCCATCCCTCCTGGAAGATCTACCGCTTTGAATACTATACTGGTGCCTTCTGACTGTCGCAAGGAATGAATCTCCGCTTCTAGATCAGCATTCTGAAGAACATAAAGAATAAGGATGAGTAATAAAGCGAGCAAAACAAAACCAAAAACCTGAGCATTATCCAGCTCATATGATCAGAACTGTCACAACACATTATGGTTACAATCCAGGAAGTCCAGTCAGACAGTCCACTACAACAAAAAATAAAAAAAATTGCAGACTGCTTTTGAAACTCCACAAATGTTTTTTTTAAAAAGGAGGAGAAATGCAGGAGTATAGCAATGGGGGGGGGGAGTGGGAGAGAAGCACTTCTGGGTGCATGGAGCCTGCCACGTCCTTAGCTAGGTCAACGTGTACCATCAGGACTCGCTGAATTAGTCCCCACACACAAGGAAGGAAAAGAAGGAATCTTGCTTGGCGCTCCATCAACCACACATACACAGACCTCTGGACAGCAGCCTCTATATATCCATCTGTTCTCGAGTTTTAAAACCGTGTCAACTATAATTGGATTGTCTTGATGTTTCGCCCGCTAACTGTGGCGGGCTTCTTCAGAACTAAACCACTAACTCCTTCACTCTCTCCTGCTCCTATTCGGCTTATGTGCACAGTGGCCTCTATATACTTCTTGCATGCTATTACCAGGGCTACTTTTGAAAGACGGGTTTGCTCACGTACCTTTGCGTTTGCTTTGACCAGCTGATTAGAAAAGTTGACGGCCTCTCTCCGAGCTTCTCTCAGCTCCATTCGTAATTCTTCATTTCGTCCTGTAAGTTGGTCCACTTGAGCCTTCAGATGCACGGTGGCATCAAAGGTTCCTTCTGTATGCTTTAATTCAATTGCCTATTAATAGTTCATTCACCAGAAATAGAAAAGAATTTTTTTCCATAACTGTTATATATTCAAAGCTTGAAAAACCACAGAAATGTATGAAGTGTCCAGATTTCTTTGTTCGCCTTGCTAACAAATGCAGCGCAAGTTCAATCGACATATAGCCAAGCAGAAGGTTTTTAATCCTGGCACTTTTAGAATACATAATTTGGATGATGAATGGAATTGGCACCGATATCGCACAGCCAGGACCCATATGGGGGAAAACAAACATTCTGCAACTGGTGATAATAATTATTAACATGTATATATAGCGCTTTAGCACATCTGAACTGCTCATAGACATAATCTAGCTATACATCTTACAATGTTGTAAGATAGACCAGTTTTAGATTCTCATTATGGCGATGGGGTGCGGAGGCTGAAGAGAGAGCAGCATGCATAAGGGCACCTAAAATGTTCATTGCAGAGGAGGAGTTCAACCCTGGGTCTTTCCAGTTCATAGTTCAGTCTCTTAAACTGACAGTACACCAGTCTAATGACTATGCACAGAATGTATACTTCAGAATGTTGTATTACTTCTTGGACAAAGCTGTATTTTAATTCAAGATGACACCAAATCATAACAGATCTAAAATGTTCCAAATAATCAGATTCATCTAGAAATAATTAATGTGCAACTAGGGTTTACGGCTTGCGGTCTCTGAATCTTTAAGATCTCTGGTGTGCATGATCTGAAGTTTGCAATGCTGGTAGTAAAACTGAAAACAAAATTCCAAAGACTTTAAAAAGAGTTTTGACCTCCAGGATTGTATTGGTACCTTCCATGTTTTTAAAATATTTTGCAACCCTTTCAGGAATATTTTGTAAGAAAACCTTTTTGCCCCCAAACAAACTTCCATTTATATTTTCATACTTCGTGTGTCATTTGAACTGAAGACAATCCAGTGTTCAGTATGAAATCTCTTTGACTTAACCCAAGTAGGTAAAGTGAAATAAGACTTACGTTTACTAATCGTTCCAGACTAGGAATAATTAGAGCCGTTTCTCCACCTTTTATAGACTCTTTCTGCATGTCCTTTATCGCTTGTAGAATTTCTTTCATGCCTTGCTCAAGTTGTCTATTCTCTTCTACCAATTCTTTTACTGTAGTTAAAATGGAATATATTTCGTTTTGGAAAGCTTTCAGAATGGACAGTTGCAAATTCACATACATTTTTCAGTCAGATTTGGAATGATGTAAACCGCTTTGTGAACTTTTGTTGTTGTTGAAAAGCAGTATATAAATACTCATCACCATCATGTTCACATAACATGATAAAGAACTAGCTAAAAACGTTCATGTTCATGTTTTAATTCCTAAAAAACCTTATCAAATTTTGACAAAAGCCAACAAAGGTTTTGATACTGAGACGGAATCAAATGTAGATTCTACAGGCAAGATATGCAAGGTTTAAGAATTAAAAGTTAGATCCTGCTAATTTTTTGTGACCTATCAACCATCATACAACCATCACACAGCTTGCCATACACTTAAATTAAATTGGTGCTTACATTTGGATTGAAACTTGGCTATCACGGTCCTGTTTTGTTCCAAGTCTCTCTCTCGTTCATGTAATTCTTTGGCAACATAGTCGCTCTGCCAAGAAAAATGCAATGAGCATAAAAATGCATTTTTTAAATAAAATTAAAAAGCTGAGATTTTTTTTTCTGTAGAGTAGAAACTGAAGAAAAGGGGATGAAGAAAGGTTACTAAATTATACAGTACACGTAAGAAGTACATTTCTAGTACATATGTCAACACATTGCATTTCATATATTCTAAACAAAGCATATAAGTTATTTCTGCCAAAAGAGAAGAGGCACTCAAATACTGCAATCTCCACAATAATAAAGCCATTCACAGGGTAATTACATCTTTGAAAAATATGTAATATAGGCTCTTAACGTGGGTTTTCTTCATACATCTCTTTGGAAAAACCTTGAACTACTGGACTACCTGACTCCTGTAGCTGTCAAGTTCTAGCTCTGCATTTTTATTAAGTGTATTCTTAGCTAACAATTCTCTCACTATCTGTTCATTCTAAAGAACAACAACTGGGCATCATTCATTTATATTTTCAGCATCTAAGGCTTTAGCATTAGCTGGTTCTTCACAGCCCAAACTTAACAGTTTGTAACAGATTAGCTTAACAAGTTGAAAAAGAGTATCTGCTTCTAATATGGTCAGCATCACGACAACCCTGCTTGGACAATCTGCTTCTGACGATGGACGGATATAGTCCAATTTGTTTCCAGGCACAACTCAAGGTAGAGGTGGTTTTGTTGAATACCATAGGATTACAGCCTAAGTTTTACTGAAGACAATGGGCTTACGTCTGAGTAAAATAAATACAAACAAATGAGAACCCTTATCTGCATAGGCTCCCCAATTAAGAAAACCTCCTCCCAGGAACAGTTGACGGGGGCAAACTTTTTAAATACAGTACCTGGTAAAAATACAGGTATCCTAGGGACAACACATGGAAAAACAGTTGCATTTTGCATTGTTAGGTGTACAGTTCAGTAAGTGCAAATGGAAGAAATTGTTTGTGTGTGACACTTTGTGGAACATGTTGCTCAAGCACAAACCCAAGTCAACATTCCATTTGTGTGTAAGAACCTTAAACTATCAATTTTGCATGCACAAGTCCCATTACACGGAAGAATCTTGTCTTGTGTGCTCCCTGAGGCATCTGGTGTGAGTTACAGGAAGCTGGACTAGATGGATCTTTGGTCTGATCCAGCAGGGCTCTTCTTATGTTAGATCTAACCCATACCAGGGGTTCTCAATCCTAGTGGTCGTGACTCACCTTGTCTTCTGGTCCTGGACGGTCTCCACGTCGGCGAAATCAGAAGTGACCTGAAAGTCACTTCCGAAGGTCTTCTGAGACCTCTGAAGGCCATCCAGGGCCACAAGCAGCTGCAGGAGGCGAGTTGCAACCTGGGTGTGGCCTCCAGTTGCTACTGTTTGGCTCAAATTTTGAGCCAAATGGAGGCAAGGGCGGACGGGCCCAACACATGACCCCCTCCGCATCAGGCTACGACCCACCAAGTGGGTCGCGACCCACAGTTTGAGAAGCCCTGACCCATACTGTTCTTCCAAACTTTTAACTAAATGGATTTATTGCCCGCTGTTGCTTATAGTCTTTTTCTGATTGTTTTCCTGATATGCCCATGTCTTCTACTCCTATTTTTATCCTTTTTGCCCTTCTTTTTATTTGTTTTATTGTCTTCATTTAAGTTTTAACCTTCGCTATATATCACCACGAAGCCTTTGTAAGGTGAAAGACGCGATATACATTTCTGAGCAAATAAGTAAAATATAATTCTTGGAAACCCCCATTGCTGAGCACTTATGGGCCAGTACAGCTAATCTTGAAATTAGGCAGTGAGACAAGCAATTTCTCTAGCTTTCTGAAGTTCTCATATTCAAATATTCCCCAAGACTTTATGACTTTAATCCAGATAAGCTAAAGAATATAGAGAGTACAGTTACCTGTTCTCAAAATGGGCCTTATATGTAATGCTAAGGTATCTATTAAAACATGTACGATGCAATTGCCTCACCTCTGACCTATGGAAAAGTAATTCTCTCCTCTGCTGACTTATGAGACATTCTGCTCGATCTACCTGACTCGTATTCTTTGGCTGACAACAAAGTCCTCCTTCCATGTGTTCTACTGGCCAGGATTCCGGAAAGTATCTCTGATTCTTGCCTACATCCGTCAAATCAGTTCTCAAATCCAACACTTTCATTTCAGAATCGTCGTCCTCATCTTTCGACATGGCGTTCTGCAATATATAGGACAACCCTGGCCTCCCAAGTGCCGAAAGAGGTAGCCCCCCTTCCTGGAAATCCAGGGACAACGTTCGAACAGGACGCTCTGGCCTACGGCTACGAAAAGAAGCTTCAGGTTTGTTCCTCTGCCTTTGCATTTGTCGTCTTTTACTAGCCCTTTCTTTTGTTTGCATAGCCGAAAGCAAAGCTGGACAGCCTACTGTTAGTTCCTTGGATGCCTTATTACCAACTGTACATAAAGCTGCCCCTAGCATCTCTGTGGATTGCTGCTCTAGAGAACTGTAAAGCTCATCTACTGTCAAAGCCTTGGAGCCATCACCGTTAGCCAGCTGTGAAGCAAGTTGAGAACTCAACTGAAAAAAAGAGAAGAAATGGCTTTCACTTTTTCATTACACAAACTTTGAAATGATGCAGGTCGTTTCAATCATTTCCCCAGTTTTGGCATTTTTCGCTGCTGCATTCTATAACTTGGAGAAAAAACGATTAGGATCTTTTAGCAGAAAATATGCATCCATTTCTGCGTGCTACAAGCTGCTATCCTGTATTGACAAGTTAGCATTCTACTAATACACACACAGAGCGCAATCCAACTTTCACCACCGGTGTAACCAGCGCGGAAGGGCAGGGCTTTGGAGGAGAGATTTAAATCCCCTTTGAATCTCCCTTTGGAAGGGATTTGAATCCTCTTTCTGTTCTGGGGCCTCCCGTTTTCACTGCACCGGTGGTGTAAATTGGATAGGATTGCGCTGACAAGCAACGTTCAAGATGGCCACGTGTTATATATTTACATTCTAATTCTGTTACATAGTGTTTTGTACAAAGATATTTTAATAGTATTCCAACGGAAGAAAACGTCAGAAGGGAATCTACAATGGATGGATACCGCTTATGCCTTTACCTTTGCTTTGGCTTCGTCAGCGTTTGCTGTTCTCATAAAGCCAGATTTGTCCTTTTTCATCTTCAGCTCTTCACTAAAGGTATCAACCAGCTGTAGATCCCCTGCATCCAATCCTAATCCAAACAGATGGATGAGCAACTGATTAAAAATCAGAAAAAAATCAAAGTGGACTTCAAAAATCAAAGACAATGAAATGAAAGAAATTAACAATGAAAGAAATTAACAAAGAAGCTCTTCTTGAACCTTCTACCATTTGCTTCAGGGCACTAAATAATTGGAAAACCATTGTTTTCCAGACCAGAGAGACAGCCTACCTAAAGCCGCAGCTCGTCTTCCTTTCTCCTGAGCAAGTTTACGAATCTGTTGTTTCAGGGCAACTCGTTCTTCTTCCAATCTTTCAATCTACAATGTATTTTAAAACGTTTATTACCAAGAGAAGTACTGTACCTCCATTGCCTTTTGCAGCATATTATTTTATGGAAAATATTAATGAAATGTATCACGTGCCTCTTTCAGTAGGATTTGGTTCTCAGCTTTGTACTGCTGCTGTTTTAGTGCTTTGCTGTTTTTAAATTCGGTTAAATCAATCATTGTCTTTGGATCAAGGCCTGAAACGCAACATGTTAGGATATATGCATTAGAAAACATTTATTAATCTAAGTAGGAGGGAAGGACTCTACCACTATCGGGGGGAGGGAGGACTCTACTGATATTCATTGTATTATTGGGCATTTTACTATGACCCAGAGACTGGTTTAACTTTCCAAACTGAGAGCAATCTTCAGCCACTGCTTGCTATCTAGTGCAAACACTGCAGTGTGTTCTAGAGCAGCATTTCTCAAAGTTCTCCCCATGAGAAGGGGTAAATATTCAGTGCTTCTGGGGGTGGAGCAATGGTGACGGCAGCGATCCCAGGAATGTGCCACCACCGGGGACAAGAGAGATGTTTTTAGACTTACGGGGGGGGGCAGCCCTCCAGAGAGTGTGGGGGGCATGCCCCCCCAGCGGGCCTCCCCAAGCCTCCAAACGGCTCCTGAAGGCGATTAAAGCCCACTTCCGGTTTTGGGGGAAACCAGGAAGTAAAACGCAAGTGGGCTTTAATCGCCTCCAGGAGCCGTTCAGAGGCTGGGGAGGGACGCTGCGCAACCCCTGGTAAGTCTAAAATTTTCCCTTTTGTCCCCACGGTGGCGCAATCCCGGGATCGCTGCTGCCGTCATCAGGTACCACAAGGTCCCTTAAGGGGGCAGCGCCAGCTCCTGCCTGGTATAGTGAGTCATAACCCACCACTTTGAGAACCCCTGTTCTAGAACCATCCAAGTGAACAGTACAGCAATACCACAATACCTCGACTTTCATCCACCTGAGTTTCATCGCTTTGCTCTTTCAGCCGTTTTTAGTTATAACTACAGGTACATTTCAAATTTCATCCACGTGGTTTCCACTTTTATCCAACCTCCCACGACGTTCGTCAACGTTCTTATGTTTATTTTTCTCTTATTTAGGTTTCGCACGCTTTCACATGCATTTTATAGTTTATTTTGGTTATTCGCAAGACAAAATAAGCTAAATAAGGCTCTGGTTTGATATTCTTCCATTTTTGACTTTCATCCGTGCTCTGGTGGTCCCTAACCAGACGAAAGTGCAAGGTATTGATATACACATTTCTGAGTTTGCTCTAAATGGTAAGTCAAGATTTGTCCCAGCATTGGCAGGTAAACCAGCCCTAGGAGATAGCAATGGGGAACTAATTCATTTAACTACCTGCGGTTATCTACCCCTCCCCCATTTTATGATTAAACAAGAGAAAAGTTTCTCTCTCTCTCAAACTTTGCTAGCCTAATAAGTAAACTACAGTATTATAATTTTGCAATATATTATTTATGTCTGGTCTAATCAAACAAGGTTAATAAAATGGAAGTAAAGACTGTAATCCAACGTAGCCTTTTCAGCTGCAAGCAAGAGCTTGTGCTCACAGGTTCTCAATTTATCTTCCCAGTACCCGCTCTCCGTTCTATGCTAAAGGCCATTAAGTCCTGACTGACTGGCTGGTTTGATGACACAGAAACCTGCTCCAGAAGGCGCCAACCATTTCACTAGTCATCCCTAGTCTAAAACCTGAAAATACGTTCTGCTAAACCTGTAGTTTCCTCTGCTAGGAAGAATTTCTCATCACATCTCAAGTCAACAAGAAAAAGTGAATGAAAGAGATTTCATTCAGGGCTAAAACATTAGCCATGACATATAAAGACGGTTATTTCAATACCAGTATACAATTAAATATTTGCAATGTTTATTGAGATACACACCTAGTCGTTCTCGAAGATCTTCATTTTCATCAAGAAAATCATTTATTTTAAGTTCCAGTTTATTCACTTCTTTAATCAAGGTTTCAGTCTCATGATCTCTTATTTTAATTTGCTTCTTTAAAGCTTTTATTTCAGCAACAGCATCTTCCAGACCATATATTCCCTTAAAATATGAGAATTTCAAAGTGGTTTGATTTATGGTGCCAGTATATTTCAGTATTTCTGAACACCTACAGTCATGAAGATTTAACATAACAAGCTACTAACTACCTTCCACAGTTTGTTTATAGGTTCATCAACAAGCCAAACTCTCATGGAAGAAAGCTAAGAATGAAGAAGAGACTTCTGGATAAACAGGGACTCTTTCTTCACTCATAACTCACTTTAGAACAGTGGACCATGTTATCTAATACACGTGGCCCATTTTAACCTAGTCTGTTCCTTCTGTATTTCCTTTGGCATTAGAGGGTATTATGTCAAATCTAATTATAATACCGTTTCATAATCTCGCATTCGCTTCAGGGTGTCAATCAGTTCTTTGTCCTTTTCTCTCGCATCAGCTTCTGCAAGTTCTGCTACCCTCTCAGAATCCTTGGTTTTCTGTTCTAGCATATGTAACTTCCTTTGTATTTCTTCAATATAATCCTGTTGTGTAAGCGATGGCAGACCTAAGAAATACAATGAATGTCCATGACAAGTTTGCTGTACAGTACTTATGCTTTTTTTAAACATTCCGCTTTACTGAGTTAAAAAAGACAAAGACGGACAATAAAAAATGTATGACTCTTTCCCAGCCCCATCACTCACTCTTTAGAGGCTAAAATTTCCAGGTTAGTACCCATCATAGGTACACTTAAGACACAATATAAACACGGTTTTGAACTGTACTTATTTGTGTAATTATTTGACTTATTTGAATTCACGAGTTTGGATACCTACTGACAGCGCAATCCTATGGAGTGGGTGGGAGACGGAACGAGCATTCCGTCGCCCAAAGCCATCGCGAACGTGCCGTAAAGCATGTTCGCGACGACTCGAGAGCAGGGAAGGCCGGCGCAAGGTCAGCCTCCCCTGCTCCGTTGACGGAGCGCCCCACTGGCCAACACCGGACCCAGGTAAGGATCCGGCGGTCGGGAGGGTGGTTCGCTGGGAGGGGGGCAGGGCCCATTGGCCCAGGCGGCCCGAAAGGGGGCGATGGCCTCGGCTGTATCCTGACCCCCGCCGGGCGCCTGGGCCGTTACACGGCCTCCTCCCACTTCTGCTAGCGGTTTCGCTGGTGGAAATCCGAGGAGGCCGATAGGGCCTGCCCTGGTTTACACTTGGGGAAGGGGACAAGCGCCCCCTTCCCCGAGTATACCTCCGGCCAAGTAGGAGCCTGGCCGCAGCGGAGCACAGGATCCGGCGGGCGGCCTGGGCCGCCTGCCGGATCCTTAGGCAGGATTGCACTGTAAGTAATCCTTGGCCACCTGCTGTTCTTACATTTAAAGGAAGCACCTTAGGTTGTAGTCTGAGAAAGTTAGTCATAACTAAGAACCATTGGGTAGCAATGTTGTGCAAGTTGCACAAGGGTAACTCACCTTCCCCAGCCCTCCCTATCCATATCCATATCCCTGAGCTACCTCCACCCCAAAACGTCACTGCTGAGGATCAGGGTGTCTTCAGCAACAATATAGGATGCAGCAGGGTGAAGGTGTTACCTGGAAGCTCCAAGAGAAGCCACTAGCACTGCTCCACTAGCAGCTCACCTCCTGGCTTCCAGATATCCCCCTCCAGCCTCTCTCCTGTTGCTTCCCATGCTAATGCCAAGGGTCTCCCAACCTTCAGCAGTAGCTTTTCGGGGGACTTCAGTAGGGAAGGTGGCTTACATTTGTACGAGCTGTACAAGTGTAACTCCCGACACTACCCATTGAAATCCATGAGGAAAATTAGACAAATTAGTCCCAACCAACGTAAATCCTATTCATTTCAACAGGACTCAGTTAGGAGTCCAGATCATTCTAGTTTCACATCCAGTTTTACATCTATTGCTAATATTATATGAAGACAGAAAAAAAAGTTACTTCTATCTTTTTGGAGTTCTCTTTTCAGGTCCTCAATTATCAATGTATTCTTTTCCATCTCTTTTGTATACTGTTCAACCTGCTCAGTGAGTAGTTTAATTTGACTGTCTCGTTCTTGCACACCCTGTAAAAGTATAATTTTGTACTTAACAACACAGAAGACATACCATAAATACATAAATATCAACGAAACAGGAAAAATAGAAATACTTACAATATAGAGTTCAGATATGATCTAGAAGATAAAGAAGCGAAGGCAAAAGAAGCAAAAAATAAAGCAGAGAAATAAAAAAAATGTACAGCCTACAATGGTGATGATAAAACAATCCTTTTCTTTCCAAAGCTGGATCATATGCAGAGGTAAATCATGTGTCATGTGAACTTTATTCTGAACCAAGATATGCCATCGTATATGCTTGATCAAATAGAACAGTGCTCTGTATTCTGACAAGCTGCACCTATTAATTTATTCATTATGAATTAATGCAACATTCACAGATGCTGAAGTCATGCAAGTCTAACCTTGTGTGTGCAAGAAGGGGTTGGCAGAGGGTGAATCCTATGCATGAAGCAGCAAGAGGAAAGGAACGAAAACACAGAGAGTGGATCATTCCTTTCCATGTTAAAAAGGCATAATTACACCAGTATTTCTTATACATGTTGGCGAGTCCTCTGGGGTTAAAACAGAGCGTCAAAAGGGAGAGCACACAGACAAACGATTCCGCACATCATGATGGCACTGGATCTAACAGCAGCTAAAGCTCAGGGTTTCCCAAGACAGAACAAAGACTCCCAAAAAGGAGAACAAAGGTACTGACAGCGCAATCCTATCCAACTTACACCACCGGTATAACCAGCGGTGCAGCGAGAACGGGAGGCCCCAGAACGGAAAGGGGATTCAAATCCCCTCCAAAAGGGAATTCAAAGGGGATTTGAATCCCCTTTCCATTCTGGGGCCTCCCATTCTTGCTGCACCGCTGGTTACACCGGTGGTGTAAGTTGGATAGGATTGCGCTGTGACTCCTGTCAAGTTAACTTGGGATCGAAATGAAGTGACATAGGAAAGGGAATGCGCAGAAGTCAGGGAAGAAGAGGGGCACAATGCGCTAGGAGTGCAGTGGAAGGTAAGGAGGGACATAAGAGATTGGAGGAGCCAGGCAGCCATGCCCAATGAGTCAAGGTTGTATAGCACTTTGCATATGGAAAACACAATCAAAATATCATAATAGTACTGAAGATAAAGTATTAAAAGCTACAGAGATAAACATTTCTAAAAGCATGTTTCCATTACGTGTAGTGGCGTTGCTCTAGGTGGGGCGGAGCTCTAAGTTCTGCCGCACTCCGACCTACCGTTACACGCCCGCAAGAGGCGGCTCCTCCGCCTACGCCTTCGGAGCCATTCAAGGCAGCGAAAGCAATGCACAGGAGACTCCCTGCGCGTTGCTTTCACCGCCTTCAGTGGCTCCGGAGGTGGAGAGGGACCGCCTCGTGCCACTGAATAAAGGAGGGTCAGAGCGCGGCGGAACTTAGAGCTCTTCCCCCCCTGGAGCAACGCTACTGATTACGTGGGCAATCAGCATAACAGCCCAAGCCTATGCTTTTCTCCACCATAGCATATAGCCACAACAAAATGGGCTGACCTGCATGCTGGGGGTTGGGCTGGGGGTGGCAATCAGGAGTCTTGGGAATAGACAGGGAATTATTTTCTTTTACCCCTCCATAAGCCCCGCAACCACCAATGGGTCTCCTCGGACCTGTGCCAGTGCTATAGCTGGCACAAGTCTGAGGAGTCAAAGGGGGCATGTTGGCTCACTTCAGAGGGGATAGCATCCAGTGCAAGTCACCGGGTACCACCCCCTCCTGCCTCCAACATGCCCCCGGCAATCCCTGTTTCACAGTCCCCACCATGTTACACCCACCCAGATAACTCACCGGGCCATCTTATTCTACCGCCATGCGTGGAGCCTCCGTAGCATCTCAGGCGGTGATCTCGAAGCACACAGCTACATGCACTTCAAGATAGCCGTTTGCGATGGTCGCAAAGCACATACTGCCGCCAGAACACTAGTTCCGGCAGCAGTAGCGCTGCATAAGATGGGGGCCTAAGTGTGCCTTCTCTTCACTGCACTACACTTTATGACCATCACTAAGTTTCTCCTCCTGTGTTCATGTGAACACAAATGTCACACATATTTGAGGTTACTTGCATGCTTGCTGAACAGAAAACAGTACCTGCTGGAGTAACATAACGTTGTTCTTGTCAGCGTCAAGCTGGGCCACCTTTAGCTTTTCTCTCAGAGTCAACAACATTTGCTGATACTCAATGATTTCATCATCTTTGGAAGCTAAAATTCTCTGTGAAGGAGAAGAAAGTAAGAGAACGGCTGTGCAAAACAGATTTCCTAGAGGTCGGCTAAATTTAAAGATGCCCCCTAAAGTACCTTCCATTCTTCTACTTTTTCGTTTACAGCTGCCATGAGGGGATCATCCTCTTCATTCTTTGCTTTAAGCTGATCTGTTAGCTCGTGTACCTGTGAGATGCCATTGAGATAAGACGCATAAAAATTCAAACTATGCACTGTGAAATCCATGTAGAAAACAAGGCCTCAGTCTGACGCCATCTTGAGAGCCTGTCTCCATTTTGCACCAGCTGTGAGAACCGGCCTCATTAGAGAGGTGAGAAAGCAGCTCCTTGTGCTGGCTTACAGCCGGGTTAGTGGTGTGATAACGGGCCTAGATCTGCCAGCTCCTCAAGGACACACTAACTGGGAAAACTGAACACAGCTGAGATTCTCCAGTTGGGAGGGGTCGGAGTAAGTGACCGACAGTAGCCCGAAAGTCACATCACCCTTCCAGAAGGTTCAGCTGGTCTGCCTTTCTGATTGAGGGAGAGTTAACTCTAAGGCAGAGGTTCTCAACCTGTGGTACGAGTACCCCTAGGGGTACGCGGACCAATGGCAGGGGGTACCCCAGAACCTGCCCCTTATCAGCAGCAATCAGTAGTTAATTACTTGTTAATTAGAACTTAAATTCAATCCTGTCTGTCTGTCTGTCTGTCTGTCTGTCTGTCTCACACACACACACACACACACACACACACACACACACACACACACACACACAGAGTTAAGTAAGTTTTTTCACATTTAAAATAGTTGTAGTACTTTTTATTTAACAATTAATTAGCTAATTAATTGATTGATTAATCCAATTAATTAGCAATTAATTAGCAGGGGGTACTTCAGAAAATTGGACCGTGATAGGGGGTACCCGACCCTCCAAAGGTTGAGAACCCCTGCTCTAAGGTATAAAGAAACCCGTCTAGTTGGAGGGGGAAGCTGCTCTTCACCATTCCAAAATGGATGCCTGTTCCTACCAAACGTGGTGCTACAGGTAGCGAGATCTGTCATTTGCTTATGCTCAGAGGTTTGGAAGACCTTGGTGAGTGTTAGACTAGCTATAGGAGCTTAGCTTTCTTGTTTTAGCATTGTATGTGTTTTGTATGTATTCTCCAAAAGAACTATGAATGCCTTTCCATTATATGTAACCTTCTTATTTAAAATAAACCAATTATATTCTTACAGGCTGTATCTGTGCGAGTACAAAAGAACTGGATTCAGCTGATCTGGCCTAACCACTTAACCTGCTACTGGAACGAGTTGTTATGAACAACTTGAGACCTGGGTCCCTGGAGTTTGGAGGGAGCCCAGAGGCTGCAAGAGCTGGCTTAAGCCCGAGGGACTTCAGCCTTCCCTGGAGCTGAACGACTGGTTGTTAACCAGGGTGGTGGCGGCATACTGATGAGGGCTTGGCACTAAGAAAACGTGTGCCCATCTGTTAGCGTGTGTTTCGAGCTAATCAGGTGGATGTGCGCTAAGAACCTATACTCAGCAAACTGGAGTATAGTATAACAATTTGGATTGCTTGATTAAGAACTGTGCATTGTTATCGCCGGGAATATCACTGCCCTTGAGATAGCTTGGGATAATAAGACCTAAAATTAAGATCAGTGGCCTGACCGATCTAGCTAATTGTAAAAGCTCTGAGAGGGAAAGTTACTTAAGAACTAATTGGGAGTTGCACGCCTGACCTACTGGGAGTGCTAAAGCAGTGGGCCAGAACCAGATTGGTCCAAGGAGCCCTGGGGTTGACAGGGCCCTGGCCGTGACAAGCACATATTTATTTATTTGAAATGTTTTAAAAAATTTAAACACACACTTTTCAAAAACGGTTACCAAATTTAAAACGGCCTTAGATGACCCAGACCAGCAAAATGCCTGCTGGAAGACAAAATACTTGTAACCCCAGTAAAAAAAACAACAAGGAAGTAGTTTTTCTAAACACTTTTAAGAAGATAGTTCCATAATTTTGGAGCCATAGGTGGCAAGAGACTCACAGATATCTAAGCTGCAAAACAACATTCACATTTCCATTACTGAGTACTATACCTTTGTATTCTGTAGAGTATTCTGTCTTTGCACAGAACTGTTATATATCCTTATGTTGGAAATAAGGTTGACTACAAGTTCCTCCTTACCTGTAGCTTATATTGTTCCTTTTCCTTCCTTAATTGATCCATAACAATGTCAGACTGTTGCACAATAAGCTTCATTTTATTGTACTCATCAGTCATTTTTTCCATTTCCTGCACAGATTCTTCTAGATTTTTCCTCATTTCCAGGTTTTGAGCCTCAATTTTTTCATTCGCTTCTGTCAAGCTCTACAAATTTAGAAGTAAAACAAATTTGTAGGATTAAATATTTTGGTTACCAGAAAACCATTTTTAAATTGATAAGAGACGGATCAGAATCCACCAGTGCTATATTAACAGAGGATGATTCTACTGAAGCTCAATTTAATCTACAAATATGTCATAGTACAATGCAAGTCATTCAGGTTAACCCACTATCAGCAATGAATCCAAATCTATCTTTTCATAATAGTATGACAGTCAACTGATATTGACAGTACAGCCCAATCCTATTAAAAAAACAAAAACAAAAACAAAACACAATGCAGCCGAGCCACTGGAACGTGCACTGCATCCTGCAGCGTTGGGGGGGGCAGTCCCGAAGGTCTCCTCCAGATAAAGGAACATTTTTTCCCTTGCCTCCGCTGCCCAAATGAGTTTACTCAGACCTGTGCCAGCAATTTAGTTGGCGTCTGAGTGGACCCGGGAAGGCGAATTGAGGCGAGGAAGGGGGATAGAATATCCGCTGTACCACTGCTGCCAATCGCATCCCTTTCCTGGCCTCGATCTTGTCCTTCCTGCCCTGTTCCACCCACCTCGCTCGCTGACTTACCGGCGCCAGGGCTCATTGGAAGGCTGCTGGTGTACAGCCAGTGTTTGTGACAGCCAAAAAGCACGCTGCACCGCTGGAACACGGGTTCTGGCAGCGCAGTGTGCCCATAAGATTCCATACACCATACTTCCTGGTCCATACACCAGGAAGTCATGAACTCAAAATTATGAAAATTAAAAGACCAGAAAACTGCCTCCGTGTTTTGTTTTGTTTTGTTTTCCTGAGTAGCCCCTGGAAGTTTACCTGAATTTCATCTAGATATTGGACCAGCTCAAAGTTCTTTTTCGATAACTGTGACCTGTAATCTAATTCATCTCCTCTTTGTGAAAGAAGCGATTCCTTTTGTGAATCTATTTGTCTCTGATAGTCAATCACATCCTGACGAAGCTGCTCATTCTGCACAAAACAAAGAGGAAGAATTAGTTTGAACATTCTGAACATTATGGACATTACTAAAGTCCAAAGGATGAATTGTTTGGGATTTCTGAGAGTCAATATTTCACCAAGATTCTCTAAAACACATTGTTCTCTAAATCACGTGGTAGATATTACTATTATTCCTAAGATTTATTAGATGACTTGAATCCTCACCTTTTTCTTCAGTTTTTTTTTCTTCAATGAAAATAGAAATAGGAAATAGATAAGAAAGAAAATCAGGGTAAAAAAGGAGCAAAAACCATAACGTAGCAAGCAACTTTAAACAAAAAAACAACAAGAACGCTTTTTATAGGAAGAAATAATATATTGTGCAAGAAATACTAAGATCCTGAGTGGCTTAATACTGTGAACTGTTATACTGACAAAGACGTTCATAAGCTAGAACAAAGGGACCCTGTGAGGGAAGGAAGGCAAAACTCCTTCTCTTTACGTCAAAACTTAGTCCAAGAGTTGGGTCACATCAATCAGGTCAAATTAACAGACCTTATTTCAAAGAAAATTTCTTACGACTAAGGTGTAAGATACCCAGTTGGGACAAATATTAACAAGAAGGTGAAAATGCAAAGCCCGATAAAGCAATAGCAATAAGAAAAGGAAAGGAAGCATGAGGTAAATGAACCCTAAGGAAAAACAAAACACTCATAAGCAGCAATGAGAACAAAAAGGGGTGAACAACAACATAAAGCAAGGTTATAACAAACAAGAATAGCAAGCGGTTTGCCACAGAAAAATTCAAAACAGTTAAAATTGTTCATAACCACACATACATGCCTGCTACAAAAGCGCCAAGGTTCTTTACTAACCTCTCTTCTCAATTTGCTGTTTTCGTTTTCTGCATCCTCATTTCTAAGAGCTAACTAGAATGACAAAAAATGCACATTTTTGTATAGTTTTATCAATTACATGTAGAGCACAATCCTATGCATGTCTACTCAGAAGTAATTTCCATTGCGTTCAATGAGGCTTACTCCTAGGAAAGTGTTTATAGGTTTGCAGCCTAACAGCCCAATCCTCCGTAAATTTCCAGCGCCGGAACAAGCATTCCAGCGCTGGAAGAGGTTGCAAACGTGCCATAAGGCGACGGACTTGTCACTCCGGCAACGGACCCGGCTGCGGCCGGCAGCGAACGGTAAGTCTCCCGCCGCCGGCCGCGGGGGCAATCCAGCCACCCAAGGGAGGGTGGTCATTGGCCCCAGCAGCCCAGGAGGGGGCGTGGAATGGCCATTGGCTATATCCTAGCCCCCGCCGGGCGCCGGAAATTTACACGGCATCCTCTTACTTCCGCCAGCAAAATAGCTGGCGAAAATCCGAGGAGGCTGATCCGGGCGGCCGCCATTTACACTCGGGGAAGGAGACGAGCGTCTCCTTCCCTGAGTAGACTTCCTGCCCGGCAGCCACGCTAGTGGCTTTAGGTAGCTAGTACTTATTAGTTGTCTTTACTGTTTTATCTTCTGGTGATGCCACAAATTCCAGTGGTGAAACTTCTACATATTTTTAATCATTTTAATAAACGGGAATCCCAGAAAAATGCATATTTCATTTTAGTTTCTAGTCCAACACTCCTTTCTTCAATTTAGCTCACATATAATTTCAGGTGCGACTGCTTACCTGTTCATTTACTTTCTTCTCTTTCTCAATCTCCTTTTCCATATCTGCCAACTGTCTGTCTTTTTTTCCAAGCTGTTTTTCCATCTGACGGATCTCATCACGCAAAAAACGAGTATCACGACCACCGGTAGATTGCTGGGCTACCTTAAAAGGCATTTAAAATCAAACAGGTCATGAATATATGATCAATGCAAGCAAGCAGGGCGCACACTGAACTGTTTCAGTCAGAACGCACACAGAACTCAGGAACATTAAAATTCCCTTACAGTGCTGCATAGTTTGGGAAAAAGCAATCAAACGTTTTGCTGCTTACACAAGTTGCTTACACAATTACAAGTTTGATTACTTTTTCCCCACAAGTCTCTGTGCGCATTCCAGAATCAGAACCAAAATTCATAAGCGCTGCTGTTTAGAGCATTGGGGAGGCCTGCGGAGGCGGCAGCAGTCCTGCCAGCTCCCCGAAGCCTCCTCCCCCCTTTGGCGAGCTGGCAGGACAACCAGGTACACTGAAAAAAGCACTTTGGGGCAGCGGTGGGTGCGATCCTGGAGCGACGACGACGCTCAGGCTGGCCATCCCCCTTAAAAGGTAAATCGGACACTTCCGGAAAAAGTAGTGGGTTACAACCCACCACTTTGAGACCCCCTGCTGTAAATCAGACCTCTAAATATACTGATAACCGATGCAGATGATATACAGTGGGAGTCGCCTGCTTCCAGGCACAGGTCCCAACCAGGACTCTTACTGCTGCATTCTGGACCAGCTGAAACTTCCAAACCTTTTTTCAATGGCAGCCTCACGTAGAATGCATGTTACAGTAATCGAATCTAGACGTGACTAAGGCAAGTGCTATACAGCCCAACCCGCCTTCACTAGAAAGGGGCACTATTGACATACAGGATGAACCTGTGCAAAGGCACGCCTAGATCATCCAAGAGGAAAGCCAGATCTAGGAGTACCCCAAAACTGCCAACCTGGTCCTCCAGAGGGAATGCTACCCCATCTAAAACAGGCTATATTTCCATATCCAGGCTGGCTCTCCTACTGACCAGTAACTCCTCTACCTTGCCTGGATTTAGCATCAGCTTGCTTGCCCACATTCAGTCCAGCACTGACCCCAGACAGCAATTTAAAACTTCCACAGCTCCCCTAGCATTGGATGAAAAGAGAAGCAGAGCTGGGTGCTATCTGCATATTGATGCATATACAGCCTCAACAACCTCCAGACAACCTCTACCAGCAGTCCTGCATTAAAAAGGATGGAAGACTAGATGGAAGGCCAAGGGATTGAATAGTATTCCAGCAACATGTTCTAGGATCTACCCTCCAGGAAGGAATAGAACCACAGTACAGTGCTCCCTCAATCCCATCCTGACAAGGTAACCCAGAAGGATGCCATAGTCAATGGTATCGAAAGCTGCCAAAAGTTCCAGCAGAACTAAAAAGGACACAGTCCTACTCCCAGGGTAGAGTGACCAAAACAGTTTCAGTCATGAATTCACATCACAAACCAGACTGGTAAGGATCAAGATAATCACTATCCATTAAAAAAATCTGGAGTGGGGGTACCACTATCTGCTCGAGTACCTTGCCCCAAAAAGGTACATTAGAGACGACCTATAATTTCTCAAATCGGCTGGATTCAGTAAGGGTTTATTAATTTCTGAGCCTGATTTCTTCCTGCAAAGGAAGGGGATTCAGTCTGCAATGCTGGCTAAGCCTACTTGGCAGCTCCCCCCCCCCTCCTCTCCCCTCCATTGCCTGAAAATAATGGTAGGAATTTTCTGTCCACCTCAATCACTGCATAAGGACCGGAAGACAGTCTGCCTTGCCTGCTGCCAACTAAGATTCACTGCAGCAGGTCAGAGGAGCCAGGATGGTGTAGTGGTTTGGGAGTCGGACTTAGACCTGGAAGATCCAGGTTCAAATCCCCGCTCAGCCACGAAGCTTCCTGGGTGACCTTGGGCCAGTCACTATCTCTCAGCCCCACCTACCTCACAGGGTTGTTGTGAGGACAAAAAAAAAGGAGGGGAGGAAATATGTACACCACTCTGAGCTCCTTGGAGGAAGGGCGGTATAAAAAATGTGAAAAATAAATAAAATAAATAAAATAAGTGAACAGGGCAGGGTAGGCAACAAGCAGGAGGAACCACAGCTGTTGTTTCTCTAGCTACATCGGGTCCAGCTTTGGACATGGTGGCAACTATATTTAACTCATGTTTGATCCGTTTATCTAAAACAGTGGTTCCCAACCTGGGGGTTCACGGGATGTCGGCTGGATGGCCACACCCAAGATGGCAGCTCACTCCTTCCCCCCCTCCCCCACTGCAGAGAAACAAGCGTCTGATGCTCTCTTGGGGCTTTTTTGCTCACCTTGTGTTACTTTCTGCTTGTCTTTTAGCATCTCTGTTAAGATGAGGTCACTACCCCCCCCCCCCAATGGGGCTGCTTATGAGTACAACTTTTAAAATGTGATTTATTTTAAAAAGTATGATTACAGTGCAATTTATTTATTTTTAAAACAAGGACATCACTTCTGGCCCTAGGTCTTAGGGGGGTTCCAACAGATGGTCATTCTACAAAAGGGGGTCCCGGTGCTAAAAAGTTTGGGAACCACTGATCTAAAAGCAGAGAGAAGAATCTCAGTTTTATTTTATTTTTTTAAAAAGAATTCTCTCATATAGCTACTATAGTGTCACAAATGCATTGAGATCAGAATAAATGGCATAAAAATCAAACATTATTTCAGTTTAAATTTTTTACATACCTCTAATTCCTTTTCCAGTTTCATCACCTTACTTTTTAACTGATTTTCTGTTTGAATAAAATGGGACATACAAAATTACGAAGAAAAAAACACCCAAAAGGTTCTATGTGGGAACTACAATACAATACTGAACACAAAACCAAAAATGTATTTGGACACACATACAGTGCAATCCTAGGCACATTTACTCAGAAGTATGCCCTGCTGTATTCAATAGACTCAGCTTCCAGATAAGTGTTTAGGCTGTAGTCTGAAAGGGACAACATGATTTATAATGATTCATCCAAAGTTGCACATTTTCAATGAGCTTTTAATTTGTCATTGAAAATGATGGAACTTAGAATTTTAGCTTTGCCCGTTGTCATCTTCTAACTACCCACCCACACAAGATTTGAAACTGCAGTTCAGAGATAGTAATCTGGTCAATTTTTACAAGGTGAACTGATGGATGTGGTTCATTGCCGAGTTCAACTGCACCTCAGAATTGGCAAGCTAGAATCTCAGGATTTTCAAAGCAAATACGTTAAGTTGGCAGCTTGGGCTTCATTGACATTCGCAGACGGCATATTATTATTATTATTATTAATAATAATAATATCCCCCAACATTCCTACAGCCAGAACCAGCCGTGGAGACAACAAAGCAAAGTTTGCCCTAGCTATTTTGACATGCTGATGTTGAAATTAATGGAACTTTGAAGTTCACCAGGGATCCAATGATAGGAACATGATTGCTGCATACGAAGGGAGAGGAGGTTGGATCGCAGGAGCTATGGTTGAATAACACCCAAAACATTCAACTTAGAACTTCAAATTTGCCTTGTTAACCTGTGCCTTAACCACATTTCCCTCCATTTTATCATCTATTAGACCTATCCAATTTACTACGTATTGGAAAATACTAGCAAACTTGTTTTACTGTTCAAAACTGGCAATATACAATTGGTTTTGTGTGTGTTTTATTTATCCACCGAAGACGTGCTGATACCAAATTTAGCTTGCTCCTCCCCAGCTTTCTCAACTTCTTCCAGTGCCAGTTCTACTTCTTGGGTTTTCATCTAGAACAAATACAAATAAAACAAATAAATATTTCATATTTATTTACAAGATGGTATAAATCTAAAGTAAGATACGAGAGGGACATCAAACTCCTTGTGTCACGTGATGAGAAGTTGTGTGTCAAGAAGGATGCAACTGACAAACTATGACATATTAATAGCAACGAAGCTCAATATATTGTTTGGCAAGTCACACAAAGCAAACTAAAGGAACTCAACTCTACCCTCCTACACATTATGGGGTCTTCCACACAAAACAAATACCAAGGAAGTCTCTTTTTTTCACATCAAAAACGAAAATCAATTAAAGGGATTTAAGATCACAAAGAAACAGCTCCATAGATTGGTAGATTTTCTAAGAAGGTTAATTGAATGAATGAATGAATGAATAATACATTTGTACGGTGTTTCTTTGGTTTCTTCAATTCCCTAAGAATGCCTCTTGCCAGGACACTGTTCTTCCTTCCCACTGCCAGATTATGATATATTCCATGTACACAGCACTCCACTATATAGCAGCAAAAAATACAGCAGGGAACAACCACCCCCAATGATATAATTAATAATTTCCCCCTGCTAACTGGCCAAAGAGGCACCATTTACATAGTGGTTCTCTTATATTTAGCAGAACAACTACCCCTATTTACCCCAGCAAGCCTCTCTTTCAGTAACTGTCTTCTGGTGTCTCTTTTGTGTCTTTTTTTAAAGACTTTCAGTAACTGTCTTCTGTTGTCTCTTTTGTGTCTTTTTTTGAAGACTGTGAGCCCTCTGGAACAGGGGAGCATCTTTATGGTGCGACCTACACTGCTTTTTGAACAGGTTGCTGAAAAGCAGTATACTGCTATTTTTCATAATACTGTTAATGAGATGCCCACAAAAACCAACGTCATCATTAACTAGTTTTGTAGAGTGTTGATTGTCTTACATCTGAAAATGTTATTAACTTCTACAAGGATTGATCAACATTTTTTCAGCACTCATGCAAGGGGTTTATGATACAGGCACTAACGGTGTAGTTTCCATTTGGAAAATTAAAGTTCAACTTTTAAAAACGATCAGATTGTTGTAATGAAGATGTATCAATACTGACCTTCATTAGCGACTGGGAAATTTTAAAAAGTTGAACTAATCGTTCAGGGTTCTCATTCTTCAGATCATTCCCATCAACCTAAACACAGAAGAAAAATAGCATTTAACATCAAAGAGTAGTTGAAGATTTTGATGCTGAAAACATAAGCTATCCATTTAGGTTCTTTACAGAACACATGTTCTGTATCACTCAAAGTACCTTAGCCACAGTCTCCAGCAAATTATCTGCCAGTTCCTCTTGACGAGGCAAAGCATCGGGATCAATCTTCATAATCTTCTTCCATTCCAAAATGGGTGCCATCTTGAATGTGTGTGTGTGTCTCTCTCTGCTGCAAAGACAAACCGGTTGTTTTGAAAAAGACCAATGAATTTCACCAATGAATTTAATCTTTCGTGACTTACAAGGAAATGATGGTTTACTAGAAATCACACATTTTTAAAAAAGAAGAAATGCCAAACAGATAATTAAGTACAGAATTCAAAGTTTTGTGTGTGCCTAAGTACTTCAGCATCACTTCCAACATCAAAAGCTCCTCAAACGGCATCAAAGGCTATTCT
The DNA here is from genome assembly GCA_026170595.1 of Plestiodon gilberti rubricaudatus. Lineage (NCBI taxonomy): Eukaryota > Metazoa > Chordata > Lepidosauria > Squamata > Scincidae > Plestiodon > Plestiodon gilberti. Next base: position 158,141,226 of record JANXHW010000005.1, on the reverse strand, counting down.
AGAGGCTCCCCCCCCCCCCGTGCTTTTAGACATGGCATTTGAGAGACACAAGAGGCTGGGATGGGATGGTGTATGCGAAGAATTCCATCTTTCAGTAGAACTGCTCAAGGTGGTTTTAACTGAAGCGTCCAATGTACAAAACTCTTCCCCAGGCAAGCAATACTCAAGAGCAAATTCAGCAGACGTGTCATTATATATTATTGAGGACTCAGACTGGCCCCCCCAAAACCTTTGCCTAACCTCAGATATTGCGTGATGCTGCATGATACTGAGTTGTGGCTAAATAAGACACAGCTCTACTCAGGTGTACAAAAATCCAGATATGCAATAGCCATGGCACCAGGGTTGCCGAAGAGACAAAGTATGGTCGCTGGTGTCTTCTCTGCGTACACAGGATCACCCCCTTCTCTTACCTCCTTAGTTCATAAATGGAAGGAAAGACTCACAGTCAGGCTATGATTGCCAGGTAGGCTGAAAACTCGTTGCTTGGGAGAGTGACCAGACACACACCGGCAAGAACAGGCACATTCCCATCAGCATCTCTCTCTCTCTCTCTCTCTCCTCTCTCTCTCTCTCCTTCCAAGCCAGCCCCTAGGGTAGTGTTTCCCAAACTTTTTCAAAAGGGCTTTTTTGGAAAGGGCTCTGTTGAGCTGTCATATTTTTCTCCAAAGAATCCTATGAATTCTAAATTCCTGAGGTTGTGAGATTTCACAGATTGCCTGACCCTTTGCAGAAGAGGCAGCTGTCACTAGGCCAGCGTTTCCCAAACTTTTTTGACCTGCGACTCCCTTGACCATTGGCAACCATTGGCCGCGGCTCCCCATTACATTATGCTGATGCCTGCCAGTTGGCATTGCACTGTTTTCCGAGAGGATTCGTGGCACTCCACAACTCCCCTGGCTTGTTTCTGCGGCTCCCCTGGGAGCCACGTCTCCCAGTTTGGGAACCACTGGATAGGGAGTCTAGTCAAACTTAAAGGTTTGAAAACAACGTTTGCATCTCCCTAAAGTGAACTTTCAGCACAAACAAGGAGTCTTTCCCTTTCTTCAGACGCATGAAACACCATCCTCACTTGGCAGATTATACGGGGGGGAAAAATAAGCTGCGATGCCAAAATATCATGAAATACAAGAGAGAGTACAACAGTCAGAGACGGGCAACTCATATAAACAACCTGCCGCCCATTCTAGCGCGTCTGGAGGAGGAGGAGGAGGAGGAAGAATAAGAGACCGTTACCTCTCTGGCTCTGCAAACAGAGAGATCTGCAAAGCTTTCACCGGCTAGAGTGGCTGCCGCAGCAAACGCCCACAGGTACTGTAGACTCCAGAACAAGTGAAGTGCAGAGATGAGATTACAGCCCTGGAAACGCTTCGCTCTCCTTTGTGCAAAAGGTGCAGCAGCAGCCACTCCTCTGCGCCCGGGACCCCTCGGGCAGTCCCGCGGCTCACTCCGAAGCCCGGATCTCTTTGCGCAGCAGCAGCAGCCGCCGCCGCCTCCGGACCCGTCCTTCACTCAGCCCTGCCTCCCCATCCCTCCCTCTTACGGCTGGTTTCCGTCGTCGTTGAAAGGGAGGGGAGGAGATGGCCGCTGCTAGGCGACAACCTCAAACAGCTCTCGGAAGAACCCGGATATTCCTTTAGGCGACCACAGAGTCGAAACTCCCGCGGGACTACAAGCCCCAGAGTGCTCTTGCCCAAAAACTACCCATCCCAGCATGCTTTGCGGGACAAGCTATTACACAATCGGGAGAATCTGCTGTCGCCGTCCCTGCTGCCGTTTGGGAAAGAAAAGGCCAAAATAATAATAATGGGAACATTTCGGCCGGCGGGAGGACGAAAAATCAAAAACAAAACTACATGTCCCAGGATGCTCTACGCCGCCCATGAGGCAAACGTTCCAGAGAATCTGCCCTCTGGAATGCTGGGATTAGGAGTCATGTCAGGCGACTTCCCATCATTCTTCTCGAGCTCTACGGAGGAAGGAGGCGTAAAGGGTTTACGCCTGCGCACTGCTGCAGGGAGGCTCCGCTGCTCGCTCGCCCCAGGCTTCTCTTGCAGGGAGGTAGAGCTGAAGCTGCAGTGGAATGAGAGAGGGAGATGGAGATGGCGGAGAGCGTGTGAATTCGTGACGGCCCCAGATAGACCATCATGCCGGAGAGCTTCGGATCAGGGCCCTGCAGCGGGAAGGAAGCCGGGCGGCTCATGCCTCTGATTTCCCCGTGAAGGTAAACGCGAACAGAGAGAGTGGGGATTTCTGGCTCTGTGCCGTGCCCAACTCTTGGAACCTGTCCGCCGAGGGGACTGAAGTAGTCAGTGGTGCAATATTATATTCCCTTGGTTTCCAAACTGCTGCCTAGTGCTGGTGTACATTATTAAGGACCTCTGGGTCGCCTGTCATGCGGGCAGCGGGCACTTGTAAATGTTGTCTGGTGGTCTGCTATCTCTCGACAAGCTTTTTCTTGTTAGATCGTTCACGTGTATCGCTTGTGAGGTCTGGATTACACCAGAGATTCTTCGTGTTTATGTTCTTCTGGGGTGTCGTGGGAGCGACGGAAAGCTGGCTCTTTTGTAATAAGGGCGTTGCGAAGTAGTAGTTACTGTACCACCACATGGCAGTCCCAAGTGTTATCATTGTATTGTTGGGAGAAAGTATTTGGCTTAAGCCACAAGTAAGCCTTGCAGAGAAATTGTGAGAAGTTGCTTAGTAAAGGCTTTGACTTTATCCAGTGGTAGTAGCAATACGGCTGAAAGTGTGTTGTGTTGGTCTTCTGCTGTCCCACATGTTAGCAACATTTATCCATTATGAATACTTTTGGGCACAAGTTTCAGTAGAATTCTTTGGGGACAGTATACATATGTGCTTGCATAATTACTGATTAATTAAAATATGTATCACGGTACTTTCCACTGACAGTGTTATGAATGAAGCTTAATTTTTGTAGGTGGTTCAGTTTAGCTGGCCTATACAAACATGAGCTGTCAGAGTAACAGTGCAGTCCTGCGCAACTATCTGGCGGGCAGCCCAGAGCCACCCGCCGGATCCTATGCTCACTCCGGGCTGCTCTGGAGTGGCCAGGAGGCCTACTCGGGGAAAGGAGACGTTCGTCCCCTTCCCCCAGTGTAGAGCTGGGAAGGCCCGATGGGCATCCTCGAATTTCCGCCAGCTATTTAGCTGGTGGAAGTAGGAGAAGGCCATGTAACGGTCGCTTCGGCTGGGACGGGGATACGGCAAACGCCAGCCCCCATGCCTCACCGCCCCCATGCCCGCCGGGGGATTTCTTACCTGCCTCCGGCGGGCGTGGGAACATTCTGGCAACAGAGTGAGGCTTTGCGCCAGCTCTCCTTACTCCCGAGTCGTCACAAATGTGCTTTATGACACATTTGCGATGGCTTCGGGGGGGGGGGCGGAACGTTCCGCCGCCCGATCTTCCGGTAGGATTGCGCTGTAAGTGTGAGTCCAATATGCCTATGCCAAAGTAGTTTTGATTTGGTGTTTCTTTCCAAATACAATATAATACAATATTTTAACATGTATTTTAATTTGCCCTGTTATCATAAGCTTCCTTGAGCAGTTTCCTTAAAAGGCAGCCTCGAAATTAAGTTGGCCGACAATGCTGAACCATCCCTAATTATCTGATTCCATGATTTGGTATCACGGATGGCTGTGATTTGAGCAGAAGTCTGAAAAACAATATTCTGCTACATGTAAATATTCTTTATCCTCAGCCTCTCACTTGCCAGAATGTCTTTACCAATAACAGATCACTACTCTCTCGTAAGTGCATTATTCTTGTTTCTGATTAGTTGTTAGAGCCTTCCATGGGTAAGTAGATATGAATAAACATTTTAAAGTGATCAATGCAATACAGACTGGCTAGCAGTCAGTGCAAAAGTATTTTTTGGCTCCTTTCCTGCTCTGCAAAGTTGCTTCGATCTGTTGTAGAGCTTTATGTGACTGAGGGCGCAATCCAATCCTACTTACGCCGCCGTTGTAACCAGCGGCGCAGCGAGAACGGGAGGCCCCAGAATGGAAAGGGGATTCAAATCCCCTCCAAAAGGGGAATTCAAAGGGGATTTGGATCCCCTTTCCTTTCTGGGGCCTCCCATTTTTGCTGCGCTGCTGGTTACAACGATAGCGTAAGTAGGATTGGATTGCACCCTGATATTGGGCCAGGCCACAATCCAATACTGTTCTTTGTCTAGTCAAACTCAAAGACTTTTACTTGCCCAATGAGACTTGTAACTTTTTCCTTTAAACAGCGAACTCTGGTGCTATATCTTCTTTTAAAACGTCATTTTTCCTTATGTCAGACAGGTTTCATTTTCCCTTATGTCAGACATACTTCTCGAGCACTCTATATTTATTTATTTATTTTTCACATTTTTATACCACCCTTCCTCCAAGGAACTCAGAGTGGTGTACATATTTCCTCCCCTCCTTTGTCCTCACAACAACCCTGTGAGGTAGGTGGGGCTGAGAGATAGTGACTGGCCCAAGGTCACCCAGGAAGCTTCGTGGCTGAGCGGGGATTTGAACCTGGATCTTCCAGGTCTAAGTCCGACTCCCAAACCACTACACCATCCTGGTGAGAGTATATATCACATTTTTATCAAAAGGAATACCCAAGGCGGTGAGTAACAAAAATACACACTCTTCAGAATAAATTGAATTTAAAGAAAAACTTTGAAAGGGGAGCAGATGATGATATAAAACCACAGCAGCATAACATCCCAACACAGGAAGGATGATAAGAGATAAAAGGCTTGAGGAAAATCCTTCTTTTGTAGGTAGGTAAGGATGGGGCCAGTCAGGTATTCTGGGGAAGGAATTGCAAAGCTAAGGAGTATCATGACAGGTACATGTATCAGGTACTTACCATGCTCCCCTCAGACAGTGATGGGACACGAAATCATTTTTTCCCCTACATAAGTTGTTAATACTTCTGTTGGAAATTGTTGAAAGGTTAGGAAGTTGCCATGTGCATTGGCTTACAGTGCATGAACCCTGACTAAAATTGCTTCTACCATTCACATGTTACAAGAAAAAGTAGCCTGTGAAATGACTCTGCAGCCTGCCTCAGAATAGTTGTTAGTGGTGATGCTGTTCAAAAAGCAAATCGTCCTCACGGTAAGGTCAAGTGAGAATGTAGAGTTGCCCTTTCTAATGTCTACGCGTGTGTTGTCTACTTCTTTGGAATATTATGTCGGTACTCCAGTTGTGTCGCATTGCTGTTCAATCTTGTATCAATTTCTGGTTCATGAATTGTCCAAGGGAATCTGCACAGGAACAGGAGCTAGACCATAGTTCAGTTCTTTTTGAGCACATTTCAGTCTTAACACAGATCATTTGCTTTGGGGAGTGACTTAAGGATGCTGTTGTAAGGAGTAAATGGGTAAAAATGGCATAGACAATTTTTAATGAGCAAGTGTCTTGTGCAGATCTGGCTACACACATCCTACTATCCTTCCAGGCGCAGTTAATGGGTACATTTGTTGGGCTGCCTACAAGATCTCTGGACGTTAAAAACAAATTTCAACTCGTATATTTAAGCAGCATTAAATAGTGTGAAGCGAACCTAACAACAGAGATTATCCTGAAGACCTGAAATGGACAGCACTGGTACAGTAGAGAGACTATGGCTGTTGAGTAGGTACAGTGGGCTCTCACTTTACAATCAAATCACTTTACAATGGGCTCTCCGTAGTAAAACAAGGTTCATTATACGATATGTTATTCACTTTACAATGGGCTCGTGATTGCCATCAACAGGACCTCATGGGTGAAAGATAAGCCAATCAGTGATGTGAATGCAAATGTTTGGAAGCATCTCAGCCAATAGCAGCATTTTTAACATTTAGGCTGTGCATATTGAGAGAAGGATACAGCCTTGTAATTTGTTTTGTAATTACAGCATTGTGTAAACTGATAACCATGGCCCCTAAAACGTGCACTAGGCACCTTTTAGGGAGAGAAATAGCTTAGTTTTGTGGCAGAAACTTCAGCTTCCAAGGCCTTGGAACGAATTACTCCCCAAAAATGCACTATTGGGTTCACATTCCAATGTGGCGTCGCCGGAACAGATTACCATTGTAAAGAGGGTCTGCTGTATTTTTAAACGTTGTGAATGTATTTGTTTGGTACTTGCCCAACTAGATCAAGACTATAACAGCATAAGCAATTCTCCAAAACTATGTGGGCTGTGTCGTCGTCCCCTTATAGAACTGCTAGAAAGTGGTCTTTGCTGCTGAAACCTGTTTTTCATGGAAACTGCTAAGCCTGCTCATTGGATCTGCTTTATGCAACCACTGTACACAGGATTGGGAGGAAGACCTTCTCCTGTACTGAAATACAGGGGGGGCTGCCGTATCCACGGGGGATATGTTCCAGCCCCCACCGTGGATACTTGAAACCGCGGAAAGGGGCAAACGCCCCCTCTGCGGTTTTCTGAGCCCACCCCCTGCACCCCCCACTGGCAGGCGCGACCCCCCCCCGCACCCTACACACACACACACACACCCCAAGGCACTTACTTTTACAAAAGAAACCTCCGTTTTTTTCTTCAAAAGGACCAGGGTGAACAGCCTCTTTGCAGGCCTCACCAACAAGACTTAGGTGCTAGAGTGAGTCTCTGCAACCTTGCAACCGGTCCTTTTGAAGAAAAAACGGAGGTTTCTTCTGTAAAAGTAAGTACTGAGAGGGGGGATCCGCTATCCGTGGATAAGTGAATCCCCCTGTATATACTGTATGTGGCTACCCGGAACAATAGTAAAGCCCTGTTTTGTATCATAGGAGCCGTTCACGTGGCATTTATGAGCATGGGAAGCTGCCTTACGCTGGGTTAGATTATTGGTCCATCTAGATCAGTGTGGTCTACTTTGACCGGAGTAGTTTTCCAAGACCTCAGTCAGAGCTCTCTCCCAGGCTTGCAACCCAAGATCCTTTTCGCCAGAGACCAGGGGTTGGCTCTTAAGAACTTGTGCGTGGAAAAAGTGAGCTGTACTAGGGAGCTTAGGATCCTCTCCCCTCCCCTTTTTTTTTCTTCAAAGACTGATGTATTTGTGTGAGCCTGGATCTCATGAAACTATGAGACCCACAGACCCATAATGCCCTCTTCAGCTACACGATGAAAGTGTGCATACAAGTAGATGGAGAAGTTTACCTGTAGCAGCGTTGTTTGTGTTGACATTATTGTTAACGGGATTTGTTAACTTAAACAGCTTGAAATATCTTCTCCATTATGATGCGTACCTTTTAGTAAATTCTTGTAGCAATTATTTGTAACTAGAATTTATTGAAAAAAGACGATTTTAAGTTTTCACGGCCTGCAATAATTCGTGAATTTACTGGAGCAAACGGGTATAGAGCCATGGCAAAAAAAAAAAAGTTTTAAAATGGTACTAATAAAAACAAGGAAAACCTGAGTGCAACTTGAAAGTAGTAGTTTAAAATATAAAATATTACACACACACCCCTAAAATAACATGTTAAAAATTAAAACCATCAAATAAACATTGCAACATTTCGCTCGTCTGCTATGAGCATTATAAAGCAGTAGCCCTCATGTAGTGGGGAGTGGGCCAGCGGGTGGCGCAGTGGGTTAAACTGCTGAACCATAAGCTGTCGATCGAAAGGTCGGCAGTTCGATTCCCGCGACGGGGTGAGCGCTCGTTGCTTGGCCAACTCCTGCCAACCTAGCAGTTCCAAAGTATGTTAATGTGAGTAGATAAATAGGTACCGCTTGCGGGAAGGTAAACAGCGCTCCGTGTTCCAGCCGCATCCTACATGCTGCAGCAAGGAGAGTCATGCCGGCCACATGACCACGGAGGCGTCTTCGGACAATGCTGGCTCTTCGGCTTTGAAATGGGGATGAGCACCACACCCTAGAGTCGGACACGACTGGACTTAAATTGTCAGGGGTTACCTTTACCTTGAGTGGGGAGATGTTAGCATGCCTGAGCTGTCAGTCCTACTACATAAGGGCAAAGAAATTTGGTCTCTGTGCTGTGATGCTGGATGGGTTGTACAGAAAGTGGAGAGGGGGAGAGAGAGAAAGAGGTGGCAGTCCGACATTGCTGACGGTCCTGCATGGAATGGATGTTGTGCGCCCTTGCCCTTGTTAAACTTCAAAGGTGCAAAAAGAAGGTGCTGAGAAAAGGTGAGGATTTTTTTCCGCTTGGAAAATTTTTGCTGGGAGACAGACCACACCACAGCCAGCTTGCTGTGGGAGAATGCGCGTGAAGCAGGAGCACACTGCAGCTCGGAGACGGACTGATGGCTTCACGTTTGGGTCTGCCAGCCAAGGTATTGAGGTGGGAGGGAGTTGGTGAGGGTGTGTGTTCATGAGCCCTCCCTATCGCCTAGTTTCCACCCATTTTGACTGGAGGGCTTGCACTTGAGAAGGGCTGCTGCGAAAATGCGTTGAATGCCGCTGGGAGAAGCGCTCCGGCTGCTGGCTCCTTTCGTAATTTATTCACGACGATCAGCTGTTGAGCGCAGCTGATAAGGACGTTTCGCAGCTGTGAGTTAGCGCTGCAGACTGAGAGGACATGTTGGGGCGGAGCTTCAGCTCCGTAAACAATTCAGTTTTAATTAAGAGATAATTAGCTGCTGATGGCTGCAGATAAGGGGCAGACTCTGGAGTACCCCCAGCCAGTGGTCCGCATACCACAGGTTGAGAACCCCTGACCTCGGGGTCTCAGCTTCTCTCTGCCACCCCTAAGGCCCAAGATTCAGGACAAGAGCACAGCATCTCACCCTTAAATACTGGACTGATGAATCGGAAGTGAGTGCTGCCACCTAGCATCTTCACCCTCATTCCCAGCCCTCACTTACATCTGGTTTATGCATGATCTCTGTGCGATGTGGTGGGAGAGTGTGCCATTATTTCTGACAATTATACCTTGCCTTGACCATAAAAATCATGCCAAAGACAAATTCAAAAGAAGACCTACGAAATCCTGCACCAAAAATAAACTAGATATTATTTACAGCAGACATGTTCATCAAATCCAAGCACAGCAGTATTTTTTTCATATTTTTTTTATACCGCCTTTCCTCCAAAGAGCTCAGAGTGGTGTACATATTTCCTCCCCTCCTTTTTGTCCTCACAACAACCCTGTGAGGTAGGTGGGGCTGAGAGATAGTGACTGGCCCAAGGTCACCCAGGAAGCTTCGTGGCTGAGCGGGGATTTGAACCTGGATCTTCCAGGTCTAAGTCCGACTCCCAAACCACTACAGTAGCAATTTAAAGCAATTAACGCAAGGGCAGAGTTGACTAAAAGTACCCTGATATATACAGAATAACAGCCGTTGTTGTTGTTCAGTCATTAAGTCGTGTCTGACCCTTCGTGATCCCATGAACCATATCCCGCCAGGCCTTCCTGTCCTCCACTATCTTCCTGAGTTCGCTCATTTTCATGTTCGTTGCATTGGTGATGCTGTCTAACCATCTCAACCTTTGCCTTCCCCTTCTCCTTTTGCCTTCAATCTTTCCCAGCATCAGAGTCTTCTCTGATAACAGCCTAATCCTGTGTAACTCTTGCACCGGTGTAACAGTAGATCCACTGGTGTAAGCGTTACAAGAGTTACAGCGCAATCCTGTGTAACCTTGCACCGGTGTAACAGTAAATGCACCGGTGTAAGTGCACTTATGCCGGTGTATGTGCACTTACACTGGTGCAAAGTTACACAGGATTGCGCTGTTACACAAGATTGGTATGTAAAGATTGTAGTTGGGTCTACTTGAGAGCAGAAGGAACAGACAAGCACGTAAACTCTAGATCAGGGTCCACCTAAGCATGCCTACTCAGAAGTAAGCCTGCTGGAGTTCAGTGGGACTTACTCCCAGGTAAGTGTGTACAGGATTGCAGCCTAAATTAAGATTAACTACAGACGCTGTTTTAATGAAAACAAACTCTAAAAACATGTTTTAAATCTACTTTTTTTAGTTACAGTTCATGAGAACTCTGGAGAAGATGGCTTATGTTAGCCCAAAGGAAATTGCACTAATCATTGGAGTTGTGGCAGCTTGCTACTGGAATAGTCTGTTTTGTGGTTTTGTGTTTGACGACGTTTCGGCTATTTTGGACAACAAAGACTTGCATCCTTCGACTCCTTTAAAGAATCTCTTTCTGAATGACTTCTGGGGAACTCCTATGTCGGAGGTAATTGATTGTCTCATCTAACTGCTATAGATTTTGTCATATAAATGTTAAAAGTGTTCATAAATGTTACTAAAAATATATATCAGTTCTGAATGGCACAAGATTAGTCCGTGATGAATGTGACTTTCCAGTCAGCTGATTATATAAACAAGCCTCTACTATTGGCTGGTCCTGGTGTCTAAATTTGAGGCCCCATTTTGCTTGAGACCCTGGTCAAATAGCTCTTTTGCGCCCCCCCCCATCAGTCTTGCCTGGGACCCTTCTCAATACCTCTCTCCTGGTTGATTTGGAGCCATTCATTAGCACTCATCCAAAAATAGTTCTTCAACCAGCTTTGAACACACCCAGCTGTAGTAGCATCACTTTTACCATTTTATCCACAAGGATATCAGGGGAGACTTTGTCCTTCTGCAGTATCTGCTTTCTGCAGGAGGGGACACTAAGCTGAGTTTTACCCTGACGGGCTTCAGGGTTCCTGTACAATTTTCAGCGGGCTTGCTTTCTGAAAATTATTACTAGCCTTTTAAAATGTGCATGTCTTTTTGTTGTGTTTCAGGAGAGGAGTCATAAGTCATATCGGCCACTCACTGTCCTCACATTTCGTTTGAACTACCTGTTCAGCGAATTAAATGCCGTGTCTTACCACTTCCTGAATGTTATCTTTCATGCCGCTGTTTGTATAGTCTTCCTCAAGGTCTGCAAGATTTTCTTGGACAACAGGAGCAGTGTGGTTGCCTCCTTACTTTTCGCAGTACATCCAGTACACACTGAAGCGGTAAGTAAGCCTGAGGAGGCTGTAAAGAAGAGGGAGTGTTGTTCCCTTTCAGGTGCGCGGCTACGTAGCTCAAAACCGAGCCGAGCTCCACGCAGCTCAGAGCTTCTTGGTGTTTCCAGAAGTCCAGAAACAGTGCTTTGCCTGCAGGAGTCCGCACAGTAGCGCATATGCCTTGGGGGGCGGGGCTATTGAAAAGCAGTATAAAGTATTTAAACATATGTGGAAGCCCAAAGCGCTTGAATATTTTGAGCATGGGAAATGTGGTGAAAGGACAAAAAAAAATTGAGGTAAAAAGATTATGCACTTTCGTTTTTCAGTTAGGTTTATGGTTTAAATCAATCCTTTTATAGGAACACAGTAAAGTTGTGTCTTATGTGAAACTACAGTTGGCCGTCTTTATTCACGGGGGTTCCGTTCCCGGAACCCCCATGGATGACAAAAAATGTGCTAATGCAACCAGCGGTGGGGGGAGCAGAGGTGGGCGGCACCACAATACAATAACTTATTTTTCAGTTGTGCAGAGCCGCCACCTGTTTCTCGCCTCCCACGTGCCTTCTAAGTACTCCAAAATGCTTCAAACCATTAAAAAAAAAAAAATCAAAAATGACTTCTGGTTGCACTCAAACTGGAAGTCGTTTTCGGTCATGTGTTGTTTTTAAGTGAAGCATTTTGGAGTACTTAGAAGGTGGTGAGGAGGTGAGACATGGGCAGCAGGCCACGTGCAGCTTAAAAATAAGGTACTATGGCGCTGCCCCCAGCGGGACTCGTATTTCTGGGGTTAGCCTCCCACGTTCAGCCAAATTCGCAGGTGGCTAATCCGAAGGAAAAAAGGGGCGACTGTACTGCCTATTGTGCCATACCAGCTTTTATTAGATAGGTTGTCCCAGAATGTACCCTGGGACAAGGCTGGGAGGGGGGAAGAGCCTTTGCACGACCCGGAAGTGGGTCATGCAGCTTCAAGAAGCCTCATGGAGGCTTGAAAACGCAGCGGTTTGACTATTAAAAGGTAAAACAGCACTTTAGGGGTTTTTTTTAAGGCTTTTCAGTGTGGACACATGTCTGTGCGGATCTTTGCTATCTGCGGGGGGGGGGCGGGATCCAGAACGGATCCCCCACAGATAGGGTCCGGAAGGGATCCCCCACGGATAGCGAGGTCCAACTGTATAGCACTTTAAACTGGGAAGGAAGTACATGGCCAGTTCAGTCAGATCAACTTTTCACATTCCTTTGGAAACAAAAATGGAAGTACAGTACATTCAGCATGTAGTACTTCCATATACTGACCACTTGAGGGCACTCTGATTCTGCACATGACAACATTGTGAAAGCTCAGTCCAATCCAAACAGTTATTTTTGTTTGCTTTTCGGTTAGCATTTGTGCAGGTGCACCTAGAGAGTATAGGACAAATGTATTATTTTACTATTTGCACAACTGGCTTATCGCTTTCCCCACACCCTGATTTGGTTTGTTGATTTCTTAACATGTGCTCTTTCCTTCTCTTTAGGTAACTGGTGTCGTGGGCAGAGCTGAGCTTCTCTCCTCTATTTTTTTCTTAGCTGCTTTTTTATCCTATACCAGATCTAAAGGGCCAGAAAACACTATAGGTAAGTACTTAATATTAATCGCATACCTCTTTACGCTGTGCATGTTTAAGTTAAGCAGCAACCAATAAGGGCAAATAGTCCCAAAAAGTGAAACATCCACGTTTTCCTGTAGTGTGTTGCTCCATAATGCACCTTTTTGCCTGGAAGTTGTAGAATCTTAATAACGTATCCTAGTCATGGACTGCCAGGAGCCTGGATTCCTGATTCAAATCCTCTTCCGCTGTTTATATTTGTAAGAAACAATTTTCACAAATAAAACACTTTGAGAAGTACATATGTTTGTCTATACAGTATTTCTCTTTCTACAATGTTTTAAAGGGTTTAACCAAGTCTGCTTTTTGATTTGGATTAACCTCGTTCACCCTCTTCCCCCGCCCTTTGGAAATCTTCCTTTAACCAAAATCAACATTATGGGGGAATTTAGAATATACTAATAACAAAGAAAAAATTAAAATGTACTCATGAGCTATCCTGCGGGGAAGCCTAACTGTACATTTCTAAGAACACTGAGAAATTCATTGTGGGTGGATTCATAAAGAAATGAGAAAATGGACTGTCACTCCCCGTTCATAATGTCTTTCCAACCTGGCACTGTAAACTTGCTCTCTCCAGTTTTTAATCAGCTAATGTTTTTTCTGTCTTACATTGCAGCGTGGACTCCTATTGGACTGACTGTGTTTCTGGTGGCTGTTGCTACGTTATGCAAGGAGCAAGGAATAACAGTGGTGGGAATATGTTGTGTTTATGAAGTATTTGTAGCTCAAGGGGTAAGGAAAAACATCTAGTCCATTTCTAAGCCTGTGATTTTATCAAGGATTTGTGGGGGGAAATGTGTGTGTGTGTGTGTGTGTGTTCGTTCAATTTGAATGGTTTGTCTCGAACAAGAAAACTGCAATCGTGTGACTGCTTGTTTTATTTGGTCATTGTGCTTGGATGAGTACTTTACCCCATCCCCCAAAAAGTGTTAATGGAAGCAGAAGACCCGAGGACAATCATATTCATAAAAATAATTTAGTCCCCCTCTCTGTGTCAGAGCTCCTGAAAACACTCCAAACCCATTGGCTTGTATTAAAAAAAAAATGCCACGTACCTGCAAGTTCAGGGATATGTCCTTGATTCTGTTATCTTTAGGTCATCTCCACTGGTCTGTGATGCACTCCTGGGCAGTCCCTGAGTTTACACCAAAATAATAAAAGAAATGCTGGTGACCTTGTCCAGGGCAAACAGTAACTGCCAAATTAAACTCTTGTAGTGTACAATCTTTGTAATGCCTTGACCCACACGCCTTGCTGCCACAAGCCCAATGCAGATGTTATCGTCTGCATGGAGAGCCAGTGTGGGGGGGTGCTGGCCATGCGCTCAGGCATCCTTACCACTGGAGACGAGCACTGACCATAGGAATTCCTGGAGGCTGTGTAATGCGCTCCAGTTCCCCTCTCCCCAGGCTGGCTCTCCGCACAAATGATAACATTTGTATAGGGCTAGAAAGTTCACCCCTCTAGCCACTTCTACCCACTGCCTAGTAACGCTTCACCTTTCTGCTGTCCTTCTGGTACAACTACAACGGGAACAGAAGCCAGGCAGCTTTACTTTGGAAGCCCTTCAAATTGTCTTTGGCACGATAGCCAGGGCGTAAGAAAACATGATGATCCATGAAGAGCAAGCAAACCATCACGGTGATCGGAAGTGCAACTCAACTGAACCCAAATACCCTGCTCACTGGGCAAAGAGTCTCTTTTTCAAGTGGTGCTCCTCTTTTGTATTGAGCAGAGGAAGAGCAACTGTCCCACTTTCACCCCAGCACAGTGTCTTTTTCTAGTGGCTGTTGCTGGTGTTCTTCTGCGTCTTTTTGGATTTTGAGCCCTTTGGGGGGGGACAGGGAGCCATTTAGTTATTTGATTTTCCCCAGTAAACCACTTTTTGAACTTTTTTGGTTGAAAAGCGATATATAAATACTCTTAATCATCATAATCAATGTCAGAATCCCTGGTATAGCGCCACGGGTGGCATCACAGGTTACGCACTGGCCAAAGGTCCATCCTCGTCGGAGGACCCATTTGGTTGGGCCACAATGAGCCCATTGGGAGGTGGGCAGAGGTGCCATGCAGGGACTTTGCTCCACGGCCCCCAGCAACCTGGAGCCAGCACGACATATGCAAAGCTTTGTAACAAAGTTAGACCCAGATAACTTGAGGAACACCATGAAAATACTTGCATAATGACCAGCTGGCCCATATACAGGTGTCCCCCGCTTAATGACAAATCGCTTAACGATGATCCGGATATATGACGATCCCCAGTAAAAAAAGAGCAAAGGAATTAAAAAGGCGCGTCTTTTTAAAGCCCCAGCTCATCAGTTGTTTGGCTTTAATAAGGGCTTTGAAGTTCAGCACTGAGGTTTTAAGCACAGCGCTGAACTTCAAAGTCCTTATCTAAAGCCAAACAGCTAATGGGCAAGATAAGAGCTTGGATGTTTAGCACTGTGCTTAAAGCCTCAGTGTTAAACTTCAAAGCACAGCAAGACCTGCTTAATGACAGCTTCACTTTACAACGGGGATTTCAGAATGTATCCCCGTCGTTAAGTGGGGGATACCCATTTAACTCCCATTTAACTGCTGTAGTAGAATATACAGTATCTGTAACTCCTTCACTTCGGTCCCCTTTAAGAACACTGACTGGCTTGTGTGGAGCGTACAGACTTTCGAGTCTGTACTGGAGACTCACTAGTGGGACAGGAGGGCAAAAGCATCGATCCCTCACCTTTGTAAATATTGTTCAGATCACAGCGTAAATGCCGAAAAGAAAAGCAATTGCACTCGAACACACTTGTGTGGGAAAATGTTTTCAATTAACTTTATAGTTTTCAAAGTGGTATACACTGAGACTTGTTTCTTAACCAAAGTTTAGCAGCTCTAATAGTAGCAGTTGGAGTGAGACTCGTAAAAATAGTTTTTCTAGAAGGACATTAAACTGACATTAAATAGGACAATGTGTTCTCCTGGGATTGTTTTCTGTTGTTCTTCATTGCTGTTCTTCTGGGAAAGCATCAGATGTGTTGAATTATGGATTGCATGCTTACCATTCCTACTCATATAGCCCAATCCACTGCATACATAAAAAGGTAAAGGTGACCCCTGACAATTAAGTCCAGTCATGTCCGACTCTAGGGTGTGGTGCTCATCCCCATTTCAAAGCCGAAGAGCCAGCGTTGTCTGAAGACGCCTCCGTGGTCATGTGGCTGGCATGACTCTCCTTGCCGCAGCGCGTAGCATGTGGCTAGAACACGGAGCGCTGTTTACCTTCCTGCAAGCGGTACCTATTTATCTACTCACATTAACATGCTTTGGAACTGCTAGGTTGGCAGGAGCTGGCCAAGCAACGAGAGCTCACCCCGTCGCGGATTTGAACTGCCGACCTTTCGATCGACAGCTCATGGTTCAGCGGTTTAACCCACTGCGCCATAAATTCCATTCAGCTCCAGATAAATGTTTCTAGGATTGCAGCTCCAGTTATGCTATAGAAACAATATTTAGGAACAATAACATGTTACGTTAATCACAACTGAATTTACATAAGAAGAGTCCTGCTGGATCTAGTCCAGCTTCCTGTATCTCACAGTGGCCCCACCAGATGCCTCAGGGAGCACACAAGACAACAAGATACCTTTATCTGATTTAAGATTTTCATGGCCAACAATGATTTTTGAATGTCCAGAGGTTAGCGGGTAAAAGTCCATGGCAAATGTAATGTGGCCATGTGTCTCTATAAATATGGCCATGTCTCTATAAATAAATAAATAAATAAATAAATAAATAATAAAAACTGATGCGAAATAATAAAATCAAGCTAAAAATGGCCAAAACGTAAAAATAACACTGTATTGGTAAGGGTTTAAAATGTTACAAAACAACACAGTTACATGTTTAAAAACACAAAGTAACCAACGTTTATCATTAAAATCAAAATCTACAATGATTTTTGAACAAAAGCTCTCATGGCCAGCAACAATTTGTAGAGAAGTAGGAATCACGAGTGTAAAAGCCATGTAAAAAACTTCAAAGTCCAGCCAAGTTAAAACGACAATTGATCCTGTCAGCAGTCTCCGAATTTCTCCAGCAATGCGGACAAGGCAGAAAATCATTAAAATCCAAAGCTAAGACAAAGTGTAGACCGACGTTTCGTTTCTTTCAGCTAGAAACATTTTCATAGGACAGTCAAAAGACTGATAGATGGTACCGTCTATCTTGTCTTAGCTTTGGATTTTAATGATTTTCTGCCTGTCCGCATTGCTGGAGAAATTTGGAGACTGCTGACAGGATCGATTGTCGTTTTAACTTGGCTGGACTTTGAAGTTTTTTACATGGCTTTTACACTCGTGATTCCTACTTCTCTACAAAATCTACAATGCTACGTTTCGCTTGAGTTTCATCAAGCATTATCAAGCGAGCCCTCATGCAGCAGAGGGGGGATGTAAAATATGGCATGTAGCTGGTACGAAACTAATAGTACACTCCTCTATGTGTCTGCTCAGAAGTACGGTAAGTCCCATAGCAGTCAATGGTACTTAGATTTCAGTCTAAAGACATGATCTGGGGATTTTCCTCTACAGATTTTCCCCTATCTCTGCCCCAAAATGGGCAGATGAAGTCTTCAGAATCATTTAGGGATTGAGCTCCTTCATCCAAAAAGACATTGACTTAGTGTGTCCTTCCTACTGGACTAGGCATGTATCCAGATTGGCCATCCCAGTCCACCTGACGAGGGTGTGGTAGCGAGTAAGGATGGCCAGGTGTAAGGACGTGCCTTGACTGAGGCAGAACAGCGACATAATCGAACAAGGGGCATAGAAGTTTACGTGGAAGGATGCTCTTGGGTAACACGTTTGCATAGTGCAAAATATGGCCGTTCAGAATTGGCAAGGGGAATACTTAAGTATGTAATATTCCATACTCTGAGAAGTTAAGGTGATCGTCATTTAAACTCTGTCCTTTTTTGCAACTATGAGGGAAAAGTAACGAAGATGTTCATAGGATGTGTCTCACTAGGAGATTTTTTGTTCATAGTTTGTAAGATTTGTTCAGTATGCTGATACGGGGATAAGAAGGATGCACACATACACACCTTTTTGTGTTTTAAAATGTCTATTTCAAGAGATATTCCAAACACAGAAAAATATTTAAAATCCATGATGCCTAAGGGTGCAGCTCATCAATGTACTCCTCTGTCCGAACGTGACCCTCCTTGGTGAAAGGCACCAAATCTCAGGAACACTTGGAATCTGGAATACTGCATAGCCTTGCAGTCGTGCAGTCTCCACTGAGGCGACTGTGGCTGGTTAAAGCACCTGCAACAGCTTTCAGACAGCTGGGATGCATTTAAAAATTAATTTTAAAAAACCAGCATCCAGACGCTGTACTGTTCCCAATTAACAAGACTCACTGATTTTACTTGTAACTGTACTTTATGCTGTCTCTTGTTGGTTTTATTGCTGATGAAAACTTCGTTCAGGTCGTCCACAAATAGGTATATTGGACCTAAATATAAGGGGCAGGGGAACCAGCAATCTAGCCACAGCCCCTGTTCTAAAGCATGAGAGACTTTTCTCTCCCCAGAATTCAGCAGACACAGGGACATCATGGGGTGTAAACATAAGAAGAGCCCTGCTGAATCAGGCCAAAGTCCCATCTAGTCCAGCTTCCTGTATCTCACAGTGGCCTCAGGGACCACACAAGACAACAAGATACCTGTATCCTGTTGCCACTCCCTTGCATCCGGCATTCAGTGATAGTCTACCTCTAAAGCCCAGAGGTTGCATGTAGTCATCATGGCTTCTAACCTCCAAAGATCTGTCCAATCCCCTTTGAAAGCCAAGTGCCATCACCACATCCTGTGACAAGGAGTTCCACAGTGTGGCTACTGAGCACATCAGTGCAGGGTAGACTGGGTGTGCCTAGCTGGCACTTTCCCATGCCTTCCTATAGCTGAGTACGCTGTACCCATTTGTACCGAGCCAGTCATTGATTTTATTTTGTTTGTAACATTTATTGTGGGCTGCTTTGAAACATGGGCTCTATGCTAGGGGAGCGTATAGCGCTACACGAACGGAGTGATGACGAGACAACTAGCGGCGTACGGATTGTAGCGGTACGGTGCAGGGAATGTTGACTTGAAAGATGTGCCTTGTTTGAAAACTGTCAACCTTGTTTCTCTTTTCAGTACACACTGCCTATCCTTTGGGATTCAGTGTTGCAGATTCTCCGAGGCAAAGGCTGCATTCCTTATTGTATGCTTCAAATGCTGTTGAAGCTGATAGTTCTGATGTTCAGTACTCTCCTCCTGGTTGTGATCAGAGTTCAGGTTATTCAGTCGCAACTGCCGGTGTTTACAAGGTAACGCCCAATATTGAATGTTATCATATTGTCCTAAGATGAACTCGTCGGGAGGCAAATAAAATGGGTTGCACGGTGCTTGCATTTAGTGTGGAGCTACTATGCTGCTCTGTTTGGGGACGGGCTGTTGCTCAGTGGAGACAATACTGAGCAAGAAGTCCCAGTGATCTGCCTCCGTATAAGGCAGGCAGGCTCCTGTGTTTCTCACTAATTTGTGTACTTTGAGGCGCAAGTAATATAATACCATCAATATGGTCAGTGCAGTACCGCGGTGACAGAAAACGTGCGTGCTACTTCTGAGCTAATGGGTTCCAAACAGGAGTTGGAATGGAATCCCAAGCTCTGATTACAGGCCTGTTTTCAGCATGCTGGCAAATTTTGGAAGCAACAATGTGTTCCACAGCTTGATAAATGTGACCTTGCAGTCGACGGCAGGCGTATGGCCTAGAAAATAGATAAAGCATCCACCTCGCTTGCGCTTTAAGTGTTCTGCTCGTTATTCAGACAGTTGATACCGTAAATGCACAGCTGATTGTAACAAAATATATCTGTCCATAAAGATATAAATGCTCTGGGGAGTAGCTGGGCTGTCTCCATTCTTCCCTGGTTTTCATTTCAAAGTGGGCCTTCCCAGGGGAAGACTTGAGGAAGATTTAAGCTTCATCCTGACTCCCTGCACTGGCCTAATTTTGTGCGAATCTTGATTAGACCAGAAGGTGGAACCATATATATATGGTTCACCCCAGCACAGTGTCTTTTCTGGTGGTTGTTTGCTGGTGGTGTTCTGCATCTTTTTTTAGGTTGTGAGCCCTTTTGGGACAGGGAGCCATTTAATTATTTGATTTTGTCTGTAAACCGCTTTGTGAACTTTTTGTTGAAAAGCGGTATATATAAATACTGTTAATAACACAAGGGGGGGGGGCTGAGAGAGAAGGAGAGCAGCAAGATATTACCCTGTTTCCCTGAACATAAGACAGGATCTTGTATTAATTTTGGCTCCCAAAAAACACGATAGGTCTTATTTTCAGGGTAGGTCTTATTTTCAGGGAAACTTATTTTCTCATCACACTGTCTTTCTGCAGACTAGATACATCCCTGTATCTTTTATTTATGAACTTCAAAGTACCCTGAGTTTGCCTGTCCCCAGACCTGGAGTGGGGGTCCATACTGTCTGTCTGACTTGTCTGCCATGTAGACGTGGCGTCGCAGGTCAGGCACTGGCCGAGGACTATGTCCACCAGAGGGCCACATTGACCCCTGAAACTTCAGTACTCGTGGCAGTGGTAGCACCAGTATACCATCACAGGCTGGGTGCATTGGGGGCGGGGGGGTCCAGTGCAGAGCTTTGCCCCAGGACCCCCCAGAAACCAGGCGCCAGCACTGCCATCATAGGTCGTAGTTTTATATTTGTTAACCCTTGAAGAGTGTTTTCCTTGACTCTGGGTGACGTACTGGGGGCTAGAGTTTGCGAAATCCTGCTCAAGGTCATCCAGTTCTTCCAGCCTTCTTGGGGTTACCTTTCAGATCAGGATTTATACCGTGTTGCAGAATTGCCTATTATTCCAAGGATTTTAACCGTTCCAGCTCCTTCTTTGTTCTTTAACTAGGTTTGATAACCCAGCTGCTGTGAGCCCTTCTCCCGCCAGGCAGCTGACTTTCAACTACCTCCTTCCCGTAAATGCTTGGTTGCTTCTCAACCCTTCCGAATTATGTTGCGATTGGACAATGGGTACCATACCATTGGTAGAGTCTCTTCTAGACCTAAGGAATATTGCCACCATCACCTTCTTCTGTTTTTTGGGATCTTTGCTCATCTTCAGTCTCCGATACCCTGGAGAGTCCTCCAAGACTGTACTGATGGTAAGAACCCTTATTTTCTGGTGTATAAAATCTTTAGCCTTCAAGAAGGGTGATGTTTCCTTGTGAGCTAGGGATTAAATATGAGGACAGCCAGAGTTGGCATGAGAGAACCAACTTGTCTATCCTTCCAAAGAAGTATCCGTGTTTGCTCCCCCACCCCCGCTCCAATTTTCTGGCCCCTGTCTGAGAGAACTTCAACTGCAGCAATATACTCTAGAAGAAAACCCTGCACCACCCCAAGCAAAATGTTGCTATTCCCATCCACGCTCCTGCTGAAACGTTGATTTCAGCTGCGGGCTACCAGCCTCAAGTGCCTTTTACCAGAAAAGGTACTTTCATGTAGGTATATATTAGTATGCACTGCATAAGTGCTGGCTAAACAGAGGAAAAGTGAATGCGCTGAGTGTATATGCTTCTAAGGGGCCAGGCGCCAGGTTGCTTCTAAATCGCCGGCCCACTATTTGCATGGTCCCAGCTGCTTATGTGCCCATCACGGCTCCCCTGCTCAAGCAGCTTTGCTTCCATGAGTCCTACCAGCTGTCTGTGGATCAGTTAAGTGAATTACAGGGGAAGATGTGTGTAAAAACGGTAGCCCGACTTATTATCAGTGTTGGCGGAGTCAAGCAGAATTCCGATGCACACGCTATCATGTAGCTTCTTGTGTGTACTGTACACGTGCAGATTTCAGTAAATATTCTTTATCAGCTCTCCCAATAGCTTTATATTATTTATCAGCACTCCTAACGTTGCTGTGTGTTCTTGGCCACGGCGGCGGATTGAGCTGCGTTAGTTCAGCACTCAAAACAATTTGGTAGTGATCAAATTGGAACATTGTATATCTGCAGCTAAGATTACACGTGGGCTGTGTTGCACTGCATTTATCAAAAACGTGTTGTTGCTGCCATTTCTTTTTTCCAGCATTTCTCTAACTTTGTAGAGGCAGATTTTGCCTCTACGCTTATCACCCCCTTGGAACGTAGACTTGGCAACCAACCTCGTTGTCGGGTTACGACGACATCGTGCCAGTAGCAGTTGAAACAGAGTGAACATTAGGGTAGGAGATTTGTGCTAGGGATGAATCAGAATATGTGAACCAGCAACAGTGCTGGAAACCATTCTGTTTTCCGTTACAGCTACCGCTGCTACAGAAATGGTGTGAGAATTAACACATTTTTCAGTGTAGGAGCAGTCTGGGGTGACCCAAATCTCTGAGTAGGCATGTCTGGATCATCTGAAGGCTTAGAAGTGTTTTTCTGTTCGTATTACAACTCAACTTGTTCTGCAGATTCGATCGGTTTCGGTGCATTTGAAGGAATATAGCCTGCGCTCCAAATAAATTCAGCCCGTTCGTGTTACGCGAAGTGGTCATATGGGACACTTTAGGATGTGTGACGAGGATGCTATACTATCATTTCAAAATTCAAGGTTCTTGATGTGGCGCCTAGTCTGCCCATCTAAGGATACATGAATGCCGAGGACATAACGAAACCAAATTCTGCACAAGGAAATGAGCATGCTAGATTCAAAATACGTTGTGTGGTATGGAATTCAAAACTCAGTGGTCAGTGTAGGCTGGGCAGCTTTTCAGCCTTGGGGGTGGGGACAGGACTCTAGGTATTTGCCCTTCGTTGTTGCAAGCCTGACCAAGGTTTCCCCTTGTTTCTCTATCTTAGCAGATACGGCCCAATATGTCTTGATGATTAGCTGAGCTAGAAGCCTGTGTGACTCCTTTAAAACGAAAAGGAGGAGGGGGCTTTTCAGCCTTCCCGATTCCACAGCGTTGGTCACGTGTAATGACTCGACAGGCGTGGGCCTGAATTGCCTTTCTAAGCCCCCCTTTGTCTAACACAGGGGGCTGCCACTTATTGGCACAGCGGCCACTGCAGGCAAAATAAAGAGGAGCTTGACAGTAGAGCCGGAGGCGTTTGGCTCTATGCCTCCCCCCCCCCCCCAACATCCCTGGGAGGTATGTACAGGTAGTACATCTCTGGCCTCGCAAAGCCTGACATAAGATCTAGGGCAGACAGGCAAGCCTGTTTGCTACTCCTTCCTTTTAGCCCCCATGATGTGAGGGCTAGAGGCAGCTCAAGCAGGACAGAGGGCAACACAGCCCCAAAGGCTGTCCCAGCTGTGGCTATAAAAATGCAGCTAAGCATGCTGCGCATTTGCAGGAAGGGGAAAAAAAATAATGCGCAGGCTCTTTGGTGTCTAGATGTGCCATGCTCCGTATGGGCTTAGACCCAAATATAAGAGAAGGCGTCCTAGAGCCGCAAAATGCTCCATGTGGGCCCCAAACTGGAGAAGAGATACAAGAAGTTGGACTAGATGGGTCCTTGGCCTCATCTAAGCTCTTCCAACCAAGCATACTGGGCACAGACTGCTAATTGGTGAGAAACTCCTGTCGGCTGTACAGCAGCATGAATGAAATGTTGCGCGATGAGGGAGGAGGTGGCATCACATGCCAGCCATCGTGCCAACCGTTCTTGCTCTGCATCCTGTGTGCTGTAACGTCCTTGGCCCAGAGGCCCCTGGCACAGTTCTGCTGCTGAAGTTAAGCAGGTCTGGCCATATAAGCTGCTCAGGCTCTCAGCAAGGAAAGAGCGAAATGTAAATGAAAGAAGCACTGGCATGTTATAGTGTAGTGGTTCCCAACCTTTTCAGTACCAGGACCCCCTTTTATAGAATGACGATCTGTCGGGACCCCCCCCCCCTAAGACCTAGGGTCGGAAGTGATGTCATTAAGCAGGAAATGACGACATTGTGTTGGCAGGGCCGGAAGTGGTATCAGTAAGCAGGAAGTGATGTGATTGTCTTTAATAAATTACACTATTTAATAAATCACACTTTTTAAAATAAATCACATTTTTAGAGTTGTATTCATCAGCAGCCCCATTGGGGGGATTGGGGGAGTGAGCTAACATTAGCAGAGATGCTAAAGGATAAGCAGAGAGTAACACAAGGTGAGCAAACAAACCCCAAGAGAGCATCAGACACTTCTTTCTCTGCAGTGGGGGTAGCCATCCAGCCAACATCCCGCGACACCCCAGAAACCACTTCGTGGCCCCCTTGGGAACCACTGTTATAGTGGCAGGCGACAAGCTTTATGAACTAGAGCAGGGGTTCTCAACCTTGGTGGGGCCACAGATGAAAATCACATAAAAGGGGGGCCACGGCACGAGATTAGGGGGCCACAGAGAGAAATGAGAAATGAAGAAAACAGAGAAGTGACTGAGAAAATAAAACAGAAAACCAAGTGAAGTGAACAGAGTGCCAAGCGCACTCTGCGGCGGCAACGTCGCTTCCCATTCCTTCTCCCTCCCACGTCTGCACTCCACCGCCACGCGCACCAAGCTGTCCACATCTCATTTGTCACGGGCAAGGTGCGTGACTGCAGCAGCTACCTTTCTACCAGTAGGACAGGGGGGCCACAGGAAGGAAACAAGGTCTGAAGGGGGCCACAGTCGTAAAAAGGTTGAGAAACACTGAACTAGAGCACTGACTTCTTAGCTTTGGTGGTGGTTGTTTTTTACTGTATAATACAAAATTCTTCCCTAAAATTGGGGGAAGCTCTCTTGATCAAGAGTGCCAATTTAATTTGACAATTTATCTCCTTGTATATCTTCTTTTGTTAATATAAGTCCCCTCTTTTTATAAATGGGTGCTAAATAACCTTATTTTACTCTGTGACAATCTGCATACCAAGTGGCATGGGTCAATAGTTATTGCAAGGCTGTCCTCTAGCCCGAGATGCAGCATTAGAGATCCAGTCTTACTCCTGATGTTGAATTTTATGTTTGAGCTGCACCTTGCTGGCCCAGGCCTGGTCTAGAGGCACCTGATGAAACAACCTGCCTGAAGCTGAGCTAGTCGGACTCTTGTCAGTGCCTAGCCTGGGACCGTCCTGTTCACCGCCTTGGGTTCTGCGCACGGTGGGAGATAGATGTGATAAACGAAATATAATTGTTGAAGCACTCTCTGCTTTGGGTTACGAGTGAGTGTTTTGTGTGTCTTTTTGTTTTGCTTTTTTAGGCACTTTGTTTAATAGTGTTGCCATTCATCCCAGCATCCAATCTTTTTTTTCCTGTTGGCTTCGTAGTAGCAGAGCGAGTGTTGTATGTTCCCAGCATGGGATTCTGCATGCTAGTAGCCCATGGGTGGAAAAAGCTCTCAAGCAACAGGTAGGTTCAAAGTTAACGCTTGGGGAAAATGGGGTGTGGATGGATGGCAGGTAACTGTTCTGGAGTTGCATGCATAGCAGCTGTTCTCAATGGCTTTCTCTCTCTTAACTTGTTTTCCCATCTTTTTTCATTTATGTTCCAAAGCATAAACTAGGTACTTGCTTTTTTCCAATGTAATTTCAGTTGCAATATGAAGGGAAAAAAATGAATTTGGAAGCAGTTTCCCACATCATGCAGTGGTTAATACTTTTAATACTTTTTTTAAACTTTTAAAAAAGATAATTTTTAAACAGCTTTAAACTTTAACCTTTTGTAAACTGTAACCTGCTTTACATCCACCATGTTGGTTCTTCCAAAGTTGCAATCATAAAATGCTAGCCCACAATAATTGCGTTGTACTCAGAGTATAAGACAATGTCAGAATGTACCTATGTTAAGCTTAGTTAGAGGGCTTATGAAATTCCAGAAGTTTTCCTGACTCTCTTTTTTACTCCGTTCCTGTGGCTGTCATACTTTTCAGTTTTCTTGATTAAATGAATCGGTGCCTTTGAGACAAAAAAAAAGTGAGGATTTTTGTTTTTTAGTCAATCTAACTGTCCTGCTCAAAGTCTTTAAGCGCTCAGGGAGCCCCTCTCCGTTTCACACTTGTCGTTCTCTTCTCTCGCATACTTCTCTGTGGACTATCCTTATGATGCGTATCCCACACACCCTCACCACATTGGGCGTTTGGAGCCTGGTTCCGTAGATGTGGCAAGAACATGAAATCTTCATATTCCTAAAATGTTTGAGCAGTACCCGTCTTGATCATTTTCACTGAGACAGAGCCTTCAATTCCTGCATGAACATCCTGATGTTTGCTGCCTGTTTTATGCAAAAGCAGAAACATTTGGTACCAGTCCTGAACTCTCTAAGTGTAACCAGAGAGATGGTTTCGGTTTTTGTGTTTGAAGAAGTATTTTGAGATGGTCTGTTCATGACTGGCAACAATAACTAGTCTTGAGAAGCCAGATCTTCATAGCAACACTCTATGCCTTTTTTATTTATTTATTTTGTTGTTGTTGCAGCACCCTCTCAGTTTTTTTTTTTGCAAATAGCAGGAAACCATTTTTCAAGATGGTCTTGACGAATTTTATTTTCAGTAGAGCTACTGATCGAGTTTTTATTGGTGCTATCGTGCTGATGGGCCTACCTGTCCCTTACGCTTTTTGCATACTGAGATGCATACTATTAATGAGATCCCTGTGCAATTTATGCCGCAAGGCTGAACAGGATTCTACATTTGCCTCAGTCCCTGGACCAGAATGACGGTCATAGAAGTTTATTTCAGCAGCAAATTTTTGAAACTCTAGCATGTATGAAGCAACAATCATTAGAGTAATTCCGTTTCAGTCTGGCAGGGCTGTCCCATTTTTTGTTCTATTGACAGTGGCAAATGTAGCACCCTGTCCACACTCCTTAAATGCTGTTGATCTGTTGTCCAGTCAATAAGCTTGATCGTTATTAAAACCAATAACTTAATTTAAAAATCCTCAATTGACGTCCAAGGCAGTCATGTGGCGCACTCTTTCGAAATTCACACAAATTGACCGCTGGACGTTCAGCATGGTCAGTTTCCTTAACAAGGCTATAATTTGTTTCATTCGTTTTGTGAATTCTGTTGCGACTACATTGCTTTTATTGTTTCATTTCCTCTGTTTTTAACGCTTCAAAGATCTTTGGCTTGATGCTTATGCTTTTTGTTTTGTTTTTTTTTTATTTCTCTGGAAGTTGCTTTGAGTAGTTTCAGTAGGAAAACAGCCTAGAAGTATTTGAATTTAATAAATGTTGTGTTTTTGCTCAACCATAAAAGCATTTTACTAATATTCATGTAAAAATGTACCACCACCACCACCCCCAAAAAAATCCCTTGAAAGCACTGCTTTCAATTTTGGAGACATCACACCAATAAATCCCATTTAAATTAGTTTGCCTTATTCCAAAATCCACTGTAACCCAAGCTATCATTCTAAAAAATGGCCACCACTGCCAAACAAGGTCAAATTTAAGTACCGTAGGCCATACACGATCTTGCTTTTAGCATGACAAATACTTCTACTCCCCAAACCATCATTTTCCTAAACTGCTCAGCTAACAGTCCCAGGAGGGCTTCTTCTGAATTTGGAGGACTGTCTGTCACTTTGAGTTTTGCTCTGTGACTAAGGTCCCAACTCCATGACACTGGGATCCTAGTAATAGAGTAAAATGCTGTATTCAGTAATGACAGTGTTATCCTCACTCTCACTGAGGGCGCAATCCAGCGTAACTAAGCAACGATGGAGCGCATACTCCGAAGGCACTGGGTGTCGCAAAAGTGCCATAAAGCACTTTCACGGCACCTGGAGAGTAAGCTGCGCCAGCATCGAGGCCGGCACTGCTTACTAGGCTGTCGCCCACGACCCGTGCCACTGGACACAAGTCCTGTGCCAGTCACGGGGCATGGGATGGGGCGGGCAGGAGCTGTGAGGGATGGGGGCCATTGACCAACCCAGGTTGGGAGGGGGTGGGGAAAGCAGCGCTGAGATGTGCCAGTATCCCGAGCCCCGTCGCAGCCCAGGCAGACATTACATGGCATTCCCGGTTGTGCGCCAGCTTCAGAGCTGGCGCACATCCAAAGAGGCCCATTGCAGCCCACGCTACATACACTGGGGGAAGGGGTTCCCCCGAGGTGTGCCCGGGCCGCACCAGCAATGGGCCTTGGATGCAGCAGCCGGCCCTTTAGGCCGGCCCTGCATAGTTACACAGGATTGGGCTGTGAGTGGAGTTCAGCCACAGACCTAGGGTAGGGACAGGGGAGTTGCTACATGCTGGCTGCCGGCTGCGTGTTAAGAACTCTTAAATGTTGCAGCCAACGGATTGAAAACTTGCCACAGAGAAGCTCTTTGGGATGGCATCCCTGCAGCAGCAGGTGTCGTGTATGAGAGGAGCCCAAACGTTGTGTTCCTATTGGAAGGTGTGCCAAAGGCATGTCAGAAGCGATCCTCCATGGCCAGTACTCATCTCGGAGGGCCAGCCTGGCAGTTTCTGTACTTCAACACCTCGTCATGTTAATGTCCAATCACCAACTTCATCTACATTTACTGTCTCTCCTCCGTCGCTCTGTTCCACTGAATCTCACATCTGCTGTCTTTCCTTTTGCCTCTTCTTTTTGCTGCCATATTTGTCCTTGTGCTTGGAGCCACCTCTCCTTTCCTCTTCAAGGCAGTGCACTTTCCTTCATTCCAGCTACTTGAACAGCATCTTCCCTGTTTTCTGCCTGACTCTCTCCACAATGCCCATCTATGGCTTCTTCACTACTATTGTCTTGCCCTGAATCTTTTGCTCTGTGTGTGTGTGTGTGTGTGTGTGTGTGTGTGTGTGTGTGTGTGTGTGTGTGTGTGTGTGTGTGTGTGTGTGTGTGTGTAAGTAAATGAGAAGCAGTCGATGAGAATTTTTTTTCAGCAGCAACAAAAAATGTATTACAGGTTGAGTACCCCTTATCCGGATATCCAAACTATTCTGAAATCCAGACATTTTTGGGACTATGACTTTAAAAAAAACACCAAAAAACGTTTTCCAGCGCCTGGCTGGCATAGCGTAAGGCATGCTGGGGCACAACATTATTAAAAATATTGTATAAAATTACCTTCAGGCTATGTGTGTAAGGCAGTGGTTCCCGAACGTGGGAGGCGTGGCTCCCAGGGGAGCTGCGGAAACCAGCCTGGGAGCCGCAGAGTGCCACAGAATCCTCTCGGGCATCAACATAATGTAATGGGGAACCGCGGCCAATGGTCAAGGGAGCCGCGGGTCAAAAAAGTTTGGGAAACACTGGTGTATATGAAACTTAAATGAATTTCCTGTTTAGACTTGGGTCCCATCCCCAAGATATCTCATCATATTTATGCAAATATTCCAAAATCCAGACAACTTCCTGTCCCACCAGTTCTGGATAAGGGATACTCAACCTGTATAGGAATTACAGTAGAATCCTAGGCATGTCTACTCAGGAGTAAGTAGTGGCATTTACTTTTGGATGTTTCCCACAGCTGTCTTGTGTCACGTAGGCGGATGTATTCAGTTAATTTGACCATTAAAGCTGGATTCCAAATCATTAAAAGCCGTTCTCTGAGAGTTGGAGGATTCGAGTCATGCCATTTGGCAGCCGTTAAGATTTTAGCTGCAGTTAATAGATTCCAAATCAGTTCATAATGCTCATGGTGCCTGGAGCCTGTCAGATACCCCACAGAATGCCCAGTGGACTGAATGAAAGGCTAGAATCCATCACAGAATTGATCCCGGAGAAATAACTTCCTTCTAAAAAGCCTTAATCTTGTCACAGTTCCACCGAGTAAGGATAAAATCAGTTTTAGGTTGGGGGTGTTTTGAGCACCTAGCATTACCATCTTGTCTGTGCCCCCCCCCACACACACACACACACACACACACACACACAATCAATAAGGCATTCAGTGCCAACGGAATGAAATTTCGTAGTGGCTTTCTTTTCTATTCACCCCAGGAGAGGAAGCTATTAGGGCTTTCAACTTCTCTTTCCTAAAATGGGGTTAAAAAAATAATTTGTGTACGTTTGTGCTTTATTTCCTCCAAAGCAGCTGCTGTGGTTTTAATAAGTTGTAAAAAAATTACGTGACTGGCAAATGTTCAGGTAACAGGCTGTCCCTCCAATGGGTTACTCACAATGAAAAAGGCTATAATAAATGCATGAATCAACTTGGAGTGGCCAACGCAGTAAACAGGAGTCGATGTGGGTTAAGAGTGGTATGTGTTTGTCATCAGGTAGTAGTCTGGAAATCATTAATGTCTTTTTTTTTTCCTTTTGCAACAGTGTGCTGCGAAAACTGTCTTGGGCTTTTCTGTCTTTGGTGCTGTTCATTCATGCCTTAAAAACATTACACAGGAATTGGGACTGGGAATCCGAATACACATTGTTTATGTCGGCTTTAAAGGTACAAGACGGTGATTCCGTTGTTTTTGCTACTTCATATCTTATTGTGTTAAGAGGATATCTATCAGGGACCCTCCCCACCCTTTCCTGAGAAGGAAAATGTGCTATAGCTGTGATGGTAACGACGACTGAATTATCTTGGGGACCTCTTCAGATATGAAAGAATGATTTCATGTTCAACAGCACATATAGAAAACATGCGTGGTACTGCAGCTTTTTACACATGCTGTACTACTTTTATGACCAGTAAAAGGGTTGTTTGTTTGTTTCGTTGGGGGGGATTTATATGGTGCCCTTCAGCCCCCACGGTGGCTCACAACAGAGCGAGTGCATATTCCAAAAGTTGTCGGAAGAAATACGCTAATCCAGCGTTTCTCAAAGTTCTTCCTGTGAGTAGGGGAGAACTTGGAGTGCTTGTGGGGGTGGGGCGATGGCCGCTATCCAGGGATCGCACCGCAGCTGGGGACAAAAGGGGTATATTTATTTATTTAAAGCATTTATACCCTGCCTTTCTCCCGAGGGCACTCAAGGCGGCTTTTTAGACTTACTAGGGATCGGACTGTCCTCCGGAGGGTGCGGGGGCGCCCACGGTCCCCCAACGGGCCTCACCAAGCCTCTGAATGACTCCTGGAGGCAAATAAAGCCCACTTCCGGTTTTTGGGGAAACCAGGAAGTAAACTGGAAATGGGCTTTAATCTCACCTCCCAGGAGCCGTTCAAAGGCTTACGGAGGCCTGCTGGGGGCCTTCAGCCCCCACGCACCCTCCGGAGGACGACCTGACCCCCAGTAAGTCTAAAAATACCCCTTTTTTCCCCGGCAGTGGCGCAATCCCTGGATTGCTGCCGTTGCCATCATAAATTGCCACTCCCCTTAAGGGACATGCCCCTTCTCCAAATGCTGGGTTGTGACCCACCACTTTGAGAACCCCTGCACTAATCCATTTAGGGGTTCCAGGTCATCAATAGAACTTCCATGTACACAAGAAGGCCTTTCATGGATTGGAGCTCTGTGTGCATTTTGGAACTCTCCGATCCAGTGGATTAAGGGCAAGGAGGATGCTTTGATTTTAGGTGCATCACTTGCAGTTGAGTAACACCCATTGTGTTAGATATGCTTTTCCATCTTGTTTTTTGTGATCAGGTAAACAAGAACAATGCTAAGCTCTGGAATAATGTGGGCCATGCTTTAGAAAATGAAAAGAACTTTGAAAGAGCTTTGAGGTTCTTCATACAAGCTACCCAAGTGCAGCCAGGTGAGTTAGACCCTGCTCTATGGGGCATGATTGGCCAGGATGTAAACCTAGTGTCACAGCCTGTGCTAGATACCAGGCACTCTCCTTGCAGAATGAACTTGCGGTAACACTGCCTACTTAATACAAAGAAATCATAGGAGCCTGTGGGCGCAATCCAAACCTACTCAGGCCGCCGTTGTAACCAGCGGCCCAGCGAAAACGGGAGGCCCCAGAACGGAAAGGGGATTCAAATCCCCTCCAAAAGGGGAATTCAAAGAGGATTTGAATCCCCTTTCCATTCTGGGGCCTCCTGTTTTTGCTGGGCCGCTGGTTACAACGGCGGCCTGAGTAGGTTTGGATTGCGCCCTGTATAACTTATGTATATGAACTGTCCCATTTTACATCTTTCCTCTGACCTTAAATCAGCTACATCATTTCAATAAAGTTATTTACAGAGTTTTTCCTCTGTCTCTTCTAGCCATTTCTAAATTAGGAATTCCTCTATCAGTCTCGACCTTCTTAAACAATAAGGCAATCAAATTATTTTTATATCTGGCACAATACATTTTTTCTATCAGTTAAGAAATCTGAGATCCTTATGCATGTATTAAAAGAACTGCTTATAGTTAAGTTTTCTACTTTTTGGCCTCCAAAATCCAGTGTTTCACTCTCAAGAGCAAATACGTTTCTCTAGATAAATAATAGATCGATAGATTAGCCTTCGTATTTTTGAATCTGTATGGTAAACATTGATGGAGCTGAAGTCATAATATTAAAATCAGACCCTTGTGCTGTTGCTGGCGGTGACTGATTGTGTCTGACTTTTATATATAAAGTAGTTTTGTCTGTTTGCTTAAGTGGTGGAATCCAAAAGGACAGGGTTTTTTTAATTTTAAAAAAAGATAATTGTTTGTGACGGTCAGCCTGCGTTTAAAGTATTTGTGACTTATGTTAAATGAGCCGCACTGGAACCTGCTGCTGTTGGAACCTGTCAGAATAAGCCCATATTCATATGCGAATTTTAGGATTGTGACCAGAATTTTAGGATTGTGACTGGTCTAGTATTTAGCGTCTATCTAGTGCATCTGCTGTTACACTGGTGCAAGGTTACAAAGGATTGCGCTGCAGTTCTGTCCAAAAAAAACACCCGCCAATGCAGCTGCACCACTGGAGCATGCACTGCATCCTGCGGGGGGGGGGGGAGGCCTGGAGGTCTCCTCCAGGAAAGGGAATATTTGTTCCCTTGCCCAGGGGTAAGCCTCTGCTGCCTGAATGGCTCTACTCAGACCAAGTGGACCTGGGAAGGCGGATCGAGGCAAGGAAGGGGAATAGGATACCGCCCCCTTCACAGCCTTGATCTGCCCCGGACTCCGCACTGTTCCGGGGGGCCCTTGCCTCAACCCCCCCCTTCGCTGACTTAACAGCGCCAGGGCTCGTTGGAAGGCTGCTGGCGTGTGGCTGCTTGTGGTGGCAGCCCAGCTGCGCAAAATGGTGTGGTGCTGTTTGCGACCGCCTTAAAGCACGATGCGCCGCTGGAATGTGAGCTCCGACAGCACGGCATGCCCATAGGATTGGGCCGTAGCTGACAGTAAGGAAAAAAGGGTGTTAATGAAATAACAAGGATGAACTGATTGCATTAAAAGAGAACCATATGTAATTCAAGAAAGGGATGGTCCAGGAAAAGTTCTGGCAGAGTGCCTTTTGATCAGAAAGGTATCTTGGTAAATATGCAGTGGCACTTCTGTTTGGAGAGTCCAGGAATGTGGATCAAGTCTCTGGGTCCAAGTCTCAAATCATGTCCCAAGTCTTTGCCCCCAAATCCCGAGTCTTTGGTTGCAAGTTGCGAGTCTCTATCTATTTAATGGGGGAAAAGGTTTAAACCTGAATAAAATTTGACTTGTCATAAAAGGCTCCAAGTCTTGAGTCGAATCTTTCAAGTCTTTTACAATTGCCGAGTCAAGTTCGAGTCAAGTCATTGACACGACTTGAGTCTGACTCGAGTCTGAGTCAATACACTCAAGTCTACCTCACTGGGAGAGTCCCTCTAAAGCCGTGAAGTTATTGCTGAGCGTCAATTGTTTAGTCAGTCTTTGCTGAAAAAAACGTCTTGCAGTGTAACGAATCTAAAGTAGACCGTTTAAGATTCATACTCTGCGATATTCTAGTCTTCAGGTCATCTAGTGAACTTTCTCTTGTTCTCACAGAGGCGTCGCTACGGTGGGTGCGGTACCATAAGTTGCGCCCCATCCTAGTTCCCGTTTACAAGCCGGCACGAGGCGGCCCTGCCCCCTCGCTGCAGGAGCCATTCCTTCTCCGCACGGAATGGCTCCAACGGCGAGGGGGCGGGGCCAGCTTGTAAACGGGACTAGGAACGGGGCGCAACTTACAGTAGCGACGCCTCTGCCAATGAGAAGGTCTCCAGTGTCGTGTTCACCTGGCTTCCCAGAAACTTGCTCTTTAATATTTCATCAGCTGCAGTGTTAAGTTGGTCATGGCTGTTCAACATTTCTGTGGCAGAGCTTTATAGAATAAAAATGAATGCAAATCTGTTTGTTTAAATTTGAAGATGATATTGGCGCCCACATGAACGTAGGAAGAACTTACAAAAATTTAAACAAAACTAAGGAAGCTGAAGAATCCTATTTAGTTGCAAAGTCACTGATGCCACAGGTAAGTTGAAGCACTGTTTTTAAAAGCCATTTCTTTGAGAGCTTTTTGTATACCCGGAGGATACCTTAAAGCAGGAAGGGGAGCAGGGAGTGTGATTTCTTTGTTTTGTAAGTATTAATAGTTTGGGACAATTTCAGTGTCTTCACTTAAAGACGCATGGAAGATTGTTCATTTAGCTAAAAAGGACATATGAAATTATAGTTATATTTCATAGAAATGGGTACGCATTGTTGTCAAAATAAGTTAAATCAAAACAAAGCTACAGTAGTAGATTCAAAATACCTTGATTTGAGAGACAGTTTAAAATGCTGTCTTTGGAAAAACAGCTTAAACTTTCTCCAGTTTTTACTGCATCGTGTTTATGATTTTGTTAGTAATTTCTCTGATAGCAATTTGGTGGTTGTTGTTTTTTTCCTGCCATCAGATTATTCCAGGTAAAAAATATGCTGCACGGGTTGCTCCTAACCATCTGAATGTTTATATAAATCTTGCAAACTTGATTCGGGCAAACGAGTCTCGTCTTGAAGAAGCTGACCAGTTATATCGTCAAGCAATTAGTATGAGGCCAGATTTCAAACAGGCCTACATCAGCAGGTATTTCTGTTGTGGTTTTTAAATGTGTTCATAAATATAACTATA
This sequence comes from Plestiodon gilberti rubricaudatus, assembly GCA_026170595.1. Classification (NCBI taxonomy): domain Eukaryota; kingdom Metazoa; phylum Chordata; class Lepidosauria; order Squamata; family Scincidae; genus Plestiodon; species Plestiodon gilberti. The sequence continues at coordinate 158,106,735 of JANXHW010000005.1, read as the reverse complement.
AGCTACATAGTGTGCTGTCAGCCTTCTCAGTCTTGGAGCACATTTACAGTACAAATTTAAACCAGGAATAGTCATCTTTAATTGTCATGGCACCCAACTGTAAGGGATCTCTTGAAAGCTGTAGTGGGAAGTGAGGGGATGACTGACAACAGTCAGTTCAAAAGCATCCGTTCCCGTGTTGTTTTACTGGTTAGCTTGATCTGAGAGAGAGATGCCATTATTATTATTATTATTATTATTATTATTATTATTATTATTATTATTATTATTATTATTATTATTTTATTATTATATAATATTGGTATTTATATACCGCTTTTCTTGGTCATTGGATTTCTCCTCTGACTTTAATTCAAGGCGGTGTATATACATAGGCAGGTGATTCTCTTCCCCTCCTCCCCGAAGTTCTAATCTTTCATAGAATGTCGTCATTCCAGATGGTGACCTTCACAGTCTGGCTTAACTCTGGCATTCGCCTCCCACACTCAGCTGACGGCAACTCTGACTCCCACTCAGAGTGTAGCTGGCAGCTTTTCCTCTCTCTCACCGAGGGCTTCTGCAGATCGTCGGAGGCTCTCGGATACTTCCGGCTGTCAGAGGAGCTGGCGTCTTCAGAAAAGTGATGGCATAAGCTGGAGCTCAACTCTAGAGACTGTTGTCATCCCCCGTTTTCTGCTAGCTCCCTTTGAGAGCACATTCCAGCTCTACCATTTTAAAATCCAATATACTGTATAATTAAGAAAGGGATTATTTATTTGTTTATTTAAAAAAAATTATACTCCGCCTTATCCTATGCCAAGGCAAATGCCCAAGGCGGCTTACAACAGAATTAAAATACATGTTGTTAGGCCCTGACCATTGAGAAACCTGTAAGAAAGAGGGTTTCTATCCTTACTGAGTTATTGGGCCATCATTTCCCTCCTATCCTGCAGAGATCTCCTGTAACAAACAGCTTAGGCAACATGTGTAAACATGAAAGGTTCAGCTTCAAAGATAGCAGATCTAGAAAATGGTCCCTGCATCTCCAGGGAAAAAGAGTTAGATTACAATCATCTACCTAGACACCTAATTCTCTGCATCAACTTCAGCTTCTTTACAGCTACAGCGCCTCCCCGTGGCAGCTCTCCTAATTTGGACCCCAACCCCAGTCCTTTGACTGTTTGGTTTAACAAAAAGAAACCATTTAGAATTGACTAGAAATTTCCTGCTATGAGCACCCAGGCTGGGTGGAGCTTCCTTTACATCTGCACACTCCCAGTTACACACAGTTAATGGGCTTGGGATGCTCTGTTGACAGACTGGATGCCCCTCCTTCCATAAGGAATGAAGACTGAGTCTTTTGGTAGTCAGGAAAACGGATTAACGGCGCAATCCTATCGCTGACTTAGGCTGGTGCAGCACCACTGTGCTGGCCTATGATGTTGCAAAAGTGCCATAAGGCACATTTGCAGCACCCCGCAAAAAGGCAGTACTGGCACTGAGGCCTGCACTGCCCACTGAGCCGAAGAAGACCCTGCACCGTGGAGTGGGTAAGTGCCGCTCTGAGCAGCGCAGGGCCTGGGGGAGGGCGGGGGTGGGCAGATTTTGCCTGGGAGAGGGGAGGGATCAGCATCCGTGTTGGAAGCCATATCCGATTCCCCCCTCCCAGGCCATAAGCCCCAACATGGGGCTGCTTGATTCTTCGCCAGCTAAGGAGCTGGCGGAGACCAAGTAGCCCCATTGCAGTGGCTGGGGGTTTACCTAGAGTAAGCGGGCAGCCTGTCCCTTCCCTAGATAGGATTTAGTGTAGGCCGCACGGCACACGCCAAATTGCCTATGCCAGTGGAGGATAGGATTGGGCTGCCCATGTGGCATGAGCTGCCAGTGGCCAACAGAGAGGACGAACAGGAGCCGATCAGCAAAGTTGGGCATCCCATGGGCATAGCCAGGACTGGGCAAACTCCAACCCTTGCAATCAGTGGTCCCGTTGTTGGTTGTTTCTTAGTTTAAAACTGAATGTACATTTAAGAGGCTTTCTATCATCAGGCTGAGTCTTTTCTCTCCTTCAAATTAATCCTAGGTATGTTGTGGAATTCTCTCCCCAGGGAGATATATGAGGCCCCCACATTGGCTCTTTTCAGACAAGACTCTTAAGTGATTGACTCTGTTTTTATGCATTTTTTTCTTATTTTGTAGTCCTAGTTTTTGTCGCTTCGTGTCTTATTCTGGTTCACTGCTTTGTGAAAAGTGTATTTAAAATACGGTGCATAAATACATTAAATGATCAATCAGGAAATTAACATTTTAAAACATATTGTAATCTTTTCTAATCAACAACACATTCCTTCTTTTTCCAAACAACCTGAAGCAACTGAGGCATCCTTAGAATCCTTAAGAGAATCTCTCCAGTCTATAAATTGAACATAATTAAGAGAACAGAAATTGACCTGTTCCAATGATATGGTACACAAACATGTTAGGATTTTTTGTTTGTTAAACTGGCACTTGGTGACTGCAGATGTCTACCTGAATTTAAAAAACTTCAGAAAAGCAAGTGAACTGTTGGATGAAGAATTCTGCCTTCTATTTTAGAACTACAGAACATCTAATAACTGCATTTTTAGAGGTCTGGTTATTAGCAGAAAGCAAGCTTTAGGGGAAATCAGATCCTATGGGAGAAATGATAACGGTAAAAGCTGTCAAGAAAACTCACTATCTCAACTGGGGGGTGGGTTAAAACTTGAAGAAAAGCATCATGTATGTTGGCTCAGTAAAGAATTGGCAAGGAAATTTGAAATGGGAGGGGCCGTGTGGTGGAGAGGGCGTTAGTCATGAACTAGCTAGGAGGCCATGATGCGTAATGTGTACGGGCCCCTCTGTGAAATGTGTAGCTTTGAAAACAGCACAGCAGTTCAAACTAGGAGACTATCGGAGGTTTCCAATTCTATAAAACCAAGAAATAGAACACAAATACCCTCCTGATTTGGGACTATGATGCGATGCCAAATGTAAATACCCAGCAGAGAGGCTCTATAAAGAAAACAGTGTAGGGAATTGCTCCCCGAAGAAAAGCAGAACCTGCCAAAGTACAACAACTTGGATTCTAGTAAGGAATGTGTCTTCCTGTGTGTGTGTGTGTGTGTGTGTGTGTGTGTGTGTGTGTGTGTGTGTGTGTGTGTCCCTCCCAAAGAAACTACTGACAGCAGTTGGCCTCAAGCTTGGACCTCCAGTCGATGTCCAAAACCATGCAATCTGCTCTGGAAACTCTGCTCCTTAATCTGAAGCATGTGAAATGAAGCTGCAGCCATTCAATGCCCCAAAAAACCTAAAGCAACCAGGCATGCCCAACTCAGGGGTAACAAAGAAAGCCACAAGGCTACCTGACGGGAAGGTTGGAGCATGGAAAGTAACATTTTAATAACTAGCATTTTAATATATTTTTAGAATGCTCAGAACATTTCGTAAGCATTACCCCAACGCTTGAAAATAGGCCAATGTTATCATCTTCATGCTTCAGGTGAGAGAGCTTAGAATGAGAGCTGAAATAGTAGTTTCACTTATAGCCTCCTAGCTAGTATATGGCGCACACGCGCGCACAAACACACACACACACACACACACACACACACACACACAGGGCTGAGATGTTGGTTTTTATACACTGGACGTCAAATAAGTGTTTAGGACTAGGCTGATGGATGAAAACAAAACTGAATATTGATTGCTCAACAGGGGTGAATTGCTTCTAAAAATGAACAAACCTCTGCAAGCTAAAGAGGCGTACCTCCGAGCCCTCGAACTGGATCGGACCAATGCAGACCTTTGGTATAACTTGGCCATTGTTTACATTGAACTGAAAGATCCAACAGAAGCTCTGAAGAACTTCAACAGGGCACTGGAGCTGAATCCCAATCACAAGTTAGCGCTGTTCAATTCTGCACTGCTGATGCAAGAATCCGGTACGTTCGTTCGCTTACAACTTGCACGCCCAGCACGTGTGTTCTATCATAAACGCACACACACCGCATGTTAACTTTGAAGGGTGCCCATCTGTGTACTAGTCACTAAATTGCTTCCACGTATTCACAACTAAGAAGATACCTGCATCTGCAGCCCATAAGAAAGCAGCCCTAAGTGAAATTTGTCATAAGGCCAGTAAAAAAACGCTATCTCTAACTGTTTTTAACTCTGCATAACTATTGTGGTTTTTCAGATTTGAAAATGGATCCTGCCTAATGGTGTTACTAAATATATTTTTTACCATATCTGTGTTTTTTAGTCTTATAGATATTATCTTTCTAGATCACACAAATGCCTTTGGATTTCTACATTTTTGCATTTATTGTCAAGTTCTAGTTGAGACCCTTTAACGTCAGAAAATGTCTTTGCTTCCATTTGCATGGTATCTTTTGGTGTTCGCATCTGATTAACTTTCCATCGGTTTGCTAGAAGTTCTGGGGGACAGGCAATAAACTGTGCAGTAATTTCTACCGTAACACAAGCCAACACAAATAGTGAATATACACTTTATTCTTTTCCATCAAATTATTTCTAGAAGCTTTTTCATCCTTTCTGTCCCACATCATGTATAAAAGTAATGTTAAATTTGAATTCGTGTTCGTATAATCAAAACTAAGGCTACACATGGACTACAGTTCTAACAGCCCAATCCAAACTACATCCTCCACTGGCAGAATGTGAATGTGCGGCGGAGCCAGCAGGATCCAGGTGGAAGTGCCTGGATTCTGCCAAAAAACATGCAGTGTTGTCCCCTGCTCTGGCGCTGCCCGCCAGCAGAGCAAGGCTGCCAGTACAATCACTGGCGGCCACACATATGGGCCAGTGGCCATGGTTTCATCCACCAGTGCGAGGTAAGGTAGTAGGGTGGGCAGAATGTGGTGAGGAGGAACGGGGGAGTTTGGGAATAGTGAAGGAGATGGCAGGTTTAGTGGCACATGTGTGCGGCCAAATCCTATCCCTTTCCATCACCGTTACACACCTTGATCCTGCGCCAGCAAAGTTCACTTACTCTGTGGAGACCTCTCCAACTGCCCACCACCACCATAGGATGAAGCACAAGGCTCCTTGGGGCGGCTTAATTGGCGGGTGGAGGGGGGGAGTTAGGTAGGACTGAGCTGTAAGCCTGTTGTCACAGCCTCCCCCAAGGAACCCTGCAAATACAAGTACTATGAAGAATCTGGATAATTTGTAAAAGTATAAGTCTGAGGTTTTCTTGGAGCAAGCTAGGACAGTCCAGCAGATTTCACATGGGTTTGTAGTTCCATATGTGTACTCCTACAGGGGAGTAAGGGGACCTGTAAGTCACAGGCTCTGCTGCGACGTTGGCGACAGCACATTCGGGGTCCCGCCACCACCACCATGGAAAAAAAATTTTTCCTTACCAGGGGTCACGCTAGTCCTCCCCTGTGGGGGACCATGAACCCCTCTACGCTCCCCCACCGCGCCTCAGAAGGGCTTCCAATCTCACTCGGAAGCTACTTTCAGTTTTTGCTGAAAACCAACTTCTGAGCACTATTGCAAGCTCTTCTGAGGTGTGGGGGGGAGTAGAGGGGGCCATGCCCCCCCCCGCAATCCCCGGAGGGCCGGCACAGCCCCAAGTAAGTGAAAATATTCCTTCATTCTGCGGCGATGGGATCCCGAAAGTGCCGTCGCCTCACGTCGCCACGCCCCTTAAGAGGGTAGCGACTGCTTCTGTTTTTCGTGGTGGGTTGTGACCCACCAGTTCGAAAACCACTGGTCCAGGCTGTCCATCTAGTAAGCATTAAATGCTTTGTTTTCACCCTAAGGCAGTGATTCCCAAACTGGGAGGTGTGGCTCCCAGGGGAGCCGCGGACACCTGCCAGGGGAACTGCAGAGAGCCACAGAATCCTCTCAGAAAACAGTGCAATGCCAATTGGCAGGCATCAACATCATGTAATGGGGAACCGCGGAAAATGGTCGCCAATGGTCAAGGGAACCGCAGGTTGAAAAACTTTGGGAAACACTGCCCTAAGGTGACGTTACATGGTACATGAAATCTAGATTACTATTCCAGGTTAATCTCGTATATAATATACATCATAATTTATTTTTATATTAGAGCACAGTATATTTTATCTTTTCCTATCTATGCAGTTGAGAGCAAATCTGGTATTCATGTGTTTTTCATTGTTTTAGGTGATGCTAGACTTAGGCCTGAAGCTAAAAAAAGGCTTTTGAATTACGTTAAAGAAGAACCTGAAGACGCAAATGGCTATTTTAACTTGGGCATGTTGGCAATGGATGACAAAAAAGATGTCGAAGCAGAGACCTGGATGAAAAAAGCCATCAAGCTACAGCCGGGCTTTCGAAGCGCTTTGTTCAATTTGGCACTGCTTTATTCTCAGACCGCAAAGGAACTGAAGGGTTTGCCGGTCCTGGAAGAGCTACTGAGATACTATCCTGATCATATCAAAGGTTTGATTCTAAAGGGAGATATTTTGATGAACCAAAAGAAAGACATAAAGGGAGCTAAAGAGTGTTTTGAGAAAATCCTGAAAATGGACCCGAACAACGTGCAAGGAAAACACAACCTTTGTGTCGTTTATTTTGAAGAGCGAGACTTATTGAAAGCAGAGAAGTGTTTGGTGGAGACGCTTGCCTTGGCCCCGCACGAGGAATACATCCGACGTCATTTAAGCATAGTCCGGAGTAAAATTGTGTCACTTGGGACAGAGGAACCATCTGTGGTTCCCACTGAGAAGACTGCAGCCCTGGAGGAAAAAAAAACTCCCTTTGAAAACTTGAAAGATGTAAAAACTGAGCAGAAAGCCACTCGGACAAAAAATAGTAACAGGAACAAGGGGCAGACAAAGACCAAGAAACAGGGGGAGAAAAATAACACTGACAAAGAGACAAAAAAGAAATCTACAAGAGAAATAAAAGACATTGAGAAAAAGCGGGTTGCTGCTCTGAAAAGACTAGAAGAAATTGAGCGTATATTAAATGGTGAATAATTTCTCAGGTCACCTCTTCCAATGTACGAGGTCAATGCTTCTTCCAAGTTGAGTGTGGAAGTCAAAATGACCGCTAGGTGCTTTTGCATTTGAAAGGAGTATTGAAAACATATCTATTTATTTTTGAAGGCAGGCAAAGGCTGTTTTCTGCTATACACAAAAGTAGTCAGTTAAGAAAATTGTGGGTTTTCAACAAAGATCCTTGTGTTAGGGACTGAGCATAATAGGGGCTTTCCAGCCATGAGACCAGTAATTCGAATACTAGGGTTGCAGCTCCAAGCAGCAAGACTTGTTGAACTCCAGAGGTGCTTTGCTCCAGAGTAACTTGTTTAGGACCAGACCATAAACTGCTGGTTACTAAAAAATCTTCAATTCTTGGCATTCTCAAAACATTGTAAAATGCTAGAAGGTAAATTAAAAGGATGCCGTGGCTAGGCTGGTTTTTAGGCTCTGGGCCCAGAGGTGTACACATTTAACTCCTGTTGCGTATATACACCCTTGGGTAAAAATGGTTTAAGGCAAATTTGCCACTGCAAGCATATTTTAGCAATGCAATTTTTTTTTTAGTTTGGATTGGCTTCTTTATTTCAATTTGCGCATCAAGTCACTGATTGTGTATTTGTGCACCACACACCTTTTGCTCTCTTCCCTCCCTTCGCATTCTTAGTGTTCCAGAATGTGTTGAAGGATAACTCGGAACATCGCTCCTCATGCATGCTGCATGCATGCATTTGGTAGTTTTGCAGACCTGCGTTGAACACACTAAATAGTGCAGTGGCTCCCCTAGTCATGGATTGGGGAAAATGACATGTCCGCTTGCGCACACACACGCACACCCAATTATGCTTATAGAAATTCCCTGGCCTATTAAGAGATTTGTTAAGATCCTATGGTGCTCTTACCATGTTTTATAAACATAGTGCTTCTTTCTTAACCTTCAGTCACTCTGCTGTAAGGAATCACTGGGTAGGGAGCTTTTGGGTTTATTTCTTCCCTGGCATGTGTGGGATTTTGGGTATTTTTGTCTTTCCTTTTCAGTTAACTAATATGAGGCATCCCATGTTTATGTTTCTCCCTGATGAATTGTCTCCCTGGTGTAGCATATGTAAGAAATGGCAAACCAACACTACTTTCCTTTGCAATTGCTGTAATCCTGTTTTATTGAGGGAAATTTCCAAATAAACCCGATACAAGTGACTGACTGGTTCAGGGCAGTAATTGAAGCTGCAGTCGTATGCTTACAACTGAATGAACATGCACAGAAGTAGGCTGTACGTCGTTCTGTTCGTCATTGCTTTAAAAAAAATCCTGAGGAGGGCTGCTTCATACAATTCCTACAAAGAAAGCACTTTTGAGTAGAAAATACCGCGTAGCATGTGTATGTAGATTATCACATTTACACGTAGCAAAATGCCACGCCATTGGATACACACCGCCTGCTGTTTCCAACCTTGAAAGGCTGACGTAGTTTTAATTCAAAACACTAAACGTTGCATTCACAGAGAAGTTGTGGGTTTTTAATTGAACTATTTATTCAGCATACTAATTTCCAAGTTATTTCCACTAATATTTGCCAGAATGAACTTAATTTCTTACATAAAATACAGATTGATAACTTCTGTTTTAGAACTGTGGCTGTGCATTTCTTTTCTTTTCCTCTTAAATGTATTGTTGGGTTGCTTAAACATGCTTTATTTTTGCTTCGTGTTACTGTCGGCTCTCCAAGCGAGTTAACTCGTGGGAATTGAAGAGAAGTTTACACTGTCAAATGTTCTACAGTTTGTATTCTTAACTTTTTACATAAAATATCTTCATACGAATTGTGCTTTGAATGAGCTTCAAAGCAATCAGGATTTCTTATTTTGAAAAACCCCAATGGGCCCACAATGCCAGATAATCAGAAGAATGCGGACAGGCCAAATGCGGCGTTCAACTTTTCCATATTGCAGACTGTTTTTGAAGTTCCCTCAAGTTTGATAAGAAACTTGTCCTATGCTTGGAGGACGTGCTATGGGAAAAGTACCAGGATCAAAGGCCCACTCGGCACACTAAACTAGTCCTGTGGTTCTTGGATTTGTAGTTATTTCTTAACCTCTGATTAGAAATACTAGAATTTCACGTGAAGTACAATAACACTAACTTTTAATTTAAAGACATGCAATAGACATGTATAGGCCTGGTCTTCCTGACTCAGGTGTTATCTGTTCTGCTTCTGGATTTAATCTGGGAGGGTGGGTGCTCTTACTTGTAGCCCCCCGGTGCAGCCAAGACGGCCAGAATCGGAGTAGACATTTCCTGCAGGTTGAGGGAGTCTGTTCCATTGTTCTTTGTTTGGAAGATCTACTTGTGGAAGTTTATTCCTGCTGAGCGACCATAAACAACTTGATTCAAACATATTTATAAGTCTGGAAAACCTAAGTGATGGGAAGGTGAGATATACATCTATTATTCAATAAATAGGTGCCAAAGGCGTGGTGTGTGTTTTTAAAATGTTCAGCAATACTCTTCTTGAAACAAAAGACCATATTGGAGCAGGAAAAGACCAAGGCAGAGCAACAATAAGTCTATTCATGTTTTCAACGTTCATTGTAGTTAGCCAGCAGCTATTGCTTTGTAGTGGTGAGAAAATAGACTGCCTTCTAGCTTGCTGGTGGAATCTCTCTTTTTTGGCTCTCATTTTAAGCTAATTTATGTTTTAGGTAAAGGTGACCCCTGACAATTAAGTCCGGTCGTGTCCGACTCTAGGGTGTGGTGCTCATCCCCATTTCAAAGCCGAAGAGCCAACGTCCGAAGACGCCTCCGTGGTCATGTGGCCGGCATGACTCTCCTTGCCGCAGCGCGTAGCATGCAGCTGGAACACGGAGCGCTGTTTACCTGCAAGCGGTACCTATTTATCTATGCGCATTAACATGCTTTGGAACTGCTAGGTTGGCAGGAGCTGGCCAAGCAACGAGAGCTCACCCCGTTGTGGATTCGAACTGCCGACCTTTCGATCGACAGCTCATGGTTCAGTGGTTTAACACACTGCGCCACCCGCAACATAAATTATTAGTGCAACATGAATTGTTATTGGGAGAAGGTTTCCATGCACCTTATATACAGGAGGCGAGCAGGTTTTCTTGTCCTAAAGACAGTTCTCCATCCCATCATGCGAAGAAAGATGTCTCGTACCCAGTAGGAAGTAGTAACTTGCCTTTTTGAAGGAGAGTTCTGCAATACAGAACCTGTGTGGGGCTGTAGTTCAGTAGCAGAGCAACTGCTTTGTAGGTCCTTGACATTGCTATAGGGCTGGGAAAGACTCCTGACTGACAACTCCCAAAGAGGCACTGTCAGCCAGTATTGACTAGACAGATCAGTGGTTGTTATAAGGATGTTATAAGGAAACTTCATATGGATTCAGACCTTGAATTTTGAGTACAGTACTCTGGACTCATTATAGTGCTAAATAAACTGAAGAGTGATGGGTGTTGTCAGAAGTTCTTGACCATAAAGTGATGTGTTTGTTATTAGTTATTAGTTAAAGTCATTTATATCCCACCTTTTTAACCAAAACAACCTAGCCCATAAGAAGTCAAGGAAAGCTAGAACTCAGTGCCACATTGCTAGGCCTGAATTTGAGCCAGGGCTTATTACAGAACCTGTCTCAGTACTTTTAAACATTAGCTGGAGATTTATTCCAATGGCAAGAGAATGGCATAGTAGAGTTTCTTCCCAACCACCCACTGAAGACATATGCAGGATTATGGGGTACATCTTCGCGGGTACCTGTGAGTCCAGGCACTTTCCAGATTAGACACTGTGGTGTTGAGTGAAGGGGGACTGTGAAAATGAAGCCAAAATAATAGATGGCCAGCGCATCCGTGTAACGTTGCACCGGTGTAAGTGCCCTTATGCCGGTGTAAGTGCTCTTACACTGGTGCATCTGCTGTTACACCAGTGCAAAGTTACACAGGATTGCACTGTAATGTACACAGGATTGCACTGTGTAACTTGCATCTACTCAGCTTGTGTTTGTGCCCCTCAGCCTCTGGAGAGCTGAGGTATTTTAAGCTGTGACGAGCACCTCTGTGTGCTTATTCATCTGCAGATATCACAATTCTAGGAAACAGTCTATTGTAGCTTTAGGCTCCTAAATATTTTGAGAGCATTCTCACCTTTGTTAGATTTGTATAATTGGTAAGCACATTGTAATTTTGCTGCCATAGGTCTTGCAAACAACTTCTGTCAAGAAGGAAAACGTGCCAACAAGTGCCAATAGTCAGTAGAAAGTGGAGGCAAATCTGAGCTATTTGCTGCTAGACATGCATGTAATCCTTTTCCAGAAGAGCCCTAGGAGAGGAATGAAACTGGACACTAAAAAATAAATAAAAATCTGTCATCGTTTCATTAAGTTCCCCTGTGTCTGCTTGTAGCATAGCAGCTTCTGGTGTGTGTGTGGGTGTATTGCTTTGTATCAGCTAAAGACAGACCAAAAAGCATTGCTAGCGGTGCCAATTCTAGTAGCATTTAATGACTTCTCTACAATAGTTAAAAGTGCGTACCCTCTCATTAACAGTCAGAGGTTTGAATACAATATGTGCGTAACTGCAGCGGTGTGAGTGATTGGAGCAAGCAAGAATGGATGAAGAAAAACTGCCAAATAGTGTTCTCTATTAAGGAGAAAAGGCACACAATTCATGGACATATAAAAATGTGTAGATGATGGTAGTACGTCACTGAGCGGTGTTGCCATTCACAAATACCAATAGGAAAAGTATAAAAATGATTTCGAGTGGTTTTGCTGATGACTTTGACAACATTCCAACTTTTGTTTTCAGTGTTTCAATCATTCCTGTTTTGTGTATGCACATGTGTTGAGCATAAAAGCAGGTTCTGTGGCTGTTCTTATGGCGCATGTAGAGATATTTCACTAGCACCCCGAGTGGAAGATATACCTCAGAACCAACTGAAAGGAGATACCCAGGTGGTTTCCAGAATATGCAAAACGTTAAGATTCTATTGATAACCAAGAGGACCTGCATAAGGGGCTTGGGAATGTTCACAAGTACTTTCAGTCTTTTTCTCTGAAAGAGAAATTTCAGCTCTACTGATGTACAACCAACATTCTCAAAGACTGAGCATCTGTCAAAGGCTAATCTCACCATTTGACCAAGAGCGGGAAGCAGCATTCCTGAACCATCTGTGTCAAATAAAAAGAGGCCCTGGGCAATTATTTCAACTTTCTTCTATAACCCCCTGCCCCCTTCTTCCTGCTATCCCCTCACCTGGGGAAGCCTCCATCTCTACTATGAGAATGGGGATGATGGCGGTATGACATTTATTGGAATAAAACCCTTTCATGGAAGAGTCTGTTCATAACAGGCATTGTCAAATTCAAGGTGAGACTGAAAAACATCAAATCAAATCTTAGAGCCACCTTCTCAAAGAATTCTCCCTGTGTTCAGTAACTGCAGGTCATCCACTGACCGTATCCAAGATCTTTTATCATTATTATTCAACCTTTATTGGCATAACACAAAAAGACATACACACACACATACAGATAAATTAAAATAAATAGTGCCTAATACAAAAAAAACACAAGTAAGCAGAGAAGGAAGGGGGTTACAAGGGAATAAACAGTCTACATCCATTCTAATTAGATTTTACTAAATTGGTCACCATGGAGGCTCTTCGTTGAATAATTAGATAAAGAAAGTAAGCTAGCCGATTAATGGACCATTTATTAACAGATGAAAGTAGAACCAATATAATCTCCGAATCAGACTTCCCCTGCAGATTTGCCAGCAATGGATTAAGAATGTCTTGGCGCAAGTCATTATACCATGAGCAGTATAGAAATGCGTGTGATAAGGATTCTATATCTGTCAAATTACATGGACAACGACCCTGGCCTTAGAGGATCTATCAAATCTGTAATCCATCAAACTGGATGGTAAAATCTTAATCTTTTAATCTTAAGAGTTTTAATTAATTATTTTAACGTGTTTAATTAATTGTTTTAATGTGTTATATGTATTTTAATATGTTGTAAGCCGCCTTGAGTGCCCTCGGGAGAAAGGCGGGCTACAAATTCCTTAAATAAATAAATAAATAAATAAATAAAATATTACATCTGGCTAAGGTTAATGCACGTCTTGCTTGAGGGCTATCAATCAAGAAAAGATACTGTACTGTGAAGTTTTACTGAGAGTACAGGGCAGTTGTAGATGTAAAGGTGAGCAACTTTTAGCAGCTGCCGCAAAAACTTCCTGTCTCTCAATATCTATAAATCTGTACAACACGATCCTAATGGCAGAGGTCAAAGTGACTGAGCCTAAGAGGTCCATTGACAGGCCTACAGAGTGAACCAAGATCTTTTATATCTACTGAACGTGGGAAGGATTTCATGAAAGGGAAGCTACAGCGTAGCCCTCTTTCATATATTCCCAACGTTTAAAAGGTAAAGGTGACCCCTGACAGTTAAGTCCAGTCGTGTCCGACTCTAGGGTGTGGTGCTCATCCCCATTTCAAAGCCGAAGAGCCAGCGTTGTCCGAAGATGCCTCCGTGGTCATGTGGCCGGCATGACTCTCCTTGCCGCAGCGCGTAGCGTGCAGCTGGAACACGGAGCGCTGTTTACCTTCCCACAAGCGGTACCTATTTATCTACTCGCATTAACATGCTTTGGAACTGCTAGGTTGGCAGGAGCTGGCCAAGCGACGAGCGCTCACCCCGTCGCGGGAATCGAACTGCCGACCTTTCGATCGACAGCTCATGGTTCAGCGGTTTAACCCACTGCATTTAAACAGAGTTTCCCAACGTCTACTCTAGACAGTCTAAATATGACACTGATGCTTTATGGTTACACATTGTGACTTCACTTGTTGAGTGTATCTATTGTGTGTGAAATAGTAAGATCTCCACAATTCCGCCTTGGCTTTCCACCTCAGGAGTTTCTGATCAATTGGCATGATATTTTTCTCGTGTGGCATTTACACTGTCTCTGCAACATCAGCTACATTGACATTTGCACACGCTGCTCTGCTGGAAGTAGGTCTTTCACCGAAGCAGCATCTGTCTTGTAGATCTTCAACAGGTGAGTCAGGATCCCAAAATGGGTCACAACCCCAAATCCAGTGGGTTGTGGCAGTGGTGTCGCCATTTTGTTTTGATACTCAGACCTGCTCATTTTGAAAAGTAGCCAGGACTAGGGAACTTTAGGTGAGGACAAAACAAAACAAAAGATTACTTACATCCCACCACAGACTGGCATATGGAAGAGTGCACTGTTGTAGAGGAAGGATCTCAGCTTCGTTTGATTAACATTTCTGATCCAGCAGTCACCCTGCCCATTAACTGCTTGTGATGTTTCTCGTGACCCTACAGGAAGCGGTAATGGTAGGAAGAATTGTATAGTGGGCCTATACCAGGGGTGGCCAAACTGTGGCTCCTGAGCCACATGTGGCTTTTTGACATACAATGTGCGGCTCTCAGCAATATGTTGCCTGAGCTCCTTTTTTGCATCACAATTAATATAAAAGGTAAATAAGAAATTTTCTTATAAATAAGAAAGTTTTGATTATTTACCAGGTATAAGCTGAGAGTCCACTGGATTAAAATACAAGTTTAATGTTCATGGTGAGTATATATATTTGAGAATTTAAATGCTTCTTTATTGTGGCTCTCAAACATCTCTCTTGCGGCTCTCAAACATTTGAAGTTTATCGTATGTGGCTCTTACATTAAGCATGTTTGGCCATCCCTGGCCTATACGGTTCTTCCTACCATTACCTGGTGGGTGTTTGCTGGAATTGCTACTCGGACTGAAGCTATTCCTGCACATCCACCCACCCCAGGACATAATGTTAAGTGAAGGACCCCCTATTAAAATCTCCAAGATTGCCTTCAGGAGTGACCTGAGATCGATGCAAATTCCTGGGGGCTCCAGACCTATCCTAGTGGCCATTATCCCTACACAGCTATTGTGGAGACACCTTTAAGAGCTCCTGGGACCACTGAATCAGTTTTGCTGATTGTGGAGTGTGTTAGACAATGTTTTTCTCACTTCAGTGTTACTAAAACCAAATTCAGGAATGAATAATGACCGCCAACTCCTAAGAGCAATGCAACAACAACAGCAAACTAAAAACCTCCTGAGATATCACCCGGCAGGCTAAATCATTACCAGATGAGGTTAAAATTTGTTATCAGCAAAATCATGCAACAACAGAGAACTAAAGCTGTTGGGAGACATAGTTCTTCCAATTGTTACTGGAATTGTCTACTTCGATGGCTGTTTAAATTGGAATGGTCTCTCTTTTTGTTTGTGTTTCCCATAACGATAAGCTTGGTCCAGCTAACCACCCACGTTTACACAGGGTACAAACTGATACTGACCGCTTACTGCTGGAGAAGGCTCAGCACACCCTGGGTGCCCACTAGTCTTTATAGTGAAAATAGTTATGTTTGGTGCGTCAAGCTACTGTATTTAATGGCTTACTCCATGGAGTGTTTCCGAGGTCTCCATATTGCAAATTTGGCGTCTTTTGAGTAAAGGCAAAGTTTGTAATTGGCAGATATGTCAATCTCCAAAGGTTGTGTTTTGTATGTTTTTGATTATGACTCTGTTCTCTGACTTGATATTTTTTGTGTTCTGATAATAATCCCGATTCGGGGGGGGGGGGGGGAATCTTCAGGTTTCCTGAGACAGAATATATGTAGACTTTTCTTATAAGAAACAGCATGCCAAGGAGAACAAGCTTCAGAGGGTGGGAAGGTTAGCCATTTTGCTGGGGCTCCAAAAATGTCAAAGGGTCTGCTGCCCGCGCGCCCCCCCACACCCCGACCCTTCTTACTGTGCATGGTGCTCCCAAAGTGGGCTGCTGCAGCTGAATATTTAGGAGCCAGAAGAGTTCCTTGATAATAAGCTGCCCATTGGTCAGAGTTCAGAGATTCAGTTCCTTCCTTTCCCCGTGAATAGCAGAAGTTATTTGTAAGCAAAGTAAGAGGCTATGCAAATGTGCCTGATTTGCTTATTTTGTATCACTTAAACAGGCTGCAACATTGATTTGCTACATTTATAGCCCTTCTTCTGTCACTGAACTCAGGACAGCATACATGGGGCTCCCCCCCCCCCAAGCAGTCACCTGTCCAACAACTGTGTTTTAAGTTCCACAATGTACATTTGAACCATGTTCTGGGAATTTGGCTTGTCTTTGCACAAGTTGGGTTTGTTGTTCAGTCGTTAAGTCGTGTCCGACCCTTCGTGATCCCATGAACCATATCCCGCCAGGCCTTCCTGTCCTCCACTATCTTCCTGAGTTCGCTCATTTTCATGTTCGTTGCATCAGTGATACTGTCTAACCATCTCATCCTTTGCCTTCCCCTTCTCCTTTTGCCTTCAGTCTTTCCCAGCATCAGAGTCTTCTCCAGAGAGTCCTCTCTTCGCATTAGGTGGCCAAAATATTTGAGTTTCAGCCTCAGTACCTGTCCTTCCAGGGAACAGTCAGGGTTGATTTCATTTAGGATTGACTGATTTGATCTCCTAGCAGTCCAAGGGACTCTCAGGAGTCTTCTCCAGCACCACAGTTCGAAAGCATCTATTCTTCGGTGCTCAGCCTTCCTTATGGTCCAACTCTCGCAACCATACATTGCTACTGGGAAGCAAAGTTGGGTTACAATAGGAGAATTTGGGGTTTATTTGTATTAGACACAGCCCTGATGAAACTGTTGTTGAAGCCAAAAAGACCATGAATATCTGGAGATCTTCTTCATGAATATAACAGACAATACTAATTCAGTGGAACAACTCCTTGTATAACCTATCAGCTATCTTCTCTGATTGATTTCATTCTTTCAAAAGAAAATTGAATTTGTTCAGACTGTTCAATGTCCTAATCTTAAAATGATGGACTAGGGCAATGTAATTTACTGCTGCACAGACTAAAGTTACATCAAATTAGAGCGATTAGGGCTGCCATTTCCAAACCTACTTAACTAAAAGCACTTAGACTTCAGTTGTTTTAGTATCATTTACTTCCTTGGATCCTTACCATCTTAAGTATTACGGTTTACTGATATAAGAGTGAAATGCAAGAAGCTGCTGTTTTTCAATTCCTTCTGTTACATCATGTTAAGAGGAGTATGCAATGAAATGAAACATTTTTCATCTAGATTAGAAGCATCTACAGAAGATCAAAACTGAAACTCACATAATACTTTCAAACAGCCCTTTCTGAGGTGCAAAGCCCATCACATGTATTATCCTGATATTGCCCTCACACCAATCCTGTGTGGTTAGTAAGTAGAAGTTTCCCCCATATTGCAGCTGAGGCTGAGAGGGAACGGCTTAGCTAAGGCCACTTCGTGAGTTCACTACATGGGCAAGATTTGAACTGGGGGCATCCTGAGTTGCGGCTTTGTCTATTCAACACTATATTACAGCTGATCCATTCTGGTCTTTTATATAGTAGAGTCCCGAAAGAACTGGACCTGAAACTCACTCATGAATTTAGATATCACTTCTACTTCCATTAAACAAAACTGTTCTACTGTAAACTGTCAAGGTGTTCTGCTTTGCTAACTAGATTTACTCCCATTTTACCAGTTTCTGGTAAATTAAGCAATTATCTGACATGCATGTCCTATTAAAAAGAGACCATGTATATTAAAAAGAGACCATGTATATTTTCATCTGAAAGAATCCAGCTGTCCTTTTCTAAAGGTACAGTGGAATAAATCCTGATTAAGTTAATTTTCTTTTGGAGAGACATTGCATGCCACAATTTTACTACCTGTAACATGGAGTTAAATATATTTTATTAGGCAATGGCAATATTGAGAACATTCTTCTTAGTTATTAATTTCTGCTGTGTGATACCTCTGCTGAAAGATTTTTCAATTCTGTATGTGTTAAGCCCCTGTTTATTAGGAATGTCATCCTGACTGTAGTCCTATAAAAGCATATTTGACTGACTGCCCAATCCTAAGTAAGTATTTATGACGGCAGTTCTGCTGTTGTAAATGGTTATGCGGTGGCATGCACAGCGTGCTGCCGGTAGCCATTTTGGAGCCACTGCCACAAGTGTCAACGGCCCACTGCCACAACTGCCTCGCAGCAAGAGCACAGGTAAGCCGGTGCAGGGGGCAAATGGCGGGAGGACAGGGAGGGTTGGTCAGAAGGCAGGATTGGGGAGGGGTGGATCCTGGTGGTACCAATGTGCACCAGGATCCTACCCCCATTCCATCTTTCCTCTGAGTCTAGTCCCTGACCCATAAGTCCTGTAGGAATTTTGAGGTTGACGAGTTCTCTCCTCAGATCCTCAGATCCTATTAGGTCATGCCTAAAGGAAGGATAAAATCTTGGGCAGACATCTGGCAACCCAGGCACAAGTTTTTACATTTACGTTTACAGCACAATCCTGTCTAGGATACATGACTGGCCTAAAGGGCCGGCTGCTTTCTCCTATGCTGGTCCCGGGCTGCTCTGAAGCAGGGAACATTCGTCCCTTTCCCCGGGTGTTGGCAAGCCCGGGGCCTATGTTCCTCCTCAGATATACACCAGCTCTGAAGCTGGTGTATAGCCGTGTAAGGCCGCCCCGGGCTGGGAAGGGGCTTAGGATACCGATGGAGCGTGTCACCGATATTCCCACTCCCTCCCAGCCCAGGTCGGCCAATAGCCGCCCTCCTTCGCCGGCCTGGCCCGCCTGCGCCGAGCGGCCTAGGCCCTACCTGGGTCATCTGACGCAGGTCCGGGCTGAGCAGTGCCGGCCTCTGTGCCGGCGCAGCTTACACCCGAGTCATCACAAATGTGCTTTATGGCAAATTTGCGACACTTTAGGCCAACGGGGCAAGAGCTCCTCTGCTCTAAAGTTAGTGAAGATTGTTCTGTTAGTTTTTGTACTTGCAAAAGCTGTCAATGCCAATACCGCAAAAAACTTTGTTTCATGTACAGACATGGTCAGGGTCTATCATCTCCCTTACTCTCCTCGGTTCTGCGCCAGCAAAATGGCTGGTGCAAATCAGAGACTCATTTGGGTAGCGAAGTTTTACCCTAGGTAACGAAACCTCCGTGACTCACCTGCTACCACCACCACCATAGGATGCAGCATGCGCTATATTGGTGCTGCTGCATCAAAGAGGGTTTAGTTATGATTAAGCAATAATACTCATATGAGAGCTTCTGGTTGTCAGTACAATGGTCTGCCTGGCTGAGTTTCTTGTTCTCGAAATTAAGCACAAGTTTAAAGCCTTTCATATAATTTACACTTGCTACAAGGCAAAATGGCAATGATAGCAGGATATAGGCTATAAATATTGCCATACGTAAACCAATTGGGAGTAATTTTCTTTCCAGAAGCACGATTACAGCAAAGTTCATGCTCGGCATAAGTCAATTAGTCCAGGGAAATATATATTTATTACCTTTTGTTCAGTGTAGTTGCTGCTTAAAACCAGCAATTTTATCAATAGTTATATTCTGATGTTAACCCTCTAAGGGTAGAATCAGTCAACAATTTTGCACCTCAAGAAAGCATTGACTGGAGACAGTAAGAATCAAATGGAACTAGGTATCTGAAGGTGTCCAGTGGACAAGAAACTCCATAGTATCTGCTAGATTTTCACAATGTACTCAATAAGCTATGGTTGTCAGGTCTATTGCATTGAGGGTGCAATCCTGTGTAACTCTTGCACCGGTGTAACAGTAGATTCCCCCAGTGTGAGAGCACTTATGTCCAGTACCGTCGCTGGAGGTGGGGTGGAACGCTAAGTTCTGCACCGCGCTGACCCTCCGTTACTCACCGGCACGAGGCGGTCCCGCCCCCTCGCCTTCAGAGCCATTCAGTGGTGCGAAGGCAGGATCCACTATGAAACTCAAAGTAGAGTACAGTACATCAGGATCACAAGCTTCTCGTGTATCAAGGATCCTAATAGATCAGAAGAAAGCCCCATCCTCTTAATTTTATCCAGGAACAGACAGTCCTAGAGGAGAGACTGGATCCTGGAGAAGCGCATGTAATAAGGGGTACTATTTATTAGGTAAAGGTAAAGGTAAAGGTATCTCCTGACAATTAAGTCCAGTCGTGCTTCATCCCCATTTCAAAGCCGAAGAGCCAGCGTTGTCCGAAGATGCCTCCATGGTCATGTGGCCAGCATGAATCTCTTTGCCGCAGCGCGTAGCATGCGGCTGGAACATTACCTTCCCGCAAGCAGTACCTATTTACTCGCATTAACATGCTTTGGAACTGCTAGGTTGGCAGGAGCTGGCCAAGCAACGAGAGCTCACCGCATCGCGGGAATTGAACTCCCGACCTTTCGATCGACAGCTTATGGTTCAGCAGTTTAACCCGCTGTGCCACCTGCTGGCCTACACCATTTATTACATGCTTGTAATAAATGCTTAATTTAACAGTTGGGTAAATGTGTGGTAAATTTATCTGTTCTTCAGAATTCTAGCCAATCTTACTAGTCAAGTATATTTTCTTATTTTGTAGGGCACATTTTTAAACTATGAAACAAGCGGGGGTTTTTTTCCCCCTATGGGGAAGAGGCACTTAATAGCCTGCTTCTGATCTTCATAGGCTGTCACTATAGCACCAGAATGAAAAATAAGTCAAATAATCTTATCAATTTCTGCTTTGATAATAAAAAGGGTATCACAGTTGTTGTATAGAACCCATTCAGAACTTTGACACCGTTTAAAAGGGTTAATTGTCTTCGGCTCTCTTCCTTAGCTTCATTGATTTATGGACAGCTTGTAACAATGTGCAGCTCCAGCTCGGGCGAGGACACAGTTATTTAGGGGTGATGATTGTATAAGTGGTATTTAGAACTGCTTTGAACATTGACTAAAATCGGAAGGATTAAAAAATGTATTTAGCAAATATACGGGGACCTACTTGGAAAAGCATCTCTTTGTTCAAATGCAAAAGTTTCAATTTATGACTCTGTCGGCCATAAGAAGACATGATGTCATTGTGTCTGTTATACGGGATGCCAAGGTTGAAATGAAATCAAGAGAGCTGACCAACTTCAATTTTATGTCTTCAACTCACACATGACAAGGGAAGATGCTGAACTAACAAAAAGGTTAGCTTAGAGTCAAGGATGCTATTAACAAGAGTTACTCATGCGGGCAGAGGCGTCGCTGCTGAGACCCTGCCTGCTGCTTTCTCCGCACGGGAATGGCTCCGACAGTGAGGGGGTGGGGCCGCCTCCTGCTCGCTCGGTAAACGGGACTAAGACGGAGCGAACTACTGGAGCGACGCCTCTGTGTGGGCATCATCCGCCCCGTCATATCTTGCGTTTCTAATTTTAGCCAAATATCACACTGCCTGACGCCATGAATACTTTATCATTTAAACCAGAGGTTTTCAACGTGGTATGGGTACCCCTAGTGGTACGCGGACCTCTTGCTGGGGGTACGCCAAGCCCTGCCCCTTATTTATTTATTTATTTTATTTATTGAATTTCTACCCCGCCTTTCTCCCACAAGGGCAACCAAGGCGGCTTACAATAAAACATTAAAATACATATTTACATTTAAAAAGAATTAAAACAGTTAAAACAATTAAAACAAACAACCCCAGTGGGTCATCCACATTTACATGTTAAAAGCCATCTGTTAAAAAGCCAGCTGTTTAAAAGCCAGCCCGCCATGTCAGACATCAAAAGCTGATCTAAATAAAAATGTCTTAAGACCCCGCCGAAAGGTCTCTAAGGAGGGAGCCGTTCTCAATTCCAGGGGGAGGGAATTCCACAGTTGGGGCGCCACTGCCGAGAAAGCCCTGTTCCGCGCCGCCCCTGATGACCTCAGAGTACGGGTCGGATTATAAGGAAGGAGGCGGTCCCTCAAATACCCTGGACCCGAGCCGTTAAGGGCTTTAAAAGTCAAAACTAGCACTTTGAATTGTGCCCGGAAACGAACTGGCAGCCAGTGTAGCCGCTGAAGCAACGGTCCGACTGAGTTGAACCAACAGGCCCCAGCAACCACCCGGGCCGCCGCATTCTGCACTAGTTGCAGTTTCCGAACAGTCTTCAAAGGCAGCCCCACGTAGAGCGCATTGCAGTAATCTAGTCTAGATGTCACTAGGGCATGGGTCACTGTGGCCAGGTCTGCATGATCCAAGTACGGTCGCAGCTGGCGCACCAGCCGAAGCTGGGCAAAAGCCCCCCTGGCCACAGCTGCCACCTGGGAATCCAGGAGCAGCTGCGCATCCAGGAGAACCCCCAAGCTTCGGACCTGCTCCTTCAGAGGGAGTACAACCCCATTCAGAGCAGGACGATGATCCAATACCTGAGTCGTAGACTTCTGGACCAGTAGAACCTCTGTCTTATCAGGATTTAATTTCAGCTTGTTTGCCCCCATCCAGCTCCCAACTGCCTCCAGACAACGATTCAGGACATCGACCGCCCCCTTGGACTCAGGTGGAAAGGAGAGAAAGAGCTGGGTGTCATCAGCATACTAATGACTCCCTACCCCAAACCTCTGGATGACCTCTCCCAGCGGCTTCATATAGATATTAAACAGCATGGGGGATAGAATTGACCCTTGTGGCACCCCACACCTCAAGGGCAAGGGTGCCGAACAAGCATCCCCCAGCACCACCTTCTGGGATCTATCAGCCAGGAAGGAGCGGAACCACCTCAGAACGGTGCCTCCAAGCCCCAACCCAGCCAACCGACCCAGAAGGACACCATGGTCAATGGTGTCAAAAGCCGCCGAGAGGTCCAGCAGGACCAACAGGGACGCACTCCCCCTGTCCAGTCCCCGGCACAGGTCATCCACCAAGGCGACCTAGGCCATCTCTGTCCCGAACCCCGGCCTGAAGCCAGACAGGAATAGATCCAGATAATCAGCTTCCTCCATGACCCTCTGGAGCTGAGACGCCACTACCCGCTCGATCACCTTGCCCAGAAACGGGATGTTCGAGACTGGCCGAAAGTTGTTCAAAATAGTGGGATCCAGGGAGGGTTTCTTCAGGAGGGGGCACACCACCGCCTGCTTCAAAGACGGCGGCACCACCCCCTCCCTCAGAGATGAATTTACCACCCTCCCCGTCCACTCGGCCAGCCCCGCCCGGGCAGCTCTAATCAGCCATGCCGGACAAGGGTCAAGCATGCAAGCAGATGGTGTCACGCTCCAAAGAATCCTGTCCACATCCTCAGGTTCTACAAGCTGAAAAGAATCCCAGGAAGAAGAACAGACAGGTGCCTCAAGGACATCATTAGATACTGCTAACGCAGCGTCCAAGTCATGGCGAATCCGATCGACTTTGTCCACGAAGTGCTTTGCAAACTCATCACAGCGAGCTACCGTGTGTTCCGCCCCATCTACTGGGGGGGCCAGATGGAGCAGGCCCCGGACTACACGGAAAATCTCAGCTGGACGGTTCTCCGTGGACGTGATGCCGGCAGAAAAGAAAGCCCTCTTAGCTGCCGCCACCGCCACGGAATAGGCTCTAAAGTGAGCTCTAGCCCGTGCCCGGTCGGAGTCAGCACAAGTTTTCCGCCACCGTCGCTCTAGGCCTCTGCCCTGCCACTTCATCGTCCGCAGCTCCTCAGTAAACCAAGGGGCTGCTCTGACTCTGCGGCTTGGTCGAGGACGCTCAGGAGCGATCAGATCCAGAGCACTGGTCATTTCCCCATGCCAGAGGTCAACCAGGGCGCTGGGTGAGTCGCCGACTCTGTCAACAGGAAAGTCCCACAGAGCCCTCAGGAATCCATCCGGATCCATCATCCTCCGGGGGCGGACCATAGAATGAGGTCCCCCACCACTGCGGAGGCGACAAGCCGCGATAAGCCTAAATCCCACCAGGAAGTGATCTGTCCATGACAAAGGAATGATGTTAATTTCCTCCACATCCAGATCACCATCCACCTGCCCCGTAGTAAACACCAGGTCCAACGTGTGTCCCGCATCGTGCGTCGGGGCAGATATTCTCTGAGACAGACCCCTGGTTGCCATGGCGGCCATGAAGTCCTGAGCCGCGGCTGTCCTCGGGGCCTCAGCGTGGACATTAAAGTCCCCCAACACCAATAGGCGAGGGCACTCCAACGCCAACGCCGAGATCACCCCGGTCAGCTCAGGCAGGGAGACTGTTGGGCAGCATGGTGGGTGGTACACCAACAGAATCCCTATTCTGTCTCGCCCTTCCAAAACGACATGGAGGCACTCAAACCCAGTGGACAGCGGGACAGGGCACCCAGTGAGATGGATGGTATCACGATAGACTATCGCAACTCCACCTCCCCGCCCCTGTAGTCGTGGCTGCTGCAATAC
The DNA here is from genome assembly GCA_026170595.1 of Plestiodon gilberti rubricaudatus. Lineage (NCBI taxonomy): Eukaryota > Metazoa > Chordata > Lepidosauria > Squamata > Scincidae > Plestiodon > Plestiodon gilberti. Next base: position 158,082,500 of record JANXHW010000005.1, on the reverse strand, counting down.
CCGGAAACCCGGCGGGCACATCTGGGAGAGACTTACCCCTCCCGACTCATCCAGCCAGGTCTCTGTAATACACACCAGGTCAGCACCTTCATCCAGGATTAAATCCTGGACTAGGCAGATTTTATTCTTAACTAACCTGGCGTTCAAGAGCAGCAGTTTCAGACTCAGGGGACTGTTGCCCAGACCGCCAAGGGTCAGAGGGATGGGAAAAGGGCCAGAAAGAGGGACAGTCTGCCTGTGACTGACCCTCATTCTCCTGAAACGGCCTGCCCAGTCCCCACCGCCATATCTTCCGTGACCCGTCACTCTGCTAATGGTGGCCACCCGCCCCTCCCCTAGGCTCCCTCGAGGTGTCAAACATATAGCCCTTCAGCAGAGCCTACTTCCTAACGACCTCAAGATCTCACACACTCACCACACACTCTGTCACCACCTCACTCTCCAGTCAATCCGATATCTAAAAAACATTCCCTCCAAACCCCAACCACTCCTGTCCAGGAACCCCTGCCTCCATCTCACCGAGGCGCGGGTCACTGCACTCCACACCCCTTGCCCCCCTCTCACTGGGGTAGAGGTCCCACTCGTCTCCCGTAGGCCTCCCTCTCACCGAGACCAAGGTTAATCACTCCCCTAATCCATTCACAGAACCCCATCACTTACCAAACCACCTACACACTCAACCCTCACCAACCTACATATATCATTCACTCGACATTTCTCTTGATGCTGACATGGCTCCTCCAATCTCCTTAAGATGTCCTGCGCACAGATAAGCAGTGTGCAAGGAGAAGGGAGGGGGGCTGACAATTGATGGCAGATGGTGACCCACTGGATAACAGCAGCTTGGGTGGCTCAGCCGTGGGGTGCAGTCTTCTGGCCAGCTCGGTCTTCGATCCACTGGGCGAAGAGCCACGAGCAAGCCAGAAGCTCTTATTGCCAGCTCACCTGAGGGAGGGAGAGAGAGATTGGTGAGCTCCAGCACTCACAGGCCCAGGTGTTACAGCTTAAAGGAGCCTGGTCCCCAACTCCAGCATGGGTTGTCTGGAGCATGGGTTGATGGGTTATCTGCCCCATCAACAGCTAATTAAGTGTTAATTAACATGGCTTTTAAATTTTAATTCTTTTCGGAGCCCTTCTGTCTCTCTGGTTTTGGTTTTGGTCTTATTTTTGTACTTTGGTAAATGTACTTTGGTGGGGTGGGGGAGGAAGGAGCTGATTTTGGGAAGTGTGACTTGGAGAAAAGAGAGATCCCTGTCTGTCTGTCTGTCTGTCTGTCTGTGTGAGAGAGAGTTAAATGAGACATTTTTTCACATTTAAAATTGGTTTAGTACCTTTTTATTTAATAATTAATTACCTAAATAATTGATTGATCCAATTAATTAGCAGGGGGTACTTCAGAAAACTGGACTGTGATAGGGGTACCTGGGCCACCAAAGGTTGAGAACCCCTGATTTAAACTTTCCTCTTGGAATTTGTGTTGATACCTCTGATGGAAGACATACTATCATCTTGTGAATTCTAGAAAAAGACAACTAAATCATAGTAGATCGCTAGCCATCGTTATTTATCTGTTATATTTAGACCACCTTTCATACAGGCTCCCCAGATAGCATCCAATTTAAATGATAATTAATTAAGGTGCAATATTAAGGTGTGTTTGAGAGTCTAACTTGACTTGGGGATGACGGATGTTAAAGATGCCAACCTTCAGAAGCAATCCTCCTCCATTGCTTTTGAGAATCATGCATTTTGCGTCCAAGTTGAATTCATTTAATGTAAAATACATATAAACAGGGGGTAAATACTTTTTAAAAATAATAAAAAACCCTTTGAAAGAAAGAAAAACCCCAAAATAAAAAATGGCGCCCAAAAAACCTGGGGGTGTGTGTCTCAGATTGGGTTTGGGAAAATATAGTAAGCCTATCCAGAGTGGTTCACAAAAGGGAACATTGACATGAAAACAAATAAATATATAAACAAACAGCAAAGGTATAAAGCGAGCAAAGAAAATAAGGAAGTGTTAGGAAACAACAGCGTTGGGAAACAAGCGTTAGGAAATGTGCAAATTACAATACAGTATGCTGCTGCAACAGTTCTGACTAGGTTGTGGGAGCATGTTACTACGTTGCTGCCCAGGTTATTTCACTTCTGGGTGCAATTTAAAGTGATGGTCATCCAGTCACTTGAAGTCCCTCTACATGTCTTTGTGGTATGATTGGTAGGCATACATGTTTTCTGTTATGGGATATAATGTCCCAGGAGTCTTGTTCATCCTCTCTTACCCATGTTCTGCCATTGATTAGAGACTCTTCTCTTTCATCAAGCTTTTGATTTACTTGCTACGCAGCTTAAGTGATCTTCTTAATACACCAAATTACTGGCTATTTATTCCGGTGGGGAGGGGAATAGATTTTTGGAAGTTTCATTGTTATTGATTATTGTATTGTTGTTTAATTGATCTGTTTTTAGATACATCAGAACGTTGGGGCCTGGGCCTGGGATTCTGCCTGCATTCTCCACCACCATTGGGGTCCCAACCCCCTTACGATCTCCCCAGGTGGGGAGCTTCATGTCATAAGGCAAGGGGAAGGGCACAGTGTGTACTCACCAGAGCCCTGTTTGCAGACTGCAGAGCAGGAGGTGGTGAGGCTGACATTGAGGTTGGGAGGCAGCAGGGCCGTCTTTCTTTTCCATTGGGCAGGCTGGGCAGTTTCCAGGGAGCCCTTGAGCACAGGGGGGCCCCCATTGCGCAACCGCCGAATAAAAAGTGTTTTAAAAGGCACTTTTTGTGCCGCCATGGCCGCACTTTTTTTAACCTCCCTGAGAGGTGTGCTGGTCCCCGGGGGTGGTGGTGCGGGGAGCCTGCGGACCCCTCTGCAGACCTCCCTGTGCCTCAGAATGGTCCTCCGATGCAATCACAACCCACTTCTGGTTTCATTGGAAAACCAGAAGTGGGTTGCAATCGCGTCGGTTCCCGGGGGCCCACGATGCAGTTAAGACTGCTCTGGGAGGCAGGGAGAGATAGGGTAGAGAGGGATGAATGTGGGCATTAAATGCCGTTTAATTTCCCATCTGTGAGCCACAATAAGCCAAAAGGGCATGTGATAAGTATGTTTTGAGGAAGGGTGTGTGGTGATACCGTGTACATCACATCCTTATCATTAGTCTGGAGGATACTATAGTTTTTGAGGGTTTTTATATTTAAAGCAAGTAATTATTTAAAATTATAAACTTAATTTTAGAATTAAACATTTCCATGAAACCTTTAATACTGTTGAACTATGAAGCTATGCTGCATTGGTGCACCTGCACCAGGCTAGCTAGTTAGTGGTAGAGAAAAAAAGGTGTTCTCTCTTTCTATTCTCAACTAATGCATGTTCTTTAGTTACCCACAGTGCTATTCTTAAACCTAACTTCCTTTTGCTCTCTCTCTCTGATAGAAGACACGTGTGGCTAGACTAGCTGGACAATCCATTTCCATCCTGTTCTACAAAGATGTGTTTCTGTATGTCCTTATGTACCCTGCAACAGATACAACCCCACCCCAACACCCATACTTTATTGCAACTAAACCTAAGTACATGTATGGAACATAATCACATATTCCACCTCCCTTGTCTCTGCTGCCTCTTGTGTGTCTATTTTAAGATTATGAGCCCCTCGGTGCAGAGTTTGTTCACTCCTCTGTTGTAAAGTGCTGCCATGTACAGTACATATGATAAGGTGGGATCGATTTCAGCCTTAGAATTCTATCGTATTTCCTAAGCATGTTGTTGATTATGACATGTTGAATGTATGATAAATCATACTGATCCTAATACTTAGCATTCAAACCACTTGACATCTTTTATGTGCTCCTTACACCAGCACTGAAACTAGGTCACTATTATTATCACTGTATTGCAGATCGAGATAATGGGGGATCGCTGAAGGATATTAGTTTGCTTAGGGCAAGAATGAACCAGGGGCTTTTAAGTTCACAGTCTTAGAGCAACAGTCCATCGGCTCTCATGATAGCTGTTTGAATAAGCATGGATTCATTAAACTGATTATTTCTGTTTTAGCTGATGTAGAAATTTAACATTAGGATGTATCTATATGACTTCTTCAAAATGTGTCCCTACAATGCCAGTCACTGTGTAACTACTAATGGGAATATGCTGATGTTTTGATAAAAAAAATAGTTCAGGGCAAATGCATAATTTGTACAATATTGTAGAGATACAGTATGGACATAGTCTTAGGCTACATTAAAGCCAAACTGCTGGTAGTCAGATATTATATTGTCCTGTTAATATGGAGAAATAGAATATATTTCTGGACATCAGGTTTAATTTGGGAGAGCCATCATCACCAAACCTTTTAAGTACCAGCCTGAAAAAGGATGAATCGATATTTTAAATTCCTAAACAGCCAACTGACCATTGCTCTGGGATCTTTATTCAATCACTTTATTTGATTTAAATTCTGCATTTAACTTAGTCCATGCAAATATGTAATAACCCCACTCCCTTCAGGGTTGGCAGCTACTAATTGCTGAAGGACCAGGCTGCTAAGGGTAGAAAGATTCATTAGCTGAAATGAGCAGGAAAGCTTAGTTTGTACAGAAGCCAACATGTCATTTGGAAAATAAGCCATATAATTTCTCAAGTGCTTCCACAGTCAATTTATCACTCAAGAAACTGGATCCAAAAAGTCAAAGATGTGCATGTATAGCAGTTGCTTTCAGAAGGATAGGGTCATTACAACCATAATGGGTAACATAGAATTGCACGCAAGAGACAGAAGCTGGGGTGAATTCCAAAACAAACTATTATTTGAAAGTTTTCTTTTAAAGCTCAACAGGGTTTTACTAACGGCTGTATTATCTTACAAAAATGGATTTGACCTGATAAACTTCCTAGAATTGTGTGCAGCCTCTTTAATATCGCAACTCATCTGTACAATCATAACTGTTTTTAATAAACACATTGCTTTACACAAATAAATAACAATAGGGCTGGTGATGATGACCGACGACAGAGTCACAGCACTGACATTGTTCTGCATTGATCTCTCCTATTTACTAAAAGAGTTCACTTGAAAAATATACAATCCTGCAATCTGTGCATAAACCAGGAAGATCACTTAAGTTATCTGTTCCGGTTAAAGGGAAAGTAAACATTTGATTGAAAGTTCCTACATCTTAATCTTCATATAGTTATCAATTAAACCACAAACTCAAGAGGTTACACCCCATGCAAAAATGCTCACATATAGTACTGGAATTTCCATTTTTAAGCAAGAGATAGATCTTGAGCAAGGTATTGGAAAACATTTGTTTCCTTTTAAAGTCAAGTTCTTCCATTCCAAAACAAAGTTTTTTCTCAAATATTTGAGCATTTTAATATAAAAAAATGAACATGATATCATGTTTGCACTAAACCAATATTGCAGATATGATTTTGCATCTGTTCTACATTCCAACATAATGCCTTACCAGAGTGGGAACCACATGTGAGCATCCAGATATACATCTGCTGCTATGGGTGGAAGTGCACACTCCTATTGGAGGCTCCTAGGTGTGTAGAAAACGATTATGGCACAATCCAACTCTTCAGTGCTTACATAGCACTTACATAGCACTACTGGACTCGCTGCATCAGTGTACAGAAAGTTACTTAGAATTGGGCTGCCCATCTTAGAGCTGGACTGGGGTCCAGGGCCTGTGAGAGGGGGGGTGCAGGGGGTACATCATACCCAGGCCCGGGGTCAAAAAGGGGGCATGGGAACTAAAAAAGGGAGCCGAGGAGTCCAATTCACATTTGAAGGGAGAAGGGAAGGTGCCCAAATGAGATGTTGTACTCCCTGATAAAATGCCTCTCAGTGGCCCTGCTGGGGTCAGTAGGCTTGAGACAATTTGAAATAGCAAATAGAATAGATCTGGTAATCTTACCCTTCCATGTGTCCATCTGCACAGTATAGAATGCTGTTTTAGCTACAGTAACACAGACCTCTCTGACCAAGGGCTTCTGAAATGGCCTTATGGAACTGAGCTGCCCAAGTTGGTTGGATGTGCATGTTTAGCACTGTTTTTTCCAGGAAATAATTGCTCAGAAGTATGGAGGTGTCAGAAGTCCCCTCTCATCAAATGGGTCTTCAAACCAGCTAAGACTTTTGTAAACCACAATGTGTAACCATGGTTTGAAGTATGTGAGCAAACAATAGTTATAAGGGAAACTAACTGCTTTGCGTTTCTGAAATCCATGGTTATGGAGGAGTCTGGTTAGCATTAACCATGCTTAGTGCTAACAAACACTAAAGCATGATTAACACTGATGAGGGAGGGGGAGAAGGAATTCATTCTATAGTGGAAGGAGGCAAAAACTGAGCACCTCTCACTAACAGCCCAATTCAACCTATACTTCCCCGTGCCGTTGAAGCGGAGCCAGCACAGGCTACACTGCATCTCGGAGGGGAGTATAGCAGGCACAAGTCTTCTCAGATTAACAGGACATTTGTCCCCTTGCCCCGGGGTAAGCCGCTATGGGTCAACCCTTCCCTACGCCAGCACTATTGCTGGCGCAATTCTAAGTTGACCCATGTCGGTGGATCAGGCCTCGTAAGGGGGATAGGATTCGACGCACGCTGGCACCGCCAATCCTGGCCCCGATCTGCACATCCTCCACCCCTCTTGCCACCCTCCCCTTGCCCCATTGCACCCCTTCCCCTGACCCTACGCCACACCTACCTGCTCCAGAAGGCTTAGCCCTGGCCTTCCGATCAGTGCTCCTGAAATAAACACCTTCACAAAGTGTGTTACAGCTCTTTTGCAATGGCTTGCAATGGCAGAGTGCATGCTCTGCCGGTGCAAGGACTGAATAGGATTGGGCCACAAGACTGGTTTGCAGGTTGTACACCATGGTTGTCAGGGAGCCGGTCTATAACAGAGATTTCCATTTTCTTGTCGTAGAATTTGAATTCTCTCACAGCCAATACAAAAAGCTCTGGCAAAACTGCCCACTCGTGATACTGTATGTCAGTGTTTTCCAAACTGTGGGTCGTGAAATGGTTGCAGCGTTTCTGTCCAGGGAAACACTTACCTGGCCCAGACGATGGGCTGCAGGTGATGTGGGAAGCACCAGCTTCCGCCTCACCAGCATGGTGCTGAGGCAACCAGGTGAGCTGCACGTGGTCAGGTTATGGGAGAGGGTGGGGCCAGTGGCGTTGCTCCGGTAGGGACGGGGCCGTAAGTATCGCTCCATCGTAATCCCTTTACCAAGCGAGCAGGAGGCGGCCCCTCCCCCTCACTGTCGGAGCCTTTCCCCTGCGGAGAAAGCAGCAGGCAAGGGACTCCGACCGAGCGAAACTTACAGCCCCGCCCCTACCGGAGCAACGCCACTGGGTGGGGCTTGGGAGTGGGGAGATGGCGAGGCGGGAGGAGGTGGAGACTGGGACCCTTTTGGGGCCAGATGGATGGCTGGAAGTAAAGCTATGTGGATATTAATAGATTGCTTTAAAAATTGTGTCACGGTGCTAAAACGTTTGGGAAGGACTGCTGTATATTGTATGCAATTTCCAGAGTACCTATTTGAACAGTTTCGGAGCTTTGCTATGTCAAGCCCAATCATGTTTGCTTCGTAATGTTCTTTAACAATCAATTTTTAAAATGAGCTAGTAAGTCATTAATCAAGAAATGTATATAACTCCAGAGTATGACTGACAGAAATTAAAGAGTACCTGATTCATTAATGTAGAAAGATGCAACATTATGTTGTTATTTTAGCTGAAGATGATTCATTATACAGTTCTGCTGAGTCCGGTCTCATAACCCTTCATGTTGTCAAATGTGTAAACTACACATTACACACCCTTTTATGTAATTTTCCCTGACGTATTTTTTTTTTAAATGAATGGAACCACTGGAGGCTGCAATCAGGAGTGGAGAAAGAGGGTGTTGTATCTTTTTTTCTTCCCCTATGGGGAGAAAAGCAGTTTGGGAAAGAAAAATTCCTGCTCCACCTTCTTCTGCTTTTGGATGCAGTGTCTGCTTTTCTTTTTTAATAAATCAGGGGAAAGGCTATGGAACTCTGTATAGGGCAGGGGTTCTCAACCCCTTTGGCGCAGCACACCACCTCCATGGCCACCGCTGCGCCGAGTACCACCGCAAGTAAGTGGTAATGACATCATCACCACTTCCCAGTTTTTGGAGGCCTGAAAACAAAGGCAAGGGGACAAGGGCTGGTGGGAGGATCTTTTTCCAGCCCTGGAAACCCACGCTCACGAGCTCTGCCGGCTCTGCAGAACTCATGCCACCATTTCCAGGGCTCCAGCGTGGTGAGAAATATCTGCTTCAGGGCCACTCAGAGGAATTTTATCAGGGGGTATAAAGTTCCTTTTGGGCCCCTTCCTTTCATGTGAGTTTGGCTCCTGGGTGCCCTTTTCTGCTCCTGGGCCCCATTTTTGGCCCTGGGCCCGGGTACAATTTACCCCCTTAACCCCCCTCTCAGAGGCCCCAGTCTGCTTAAAACTGTACTAGAGATCTTTGCCCATCCCAAGCTGCCTTAAGGAAACAGGAACCTTAGCAAAGCAGAAAACCTGGGACCCTGGCAACTATGCCCTGAGGTAGAAGTATAAAACCAGTCCTATAGTTCTTAACAGACCATGAAGTGTTGCTAAAGATCCAATCTTCTCAGCAGACATGTCACTTTATCTTGTGTTTCAGTAAGTAAACATGGTCAATAATTCATTCCTTTTGTAAAAAGAACAGATGAATAATGAAGGAAGCGTCTTTTTAAGTAGTGTGTGGAAATCATTTATGTACCATACCGCGATTTCAGACATTTCATAAGGAAAAGGTGAAAGAGTTATATATTAAGATATATAATATAAAAATATGAAAGGTACGAATACAGTAGCTGTGCTCAGAGGGAATAAATCTTTATTTACATGTCCCAGCATTTCCTCTCAAGCAAACATACTGGTTTTTTAAAATGTTTTATTCTTTGTTTTCCATTTATCTGTGAACCATGAAGCTAAATATTGCATCATTACTTCTTTCTATGCCACAATTCTCTGTTGCGAACACTACCTGAAGCATGAACAATTACAGATTTTACCAGTAAAATCAACAAGGCAATCATTGTTAACAACACAAAATTAACAAGACACTACAGCAAATAAGAATAATCAACCAGCAGCAGTTAGCTATATTGCAATGATCTCGACTTATGTCAACCAACTAGAAATCCTTTACACCAGCCAAGCTGTCCCATGTTTATGAAAAGACAAGGTTATTTTCTGAACCCGGTCTTGGACTGATTTGGATTAGTCCCTTCTCTTAACTTGCTCCAGTAATGTGCGGCACCCAGAATTGGACACAGTACTCTAGATGAGGACTGACCAGGGTGGAGTAAAGTGGAACCACTACATCTTATCATGGATATAGTTTTACTAAAAAGGTAAAGGTACCCCCTGACAATTAAGTCCAGTCATGTCCGACTCTAGGGTGTGGTGCTCATCTCCATTTCAAAGCCGAAGAGCCAGCGTTGTCCGAAGACGCCTCCGTGGTCATGTGGCCGGCATGACTCTCCTTGCCGCAGCGCGTAGCATGCAGCTGGAACATGGAGCACTGTTTACCTTCCCGCAAGCGGTACCTATTTATCTACTCGCATTAACATGCTTTGGAACTGCTAGGTTGGCAGGAGCTGGCCAAGCAACGAGCGCTCACCCCGTCGCGGGAATCGAACTGCCGACCTTTCGATCGCCAGTGGCGTAGCTAGCCCCAGAACAGGGTGGGGCCCACGCCCACCCCTCGACGCCCCCAAAGTAATTAGCATAATTACTAATTTGCATAATTACTTTCGTTTTCTTTTTTTGCTTTTTTTCCGTTTTTTTCTGGGTTTTTAAAAGGTTTTTTTTAGGAGAAACGGGGCTTCTAAGTGTATGTGTATGCTTTGCTGCACTTATCTTGAGTATTGGAGCCTCCAGCGACGATCTCCTCCAGTGATGATCTCTTCCAGGGGCGCAGATCGCTCACAGATCGACGACAGATCGACGACAGCTTATGGTTCAGCGGTTTAACCCGCTGCGCCATCCAATGGCCTATAGTTTTACTAATGCAACCTAAAATTGCTTTGGTTTTCCTTGCAGCCACACTGTTGACTCAAGTTCAGCTTGTGATCCAAAACAGCACCACAAAATTTCTTTCACACGATGTACTGTCAAGCCAGGTATCGCCCATTCTGTACCTGTGCTTTTGATTTTTTTGCTAAGTGCAAAACCTTGTCTCTCTTGAATGTCATTTTATTTGTTTCAACCCAATTTTCCATTCTATCAAGGTCCTCCTGGATGCTTATATTGTCTTCTGTGGTGTTGGCTATTCCTCTCAGTTTAGTGTCATTTGCACATTTGATAAAGATTCCCCGTTACCCCTGCGACTGAATCATCAATATCTTGAGCCTGTTCTCTTCAATGTCATCGATAAAGGTATTGAAGAGAACAGGCCCAAGATACAGCCCTGGGGTTCTCCACTCAAAACTGTCCTCCAGGTTAATGACGAGCCACTTAGGAGCACTCTTTGTGTAGGGTTGTCCAGCCAATTGTGAATTCATCTAACAGTTGTCAAGTCTAGTCCATACTTTACTGGCTTGCTGATCAAGATTTTGTGGGGAATGTTGTTGAATGTTGTACTGTAATCAAGATAAATTACACCCATAGCATTCTCACCATCCATTAAGATAGTAACCCAATCAAAAGAAGAGATGAGATTTATCTGGCAAGATTTATGTTTGATAAATCTATGTTGGCTTGATATCAGTGCATTGATATCAAGATGCGTACAGGCTGATCGTTCTATAATTCATTCTTATGTTTTTTCCCGGTATTGCAGTCAGATGGACTAGTTTGTAATTTCCCAGCAAGTCTGTCTCTGGTTGAGTCCCCAGACATAACCCCATGGGAAAAAGTGCAGAAAGGTTGTCCTGAATTAGAAAGTGACTCATCTTTGTAACTGATTTCCAGTTATGAGCACCACCCTACATGCTTGCTAAAGATAGCCAAAGGTCCAATGGCCAAGTTCAGAGGGAAAGGATTATGCTGGGTAAGAACGCAAGGTCTTCTGACAACACAACCTTCAGAGGTAAATACAGCGGAGAGATATTTGCAAATACATGGTCAATGTTTGCTTGAAGTTCAAACCAAAAAGAACTGTGGAGAGAAGTTAGGTCTGGTTCTTCACCATGGTTACTACACTTGTACACCTACTTCTCCTGTCCTTTCACTGATTTTCGATGCAATACTGACTAAACCCGGGCTGTCCGCCGGATCCTGTTCCCCGGCGGCAATGTTGCCACTGGGGCAGAGGTCTCCTCAGGGAAGGAGATGTGTGTCTCCTTCCTCAAGTGTAACCCAGGAAAGGCCATACCGGCCTCCTCAGAGTAAGTAAGAAGAGGCTGTGTAAAGGCCCAGGTGCCCAGAGGGGGACAGGATATGACTGAAGCCTTCCCCCACCCCCTCCCCGGGCGGCTGGGCCAATGGCCCCCCTCCCTCAGCCAGCCAGAACGCCCCCGTGGCCGGCAGTGGAGGACTTATCTTCTGCTGCCGGCGGCGTCCTCTCATCGTCTTCACCGCCGCGTCTTCTTCTTTGTCGACGTTTTTTTCTTCATCATTGTCTTCTTTGGCCGCCGCCGCTTCTGGAGCCTGGCTGACTGCATCTGAGCCAGCCAGGACTCCTGCCCCCTGCACTGAAGCCTCCGCCACCACTTTTTAAAAGGCTCCTTTTAAAAAGGCACCTTTTTCCTTTTTAAAAAGGTCCTTTTAAAAAGGCACCTCATGAGATCCAAGATGGCCAACAGGAAAAAAGGTAAGTTTTTTAAATTTTAAAAGCTCGGCGGAGGCTTCACCGGGCCCGGAAATCACCGGAGCTCAGAAATCAGGGCTGTCCTGGGTTTTCCAGGACGGATGGCAAGCCTATGTAAAACATTATTTAGAAGCGAGACTGCATTCAGGAAACCCTGGCTAGTCTGGGTTCCAAACAGCATGGAGGGATCTTCCTCACATTTGGTTCAGCCCTCTACACATGCTGAACACACTGTCGCAGGTTGAAATGCAGAGAGATGTGCCAGCAATAAGGGGCATGGCTAGAAGGTGCAATCTAGTAACTTTTGTATGGACAAGGCTACAGCAATCACATGATATAATTTTTGTATCATGACTCTTATGATATACTCAATGTTGGCTGTTGACAGAAGTTTCCAACTGAAACATTCACTGTCAAAGGCTGGAGAAAAAAATATAATAATATACAGTATTTATATACCGTCTTTCTGGTCATTGGATTTCTCCTCCGACTTTATTCAAGGCGGTGTACATGGGCAGGCTGTTCTAAACCCCAAAGGGTTTTTACAATATAATAATGTTCTAATCTTTCATAGAACCCTTCATTCGATATGTTACTTTCACAGTCCAGCTCTCTCTCTCTCTCTCTGGCGTTTGCCTCAGCACACTTCAGCTTCAGCTGCAGCTCCACTCCCCCACAGGGCTCTGCAGCTTATCAGCTCATCGTGCCAGCAGCTCTCCGACAGACTTCTGGCCGTCTTGAACTGCTGTCCTGCAGATCTTCAGGCATTTGTGAGAGATGAACACTCTACCAACTGAGCCAGACATCCTGTGAAATATCCACATTTCACAATGAGAAACCACTTGCCCTCTCCCACTTAGTTTTGACCTCATGTTCTAGTAGGCCAGGAGGGAAGTTGTGTTGCTTTTCCGCACCAGCTTTTGAATTTACCCATTTGTCACTGCTATGTCCTGTAACACTACTGACTGATCACCCAATTTTCTACGACAAAGCTCTCTTTTTATTGCAGTGCTGTGTTAACAACTTCTTTAGAATGAAATGTTTGTCAACGTTAAAACAATATTATTATTATATCCGGCCCTAAATGGATTCCAGATATGTCAGTTAGCTAACGTAGCAGGGAAAAAAAAGAATGCATACTTACTGGAATTTCCTTTTTTATTATTTTCATAACAGTAATATATAAGCAGCATAAACAAACAAGGAAAAAGAACAAAAATATGTGTAACTCTGCTTATGAATCACACGCAACATGAATAGTAATTATGAGTCTGAATACTCTCTTGAGTTCCAGAACTTCTTAAATTAAGATTTCCATCTGGTCTGGAAATTGTCAGAAGTTTGCCTACTCATCTGAACCCTTATACAATAAATCAATTTAACCATCTTGGTACTGTCCCAAATCTCATTAATCTCTCATCATTTTGTATGGAATTTCCACCATACTTTGTGACTTCTTCGCAGCTCTTAATCAGATCTCTTAAGAATAATTTCGCCAAAGCTCTAACTAATTTTCTAACTAATATGTCTCCTGAAGGTCCATTTTTTTCTGAAATAATCATTAATGCTCTTATAAAAGCATTAATGATTTTATCACATTATTATCTTATAATACATTTACAGTGATTTGTTAAACATTTTATTTGTAGTCTATGTACCATTGAGGATTAACTGTGATATGTTAATTGATGAACCAGTGGGAAGATTCTTACCCCCTTGAGGTCCCCAAACATATTTTTCTTTACTCTATTTTACAGCATCGTATTCCCATATTATCATATTCCCAAAAACAATAATTGATTCTTGCTGGCTTTCTAGATAGGTTTTCTATCAAGATTTTTCTGAGGCATGGTATAAGTGATTTCCCCCTTACAAGAAAATAATAAGTAAAGAATAAGTAAGTCGGAACAGGAGAGACTAGAAAAAGTAATGGAAATAGGTCTGGTTCAATAATGGACGAACAATCTCAGGGACTGATGTGATGGTCTTCATCTGTTTGTGAGAACAGTGTGTTAACATCAATATATTGAAGGAAATGAAGAATTCAAAGCAGTTGCCACTGACTGCAGACACTGTTCAATGTTGTAATACCATTTACCATCAGCAAAAGAAGACTAGAAGAAGAATGAGTAAGAAATTCAAATGGATTCTAACCATATGTCCTTTAAAAATGAAATCCATTTCATCAAATAATGAAATCAAATAACGTTAATCAAAATATGAAAAATACTTCACCTTCTCTATAACTAAAATAAAAACGACCTGTAAGTTACAGCGCAATTCTCACTAAATCTTAGAGAGGCAGAGCACATGCTACGCCACTCTAAGCTGTCGCAAAAATGCCATAAACCACGTTTGTGATGACTTGGGCCAGCACCGCTCACACCCCCGGGGGACCGATCCTGTGCCAGACGATGCAGGTAGGCTCTGCGCCACACAGTGCAGGGGCGGGAATGGCCAGGACGGGTCAGGGAGGGAGGGGGACCATTGGCTGGTCCAGGCAGGGAGGGGGCAGGAATATCAGCTGCGCACATATATATAGGTATAACCCTATATCTATTTACTCCAAAATAAATCCTACCAGGTCCAGTGGGGCTTATTCCCAGGTAAGTGTGTATAGGATTGCAGCCTAGATGAATGTATGGTAATTTGGTTACTCTTCATAATTTACTGAATTATAATTTCACATAATGTATGCTTTACTGCCAAATTTCCATTCTCTTCCCTCCAAATATATATAGAAATTCATGAATATGCTAAATGTAGACAAGATGGCAGTAGTTACTGTACTTTGAAACTTAGGGCCTATGGTGTTGACAGATTCCTCTCTTTTGAACTAAGCACTGAAAATGCAAACACAACTGATGATTGTGTCTCAGTTGTTGACTTTCCAGGACACCAGCTTTCCACGTTCATTCCTGCCGAATACAGCAAGTCCTCATTTAAAGTCGTTTTGTTTAAAAGTTGTTTCGTTTTAAAGTTGATGGGAATATGCCATAGGAACATTTACATTTATCAATTAGCTTATGGTAAAATTGGTTTCATTATAAGTCGTTTCGCTTAAAGTCACAGTTTCCAAGAAGAACCTATCAACAACTTTAAGTGAGGATCTGCTGTATTTGCAATGGAATATTTCGTTCAAAGAGATCGGGTATATGGGTTCAGAAGCCATGTAAAATTTATTGAAGAAGAAATAAAAGCTTTAAAATGCACCAAATGGTTCAAAAATTCTTTAAAAGTATACAATTTAAAGGTATCAATCCAATAGGCACAAAAACGTTTAAACCCTTGCTGACGTTTCCTCCCTCCCACGGGACATTATCAAAGCGAAAGCAGCAGGACTGGGCTGCTAGATGACACCGACCACATAGAACGAAGCAGACGCTTAACAGAAGTTTAACAGAAAAGAATGGAAGTGTCAATCACCGCATTAACCGGTTGTGTGACAAGAAGCTGGAAAATGTAGTGCTCTCTTTAAGATCGAATGCCAGATCTTGTTAATAAAAGAAGGTTCTTGCTGCCTGTTAATTAAAATTTAATAACTAATTAACAGTTCCATGAATATTTCGTTTTCTGTGTGGCAAGAAGACTATTCCCAGAGAGATTGGTTCATAAATATCACTAGTCCATTGCAGTTCACATCACCCAAGCTCATTCTGGTCCTTCAGCATGGGCCTGCTTATTGTACGCATGTTATTTCACCTCACCAGTTTGCTTTGTGTCCTTTGCAGTCTCCATCAAAACCAGGTCTAGATTTCTTAACAATTGCTCTTTCAAGCTATGGCCATAATTCCTCAAGCAGCCCTGTCTTTTATCATGGGAGCTGTATGCAATCCAAAATCAGCACTTTTACGTTTACATTTAAACTTTATTGCACAATGATCTATTGTTCTTCCTCATTTTTGGATACAGGTGAAGAAGCAATGACTTTCATAAATCATTGCACTTCTTGGAATTTAGTAGCAGTCAGCCTCACTTTCAAAGGTAAATCTGCCTTAATCTTCCTGCTCCTTTCCCATGTGAGAACAAAGAACTGGTAAATATCTGTGGCTTTTCTCTGTGGACTTGATTCATTAAATAAATGGCATTTTAACCAACCTTGCCAACATTTCTCCTGACCTTTCAGCTTCACAGAGACAGTTATTATTTCCATGTTGTTTGCATTTTAACCTTGCATTCTGAAACCAACCCTGATTTCCAGGCTGATGTATATACACAGGCACTCCTGTACTATAAAGTCACAGTGTCATATGACACATGAGGCAACCTTAAGCATTAACTAGATGCCAGGACTCTTCTCCATAATCTGGAGATGAAACCATGTGAGGAGATTCTGGCTAATTAGTTCTGACATTGTGGCAGGTGTGGCTCATTAATTAGCTGCACTTTGAATTCAGTGGGAGGTACAGTTGTTCATTGTGGTGAGCAATTAATCAGAGAGGTCTTCTTTGATGTCCTTTTACTAACAGTTGCCTCAGAAGAATAGGGGAAATGTGCGTGAAATAATCTTTGCTTTCATTCCAACTTGTTCAGAATGTCAGTTTACCAGGGCCAGCCCATGACCGTCTGACATCCGAGGCAGCATGCCAAATGCTGCCCCGCTTACCTGATGATGTGCCAGCTTATGCTTCTACCATTCTCCTCCCCTCCACATTTCCTTTCCTCTTCCTCTCTGTCCCCCTCTTCCTTTTCCAATCCAGGGAGTGGAAGAAGGAGGAGGAGCAGTGGAGACAAGTAGGCGGACACACAGGTGGGTGCCTCTCTCCAATCTAACAGAATAATTTCAGTCACTTTACAGGATTCTCTACATCTCAGTATTAACTCTGCTGGATGGCCCTCTGAGAATGACAATTAAGTGCAGAAAATGATTTTTAAAATCCTTTAAAGTGGAAAAGTAGCAGAAAAACCATGCCACAAAATGCCAAAAACTCTCTCTGAATTGAATTATGTCTGTTTTAAAAGAACAATACCCAGCCTGTCTTCCTCATGCTACCATTTATTGTTTATGAAAATTTTTTGCATTCTAAATGGAAACTGAACTTAATGTGAGCACGGATGATGGATTTAACATCAAGCATATGAACTGTCATTGATTTCAAGCCAAAACCTGTGGCCAATTATTGCTTGTCTTGTCCTGCATTATTCCACAGGAAGTCCAAACCAGACAGCTGCTTAAAGAATGTAACGGAAATAATACTTTTGGTTAAAGACATCGTCAGTACAAAATCAAACAAATTCAATATTTTCAAGGAAAAACCAGAATCCCAATTCAGAAAACATGAAAGATTTTTGCAAAAGCAATTTATGGAGTGAGGCAGAGTCTGCTGTCCCTAAAGTGGATTCTCCCTCGCTGGATACCTTCAAACCGAGGCTTGACAGGCACCTGCTGGAGAGATTTTGTCTTTGTGAACTTTTTGTTGAAAAGCGGTATATAAATAATAATAATAATAATAATAATAATTGATAGTTATTATTATGCAGGGTACAAACTGCAAGAGAGGAGATTCTGGTTGCACATCAGGAAGCAATTCTTGATGGTAAGGTCAATTCGGTAGTGGAACAGATTGCCAAGGAGGTGGTGGATCCCTAAAATGACAGCAGAAATCTTTCCACACATCCAATGAACTCACTGGATTGACGGAGCCCTACTGCGACTCCATGTTCAGACTGGCTCATTGATAATTACTACTACTACTAAGCAATCCTGCCTAACTATCCAGTGGGCGGCCCAGGGCTGCCCGCTGGATCCTGTCCTCATTCTGGGCCACTCCGGAGCGGCCTGGAGGTCTACTTGGGGAAAGGGAATGTTCATCCCCTTCGCCTGGTGTAAAACGGGGAAGCCCCAATGGGCCTCCTCGAATTTCCTCCAGCTATTTAGCTGGTGGAAGTAAGAGGAGGCTATGTAACGGCCACACTGGCCAGGACGGGAATGGGGATATGGCGGACCTCCCGGGCCAGCTCGGCCAATGGCCCCTCCCTTGTCGCCCAGATCACCCCTGTGCCCGCCGGGGGATTACTTACCTCCGGCAACCCCAGGGGCGATCCGGCGGTGGAGTGAGGGCAGACGGCCTCTGTGCAGGCTGTCCTTACTCTCGAGTCGTCGCAAATGTGCTTTCTGGCTCATTTTCGGCAGCTTCCGGTGGTGGAGCGCTCGCTCCGCCGCCAGCGATTTGCGCAGGATTGAGCTCCTAGTGATGTGGCAGTGGCTTTACTGCTGTCAGAAATGATGTTCCAGAAGTGAAACTGTGCACTTCCAGAACACCACTGGAGAGGCTGGAGCAGCCCCGCGCATGGCAGTAGGGCAAGGAAAGCCCACCAACTCAGGTGGGTCAGTGGGGAGGATAGAACAAGGCAGAAGGAGGGTGGGTGGGAGGTGTGTTGGAGGCACCCAACACGGGTGACTTGAGCTGGATGCTATCCCCTTCCACTCCTTCTGTCTCCTTGGACTTGCGCCAGCACAGTCCATTTGGGCACGGCTGCATGCTATGGCAGGGAAAGGATAGGACTGGGCTCTAAATCTCATTCAGTTATGAGCATTTACTCCCAAGTAAGTATGCAAACGATTGGCGCCTTCATTCTTAAACTTCTAGCAATGTGAAGAGTCTTAATATTGTCACTGATAGCATAATCTGTTGTGGCGCCACAATTGTGGAACTCGTCGTTGCCAGGGGAATTGAGAACGACCCCCTCCCTCATGGCTTTTCGGTGAGGGCTCAAAATGTTTCTGTTTCATCTAGCATTTGGGTGGTGGGTTGATGTCTGACTTCTGGGTCTGAAGCTGTTTTGCTCCGTTGCTTCTCTATATTGTCGCTCCCCCCCCCAGTGGATTTTACTGTTTTTAATTTAAATTATGTGTATTTTTATCTTTGATGTTGTAAGCCGCCTCGGGCATTTGCTTTGGCATGGGATAAGGCAGGGTATAATTTTTTAAAATAAAATAAATAAATAATGTAAGAATGTGGTCTAAATGAATGTCAACATTGATAGATACAGTACATGCCTGATTCTGTTTTCTTCTGCTTTAGTGATGGGTAGTCAAAAGAGTGAGTAAAAATGTTGTCATCGGGGTGGAGCCAAAATCTCTCTCTTTAGCTTTTCAAGCATTGGCAAATTGTGAACCAATAAATAATAAAATATCTAAATAATTAAAACGGCAATTTCAAGTACTATTACTGGATTACTGTAACATGCTCTATGTGGGGCTGCCCTTGAAGACGGTTCGGAAGCTGCAATTAGTGCAGAATGCAGCGGCCCGGGTGGTCACTGGAGCTAGGCGGTTTGGCTCTGTTGAACCGCTGCTTCAGTGGCTGCACTGGCTGCCCATTCACTTCTGCGTTCAATTCAAGGTGCTGGTAATGACCTTTAAAGCCCTTCATGGTTCGGGCCCAGTATATCTGAGGGACCACCTTCTCCCATACATTCCAGCCCACTCTCTTAGATCATCTGAGGGGGTTCTCCTGCGAGTGCCACTTCTAGCGCAAGTTAGGGGAGTGGCAACACGTGGGCGAGCCTTCTCTGCTGTGGCGCCACAACTGTGGAACTCCCTGCCAGGGGATCTGAGAACCACCCCCTCCCTCATGACTTTTCGGCAAGGGCTCAAAACGTTTTTGTTTCGTCTAGCGTTTGGGTGATGGGTTGTGGTTTGCCTCCTGTATCTCAAGATGCTCTGCCATGCTGCTTCTCTGCTCCATATTGTCCCCCCCCAGTGGATTTTATTGTTTTTTAATTTTGTTTTTTGTATGGTTATGTATTGTTTAAATTTATTTTATGTATTTTAAATTATGTGTTTTAATTTTTGTTGTGAGCCGCCTTGGGCATTTGTCTTCGGCATAGGAAAAGGTGGGATATATAATTTTTTTTAAGTAAAATAAATAAATTACGACAAAGATTCAGATGATCCCTTCATAATCAAGATTTGTCTTTTGCCAACAAATTAGACTTCTTTGAGCAGTCTTGCAGAATATTAGCTTGGCCAGGGTTAATGAAAGCCCATTCATTCAGAAACCTGCTGCTATTAGGCATTAATCCTTCCCTTTACATAAGGGTGCATGTATTCTCACGGAACTGTGCTGATTGATGAAGGCCTATATTAGCCAATTTGGCTGTTTGTATGTAAACTTTAAGCAAGAAAAAAAAATCTGTTTGGGGAAAAACACTACAGTAATTGTCAAGAGTTGGATAAGACATATACATATTGTAGGGAACTCTTAATTCTTCTTGGTCCTTCCCTGCACTGCTAAATGAGGGCTGTCAGACAGCAACACATCCCTTTGGCGGGTGACGGATGCCAAAGAATAACCAGTACTGGTTGCAGATGTCCTTTGTTGCTCTCGCCTTCGGAATCGCTAGTGTTTTTCATTTCATGTTTCCTAGGGAATCATTTTCACAATAGCAGTCCTGCCCTCGCTAGACAGCTAGGCCTTCGTAACTTTCCCTTAAGGGCGGGTTATAGAGAGCTTAGCAAGAAGGGGAGGGGGTAAATCACAATAATTTTGTTCCTTTATGTTTTTACATAGTGGTCAGGCTGGTGCATTACATGTGACTGGAATGTGCGGTCTTGTGAATAAAAACAGCTTGGCTTCTTTCATGTTGGAGAACAGCGTTGCTATCTAAGGCTGAAGACAGATGTTACATAAAGCAGAGCTCACAGTGTGTTCGCGGTAGTTCGAGCCTGAGTTCACAACAGAACTGTCAGACGAGCGTAACAGGCTGACAGTCTTACCCCTCCCTGCCCGCCCACTTGCTCTCTCTCTCTCTCTCTCTCTCTCTCTCTCTCTCTCTCTCTCTCTCTCTCTCTCTCTCTCTCTCTCTCACACACACACACACTCACACTCACACTCACACTCACACTCACACTCACACTCACTCACACACACACACACACACACACACACACACACACACACACACACACACACACACACACATTCTCCCACCTTCTGGCTGGAGAAAAAGCTAACGGCACTCTGCAGCTCAAGCGAACGGCAGCCAAATGCCTGAGATGGAAGGAGGCTGGCCGCCGCTTCTATTTCAGGCACTTGGCTGTGAGGTGCGCTGTTCACTTTCTGCAGCAGATGTGGAAGAGGTGGTGGTACTCCAGTGGGCAGAGCGGGATATGGACACGGACTGCTTCAGCCAGCGTTGGGTTAGGTAGTAAATCTGCCTGTTAGTTCCCTGGCAAACAAAGCTTATGGAGCAGTGCCGTGACTTCTCTTTTGTGTCTGTCTCAACCTCAGCATTGGGAGGGGATGGGCTGACTCCTCTCCTGTTCTGTGTTCGGGTTCAATGCCCATTTACAGCACCAATCAGATGGTAGTAGAGGAAGGGAAAGAAGGATCATGGGCCCAGTTTCCAGACGTTCATGACAAGGTCTGAAAAGAACACCCACACATACCATAGCATGCATGTAGGGATTTTCTAGGTGATCAGGATGCCTGAAAAAGTAGCACAAGACATCTGTACACATGGAGGATACTTTTCAGACCTTGGTATAAATTGGGTGTGTATGATCCCTCCCTCCATGTGTTCAGATAATCTCTGCAAAGGGCTCTGTTGAGCTGTCATATTTTTCTCCAAGGAATCCTATGAATTCTAGTTTCCTGCGATTGTGAGATTTCCCAGATTGCCTGACCCTTTGCAGAAGAGACAGCCATGACCGCTATACAGGTAGGAAACTGCTTTCAGTTTGTAGTGCTGCAGACATGCCTTCATGTCTCTCTAGTAGTCAGATCTTTCCTCTGTCTAAGTGAAGTCCTTTCAGATGCCTTTGAATCCTACATTGCTCTGCATGATTAGAGTTCCTTGATGTATTTTCATGTAAAACGGTGTGCAAACTGTTGTGGTAGGGCTGCCAGACTTCTGAATCACTGCATGACAACAAATTTCTATTCGGCTACGGCATTCACTGTCATTATGAATTGTCATTTCTCAGATTCACCTACCCCTTAATAAAAATAATTGACCTCATATTGTTATTGTGAAGGACTAAAGCAGTATGTGCTAAACAGGCCACCAGGAACAATGCATAATAATAATAATAATAATAATTAATAATAAAGATCCATCAGATTTGGAATTGGAATCTGCCACTGAACCACCTGCCATAAGATTTTAAGCTACCCCTTCAATTAACAATGAGCAGAACATTTTGTACATTATTTTGTGAGTTTTTAGCATCTGCTTTTTGTTAAGGATAGAAATAACTCAATCAGCAAAATAAGACATTGCAAGGGTCTCAGTGTGTCCTTGAAATGATATTGATTCACTCCAAAGCAGAAACTAGCCAAAATCTTTTGAGATTTTCATCTTTTCAGCCCTGTTTCCACCCCACCCACCTCCCACCCCCCGTAGCCCAGGGAGTTGAGTATTATTTGCAGAAGACTCCGCACTTTGGCCTTTTATTGCTGCTAAAAATGAATGTATGCTAAACAGTTATTCAGGTAGTCTTGGTTCCAGGTCGGATGTGTCCTCGATATGTAGATTCTATACAGCAGGGGTGGCCAAACTGTGGCTCTTTGACGTTGTCCGGGTTCGGCGGCGGCCGCCACGGTCGCAAGTGAGCGAGCCGCCTCACCCGCCTCACCGGGACTCCGGCCCCACCCCCTCAGAAGCCGCTGCGGCTTCCCCGGGCCGGGGATGGGCATTCCTGACCCTAGGGAGGGAAACCCCGGCCCGCCGGAGGCCCCGGCACCCAGGCCCGCCCCACCGGCGCCCACAAACAACTTACCGACAGCAGCAGCCACCGCGCCGCATCCCGCGGAGGCAGCGACGGCTGCAGACGACGGAGCTACAGGGAAAAAAAAAAAGAAGTCAAGGAGGCGCCGTCCACAGCAGGGGCGGCCCGCCCCGGACGGGCCAGGCCCTGCCCCCGCTGCCAGACGCCTCCCCCAGACGGCAGCTGTGACGCGGCAGGGGCAAGCAGCTCCTCCCGCGTTGACTGGACGCTCTGTTCCCTGGCGGCTCCACCCTTCCCCTCTCCCTCCCTACTTAAGATCCCCAGGGGCCAGTGATGAGAGAGGCTAGGCAGAGCGCGCCGAAGCCTTGGGACGCTGCAGTCCCAACCATATCCCACGAAAGACTTCCAGGCTGGAGAGGTGCTAGAAGGTGCCACAAACCTGAACCCTCCCAGAGACTCTGAGGCCCTTCCCCTCCCTTCCCTTTCCACCCCCTCTCTCATACTATTGATACAGGGGTAAGCTGAGACGGTGCGCTGGACTCCTCTGGGGCGAGTAGCGAGGGATCCGAGGACGACGAGGCCTTTCAAACCCCACCCTGGGCGTCGCCGACAAGGGGTATGTCACAGACATATAAAAGGTGCAGCTCTTGGAAATATGTTGGCAGAGCTCCTTTTTGCATCACAATTAATATAAAAGGTAAATAAAACATTTTCAAGCTTTATAATTATTTACCAGGTATAAACTGAGAGTCCACTGGATTAAAACATAAGTTTAATATTCATGATGGGTAAATATATGGATCCTCTGGATCCTGTGCCCAAGACTGCCCACCATGCGCCGGGCTGGAGGTCTACTCAGGGAAGGGGACACTCATCCCCTTCCCCGGGTGTAAACCGAGGCATGCCTGATGGGCCTCCTCGGATTTCCGCCAGCTAAATAGCTGGCGGAAGTTGGAAGAGGCCGTGTAATGGCCTAGCCCTGCCCCCTCCCGGGCCGGCTAGGCCAATGGCCCCCCTCCCTTGCCCGCCAGGCCACCCACCTGGTCGCCGGGGGAGTGCTTACCTTCCTCCGGTGGTCACATCCTCGATCTGGCATCATAGTGAGGGAGGCCAGCCTTGCGCCAGCCTCCCTTACGCCCAAGTAGTCGCAAACGTGCTTTACGGCACATTTGTGACACTTTAGAACAGCGGAGCGCGCGCTCCGCGATTCTAAAGTTACCCAGGATTGTGCTGTAAGCAAGTTTGGTCACCCCTGATATACATGGTGGGAGCAGTTAATCTCACTCACCTTCTGCCGCCACGACCCACTCACAAAATCTTGCCATCTTGCATGCCAGGAATGCATTTGAGCTGGGCCGTAGTGTTATTCAGAGGTTCTGTGGCTTTGTGTCATTATTTACTTAACGCACATATCTTGCCATTCAATGCATGTAAATACACGCATAAAAATAACAAAACAATGAAAAACAATACAACAATTTGAACATTCAAAACTCCTTGAAGCATTAAATTACAGCTTAGAACCACAATACCCAAGCCCTAGATCAGTGAATGTCTTCAAATAGACCATCTGATTTCAGAGAAACAAGACAACTTTTTATAGTGGTGAAGATACATAAAGGCTTCCTATGTTCTTTACCTACATGTTAGCATGAAAGCAGAAGTTTAGAAGAAGGCTACAGAAATGCAGGAGCGATGTGATCACTGGCGTCGCTGCAGGGGGGGCGAAGTTCTAAGTTCCGCCGCGGTCTGACCCTTTGTTACACCAGCGCATGAAGCGGTCCCACCCCCTTGCCTTTGGAGCAATTCAAGATGGTGAATGCAAGTTGCTTTCACCGCCTTGAATGGCTCCAAAGGCAAGGGGGCGGGGCCACTTCGTGCACCGGTGTAACAGAGGGTCAGACTGCAGCGGAACTAAAGCCCGAGTTACATTGTCCATGGCCGCATCGCGTCTGTGTTCCGTGCGTGTCTGGTGTCCCGCCCCCGGGTCAAACAACAGGCTTGGGCAATGTAGACAATGTAGCTTGGGCTTAAGAACTCCACCCCCCTGCAGCGACGCCAGTGGATGTGATTGAGAACCCCATGCCAATAGTGCTTGTCAGGAGATAATGATGACCTGGTCATTGTACTATAGTGCAGTGAAGACAAGGCAGAGGATCAGCAGAATACTGTCTTTGATGCTTCTCAGCACATCCAAGCCCTAAAAGTTAATCCTGAATGGATTCTCCCTAAGAAGGTTCCCAAATTAATTTTTCCAAGCTGGATACCTTTCATTGCGTTATTAAGAAATTGTACCTCCTCCTCATGTATTGAGAGAAGAAAAGGAAAAAAGTGTTTAAGAAGTATGCTCTGTTGATAAAGAGTTGAAACTGGGTATCTGTGATGTGAGACCTGTTACTGTAGATGTTACTGTAGATGCTGAGTCAGTGAGATCGCTAATGGATAATTCAGTCCAGAACATTTTCTTATATTTTGGATCACACCCTAAAGTGGAATCAGGCTAATAAATAAAAGATGACTTTAATATTATTTAAAGAGGCAAAAGTTCTCTAGAATGTACCTGTGGAATCCTATTCTTAATTTCTTTATTTTAAAGTTTTTCTGTGTGATCTTTCTACATAAAAATGCACTCGGCATGTTGAAAATCAAAATATAACCCAGATCAGTTAAAACACCAAACAACATGCTTAAAAAAAAAAAAACAGGCAACCCAACAACAGACAGAACTACAGAGCACAGCAGAGAACAATACTGTACAGAGATTAAAAAAAAAACACACCTTACATCAAGCCATATACATTTCCTAGCAAAGGAGGGTTGGTTTTACTTTTAACAAACCTCTGAAAGAAGGTGATTGACAGGGCCAGAAGACAGGGCCGTGGGGGCTGCATTCCTATAACACATGGGAGTGAGTACCACTGAATTCAGTGGGGCTTATTTCAAGTAGATATGCAAAGGATTGCACTGTGGATATAGTTAAGGAAAACGCTCTGTTTTGCATCCCCATCAGCCTCATCTCAGCTATCAAAGGAATCCCAAGCAGAGCTTTGTCCAATGACTTCAATCAGCAGGCAGATCCACTTGTAAGGTGGTCCTGACCCCAAGCTGTTAGGGTGTTAAAGGTGCCCCGTTAACCCAATTTGTTCTGACCCAAACTCCACTCTTAGGAGTTACTTTTGTTCCCTTTAACCCTCTGAAAAACTTTCCAAATGCCCTCTAAGTCTGATTAGCACCTCTCCCTTCTCAAATAGTTATAGCGCTGTGTGCAAAAAAGGCTACTTTACTCCGGACAAGCAATTAACAAAATGTATTGCTTTACAAGCAGCCCTTATCTCTAACACCCATAAATTCTCCCCAAAGCAGAAACCCTTCTGCAAAGCAGTCCACACAACAGAAATAGTCTCCCTCCAAAATCCCCCAAACCAGTCTTTTCAGCAACTGTCCAGCTGAGTTTTCTCCACAGTAATGCAGGTGAGCAAGGGGTTTAGTATTCAGCCAAAGCACCAAAGAGCTTGATATTTAGTACCACGACAGCAGACAATCATAGCATAGGAAAGGTTATTCTAGCCAAACCCCTTGCCCAAGAAGAGCATCTTCTATCTAAAGCAGTGGTCCACTCCCCAATCTTTTTGCGCATGTGCGGCATACACACACACACACACACACACACACACACACACACACACACACACACACACGATTGTAGTAGACTTGCTCTGATCTTTTGGCAGTCATGGTACATCACGATGTGAAACCTTTAAAGAAATAATTCCAGTGACATTCAGGTAAGCACTGTAACAGTGTAAAGCTTGTCCCTTTAGTCATAGAAATGGCGCACTTAATCCTGCAGCGTAATTGCTTCTGGTTTAGTGCTATATTGTTTAATTGAAAGAGGGCAGGAATTGTGTACAGTATGGCACATTGCTGCACTGGCATCAGTGGCACAAATACCGTATTTCTTCATTTCTAAGATGCATGTTTTTTTCCCAATTAAGCATTTTAAAAAATGGGGTGCGTCTTAGAATCGAAGGTCTCTAAAAAGCACCCCCAAATGCAATTTCCTTACTTACCGGAGCTTGGGGGAGCTTCAGGAAGGCCTGCGCGACCCTCTGCAGGCCTCCCCGATCTTCAGTTCGGTGAAAAACAGCAATTTTCGGCCATTTTCGGTTTTCGCGAAAACCGGAAATGGCCGAAAATCGCTGTTTTTTACAGCCTGAAGCTTCCCCAAGCCCCGGTAAGTAAGGAAATTGCATTTTCTGGCAGACCGCAAAGGCACTGCTCAAATGCAGTGAGGAGATCATCAGCTGCAGCACGGGGCATGCTGGGGTGAGCTCTCAGGTTCAGGAAGAGAGAGCTCGCCGCTGAGCAGAGGGGGCAAAATGGCGTGGTAAAAATCGGACTGACGTGGCAGGCAAGCTGGGGAGAGTTGGTGCTGAGGAAGAAGGAGGTGCGTCTTGCAATAGATGGTTTTTGTTGTTTTTCTGCTGGTGTTCCTGAAATTAAGATGCGCCTTAGAATTGATGGCGCCTTAGACTCGAAGAAATACGGTAGTGGCAATAATGACCAACATGGACTGAGCTTTGGGCACAGTGAGACTGGCAAAGAACGCATGCTCTGAATGAGGTCATTCAGTGGAAGGACATTTTGTCATTGTTTTCACTCAGAGAAGTGCTACAAATTCTTCATTTTGCAAAGACAGATGATGACCAGATTTCCTTCATGGAGCTGCAACATTCTTTTGGTTAAAATGATTTTCTCTGATTCATCTAATTGCAACAGCAACAAAATGGAAAAAAAAAATATTGCTTAGCATTTTGTAGCAGATGTTCACAACCCTAACTTACAGTTAGTTTCCCTCTAGATGTTTTTGCAGAAAAAATTGTTATAAAAGTGTATAATTAGCCAAATCTTCAAGCTCTACCTCTTAAAAAGTAGGTTGTTATATCAGCAGATATACATGATTTCTGTATTGAAAAGGCTAAAAACCAATCTACAGCCGTGGTCTGAGGCAGGCTTCCCAGACAACGGGGATTTGAGTTGGCGGCCATGCTAATTTCTTTTATTGGTGTTTCATTGGGTCAGGAATAGATTTATTTATTTTTTCAAATAGGTAAGTAGATATTTCTGTGGTAGTTGACTGCAAGAAAGGTGGTTTACAGAACTTGATCCCTATGAGATAAGAAAGGTAAAAAGACTGGTTTTTGCCTAAGCTTCCTGAGACATTAGACCCTGAGCTTTTTCTTTCAGTTCTTTTTCTTTCAAAAACCAGTGCTTTCTTCACTCTACTGCACCTGCTGGGAGAGCAGAGTTGCAGTTTTCCCTAAAGAACTTTGCTAAATCCAGATAACACCTGACAAGCAAATTTGCATCAACACATACATGGTCGGTCACTATACAGTGGATATTCCCAACAGCATTACATTGAAACCCATCACAGCGACCCATCACAAATCTGTATGAGGAGGGGAGGCATGGCAGAGACATAGGTAAAGGTAAAGGTGACCCCTGACAATTAAGTCCAGTCGTGTCCGACTCTAGGGTGTGGTGCTCATCCCCATTTCAAAGCCGCAGAGCCAGCGTTGTCCGAAGACGCCTCCGTGGTTATGTGGCCGGCATGACTCTCCTTGCCGCAGCGCATAGCATGCGGCTGGAACACGGAGCGCTGTTTATCTACCCGCAAGCGGTACCTATTTATCTACTCACATTAACATGCTTTGGAACTGCTAGGTTGGCAGGAGCTGGCCAAGCAACGAGAGCTCACCCCGTCGTGAATTCGAACTGCCGAACTGTGTGGTGTGTTATTACATGTCTCTACTTCTTCCATTCCCAGGACTGGAAAAGGAAGAGGAAAATATTCTACACTTCCTCTTTTGCTCCATCCCCTCTAGTCCTTTTCCAATCTAGAGACTGGGAGGAGGAGGAGGAACAGTGGAGGTGAGTAGGTAGACAAAGGTAGATGTTTCCCACCCATCTGCTCCCTGAAGTGACCACCTCAGTAGGCTTCATGGGTGGGCCGGCCCTGATATTGCCATGCCTTACATTGCTACATGTTATACATACAACAATATCCAGCCCTGCCCAGCGGGTCCAGCTAATTGGCTCACCATGCACATCTTGATGTTGTCACTGTTGTGTAACTTAGGGCAGCCGCCATTTCTCGCTCTTCATATGCATACAAAGTGTTCTTGCACGTTTATGCAGACTCACACTGGAGGCCATGGTATGAATAATAGAAAACGAAATGATTTATTGCTGCATTGAGCGTTGCTCTCAGTAGCTAATGGTATTTTAGGCATTTGCTTTCTCTCTTAAGTACAGCTTTAAACTTTACTTTCCAGAATATTTATTGCAAACTATGTAAACAGCAGTCGTGATCTTAAATACAGGAGTTTGAGGCCCGCCACCTGTTCATAACTTCAGACTGTGCATGTTTACTCAGAAGTAATTCCTGTTGCATGCAAGGGGGCTTTCTTCCAGAGCAATGTGCATTAGGATTGCAGCCTTAGAGGGAACACTCTCCAGAGAGAGTTAAAGAAAACAAGATTCAGACCTGGGGAATTTATGTTCATCAAATTTATGCTGGTTGCTTGGTAATAAGTGAGGATGCCTTACATTGCTACAGCTCCTGAGGAAATCATACAGGCTCAGCCACTCATACAGACTGCAAGAGGGAAACCATTTTCTCCAGTTTACTTACGTGGTCTTTTCATCCCGAGGCCTTCTGAGCAGTGCCGTAGGAACGCCACCCCCAGCCGGGGGCTGCAGGCCAGGATGCTGCCCCCCTGGTGGAAGCCCCACCCCCGCTGCGTGATGTCACCAGGAAGCCATGTCCCCGGGTGATGTCACACGGCCTGTAACTGGACCCAGGTGGGGGCAGGAGGGTGGGGAACACCTCCCCCAGCCCCTGGAAGCCTTGGCAGCGGTACTGCGAGGCTCGCCGCTGCTGCTGAAGCCAGCAACCTCCCCCCCAAAAAAGCGGCACAAAAAGGAGCCACCGCCACTGCCACCGAATCGCCGAATTGGGGTGAGTGCTGCCCCCCCCCCCAGACGTGCTGTATATAGTTCAGGGATTGTATAAAAGGAGAAGTACACAACACTTGCTATCACAGATCCCATGGTTCAGGTTAGTGCTGTGTTACATAAAAGTGAAATATCAAAAGTAAGTAAAAAAGTAAGTACTTTAAGCTAAGTAAAACAGTTTATTTCCCCCTCCACCAGTTTAAGTGTGTTTTGTGATAACCTGTTTCCTGCTGCCAGTCCCCTGCACCTGGCACAGAGAAAACCTACTTCTAAAGCCAGGAGGTTGCTTATGGCTTGTAACCTGTGATGGTCTTTTCCTCCATGAATCTGTCCAAACCCCTTTTAAAGGCATCTAGGCCAGGTGCCATCACCACATCCTGTGGCAAGGAGTTCCACAGATGAATTACATGCTGGGTAAAGAAATATTTTCTTTTGTTCATTCTAACTCTCCCTCCTCTCAATTTTAGTGCATGTCCCCTGGTTCTGGTGTTATGCGAGAGGGAGAAGAATTTCCCTCTATCCACTCTCTCCATCCCATGCATAATTTTATACATCTCAATCATGTCCCCCCTCAGGCGCCTTTTTTCTAGACTGAAAAGCCCCAAACGCTATAGCCTATCCTCATAAGGATAGTATGTTTCACTCTTTGGAGTCCATCACCATTGACCATTTCTCTCTAATGTGAACCGGTTTGGTCCTTCATCCATCTAGATCAGTGCTGTTCAACTAGTGGCGCCCCACCTTATGGCAGGTGGTACTTGCCCGCCCCTGCCTGCTGCCACAGTGACCTCATGGCACTGCCCTGCCTGACCTGATCCAACTGGGAGCAGAGATGGCTGGGGCAGTGGAGCACCAGAGGGTATGATGAGCAGCTGCCTGGCCCTTCGAACCTTGCATAGGTTGGGAAAGGAGGACACAGAGTGAATCCACAGCTGTGGGGCAGTCGACCCACTCCTGTGCACAGCTGTCATTGCTGGTTGTTTCAGTGCCGGTACTTGCAAAACAGGTACTTGTAAAAATTCTTTTTAAAGAACAGAAGAGCAGCTGACGTGTGTGTGTGTGTGTGTGTGTGTGTGTGTGTGTGTGTGTGTGTGTGTGTGTGAGAGAGAGAGAGAGAGAGAGAGAGAGAGAGAGAGAGAGAGAGAACACTCCTCAGTGGGGGCAAAGAGCTAGTCTCCTTAATGGCCCTCTGTAGTTTCATGCCATTTTGGGTCCTCTCCAGCTTGCACTTTAGAAAAACAACAACACAAAGGTCCATGTTAATGCATTCCTGGTAATATGTGATTGCCTGGAATAATTTTGAGGGCATCACTTTTGATGCTGGTTTTAACCTCAAAAGTCTTTCCAGTGACATAGGACAAGACCTAAGCAATCAACTGTCTTGTCTTTGTAGTTTCATTGCACTTTCTAAGACGACATTGATTGTACCCTCTTGATAGTTCCTTTGTGCAACAAGTATGTGCAGAATTAGAGCATATTGGTTTGGTTCACACAACATCATTATAGCTCTTTTGCCCTGTTATGCAAATCATACACAATAGACAGTAATTGGTGATTAGGCTGATCTTTGTCTGAGCTACTTTGTACTGTACCCAGATTGGCAGGTACATGGATGCATGTGTCTGAAAGTAAGTGTGTGTGTGTGTGTGTGTGTGTGTGTGTGTGATAATTGGTACAAGTTTTCAGGGGGGAAGGGGGCTGTTTCCATAGAGAATACAGTATAGTGGGATACTGCTCCAGATCTAAAAACTTTGGCATTAGCCATGCTCAGGTATGTGCTGTGCAAATTATACTTAAAAGATTAAACAAACCATGCAGTTTAGCAGAGGCCCTCTGGCTTGTTATTTTTCCCAGATGGTCCCCCAGAGCAGGGGCGTGCGGTACGGGCGCAGCAGGTGAGGCAACCCTGCCCCCTCGTAGTTCCTGGTAAAGCGCCACAACCTAATCAGGTGATTGCGTGGGTGTGCTACACACTGACTCGAGTACAAGCGGGTACCACACACGTGCAATTCCCTGGTTAGGCTGCAATGCTTTACCGGGAACTATGAAGGGTGTGGGGTTGCCTCACCTGCTGCGCCCACACCGAACGCCCCTGCCCCAGAGACAAGCAAGTTGCTCAGCTCTTACAAAGGCACTCCACCAGACAGCCAATGAGTTGACTGCTTTGCCCAGAGCATCCTGGGAATTTTCATTTGGTGAGAGAACTGCAGGTTCTTCTCAGTTAGAGACCCCCTAGTCCACCGAGGGCTTTGTTCTAAGGCAGTGGTTCCCAACCTGGGGGTCGCAAAGCAGTTTCTGGGGTGTCATGAGATGTTGGCTGGATGGCCACACCCAAGATGTTGGCTTACTCCCCTGTTACCAAAAGAGCTGGTTCTTAGGGGAAATTAGCGCAGCCCAATTTGGAACAAGGGATCTTTAGACTAGATACAGATCAGCATAATGCAGAGTTTCCCTTTTAACTTAGCAAAGAGAGAGACTGAGAGAAATAACTTCAAATAAAGGAGTATGGATTTATTAAAAACAGAACAAAAGGATTGATAGAAAATACATTTCCTTTTACCCTAACAAACAGTGTGGTATGTTCCTGATTTATGGTGGTTGTGTGTGTGCAGAGTGTATTTGGTGCAACTGAAAGAAAAAGGGGTTTTAGGAGTGCAGTATGGAAGTCCCTACTTCTCCAATCCCATTTCTAAACAGCTAAGGAATAGAGGGGGGAAGGGGGGGAAGAAGGAAGAAGTTCTCAGCTTCTCATAGCTGCTTTTCATAGCTTTTCACAGCAATAAATTTCATAGCTACCTGTCTTGTCAGCGTTGGTGGTTTGGAAACTCAGAAGAGTTACAATTTGTAAGGGAAAAAGCTTTCCTTTTTAAGGAGTTTTTATTTTATTTTTCACATTTTTATACCGCCCTTCCTCCAAGGAGCTCAGAGTGGTGTACATATTTCCTCCCCTCCTTTTTGTCCTCACAACAACCCTGTGAGGTAGGTGGGGCTGAGAGATAGTGACTGGCCCAAGGTCACCCAGGAAGCTTCGTGGCTGAGCGGGGATTTGAACCTGGGTCTTCCAGGTCTAAGTCTGACTCCCAAACCACTACACCATCCTGGGTCGCTTGTATGTGCAACTTTGGAGGTAAACAACAGGGGATGTTGCCCCTAAGCTAGATACTAGAAACAGCTGAAATGCAAATGCCTACCAGGTGGATGTATGGGAAAGTTGCAATGTGGCAAGAGCAGATACAATCAAGGTATCACATGTAATAAGAAATGCAGATTTTTACAGTATGGCATCCAAAAATAAGAAGATGACATTAAAGAGAGAAATGCAAAAATACAATAGGAATGTAGGTACGATCAAACAATACTGGAATTTTGTTACAACGTTACAGAAGTCAAAAAGAGTTGTAAAACATGAACAAAGGATTTTGCATTCAACTAGAGATGCCAGGTGGACCATCTCTCTTTCCCCAGGATGTGTATCTCTGGGAGGTAGGACAGAGGTCACGTAGAAGTTTCAGAGTTCTTGTGCTCTTGAGGCTTGAACCACGGATGTCGCTGGAGCGTGGCGAGGCGGGCGGGCCGCCAGGGGGTGACACGCGCCAGGGGGTGACGCACGCACCCCCGCGTGCGTCACCTCTGTGACGCGCGTCACTCTCCGGACGCTCCGAGGCCGGCCCGGGAGCCGGCCTCGGAGCGTCCAGCCCCGCCGGCGCTCCAGTGCGTCAATACGTGTATGTTAACGGTTTTCGCGCATGCACAGACCGTTTTGAGGGCAAGAGGGCAGGCCCTTGCCCTCAAAACGGTCTCTGCGCATGCGCGAAAATGGTAAAAGTAGTCGTATTGACACAGTGCATGGGCCTTCTTTCAGAAGGCCCTGGAGCGCCGGCCGAGCCGGACGCTCTGAGGCCGGCTCTTGGGCCGGCCTCGGAGCGTCTGGAGGGCGATGCAGGGCGGGGGGGGGGCATTAATGTTCCTTTAATGGAACATACTCAGGGCCTCACTAGGGTGACGCGCGCCCCCCCGCCTTGGGGTGACGCGCGTCCTAGTGACGCCACTGGCTTGAACCAAAGTTAAAAACATGGCCTGTAAAAACCGATGTCCTGTTCAGGTTGTAGATAGAGGTGCCAGTAAAACAGTTCATTCTGCACCTTAACATTCCTTGGTGTTATCATATGACATATCATGTTGCTTGATATCAGAGTTCACAATGAAGAATGAAACAAGGGGGGGGGGGATTCACTAGTAACACCCACCCACACAAACACACACTGCAGAGAAAGGAGTGTCTGATGCTGTCTTGGGGCTTGTTTGCTCACCTTGTGTTACTTTCTGCTTGCCTTTTAGCATCTCTGTTAATATTAACTCACTCCCCCCCCCCCCATGGGGATGCTTATGAGTACAAATTAAAAAATGTGATATATTTTTAAAAGTGATGTATTAAACAATGTAATTACAATGCAATGTAAACAATGTGACATCCTGCTTACTGACATCACTTCTGGCCCTAGGTCTTAGGGGGTCCCGACAGATTGTCAATTCTACAAAAGGGGGTCCCGGTGCTAAAAAGGTTGGGAACCACTGCTCTAAGAGTTCTCCAGGAGACAGGATAATGGTCACGTCATTTTTAAGACTGCGGTATAGATATGCCCAGTGAATACACCTTTATAAACTTCTTTATTCTCATGCTTTATGGACCTCACATTCAACTTATGAAGTATTTGTTTCAAAGTGTCTTCAGAATATGACTAATGTTGAAGCTGAAATTCCATTGGGCCTAGTTATTCTGTAACTGACTATAATATCACCCATGTGTCACCTTAATGTCTCTACAAGTCATCATTCATGTTTTCTTTCCCCAAACATGATACCCTTTGGTTTCTAGTTTACCTTGTGAGTTAATTATGAAATTGCACTATTCCCAGAAGAAAATACATAAATCCTATGACAATCTTTTACAGTCTTACTGCTTGTAAGTTCAGCAAAGGCAATAAAATATTGCTTAAGAAACAAATGTAATGATAGATATCTACTTAGCTACAGTCTGGGTGGTGGTGGTGAAGACAGTTATAGATTATGGGGTTCACTACTATGATCCCAGTAGAGGCAATTCATGCGTTCACCAGTATGTATTCTGATGCATTCCCTCTTTCTCTCTTAATCATCCCATACTCTAACACTTTGCTATTGTTGTTTACAGCACAAAAGGGACATGAAATTGTTCCAGGAGATAAAATTGAAATTGCTCCAAAGCTCATTCGACTATGGAGGTGTCATGGCCATGTTGTGGCCATGCCACGCCGTGGGAAGCCGAGCCAGAAGACAGTGCTCTCCTGAGATCTTGTGAGATCATCTCCAGCAAGATCTCACGTGGTCTCATAGGATCTTGGGCTGGGCAAGACAGCAGCGCCCGTGAAAGCTGGCCAGAGGAGCCCGCTAAGAACATAAGAACATAAGAAGAGCCCTGCTGGATCAGGCCAAAAGCCCATCTAGTCCAGCTTCCTGTGTCACACAGTGGCCCCACCAGATGCCTCAGGGAGCACAAGACAACAAGATAGAGGCTCTAAAAGGCTCTAAAAGGGTTGCATGCGCACTGGGGGGGGGCAACAAGAAGGCCAGGACGGACCTGGCAGAGAGGATGGGACTGGGCAGACTGGCTGGGACTTGTTGCCTACAAGAGGCAACAATGCCTTGATAGAAGGAGGCACCACTTCTACGCTGAGGGAGGTGAGAGCACTGTGTTTTATTCTGTCTGTCTGGGTGGTTGTTGCTTGTGCAAAGCTAATAAATCCTGGTTTCTGTCTTTCTACCACTGGTCCATTCGTGATTATAATTCAAGACCGGTATTAGCCCATGGCATCTTTGGGCAGCTGCCTGGGCCAAAATGCTCTGGGGGCTCACCACTGATACCTGCCCTGCCCCCAGCAACTGAACGCTGCCCACTGGGAAGTGCCCCTCTCCTTCACGTCATGGCAGGAGTGGCAACAGATATGGGTTTCTATTTTGAAACATCTTTCAGTCAGCTGCTGTGCCCACCTTATCCCCCTCCCCTCGTCCAAGGCCCAGCACACCATTGTCTGGCTTATTTAATGCTTGTAAAGCATTCAAAACACTGGACATACAATATTTTGTCATCCTTACAACGATCCTGTAAGATAGCTCAGTGTTCTTATCCCCATTTTTTCAGGGTTGGGGCTACACTGTGTGTGAGTGGTTTGCGTAATAGCACAATCCTGTGCGTGTCCACTCAGAAGGAAAAGGCTGGAGTCTTCCCATGGGCGCCAGCGGTCGGGACATCCGCCAGACCAAGTAAGTCAGTGCAGGGGTGGGGGAGGACAGAGAGGGAATTGAATGGCGGAACAGGAGAGTGACGGGGGCAGGAGTGGGCGGATTGGGCCTGGGAGGGGGCAGGACCAATATCGCTGGTGCAGGTCTGAGTTGACCCATTGTGGCTGCTGGGTTTTGCCCAGGGGCAAGGGGACAAATGTCCCCTCACCCCAAGGAGACCTCCAGCAGCCAACAATTCCCCATGGGATGCAGCACAGCCTGTGCTGGCTTTGCTGCATCGCTGTGCAGGGATTTACACTGGATTGGACTGTGCCATCTGATATTGCACAGGTATGCAATCTGAACACTTAACGACTGAACAACAAAAACCACTTCCTTAATTACTTCTCTCCAGAAGTGGCACTGCCGAGCCAGAAACTGTGCATGAGCTGACAGGCCATTTCCGATGTGGCAGATGCCTCGCTCTAACCTTCCAGAGGGCGGCATCTGGGGTGTCTGTCCCTTTGGCATGGGCACAAGGGATGCTTGCCAATAGGCAAGAGGGACACCTCCCACTTTGGGTGCAGAGGGATGTAACCAAAACAACTGGGGATGAATAAAGTTTTAATACTTTACACCCCAGTGAAAATCCTTCATGACACGTTTTGCAAAAAGCCTTATGAGTGGCTTTCATTGGTGATTCTCTTAAGCTCTGGTGGAACTTAAAATAAGGATTCTGTATGAAAAGCATTCTGAAGCTCACTTTGAAAATTGCTATGTGCCAAAGCACAGTTAATGAAGATAATGGATTTCCTAGGGGTGGCCTCTCTCCTGTGTTTCTTCAAAAAGTGCCTGATGCTTGCAGATTTGGCACCAAGTGGCAAAGATTCTTCTCTGGCGTAAAGTGGCAGAGCTAATTTGATCTCCATGGAAATCTGTTTACAGTTGCTGAGCATCTCACCCTCTCCTTCACAAGTATGCTTTCAGAGCCCATTTATTTATACAGTAAGGTGCCCTTGGTTGGGAGAGAGAATGTACCGTATTGGCTTGGCAGGAGGAGTGTAACAGCTTCTCCTGTCTGCCTTTGTTAATCTAAGTCAGAGCTCAGTCAAGGAAACAAGCCAAAGGAATCCCCCAATACACTTGTCCTGTTTTGGTTTTTCTCCCCTAGAAGTGGATGCTTTACTGCCTTCTGTTTCTTCTCAACTGGAAGAAGTATTCATCCTTGTCCTGCTAAAGCTTATTTTGGCCACTGCAAAATCTGTGCTTCTCACAATGAATTTAAAAATGACCCCTGGTGTGCCGCTTCACCTTCTTTGGAGGATGCAAAGCATTGTCAACCATGCAGCTGTCCAAACAACTGCTGAGGAATTCAAATGACTCCATAATTTGTTGAAGTAGTTTTCCCACTCCAGCAAGCTCTATTGAAGCACCACCAGTAATCTCATTAGCAGTTCCATGCAAAGCTGGAACTTTTACACTTCCAGCTACAGAAACTTGAGTGTGATCTGATAAGCTCCTTTATTCTAATCAGATTGTGAAACCCACACTTATCTTCCTTGCTGGAAGAAGCCAATTAAGCAAAATGAAGAACCTAGGCCATCATCTTCAGTTTCTGCAATAATCTCCTGTAGTCGCTTTAAATGCCGTTGACCTACATTTATCCTCATTTATCTGTCTGTAATCCCATTGCGTTTGCTGGGATATTTTCTTGGAAAAAAGGATATGAGACCCCCCACTCCACGATCCCTGAGCTGAAGTTGATCATGATTATATATAGAGTTACAGCACTCTGATTATGAATTTAATGAGTGTATTGCCAGAAGGGCAAGGTTCTTTTTGGATTCGGAGACAAGGAATGGACCAGTGGGAGAAAGACAGAAACTAGGATTTATTAGCTTTGCACAAGCAACAATCACCCAGACAGACAGAAAAGAACACAGTGATCTCACCTCCCTCAGCATAGAAGTGGTGCCTCCTTCTATCAAGGCATTCCTCTTGTCGGCACATTTACGGGGCACGCCTGCAGCCATACAATGCCGACACCAGATGCATAACTAATAGCATTTCCAAGGCCCTTTTATACACCTTCATGAGGAAAAGTATATGATGATGCCGTGCCCCCAAGGGGCGGGCTTGTGATGGCACACCCCAAGGGGCGGGGCTTATGACATCACGGGGTGCATGGTGAGTGACCCCTCGCTGGGGGTGTAGCTACGCCACTGCCCTTTTATACACCTTCATGAGGAAAAAGTATATGATGCAATCCGCTTGAGATGTGGCCTCATCCAGGCATGTGACCTTGGCTTGGTGCCACAGGAAGTGGTGATGGCACCTGCCCTAGATGCCTTTAAAAGGGGTTTAGATAGATTCATGGAGGAAAAGACCATCACAGGTTACAAGCCATAAGCAACCTCCTGGCTTTAGAAGTAGGTTTTCTCTGTGCCAGGTGCAAGGGAGTGACAACAGGAAACAGGTATCTTGTTGGCTGTGTGCTCCCTGAGGCATCTTGTGTGATACAGGAAGCTGGACTAGATGGGCCTTTGGCCTGATCCAGCAGGGCTCTTCTGATGTTCTTTGTAATATCTCCAGATGCGATAAAGCAAGGGAGGCATCGTTACTAATAGGTGTGAAAGCTAACGAAGCGTGACCCAGCAGTTTCTCCCAAAGATTAATCCAATTTTGAAAGAAATAGACTAACCCTCAGGAAAAACTTGTGCAGACCACCAACTCCTTGAGGTACACAGGTTTTTCACAGCCTGCCAGTACACTGAGACAGATTTGGTATAATAAGCACACTGGCAACACAATCCTATACATGTCTACTCAGAAGTAAGTCCCATTGTGTACAATGGGGTTTACTCCCAGGAAAGTGTGTATAGGATTGCTGCCTGAGTGCCGTAACTGAATTCTAATTTACCAATCAAGTCTCTGACAGTTCAAATAGTTTCAGTATAATACTGAATTCCTTGTGAATTATTTACATGCATATTTATTTTATTACGTTTTCACATTTTTATACCGCCCTTCCTCCAAGGAGCTCAGGGTGGTGGACATGGTTCTTTCCCTCCTTTTGTCCTCATAACAACCCTGTGAGGTAGGTGGGGCTGAGAGAGAATGAATAGCCCAAAGTCACCCAGGCAGCTTCATGGCTGATCGGGGATTTGAACCTGGATCTTCCTGATCTAAATCCAGCACCAGAACTACTATACCATACCATGAACAAATTAAATATATATTTAATAATGTCTCATTAGCTTTCGATAATCTGGTTGTGGTGTAAGTGCTGCTGTATTGGATGTTGATTCTGTTTGCTCCAATCTATCTGTGTGTACATGAAAAATATAAACATGATTTAAATACTAGCTGGCTCTGCAATATTCTCTCTACTCATAGTTGTGATCATTTCTTTGTGAATAGCCTTTCTCCACCAAAATCTATATAGTCCTACTGGGATAAGTTTAACTATAAGAATTAGATGGCATTTGCATAATTAGTCTCCTTAAGAAATATGAGAGAATCTCACTTCAGTCAGTTATAGTGGGGGGAGGTAGGGGCAGGGAGAGAAATCAACCCAAAGTCATTGCAGGAAAATATACACTATTTAATGAGCATTTTCCAAGACATTTTTCCAGTTTACCCCTGAATCCTGTTTGGTCCTAGATGTTTAGAAACAGTTAAAGGTTTTTTTTTTTTTTAATGTTCTGCCCTTGTTTTAGAGTGGGGGGAACCCCATGCACACTGTGTGGTGCCTCATGAGTGGGAAGACCGCCCAAACTCTCTGTTCCTTTTTGACTTCTGCTGAAGCAGTATCTGCTTCCCCCAGCAGTGCAGGAGGGAGGTTGGAACGCCCAAAAGCCATCGTCAAGGCAGGGGAGGAGAGAAAGACAGGGACACAAACACAGAGGATGCCAAAGAAGTAGCTTTTATCTCACAGAGCAGTCATGGTGCCCCAGAAGCATTTCTTGAAGGAGAGAGGAGGGAGTTAAAACCTCCTTGGTTTGGGACGCCTCCTTAGGGTATCTGGCAGCCTCATCCTTCCAAGGCAATAAGGACCTCAGCTTCCTGCCCCCCCCCGCCTCCTCAGAAGTATTTGAATGGCCTTTTCAAAGTCCACTTGCGCAGGTCCTGGTTCCGTCTTCGTCCAGCATCAAGCTTGCCCCAGGCTTCCATGCTGCCAGGTACTGGAAGCCCCTCAGGAGGAATTATCATGTTGATAGCATCTAAGGTGGT
This sequence comes from Plestiodon gilberti rubricaudatus, assembly GCA_026170595.1. Classification (NCBI taxonomy): domain Eukaryota; kingdom Metazoa; phylum Chordata; class Lepidosauria; order Squamata; family Scincidae; genus Plestiodon; species Plestiodon gilberti. The sequence goes on along the minus strand of JANXHW010000005.1, from coordinate 158,042,475 downwards.
CAGATTAAGGCTGTGAAACACTGGTTGAGTGTTCATCTAAGACCATGGCTGGGTCCTCAATGGCTATGTTCCGCCTCTCTTCTCCCAGTTACCAATGCATGAGTCCAGGACCGACTTGTTGAGTAGGAGGGTCATCCACACTGCGCCACCGATGACTCCCTGGAACATGTAATGAAGACGGCAAAGGGTTAGGGTTAGGGTCAGGGGATGGCAAAGACATTCAGCCTCACTTCCTCTTGTCTTGCAAAGTCAAGACCAGACGAACACCTTCACTTTTGACACTGCAAGCCCTACCCTGAGAGTGATAGGGCACATGCAAGCACTTTTCAAGCAAGAAACATTTCAGTTTCAGGGAAAGGGTCCACAATCCTCTACATCTAAAAGTAGACAAGTGTCAAAGAATGGGACTAGCAAGTGGAGTCTGTTCCTCCAGAGCCCCTTCAGAATGTTTTGTAGATGCTGGTTGGGATGGAACTCCAACATACCAGATGATAAAGTGGGACTCTTCTGGAAGACCTAGCTTGAGGACTTGAGGCAGTTTTTGGCTCTTTTACGTGATCTGGAGTTCATCCTCTCTTCCTGAAGATGGCAAGCAGTGTATAGCATAAGGAACTCATTTTCGTCTAACTTTTGTATCATGAATTAAATGGGGAGAAAGACACTCATCCACAGGGAATTAGTTTGAGCTCCACAGGAAAGAAGAAAAAAGTCTGCCCTGAGAAAAGAGGAGCTTTCAATAAAATGAGCTGACCTTTCGCTGTGTCTGTGTTTTTCCTCTTCTGAAAATCTGGCAACCTGCATGCCTCATGCAAGTGCAGCAGAAGCAACAAGCAGTGCTGTGACTTTCAGAGATAATTTACAGAATCTGGAGGAATCCACATTAGTGCCTCTGGCGTTTAGCAAGGCCTCCTGCTCTCTGCAGCTCGCTTCACAAATTGTATACATTTAGTGCTAGTGAGCTGATGGATGCTTTGTGAAGCTGTATAAATATTTCCTAACTTTTTTTTAACCTTAGATTAAGCATGACAGGTGAAGAGGGGGCTTTTTGTATTGAGCTGCAATACATCATAAGAAAAAAACTTATCCCTGAGTCTCAGTCCAAAATTACTCATCACTGAATATGCTGCTTTAGCTTGGGAGACCAGTGTTTTCATTTTGTAAATAAGTGAAAAAGTGTGTGTGTGTGTGTGTGTGTGTGTGTGTGTGTGTGTGTGTGTGTGCACGTGCTTTGTTTTTTTAGCTAGTTTCCTAAATAATCTGGCATAGCAGGATGTGACAAAGTAAGAATACATTAAATGAGAAGAAAAATGCTGGAAGGACTCCAGTCTAATTATTTTCAGTGGAAAAGTATACACAAGATACTATTTCTGTATAACTACAAGAACACGTTTTTGAAAGAAGTGTACTCCCAGGGATTGTCATCTGTGGGAAACGTTGTAGCAAATCATCTCCCACCATTGTACTGCCAGGGGACTAAAAAGCAAAGCAAACTCGTCCTTTCCTTTTATAGAAAATTTTATCTCTTGATAAGGTTGCTGCTCCTTCAGTCCTCAAACACCAGGAGGTCTGTATGTGGGCATTCAAGGACTTGTCAATTCCACCATTTGACCAGAACCAAAGGCCAGCGGGTGGCGCAGTGGGTTAAACTGCTGAACCATGAGCTGTCGATCGAAAGGTTGGCAGTTCGATTCCGCGACGGGGTGAGCTCTCGTTGCTTGGCCAGCTCCTGCCAACCTAGCAGTTCCAAAGCATGTTAATGCGAGTAGGTAAATAGGTACCGCTTGCGGGAAGGTAAACAGCGCTCTGTGTTCCAGCCGCATGCTACGCGCTGCGGCAAGGAGAGTCATGCCGGCCACATGACCACGGAGGTGTCTTCGGACAACGCTGGCTCTTCGGCTTTGAAATGGGGATGAGCACCACACCCTAGAGTCGGACACGACTGGACTTAATTGTCAGGGGTCACCTTTACCTTTTACCTTAAAGATATCATACTTGTCATCGTTATATATCAGGGGTGGCAAAACTGTGGCTCCTGAGCCACATGCGGCTCTTTGACATATAATGTGCAGCTCTTGGAAATATGTTGGCTGAGCTCCTTTTTGCATCACAATTTAATATAAAAGGTAAATAAGACATCTTCACGCTTTCTAATTATTTACCAGGTATAAAGTGAGAGTCCACTGGATTAAAACATAAGTTTAATGTTCATGGTGAGATGGAGCGTGCAAGAACAGCTATGTTTTTCCAATATCTCCTACAGTGCAAATTTGCGCATGTTTACTCAGAAGTCAGTTTCACTGTGTTCAGTGGGGTTTACTCTCAGGAAAGTGTGCATAGGAATGTAGCCCGAGAGCAGAGGTTCCCAAACTGGGGCATCAGTGAGAATCGGTAACTATCCCTTAAGGGGGGTGGTAACATGTGGCCCTCCGGAGGGTGCAGGGGCCCATAGACCTCTCTGCAGGCCTCCCTGCACCGCTGCTTACCTTCCAAATATGATTTGAAGCTACTTTCATTTTACTTCCTGGTTTTGTAGAAAACTGGAAGTAGCTTCAAATTGCATTTGGAAGATAAGCAGAGGGCCTGCACAACCCCCGATAAGTGAGAAAAAACTCTTTTTCCTCCCAGCGCCGGAATGATCCTGGGAGTGCTGTTGCCGCTGTCCCCCCCCCCCAACTACTTACAGCATTCCCTACCTTCTTGTAACGTTTGGGAACCACTACCCATGAGTGTTAAATTTTGAGTTCATAGAGGATTCATAAAAAAATAAACTATCTCATGCCACAGTAATGTTAAATAGACTTTGAGTGAATTTAACACAATGGGCAGCCCAATCCTAACTAAATTCCCCTGCGCCGATGCAGCAGCGCCAGCGCAGGGTATGCTGTATCCCACAAGGGAATTTAGCAGGTGGGAAGTCTCCTCAGGGTAAGGGCACATTTCCCCTTGCTTTGGGGAAAGCCCCACCCACTGTTGTGGGTCAACTCAGCCCTGCGCCAGTTATATTGCTAGCGCAAGGCCAACTTAATCCATGTTGGCAGATCAGGCCTAGGAAGGGGGATAGGATCCGGAATGCACCGCCAGTCCCACCCCCTGCTGGGCCCGAGCCGCCCACCTCCGTCCCCATTGCTGACGTTCCTCCACCCCGTTCTACCCCTGCCGTCCTCCCGCCGCCCCTGTGCTACACAGCACTGGGTTTCCCTACTCCGGCAGGCATCCTCCGCTGTGCTGGCGCCTGTGTGAAGGCTCTGGCCATCCCGCCAGTACTGCCAACGCTAACACTGTCGCAAAGTGCTTTCTGACAGCGCCGGCCCAAATATAGAGTAGGATTGGGCCATAAATCAGACAGCAGATTATGTCCCTCTCTCTCTCTAGTGACTCAGTCACCTATGATGAGATATTTAGGGCCCAATTCTATCCAACATTCCAGCACCAATGCAGCCCTAAAATAAGGGAACAATTGTTCCCTTGAGGAGGCTGCCGTGACTCCCCCCCCCCCCCCAGAATATAGTGCACACCCCATTGGTATGGCTGCATCAGTGCTGGAAAGTTCGATAGGATTAGGCTGTTAATTGCCTAAGAATGGCTCCCAGAAAGGACCAGCTACTGGATCTTATGCTTTCAGGCCTTCAGCTGAGGCAAATCTCGCCGAAGTGCAACATAATGTTTGCGTAGGGTTTTGTTTAAACTGACTTTGCCCATACAGTGGAGGAGTGCTTAATATCACAATAGTCAGGAACATAAGCATAAAAGAAATGCAAACACACTAAGATTAACTTGAGGGATGTACTATATCTTCTTGAAATGTTCTCTCAGCACATAAAGTTGGCCAAATAATGTGCAAATCTGTTAGTCACACCAGACACAAAAGATTTAAAACTTTGCTTCCTTATTGTGAAAGAAACACTGACATAGATACACATTGGTGGCCTATTGCTCTGTCCTCCAAATTGCTGACTCTTGCAGTTCTGCAGTTGCTGGAACTGGAGAACACTTGGTGTACTGCATGACAAGTAAAGAGTGGATTTTGCTGTCATTCATACAGCAGAGATTGTGTGGTGGCTGTCACACTTGATGGCTTCTTTTATTTTCTTTCCGCTTTATAATACAGTCATTCTTTGTGACTTTGGTTGAGGAAATGGTGTGCTTGTTTCACTAACAAAAGTGTGTTCAGTTTCTCACTTTGCTTCATGCTAAGAGCTGCTCTTTGCACATATTGGTTAAGAAGAGTATGCACTGTGAGCTGGGAAATCCCTGGTTTGAATGAACTCCCTTTGCATGAACTCCCAAAGTGGCCTTAGGTAAGCCCCTCACCTCTCAATCCCATGCCCCCCACCCCACATAGGGTCTTTTTTCATTTCTGAGATGGAGTATGCAAGAACAGCTATGTTTTTCATTTAGTTTCTCTAGTCATTTTGTTTTTTAAAACTTGATTTGCTCAATTGTTCACTAAAGCCAGGATGGTGTAGTGGTTTGGGAGTTGGACTTAGACCTGGAAGATTCAGGTTCAAATCCCTGCTCAGCCGCGAAACTTTCTGGGTGACCTTGGGCCAGTCACTATCTCTCAGCCCCACCTACCTCACAGGGTTGTTGTGAGGACAAAAAGGAGGGGAGGAAATATGTACACCACTCTGAGCTCCTTGGAGGAAGGGCGGTATAAAAATGTGAAAAATAAATAAATAAATAAATAAATAAATAAACCACGTTTGTTTTTATTAGTATTTATTCCTTTCTGTTATTCCCATTATTTTCATATCCCATCATTTTCAAAGAGAAACAGAGCTAATGTACTGCCGCGTGTAACTTCTGTATTCTTCTTTGTGGTCTCTGTATAGTCACATGTAGTGGAGCTCTGCACATATATGGTCAACCTTGGAATCTTAAAGCTTTGGTCAATGTTCTGCCCCTGCTCTCGAGTCAGGGAACCCTGTGCCCACAGTGTGTGCCTTGAGGGAGGAAAGAACACCCAGTCCATCAGTTGGTTCTGCATATGCATCGATTCTATGTGTGTCTGTAGAGGTGGCCACTCAAAGAATTATAGTTGGCAGTGCAAGGCCCTTTACAGCGGCATGAAAGCTGGGCTGTTGTTGCGAACGTCTGGGCCGCGCTGCAAATGGGCAGTGGCGCAGTGTGCACAGCAGCGGCTCCAAAAACCTCCACTGGTGTGGTAAGTTGGCAGCGGAAATGTGTCATTGGTGGGGAGAGGGAGGGTAGGGGGAGTTTCAGGGCAGATTGGGGGAGGACAGGGGGCAAGGAGGGGGTGGATCTTGGTGGTGCTGGTGTGCGCCAGATCCTCTCCCCTCTTTTTGAACCCATCCTGCCCCTTTTCTTTCCTTGGACTTATGCCAGCAAAAAGGCTGGCATATAGGTCTGAGGAGACCCATATGCCATGAAGCAGTCTGCCAGGGGGTAAGTAAAATATTTTTCATTGGATGCAGCTTGTACTCCATCAGTGCGACTGACTGCATCTGTGGCGGGGATAGGATTGGGCAAGTATATATTGGGTGTACATACAGCTGGCTATCATTAGCCAGAATGAGGTGTGAAAAGCATTGTGTGGTTTTGCAATATATCTTGCAGTGGCACTATATCTGTGCATTTATTTCAGCAGAATTTGAGCTTGCCCTTCATTGCACGCTATTTCTTCTCAACACTGTGTAGCACTGAGTCCTCTTCAAATGTGACAAAATGTACTCTTTTGAACCTTACTTTTGGAGCGCAAAAGATTGTGCTTTCAAAGTCCAATCAACAAGTTACTCTTCACTAAAAGAGACCCACTGGCCATTCTGCAATTTTGACATGCCTCAATACAGATTTGGGAAAGCATAATTTCAAAACCCTTTTTCCACAAGGTTTCTTTTAGAAAGCTATGACCTTCTCTGAAGCAACATACACTGTAATCTTTTTACTGGCTTATTTCCCTCTTGGAATTTATGACTAGTGTAGTGGGTATGATACAGTCCCTTAACTCATAAATTTTATTATTTATGGTCTCATGGAAACAATAAAAGTAGTTATATTTGTTCTGTTTGGTGTGTGTTTTTTCTGTAGAGGCTCCAGAATAATTAAAAAAAAAAAGACCTCTCCACAATAGTCTACTCTAGCTGATCTTTCTGCCAGTGGTGTGCAAAAACCACCCCACTTTGATTCTTTATCCTTTCTATTGAACAGTATGTATTAAGACCCTGCATTAACGGCACAATTGTATTGAGCCTAAGGTGTCTCAAATGCACCGTAAAGCACGTCGCGACACTTGGAGAGTAGCCGGCGCTGGTGGGAAGGGCCAGTGCCGGATCCAGGAGCCCCAAGTAAGGCTGCTACGAGTAGTAGCGTGGGGCCTGGGGGAGAGCAGGTGGAGGACAGGGAGGGTGTTATGGGGCGGGGAGGGCAGGAATGGGAGGACCAGGCCCAGGAAGGGCAAGGGATCAGCGACGCCACAGCGCACTATATCGCAACCCCCTCCTGGGCTTGTAGTAGCATGATATTATTTTCTTTCCTTACTACTGTAATTGTTTAGCTTAAAACAACCCCAAATAACTGGGTGGTCTTTATTCTATTTTCAAAAACAGAATCCACTCACTACAAATCACTCGCTCGCTCGCTGCTCGCTACGCACACACACACACAAACACACACACACACACACTCTACCACCACTACCACTTCTTTCTTTTTTTTTAAGCAAAGGGATTTGTGGCTTTGGCATCCATTGACCCATTTAATTATTAGTACTAATACTGGTGATGTGCAAATTGCATGTCAGCTGCTCTTACCCGGCCCCCGTCTTCACGCAGAGCAGAGCACGGCATTGGATGCCTTCTATTGGTGAGTTAAGATGGGGGTGGGGTGAGCGGCCATTTTATGCTAGCGCATTTTGCTTGCCTGGCAGTTGGGGTCTGTAGGGCAACCCCCTCCCATCCATCTTGTGAGCAGTCTGAGATCAGCTGGTTTCCCCTTTGGGGAGCCAAGCAGGATTTTTTTTTTTTGCTGTTAGCCTGATTGGCCTGGGGCTTACAGGTTTGTTTGTTTGGCCTACCCCAGACTGCCAATGTGGTTTTGAACCCTGTGCACTGTTTTTGGTCACTTTAGGCAGGTTGTGTGTAGATCGAGCAGAGGCGTCATTAGGGGTGGTGGGTGGGGTGGTGACGTCATGTGGGGAGCGCCTTGGCGAATGCCCCCCCACGTGGGGGTGTAGCGATGCCCCTGAGGCTGATGAAGCAGGAGTTGACAGCTTGGTGCCCATGCTGAGACTGGCTGATAAGCCCCCCTGGCTGGAATACGCAAAGACAACTGCAAGGCTTGCCGGCCTGTGGGAATCTGCCCAGTCCAGCAGCATCGATCCTTCGGAGTTGGCTGTGATAAGCTCACTCTGTCTTTGACGGAGGGTAGCTTTGAGTCAGGTGGTTTCACCCAAGATGGCTGGTGGGAGTAAACGGTCACCACCGTTCCCCCTATGTAGTGGCCCGCCTGCATGCTTGGGGGTTTTGGAGTTAGTTTTTTCTGACGCAGGTTCTTTGTTGTTACTTCAATAAAGTGCCCCAGTTAACCCAAGCCTCTGTCTCGCATGTTTACTGGATGGTGCACGGGTAATAATCACCCAATAGGTCAAGAGATATTGGGACTCCTATGCGGCATAGGCTATGCCACCACATAAGCACAGTCCCCCCCCCCAGATTATTTAAATGGTGCCCCCTTGATGGTGCTAGAACTAAGTAGGTTTCAGTGACTTTTCCATGAGTGAGGACAATCAGACAGCAATACAGAATTCTGTTTTAGTTACATTGGGTTGAGTTACTTGCTGGGCTGCGATTCATTCAACCAAAACCTGTCAATTATTCAACTGTTTGGTTGAGTGATTTAAGAAAAAGGATCTACTTAATGCAGCACAATGCTGCTAATGGAGGGAGAGACTGAACTTACTTTTGCCTTACTTTACTTTTATAAGCTGTGCAGTTTCTTCTGCTGAGTCAGGGGAGCACAGCAGCCTGTGCAAGGTTGTGGCCTCTACATTCTCATGTTTTCTTACTGTTGAATAGTTGCTCTTTAATTTTCATACAGCACCAAGTCAGAATTGTTTTTATTCCAATTGTATAAATCAAAACTTTGGGTTTGATGTCTCAGCCTCTCTACGCTTGCATTCATCGAATTGCGACGATGCCGATTTTCACAATGATTTTGTTTGGGAAATGGTAAGCTATTCATGCAGCCCAGCTGGTTGCTGTGCTGTTCTGACATCACAGTTTCTTATGACTAAGGTGATTTGTATCATCATCTGCAAGGGCTGAGTTTGTGACTACAGTATTTCTCCCATTTTAGGAAGAAACATGGGTCACGGACTTCCTAGTAAAAACCTTCAGCCCTCTGTTCAGGGTGGCCGTTCACTCGGAAAGGTGATGCAGGTTACATCACCGGCAGATTGTGGCAAAGAGGGCAGCGAATTCTGCCATCTCTCTCCAGCCTGTCGCAGATGCAAGCGGCACTGGTCTGCTTTCTGCCCGCTGAAAGCAAGCAGAAAGTGGGCCATCTGCAGCCTTACCGTGTTCCTACACAGTTTCTTCAGACGCAGATGTTTGGGACTTCCTGTTTGATTTACAGGGACCACGTGAACAAAGGAGTGCCTTTGCGCTGTCCCTTTAAATAAAACCAGAAGCCCCACAGTTCTGCGTTTGAAGAAACTACAAGTTGCACGGTAAGGGGCTTTCTTCCCCCCTTTTTATAGCACAGAAGCAGCAGCAGTTCCTGTGTGTCATCCAGTGTTTCTGCCTCTCTTTTTTTTCTTCCATCCTCAAAACACCTTCAAACCCCACCCCTTAATAGACACAAATGGTGATGCTGCGACCTATCTTAGAGCACAACTCAGTGGTTGATGACAACCTACTAGCTGGGACACTGCATGTCGCAATCAGTGGTGTCACTAGGGGTGTGTGTGGGGTGCGGACCGTACTGGGTGACATCCTCAGGGCCAAAATTGCCTTTAACATTGACGTGGAGCGAATCCAGTCTTCCTTTTTATATAAAATTTTTGGTCTTCCTCATTGTGTATCCTATGCAGCATTATGTCTCGAGGCAGGCCAATATCGCTTGCAATTCTTGATATGGATCAGGTTCTTTAAATTTTGGTTCTGTGTGTGTTCTTTGGCAGAGAGTGTTCCTTTTTTTAGAGGTATCTTAACTGACTTTTCTTATTGTTTGGGGTATATTCTTTTCATGAAGAAAATTCGATCTATTGGGCTCTCGTCAGACCTTTTAGGTTCGGTCACTTTGACCTCTGCTATTAAGATCTCGCTGAACAGACTCATTGACATCGAGAGACAGGAAGTTTTTGCTGCAGCGGCTAAATCCTGCTTGCCTTTACACCTGCAGCTTCCATGTATTTTCAGCAAAAGCCCTAGGTACCTCTTTGTGATTGATAATCCTCAGGCAAGGCGTGCACTCTCCCTAGCCAGATGTAACGCCCTGCCCTCCAGCTTAATGGAATACAGATTCGATCGATCCTCCAAGGCACAGGGCCGTAGTTTATGTAATCAGGTGGATACAGAATCCCTGGCGCATGTGCTTTTACACTGCACTTGGTATAACAACCTCCGGCAAAACATCCTCAACTCTTTGTTGGTAAATTTGCAAGGGAGGTCTGATTCTGATATCGTCCTGATCTTACTTTCTTCCACCAACAAATGGACCATCAACCAGTTAGCTATTTTTTTTCAACTAACCATGGAACATAGAGTGGCTATAGTGACCAACATTATGGAACCTAGGTAAAAGGATTGTTAACTGTTTATTTTGTTATGCCTCTCTTTTTCTCATGCTTTCATTTTTTGTTTTGCTTCTTTATTGTGTATTATTATTATTACTCTGTTTTGTTTTTGTTATGTTATGCCAATAAAGGTTTATTGATTGATTGATATGCACCATTGTAAAGGTAATTTAATGCAGAATTTAATGAAACAAACTGTGCTGAAGTATCTGTATTCTATCCAACGTTATAGCCAAATAACCGGAAAAAGAAAACAAAACTGCCTTAAGTAACAAAAAGTGGATTTCCTTAACTCAAAACTAACCAATGAGACTGATTGTTCTGAGAGCCAATAAGGTCTTAGTATGACACAGCATGGAACCAATAAGGTGTTAGTATGAGTCAGCTCTCATTTGTGAGTGTCATCAAGTTGGCCACTATTTTTTTTTGTTGGTTACTGATTTGTTGGGTTATATTAAAATAAATAAAGCTAAAGGGGGTGACACCATGAGTCTCCGCACCGGGTGACACTAACCCTAGTGAGGCCTCTGGTCACAATCTATACTTCTTTTATTTTATTTACCATACCTCTCTAACTCAAACAGCCCTCCAGGCTGTTTACAAGATGTCCCTGAAATACTAAAAATAAAACACCTGGATAAAAATAACAGTGGATTTCACTCTAAAATACAGCAGCACAAAGCATCATTCCAGCATAAGAATACCAGGCTGTTCCTATTATATTCAGATATTGCCAAATGCATGGTAGCAAGGAAATCTTCCTATGGATTAGGTGAAATAATTCACAACAATTAATTGTTTTTTCCTCTTAATTGGTCTTTTTAGAGAAAATCATTAACAAAGATTCTGGCTTTTTTTTCTGGCTTGTAGTCCCAATGTTGTTTCAGTCAGATGACCCTCACTTTTTAAAGATACTCAGTTTTATGTACAAGACAGATTAATAAACAGACATAAACATTAGCAAGTGAAATCTAAGGTATGAGGAGAAGGAATTTCCAACACGCAGACCATTTGGCATTTGTGCAGCGGTCACTTCAACTGATACAAGCCACACATTCTGTCTTTCAGCCACTTTAATTGGACCCCTTTTACGATTTAGGCTTTATTCATCATGCCACAATAGGCTACAGACAAAGAGACACTTGTAGTCCCCAGGGCATCTTAATTTCATGCACTCCAGAAAATCCCTTAGTTTGCCAAAAGAGACAGAAAATTACCCCTGTGTTTGGGAATATGGCCTAAAGCCCATATTCTCACATACGTCTGGAAAAGATGCAATTCACACTTTGCCTTTCTATTCTCTTCCCACTGGATTTACCAGAAGGGGCTACAAGTCAGGAAAGCAACACTTGTTTGTAGATTCACCCTCTATTGTGTCCAAGATGTTGAAGATGAACGTAAGACAACAAATGCAGTGGCAACTAGCATCTCTGGGCTGATTCACACAACCCAGGAACATTGCTCCTTATCAATTCCTTCCAATGATTTCAGTGTGGCTTAATTGACAATAGGGTTGATGACAAACAAGACAAACCAGATCTGGTTCTGCTTGAGTTTTTAAAAGTTGAAGCCAGTAACTAGAAAAGCAAGAGAAAGGGCTGCCGTTGTTGTCGTTGTTGTTTTTGTAGTACACTGTTGTTGAACAGAAAGATCCACCCCTCATTCCTGGACTACTTCCTCAGGCTCCAGTTCCAGCCCTGCTCTGGTTTCTATCTACTGACTCATAAGCCCCTCAGGTACGAGAATTGTGAAGGGTCGATGGTGTGATTTGAACACACATGATGTGAAACTGCTTGCTACAGCCAAAATGGCAACAGGCAGCGCAATCCTATCCAGCACCAGCACAGCATGGGCGCCAGGGAGCGGGCTGAGGGTCTCGTAAGGGGACATTCATTCCCTTACCCCGAGTAACACCCCAGTCTCTGCTATGGGGCTAGTCAGGACAGCGCTACCTAATTTGGGGGTGCTGACCCAAGAAGCCACGTGTTGGGGCTGGAGGCCTGGGAGGGAGAATAGGATATGGCATCTGACAAGGACATCAGTCCCACCACCTCCCAGGCCCGATCCCCCATCTCTGCCCTTCCCCGCCCTCCCCCAGCTTCAGCACTGCTCGGAGGGGGAATTTCCTGCCTCCTTCTTCTTCAGCAGTGCGGTGCTGGGTTCGACGCTGATGCCGCCTATTTGCTGGGTGCCGCAAACGTGCTTTACATCACTTTTGCGACACCCTAGGCCAGCACCGAGGCTTCAGCACCAGCCAAGCAGAGGAATGCGCCCTAAGTCTGTGGTGAGCTGCAGGGATAACATACTCATGTTCATGGGTTCATCAGTGATGGAATGATTTCATGAAGAGTCATTAAATGAGGGGACCCTTCAGTGACACATTTTGACAAAGCACAAAGGAAGCAAAAACCAGCCAGGGCCGAAGCTCATGTGTACGGGATTTTTTTGATCCTGGCCAGAAAAAATATTCTACTTGGCTCAGTTTGGGTCTTTTTTTTCTTTTTTTTAAAATATGTATAAGAACTTGAGCCCTTTGATATGTTAGTACTTGCCTCAGTGTATATTACCAAGACGTTTCAGTTACTTTATAATTATTTTGATTTTTAAAGGGATTTCAACCACTGATGTGTAAATTATTGATGGTGGAAGCGGAGGAAGAGTTTGAACTTTTAAAGTTACAGTGCGGCTTGAACTGCTGAACTAGGATTCTTCAATAAAACAAGATAAAGCCCTCCAGTTTTAAGTTGCAGAAATGTCCAGAAAAATGACTTTTGAGAACTCATATGGAAAATGTTCCATGTTAGCATGTCAGCTAGAATTACAGTATGTTTGAGTCACTGAACTGAATTTTCACCTCAGTGCTACAGTAGTATTAAAAGGCATGACAGCAATGAACATTTTGTATCATCCGAGATCCTGGGCTATACAGGGAAGTTCCTGTGAACGTTGGAGCCTCTCTAGCACTGAGGCTGCTGGCTCTACTATAAACAGCAGGCTGCTGCTTATAGCGTTTGGTTTAAACAAGACCCGCACTTGCTTTGTGCCAGCGATATCAACTTAAATAAGGCAATGGCCGTGGTGGTGGTGGATTCGGCATCCGCGGATAAGTGAAACCGCGGATGCCAAATCAGCGGATATGGGGGCCCTACTGCACTCACCTTCACAGTAAACACAGATGTCTCTCCCATTCTGTCTCTCCCATTCTGAAGGGTCAAAGCAACTGACAAAAGCAGATATCGTGACAAATATTAAAACCTCATAATCTTGCTTGTTTTTTTCCTGGCACTAAAAACTAGCCCAGTCCTTTTGTCTATTCAGGGGATCTTACAAATTTCTAAAAGATGCTCAGACCTTGGCAAGCATCCAAGAAAGGCGAGTTCCACAGGAATGGGACCACTGCCCAAAATGCCTTCATATGCGCTCTCACTGTTCTACAATTTGTACAAAAGATAAACAGATTCCAAACCAAGTGTTATTTCTCAAATTTTACAGTGCAGCCCCCATGGAGTACATTGTAGTAGACTTACTACAAAGGTTAAAAGGCATAAATAATTGCTGCAAAGTCTTCATCTCCTAAAACTTTCTGCCATCTCACCAGATAGAATGAATTGAACCCTAATAAATAGCTCTCTGAGTCATGAGGCCTCCTTATCATCATTGTTGCATGCTTGTCTGGGTCTAGCCACAATTAGGTTACTTGTACCCACACTTCTTACAATGAAAGTCCATGGAAATTTGTACCAAGTATGTAAAGATTAAGAAATCTTCTGATAATAATACCTCATAGGACACTTGTACTGTATGAAGTAGGCAGCCCAATCCTGCGTAAAATGCACCAGCCAGCCTAAACGGGCAGCTGCTGTATCCTACGCTGAATGTGGCCCACGATGGCAGGGCTGGGACACAACTCTGGAGGGAAAGGGACATTTGTCCCTTTCCCTCGATGTTGGCCCCAGCGGGCCTCTTCGGATGCACGCCAGTTATTTAGCTGGTGCATGTCTGGGAACATAAGAACGTAAGAACATAAGAAGAGCCCTGCTGGATCAGGCCAAAGGCCCATCTAGTCCAGCTTCCTGTATCACACAGTGGCCCCACCAGATGCCTCAGGGAGCACACAGCCAACAAGATACCTGTGTCCAGTCGCCACTCCCTTGCACCTGGCACAAAGATAACCTGTTTCCTGCTGCCACTCCCCTGCACCTGGCACAGAGAAAACCTACTTCTAAAACCAGGAGGTTGCTTATGGCTTGTAACCTGTGATGGTCTTTTCCTCCATGAATCTGTCCAAACCCCTTTTAAAGGCATCTAGGCCAGGTGCCATCACCACATCCTGTGGCAAGGAGTTCCACAGATGAATTACACGCTGGGTAAAGAAATATTTTCTTTTGTCTGTTCTAACTCTCCCTCCACTCAATTTTAGTGCATGTCCCCTGGTTCTGGTGTTGTGCGAGAGGGAGAAGAATGTAAGGCTGAAAGTAAGGCTGGCCAGGCCCGAGAAGGGAGTTGAGATATGGCGGAGTGCGGTAACGATAATCCCTCTCCCTCCCTGGCCTGGCTGGCCAATCGCCCCCTCCCTCCCCTGGCTGGCCAACCCAGTCCACCCTCCCCATGCCCTCCTGCCGCCCGGTGCAGCTCTTACCTGCCTCCGGGTCCAGGGACGGCGGCTAAGTGAGCAACGCAGGCCTTAGCGCTGGTGCTGCTTACTCCAAGGGTGCTGTGAAAGTGCTTTTGACACACTGACAAGGCACTAAAATTGTCAAGGTACACCATCAGTTTTTTTTATAAATGACAAGGCACACCATGATGCTGGTGGGAGGCTCACATTTCCCAATGGTCCTACTAATAAATAACCCTCCCCCAAACTCCTGCAGCACACCTGCAGACCATTCATTGCACACCAATGTGGGTCACTGGTTGAAAATTGCTGGTATATCCTGAAGGAGAAGGGATACTCGTCTTTAAAAAGATTGTGTCTCTTCCCTAGGAAGGCTCCTCTTATAATCTTATGAAACAGTGAAAGCAATGCTTTAATTAAATAGCAGTGCATAAAATTCTTTATTTAGAACAATAAAGTATATGGATATAATGTAATTCCAGATTCAACCAATATAAAAAAGGTCAAGGGTATACATCTATTTTAAGATGACATATATATACATACACATTACATTTTATAAACTTGGTTGATTAATTTTCAATCAGATTACAGGTACACAAGATTGTGTTGATGGTCACATCAAAATATACACTCTCACCCATGATACAGCTGGCAAACAGTTCTCTCTGCCCAATAAGGAAGAGCCAGACATTTCAGCGTTCCAAGGACTGAAATATATTTAATAATTATTTCTACATGGTTTTTCTTAAAAATATAATTGAATGAAATTGCTAGAGATACAGGGGGAGCTATCCCTTAATCCTCAAATTCTCATCCCAAATAGCTTAAATTATTCAAGAGTTGCTTTTTAATTTAATATTTGTATTGTGTATAGTTTGGACAGTCTGGAGAGTCTCACCACATTCAGAAGAGAAAGGAATATAGTATGGCACACTTGTATTAAGCATAGATCTAAAACAAACTTGCAGTGAAATAAGTATCATTAAGTTATTCAAGTAAAACACCCTTATAAAACAACATACTGAAATTTGAATACCATTAGCTGCTTTCTATTCCCACAAAATTAATCACAACACGCAAATTCTGTTGACACACACACTTTTTGTCATGATCACCATAAGGAATTGCAATAAAATGAGGTTGACTTAATAGATGCACATGTTTTTAAAGAACAATATTCTAATGTCTTCCTTTGGAGGTATATATTGTTCCCTCATTCCCCAAAAAAGTGTTGTACACCCTACTCTGAAAGAAATATTTTTTAAGATTTACTTTTGAAGAATAATAATAGATTACTCCAGGGATGCAAGATCATACTTTTACAGTGCAATCCTATGCATATCTACTAGAAGTAAGTCCCATTGCATTCAGTAGGGCTTACTCACAGGGAAGTGTTATAGGATTCAGAAAAGCCTGGTTTTCTCCTCAGACTACTAACACCGATTAGGATCCTCATGCCACTTGAATACAACTGAATAGTTAAAGGGTGTTAAAGGGTAATTTCTGTGTATCAAAAGCTCTTCTGTCTGTCCTTTATAAGTCAACTTTCTCTTCTTTTTTGAAGAATATTTTGTTCTTTCTTTGCTGGTGAGAAATATTATTCAGGAGCTCCAGTACAGTTTATGCTCTTGAACAACAGCAACCTGTGCATCATCACAAATCTGTCCAGTCCTTCCTGGCTTGATATTCGGAAAAGCTGCAAACTCTTGAGTATTCAAGGAAGCCAGCCAGCAAATTGACAACATGGCTACTAGTCTGAACAGTTTGACTTGACTGCACATGCCAATCTGGCTTCACTGCTGCTCTGGCATGAGGACATCAATTTTGCCCTAGTCAGGACCCTTAAGACGAACTATAACACCTCTAGCAACTTTGCAAGTAAGCTCTGGTCATGCATCGCTATGGAAATTGCAAGAAAGGGGGGGGGGGAGGTTGAGCTGTGAGCACAGCCATAATGAGATGCCAAATAAACACATTAGAAACGTTCACAATTAGGTTACCAATTGGCACTGACAATCCTAAGTAGTGTAGTACTCTCCAGATATTTCATCTTTGTGACATTTAACTGAGAAGACCCAAACCACTCAGCCAAACTTCTCAAGCAGAAAAAAGCCAAGGAAATGCTACTAACTGTCAACATGATTATTCAGCTTCAGTTTTGATGGGATGCTATTCCACTTGGTGCTAATGGAGGTTATTTACATTCAAAATGAGAACAATGATGGTTATGCAAGCACAGCAATGCCAGTAGGATTATACTTGGAATTTTTAGTTGGCTCTGTGAATGTCTCTTGACCTTCAAATTTGTCTTGTTCTGCTTTAAGAGTAAAGAGAATGTGGCATTGTTATAAACTCTGCACTATAAATTCAGTTCTGCATGTGATGTACTATAAATTCCAACAAGTTTGCTTTATTATCTTCAAAGCTGTATTGATCAAACAACAAATGTTCTTTGTTCCCCTCTGAAAGTTAAAAGTAGGTTTCAGATATTGCACACAAACTTCTTTTAGACCACTTGTGGAATGGGAAACGTTGTACATGTTTAGAAAGTGTTTCGGGATTTATTGGGCTATGATTGAGGCTTTGGTTTCTTTCTTGTCAGGACCTGTACTAGACTACATTCAAGCAAATCTTTCTATATTTTTCTTATGCTGTGCAGAGAGTTCAAAATAGAAACTAACTGATAGGTTGGACATTCACAATTCTAGGTCCCAATCCAGCTATAATTGTCAGCAACTAGTTGCATGCAATTGCTGGGGGCTCCAGATGCCAGTTCAATAGACCAACATCATGGTATGGATTGAGGAGTGCACATAAAATGGGCATCCACGCTGGCAACACATGCATGCAGATCTCTCTTCTTGGTTTGGGCCGACAGTCTTTTAAACCTCAGTAAGCATCACTTCCTGCCAACCTAGCAGTTCCAAAGCATGTCAATGCGAGTAGATAAATAGGTACCGCTTGCGGGAAGGTAAACAGCGCTCCGTGTTCCAGCCGCATGCTACGCGCTGCGGCAAGGAGAGTCATGCCGGCCACATGACCACAGAGGCGTCTTCGGACAACGCTGGCTCTTCGGCTTTGAAATGGAGATGAGCACCGCACCCTAGAGTCGGACACGACTGGACTTAATTGTCAGGGGTCACCTTTACCTTAAGCAAAAACTAACTCATAGGATAGGAATGCCAGTTTTATGTTCATTTGAATCAACCCTAAATACATTCTATAGCTTCTCATATATTATTTCTAAGAGTTTGTGACATATGAAAATAAATAAATCTGTGAAAATCTTTAGGTTTAAATAAAGTATTTTTTTTAAGCATAGACAGACTTATGAGTGTATTGTAAATGAGAATTTTAACAATAGTTTAATTAAATTTTTAATAGTTTAAGCTTATTATTGGATTAGTAGTTTGGAACATGAGACAATCAAACTATTTCACAACCACAAAGTCCCATGTATCTGTTTTCAGGAAACAAATAACTTCAGCACATTCCATACAGGTTTTTAAGTAATTCTTATAGTGTCCCCCTTCAAAATGTATGTGTAACAATGTCGGTTATTTTGAGCCTTGGATTTACTGTTCACATCTTTCTTACAAATAACACTGACAACTATTCAGAAGATAGGTTTCTTTTTTATTTGAGCTGAACTAATTGATAGAGAATGCTAAGTGATGAATCGCATATTACTTTTAGAATTTATTTGCAGATCTTCAATGACATACAGTATAAGCTAAACTAAACCTTGGTATCTTCGAGATGACCTGATTTTTATAAACTTCAAGAAGAGATTCGTATGTTCATAAACATTTTGAACAGGCTTCTTGGTAGTTTTCTATTCCAACTGTTGACTTTAGTATTCCCTACTCACTGGAACTACTGGGAATTTCTCTACACCCAGCAGTCAGTGTTCCACCCTTTTACAGTTGCCCTTGTTTTCATGATCCAATGTTTACTTGTCCTGAATGGACACTAAAAGCTCTGCCAAAGTGCAAGTTGACTTTCCGGAATATGGAATACAATTTCATTTACAGCTCAAGAGATATCCAATCTTATTTCATACATGACCTTCCCTCAGTATGAACCCAGTTCCTCAGATGAAAGAAAGCTAGCACACTTGTCCACAGCATAACCTTATTGGAAAGTTTTATGTACAGTATTGTAGACAGTGTCATTCTCATCCATTTCTGCATTTTTCTCCTCTTCAGAGTCTCCATTTGTACACAAAATGCAAACTTCCTTACGACTTTTGGTGCTGGATCACATCAATCCAGAATCATTTGCTCATGCATTTGCCAAAATCCACTGCAAATTCCACGATGCAAAGCAACACATTCACCTGCATTTAAAACACAGTCCATCTCATTGCAGACACTTCTCTGATGATGTTTTATTCAGCGTTGGTTTCACAGTTGCATACTCTTTGCCCACAGCTCTATATTCTCAATATGGAGTCACGGACAACAACAACAGATGCAGACTCAATCTGTCACTCCAGAAGGAATACAAATATGCTTAAAGCTGCTTCATTTATGAAGCAAACATGGAACTGTTAGCTGCCTGGTAGAGGAGAAAAAGAGAGAGAGAGAGAAAAAAAATTCAATAGTCTTTGAAAGGTATTTTCCTGAAAAGATTTATAAAAGGCACTGTAAAAAAGAACAAGACATTTTCTAGTTGGAAGCTCCTTTTGTATGCTAGTTGCTCTGCAGACGTTAGAGGCAAGACATGGCTCCACAGAGTCTGCAGAAGTTGTGCCAAGCAGGGTCCGAGCCCAGGGCCACCTGAGTCAGGGTGCAAATGCTGCCTCCCGCACTGCCTCGAGCCACTGTGCCCCCCGGGAACCCCTCCCTTTGAGACAGCGGCAGCAGTGCTGACACGGGAGAAAAATGCGCCACGGGAACCACTGCCATGACCTCCTCCTTGCTCTCTCTGCTAACTCAACTGCAACTGCAAGGGAGAGGTGGGGAGAACACAGGAGGAGTGTTCATGTTCCAAAAAAGCCTTGTGCGAGGACGAGCACAGAGACCGCGCTGAAGAGGAGGTAAGAAGCAGTGTCGCCCTTCCTTGTCCTCTTCCTGCACACTCAGCTGCAGCCAAGTGGACAGAGAGAGCGAGGAGGAGGTGAGGAGAGGAGGATGGCATCTTTCCCCCCATCTCTTTTCAGCACTGCTCATCTTCTAGTCACTTGTTCTCAGTAAAGCAGGAAGAGGATCAAAGCACCATCAGTGATTGGCTGGAGGAGGGGGGTTCTAATCAGTTTGCTGCTCCCTCCAAGGTGCCACTCAATGCGCTGCGTGCGACCGGCTGTGAGTTGGGTCCTTCCAACAGCACCAGGACTACGATGTCCCATCTAATAAATGACCATTTCCAGACGTGCATACCTCTCTAAAGGGGAGCAAAACCAGTCCCTTTTGTAGACTGTGGCTCTCTTGTTAACGAAATGGGCACATCAATGTCTCCTGGGCAATATGCTGAAATAGCCACTATACATTTCAACAGTCCAATCATTAGAAAGCACTGATGGGGAATTAAAAGTTCTCTTTTTCAGAACTTACCCAGACATGAAACAGTAACAGTGGATATAAAAAAGCAACAGCTACACTTGTAGAAGCGACTTGTCTTTTTGCTGCAGCATACTGAAATGCAAACAAAAAATTAAATCAATTTCAGCATGTTTAAACGTTTCCTAGTATAGGATGACTTTCATTTGAAGAGGAAAAAGTCACACGAATTTCAGAAACTATCTAACAGCCTGAGGCTGTGATTCTATACACACTTTTCTCAAGGTAAACTCTACTGTACACAGTGGGGTTTACTTCTGAGGAAACATGCATAGGATTGCACTGTTCCTTTAAGAAAATTAAACTTTTTTGTACTTAAGATGGCAGGATAAAAGCACCTGTCTCAGATAAGACAGTGAAGCTGGTGAACGTATCACAACACAGGTATAACCAGAGCACATGACACTTGTCCTGGACTTCCATTCACTTTACAATGCTAATGGAAGATAGCACAGGGGCAAACTTTCAGGCATGTGACTCAGTTCTCCTCTCTGGATCTCTTTCATGACAAGAACCAAACAATTAATGATTTAGATTTCCAGGAACAGGAGCTAGGAAATCAGAAGATTTTTCATAACAAACTGTAAATAGCCAGGATGGTGTAGTGGTTTGGGAGTCAGACTTAGACCTGGAAGATCCAGGTTCAAATCCCCGCTCAGCCACGAAGCTTCCTGGGTGACCTTGGACCAGTCACTATCTCTCAGCCCCACCTACCTCACAGGGTTGTTGTGAGGACAAAAAGGAGGGGAGGAAATATGTACACCACTCTGAACTCCTTGGAGGAAGGGCGGTATAAAAATGTGAAAAATAATAAATAATAAATAAAGTTAAAAATACCTTATCTCATTATCCTCTTGGTCTTGGCAGGCATTAGACTGTGTAGACTGGTCACTTTCTGATATGTGTTTACGGGTTGTTTTCTAGGGAGAAAAATGCATTTGATAATGTAGAAAAAGTCACATTCTAAATAAGCAAAATGTTAGTTTTCTTTTGACCAATGTGATTCCGATGAGCTGTCTTGTTGTGTATATATGTCTTGCAGTGGGTTACAATAAACAAAAGATATAAACTAAATGTGGACTTCCCCAAAGATGGTGCATGTTGTTTTGGGTTTCTCACAAAGAGGAAATCAAGGCTTCAGAAACAGATTACCCGGCTATATAAATATGGCATTGATATTCCCATCAATATTTTTTTTATTTTCATGGAGTCCAAGCTTAGTGCTCTTTTCAACCACAGTGAAAATGTGATATTTCTCACCTTCCAGCACAGAGCTCCCATGAAGCCAATAAAAAGAGACACCAGTGATGTCAGTGTTAAGCTGATTCCTTGCACGCTTGGGCTGCTGAGGAAGCTCACTGCTTCTTCTGTAATTAAACACAATTTGTATGAATGAAGACACTTCTTTCTTTTTTAATCTTCATGGTAGCAATGTTAATAAGAGGTAGTTTCTTCTTGGGTATCACTTTCACAGACCATACGTTGCAAGTTATACCTTTAAAGTGGCTTGTTTGTAATTAAGACGTGTTTGGCTGCCTGGTATTCACAGCTTTATTTGCACTAATTCTGGAAAGGCAAACATTCTGGCAACTGTATAATCACATGTTTACCATCTGCAGAGCAACACGTATCAAGTTATTTTCTTCTTTCCTTTTTCCCCTGCATTTTCAGTTCAAGGTTCCTCCACCCCTTTCACATCCCAAACATTTCAGCAAAGCAGACCAGGTTACACAGCACAGAGAGCCTAACCTACTCTCAAGTTATTCAACGGTGTAAATCCCATAGCCCCACCCCCTAAAGTGTGTCTTTTATCCCTAAGTAGTATAACCTTGCTTGCAAATTTGAGTGCTGCTGGCCATTGGGACAAAGTGCCTATATTTCCTAATTCCTGGATTGTATTTATAATCAGCAACCTGGCATAGCACATATGTATGTTTTATTACACACAACAAAACATGAAATTGAGCAAATTGTTATAATTACATGAAATGTGAAATGAATACTAATTCCTATAATTGACATGCCATCTTTGCTCATTACAATATACCCTTTCCCACTTTTCCAATTTCCTAAGCAGCCATGTTTTTGGTAGGAGATCTGCCTTGTAGTCCCCATGGTCTACTTTTGGTGAGCTCTTGAAGGCCATGCCTCTTAGTCTAATCCTGAGACCCACATCTACCATGCCTGATGGGTTAAACCGCTGAACCATGAGCTGTCGATCGAAAGGTCGGCAGTTTGAATCCGCAACGGGGTGAGCTCTCGTTGCTTGGCCAGCTCCTGCCAACCTAGCAGTTCCAAAGCATGTTAATGCGAGTAGATAAATAGGAACCGCTTGCGGGAAGGTAAACAGCGCTCCGTGTTCCAGCTGCATGCTAAGCGCTGCAGCACGGAGAATCATGCCGGCCACATGACCACGGAGGCGTCTTTGGACAACGCTGGCTCTTCGGCTTTGAAATGGGGATGAGCACCACACCCTAGAGTCGGACATGACTGGACTTAATTGTCAGGGGTCACCTTTACCTTTTTTTTTAACCTATCATAATGTATGGCAATACAAAATATGGGGATGCTGCCAATGGCTTGTGGACCATCCTCCACTGAAACGTTCTAGAGATCAAACTTCTAAGAATTCAGCAGAGCACAAGACTGGCTGTTCCTGCTGCCTCCTGGTGTGGGAGAGGTTTCTGCCCCCACAAGAACTTGGGGGAAAGAGCAGGCCTAAATGCTTTAATGGGCACACGTGTACACATAACAGCACATGGAGGCCAACCTGCGCACGCATATCTGAAATATGGGCTCACAGCTGGACAACATTCCTGCAATGGTACCACTTGTGAAAACTGGCTGATGCAAGGTTTCTATGGGTGGTTACCATGATCTATAGCAACCCAGAAAAGTAATCAATCCAAAAATCTAAGTAAAACCACTGGGGAACAAGGTTAGCAAAGTGACTCTATGTCCTGGACTACCAGATATTAGTCAGTTCACTTCCTTGCTGCAAACCTTCTATTCAACGGTAACCACTTCTTCTGCATAGGAGATTTATTTTCCACTTTACTTCTGCCACAATAATCCTGCCTGCTCCAGTTCAAACCACATTTCAAGGCTCACTGCAAACAGGGCTTGACAATGGTAACACATAGTTTATTAAAAAGCTGCCTGAGATTCTAAATCTTGTTTTTTAATCCGATTTCTAGAGAACGTTGTTTGAACTCTGTTTAGACCCTGCAGGTGTGCCAACTCTAAAAGGAAATTTTAGTCAAGCAGAACAGATACTTCATGCTTGCATAATTGGAAGGTGGTTATTTTACACTATGCAAGCTAACAAGAGTCGATAAAAGGTGAAACTAACACACACACAAACACCCCTCTCTTAGTGGAATTCACGGCTAGGCCAGTGCAGATGAAGGGCCTAATGCACAAGCCCGAATGGAGCAGGTCGAAGCTCATTGACTGTAGTGTCCCGTTTCCAACACTGGAAACGGTAGTGGCCATCACCAGTTGCTTCCAGAAAAGCCCACAGAGAGTGTGCAGGGGCAACAGCCTAACCAGCTGTCCCGATCCCTAAGCAACTGGTATCCAGTGGCACATTACCTCTCAACTCAGAAGTTCAATATAGCAGCAGAAGCATCACTGGGGGGGGCGGGGAGGCGGGGGGACCCCGGGTGACATGGCGGGGACAAAGCGGTGGGGGGGCAACCACCCCGCCACATGGGCAGTGAGATTGGCAGTTGTGCAAAAGTTGGGCCCGCCCACCCATCCTGTGTCGTTGCAGCGGTGGTGCCGGCGACATCACTTCCAGTGGTGACGTCACAGGGGGCAGCATTTTGAACACCACTTTATGGCAGTCATGGCTAATAGCGGTTGACAGAGCACTCCTCCAAATGATCTGGTTTAAGCGCCTTTTAAAGCTCTCTAAGGTAGTGGCCATCACCACATTTTCAGTTGTGGGTCTGTTTGGATGATACCATCCAAAGCTGGCTGCTTCAGGCATGGTTAAGGTTGTGCAAATGTGTGTCCCAGTCCCGCTTTCTGTGTACCTTTCCACACCCAAACCTCCCCCTCACATACAATCTAAATACTAGTTTAAATGTGTGTGGATGAACCCCCTCCCTCCCACTTCCCAGTGGTTCCCACCCACTGTACGAATTGTGGCAAAAGAAATGTAAAAAGATGATACGGGAGGCCAAGGAAGAATTTGAGGAGCATATGGCCAGAAACATTAAAGGAGGCATTTTCAGAAGGTGTTTGACATGGCCCCTTATCAAAGGCTCCTGAAAAAACTCCAGTCAGGGAATAAGGGGGCAGGTTCTCCTATGGATTAGGAACTGGTTGAAGACCAGGAAACAGCGAGTCGGTGTCCAAGGGCAATTTTCACAATGGCGAGAGGTGAAAAGCAGTGTGCCCCAAGGATCGGTCTTGGGATCGGTGCTTTTCAACTTGTTCATAAATGACCTGGAGTTGGGGATAAGCAGCGAGGTGGCCAAGTTTGCGGTTGATACTAAACTTTTCCGGGTGGTGAAGACCAGCAGGGATTGTGAAGAGCTCCAGAAGGATCTCTCCAAACTGGGAGAATGGGCAGCAAAATGGCAGATGCGCTTCAATGTAAGTAAGTGCAAAGTGATGCACATTGGGGCAAGAAATCAAAACTTCACATACACGCTAATGGGTTCTGAGCTGTATGTGACGGATCAGGAGAGTGATCTTGGGGTACTGGTGGACAGGTCGATGAAAGTGTCGACCCAGTGTGCAGCAGCTGTGAAGAAGGCCAATTCCATGCTCGGGATAATTAAAAAAGGGATTGAGAATAAAACGGCCAATATTATTATGCCGTTCTACAAATTGATGGTAAGGCCGCATCTGGAGTATTGCGTCCAGTTCTGGTCTCCGCATCTCAATAAGGATATAGTGGAACTGGAAAAAGTGCAGAAGAGAGCGACCAAAATGATTAGTGGCCTGGGGCATCTCCCTTATGAGGAAAGGCTACAGCATTTGGGGCTCTTCAGTCTAGAAAAAAGGCGCCTGAGGGGGGACAAGATTGAGACGTATAAAATTATGCATGGGATGGAGAGAGTGGATAGAGAGAAGTTCTTTTTCCTCTCACACAACACTAGAACTAGGGGACATCCACTCAAATTGAGTGGAGGGAGTATTAAAACAGACAAAAGAAAATATTTCTTTACCCAGCGTGTAATTGGTTTGTGGAACTCCTTGCCACAGGATGTGGTGATGGCACCTGGCCTGGATGCCTTTAAAAGGGGATTGGACAGATTTATGGAGGAAAAGTCCATCACAGCTTACCAGCCATGATGGGGATAAGCAACCTGCTGGTTGTAGGAGTAGGTTTTCTTTGTGCCAGGTGCAAGGGAGTGGTGATAGGATACAGGTATCTTTTGTCTTGTGTGCTCCCTGAGGCATCTGGTGGGGCCACTGTGAGATACAGGAAACTGGACTAGATGGGACTTTGGCCTGATCCAGCAGGGCTCTTCTTATGTTCTTATGCATTAGTACTCTCTTTTCTAGCCTGAATCTACTGCTCATCAATTTCACTGACAGCCAATCTTATCCCCCCCCCCCCCGCTGGAGCAGCCATGCTGAAAAGGTGTGCACTTTATCTAGCGAGGGGATGGAGTGATATGCTACAGAAGGGAAAGGAGATCTAAAATTCCTTAACCCCCCCAACCCTCTGTAAGCCTCCTGTCCTGCAATAGGTCTCCTTGTACCTCCATCAGCAATTTCACTGGCGCACGTCTGAGGAGAGAAAGCGGGGGAGGGTTTGCTGCTGCTGGAGGGGATAGGATCCGACGTGGATCCCTGGATCTACCTCCTCCCACAGCCTCCTTGCTGACATTCCTCCCTCTCTCTGCCCCCATTCCGCCCTCCCCAGCCCGCACTCCGCCATCTTAGCTGCCTCAGCGGGTCCTTCTGGCAGCGTGCTACACAGTGTGATGTTGGAGTGTGCTTTATGACTGCTTTTCAGTAGCAGCCGCCAGCGGAACATGTAGCAGTTGGGACAAGCCTAAAATGAATAAAATATGAATAAAAAAATAAAATGAATAAAATAAATTATCAATGATTTTTCTTCAAAAAGTGGTTCAATCCAAAGAGAGTTAAGTATGCTTAAATTCCATTGAAATGAATGGGTTGAAAGCACTGGTCTGTGCTCTTCAGTTCTTCTATTGACCTCAAAGGAACTAAGAGCCAAACTACACATGATGCACAGTTGTGAATAGTTCTGTCCCAGGCATGTTTTTGTTTTAGAAAACGCAACCACAGAGCTTGAAAACCCAAGTGGAAGACAGAAACTGGGAGGGGCTTCTTTATGCATTTTCCACTAAATATTTGCCCCATTTGCTTTTTACCTTGCAAGAGAAAAACTGTGGAGAACTGTACTTTTCCCCTGAGACAGCAAAAAGCAGAAGTACAGGTGGGCCCCCATATCCACGGATCCGCTATCCACGGTTTCAGTTATCCACGGATCACGGGGACGCCCCCAGGCTTTTACTTTTTTCCCCAGTAAGCTTCATTTCTTCCTTAAACAAACAGGAGAAGCAGCCTCTGGCTGCTTATTGCAGGCAAGTAGAACGAGACTAAGTCCTAGAGAGGCTCTGCAAGGTTAAAAGAAACCTTGCAGAGCCTCTCTAGGACTTAGTCTCGTTCTACTTGCCTGCAATGGAGGCTGCTTCTCTGTTTGTTTTAAGGAAGAAACAAAGCTTGCTGAAAGAAAAATAAGAGCTGGGGGGAGCAAGCATGCCTGCCTGCAGTGGAGGCAGGGTGAGGGCCCCTCAGGAAACCATGGAAGGGGTGTTCGCGGTTTCAAGTATCCACGGAAGGGCCTGGAACATATCCCCAGTGGATATGGGGGGAGTACTGTATTTAGTGGGGGGGGGAAATGCATGAAGGGAAGAAGCCCCCTTTCCCCTTCACTCCTAGCCTTCCACTTTAATTTCCACATGGCTGCATTCTGAACAAATGGATCTCTGAGTATATGAAATACTTTGGAAATATGAAAACTAGGGGTTTCTTCTATCCTATCCATGTCAAGCTTTAGAAATGTAATGAATTTCTACCTGGAGCCAGGCAAGTTGGGATAAGTAAAAACAAACAAACAAACAAAACACCACCACACAAAGCCGCACATTAATTCTGGTGCCATTCTAGGGACTTGCTCCAAATTAATTAAAACAAGATATTTATCTGTACTGCTTTAATCATTCTCTCACTTGCTCGTTAATTTGGTCATGTAATTAAAAATGCTGGGCAAAAGAACAAATATACAAGACTTGTTCAGTTGTGCTGGAAAGTGCAAAAGCACAGGTACTTGGGTCTCTTGTCTGACTTGATTACAAGGTGGGTTTTTTTTTCCCATTAATTGGGAACATCAAAGTTCAGTCTGAAAACATGTAGCCATAGAGTTCATAATAAGGGTGGTTTTTGAAGAGGCGTACGCCAAGCTACAGCCAAAAAGTCAGAGGGCAGTAATGAACAGTGAGTTGAATTCTCCATGAAACACAGTCAATAATACAATAGGTAATCAGAAAATATACAACGAAATCAGATATATGGGTTCTGGAGCCATGGAAATGATAAAAATTGCAGCTATATTTACAAACACATCCAAAAACTGAGTTAAGAACAAGTTCTTAACTCAGTTTTGGGATGTGTTTTTAAATATATCGGCAGTTTTTATTTTTATTATCTGATTTCGTTGTATATTATATCGGGCCATGAAAGCTTTCAATCTAATCAGAAAATACTACAAATAAATACATTAGATTTTTAAAAGAAGGAAAGGCTAATCAAGTGGCAACATGTTTCAAAAAGAAGAGCGGCAACATACACTCTTTACATTCTGCTTTCTTATCAGATCCAAGGTAGCTCACAACAATATATAAAAGCATACAACCACATATACACGCGTGCATGCACACACAAAGCAGTGTATATAAAAAAATTAAAAAATCTTAAATTGAGCCTGGAAGTGAACTGGCAGCTGAAGCAACAAAGGTGTAACATGATCATAATAGTCCGTACCCATCAGGCTCTTGTGGTTGCATTTTGCAGGGTTCTGAAAAATGGGATATGAAAGAAGTCCTTCTCACTTTTCTCTCTCCAGAAATAGGCTTACCAGCTCTCCAACCGGGACAGAGTGCTAGACCTTTAGGAGAAGGAATGTGGGCAGGTGTAGCTTGTTAAACCCTTAGAGCACAATCCTAGGCATGTCTATTCAGAAGCAAGCCCCATTGTGTTCAGTGGGATTGTGCTGTAAGGTTTATCAAGCCTAGGATTGTGCTCTAAGGTTTAACAAGCTACACCTGCCCACATTCCTTCTCCTAAAGGTCTAGCACTCTGTCCCGGTTGGAGAGCTGGTAAGCCTATCCAGAAGCCCTCTCCATGCAGTTTGTAGAGGAGATGTTTTTAGCCTTATTGCATTCCCTGACCTGGATCCCCACGTCCCCCCCAAAAGGCCCAAATAAATTGAAGACCCAAAAATACAGCGGATATCGATATTGGATAAAAATCCAATGAAGCAAGGAGAAGAACTTTCAGTAGAGGGATCAATGCACTACAGATAACGATGAGGGTTTTTAAACAATCTACACCTATGCTTGGCTTTCATATAATTTCCACAATTCAGTCCTGATTGGTATTTTATGAGGGAGAAGTGATGACAGTTCAACAGGTTCATCATTGTTCCTAGTGCTTTGAACTATGTGTGTTTTTTTTAAACTATTTTAAGGCAGAGAAGGGCTGCAGGCTATGACACTTCAAAGTAGAAATATTCTATGTAGTTTTACAGCCCGATCCTGCTGAACTATAGGCCGACAAAGTGAGTGCCAGCCTAGGGTGTTGTAAACGTGCCGTAAGGCATGTTTTCGGCACTCTGGTAGTAAACGACACCGGCGCAGAGGCCAGCATCATTTACTCCGCTATTGTCCCGAATCCGCACCAGTTGACACAGGTGAGTGCTGCACCGGTTGGTGCAGAGGCGGGGGGAGGGTGGGCAGGGGTGGTGAGGAAGGGGGCCATTGGCTGGCCCGGGATGGGAGGGGGTGGGGATAGGAACCGAGTTGCACCAATATTTTATGCCATAATGTGTGCTATGCCGGTGCGCCACTTAGTCATGATTGCGCCATTTCTCTCTCATGACATTTCTACCCTACTTCTCTTACTTTGGTAGCAGCAACATTCACTCACCCTGGATACTTAACCACTCTGGTGGGATGCACATTAACTATTCCACGTACTTCAGATGGCATGGAATTGCTCACATCATTAACCTAATCTCAGTTTGTTTTTGGTACTCTGAAAGCACATACCAGACCAGTTGCTGCATGTTCCTCTGATAGCTAGCTTCCATGGACAGCTGTGTACCTGCTTTGTGTTTATTGAAAGACTAACATTCCCACACTGCCATTGGGAAAAGGATTTATTTTGATCTTAATGTCAAGTTCACAACACTCAAACTTGTTCAGAATCCCAAGCAAACAGCAGGAAAATTACATAAAGTTACTTCAGAATAATTTAACATGTTAGGAAATTTACACAATAGGTAACTGGTCAGGTTTTATGCTGATCATGTTATTTTAATATGCATATATTTGATTTATTTATTTTACTGCAACATTTTTAATCTTGTATTGTACCCTATCTTTTACTGGCAAAAATAACCCTAGAAAGAGATATGTAAATAAACTAAAACAGTGGTCTTACTTTGTAGGTGGTACTTTCATATCGCCACTAACGGCCAAATTCTAACCCCTCCCTGTAGTGGAAATCGCGGAAGATCGGCGAGGAGTTAGTGGTGTTAGCAGTGGTCCCCTGTTTTGACAGGTCCGGGAAGGAAGGGGTTAATGGATTAAGTGTAGCATGCCGGCCATCCAAGGGGTGGATGGCCCAGGGAAGCCCACGATGAGAGGAGACAAAGGCTTTGGCTCTACCGATAGTGAGATGTGTAGAGGCCAGAAGGTCTGGGTCATATACCCCCAGCAGCCAACCAGGGCTGGGGAAATTATTAGCAGGGGCCCTGGGGCTACTTACTGGGTGTCGGTGACAGGAACGGATAGTCCTGTTTGCCTAGATGCAGGGAAATTAAGAAGGAGAAATTAAGGGAAGAATTGTAGGGAACCGCGCGTTCTGGGGAGCGGCAGACCGGGGGAAAAAAATTACACGCCAGCGGGTGGTGGCAACCCGCAGAAGCAAATGTCTGCATGCCAGTTGCCTTGGGTGAACCTTGTCTTGTACCTGCAACAGAGTTGGTGGGCAAGAAAGACGTAGCCCAGGAAACAACGGGAAAATGGAAAAGATCCAGGACCAGAGTAATGGGTCCAACTCCTAGGGGTGGTCCCCTAGGAGTGGTATGGCTTGGACATGGGAAATCTTGAATGTGGATAATAGGGGTAAAAAGGTAAAGGTATCCCCTGACAATTAAGTCCAGTCGTGTCCAACTCTAGGGTGTGGTGTTCATCTCCATTTCAAAGCCGAAGAGCCAGCGTTGTCCGAAGACGCCTCCGTGGTCATGTGGCCGGCATGACTCTCCTTGCTGCAGCGCGTAGCATGCAGCTGGAACTAGGGGTAGACTCCCCTAAAGGAAAAAACTGAAAAAAGGGAAATGTGGAAACTAAAAGAATGTTTGATGGAATGTTTGATCATATATATATATATATGGAAACTAAAGGATGTATGATGTGTATATGTATGTATATATCACTTAACAGATTCTTTTCTTCTGACAGTTACAGGAGTTAAGATGGGGATAACAACAAAATGGAGATGACGATGGACCCTGCACCCCGGAAGACGTCAACAAAACAGGGAAAACCACTGTAACACCAAGGGGTGGAATGTAGTGGAAATCGCGGAAGATTGGCGAGGAGTTAGTGGTGTTAGCAGTGGTCCCCTGTTTTGACAGGTCCAGGGAGGAAGGGGTTAAAGGATTGCCTGTTTGACAGGACTGGTACACAAAGGGTTACCACCCAGGACTGCGTGGGTGGAAGCACACCTGCAAGCAATTGGGCGTGGCCCACAGGTGTTGCTGTTAATTGGGATGAAGCTGGGACTTTGAATGCAGTGGGTGTGGCTCTCAGCTGCACTCAATCAGCATTGATTGGAACTCTCACAGCTATGGGCAATAATGAGGGCAGTGATTGGAAGCCCACAGCTGTAGCCAGTAAAGAGTTGATAGGGACTAACAGTATAAAAGCAGCAGCAGTAGGAGCAGGAAGGATCCTCGCCAGCTCGCCACGGGGACATGCTGCCAGATTGCCAAGCAACGACGACGACGACTCTGCTCCAGATGGGGATACTCTGCCGGACTGACTGCTCACCTGGATGGATTGGACTGTTTGCTACAAGACTCTTTGCTGCACAGGAGAAAGGCAACAAGGAGATTCTACTGCCTTGAAGTAACGAGCTGGACTTTTCTACAGAGATGGACTCTCGTTAGCTAAGTAGAATCATATCTGCCCCAGGAAGAGCTAATGGACATTGTTTATTGCTGGGAAAGTAATAAATCTTGTAAATAGTTGCCTTGGAGTTCAGTGTTTTCTTTTGGCACACAGTTGCAATTTAAAGGGGAAAGGAGCTAACTTTGCCTAAAGTGGACATTGGTTAATTAAAGGGAATACTAGTTTGCTCCCCCAGGGGTAAAGTCTGGGGTGCAACAGTTGGGACACAACACTCCCCCACTGGCGTAACCAGTGTTGGGCTGGTGGAGGCTGCTTTATAGCTTTCGCACAGCAGCCTCCACCAATGCATGCTGCATACCTGCCGGCAGGGAGACCACAGTGACTTCCCGCATGCTGGGGGGCCTATGGACACCCACCAGAAAAGGTAAGCCCATGCAGGGGGATGGAGGGAGGCAGGGGATTGAAAAGTCACTTCATGGTTACTTTGATTTCCATGTAAAAGGAAAGTCCAGTTGTTGGGAACCAAGGGTCTAACTAGACAATATGTTAAAGCATGTTGGAATCTCATAGAATCTTAAAAAGCAGCAACTGGAAGCCCTGAACAAGATTGATACCATATTGTGTGTGTGTGGGGGGGAGTTAATCCATCCCCCGTGCTGTTTTCCTGCTAAAAATCCGCACACACACACACACACCCATGCTGACGTCTGAAGGTTTCATTTGCCTCTGTTTTTTGCAGCAATTCACAACTTCAGGGAGAAATTTGGGGATTGTGGCTTTTTTTTTTTTTTTGTAAAGAAAATGTGGGGAATCCCAGGCACGGGATTCCAACACACTGAAATAGTTCCACCCTCAGTCTTGAATGAAGCAATGCATCAGCACTGTACTTTCTAAAGTCAATGTTTCATTCATCTTCTCAAATTGTACTACAAGGATTGCAACAAGATACTGTAGCTGAAGTGCTCTGAACAGCTGAAAGAATGATGAACATGCTATGTATTATTAACTTCAAAATTAGCTGTGATTAATAGGTAAAAAACAATAAGACAAAATCATATGGGCTCCTTTTGCTGGTGTCTTGTGTGTGTGCCCTACTGCTCAGCCCAAATACTAATGCTAATACTCAGTGTTAGTATGTAGTAATACTTGACTTATGTGTTTTTGGTCAATTACTTTCCAGTTCTAATGCCCATTTACTAACTGATACAGATGCTATATAGCCAATCTGCACAATTATGGCTATTCTTCTGAACTTTCTCCTTTGCTTTTTCCCCCATTACATTGAAGTAAAACAGATGCGGACAGCTTTTTGTACTTACTGTTGATGTTATCACCACTGCTGTCATTCCTAAGGGAGCTGGCAGCAACTGGATTTAACAAAAATTGCCTTGTGATGCTGGCCCGGAAATCTAAGACAGAAATAATACACTAGTGGTCTATATTTTGGAAAACAGCCGTTTCTTTTGCTATGGCATTTGGTCAACTCAATAAGAATGTTTAAACTAATATTGATCAGAAGTTAACAGGATGACAGAATTGTTAAAAATGAAATAATTCTGAATGTTTCTCTTACAGCAGAAATCTAATACCCCAAATTCTTGTTTTCCAATGCATTCATTGGCAGTTAAGAGCTTATTAAAGTAAACTGTCAGAACTAAGCAGCTGGCTGTCCACAAGAGACTGTGACTATATATGTAAAGATTGTATAGAATTGTCACAAGACCACTGAAGGTGTAATACGAATTCTCATGAGGAAAACAACTCTTACCATTTGGGGGAGGCTCTGTTGTTGAAAGCAGAACACAGTCACTCTGCACTGGCGTTTCTGCGAAGAGTTTGTAGATTTCAATGGCGCTATTAAAGTGCTTAAAGAAGTCTTCAGGACAGAATTTACCTTCTTCATAAAGATGGCCATTTTGTTTACTAAAATTCTAGGGAAAAATTAGAGCATCTATTTTAAAAGGAAGTGTAGGTAATTTACAATACCACAGCGATGCAGAATACTATTCTTCTCCATGCAAAGTGGGATATGGCTCATTAATTCTTCATTAGGTGGTAAAGATTTTGACCAGTAGCACAGGCCTGAAGGTTAACACTGTAAATTACAAAGGTCACTCACATTCATCTGAGATTATTTTCTCTGATGGAAAAGCTCTAATCCCTGGATTTGTAATTAGTTTCCTTCACTTTGCAAAATTAAGCAGTGGCTTTCAAAATTGTTTCCAAACAATATGGTTTCTGCAACAAAATCCATCTTCGTGCTTTACAGTAATATAGCAGATTACTTCACTCGTAAAAGATATATTGCAGAAGACACGTACATTTGTACCTTAGTGTACTGTAAACATGGGAATATTGGGCCAAATTGGACAATACTTTCCTGGTCAGTCCCACATGTGTGGTGGGAGAGAAAGTGCTCTGCCTCCCTGCCTACGTACTCGGCACACTTGCCCCACTGCCAATATCATAGAATACCCACAGAGGGGCATAATGTTTGAATAGAGTCTGTGCAATCCAACATGCAAACAAACTATTACAACTATGTGCTCCACAGCACAATCCTACCCAGCTCCTCCACTGGGGGATGTAAAGGGGATTTAAATCCCCTTTCCCTTCGAAAGCCTCCCGTTCTACCCTCCACCACTGGTTGCACCAGTGGAGGAGCTGAGTAGGACTGGGCTGCCAGTGTAGCTGTCTGACATGCCCGCTGGGTAGACAGGAAGAAAAGACATTCATTTGACCTCCACCACACAAGGAGAATGAATGGGAAACGTATTCTCTAGTCTGACCTATTATGCCAGTTCAGTTTCAATGATGTATACTGACTGCTGAATCACAACACATCCAAATTTGTAAATAACCAGTCAGGGAGTCATTTTTGGAAAGCAAATACACCTCCAGGAAACCAGGCAGCGAAGTTTTGAATAAAGTATTTTCTTCTTTTATGACACAAATGATGAACATAATAAGCATGTGTGGACTGGCAAACCACTAATGAAAAAAACGTTTTTGTAGGCTAGTAAATTTTGAAGTCTTGTTTGTAAGACTGCAATAATTTGTTTATTTTTTTAAAAAAAAATTACTGGCCAGGATCCATAAGCTTGCTTTAGGTATGCCCCAAGACTTCCATATGCTCAGTGATATCTGTATCTATCTCTATTTATTTATTTCTTTGAATAGCAGCCTCTCTCCCATACTGGTATCATACTAGAAACTGCTTTAAAACTCTCGCAAGTTTCAAAAGCAGTTTCCAGATGCCCCAAATCCCATTGAGAGCATGAAGCACAGTTCTTTGGATCTATGCTCCACCCTTTTTGTCAGATGGCAAACAGCCCATCACCCATATGAGGCCATTGATATGAGGGATCTCCAATCAGCCATGTGAAATTAAAGAAATCTGGATAGAAGAGAGGAAATCTAGTACCAGGAAAAATGATGGAGAAACTTCAATGAAAGGACAGGAATCTAGAACAAAGGCTAAGAAGAAGGTTGACATGATCATACAGAAGCAAGAGAACTTGCACAGAGCATATCCTAACTGTCTACACAACTGTCTAGCAATAAAGAGGGGAAAAATCAGTTAATTACCTTATTTTTATTAGTAGACAGACATGCCATTAGATCATTGATGATCCTTGTGAGGTTATTGATAATTGAATAATTACTTAGGACATCTGACATATCGGAAAATTCTGTAAATTTGCTGAGAAGATTACTCAGGCTCCTTGACAATTCAGGGACCATCAAATGTAACCAACAATGATTAGGCTGTCAGAGACGATAAAAAGGAAAAAAATAAATAAATTACGCTTCACACAGACACAGACACAACTGTTTCAGTAATTTAAGTATGTAAAAGTAGATTAACATGTCCTGTCCAATTGGCATTAAGTTGCACTTTGTTAAATTAAAATTCAGCTGTCATTAGGTTGCCTGCTGTTTTCTTGAATCCTTTTTGGAATTCTTGACAACCCTTCTTAACATAACTAGGTCAGCCATGACTGTCAGTAGATGTTGCCAGGTCGACTTTATCCCTGTGTCTACCAGCTTCAGAACTGTCAAAAATCACTGCTAGCATTTAACCTCTGTTGTACTTTAGGATGCTAGACTCTATAACACTCTTGCTCTTCCTTACAGAATGACTGTTAAATTACCAATCTTATTTAGTTGCCTTGGTGTAAGCAAAGCTAAGGTATTGGCAGAGCTTTAAAACAAACAGCACCAGTATCAAATGTTTAGGCACCAATTTGTTATGCCTATTACAGCCAAGTGTAATTAAAAAAAATAAGACTGAAGATCAAGTTGATATTTCTGAACATACCTGTCTGAGAGGCCAATCCTATTATTTCCTGCACTGCCGAGGCAGCGGTGCCAAAATGGCTACCGCTGCATTCTGCAGGAGGGGAGAGGCAATTGCAGAGGTTTCTTCTGGGTAAGGGAACAATTATTCCCTTACCTGGGCGAGGGGGGGGGTCTACTTGGACGTGCTAGCTGGCGCAGGTCCACGTGGACCCATGCTGTGGGATTGGGTCTTGGAAAGGGTTTTTAATTTGCCAGCTACCGCTGCCGCTGAACCCACCCCCCTTCCCGGACCCAATCCATCCCCTCACCCTCGGTGGTCGGCTGGGGATCTGCTGGCACGGATGGGAAGGCTCCGGCCTTCCCACCAACATCCCGGCAGTGCGCTACGGAGGCTGTATACTGAGGTAGGTTTGTGCTGTGCATGCGTGTGTATGTACAGTTCATTTGGTTATCTAAACCAATCTGTGTATATACAGTTCATTTGGTTATCAGTTCATCTGTGTTATCTAAACCAAATGGTTATCTAAACCAATCTCTGTATGTACAGTTCATTTGGTTATCAGTTCATCTGTGTTATCTAAACCAAATGGTTATCTAAACCAATCTGTGTATGTACAGTTCATTTGGTTATCATTTGGTTATCCATTTGGTTAGAGCTGGCGCCAGCCTCAGTAGCGAGCTCCCTCGGATAAAGCTGATGATATGTGGATTTAATGAATAGAATGGGTGATATTTTGGCTTAGTCGGATATTATATGTAGAAAATAGTGAATAGTATGCTAGTAGGATATATTGCTTCACGCTTGCTATAATCTTACGAAATATGTATTGTTTTATGTTTTAATATATTAATAAAATACAAATATATATGAAAAGAAGACTAAGATATGAAATGGAAACTTAAAAACTGCAGCTCCCATGAACACTCATTAATGAATATCATTCACGACTGATGCAACTTGAAAGCACCATTGTAGGCCCACACAATACTGGCAGGGTGGCAAATGTATCCATCCAATTGGTTGGATCACTCATGGAGGAAAGATGGCTCTCTCCTTTGTAATCAGATACAGCAAATCCCAGAAACAAAACCATTTGCATGACTTCTTGCCAGCAGGCAGATTTCATTAAGCTTCTAATTACGCAAGAAAGGAGCCTGCATTCACTTTTTGGCCCAGCAAAGTGAAATGTTCTGCTGGAAGTAATTTGCAATATATTATATTTTGCCATTTTATTGGCAGCATTTTATAGGACTCTGTGGATGGCATATTATTTGCGAAGAGTATTTTTGTTACATCCAAGTGCGGCAGTGGCGGAACTAGGGTGGAGCGCATGGAGCAGGCGCTTGGGCGGGCGGGGGGGCGTGCTCGGGGCACTCACCGTAGGGAAGCGACGCGGTGGATCGGCCTGCCCGCCCTCCCTGGAGCCCGTTTGGCTCCAAAATGAGCTCAAAAGGGGCAGGGGGGCATCGACGTGACGCGAGGGGCGCGTTGACGTGATACAGGCCCCACCCCCACACGCCGGGCGCCGGGAGGGCACCCATCATTTCTGCAAGTGCCTCCCCCCCCCAATTCATGTCTTTGACTGACTGAAGGCTAACTTAATGCTCATTCCACTTCTCCCTTACCCACTATGGGCACGCAGCACCACCTGAATAGTGATGAATAAGAGCACCCAAGCCACACAACATCAAAGTAACGCCGGGCACTGTGCAGACTCAGCAGTGTAAAATTAGCTAACACACACATGAGATTTATGAATGACTATTACTAGAAGGGCACACATTGTCAGGAATGGTCCAGCGTCCATGTGTTTTTGGTTTAAGACACAGGATACTAGCGTGAGAAAACTTCACCACAAGTATGAAAACAAGACATTGTTTCATTAGTAATAGTCGCATGTCAACATCTGCAGGACAGGGGAATTAGAAGATGGGTGACCTTAGGCACAGGAACCTCCTTGCTAGACTGTCTAGTCTCTCTAGTCCAAGAGTTTGTCTAGTCCAGCATCTGCATCGTGCTTCCCATAGAGGCCAAACCGGATGCTTCCAAGAAGCCCGTAAGGAGAGCATGAACTGATACACCTCCCCTGCTGTTGACTGGCATGCAGCCTTTGAACATGGAAGTTCCATTTGGTCATCATGCAGACAGTATCTGCAGTTTTCTATGGCAGTTAAGACAAGAAGGAAAATTAAGTACAGGTGTCCTCCGCTTAACGATGCGTTCCCCGAACCCTGTCGTTATGCGGCCCCATCATTAAGCGACGCTATCCCTACCTTTGGAATATTGGAAGCTTGAGGCCTCTATGGTCTTAACTGTTCCAGGTTGCGGGCCTCTCCGGAGGCCTGTTCCTAGCTTCTGCGGGCCTCTGAAGGCCCATTGAGGCCAGGAACAGGCTTCCGGAGAGGTCTCAAACTTCCAATATTCCAAAGGTAGGGAAAGTGACCAATGATGGGTTTCAAACAAGATCGCCCGTCATATATCTGGGCAGTTGTTAGGTGGACCGTCATTAAGAGGGGACACCTGTACAAGGATTCACCCCTGTATCTTATTTTCTTCTTCTTCTATACTCAGCCTTTTCGGCTTTCTTAACTCTTAATATATCTGGCTGTTTGTTCTGGTAGCCTACTTCCTGCCAAAAAATTGAATGTTTCCTCTCTTTCTTCTATTGGGTGGGCAGGTTATGTGGGCCAGCTCTGTTATCTGACAGTTCCTATTTTTAATAAGACCAATACAATTCTGAGGGGGGGGGGAGATTCTCATCACTTAGAAGCAGAAATGAGCTGTGCTCCCCATCTGAAGCACTCTAATAGTAAGGGGCTGGCTTGGAGCCCCCTCCCCCAATCTGTGAATAGACACTTTGCAGCACTAGGTTTCTAGACACAAACATCCTTTATTTTCCCCTGGTTGTTAATGGAATAAAAGGGTTCCTGTTTCTTCTACTAAATTTGGGAAAAGGCACCTCTCCTTGAATCCCTGAATCCCCAAATTCAAACCTGAGTCTGGAGACCCGCCGGAACAGGTAAGCCCAGCGCAGGAGGGTGGAACTGGGTGGGGGGAGGGCAGGGAGGGGGTCGAACAGGGTAAGGGGAGGAGATGGGGCAGGGGTGGGCGGATCAGGACCAGGAGGGAGGTGGGTTCAGCAGCGGTGCATGCCGAATCATGACCCCCTTTCTGGGCCTGATCCACCTGCACTGATCAACGCAGACCTTTGCTAGCAATATCACTGGCGTAGGTCCAAGTTGACCCACTGCGGCTGCTGGGGCTTGCCCCGAGGAGACCTCCACACAAACATAAATTGTTTAGGACTGATGTTTAAAATATTTGACTGCAAGACACTGCTGTTCTTTTTTATGGCTAAATATTGCCTGTATAAGGCTGAAGAAACAGTTTAAGAGTGTGCCTGTGATGTATGCGCTAGATTAGAATATAGTGAGACAATTAAATGAAAATGTACACCATAGATAACGGCAGCTTCTTCAACTATACCAACTTCAACTCTGAGGGTATGACATACTCAGCAAGCCCACAGTGGAAGGGCATTCACCCCCTTTTGTTCAGACGAGCAATCTTCACTGAAGGATTACGTTCAGGAGAAATGTGCTCTTCCTGTTTGCAGCCAAAACCAGCTGTGCACAGAACTGATTGGTTAGATCTCTGTGACATCAAGAAGTCAATTCCTCCGCCTTCTCTGGAAGAATTTTTCCACTTTTAAAAAATGGATTTTTTTAAAAAAAATAAGGCAAGGAACAATTGTTCAATTGAATGAAGAGACATACTGTGCATTAGGGGCAACATTGCGGCAGGACAATGTATTTGATCCGTGTTTTGCGGATTTGTGTTTGCGAATTCATGTTTGCGGATTTGAAATACGTTTGTCATTGGCAGTTTAGATGTGGGGAAGAAGTCGGGCTCACCCAGCTGGGGAAGTATACTCCATGGCTCCTGTGTTTTGGTATGCCTGTATATACCCTGAATAAACCTACAGTCTCTTTGTCCTAAGAGCTGGATTTTGGCACGAGACAGTATGGCTAAGAGCCTCAAAACAGAAGAAACTGGAAAACATAATCATTTATCAGTATTTTGCTTATCTAGAACACTATCTGTATCAAATGAACTTAAAATTTATTTATAATCAATAAACCACATTAATCACTTTATTTTTTTTTGTTTTCCAAACCAATTAAGAAAATTAGCATACTGACTATTAAGTCAGTCCAAGCTGACTATGTACCTGTCTTGACATTTCTTAGCAAGTGAAACAATAAAGCATTCAGCAGGACTAACAGGAAAGTCCTTATGCAAAATTTGAAAAATATTTACTCTTTAGAACACTACCACCTGGTTTCCGAAATAGCATGAAACGGATTAGAAACCACAGAATTATGCAAGAAAAAAAAGAGCAAACATACGCTGTATGTCAGAAAAATAAGATATTATTTTGATTACCTTGTACATTCATTAAGGAAATGATAATGATAATAATTATCACAGCCAGCAGTTGTTCTCTATCTCTGACAACATCTTACATGCATTTATCTTGAGGAAATGATAATTATACACATACTCTCCCTTTTTCTGCTAGAGTCACTGTACAATATGATGTAAAATATACAACCAAACATCTATATTGTTCCCTTTCCTTGCCCGCTAATGAGGATATATAGCATTTTATAATTATATAAAAAAAGATCTGGGGCACAAGCCAGCCAGAATTCAACATACTGAATTTTAATGTCTTTAAAGATTTAAACATACCTCTCCTATAAATATCAGTAGGACTTAAAGTGCCCCTTTGACTGGATTGTGTGTTTTGAAATGAGTTTCTGAAAAACGTCTAATCAGTATGAGCTTTAAAAAAATAACCTGAAGTTCACATTTTAATATATTAAAAAGCTCCCTTATCTATTTTATTGAGAATAATAAAACAATTTATTATACGTACCAGAGTGTCCATCTTCCGGACATATTTAAGGGTTATCATATAATCATTTGGAAGATTTCCAACCTACAAAGACAATAAAATACATTAAAAGGTGACTCAGTGATTGCATTTTATATAAGGTTTAGGACGCAATCCTATTCTACTTACGCCACCGTTGTAACCAGCAGCGCAGCGAGAACAGGAGGCCCCAGAACGGAATGGGGATTCAAATCCTTTAAATTCCCTTTCCGTTCTGGGGCCTCCCGTTCTTGCTGCGCCGCTGGTTACAACGGTGGTGTAAGTAGGATAGGATTGCACCCTAAGATATGTGCTTCAATACAGTGTTATTAAATGTTTTGCTAAAGTGATGTCTGAAATACCAATTGGCAGTACGCTAGCTGAAGCTTAACATACCAACTGATCATTCCATGAGCACCTTACATAGCAATGTGCACGGAATTTAGTGTATGTACAGTTGGCCCTATGTATTCATGGGGGTTTGGTTCCCGATCCCCCAACGGACACTAAAAAAGTCTTAAATGAACTCAGCTGTGGGGGAGCTATGGGGGGGCCCGGGCAGCATCACAGTACTTTATTTTAGCACTGTGCCAGCCCCGCCACCTGCTCA
Organism: Plestiodon gilberti rubricaudatus; assembly: GCA_026170595.1. NCBI lineage: Eukaryota > Metazoa > Chordata > Lepidosauria > Squamata > Scincidae > Plestiodon > Plestiodon gilberti. The sequence continues at coordinate 158,001,282 of JANXHW010000005.1, read as the reverse complement.
GCTTCCAAGTACTTGAAACGGCTATAAAGGCAGGAGGTGTGGCCTGGAGGTTTGAGCCGGTGCCCTGCCTGAAGAAGCTAAGCAGGGTCAACCTCGGTTCCCGCTTGGATGGGAGACAGAAGTTGCTGACGAACCTTGCAAAGACACTGAGAAGGCATCGTGAGAGGGTGGAATGCAGAGGAGTCAGCTAGAGAGGCGGTATATAAATACAGAAAATAAATAAATAAAAATAAAGAGTAAAAAAAAAACCCACGATTCACAGCGACTCCTGGTCGCGACACAAAACCAAAAGTCGCTGTGAATCAGGTTTTTTAAAAAAACTCTGTACAGTCATCCAGGAGCAGGCAGCGGCCCAGTGCACTGCTAAAATAAGGTACTGTGATGCCGTGCTTGGCCCTCAGTCACCCTTTTATTCCCAGGGTAGCCATCCACGTTGAGACAATTCCGCGGATGGCTATTCTGCATAAAGAAAAAAAAAGTCGACCTGTATGTTGGCATTTATTTATGCTTCTTATATTCCATCCTATGCCAGAGACTCAGAGCAGGTCACATATGAGCAAATTAAAGTTATCCACTTGCTTAATCTTTGTCGTATTAAATGCAAGCCTGAGCAGAAAAGGTGTTCCAAAATATGCTCGATTAAGACTGCTTGCAAATTTCCAGAGAAGGCGGATTCACAAATATGGAGCAGTTATAAAAATGCCTGTATGCATGCTCTTCTCTGAACCATGTGCAGCATGGATGTGAAAAAGATGCTCTGTCAGTCTTAGGAATTATGGTGTAACATAGGGAAAGAGTGATCTTTAAAAGAAGCACTTGGGGTGAAGAGGTTAAAGGCAATCTCACAGGCCATCACAGAAATCGTCCACAAAAGACAAAGAATCCACTACCACAGTGGTTCCCAAACGTTTTATCACTTTTCTAAATGACACTCAATCACAGGGGTGGCCAACCTTTCAACCTGAATGCTCCTGGCCCTTTAATGGTTGTATAGGTGAGGGCATTTCAGCAGGTGCAGCTGCTTTAGCAGCACCATCAGCACTTGCAGCTGCCAAGATTCTGTCTTCTACACAACTCTTAAGAACGCAGAGGCCCTACTGGTGGAAGGTTGGCCACCTCTGCTCTATCAGGACCCACCTAGCTATACATAGGCTTACCATATCCAAAGGGGGACAGGGTGCCTACACCTTTAACCATTGTAAAAAGAGGGAATTTGGGCAGGTGCAGCTCATAATGGAAGGGTGCAACAAGCTGCACCTGCCCAAATTCCCTCTTTTTACAATGGTTAAAGGTGTAGGCACCCTGTCCCCCTTTGGATATGGTAAGCCTAGCTATACAAGACTAAAAAAAACAAAAAACAAAAACACCTTTCACTTTATCACCCGCTCAAGCTCCTGTTTTTCTTCTTTGTACTGGGGGGGGGGGGGCTTCTGGACTGTTGAGCTCTATGTTTATTGGATTGGAACCATTTTGGTGGCCTTGTTGTTGTTGTTGTTCAGTCGTTAAGTCGTGTCCGACCCTTCGTGATCCCATGAACCATATCCCGCCAGGCCTTCCTGTCCTCCACTATCTTCCTGAGTTCGCTCATTTTCATGTTTGTTGCATCGGTGATGCTGTCTAACCATCTCATCCTTGGCCTTCCCCTTCTCCTTTTGCCTTCAATCTTTCCCAGCATCAGAGTCTTCTCCAGAGAGTCCTCTCTTCGCATTAGGTGGCCAAAATATTTGAGTTTCAGCCTTAGTACCTGTCCTTCCAGGGAACAGTCAGGCTTGATTTCATTTAGAATTGACTGATTTGATCTCCTAGCAGTCCAAGGGACTCTCAGGAGTCTTCTCCAGCACCACAGTTCAAAAGCATCTATTCTTCGGCGCTCAGCCTTCCTTATGGTCCAACTCTCGCAACCATACATTGCTACTGGGAACACCATCGCCCTGACTATACGAACTTTTGTTGGCATGGTGATATCTCTGCTTTTTATTATGCTGTCTAAGTTTGCCATAGCTTTCCTTCCAAGGAGTAAGTGTCTTTTAATTTCATGGCTGCTGTCTCCGTCTGCAGTGATCTTGGAACCCAGAAAAGTAAAATCTGTTACTGCTTCCATTTCTGCCCCTTCTATTTGCCAAGAATTGATGGGACCCGATGCCATGATCGTGGCCTTACATTCCCCTTTGCCTAGCCTTCACTAAGAGCCAAGGCTCGGTTGCCTACTCATGAGTAAATGAGCACATGTGGCTCAGTTTCACTTTCCATAGGGCTCAATACATTTTCCTTCCCAGCTTCTCGAGAAGTCTTGCCAACTTCCTTCTCGAGAGTTTGTTGGGACCTGTGTTCATCGGATCGGGACCATTCTGGATGCGTTGCGTTCCCCTCGGCCTGCCCTTCGAAGTGGACTGAGGCACATTCACCTACTCACGGGTAATCACACACATGCTGCTCTGTTTCAATTTCCACAGGGCTCAATAAAATGTCCTTGTCAGCTATCAGCTTGTCAGTTTAGCGACCCACCCAAAATCGTGACCCACAGTTTGAGAACTGCTACACTAACAGCATCCTCCAAGTCTTTTCTACACCAGCAAAACCAACAAAACAACAAGTCTTCACCACCACCAGAACTACTCAGAAGCAGTTATGCAACCTTACCGCAAACACTATCTTCAGTAGTACTGTACACTAAAAACATCCAACACCATAAATCAAGTCTTAACACTATCAAAGCTACATAATAAAACGGGGTAAGTAGACACATGCATTTCCTCTGGCATAAATGTGATCTGCAGGGGATGGGCAGAAAATTTATTGTCAATTAAATTTTCTAGTTTAACAATTTGCTTCATTTTGTTGCAACAATCTGGTGCAGATGAAACATGGCAAATCACAATCCGTAAATCAGGCGCTAGCTTCAGGAACATGTATTCCTTCCTCACTGGTGCAAATTACCCCCTCCCTTCCCCCTTGTTGGTCTTGGCCCTGGTTTACAGCGCACTTCTACCCAGTTCCTCCACTGGTGCAGCAGTGATGGAGGAAGAACGGGAGGCTTTGGGAGGGAAAGGGGAAGAAAGCCCCCTGTTCTGCACTACACGACTGCTGCACCAGTGGAGGAGCTGGGTAGAAGTGCGCTGATACTAGCGTCACCAAAAGGCACACTGTAGGTATCCTACAAGCTAAACATGTCTAGCAGTATGGGATAGTGTTCTCACAGCAGAATCCTATGCATGTCTGTTGTTGTTGTTGTTCAGTCGTTAAGTCATGTCCGACCCTTCGTGATCCCATGAACCATATCCCGCCAGGCCTTCCTGTCCTCCACTATCTTCCTGAGTTCGCTCATTTTCATGTTCGTTGCATCGGTGATGCTGTCTAACCATCTCATCCTTTGCCTTCCCCTTCTCCTTTGGCCTTCAGTCTTTCCCAGCATCAGAGTCTTCTCCAGAGAGTCCTCTCTTCGCATTAGGTGGCCAAAATATTTGAGCTTCAGCCTCAGTACCTGTCCTTCCAGGGAACAGTCAGGGTTGATTTCCTTTAGGATTGACTGATTTGATCTCCTAGCAGTCCAAGGGACTCTCAGGAGTCTTCTCCAGCACCACAGTTCGAAAGCATCTATTCTTCAGCGCTCAGCCTTCCTTATGGTCCAACTCTCGCAACCATACATTGCTACTGGGAACACCATCGCCCTGACTATGCAAACTTTTGTTGGTATGGTGATATCTCTGCTTTTTATTATGCTATCTAAATTTGCCATAGCTTTCCTTCCAAGGAGTAAGCGTCTTTTAATTTCGTGGCTGCTGTCTCCGTCTGCAGTGATCTTGGAACTACTCGGTGTCTACTCAGAAGTAAGTCCCGCTGTGTTCAATGGGGCTTACTCCCAGGTAAGTGTGTATAGGATGGCAGCCTTAATATGCTGGTAATGAGCACAGAAAATACTTTAACTTAGGTTCCTTAGATGATTAAAATATCCATTAAGATAAAGGAAAGTTCAGTGTTTTGGCAAGAGAAATTGCTTACATTTGATAAAACTTCAAACAAGTATTTCCAGACCAAAGGAACAGTTGGTACTTTTACTTTGAAATGTACACTTCCCAAAGTTCTCCAAACATAAGTGTGTTGATTAGCCATGTTGATACATTGGGGGGGGGGGAGCCCAAAAGACAAAGTAGAGCAATAGCTTTACAAACAGTTTTCAAAACATCTGGCAGGGTATGTGCTGTAAGACAACATGATGTAAACTGAGACCTATTTTACCATAAATACAATGAAGAAATTAAGAGTTATCACTAAAAACAAAAGCTTCTGGGTTTTCCGGCCATGGTAATTTTAATAAAGATGGCATTTTATCCAATGTTTCATCCACCAATGTGGCAGACATTATCAGGGAAATGCGGAGACACTTCCAAACTGCTCTGTTTTACACCTCTGTGTTTTATACCTCGGTCTCAGCATTTCCCTGATGATGTCTGCCACATTGGTGGATGAAACGTTGGATGAAATGTCAACTTTATTAAAATTACCATGGCTGGAGAACCTAGAAGCTTTTGTTTTTAGTGATAACGATGACCATGAAAGCCCCAGAATCCTTGTGAGTTGGGAGATATGTTCCTGACCAAGGGTCTGATATGCAACGTTTTTTTACATGATATATGTTTTATTATGTGACTACATGTTATTTTATTAACATGTTGAATTGACCATAAGGCACATAAATGGTTACCAGTGCAGTACTGTTTAGAAAGTTCTTCTTTGTAGGGGGGATTACTGAAGAAGGTACATGTTTGGAAGGGTCATCTGAGTTAAGGAGTTTTTAAAGGCTTCTTTGAGCAGACTTCTGGGAGACTGAAGATGGCTAGATGGTTTTTTTGTAGACTGTACCCAGTCACAGTGCAAATTATTTAGCTGCCTTCTTCTTCATTGCAAATTTTCCTGTAGCCAGCACAGTCGCTGGATAGCATGCGGTTGGTGGTGCTGCTACGTTCCATGTTGGGATCCGTTTTCTCAAACATTGCCATCGCAGCTTTCAAATGTTTCAAGGCCTCATTCAATAGCTTGGTTGTCATGTTGCCTTGGGAAGGTCCCCCTTCAATTGAGATATCACCTTCAGCCTTCCTTTGCTCCTCAAGAAAAACAAGGTCTTCAGTGATAAGTTCTTGGGAGTAGAAGCATCAACAATTAGCTGTAGCTGGGCAACTATTCCCGCAATATCAGCAGTGACTTCACTCAGGGCCCAATTCTATCCAACTTTCCAGTGCTTATGCAGCTGCAATGCAGCCCCGAGGTAAGGGAACAAACCTTGAAGAGGTTTCCATTACTGGCCCCCCACTGCAAGATGCAGTGCATGCCATGCCCCCTTGGCATGGCTCCATCAGTGCTGGAAAGTAGAAATGGGACCTCACTTGGTTTTAAAATTCCTGGCAAGCAAAGATGAACTCTGGGCACTGATGCAACTAGGAGCCTGAGCTCTGTGTGAATGTGGGTGGCAAATTATGAGTGCTGTGAATGTGGATTGATGTAAGACGATCCATTGTAACCCAAGGACCGCCTATGTAGTAATGCCTCAATAACGCTGCTTCCTTTAGCGCTGTTTTATTACAGCACTCTTCATCTTGGGCTGGCTGACAACTACTGCAGCCAATGAGAGCCAATTTCCTGCCTTATCCTCTATGACATCTTCTACCGCGCTGTTTCACGCAGCATTCGGCCATAAGTGTAGTGCAATGCTATACTTGTTTCCTTGGAAGTAAGTGTCACTGTGTTCGATAAGTAGGGTTTCAATGCCAGGTAATTGCATTTGTCCATAGAACTGCAGCCTTAATGTTGATTTCCTGCTTCAAACATTCCTATTTTCTCAGCCCTGTTTGGTTCAATTTTACAGCTTCTTCCTTTCAGTACATTTCTCATCATCCTGTACGAGCAGATAATTTTATTTGCTGTGCTCAGGGATACTACATTAGCCTCACTTCCAGCAAAAGTGAAGCTTCAGGTACAGTTTTCCACACTCACTATGCTGGGACTCGATACTTAGCAATGTCAGCAACTGTATCTTCCTTCAAGAAAGGTCACTGCAAGATTAAATTTATTCCAGATCAACGGGCACTACAAGAATTGACATGCATTATGTATACAATCTACTTTACTGGCATCAAAGCCCGACAAGCCCTTTTCACGCACAGTTAAAAAAATATATATAAGTGGCCAAGACCAGGGATTTAAAGACTGAGAGCATTTTTTAAAAACTTATCAAGGGCAAACTGTACAAAGCACATGCTTGAAATTAGATAGTTATTATTTTGATTTATACCCATTCTATCCCATGGACTCAAAGCAGCTTACAGTATTTTTTTTTCTACCTGTTGTTAATTTTGTCCCCAAGGGGCTCAGAATCTTAAAGAAAAGAAGCTTTATTTTGGTCACAAGAAATCATAGGAATTATTGCATCAGTTTATTATTGCTCCTATGCTATGTTGCTAATTTGCCCCTATCTAGTGGCGCAGTGGGTTAAACCGCTGAACCATAAGCTGTCGATCGAAAGGTCGGCAGTTCGATTCCCGCGACGGGGTGAGCGCTCGTTGCTTGGCCAGCTCCTGCCAACCTAGCAGTTCCAAAGCATGTCAATGCGAGTAGATAAATAGGTACCACTTGCGGGAAGGTAAACAGCGCTCCGTGTTCCAGCCGCATGCTACGCGCTGCGGCAAGGAGAGTCATGCTGGCCACATGACCACGGAGGCGTCTTCGGACAACGCTGGCTCTTCCGCTTTGAAATGGGGATGAGCACCACACCCTAGAGTCGGACATGACTGGACTTAATTGTCAGGGGATACCTTTACCTTAAGTATAGTCACACAGGCATACATCTGGAGTGACCAACTCTAGTGTAGCACAATCTTGACATCATGTTGCAAGAGCTAATTACGGTAGTGGGAAAAGCCAACATCCAAAAGACAAATTCAGACAAATTCTAAAACAGGGCGCACAACTCAAATCTCCAAGGGCAAATTTAACATTCTTAGTAATTCAGAGGTCTGGTTTGTGGTGCTCTCTCTCTCTCTCTCTCTCTCTCTCTCTCTCTCTCTCTCTCTGCAACAATACAAGTCTCCCTCAACATTTCACTGTCCGCCCCTCCTTTTTCTCATAGCTCATCTCACAATTATTTCTGAAGCACAATTTCTCAGTTCCTGTCATTTCTTTGCTGTTCTGCTCCCCTTTTTCTCCTTCTAGTCCTCATTCTCCCAACAATTAACACATTGAGGGAGTTTCAAGCACAGGCAGGTCTGTATACAGTATGGCTAGCTGGCTGCAATAGACTAAAAAAAACTGGCACAAACACCTCTGTGCACCTTTGAACCCAGAGAGAGGAGAAGCAAACCAGACATAAGCCCCATTTCGATTTTATAATTCTGGTTACAGTACATTGTACCTGGAGTACAATGTTCTGGTTAGCTATACCCCTCTGCTCTAATGAGTCCATGGCCATGTTTCCAGCTCGTAGTTATCTGCAGAGTGACTTTCATCCCATATTCTGGAAGCCTGAGCAGTCACTATATAGAAGGCCAGGCAGGTTGGCACAGTTTTGTTCCCTCTCTATCCAGGTACAGTACACTGTACCCAGAATTCTATTGCTTGAATAGGGCTCCCATGATACAGACATTCTCCTATGCCCACCCTCAATTTTGATAGGCTAGGGCAGGTCTTGGATGTTCCCGTAACCTTAAATGTGTCCATGTATGTACGTGGCTGATCTTCTACATCCCAAACGATCAATAAAACATCGGATTCCACAGCGATGGGAAGGTCATAAATGAAGGAATTTGGAATTCCTCCAGGGGTCCAAATAGCCAGGAAGGGGGCTGCAATCAGCCAAAGACATTACAGATTGTGCAAGTCTGCTTTTTGTTTTTTCTTTAATAGCTTTTTATGTTTAACAATGAACTTTGTGTTCACTGCAAACTTCTTTCTGGTGCAGCCCAAGTCCTTTTGTCAGCAAGGAGGATTTGTATAAAACTGCAGGAAGATGAAGTAAGATTACCATTAATGAATTATCATTCTCATAAACGTTTGTGTATTCAGTAGTCGCTTTGTTCTAGACAAGTAAGAGGGTTTAATATCCCAAGGCGACTAAAGTGTTTCTTAATATTACATGGAACATCCCAGTACTGTACATCTTTGCATGATTTCTGTGGGCAAAACTTCAAGGGCAAATATATGATCAATGTAAAGGCAATGACCATAGTCCAGCCATCTGCTTGGAAAGACATGGCTAGGGCCCCCCTGTTACCAGATCAAGTACAAGGAGACAGGAGCTAGACAGAAAGGCGAGCTTGGTACCCATGCACATCCTGGTCCTGTAGAGGCTACTCTGGGGTGCCCCAATGGATGCAGCCAGATGCTTCCTCTTCCCACATAGTCCCATAAGTACAGGAGCTCTGGTAAGGCAATACTGAGTTAATCCGAAATCATCATCATTTTTATTATAGTCACAGACCGGCATAAAATTAACCAGTACAGAGCCAAAATAAACAGTTCATCTGAATTAAAACTAGGACATTTCCAGAACGTTCAATCTTTGCTCTTTAACTAGCACTGTGGGTATGTCACAAAAATCAGTATTTTAGTACTCATTCTAGCACATTGTCTTTTGTTGACCTAGATGCCTTTAAAAGGAGTTTGGACAGATTCATGGAGGAAAAGACCATCACAGGGTACAAGCCATAAGCAACCTCCTGGTTTTAGAAGTAGGTTCTCTCTGTGCCAGGTGCAGGGGAGTGGCAGCAGGAAACAGGTTATCATCTGGTGGGGCCACAGTGTGATACAGGAAGCTGGACTAGATGGGCCTTTAGCCTGATCCAGCAGGTCTCTTCTTAAGTTTCAGAGTTAAAAACATACATGTTCATAAGAACATAAGAAGAGCCCTGCTGGATCAGGCCAAAGGCCCATCTAGTCCAGCTTCCTGTATCTCACAGTGGCCCCACCAGATGCCTCCGAGAGCACACAGACAACAAGAATTTAGTTGTTTATTAAAAGTTTAAAATACGTAAAAATATTTAAAATCTGGACCTGTCGTGAGAACCTGAGATCGTATGTCTTTTATTTGTTTGTTGTTTGTTTTAACAGCTCTAGGTGCAGATATCCATGCACAAAAGGGGCGCATTTACAACATGCTACACATGTGATGCAGATACCCCTAAAGTACTATGTGGATAACTAATCTGGAAAGACAAACTGACAGTCCGCATTGCATCACCAGTCCTTCCTGACATGTACAGAAACTGGCCTGCAGATCTGCTCTGCCACTGTGCACAGGATTCTTTTGTTTATTGCAACAATAGGTCTTGATATGGGTTTCTGTACTAGACGGAAAGCAGAGCAGATCTTATTTGTTTGTACGAAACAGGATCTCATGTGGAGGAATGCATGATGAATACCTGTTGTGCATGACATGGAACAGAGCATGCCTACTCTTTGTGTCTCCACACACACACACACACACACACACACACACACACACACACACACACACACACACACACACACACACACACACACACACACACACAAGTGGATAAGAAGATTAGAGCAATTCCCTAAATACCCTGTTCTGTTGGCAACACATTCTTTCTAGCATCTGAGCCCAAAGACAGATGCAAGGGAAAGGGGTGTAAGAATTGGTGAAGGGAAAAGAAAGAGGCCAAAGGGTATGAATAAGTCACTGAACACTACTTAGGGCGCAATCCTGTGTAACTTTCCACAGTCGGGCCGCACTGGTGCGGCCCAGGAAAAACCTTGGGAGAAAGGGACGTTTGTCCCCTTCCCCGAGTGTAGGCAAGCCTGAGGCGGATGGGCCTCCTCGGATGTACGCCAGCTCTGAAGCTGGCGTGCATCCGAGGCGGGGGTATAAAGCTGAACCAGGCCGGGAAAAGGCTGGGGATATCGGTGGAGCGTGCTGCCGAAATCCCTGCCCTCTCCCTGCCCGGTTTGGCCAATGGCCCCCCTCCCTTGCCGCCCAGTCTACCCTCCCCCCACACCCTGTTGGTGCAGGGCATACCTTCACTGGCGGGCGCAGGGACGGTCAGCCAGGGGAGTAAGGACTGCTGGCAGCCCTTATTCAAGAGTCATTGCAAATGTACTTTACGGCATGTTTGTGATGGCCTGGAGCGGCGGAGTACGTGCTCTGCCACTCTAGGACTGAGAGAGGATCGGGATGGCATCATAAAGCATGGCAAGCTAATTTGTTACAGAAACACAGAAAAATATACAATAAGAGTTTATTAGAGTACATCCTCAGCAGCACACTTCGGTTTGACAAAAATTACTTGTGCATTTTGCTAAGAGGGCTGAAGGATGTATTTATTTGTGCCCTATAGCTTAGGCTACATTGTTGGGTCTATAATACCTTCCATTCAACAAAGAACAAACATACACAAGAAAGGAAAGTTTGCACTTAGATCAAAGCACATATACAGCTTTTGTGTAGTAGCAAAACGTGCTGTTTGAATAAACAGCTGAACAATGCATAGCGCTTTATTTGGCACAGCTGTTGGGTCTTCCCTTTCATTTCCTTTTACCACCACCCTACATTTGCAGCTGCATCAGCCTCCAGTTCTTTCTTTCCTGCTTATAGAGTTCTCCTCCTCTCTTGCCTCTGAATGTGCATCAGGCAAAGTTATTATGAAGTGTGTGGGGGATTTCAAGCAGATAACGTGTGGGTGGGAGGGTGCACAACCTTTTCCTGCCAATCATTTTTTGCTCGTAAACTCCTCCCATTTTCCTTCAAGCAGGGCTTACTGTCTCAGAGTCCCACCAAGAGAAAATTGGTTGAAGGGAGGGGGTTACAAGCAAAAAGTAGCAGTGGCACCTCCATGCCTTATATGTATTTGGCAGCAAGCGATATGCTAACACACAGCTCTGATACTGAACATCTAGTTAGCCCTTAGGCAAACGATGGGTGTTTTTCCTGTTGGTATCACTCTGTTGCTCATACCTATTCACTCTGTTGCTCAAACCTATTCAGACAAATGCATCTATTTTTTCTCTTGTTCAGTATATAATAAAGGACTTCCAAACTCCAAATTTAATAATAATAATAATAATAACAATAATAATAATAATAATATCTGTATTTATATACCGCCTTTTTAGGTCATCAGATTTCTCCTCAGACTTTATTCAAGGTGGTTTACACAGGCAGGCTTTTCTAAAACCCCGAAGAGATTCTTAGATCTGAGGCTTTCATGGCCCGCTATAATCTTATGAGATTTAGGATATACGGGTAGGGAAGCCATGTAAATATAGAGTCCAGCATTGGACAATTTTAATTCTAGCTGGACTCTATATTTACATGGCTTCCCTACCCGTATATCCTAAAACCCGTAGAGATTTTTACAATAAATGCTCTATTTACATAGAACCTTTTTCCTTCTCCAGCTATTTCCTTTCAATGGTGTGGTATCTTTTCTGGCTGCACACGGCTTCAAGCCGAGCTTGTCCGACAGCGACTCCTCTCTCCCACAAAGGGTTGTCAGCTGAGATATCACAGCTGTTGGTAGCTTGTCAGCAGCTTCTGATTGCTTCGAACCGATCCCGTCCTAGTTGTTCTTCAGACAAGGCGGCAGCTCAACCACTAGACCACATCTCCTGCCACATTTCCAGGTGTTCTCTTGCTCTATGAGAACTTTAATTATTATTTTGCATTTGTAGTGTATTGTTCAGATAAACTAACTGGCGATGACACACACCGGATCCTATCCCCCTTTTCTGCAGCCTCCGTGCCCCCTTTCTTTCTTCAAACTTGCGACAGCTACGGAGCTGGTGCAGATCTGAGGGAGACCCACAGTGGAGCGAGAGGCTTATGCACGGGAAAGGGGAAATAATTCCCCTTTCCCTGCTGAAGCCTCCCAATCTGCCCCACCCCCGCTGGATACAGCATGCCTGCTTTTCACATGACTGCACCAGCGGGGCGGGGGGAATAGGACTGGACCCTAAACCCATAAGCTATTAACATGTATCAGGTACAAGTGTCTTTAGCTATTGGAGACAGGAATCATGCTTACTTGGGAATTTGAATTCTGTGCCTGTTGGTATATGAAAAGAGATGGGCAGCCCAATCCTGTATAATAACCCTAACCCTAACCCTGTAGAGCCCGTGCTGCATCCTATCCAGATAAAGCCCAGCACCAGCACAGTGGGAGCTTTTCTCGGGGGAAGGGGACATTTACCACCTCGATGGGTCTACTTGAATGTGCACCAGCTACTTTGCTGGTGCACGTTCGAGCTGGCTGTGTAATGGCGGCCAGGCCCGGGAAGGGGGATAGGATTCGGTGAAGGAGGCCAACCCCCCCCCCCAGAATGCCCCGTTACACCCACCCCATGCCCCTCTGTCGCCTGACAGGGACTCACTTCTCCGCTGCGGTGCTCCCCCGTTCTGTGGCACCGGAGGAGCAGCGCAAGCCTCTTACTGCACATTTGCAACACCCTGGACCAGTAGAGTGAAGACTAGAGAGGATTGTGCCGTAAACTTCCTCCACTCCTGCCAGACACCTCTGTCACATAGTATCCAGATGCTCATAGGAGCTGAGCAGGCAATCTATTGCCTCTTAAGAATCAATGCTACTTTACAGAAGAAATAGGAAGGCTATGGGCCTGTTTATCAACCAGCTTTCCCAACACAAGTATTGAACTCTGTGTCACAAAAAGCATGTATGGGCCTTCTTTTTTCCTGGGGAAGCTGATAAACGTGATCGCCCTGTTGCATGAGTTAAGGCTAAAAAAGCACATTGCTGTTAGAAATGTTATTCACTATCAATCGCTCAGTAGATCAGTGTTATTGTCTGTGGCAAATCAAGCAAGTCTCTTACCATAAATGTTTTATAGTGTGATCCACTTGAAACTGAATCACATGAAGCTTGCAGTATGCAAATACTCATAGCTGCCACAATCTGAGAAACTATTGTGCTGAGATGGAGGAGATCATTTTCAGGACTTACCAGTCTCCTCTCTCTCTCAACATGAAATAATATTGCATTGTGAATCAATATCAGATATTCTCTCCCACCCTTTTAAATGCAATATGAAGCAATGGTCTCTTTCCTATTATCATAGGCTGAACAAGCACTGAGCTCATGTACTCCTCATCGTCCTGGTTTGTTAAACCACTGTTGCACACGTCATCAAAATCTGGGAGCTATGGTTTAACTGTGACTTACAAACCAAGATATGAAACCAATATCAAATTCTGGTTTGTAAACTACTGTTAACCACAGCTTGCAGATTTGGATGACACGTGTAGCTGTGGTTTAACAGACCAGGATTGTTGCGCCACAGATTCATGCCTAAACTGAGAAGAGAGTGCATCAGCTCATGTTCCCAATCCAACAAACAATGGTTTATTGGATTATCTGAATCGGGCCACTAATTTTTTTTACTCATTTTCATAATGGAAGTACAGTACTCCCCCCCCCCATATCCGCTGGGGATATGTTCCAGGCCCCTCCGTGGATACTTGAAACTGTGGATAGGAGCGAAACCCCCTCCATGGTTTCCTGAGGGCCCCCCACCCTGCCTCCCCTGCGGGCAGGTGTGCATGCCCCCCCAGTTCTTATTTTTCGTTCAGCAAGCTTTGTTTCTTCCTTAAAACAGAGAAGCAGCCTCCATTGAAGGCAAGTAGAATGAGACTAAGTACTAGAGAGGCTCTGCAAGGTTTCTGTTAACCTTGCAGAGCCACTCTAGGACTTAGTCTCGTTCTACTTGCCTGCAATAAGCAGCCAGAGGCTGCTTTTCCTGTTTGTTTAAGGAAGAAACAAAGCTTACTGGGGAAAAAAGTAAAAGCCTGGGGGGGGGGGTCCCCGCGATCCGTGGATAACTGAAATCATGGATAGTGGATATGGGGGCCCACCTGTAATCGTTTTCTCACTGAAGAAACAGACGACGGCGAGTGGCATTTGGGAACATGTACTTTCTATACTCCAGACAGGCCTTCTAAAATTGCTCCACTCTCAACAGCACTATACGTACATTGTTCATGACTGTACTACATGCCTGTACCACATGCAGTCTTATTTGCTCTCTACCGTAGGAGAGAAATAACATACCAGACTTGAGGTGCATTATAAGTAGCCTCAGAGCAAGACAGTATAAAAATCATGTAAACAAATTTCCGGTGTGTGTGTTTTTCAATAAATACACACTAAAAAGTCCAACACTAAGGATTCAAGGAGACTGTGCCTTGGTAGCTACCATGCATTTTAGGGGAAATCTAAAAGTAACACTGGGGGGGGGGGGTTTCACCGATAGACTGGCATAAAAAACAAACACAACTGACATAAAAACAGTGTTAAAGCAACTTTGAATTAAACAGGAAACACTAGATGGTATCACTCAGGGATACCTATATGCTGGAAAATGTAATGATTTTTGTAACCTCTCTCCAGTATGCAAAGTCAAGGCGAACTTCAATACATTTCTCCAGAGTGTCTCCTCTTTTTCCATCTCACACTGCTCAGTATTGAGTTAAAAGAAATGCCACTTGCCAGTTTTGCAATGTCATTCACATCATCTGTCACAGGAGTCCCGCAGGAACTTTGGGCTTTGACAAGAGGATTAAGTAGGAGCAGTTGAAGATAAAAGCAAGTGATAATCCAAGTCTGTAAAAGAGAGGGAATATTTGCTTGGTAATCTTTACAAAGACCAATTACATACAGTCACATGCAATACAAATACAGGTTTAGAGTGAAAGAATAAACGTTTCAAAATGCTAACTTGGCTATTAAAAATAGCCAATCACTGCTTTGTTAGGTTAAGAAGATGCAGATCAAATTGCTTATGATATGTAATGGGTCAAGAAGAGGACATATTTTACTTGATAAATACGTTCAGAAAGAAATGCATGCTTCCAAGGTAAAGTATAACCTGTTCCCTGGCTGCAATTTTCTCAGTTTTTTCTCCATTATGGAAGCTTAGCACTCGTTCCAACATTACCATCCCCTCAGAGAGTCACCCAAAACGTTTTGACCCCGGGAGCATTCTATGCAGAATTCATACCATCTAAGTTCTTCTTACCATATGCATCTACCCAAACATGTGATGTCCCACTCCAGGAAAGCACTTCCTTGGGGCTAATGATACCGGCATGTGGATGTGGGTGGACACACACGGTAGGAAGCTTCCTGATCCTACCACTTCCGTATGAAGTGCTTCCTGAGGGATGGGTTTTTTGGCAGCATGCGCTCAGATAGTAATGTTTGAAGACCTGTAACTGTAATAAAATTGATATTAGACTATCTCCTAGTGGTTGCCTGTAGCATTCGCTCTGTTTCGATGTGCTCATCAGCTCAGAGGCGTTTCTATGGTAGGGGCGGTACCGTAAGTTGCGCCCCATCCTAGTCTCCGTTTACAAACCGGAACGAGGAGGCCCCGCCCTCTCACCGTCGGAGCCATTCAGCGTGGAGAAAGCGACGAGCAGGAGACTCTGCGCGGAGGGCCTCTTCATTCCGGTTTGTAAACGGGGACTAGGACGGGGCGCAACTTACGGTACCGCCCCTACCGTAGAAATGCCTCTGCATCAACTCAACAGTATAGACAAGAACACAGTGGACTGCTATGTGAGATTAGATCCATCTAATTCTGCCATCTCCAACAATGAGCCCACACAAAAAATACCCAACAATTCAAACCCAGAGGAAAAAGGGTGCTAGCTATCGGTTTGTCCATAGCACCAAGTAATCGGCGATACACTGCCCTGGAACACAGATGTCCTATTCTCAACTATTATGGTTAGTAGTCTAATACTTCACCAATTTCTTGGAGCTTTTATACCTCATGGTTCAGGTATATTTAAGAAAAACTGTAAGACCTTTATATTAGGTTGGCCATTGGTGGTGGGATTTCAGGTGGTAGGAGAGGGAAGGGTTAACAACTGCTTTTATTTGGGGTTGGAGAACAATATCTTCAGAAGTGTGAGTGACCTCTGCTCTATGCTGGGGCATGATCTTATCCTCTTCTTTGAAGATTAGCAGACTTCAACATAGCTACCCCATACTCAAGGCTTGGCTATTTTCCTCAACTCTCCTATGAATGAATGGGATATCATACCATCATCACTGAAAAAAGGACTTACAAGAAGAAAGGCATGGGCAGAAAGGGTCTTGCCCCAAATCTTAGCCACCTTGACTACTGGGTGAGTAGGGGGTGTCACATAGTTATGTTTATTATGACACACATTTATTTCTTATTAAAGTTAAATAAGACATTGGATGCCACAATATGAATGATAAATATTCATCAGGACTTCAGTCTAGTTAAGATTGTGCTGTTCAAATAAACCTCCCACATACTGTTATGCCTCACAGGTTAGATGGCAGAAACCCCAGAAAATGCAGTCATAGAATATAACATAATGAATCCCAGAAGGCACAACTCAAGAGCAAAGATGGGAAAATTGCAACAGACTTCCTACTTGTGGGAGTCCCACAGGAACAACAGTCAAGCCAGCCCTGGTTAACATTTACATACAGCATGAAGCAAATGATTTCTCACAACAAGGCATCTGGTGTGGCCACTGTGAGATACAGGAAGCTGGATTAGATAGGCCTTTGGCCTGATCCTGCAGGGCTTACGTTCTTATATGTTCTTATTGCAAAGTTTGTACAAGCTCTGATCCTGCATCAACAGCATGTTAAGTAATCACACCTAATGGGAGAGAGAGAGAGAAGAGAGAGAGAGAGAGGAATCTTGCTATGGGGAAAAGGATTATTATTTTTTAAATAGAAGGGACCATTCTATTTAAAGAATAGAAGGAACGGAGACCTGAAGGCAGACCAGAAGTCATTGATAAGCTGTCATGACCTTCAGTGTGAGAGAGGAGTCGTTGTTGCATGCCATGGTGAGAGAACAGACTGGAATGCTGAGAATGTCCGTGACAAAGCGATGACAACTGGAAGATCGCCTGTTCGGCATGATTTGTGGCTGCCTGCGGAAAGCTCGAGGCTTGTGTTTGGCAACTAAGTGAAGATGATTACACCATGGAAGGAAACCATCTAGAGTTGAAGGGTTCTATATAGAACAATATTGTAAAGATCCTTATCGGGTCTAGACAGCTTGCTTATGTCAACCGCCTTGAGTAATACCTGAAGAGCAATCTGAGGATAAGAAAGGAGGTATATAAATAAATAAAACTGCATTATAAAAGGTGTAACAGACCGCACGCGTCTCACTGTGTCGCGTCTCGGAGTCAATTCTAGATTGGCCCAAAGTGTTGCTCCACATCCCACCCCCACAACACCGAACGCAGCCTCTCATTGGCCAAAGGTCGTTCCGGTGCGTTTCAACTTGAATAAATCGAGCTTCGTCCAATGAGAGGCCGTGTTCGGTATTGTGGGGGCGGGACGCAGAGCAACGCGTTGGGCCAATCAGAAGCGACATGTTGGCTACTCCAGGACGCGACAGGATGAGACGCGTGCGGTGTAAGGGCGGCTTTATTGAGAAGAACCAACAACACACACTGTATGAGAAGTGTCCATGTGACTAATCAATTAATATGATTGTTGAAATCCAACCAGACAGCTCAAGCATATTAACTACTGAATAAAAAGGACAACTAAACTCCAATCCTAGAAGTTTATTAAAAGAACTTTGGGGCTGATACCAGAGGAAAGGGATGCATGTCCCCTTCCACCCGAGGTGTGCCCCAGCTCCGCCAGCACAGGCCACATCCTGAGAAGGATACAGCGGCCGGCCGTTTAGGCCAGCTGGTGCATCCTACGCAATTTTGGGCTGTAAGCTACTTATTTTCTTTTCCTCATAAAACTTCTAAATTATCTTTGAAAAGCATTTTTTAATTACTAGTGTGCTGCCAGAAAATACCTAACACAGTGTTAGATTTAAGGCTCAATCAAAATTCTTGCACAAACATGCAGAGTGCATGCCAAATGGTGTAAGAATTATTTATAATGTCATACGTGTTGTGCCAAGATGCAGGAACTGAGAAAGAGGAGAACTAGTAATAAAAGTCTTTTCTAGTTTTCTGTCTGTACTTACAGAATTTGAGAACTGTAAAGCAGCAAGGCCACTACAAATCTCTGGGAAAATGATACCTTGGAAGGAGACAAAAAGAACCTCAAATATTGGCACTCAAAGACCTGCTTCTCATGCTACGGGTACCATGTGAAAGCCATTTGAAATTGGGACTGTGTGGAATATATTCTTCTTTTCTAATAAGCCTCCACTTCTAATTCTTTTACTTAACAAGGAATGAGGCAGGAGAGAAGAAAAATTAGCTGCTAGAGGTGTGTAGATGCTCAAGTCACACCATATGATAGAAACCAGAGCCTTCCTCATTAAACGCAACACTTCATATTAACGATGCAATCCTGTGGAAGTTTCGGGCAGCGGACTGAGTGCTCCGCCAGCTGAAGCCATTGCAAACTTGCCATAAAGCATGTTTGCAACGACTCGTGAGTAAGGGCCGCCGGCGCTAGGCCAATAGCCCTTACTCCGGCGTCGGAACTCCCATGCAGCCGCTGTAGGAAGTTAAGGGATCCCCCGGTGGCCGCATGGGCAGTCCAGGCAGCGAGGGAGGGGGGTCATTGGCCGTGCCAGCCTGGGAGGGGGCGGGAATGGTGTCCGGCATATCCCCGTCTCCCACCGGGCTTACGCAGACGTTACAAGGCCTCATCTTACTTCCAAGGAGACCCATTGGGCCTTCCCAGCTCTATACCAGGAGAAGGGGACCAATGTCCCCTTTCCCCAAGTAGACCTCCAGGCCGCTCCAGAGCATCCCGGAGCGAGCATGGGATCCGGCGGGCAGCCCTGGGCCGTCCGCCGGATAGTTAGTTAGGATTGGGCTGTAACACATTTTGTGCACTAACATATATATTGCAGCTGTCTTGCTTGGTTATGTCAACTGATTACAAAAGATCTCATGAACATCTGCCTTTAATTTCTGAATGGGAAGTTTTCATTGTTATTTTAATTGCATCCTCATCTTTCAATTAAACCTTGTTGAAGCTTTATTAAAGCCATATTATTTTATGGTAAAATAAAACTGGGACTGGAACTTCATTTCCCATGATATCAACATGTCCACTGTACAAGAAGTATCCTATATCAGAAATGAGTACACAATCCTGTATGTTGTGAAGACATTTCCATTATAGGAAAATAGCGAACTTTAGATATTAAATCTGTTGTGTAGCCTTATATTTACACCTTTGACCGTTATAATGGTGTAACAGAGTGTTCTGTAACATACCGTAGTACAGGATCAATCTACCTTAAGCACTTCTGTGATACAGTTCTTAAGACTGCTATAAATTCAAATAATCAAACTGCACAATTATTCTATTCTGTGCCTCTAAACATAACATTTTGTTTATGGTTTATTATTTAGGGTTAGAATCCCAGAAGCAGGAAAACCTCTAATCTCGTTTTAATACTCTATTTAACCAATGTGATACAATCTGACTTTCTCTGCAGCAAAAATAATTAGCCAAAGAAACTCTTACACTCAAGCACATGGCATGAAAATGATAGGACTGTCATTTACAACTATAATTCAATTTGAAAAGTCATTGTGAAACAAAAACCGTAAAGAAAAAGTTTATTTTTGCCCTTTCCTGAATCAGCTTTTCTCCTAAAACCGTGTGTGCGCGCGCGCGCATGTGCGCGCATCACTACATGAATTTCTGTGTAAATTTAATTATGTCCTAATTAAGAAATAAGTGCTTCTTTGCTATTTGGCAAGTTACCGGTACTTGTCAACAGAGCGACTTCACCAGTACCAAAGTAGTAAGGCTTGCTATGGTCACTAGAGAGGATAGGCAAGCAAAATGGAGCTCTTCAGACGTATCATTACCAAAAGCTCCATGATTGCCAGTCATTCACATGATATTCAAGTTCTTGCTTCATGACCTGTGACTCTCAATATTTCACATCCTGTCAGTTTAAAGTTCATGTAACCCTATCCCTTCCCCTCCCCCATCCCCGGCCTAACATATAAGTACTGTAAGTACTTTTCAGAAGAAGAAAAAGAACACAAACACAAATCCACCATACTAACAGATTAAAGTCAAGGGAGAAAACAGCAAATCCTATATCAGTCTGTGGCACAGGCACCCCAAAAAGTCTTAGATTAGAGCATAGGGTAAGCTTCATGCGCACAAAGGCTATGATGTGCATGCATGATGTTTTAGTTCTATACTGGGAGCATAGCACAGATCTGAGGAGAGCAAACAGGCCATCTTAAGCAACCTCCTTTTACAAGGCAAGACCATCCAATCGCATGTGCGATAAATCGCACTCTTGATAAATCTATAGAATCCAGACCACAGCACGTCACAACCAGAGATGAAATGTACTCATAATCAACTACAGATGACTCACGCAAACAAGGTAAAATGCATGTGGCAGAGGGAAAAGGAAAAAAAAGGTCATCAGTCCATATGATTTCCAATATGGTGACTGATCAGAGCCATAGGCTGGTTCACATGGCCAACATCTCCGGCATGCGCTCAATCCTTAGTTGCATATGTGCCTGTGATCATGCAGTGGGTCATGGGTGTTCACAAAAAACAAGCTGCAGTGATCTGCAACAATCTCTGCAACCGCTGCTGCTAACATGTTTCAAACGGTTGCAATGCATTGTTGTGAATGGATTGAGCAACCTGTTATGCTCTCTAGAAAAAAAAGGCCTGGAAATAGTCAGGAAACACCTGCAGGTAGGTGAAGCTGACCATGCCAACTGACGTTGTGTGAGATACACCAAAGACCTCTGAAGAACGAGTGCAACTCCATGTAACCCAATATGCTCTCTCTCTCTCTCTCTCTCTCTCTCTCTCTCTCTCTCTCTCTCTCTCTCTCTCTCTCTCTAGTTCAGCAATCCCTGAAGCCCATAGGAAATGGGGAGGAGGCTGGAGGTTGGATGAAACCTCTCCTGACATGACAACAGAGACATCAGAAGAAAAAGCACAACATGACTTCCGTTAAATGTATTCACCTCTGCTTTGGACCCTGTGAGATTCTTTACTCCCACAACTGTCCGGAATACAATTCTAGATTTTTGCAGTGCTAGTAGTTCAACGTATGATTTCAGCATGTGCATGTGAAATTAAGAACAATGCATTATTTTTACTCTCTTTTTTTTAAACAAGCAGTTGCTGGAATAGAATACAAAAATACTAGGGTAGTCGAAAGTAGCAAGTGTCTCAGCATAAAGTTAATCACCACTGTAATTCTGTAGCACAGTGGTTCCCAAACTTTATAGTACCAGGACCCACTTTTTAAAATGACACTCTATGACCCACCTATCTTAAATTATGAGACTTCAAAAAATTATGAGACTTCAAAAAAGATGATCTAGAAAGAAATAACGTATTTATTTATTTACAAGTAATATTTTATTTATTTATTTGCAAAAAAACCTCAATCCATTTCTCATCATAAGACAGCCTTGAGGGACTTAGTTATGTGATCCAGCTTTCAACTGCCTCCACTACCTGTCATTGACGGACTTCGAAAAAAATGCACTGGAAAAAAGACGCTCAAATATTTATCTCCCTATAATTACACAAGTTTGCAAACTGTAGGAGCTCAGCTCTTTGCAGAGCAACTAGCAGCTATCTGATTTTTGAATAGCCTCAGGGCTTGAGGCAATTACTTATCTAATCTTTCCATTACCTGGGACCCAGCAGAAACCAGGTCACTACCCACCAAGTGGATCCCGACCCACAGTTTGAGAAACACTGCTGTAGCATACACGGATATTGTTGGAATCAAGTTTTATTCTCACTTCAGTGGAGGCATGTAAAAACCACGCACAACATCCTGTCTCCAGTTCAGCTTTGCTTTTTGCAACTGCTAAATAAAGTATCCTGCTGATAAATTATGGCTATGAAGTTTAATGAAGTCAGAGCCTGATCCAAGAGCATCCGGAACAATAATACATAATTAAAATTGCTTTCCCACGACATACAAAACGCTAACAGTCATAAGAATGCCACTTCCCCCCCCCTCCAACTGTGCATATTAGAAAAATGGTCAAAAGGAGTGTATACAGTATTTTCTTACAAATACAGATGCAAATACCCAGAGCTTGTCTCATGGTCTTTTTTCCATGCCCTCTTGCTGCGCATTATCCAGACAAGGTTCATCCAGCAAATGCAGTTGTTTTTCTGCAAGTCATGCATTTCCTGGGTGGCCATTGTCTGCCTCCACCTCCGAAAGAAAGCAGCCACTGCACAGTCTTCCTTTGTATGAACAAGCCATGTTCATTTGTTCCTTACAAGCCATGATGGGGATAAGCAACCTCCTGGTTGTAGGAGTAGGTTTTCTCTGTGCCAGATGCAAGGGAGTGACAACAGGATACAGTTATCTTGTTGTCTTGTGTGCTCCCTGAGGCATCTGGTGGGCCACTGTGAGATACAGGAAGCTGGACTAGATGGACCCTTGGCCTGATCCAGCAGAGAAGGGAACTTCTGGTTCCCCCCAACCCCAGGATCGCAATATTCACTACGGAGTTGCTGGCAGAAAAACCCTTCCTGCCGCTCCGCCAGTTGTGGAACAGGGCTGTGCCATCTAACGATGGAGCCTTTGACATCAATGTGCTCCATAACAGAGTTTCCTCAAACACAGAGACACCATTTCATGGTCATTATGTTTCAGTTTGCCTTTAAGAAACATTTCTCTCATTATTCAGAAGTTCTTTAAAAGCTAAGCTCCTCAGCCAAGAAGGCTCACGCTTCTGGTTTAATCCCTTCTATCCTGAACGGAAATCAGCAAAGTACCTGTACCTCCTGCAGCAATCCCCTCACATACCTTTCTTCCCATGCTGGCTTTGGGGGCCTGTGTGCTGCCCCATTCAGTGCAAAATGCCACCCCCCCCAACCCCACAAACAAAGTCAGAAAGCGGCACCAGCTATCCTCACACAATGTCTATTTCTGCTCTTACTAAACAAAAGGGGTTGGGATATAGTACCACTACCACTGGAAGAGGCACTAAAAGAGCACTATTTTTTTTTTCAAATACAATTACAGGTGGGCCCCCATATCCGCTGGGGATATGTTCCAGGCCCCTTCGTGGATACTTGAAACCGTGGATAAGAGCGAACACCCCCTCCATGGTTTCCTGAGGGCCCCCCCACCCTGCCTCCCCTGCAGGCAGGCATGCTTGCCCCCCCCCCAGCTCTTATTTTTCTTTCAACAAGCTTTGTTTCTTCCTTAAAACAAACAGAGAAGCAGCCTCCATTGCAGGCAAGTAGAACGAGACTAAGTCCTAGAGAGGCTCTGCAAGGTTTCTGTTAACCTTGCAGAGCCTCTCTAGGACTTAGTCTTGTTCTACTTGCCTGCAATAAGCAGCCAGAGGCTGGTTCTGCTGTTTCTTTAAGGAAGAAACGAAGCTTACTGAGAAAAAAGTAAAAGCCTGGGGGGGTCGCCATGATCCGTGGATAACTGAAACCGTGGATAGCGAATCAGTGGATATGGGGGCCCACCTGTATCTGGATTTACCGGTACTTAGATACCTAGAAACAGCTTGGGCCTTTCCAAGTGTAACTGTATATCAAAATACAGGTGACTGCATAAGAAGTACTGTAACTCTCATCTCATCCCAGGCACGGAGCCAGTCAGATCAAAAGAAAAGGGCGAGAAAATTTTAGATCTCCCAAGGGAGGAGGGACTTCAGAGAAGAGCCTGTGGGAAACTTTACACCACATCACGGCATAACACTGACTTTGCATTCTGGATATCCTGATGCTAATCTGCTTAAAATAGCTAGTCAGAGCTTCCTTTTGAGTCAGAAGAATGCTGCAGAATTTTAGGACGGAAACGTGTGAAGAAAAGAGCATTCCATGTAGCTGAAGATGGAACAGTTAAAATGTTAAAAAGTTTGTTTCCATGCAGCATTTCAGGCTCAGGGGTTGAGACTAGTTGAAGCAAAGTGGGTTGATGGGAAATGCATTCAGTATCCTTCACTATAGAACTGTGTCTTCATTGTATATGCATGTGTGCCAGGCTTGTCATTACAGTGCAGAGCCAAAAGAAACAATTTAGCATGTCTGAGATAAAACTTCAAAGTGTAATCTGAGACTCATTCTGAAAACCTGGCATAATCTCATAAAGTACACAGCTCTCAACCGGCCTATTGAATTATTGAGGGCAAGGGTAGAGAGATGAAAATGGCTTTGTACAAGTAGGGATCCATGAATAATTCAGGGGGCAAAGGAATCTGGATTCATTCGCTCCTTCCTTTTCCACCCCACAACACAATTCTAAATCCCCTCCCAACACAAATCTTTTCATGGTGAAGGGGCAAACTCCCTCGCTGCTGAAAAGATTGGGGTGAGGCGGACTGGCTCAAAGGACACATGCCACAGGTTTCAGAGGAGGGGTCTCCCCCTTCCCATTCTTTGCGAGGCAAAAGGGCAATTCCTTCTTACTGACAAAAGGATCCTTGTAAGAGGCCTCAGAGGATGTGCTGCAGCCTGTACCAAGTGTGTAAAGACACTTGGCATAACTGGCACACTGGCATAACTCTTGACCCCTGTCAGTTCTAGTCCATTGCCGTTTTTGGCAAGGTCACAGGGACCACATCCCGAGTCAGGACCCTCCTCTTTCCCACAACTTAGGGCCCAATATTATCTGTGCAGTACACTGGTGGATCACGAGGTCCGCCAGCATTCTGTGCAGGCTGCTGGCGGGGCAGCCTCTCTACTGTTCTGCGGAGAGCTGCCACCGGTGCAAAGGCCCAGAGGCCACGCACCAACACCAGCGCCACGCAGACTGGCTGTTGACTGTCTGCTGGCAGTGGAGGCAGATCAGTGTGGGGATCAGGGCAGATCGGGGAAGGACGGGGTGGATCTGGACCCCCTCCTCCAGGCAGGACATGCCCTTGAAGTGGAACAGATCTACACCAACAAAAGAGTTGTCGTAGATATGAGTACGCCCATCAGGGTCCAGGCAGCAGCAGAGGAGGTAACTAAAACTTTACTTATGTCTTTCAGCCAGTCTGGTTCCCTGCTGATATAGCAGAGGCCACACTAGCTGCCCTAAATCCTGCATGCCAGCAGGGACAGGCTTGGGCCATTAGTCACCAAGCATTTCTACTTAAGAGTATCTCATATTTTTAGATAAAGCTTACACTTCCATTTAGGAAATCTGTAAACAGAGCAACAAGAAGATACAGATTTTTTTTTTAAAAAATACTAATATTAAAATTAGTAAAAATTTAAAATACTATTTTTTTAAAGTTCAAAAACTAAAAATTCATAATGATTAATTCGAAGAGGACCACATCCTTACAAAAACTGAAATCACATCAATTCAGTCATTTTTTTAACCTTGAATTGCAACCCAACACAGATATAATATGCCGCCTTCAGGTATTTCCTTAAAATAGTAAAAGAATGTTTGTTTTTATGTAACTTACATTAATGTATTACTAAACTTGGGAATCCAAAAGCTAACTTGCCTGGAAGTGTATAAACTTAGACTCATCTTCAGATCTTATCAACAAGTCTTAACTGAAATGCTATGGTGAAGCTGGAGACAAGCCCTTTGTCATAAATGCTTAGGGCTGGTAATGAATTTACTACATGCTTACACCAAGTAAAAACTATGAGATAGGTATTATGAGCCTGAATTATTATTATTATTATTTCTAGTTTGATATTGCCGAGGTTTTCTGCTTTGTTTCTTTTTAAAAAGCTAGGATGGGGACTCGCAACTCCAGGTGGACATGGACTTAACTCGCAGCTGCAGGCAGCTGCAACTTGATTGAAGACTCTATGGTTCTAAATTCCCCTCCCCCCACCCCCGACTCAACTCGAGACTCAGCCCCTTTTGGTCGAGTCATATTTTCAAGTTCCTAACTACTGTAAATAGTGCAGTACGTACTGGAACCCAGAAGAATGCAGCAATGCTGGAAAGAAGACGAGGAGGTGGGGACAGTCAAGGAGGGATTGAGGGAGTGAAGGGATATCATCTTCCATATAGGTTTTGAACATACGGCTGGAAAACACACAAGGCAGTCCAATATCTGTAGGTTTTGAGCCCTCAGAGGAGCCGAGACAGCATCCTAGTCTGCCTCCCAGGGAGAGTTTGCAGGAGCACAGAGTTTAATGCCCCAGATGGGCAAACCCTCAGGGGGAAATTTCCAGATGCATCACTGGGGGGGTAGTGTGCCCCCAGGCAGCAAGCGAGGGTGACAAAGTGGCAGAGGAGGGTGACAATCGCGCCATTTTGGCGGCACGAACAGCGTGCGGCGGTGGCGATCTGTTTGGCCACCCCCCCTGCCCTGCGTCTCAGATGGGAGTTTGAGCGGTGGCGGTGGTGACGTCACTTCCGGTGGTGACATCACGGGGCCGCATCGTGATGCCGCTAGAAATTTCTACCAGGGTTTCAGGGGACGCTTTTGCTATCCTATACAAGAACAACAGGGATTGAACCTGGGTCCCTCTACATGCAAATCATGTGCTCTATCACTGAACTACAGTGTTTCCCCAGCCATGGTACTGGGCCTATAGGCCATGGCACTGACTTGAGCCTACAATCAAGAACCTCCTTAGAAGGGTGGAATTGATACATTGACGTTTGAGAAAATGTAATAAATTACTGAAATTTTGTTGCAGTTTCCCCCAAAACGGGGGGGGGGGGGGAGGTTGTTTTTACTTTAAGGAGGAAGCAGCGTAGTGGAAACATTGTGTAAACTGCTATAAAATTGTAAGTCTTAAATTGCAAAAGGAAATGGATGAGAAGAGGATTAGTTCCTTAACATGAAAAGCCACTTATAATGTTATTTCATTAGAGACATGTCAGCCTGTCTAATAAAATAAATTATAAACATTATTTGTCTTTAGAAAAGCCACACGTTAAGTATGTTAGAAATGGCTTCCATTAGAGTTATTATTTTAAAAGCTGCATATGCCAAACATCATTTTGGTATGTACTATAGAAACTTTGTTCACATAACTGATGCACAGTATCGGGAAACCACAAAGTAGCAAAACGTTCTACATCCCCCCCACCCATCTACTTCTACTTTACGCGGTGGACACTGTATAGTAAAGCTCTTACACAGGCTACTTGAAGTTGTAACAGATTGAAAGGGATAACAGGTTTCCCCCTGTGCTAATCATGAACACTAATCTGTCGTAATCTGTGGTACCTTCTGGAGGTTGTAAGCAACCCTGAATTAATATTACACAAAATCCTGCATGTGCACATAAGGAGATAAGAATCAAGATTTATTAAGCCTATAACTCAAAACACTCTTAGCAGAGAATAAGTCCTGTTGAACTCAACATGACACACTTGAGTAAATATGCTTAGAGCACTGCAGTACACAGATCCAAAAAGGCAGCGACAGAGACTGGCCAGATTAGACACTGGTTGGCAGTCCATGCTCATCCGAGGGCCTGTGCAGCTTGTTTGAACACTGCACTCTCTAGGCTTACCAGATCTCCAACTGGGACAGAGTGCTAGACCTTTAGGAGAAGGAATCTGGGCAGGTGTAGACCTTAGAGCACAATCCTCCTAGGCATGTCTACTCAGAAGCAAGCCCCATTGTGTTCAGTGGGGCTTGCTTCTGAGTAGACATGCCTAGGATTGTGCTCTAAGGTTTAATAAGCTACACCTGCCTACATTCCTTCTCCTAAAGGTCTAGCACTCTGTCCCGGTTGGAGATCTGGTAAGCCTACTCAGTACTGATGGTAGTGGTACTGCCCGATGCACCACTGGGGTGGGGGGAGCACCATGGAGGTCTCAGTGCAGAGTTTTGCCAGGGGGCCATGCCCTGGGCAACCTAGTACTGGCAGTGCACAAAGTCATCCTGTTGCCAACACAGTGTACATATTTTGGATGACGGCTAGGAGAATCATGGCTACACTGTTTGAATTGTCTTATGGGGGAACTTGCTTGTACTTTAATAAGGAGTTGTGGCTGTCATGTCAACAGGGCTGTTGTACCATTTGTGCTGGGCTAATGTTCACCCTGCATTCATAACCACTAGATACATATTTTATGGAGAGAGCCTTGTGGCACTTTAAGGGCTAACACATTTAATGCAGCATAAGCTGTTGTGAACTTGGGGGCCACTGCATCAGATGTATCTGAAGGGCATTTGTGCTATGATAAATGTGGTAGTCTTTAAGGTACCACAAGGCTCTTCATTTTTGCTGCAACAAACTATCATGCTACCCGGCTGGAAATATTGTCCAAAACCACTTTTTAAATGCATTATTCCAAGTTTGCTTATTTATACAAGTAATTTTTTTCTGCTTATGGAGGCCTTTACTCTTCTTAAAATCACAGCACAACAGAAAATATGGAATGGGCATCTTTCTCTCTAACTTGGGATCACCCAATTTTTAGGCACTGGCAATGGTGATTAAGGCAGCAATCCTACACACACTTCTCGAGAGTAACCTACTGAACACAGTGGGAGTTACTTCTGAGTAAACATGCACTGTAAAAGTTATATTAGAATAACTTGTTTGCATCATATACAGGTGGGCCCCCATATCCGCTGGGGATATGTTCCAGGTCCCTCCGTGGATACTTGAAACCGTGGATAAGAGCAAACACCCCCTCCATGGTTTCCTGAGGGCCCCCCCACCCTGCCTCCCCTGCAGGCAGGCATGCTTGCCCCCCCCCAGCTCTTATTTTTCTTTCAGCAAGCTTTGTTTCTTCCTTAAAACAAACAGAGAAGCAGCCTCCATTGCAGGCAAGTAGAACGAGACTAAGTCCTAGAGAGGCTCTGCAAGGTTTCTGTTAACCTTGCAGAGCCTCTCTAGGACTTAGTTTTGTTCTACTTGCCTGTAATAAGCAGCCAGAGGCTGCTTCTCCTGTTTCTTTAAGGAAGAAACGAAGCTTACTGGGGAAAAAGTAAAAGACTGGGGGGGGGGGGGTCCCCACAATCCGTGGATAACTGAAACCGTGGATAGCGAATCAGTGGATATGGAGGCCCACCTGTACTGTACTTTAAATTATTTTCTGAAACCACAAACTAGAGAATGTTTTAAAAGAAATGAAAAGACCTTCTGTAACCTTGCTTTTATTATGTATGAAAAGCCATTCCTAAATAGCTTTTAAGTAGCCTGTAAGTTCTTGTTAGAATCTGCAGAATCCCTCTTTTCATTCTCAAGTTTGTGGTTTCAGAAAATAAGGTTAAGAATAGGCTTAGATTTCCTTCTAGGAAGTTCAGAGTGGTGAGTAGGCAAGAAGCTGTTATGGGGAAGTAAAAACCTCAAATGCAAAGAACTGGAAACGTAAGCCCTCTTCAGTTCGGATGCTGGCCACGCAGGTCTGGTCCAAGCCAAAGCACTGCGTGAAGAGGCATGCGACTTCCGTCTCCCACAAAAGTGTGCGCACCCCACTTTCAATACTGCCTCCCCCCCCTTCCTCACACAAACCTGGCTGTTTAGGAAAGCAGCTGGATGTGCGCAAGGAGAGGGAGGCGTGATCTATCCAAAATGGGTTTGGATAGATTCATGGAGGAAAAGACCATCACAGGTTACAAGCCATAAGCAACTTCCTGGCTTTGGAAGTAGGATTTCTCTGTGCCAGGTGCAAGGGAGTGACAACAGGAAACAGGTTATCTTGTTGGCTGTGTGCTCTCGGAGGCATCTGGTGGGGACGCTGTGAGATACAGGAAGCTGGACTAGATGGGCCTTTAGGCCTGATCCAGCAGGGCTAGGCTTACCATTGTCCCGGAATCGAGCAGAGCCTCGGCCTAGGAAAGACCCGAGCCGCTCCCAAGAGTGCACCGCGGCTGGCCAACACGGTCGCCTCGTTTACCGGAAGCTGCGGAAGCCGCGGCTCGCATTGGCCAGCCGCGGTGCACTCTTGGGAGCGGCTCGGGTCTTTTCGAGGCCGAGGCTCTGCTCGATTCCAGGACGATGGTAAGCCTACTTCTTATGTTCATATGTGACGACCCACCTCCCCCTTACCTGGAGCTCTGGATCACTGCCTCTTTCCTCTGTGCCTAAAATAAACAGGAGGGGTGGAGCATGCTTATTTTACAAAAGGTAGACACAGGGGAAGGAGGTGGTGCTGATTTGGAACGAAAGGTAAGGTAAGGTGGGTGCACTTTGAGGGTTTGCACACTTTGCTGTTTTTTTAAGCCAGGTGGGTGGGGCAGTGAGGAGGCTGCAGCTTTTCTTTCTATCCTCTAGTGGTGCAAGAGTTAAAAGCTGCTGCTGCTGCAAAACCCAATCTTCTGTCCGCTCACTCGAAGCAGAGCACCAATTGAAATGGCTCTGTCAGCAGCAGGCCAGAGGGGTGGTGGTGGTAGGTGGTAGGTATCCCTCATCAGTTCAGCTCTCTGCCCCCAACTCACCACTAAAAGCAAGCCTTTCAGTTGGCCTCATCAGTAGGCCAGCCCTGCATAGCCAATGGGTGGGGTGAGGAGGGCAAACAGGAGCATACTCACTCTGGCCACACTCCCAGGCCACTGCAAGTTCAGCTCTTGTTCTTTCCATCTGCGCCTCTTATCCAGTCATTGGTTGTGCATGGCAGGCACAACGACCAAAGAAGGTTTTAATTGCTTAGTGAACGGTAACGGCATCTAGCTATTGTTATCCAGGTACCAAGTTCAAAGTCTGGTGTCTGGTCACAAGAGAGCTTGCAAACATGGGTTTGGACATGAGGTAAGGTAATTTACAGATCTAGAAGGGCTCTGTTCACTGCTGTTAATACCTGAACAAACTAGGGGTCTCTCACACAGTGGTCAGCAGACCTTTATGCTCCAGAGAAGCTAAAGGAACACACATAATGGTTCATTATTCATTCGCCTTCAGGTGATATGTCTTAGAGCCCAATCGTATCCTCCTCCCCACCTCCGGTCGATGCAGCCACGCCAAAAAGCCACATGCTGTATCCAATGGGTGGGGTGGATCGGGAGGCTTGGGAGGGGAATGGTGAATTCTTTCCCCTTACCCCTCTGTAATCCACCTGCTTGCCAGTGGGTCTCCTCAGACCTGCACCAGCTCTTTAGCTGGCGTATGTTCGAGGAGAAGAAAGGGGAGGGATCCTATGTATACCATTGCCACCAGATCCACCCCTTCTGCCACCTCCCTGCCCCAAAGGCGTCGCTCCGGTAGGGGCAGGGCTGTAAGTTTCGCTCGTCCTAGTCCCGTTTACCGAGTGAGCAGGAGGCAGCCCCGCCCCCTCACTGTCGGAGCCATTAACCTGCGGAGAAAGCAGCAGGCAAGAGACCCTGGACGAGCGAAACTTACGGCCCCGCCCCTACCGGAGCGACGCCTCTGTCCTGCCCCATCCCCCTTCTGCCCAGTTTTGCCCTCTCCCTGCCCACCGCTGCCTTACCTGATCCGATGGGTGAAGTGGGGTCTGGCGGCAGAGTTGAGGCACTGCTGCACCTTGCAGCGGCATGTGCAAAATGGTTGCCGATGGAGCACTCCGCACTCTGTCGGCAGCCATATTACGACAGCGGAAATAACTTTTGCTGTCATAATGGGCTCCTCATGACAGCCAAATCCTCAATAGGACTGGGCTGTTAATAAGATTAGTATTTTCCCCAGTCAAGTGCAAATATATTTATATATATTCTAATATTTTGTTCTCTATACCATGCCACTATGAAGCCTTTGGTTTAGTAAAGGTTCATTCCTACATTTGCTATAGAAATTGGTTACTTACGAGAACATTTTCCATCTGTTATCAAATCACATTTTACTTAATTTTTTTAAATAAGATATGGTTAATAGGACTATAACATTATTCTAGGTTAATAGCTTTATTACTTTGTTCAATGTTCTCTAGTCTAAACTTCAAAAGCCTACTCATGAAGATTATACTTCTGATGCTTCAAGTGTACAGTTTCTCCACTGGCAAGGCATGTTTGGAATGTGTACAGAAAATGAAAGCATTCATACAAACTTTGCCCCCAATATAAAACAGGCCTCCTATGTCCCATGACAAACAGCAAAGAATGTAGCATGGTATTCATACCCTTCTGCTAGCTCCATCTACCCTTACTAGAAATGGTTCCAAGGCCATAGGCACCATGATTATGTCATCAATAGTAGAACACCATAGTTCATGTCATCACTGAATATCCAGGGACACACCCTAACATCTGAAGATGTTCAACCCATGGTAACCCATGAGATCAACCTATGGTAAAAGCATAAGAGGTTTGCATAAGTGGCCTTCACCACAATCAGAACACAATCCTTATACCCAGTGGGGCTTACTCCCGGGAAGGTCTGGATAGGATTTTGTTCCTTGGCTCCCTTCTATCATTTCCCCAGTAGAACTGGATTGTTCCTAACATTAACAAGCAGGCCTACTTAGACCTATTAAAAGGCACACCTCTGTGCAGAAGGAATGGCAGTAACCTTGGCTTTGTCCTCTACCAATAAAAAGTTCTTAACGGAACTAGTCAGGTGCTTATTAACTAAGGATAACCCTCCGTCTGAATACATGCAGCTGCCTTCTTATTCAGACTCCCTAACAATTCCACTAGGTCTTTTCACTAATTAGATGTTTTCAGATCCAGGTTTTCAAGTTACTGGCAATCCCAACACCTATACTTAGGCTTACCAGATCTCCAACCGGGACAGAGTGCTAGACCTTTAGGAGAAGGAATGTGGGCAGGTATAGCTTGTTAAACCTTAGAGTACAATCTCACTGAACACAATGGGGCTTGCTTCTGAGTAGACATGCCTAGGATTGTGCTCTAGGACTTAACAAGCTACACCTGCCCACATTCCTTCTCCTAAAGGTCTAGCACTCTGTCCCAGTTGGAGATCTGGTAAGCCTACCTATACTGGATGCACAAAAAGCTAGGTTGAACGGGATCAAAATCATGTCTATTTATCCTATATCCGTTCTTCAGTCCTGATTCTATATTGTATATCTGTCCTGATCCCTCTTAATTCTAGTGATGGATGGCAAACACGACCAATATGGTTCTAGGTCTCATAATAGGGGTCCTTATTTTACTGCAGGCAAAATCCCAAACTCTAGTCTGTGAAGCCAAATGCTATAAACTGAATGGGAACAAGATAAGCAAATTATAAATTAAGCCAATTATAGAAATGTAAGGAGAAGTCCGGAGTGCAAATACCTCTCATGATGAAATGCAAGAGCCCTCTTTCTACCAGTGGCATTCACCCCAAGTGTGCAGAATGCTTCTTTCTGAGCATATTGAACTTATGGTTCCCCACCTGATCCTCTCTTTTTTCATATTTTCCTGTGGAACATGAACTGCCTGCCAGAGCTACTAACTTCAACCCTGAAGACAGTCATGGCTACCCTTCCATATCGCAAGGTGACCCATTACTGGGCTGCTGTTCTCACAATTCAGCTGTAAACGTCACCTTTTAACAAGAGCCCTGAAAAAGCATGACGTTTCCTTGGCTCCCCTGAATAGCAGTACAAAAAGTGTGTTGCAGCATAAAAAGCGAGGGCAACCCTGCTGAGATGCGCTGAATACATGAATGTAACAGGCACTTCTTTTGCGATACAAAAATACAAAGTCTTTTTTTTTTTTTGGCAAGAGTTTTTCATTCGACAAGAAGTTCTAGTGGTAAACTTCTCCACTGCAAGAAGGAATGTGTGCTTCAGCCGTGGTCTACATCTTTTACAAAATATCCCACAAGAGGAAATATTCTTTGCCTGGGAAATAAACACGAGGCAAAAGCAAAGCACAATGAGAGAAGCTTCCAATGTGGCAGGTCTGATGGCCACATAGTGGTTAAACCGTGAAGTTTCACAATTTGACAATCACATTTCAGACTAAAATTTAAAGAAATGCATTGAAGTAGAAATTGCTTAGTGTCATTTGGATGGTATCCCAGTGGGCAACCAGGAGTTGGACTCCTTTGCAATAATAAAAAATGAAGCAATAGGCTACAAATTGAATTAAGCGTACTCATGTCTTGGAACTGTCGTGTTAACAGGACAGAGTCTGGAAATATCCAGCCACACTGATTGTTATTACTTGCCAGGCTTTGTACGAGGACTGGAACTCCCTTGTTTAAAGAACAAGACAAGGAAAAAGACATTAAAGGAACAAATAATGTATTTAGGTCATCATGGTTATTAAACGTTTGCATCATTTCAATGAATCAATGAGACTCAAAGGAAGAGCAAAAAGGAAAAGCATTTGCAGGCTCCGAAAGATATCTGGAATACCGTATTGTCCCGAGTATAAGACGCACCTGATTATAAGACGCACCCTTAAAGTTTGGTGCTATTAAATTTTTTTTAATTAAATCACTGGCATGAAATTGCAACAGCCTGATTATAAGACACACCCCTAGTTTAAAAACTTAAATTAGGAGAAAAAAGTGAGTCTTATACTCAGACCAATACGGTATTTCTTTTTCTTTCATTTTTAGCCCCACTCAAACTGAGCCGGCAGAGTGGGTAAAAACATTTCAGGTCAGACATTTATAAAATATTAAACTCTTAAAAGAGAGCATCACAAGCTATCATTGTCAAATGCTGTACCAGTTTTAACAGTCACCAAAAACCAGCCAAAATGGGAAAAAAAAGACTCTGCTGAGTTTCTGGAGAATGCTCACTAGGGATTCACAAATGTTGATTGGCCTTGGTAGGTAGCCAGCCAAAATCTGTGCTTGCCAGGAAGGAACCTGCCCCTCCTGCAATGGGGAAGGGATGGAATCTAGTCTCTGTTGATCTTTGCAGACACCGTCTTTCAGTGCCACTGAAGTGCAGTGCAAGGTCAGGGCCAATTTCCTACTCCCCCAGCTTCAACCGCAGAAGAGCTGGAGCTCACCCATGCCATGTTGCACAGAAAAAGATGCTCCAAGCACCTTGGGACTGCAATACAACATGGACAAGCCCAAGCCTGCCTTTCTGAGCTTGAGATTGCAATGAGGATCAGGGGGTTTAATTGCGTTACTAGCAGGCCACGTGGGGGGGAGGAAGATGACATATTTTGCATCATCGCCCCTCCCCCTCCGCTCCCAGAAGGCTTCATTTGAAGTCTTCTAAGACACGAGATGGGTGGGAGGGCCCAGAAAATGTGCCGGGTTTGGCGCACAAAAAAGCAGCTGTGGAGCGAAAAAAAATCCCACTCTTCCTTGCAAGAAGACCGCAATTGTCACCCGGGGGCATTGCATCCCCCTGGCCCCGTTATAGCGACGCCTCTGAGGGGGTTGTCCATGCACATGTGCACCACTGTACATTGCAGAAGGCGTCCAGGTCCAACAGAACTGCAGAAATCATTCCTTGTCCTCTCCCTAGCTGCAAGATTGAGAGGAGGACTGAAGTGAGTCACGCTGACCACAAGGGGAAATGGAAACTTGCCATGGTGAGCAAATCTGTCAACCTTCTGAGGCTCCTCCTCTGCTTTTGATTACCCTTTGGAATAAAAGGAACTATTACTATACAGTACTACATCATTATACTACAGTACTATAATATTATATTATATTATATTATATTATACTAACTATGGAGCAACTACTGAACGCACCACTGTGCTTGTTTTCTCTTATGTTGATGTCCATGATGAGATGTAAGTGATATGGCAATGTCATAGGCATGCTTGGGCTTGCACATATATTTTGAATGAACATTTACTTTTTAAATTAGCCCTTGAAGATAGTAAACAGAACTTGATAAAATGGTAGGCCACAAGGAGGCTAAAATTTATAAAAGGATGTACAGTATACTCCCACCAAGACTATCAACTGCATCCCTGTTCACAGTAAGTCTGAATATTAGAGTAAGTAACCTAATACGAAGAGAGGACTCTCTGGAGAAGACTCTGATGCTAGGAAAGATTGAAGGCAAAAGGAGAAGGGGAAGGCAAAGGATGAGATGGTTAGACAGCATCACCGATGCAACGAACATGAAAATGAGCAAACTCAGGAAAATAGTGGAGGACAGGAAGGCCTGGCGGGAGGTGGTTCATGGGATCACGAAGGGTAGGACACGACTTAACAACAACAACAAAGTCTGGAATCACCATATATCATTGCAGTCCCACTATACCTAAATCATGTGGATGGCATTTATAGTCACAAAATAGTTGTGTGAGCTATAGAACTTGTATATGACCACCATGATTTGTCTTCACAGCATGATTAAACTGGGTATTGAGGCCATCCCAGTAGTCACAATATATGTAAATTATATAGCAAAAATAGACCATAGAAATGTAATGGTGTACCCAGTGCCCCCCACCCAGCATCTGCAGTCTCGGCATTAGCGGATTTCACCTCCTGCAGACGCCAAGCTGGAGTCCTACGGAGGCCCCTTCCATGTTGTGCCGGGCCCGCAACAACTCCGTAGGCCTCCGACCGTGTCTCCGAAGCAACCAGAAGTCACTTCTGGTTTACCCAAAGTGACTTCCGGTTGCTTCGGAGATGTGTTCTGAGGCCCGCGGAGGCCTATGGAGGCAGTTGCGGGTACAG
The DNA here is from genome assembly GCA_026170595.1 of Plestiodon gilberti rubricaudatus. Lineage (NCBI taxonomy): Eukaryota > Metazoa > Chordata > Lepidosauria > Squamata > Scincidae > Plestiodon > Plestiodon gilberti. Next base: position 157,964,908 of record JANXHW010000005.1, on the reverse strand, counting down.
TGCGATGCGGAAGAGGCCTCTGGAAGCCTCCAGAGGCCCCACCTCGCAGGATCGGGTACGTTATTGTGGCCTTGGTTGTTGGATTTCAGCAATTCGCAATATCCACGGGGTATGGAACCAACCCCCCACCCCCACAGGTACTGAGGGGCCACTGTATTCAGTCTTCTTCAAAAGATTTTGTTTCTTGAGACTTAGACAATTCTTTCACAAACATATGAGATGACATTTCTGTAGAAGGAAGTCTCTCCGATGATGGAGATAAGCCAAGTAACATTTCAGAAAAATGTGTTTAAAGGTAGAAGCAGCAGGAGTAGTTATGATTCAACTGTTGCAAATACAGGAGGTTATAAGGAAAAGGAAGTGAATGTACAGTAATACCTCCCATTACATGAGGGATATGTTCAAAAATGTCGAGAGTTGTAGGCAAGGTTGGTCCAAGACCTCCTGATGCCTGAGGCGGCATGCCAAATGCTGCCCCCCCCTTATTCAATGATGAAGCCTCTGCTTCTCCCAACTCTCCAATGTTCTAGTTCAACATTCTCCACCCTTCCACATTTCCCTTTTTCTTTCTGTCCTTTCTTCCTTTTCTACTCCTGGGAGTGGAAGGAGAAGAAGCAGTGGAGGCAAGTAGGCAGACAGAGATGAGCACCCTCCACCAATCTGCTCCCTGAGACAACTGTTGCAGTTTGCCTCATGGATGGGCCGGCTGTGGGAAACAGACCTATAGGAGACATTGTTAAAGGCAAGGAACTGTCACTGACTGGCTTCATGCCTCCCAGAATACGCTGCTCTCATTGGTTAGAAAAGCTGTCAATCATGCCTAGACAAAGAGCACCGCAACAAATCAGCTCCAAAGGAAGTACCCTTATAGGAGGTATTACTGTTCCCAACCTCCTTCCACATTGAGGTGATCGTGAGAATGAGGTTCTATCAGTAGTGTAGTCAGAGAGGGGAGGTACAGTAAGTGCAACACGGCATTACACAAAGGTGCAAAGTGGCCCCTCCCACTCGCCGCCAGAGTCCAGGCCGAGCTACATTGTCCACGGCCACATCACATCCGCGTTCCGTGCGTGTCTGGTGTCCCGCCCCCAGGTCAAACAACTGGCTTTGACTGGCCGGAAGCAGCGCGGACGCAGCAAAAGTTGAGCCCATTGAGGAACAGAACACCTCAATTCATATTGATAATGGTATAGTTAATCTACCGTAATCTAATCTAACAACATTTTTTAAAATTGTTCAGAGATCTAGTCCCATATTTCAATAAAATATACCTTTAAAAAGGTTTCATAATTTTTAAGAAGGTACTAATTTTGAATGCTCAAAAAACACAACCCACAATCTACAGAAGGAATTCTTTATATTCCTCTCCTACGAAAACGTAAGTTGTATGTGTGGTTTAAAAAAAATCCAGAGAGGCAGCGTGCGATGTACTATTATACAAGCTTTCTAAATTAAGCTGGCTGTCTATTGTTCACCCTCCCACATATGACTCAAAAAAGTTTTAAAAAAAATGCTCAGTTGCAATTCCGTTCAAATGAGTTGACATTCAAATCTGTAACAGTTTCAAAAGGAGTTGCCGTGTAATTATTGCATTAGATACTGGAATAACATAATTCATTACACAAGCCCTCATGGGCAGAATGAATGTTTTATGCAAGATAAGAATGCAGTTTTACCTCAGAGACTGAGGCCTGGTATACGCAAGCAGCAGAGCGGAATGGTAGAATCCGGAGAGGGTACAGTGGGCTGGACAACGTCAAATTGCAGCTGCAGGCCACTTCTGAGTGAGCAACCATATAAAAGATGCCTTGCAAGTTAAAAAAAGAAAAGAAAAGAAAACTGGGACATCAGGGACAGAAGTTCTAATCCAGCCAAACTATGATAGACTTTTACTTTGCAGGGATTTCGATTTTCTGGTTTTGTTTTCTGGTCATCTCAGGAAGCATTAAAAAAAAGATGAACCCCCCCCCCCCCCGCAGCCTGAAGTGGTACAGTCCATTCTACCACATGAAGTTTCAATGACATCATTCCACCTCATTCTCTTGCACAGGCAGACCAGCTGAAGGCACCACCTAAGATGTGCTCGCAGCCATTCGCTGCCTGCCTGCCACTTGCCAGTATCTACAAGTGCCTAGCTGTCCAATAGACAGACAGCATGGCTACTGCTGGCTATAGCTGCATCCACCATCCTAACCATAGCCACCTCCAATCCGGCGTAAAGTGCGTTTTTGGCACCCGGGAAGTAAGGGCCGCCGGCACGGAGGCCCAGCCCAGGAGGGGGCGGGGATATCGGCAGCGAGCTCTTTTGATATCCCCAGCCCTCTCCCAGCCTGGGCCGCCCTTACCATGCTGCCCTGGATGGTAAGAGCCGACGTACATTCGAGGAGGCCCATTGGGGCCAGGCAGCCCTACACCGAGGGAAGGGGGCGAACATCCCTTTCTCCCAAGGAGTCCCCAGGCCTTGCTGGAGTCACCCGGGAAGGGCTCAGGATCCTGAAGCCAGCCCTATGGGCCGGCCATGAATCCTTATGCAGGATCGGGCTGCAAGTCAGCTAAATAGTGAAATATTCTCACACACACACACACACACACACACACACACACACACACACACACACACACACACACACACACACAGAGAGAGAGAGAGAGAGAGAGAGAGAGAGAGAGAGAGAGAGAGGGAGAGAGAGAGAGAGAGAGAGAGAATTCAAGTATCTTGTACCAGCACCAATGAAGGACGACATACATTGGATTAGCTCTGTGATACAGGTAGGAAACATAAGACTATCGGTCTAAAGCCTGATTCACACTAGCCTTTTCCCGGCTCGTTGTGGATCTGCGTTTGGTCTCGCGGAGCTTTTTTCATGCTTGCGTCGCAGCTTGCGTCGCAGCTTGCGGGGAGGCAGGAAAGATGGTTTCCCCTCATCTTTTGATGCGCTTGCGCTTGCGGGAATGCTTGCAGTGCTACAGCAGCCCACCAATCGGATGGGAGGGGGAGGAGAGTGGCGGCATGCCAATCATAGCCACCTCCAATCGGCGTGGGGGTTTCTTGCAAGGTTTAGCTCAAGGTTTCCGAGAGTAGATGGGAGACCAAGGTTTTTTCGGCTGCAGTTTGGGATGAGGGAAGGCGCGGGGCTCAGTGAATGGCTAGGGCACCTTCACTTCTGTAATGTGGACTTAAACAATTTTTATAAAGCAATTTATTTAATAATACTTGACTTACACCTTTGCTTAATTCGTTCCCCCCCCAGCCAATCGGAGCGCACTTCTGTTCACCAAATCACAGCTGCACTTTCTTCAAGAAGGCGGGACAGAAGGAGGGACAAGCAGCCCCCAGTTCCAAACGCATAGAGAAGCGCATACAAGCGCAGACGCAGGGACAGGCGCAAGGGCAGGGGTATGCGCGCCAGGAAAAGTCTAGTGTAAATCAGGCTTAAGCCTGCATTGTCAACATGACCATCCTTTATGAACCATCCTTTATGACCTGCCAAGGGGGGGAAAGCTTTTTGAAAGAAGAAGTTTGGAAGCTCACAATTCTTGCATTCAGCATGAGGAGTGGAGGCGCCTGAACTCAAAGTCAGTGCCACAAAATGGAGACTAAACAATACACTCATAAGAACCTAAGAAGAGCCCTGCTGGATCAGGCCAAAGGGCCATCTAGTCCAGCTTTCTGTATCTCACAGTGGCCCCACCAGATGCCTCAGGGAGCACACAAGACAACAAGATAGGTACAGGTATCCTGTCGCCACTCCCTTGCACCTGGCATACAGAGAAAACCTACTTCTAAAACCAGGAGGTTCCTTATGGCTTGTAACTTGTGATGGGCTTTTCCTCCAATCCCCTTTTCCTCCAATCCCCCTTTAAAAGGCATCTAGGCCAGGTGCCATCACCACATCCTGTGGCAAGGAGTTTCCCAGATTAATTACACATTCCCCAAATTAATTACACTCAGTTATCCAACATAATTCAGCAAGACACAAAACAAACAACAGAAAATGGAGGAGGGGGTGTCAAGCAAAGCTGAAGGGAAACTCTCTATAAATGGAAAAAGTCAGACTGACTCCCCAGTCATTCACCAAAATCCTTCTACAGGCTTGGCTGGGGAGGTTTCCATGAGGATTTGACAGGTAACTGCCTAAGCATGACTAGGATTCAGGTGACATTTCTCCTCAACACCACCCATCCAAACCTTCCAATAGAAAGGATCAGATATTGAGATGGCGATAAGGGACCAGAGGGGGGGGGGCAGAAAGAATGAATCAATAGTTCCTCCTATTGCCTCACGCTTTCCAGGGCATATGAGTAGGCTTACCAGATCTCCAACCGGGACAGAGTGCTAGACCTTTAGGAGAAGGAATGTGGGCAGGTGTAGCTTGTTAAACCTTAGAGCACAATCCCACTGAACACAATGGGGCTTGCTTCTGAGTAGACATGCCTAGGAGGATTGTGCTCTAAGGGTTTAACAAGCTATACCTGCCCACATTCCTTCACCTAAAGGTCTAGCACTCTGTCCCAGTTAGAGATCTGGTAAGCCTACATATGAGAGATGCAAAATAGAATCACAGTAGAGTGAAAGAGTTTCCCTCATTCACCTTCCTTCTCCTCTGCGATACTTCTTTGCAAGTCCCCACTTGTCACTAATATTAATAAACCAGCATCAGCCTTACAGATTCGCATCTAGGAAAAGCTGCGTATCTATTTCTTCATTCTGCCCCTCATTCAACAGGCCAGCAAATGTTCAGAATAGGTTTCTCGCCAACAAGGGAAAAAAAACTGTAGCAGGTCAGTTCTTCTGCCTTTCTTTTTACTGACCAGGTGGCTTAGAGTAAGTGATAGCCACTCTATTTTGCCCTCTGTGGTATGACTAAAAGTGTACCCACCATCTTTCTTGTGTAATGTAGCAGGTTTATTTTTAAACCTTTGAAGTGCAATGGATGAAAGGGAGAGCGGGTTAGAGCAGGGTGTTGTGAAACAGGTTGAAAAAATTATATATATAATTTACACATGATATAACATGTGATTATATATAACACATGATTATAGATAACACATGATTACGCACAGGATTGTTATGATAATTTTAATATGACAAGTTCATTTTTATCATGGCAGAGCCTCCAGATGAAACATCCGCTAATCGCTTGAAGGAAAAGAAAAAGTTGCCTCAGCTCTGTCATTGGCCTAGCTAGGCGATCTTGACATTTTCATATCTCGAAATACAGAAGTCTGACAGAACTTCTTCGGGCCCAGAAACATGAGCAAGTTGAACAATAATTTGGAGCACTGACTTGTGGTGGTTCAAAACTTGAGGTAAAAGCACACAAGAGACTAACAGTGCAAGCCTATGCATGTGTACTCAGAGGTAAGCCCTATTAAGTTTAATGGGCCTTATGTCCAGGTAAATGTACTGTATATAGAATTGCAGCCTAAAAGAGTAATCTGAGAAGGTTAACAGTTTTCCCTCTCCCCACTGTTAGATCTTATAGGCATGTTTGCCCATGAACTTATGTAACGACAGATCTCTGCTTGCATAGTTATGAAACTACTTTTCCTTTGGCAAAGTCAGCAGAAAAGGACTAGGAAGTAACTGTCCATTGTTTATTTAAAGCTGCAATACTACAGCATTTCCTTGAGTACATGCATATTATAGGACATGGGTGGCTAAACTGCGGCTCGCAAGCCACATGTGGCTCTTTGACATATAATGTGCGGTTCTCGGAAATATGTTGGCTGAGCTCCATTTTGCTCCACAATTAATATAAAAGGTAAAATCAGAAACTTTCAAGCTTTATAATTAGTTACCAGATATAAACTGAGAGTCCACTGGATTAAAACGTAAGTGATCATGGGAAGTAAATATGCTTCAATATTGCGGCTCTCAAACATCTGAAGTTTATGGTATGTTGCTCTTACATTAAACAAGTTTGGCCACCCCTATAATATAGGCGTTGTTCATAAATGATGGCTGCAGCGACCTAACCAAACAGCTTCCTGTTCTCTGCCTAAGGATCAAACTGGGCATTACTTTTATCATGTACTGTACAGTTGCAGCTTGTTAAATAACTTGCACCAGGGTGTCAGCAATGCAGACTATGGCAGGGTAGGAGGGCTTTAACCTTTTACTCCTAACACAGTTCCAATCCAGATCCCACCTGTAGCCTGCTATTTGATCAAGGAGAAAAGTTTCTATCAGTGCGAATGGGAGCTTTTCTAGATGATTAAAAAATGGAAGGAATTTCACGGAATTCTGTGAAAAGGAAGGAATTCTAGATTGGGACCCTGGTAGGGGATGGAAAGGAAAAGCCCCCTTTCCTCCCATAGAGTACCAATCCAGATCCCTCTCTCTGCACTTGCTATTAAATGAAAAAATAAGCATATGGTGCATTGCATGTGCTTAAAGTAAAATGTAGTTTGGCCTTCACTTATTCTATTTCCAAAACAACAACTGAAGGACTATTATAAATATTAGCTTTACAATAGTAGCATTTTTAGCTTACAGATAAAAATAGAATGTGGGGAAATTGTACAGAATATATTGTGCGGTCATTGTAGGATAATCAGGCTGCAACAGCCATTCGTTAATCAAACTGATTGAAATTACTATGTCAATTAAAAGGGCAGCCCTAATCAGTTGGGTACCCCTCCCCAAGGAAAACAACCTGAAGTAAACAAAGTACAGTATGTGAAAGACCAGGACAGTGGGAGTGCATGGTCCAATTGGGTATACATGAAGCAGGTACAAGAAGCAAGCAGAGCTACCATGTTTCTCTGAAAATAAGACCGGGTCTTATATTAATTTTGGCTCCAAAAAACGTATTCGGTCTTACTTTCAGGGGATGTCTTATTTTCAGGGAAACAGGGTAGTAAGTGGCCTTACGCCAAGCCAGGTCATCATTGGTCCACCTAGTTCAATGTCATCACCCCAGGCTGGCAGAGGCTCTCCAAGGTTTCAGACAGGAACTTCTCCTGTCCTACATGGAGATGCCAGACTGGGCTAAATCTGGGAAAACCTGCATGCAATGCAGGTGCTTTGCCTTTGAGCCATAGCCATTCCCCAACTGAGCTATCGCTGCTGGAGCCATTCCACTCACCTTGCCATTAAACCCCCCTGCAGCATGATGGCTGTTATCAGGACCAGAGACACAATCCTTAGTGGAAGGAGATCCAGATGCCTCCAGATGTGGGAGGGGAGCAGTGCAGCAGTTGAGCCAGAGATCAGGCAGCCAGATGCAAGAAGAAGGATGCAGGATACGGTTGAGTGCTCCTCCCCTCCACATCCAAAACCCCAATGGAGAGGGAGTGGGATAAGTGGGATATTAGCTCCCCACTCTTTTACTCTCAGACACAATCCTTTCTCTTGTTCTCCTGATCAAAATATACATATACACATCAAGTCTGTGACTGTAATTAGTTCACGATTAGGTATTCTTTTACTATCTGTTGGCTGGAGTTCAGATGTTGGGCATACCACAAGGAATGGCTGTTTTGTTCCTGCCCTGTTTATAAGCTTTCCTTAAGCATCTGGCTTTGGTGAGATCCAGAAAGATAGTACTTGTGGTCTTTAATAGCCTCCATATACAGAGGCAGAGACAACACACCTCTGAATAGTAGCTGCTGGGGAGAAACAAGGGGCAGGGGAGGTGATGGCAATGACTTCTTAATCCTGACTTCTGTACAAATATTCAAGACAGTGTGGAAAGTATAACACCAATGTGCTCCTTCAAAGAAAGCATGTCATTTTTCATCAGAAATATTAAATGTCATGGATTGACAACAAATGTAATCCATTAAACTCAAACTGACAATTAATCAATTAACATCCCAATCCTAACCAACTTTCCAGCTCCAATGCAGCCCCAAGGTAAGGGAACAAACATTCCCTTACTTTGAGGAGGCCTCTGTGACTGCCCCCCCCCCGCAGAATGCAACGCATGCCCCATTGGCACAGCTGTATCAGCACTGGAAAGTTGGTTAGGATTGGGCAGTTAGATTTCTATCATCTAGTGACAGCCCAGGTCATGGTCATAATTTAAGGCACATACTGCAGCTACTGTGCTGAATAGAGGCAAATCTAGGTCTGGTCATTGCCTGGATGGGAGGCTAACCCACAATGTCTTAGGGGTTGAAAGAAGGTAGGGTATGAATCTATGAGATAGTGCTGGGCTTAGGACAATGAGATCTGAACTCTAATTCCCACTTGGGGTAAAGAAATACTTTTAATAGGACCGACCAACTAAAATGTCACAGTGCAATCAGCAATCTTTTGATTTCACCAGAATTCTTATTCAGGCTGGATGTTGAGCAAGGGGGGAAAAAGGAGTAGGAGAAGGGAGGAGGGGAAGAACAGAGCAGAGGCACCGTGAAAAAGCCCAAGTCTGCACTCTGCAAGATGCATTGTAGAGGTGTTAGGAAGACTTAATTAGGTTAGATTGTGCAGCTAGGTGCAAAGAAGATCTAAGGTTGCGCCAAAGGCTACCGGGAGAAAACGGACAGTTTGCCTTTGAAAATATAAAAGCTAGCATTAATTTTGATCTGCCTCTAGCACTAATCCAAACACAGCATCCCTTGGAAGGCAGTGAGCAGAACTAAGGAAAAACATAATAGTCTTTATATTAGCGCAGCTGGAAACTAGTTTTAGGTGATGCACTACACAAACAACGCCTCACAGTGTCATTGCAGGGATAAAACTGGAAAACCCCATGTGGGTCTCCCTGCAGAAAGCTAGGATACAAAAAGAATAAATATACACAGATGACATCTGATATGCAGCAGGTGCCACCCTACCAAGAAATCCAGATTAGCAGAATTTAAAGGCAGGACCTGTTAAAAAGAAAGCACAGCAATAGATAAGGGGCTTTGTATTTTCCTGAGAGATGTTGAAAGTTCCTTATCTTTACACAATGTGTTATGACTGTCCCTGTTTCATCCTTATTTACCAATTGTGTTGCCTTTCAATTCTTCCACAAGCCTTTCGGTAAACGTTAACATCTGTTTACCAAAGGCACCCTGGGCTTCCTTCCATTAAGCTTCAAAAGCAACCCTTCACACCACGAGAAATTGCTGTTTTCACACAATATAATTCAATTTACAGTTCCTAATACATTCTAGGTGCCAGCTGAAAGGGAAGATCTAGGGATTTTGAAAGTATAAACAAGGTCAGTGGAGACATCCCTGAGGAGATACAATTTCTAGACGTATTAGTGTAAGTCTCTATGAAGAGATACAGCACAGCAGGGAAAAAATGGAGAAACGATGCGGAGAAAGCTTAGCATTTCATTACGGTTAACACAACAACGATGTTTTGTTAAATGAATTGCATAAGTGATACTAGTTATGATTTTAAGGTACGTTTACAATTAAAAATCTATGGGACTGTGTTTATGCAGTGCAATCCTATGTATGTTTACTCTGATGTCTTCAAATAACGTTGCATACAATTGCAGCCTTCCAGTGCAATCCTAAGCATGTTTACCGAGAAATAAACCCCAGCTTTGGTGGGGCTTGCTCTCTAGTATGGTACCGTGTGTTTAGGACTGCGGCCTTGTCTTCTGATAATCTGGATCTATCAACTGCTTTTCTTCTGTCTTGGATATGACTAAGGATGAAGTCAGATGTAACATTTTAACTGTGGGAGAAGTGGTCTGAATACACATTTGCTGCCCTGAAAAGAAATGCCTTCAACACAGCAAATTAAACCACCAAAATATAGCCCTGCCCTAACGTATGTCAAAGGGTCAATTCTGCCAGCAACCTGATGAGTCCCAATTAGCACTTTGCCTGTTTCTACTGGACAGGCTGGTGCTGCAATTGCGCTTTATTTATTTACTTTTAAATCACCATAAATCAGGACTGGAAAACATGGGAAGACAACACAGAAAACACTGAAACACAACAGACAGACGGGCAGCCCAATCCTGTGTAAGGATCCGGCAGGCGGCCCAGGGCCACCCACCGGATCCTGCAACCAGGCTGCCCGTCGACTGGCGGGTTGGAGGTCTACTCGGGGAAGGGGATGATCGTCCCCTTCCCCGGCTGTAAACCAGGGCTGGCACAATAGGCTTATTTAGATTTCTGCCAGCTAATTAGTTGGTGGAAGTAGGAGGAGGCCGTGTATGGCCAACGCCATCCCCCTCCCCCTCCTCGGTCGGCTAGGCCAATGGCCCCCCTCCCTCATCCTCTGGACCACCCATGAGGCTGCCGGCAGGAGAGCTTACCTTCCTCCAGCGGCCATGTCCCTGTCCAGCGATGGAGTGAGGGAGGCCGGCCTTGCACCGGCCTTCCTTACTCCAGAGGCATCACGAACGTGCTTTACGGCACATTCGCGACGTCTTGGTATGGCGCAGCAGAAAGAAAGAAAGAAAGAAAGAAAGAAAGAAAGAAAGAAAGAAAGAAAGAAAGAAAGAAAGAAAGAAAGAAAGAAAGAACTTCTTTGAACCATATGGAAGGGATTCAGCTCAGGTTGAGTTGAATTCTCTGTAGTGGATTTTGCATTAGCACCAATGACAAGCAATTGACACTGCTGGAGATGGGAAGAGCAGGTGATGATCTGTGTTCCTCCATATAATGATCCATCTGTGATCATTCCCTTGACTCCTTTGTTCAGTGTCCCAGCAAACAAGATGGCACTTGTACCCCTCTAGTTCTGTTAAGGCCTCCATTTTCCCATGAAGAACAATTGCATGAGACATTTGTCAGGAATGTGGGCCATCCAGCCCCATCACTACATATCTCAATTTTGTCTTCAGAGACTAACAGCGAAAGCAGGGAGTTTCTTCCCAAATGTTCCAGGCCAGCAATTGCAAGGAGAAACTTTCCCTGTGTTCAGCATTTGTGTCTGCAGACAAATGCTGAATACACAGGGGGCGGATGGAGGCAGGGCTACTGCATGCATAGCTGGAACAGGTGGAGCTACAGCACATGCTCCTGACAAGCCTCTCGTGTCTTCGTTCTCCATAGGAGAGTAGACAAGTGGATAGGGCTTCATTTTTCCCCACTCTACTTCATTTTCAGCGCAATCCACCGTAACTTTCAAATGGCAGATCGCACACTCCCCGCCATTCAAAAGTGTCGCAAACGTGCCATAAAGCACATTTGCGACTATGTTAGAGTAAGGGCTGCCAGTGTAGAGGCCAGCAGCCCTCACTCCAGCACCAGATCGACTCAGCCACCGCCGGAGGAAGGTAAGTCTCCCACCGGCAGGAACAGGTGCGGGCTGGGTGGCAAGGAGGGCAACGGTTGGCCGAGCCAGCCCGGGACGGGGATGGCAGCCACCGCATCCCAATCCCAGGCCGGCGCAGCCATTATATGGCCTCCTCGAACTTACACCAGCTCAAAAGCTGGCGGAAATCCAAGGAGGTCCATTGGGCCCTCCCCGCGCTACATTGGGGGAAGGGGACTTCCCCTACCGCCGGAGCCTTTTCCTACGCGACCTGGGCCATGTCGGGGGCAAGCCGCGGAGCGTCTCTGGCGAAGCAGAGCCTTTCGGCTCCTCATTGGCAAGTTGTTCCCGCTTCTCCCCCCTCCGTGGCCGGGTGACAGGGACAAACGAAGGAGGTCTCCTCCTTCTGCCGAGGAGACCTCCAGGCTGCTCATGATCGGCCCAGAATAGGGATAGGATCCAGAGGGCAGCTCTAGGGCTGCCCGCGGATCTTTACAGTGGATTGCGCTGCCCATCAAGCAGTTAAGACTTTTTGGGAGACAAACCAATTGCCCAAATAAAACTGCATTGTGAGCATGGAAAGAAAAGTAGTTTTTTTACAAGGATACATGAGCAGGCAATGGTAAAATATTCTCTACATATTAAAAACCAAAACCACAGAAACTGGTACTATCAGGACAGCAATAGTGTATATTGCTTTAGCAGTTGAAGAAAAGAAGTTAATTGAGTCAAAGTACTGATAAATTATGCTTTACAATACTGTTCCACAATTGTGGTTCAGCTCTATTCATCATATACGTTAGCTGCTAATATAAATACACCATAATTTAATCTACACCATAATTTATGTTTAAATAAACCCAGACTGCTTCTCTCAAACCAAGTTCTCAGGCACAGACCCTTGGTGGATCTATTCCAAGAATGAGTCGTTTGGAAAGAGCAACCTGTGAAGGCTTGTGGTTTTAAAATAAAATATTCAGTGAAGATTCCACTTTTAACCTCTCACTCCCCCAAGAGTTCTTCAATGTGTTTTCCAGTTTAATGTTTAAAAAAACTGATCAAAACACTCATATCCACATTTAACTAGCATCAGCAATTAACAGAGGTTTTGGTGCAAAATTTATTCTGATTTGCCACATACACCCCATTGAGTGTGCTATAAAAATGACGTGCTAAGGGAGATAGGAAGAAGAAAAGCACAAGAACGAAGCTCCTCTTCAGCGCTTCCCATGCCTATCAGAGATGTTTACCAATCTGGCATTTGGCAAATTCCAGAACACCCCTTTGCAGGATCCTCTGTCCCATGTTGGAAACTCCCATACACTGGCGTCACTACGGGGGGGGGGCGGAGCTGTAAGTTCTGCTGAAATCGGAGCCTCCCTATACGGAGGAACGAAGCGGCCCCGCCCCCTCACCTTCGGAGCCTTTCAGGGCAGCGAAAGCAACGCGCAGGGAGTCTCCTGCGCATTGCTTTCGCTTCCCTGAAAGGCTCCGAAGGAGAGGGGGCAGGGCCACTTCGTTCCTCCGTGTAAGGGAGGCTCCGATTTCAGCAGAACTTACAGCTCTGCCCCCCCCCTGTAGTGACGCCAGTGCTACTTGCTCAGATGAAGGAAGATGGCGTGATTTTACATTTTTGGTATGAATGGGAGCCATTTTCAAAATTCAGATGCAATTTTGCCCATGTATCCTATGTTGCACAACCTCCAAACTGACCTAGGACGAAATATGAGTTTGCCCAACTGGCAGTTTTTTGCTCAGTCAGAAGAAGGCACAATACAACCTCCTGCTGAGCTATAGGACGTTCACGTCTAACACACCTTCTCAATAATTGAAGTGTTGCACAAAATGGTATTTTTTTAACTCTCATGACAATACAGTAATGTCAAGACTTGTATGCCTGAACTAGATAACTGACAGCACAGTCCTAAGCATGTCTACTCAGAAGTATGTCCCACTGTATTCAATGGGGCCTACTCCCAGAAAAGTGTGTATAGGATTGCAGCCTGAGTCTTTTTGAAGTTACAAAGCAAATGGCCCTTGTGAATTCAGGACTGTAGCTTCCAAACAGACAAGCAGTACCCAGCAGTACCCAGTACTGACAGCACAGTACCAATCCTATCCAACTTGCCAGTGCTGATGCATCCATGCCAATGGGGTCCATGCCATCCGGTGCAGTCACAGAGGCCTCCTCAAGGTAAGGGAACATTTATTCCCTTACCTCAAGGCTGCATTGTGGCTGTATCCATGCTGGAATGTTGGATAGGATTTGGCCCCCAAGAGAGGTGCTGAGGCACAAGTACTTGCCAAATTAATATCCTCCACTTTGGAACTCCTTTTTCCAAGACTCCCTGTGGGAGGCCTGGTTGTGATCATTCTCCACTGAGGAAAACGTCCTCTGCACGTGTTACAGGCACAGTCTTGTTATGCATGTCCTAGCACTAACCATGGGTACTGAAAAGGACTAAGTTCAAATTCTGCCCCTCAAACAAATCCAGAGATACAAAAGACACCTGGGAAAGTTCTTGAGACAAACCTCCAGACAGCAATTCCTTCCTTCCTAAGCCTGCAAATGTGAGATGTCTCACTCAGAGTTTGAAGCTGACATCAAAATCCATACCAACTTCCAGCTCAGCTCCTTTCCAACTAGGTCTAGTAATTCATGATGCCATCTCACAGGCTTCCCTTTTTGACATCCAAAGCAACCTCACTACTCAGTCTGTTGCCTCTCCTCTTTCATTGTATTATGCCACTTCCTCCTCCTAACAGTCTATTCTACAGGAATTGGTAGCTTGACAGCTACCATTTGCTGGCAAATGAGTCTTAGCGGCACTCATGGCAAATGATCTACTCCGGAAGCCAATGGGACTGGGGCTCTAGCAAACCTGGAGCCAAGCATACAAGTCATGCAGTGGTTTGCGAACATTTTCTTTTTCCTTAAATATTCCAGAATGCTATTGCTGCCTTCCCTTAGGATTTGCCTTGCCTAGTTTCAGTGGCCTATTTATTTCCCCAAAACACTTTCCAACAGAAAGAATGCCGCACTACGAGGGCTGTTCTGACAGAGAAGCCCTGAAGGTCATGTAACTGCTGGCAATGAATGTACCCATTCAACAAAGGCAAGCTGTATGCTTGTGCCTCTAGCTCTTTTCCACTACTAAGGTCTCCTAAAGTTTGCATGTCTAGCCAGGAGGTCACATTTCTGGCAGTCTTTGACCAGTCACCACCACATTCATTATAGTTCAGTGTCTGACATACAGCTTCTGTGCAGTATCTTTTGAAAGTATTTTGCCTAATAGGTCCTATAGAATTAGAAATTAATCTAAGCAAGAATGTAAAAAAAAAAGTCTGCAACACTGTGTATTAAAGCTGTTTATCACATTTCTACTCACATGTACAATCGTTACTGGGAAATGACTGTTTTGAATAGCAGGGTGAAAATTGTATAGATTCACGTCTTGATCACTTCTTGATGTTCGTTTACTAAAGCTTATGATCCCACAAATGCTCTAACAAGACTAATCTTTCAATGGGACTACATCACTGTAATTACAGTACTGTGAAGAATCTATATGATGAAATGCTAAATGATTTGTTTAAAAAGGTGTGGTGACAATTTGACTTAAAAAAACTGTAGTGGAATTTTGTAAGTATGGTACAGTACATGTACAGTTATTTTTTTTCATTCTAGCATGACTGAAAACCATGTCTTCAAATTCAGAACTATACATTTCTTAGCATTAGCTTACTCCAGTCCATTCCTTGAAGTCACAAATTATACTGTACAATGACAAAGCTATTTAATTTTGAAACTTCTCTTCATTTCATTTCATCTATCTATCTATCTATCTATCTATCGAGAGAGAGAGAGAGAGAGAGAGGATTATTTTAATGGTTGATTGTTTTGTATCCAAATCATTGACCTGTACAAGTCATTCAGAAACACTGATTTACAGTTGATCTTCAATATCGAAGTCCTACTGTCCGTAGAGTCGGACATGACTGAACTTAATTGTTATGGATCACCTTTACCTTACTGAGGTTAATAAGACAAGTTTCCTAGGAAGCATGCTTAGTGTTGCAGCTTTAGGTTGCAATGCTAAGTATACTTACCAGGAAGCAAGTCCTGGACTGACTTCTATGTTAATATACCTAGGATGAAGTTGAAAACCTTAATTCAAACATTTAATATTTAAATTATTTCCTAATGTAAATATCCTGTAGCAGAAATAATTCCCTTATCACTTTTCTTTCTTTCTTTCTTTCCAGACTAGTGAGTATAGTGCACTGTTACATGAACAATAGAACATATTACCAAGTATGATGAAAGCATCACTACGTAAAACAATGGCTGATGTATGAGATGTAGTGGCCCAGAGCAAGATAAGGAGAGAATTCACTTCACTTGCTGCTCTTCCTTCCTACTCTCCAGTTACCCAGTGATCAAATACTCTTAGTATTTGTGGCTGACTGATGCTTCACCACTGAATCCGAAACAGAGCGAGAAGCCACAGTATGGCACTTGTGAGCCCTACGGTGCAGAATGCCAAGGCTGCCTGCCTGCCTGCCTGCCTTCCCTTCCTTCCTTGTCAGTTTAATGGCTTGGGATCTACCATGCCAGCTTTACTAATCTGGAATGCAACCTTAACTTTAAAAGGAAACTTTTCTTTTCCAAAAGGCTCAAATCCAGATCTTGGAGTGAAATGCAATGAGTTGCAGCTGACATGCTTTTCACCCCTTGTGCTGCTTCGAGTTTTTACTTTTAAACACACCTTTGGCTTTTCCAGTCGTTGCACAAAGAGACTTTGGAAAGCCTGCTGCCATGTCCCCACTCTGCTCGAGAATGCGTTGCTTGTACAGTACAAGACACATTCAGCCAGCATTCACCTTGCCTTTTGCCTCCTGAGCCACATTTGGCCTGCATGCTTCTGATGCAAACTGCCCCATGAAAGACCAAATCAGCCAACTTTGTGTGAACTAATCTTCCCCATAGAGTGTTCCTCCGAACATTTCTAGAGATCAACGGGCAGGGCATTAGCCAACATGCACATTAAAATGCCAGTGTTGAAATAACATATCTCCCATCATCTGCCTTCGGGAAGGACTTCCTGTTTGTTTCACTGCCATTCCTGAGATGCAAACTGACAGCTTTTTTATATACTGTATGTAGATTACAGTATATTTACAAGTAACTTTTCCTGATTTTCTCCCGCTTAGGTTTCCTTCCTTCCACTGCAGCTCTTTTCCTTGTACAGTATATACATGAGACGCCTAAAATGGTAAATGGGGCAAGAGAGAGCAGCAACGGTAGGTAGCAAAGGAAATGTGCAGGAAAGACAAACCTTGGAGATAAAAGGGTGGAGAGAGGAAGGCATTGGCCCTGTGAAAACGATAAGAGAAACAAGTCACCCAAGATTTTTTTTTGCAAGGGAGACTGGACACAAGTGCCATTCACTATCTTCCTCCTTCAGCTTAGGCTCCAGAGTTTCTTGTGATTAGCCCCCCCCCCAAAAAAAAAACCTACCCCCAAACAGAAATATTATTTTCCAATTTCTTTCTCTGCAAATGCTTGCTGCACTTCTTCAAAATACTCAGTGCAGTAGCTGTGATTTTGGGCAAATAATGGAACCAGATCTAATAAATTCACAGAGTAATGCATTATTGAGAGCCAGGGATGGTGTAGTAACTCTGGACTAGGATTTAGATCTGGAAGATCCAGGTTCAAATCCCCGCTCAGCCACGAAGCTTCCTGGGTGACCTTGGGCCAGTCACCATCTCTCAGCCTCACCTACCTCACAGGGTTGTTGTGTGAGGACAAAAGGAGGGAGAGGAACTATGTAGTAGTGTTCACCACCCTGAGCTCCTTGGAGAAAGGGCAGTATAAAAAACCGTGAAAAAATAAAATAAGACTGGGTTAGGAAGGGCAAGAAGACGAATGCAGTGGTGATGGTCATAGCATAGCAGACAAATGTAGATGAAATGATGCCCCGGAGAGACCTTTTGAATGAAGCCACAGGCGGTAGCAAGCCTGCATTCGTCGTCGTTCCATTATCTCACCGGGCGGCAGGTTGAGCGCGATTGCAGCCCTATTAAAGCGCATTGTTCGCACCACATGTAATACATCACCTATTAATAGTGTCGTATCATCAGACCATAGCCAGGAACTTTCCCACAAATAGTACAAAAGACCGCGCAGATAAGAAGCCGCCACCACCACCACCACCATGCACCTGGGATGGAAGCCTCGCCAGCAGCGGCGGCGGCATTCGCAGCAATGCACCTTTGCAACAACGCGGCCGGGCACAGGGGGGCAAGTTCACGGCCAGCGGGAGCCCCTCGGCCGTTGCCAATGATCTCTCCAGGTGAGGAGGTGCGGTGGCGACCAAGGCGGCGAGTGACATTCCGCTGCTGCCAGCAGCCCAACGCCCGCGGAAGAAGTTTAGCGCCTCCCTCGGCAAGAGCCCGAGGCGGGCGGCGGCGTCAGCTCCTCGTTCCACTCCAGACAGCCCGAGGCTGGTACGGGGGAGACCAGTAGTGCCCGCCGTTGCACTAGCCCGCCAGCCCCCGCTCCCTCTTGGGCACAAGCTCCCCCTTGCCCGTAGCTCGCGTCTCATGCACACGCACACTGGCCATCCCCCCCGGCCCCACGTGCCACGCAGGGCCACCACACGACACGCCGCCGTGCCCCGACCGAGCGCAGAACTTGTCGTCCGGCTGGCTGGCTCGCGACTCACTTGTGCCTTCTTCATAAGGAAAGAGAGCTCTGCAATCCAGCCCCAGCAGCGGCGTGCAAACTCCGTTTAGCTGCTCCGTAGCTCCAGCATGTTGCGAAGGCAGCTAGTCCGCGCATTGGGCTTGCCCGGCCGGCGCCCTCCCTCGGTGGCTTGGCGAGTCCCTTCTTTCGCTCTGCCTCCAGCTCTTTGCCCGCAGGCGGCGCGGCGCGGCTCGAGTCTTGCCGGTGGGCAGAAGCGAGGAGGAAAACCCGAGACAGCGCCTGAGCAGTTCTTTTATAGCTCGAAGCTGCCTCCCGCAACAGCAGCAGCAACAGCAGCCCTGCCAAGCCAAGGGCACGCCTCCTCCTCCTCCTCCTCCTCGCCTGGGCGGGGAAGCCCTGGGAACCTTCAAGAAAACGGCGCTTCGGACAGCAGCAGCAGCAGCAGCGGCAAAGAAAAGTTGGGGAGAGGCGGAGAGGAGGCGAGATGAAAGAACTGGGGGCTCCCTCCCTGTGGCAGGCAGCAGCTTCTCCCCACGACGCTGGTTTGCGGCGCAAGCGGGTCTCAGTGAGGACGAACGGACCTCATTAAGCTGTGCTCTTCACGTGCTGCTGCTGCGCTCCACACGGTTTCATTGAGACGCTCTTGTGGACGGGGACAGGACCGTACATGGCAAACTGCTTAACCCCGCTTGCCTCCACCACCACCCCATCATCACCACCACCCCGGTCCCGGAATTGCCACGACGAAATATGGGAGACGGAGGAAGGACGCGCAGCCTGCAAGGGGGAAGAAATACGCAGCATCGTGTCATCAAAGTCAAATTCTGGCACTTCAAAGACAGAAGCTACGCCGGCACAAGGTTTGGTGGACGACGGCAATTGCTTTATCCAGATGCATCAGGAGAAGAGTGTGAGCAGGCAACTAACTACTAACGTAAGCTTGCTCACTGGGAATTTCACCATGTATTTGACCGGGTGAACTACAGTCTACGAAAGCTGCTGCTGAAATAAATTGGTGACTCTTTAAGGTGCTGGAAGACGCTTTGTTGTCTTTGCTGCTACAGAGCTACTTCTCGGGGTCTAATAATATATTGTGTGTAAACTGCATGCAAAGTTACGCAACTTGCACTGCTCAAATCAGGCTGCGTTCACAACTGCGTTTTCCACGTGTGTAGTTCCACTGTAAAAAACTTGCAGTGGGTAGTTTCAAACGGGGAACCCATTGCCCCCAGAAACGTTCTGCGCATGCCCCCTCCAAAATAATAAATAGCGAGGCGACACAGTGGGCCTTCTCAGAAGGCCCTGGACGCCGGAGGAAGAGGATCACAGGGCGCCCAGGGGGGCGGGGGTGACGCGCGTCTCCCCGCCCGCTCCTGCTCCTGGGTGACGCGCATCCAGTGTCGCCTCTGTAGGTGCTTCACTATCAGATTGCAGAAAATTATGTGCTCAGGACAGAAGATAGGCGATGCTGAGCAAACATACTCTTCAACCATGTAATCACTCATTCATTGCTGTAATGCTCAAACTTCTCCATCTCTAAGAAACAAGAATGGTAATCAGTGACACAGCACATCGAGTCTTTCCAGGTAAATTATTTAGCTGCCAGTATTTGCCATGGATGATCCAATGGTTCTGTTTACATAAAGGGCCATACTGGGCAGCTAATTGTCACCATCTATATGTCATCAACTATAGAAGACCACCACCACATCTGGAGAGCTCAGGGTTGACATCTGGCGGTATCCTAAGGAGCTCAGTGTAGCTTTTCTAGAAAATTCTTCTGGTGGACGCATCAATCTGCACGCGGACTAACCTCTGCTGCCTCCCACTGCAACGTGATTACCATCTGTGGATGCCCGGTGATGATGTGATGGCTGGACACTGCTCAGCTGCATGCTGCGCCAGTTCACCAGACCAGTCCACAAGAACTTGAAGATAGATTTAACCTGGGGCAGGGGTGAGTGTGGTACAGGAGGACCATAAAAATGGATAGAGAACTGGGGGGGGGGGAGAAGAGAAAACTATAGGAGGGTGAGTCAGGAGGAAGGTGAAGCCAGACCACAGATGGAGGGAGAGGTGAGACAGAGGAAAGCAGAGGACTCAGGAGGCATGAGATGGAGAGGCAACAGGATATGGAGGACATGGCCAGAGGCAGATGAGACATGAGAGTAGGTTGGGAGGAGGAGCAACCCTGAGCACTGGAGGGGAAGGTGACTTGGCTGGGAGTGATTATACAGCTCCCTCGAATTCCTGGGAAGAAGGGCCAACCTTAAGAACATAAGAAGAGCCCTGATGGATCAGGCCAAGGGCCCATCTAGCCCAGCTTCCTGTATCTCACAGTGGCCCACCACATGCCTCCGGGATCACACAAGGCAACACAGAGGCGTCGTCCGGGGGGGACGGGGGGCAGGATGGGTGAGCCCCCAGATGGCGGGATCGGGCCCCAGGCAGCAGGCGGGCGGGGGGTCTCACGGCGGATGGCGGCAGCACGAATCGCGCTGGTCATTGGCGCGAGCGAGGAGCGGCGGCGGGTGGTTTGGCCCGCCCGCCCGCCCGCCCTGCACCTCGGTGTGGTCCATAACGGCTGCAGCCATTACATCACTTCCACCACGGGGGGGGGGGATTGGCGCACTGCCACTGAGGCAACAAGATATCTGTACCTGTTGCCACTCCCTTGGATCTGGCATTCAGATAGGCCACCTCCAAAGCCTGGAGGTTGCATACAGTCATCATGGCCTCTAACCTGTGATGGACGTTTCTTCCATAAATATGTAAGATCATACCAAGGGAGGTGGCCTGGACGCTGGGTTTTCCCAAATGAAGCAGCCTGAGGTGGTGCCTGGGATGCAGGGTGTCCCCTGTGTAGGAAGTGAGACCAAATATAGGCCCACGCCAGGGAAGAAATTAGGCCCTGGAACAGGAGAGGACTCCAAATTGTATTATTTCCCACCCTCGTAATAAAAGTTCACATGCAAAGCATTACATGGCCTCCTACTGCATTATTAGTGTGATCTGTAGGGCTGCCCCTTTGGCTACCTCACCTTTCTGGGCGATTCTTTTGTCTTTCATTTTTTCTCACAAAGGATCTGCCACCTGAGCTTCCAGAACTGTTGTCTGTAAAAACCCTGATATTGAAATCCCCACTGCAAGGAGTTCCACGTGGAGAATGACTTCTTGTTATTCATGTAATTCATCTGGTGATAATGGTGCCTGTAAGGGTGTTGTTGAAAGAGTGTGTGCTGTCATGAATTCTTTCCCAAGGAAATGTAAGCGGATGTTGTTTTCCGTAGACAAAGTCTTTGGACCCTTGGGGGAAGTTTATCAAGAGATTTGCTTCTTAGAAAGGACACACAGTTGCGATCTGTTCGCAGGGCGAGTGTCAAGCCAAGAGGGGACGTTCTTAACACTCAGGGATATATGGCACTGCTAATGCTTCTTTCTCTGTCTTTTTCTGTCTTGTTCCTGCTGGTGTGAATCTCTAAGAGCACAAGCCTATGGATACCTGCTCACAAGTAGGTCTCACTGAATTCAATGGGACTTACACCCCGGTAAGAACATAAGAACATAAGAACATAAGAGCCCTGCTGGATCAGGCCAAAAGCCCATCTAGTCCAGCTTCCTGTGTCACACAGTGGCCCCACCAGATGCCTCAGGGAGCACACGAGACAACAAGATACCTGTGTCCAGTCGCCACTCCCTTGCACCTGGCACAGAGAAAACCCACTTCTAAAAAAAAAAAAAAAAACAAAACCAGGAGGTTGCTTATGGCTTGTAACCTGTGATGGTCTTTTCCTCCATGAATTTGTCCAAACCCCTTTTAAAGGCATCTAGGCCAGGTGCCATCACCACATCCTGTGGCAAGGAGTTCCACAGATGAATTACACGCTGGGTAAAGAAATATTTTCTTTTGTCTGTTCTAACTCTCCCTCCACTCAATTTTAGTGTGTGTCCCCTAGTTCTGGTGTTGTGCGAGAGGGAGAAGAATTTCCCTCTATCCACTCTCTCCATCCCATGCATAATTTTATAAGTCTCAATCATGTCCCCCCTCAGGCGCCTTTTTTCTAGGCTGAAAAGCCCCAAACGCTGTAGCCTTTCCTCGTAAGGAAAGTGTGCATAGGATGGCAGCCTTAATCAATATCCACCCAAAGGGGTGTTAAAGGTTGTTCATTTAGAGGGTTTCTCTCAGCTAAGAGAATCTGCCAGAATCGCACTCTAGCATCTAGTTTGGCATGTTATGGTAAAGTATGAAGAGAGACCCCTTCATGGATCATTGCCTTGTCGTGGCGAAGGGGCTTGCGTAACTCAATGAAGCCATGAGCTATGCCGTGCAGGGACACCCAAGACGGACAGGTCGTAGCAGAGAGTTCTGACTAAAAGTGATCCACTGGAGAAGGAAATGGCAACCCACTCCAGTAACCTTGCCAAGAAAATCCCATGAACAGTACCAAAAGGCAAAAAGATATGACGCCGGAAGATGAGACCCTCAGGTCGGAAGGTGTCCAATATGCTACTGAGGAAGAGCGGAGGACTATTCCAAGTAGACCTAGAAAGAATGAAGCGGTTGGGCCAAAGCCAATAGGACGTTCAGCTGTGGATATGTCTGAGGTTGAAAGGAAAATCCAATGCTTCAAGGAGCAATACTGCTTAGGAACATGGAATGTGAGGTCTATGAATCAAGGCAAGCTGGATGTGGTCAAAAATGAGATGATAAGATTGAACATTGACATCTTGGGAATCAGCGAACTAAAATGGATGGGCATGGGCGAATTTAAGTCAGGTGACCATCATATCTACTACTGTGGGAATGAATCCCTTAGAAGAAATGGAGTAGCCCTCATAGTCAATAAAAGAGAGGGAAAGGCAGTATTGGGGTGCAACCTCAAAGACGACAGAATGATTTCAGTTCGAATCCAAGGCAAACCATTCAACATTACAGTAATCCAAGTGTATGCCCCAACCACTGATGCCGAAGAAGATGAAGTTGACTGGTTCTATGAAAACCTTCTAGAACTAGCACCCAAAAAAGATGTCCTTTACATCATAGGAGACTGGAATGCTAAAGTAGGAAATCAAAAAATAAACGGAACAACAGGCAAGTTTGGCCTTGGAGCGCAAAATGAAGCAGGGCAAAGGCTAACAGAGTTCTGTCAAGAGAACACGTTGGTCATAGCAAACACTCTTTTCCAACAACACAAGCGGCGACGCTACACATGGACATCACCAGATGGTCAATACCGAAACCAGATAGATTATGTGCTTTGCAGCCAAAGATGGAGAAGCTCTATACAGTCAGTAAAAACAAGACCTGGAGCTGACTGTGGCTCAGATCATGAGCTTCTTATTGCAAAATTCAGGCTTAAATTGAAGAATGTAGGGAACACCACTAGACCAGTCAGATATGACCTAAATCATATCCCTTATGAGTATACAGGAGGTAGGCTTACCAGATCTCCAACTGGGACAGAGTGCTAGACCTTTAGGAGAAGGAATGTGGGCAGGTGTGGCTTGTTAAACCCTTAGAGCACAATCCTAGGCATGTCTACTCAGAAGCAAGCCCCATTGTGTTCAATGAGACCTGCTCCCAGGAAAGTGTGTATAGGATTGTGCTCTAAGGGTTTAACAAGCTACACCTGCCCACATTTCTTCTCCTAAAGGTCTAGCACTCTGTCCCGGTTGGAGATCTGGTAAGCCTAAGTGGAGGTGAAGAATAGATTTTGGGCATTAGACCTGGTAGACAGAGTGCCTGAAAAACTATGGACGGAAGATCGTAACATTGTACAGGAGGCAGCAATTAAAACCATCCCAAAGAAAAAGAAATGCAAGAAAGCAAAGTGGCTGTCAGATGAGGCTTTACAAATAGCTGTGGAAAGAAGGAATGCGAAAAGCAAGGGTGAAAGGGAAAGATATAAACAACTGAATGCAGATTTCCAGAGAACAGCAAGGAGAGGAGCAGCGAGTGGCCTCACGGGGACCAAGTGGCTCACGGGGACAAAGTGGCAAGATAAAAAAAAGACACAGCGAGTTAAGCAGCTGGGCGAGGAGAAGGTAAGCAAGGAGAAGGTAAGTGAACTCTCTCAGTTGTGCAGCTTTGCCTAACTTTAATTTACCATTAACTGTTAAGGACTTGGCTAAAGCTACCTTAAACCTAAGATAGAACTAAGCCTAGCTAGGAACTAAGCCTAGCTAAGTAGAACTAAATATAACCCGAGGAGGGGGATTGTAAGGTCCAGTAGCTAGGACACAGGCACAGAAGCTAGGTGGGAAATTAAATAGATTCAAAACACAAACAAGCACCTATCTAAAAGACAGGGGCAGAAACTGGACAAGCCTGGGAGCTGGTTCTAAAGAAAATTGCAGTCCAAATCTAAACAGGTCTACTCTGAGTAGATTCTACAGCTGATTCTAAAGAGAATTGCAGTCCAAATCTAAACAGGTCTACTCTGAGTAAAACCAGTGTTTACTCAAGAGTAAAAAGCCCAGGGCAGAGACCTGAGTCTACTTTAGAGTAGGAGCCTAAAACAAAACAAGAGGAGGCTAAAAGAAGGGGAGAAAGCAAGCTAAACTACACCTTAAGCAGAGTTAAACTTAAGCAGAATTTAAAACATACAGTTTAAAACATACAGACCGCATGGTATAGAAGGCCACATGGTAAATTAGGGTGACTCAGAAACGATAGCAACACACATTCCTGCCAGCTGAGTAGGTCAGATGTAAATTGAGGCAGCAGCAGGAACAATAGCAACAGGAATTTCCTGCCAGTAAACCACATCAGGCCCTGCCCCCCTTAGAGGCCAGTCTTTTCAAACTTTCAGGTAGGCAGGGGGAGGAGCTACACAACAGTTTAAATCTGGGGCTGGCTTGCGAATGAGCCCTTTCAGGAGCAGCGAGTGGCCTCACGGGGACCAAGTGGCTCACGGGGACAAAGTGGCAAGATAAAAAAAAGACACAGCGAGTTAAGCAGCTGGGCGAGTTCAGCAGCGGGGCGAGGAAGCCAGGCCCCACACACTGCCCGGCACGTCCCTTGAAGAGAGGAGAGCTCCAGCAACATTAAGGTACCCAAACTTTGATAAATCCATAACTTACACTCAAAAGCTATGCAGTCAGACAGCCAGCAGAAGGGTGGGGGCTATCCATTGTTTTGCACTGAGTGTCTCATGTATGACTATCTGCCTCTTGGGCAGAAGTCATGGGTGTGTGCTCGGTGCAAAGAGCTCCAGGCTCTCAGGGAACGGGTTCGCTCCCTTGAAGCCACGGTTGCTGACCTGGAGAAGCAGAGACAGGTAGAGAGGTACCAGGGTGAGACTTCTAGGGACGTGGAGGCATCGTCCTACCCTCAGTTGGCCAGCGCCTCAGCTGCCAGGAAAGGGAGTCTCAGGGCTGGAGGACATTGCTCTGGAAAAGAGGGAAACAATCCCCCAGTGGGGACCCCTTCTTCAGGTGATGGGCCCGTATCCAGTCGCACTATGGATACTCCTCTGGGGAGGGGGCGAAGGGGGCTTCTTGTAGTGGGTGACTCTATAGTCAGGAACATAGAAAGGGGGGTCTGTGACGGATGTGAGGACCGCACGGTGACTTGCCTACCTGGTGCGAAGGTTGCGGACATCACCTCTCGTCTAGATAGGCTGGTAGAGAGTGCTGGGGAGGAGGTAGCGGTTGTGGTGCATGTTGGCACCAACGACGTGGGGAAATGTAGCCGGGCGGTCCTGGAGGCCAAATTTAGGTTGCTAGGTAGGAAGCTCAAATCCAGGACCCCAAAGGTAGCGTTCTCAGAAGTGCTACCTGTTCCACGCGCAGGGCCAGCTAGGCAGGCGGAGCTCAGGGGTCTCAATGCGTGGATGAGACACTGGTGTCAGGAGGAGGGGTTTAAGTTTGTTAGGCACTGGGGAACGTTTTGGGACAAGCCAGGCCTGTACAAGAGGGACGGGCTTCACTTGAACCAAAACGGAACCAGACTGCTGGCGCGTAACATTAAGAAGGTGGCAGAGCAGCTTTTAAACTGACTCCTGGGGGAAAGCCGACAGGAGCCGAGGGGCATCCGGTTCGGGACTCCTCATCCCTCGGGAATGAGGGTGCAGAGGATGGGGAACAGTCAAGTAATAACAGAGTAAGAATTGGGAGTGGTAGCGTGATGGGACATGACAGCCAGTCTAGCAAGACAGAAGGCTGCAGGAATAAGGGGGCAAACATGCAGCCCTTCTTGGGGGACCAGGTATATAAGTGCTTTTATGCAAATGCCCGAAGTCTACGGGCAAAGATGGGAGAACTGGAATGTTTGGTGGCTAGGGAAAACATTGACATAGTAGGTATAACAGAAACCTGGTGGAATGCGGAGAACCAGTGGGATACTGCAATTCCAGGATATAAACTCTATAGGAGGGACAGAGAGGGGCGTGTTGGAGGTGGGGTGGCCATCTATGTCAAAGAGGGGGTAAAATCCACCAGAGTAGAGCTGGAGGGGGGCTCTGACTCCTCCGTAGAATCACTGTGGGTTAGATTACCAGGCTCAAAGAGTGATGTAATAGTAGGGGCATGCTACCGTCTTCCAGATCAAAAACCTGAAGGGGATCTTGAAATGAGGAAGCAAATCAGGGAGGTGTCAACGAGAGACAGGGTTGTAGTCATGTGGGACTTCAATTATCCTCACATCGACTGGGTCAATTCATGCTCAGGTCATGAAAGAGAGACTGGATTTCTAGATATGTTAAATGACTGTGCCTTAGAGCAGCTTGTCACGGAACCGACCAGAGGACAGGTGACTCTGGACTTGATATTGTGTGGCACTCAAGATCTGGTCAGGGAGGTAAATGTTACCGAACCGTTGGGGAACAGTGACCATGCTGCGATCCGTTTCGCCATGCATGTCGGAGGGAGAGTGCCGAGCAAATCTGACACGAAAACCCTTGACTTCCGAAGGGCAGACTTCCCCAAAATGAGAAGACTAGTTAAGAAAAAGCTGAAAGGGAAGGTAAAAAGAGTCCAATCGCTCCAGAGTGCATGGAGGCTGTTTAAAACAACAGTCATAGAGGCCCAGCGGGAGTGTATCCCACAAAGGAGGAAGGGCTCGACCAAGTCCAGGAGGATGCCCGCATGGCTAACAAGCACAGTTAAGGAGGCTATAAAAGGCAAGGAAGCTTCCTTCCGTAAATGGAAGTCTTGCCCTAATGAGGAAAATAAACAGGAGCACAAACTGTGGCAAAAGAAATGTAAAAAGATGATACGGGAGGCCAAGCAAGACTTTGAGGAACGTATGGCAGGCAACATAAAAGGGAATAATAAAAGCTTCTTCAAATATGTTAGAAGCAGGAAACCTGCCAGGGAAACGGTGGGTCCGCTGGATGGTGAGGGAGAGAAAGGGGTGATAAAAGGGGACTTGGAGACTGCAGAGAAATTAAATGAGTTCTTTGCATCTGTCTTCACGGCAGAAGACCTCGGGCAAATACCACTGCCGGAACGGTCTCCCCTGACTAAAGAATTAAGTCAAATAGAGGTTAAAAGAGAAGACGTCTCAGACTTAATTGACAAAATAAAGATCAATAAATCACCAGGCCCGGATGGCATCCACCCAAGAGTTCTGAAGGAACTCAAGAATGAAGTTGCTGACCTCTTGACCCAAATATGCAACTTGTCCCTTAAAACGGCCAATGTGCCAGAGGATTGGAGGATAGCTAATGTCACACCAATCTTTAAAAAAGGAAGGAGGAGGGACCCGGGAAACTACAGGCCGGTCAGCCTAACATCTGTTCCAGGGAAGATGGTGGAAAGTCTCATTAAGGATAAAATCTTAAAATACATAGAAGAACAAGCTCTGCTGAGGGAGAGTCAGCATGGCTTCTGCAAGGGGAAGTCTTGCCTCACAAACCTGTTAGAATTTTTTGAAAAGGTCAACAGGCATGTGGATGCGAGCGAACCCGTGGATATTATATATCTGGATTTTCAGAAGGCGTTTGACATGGTCCCTCATGAAAGGCTCCTGCGAAAACTCCACAGTCAGGGAATAAGAGGGCAGGTCCTCTTGTGGATTAGGAACTGGTTGAAGACCAGGAAACAGCGAGTGGGAGTCAATGGGCAATTTTCACAATGGCGAGAGGTGAAAAGCGGTGTGCCCCAAGGATCGGTCTTGGGACCGGTGCTTTTCAACTTATTCATAAATGACCTGGAGTTGGGGATAGGCAGTGAGGTGGCCAAGTTTGCGGATGACACTAAACTTTTCCGGGTGGTAAAGACCAGCAGGGATTGTGAAGAGCTCCAGAAGGATCTCTCCAAACTGGGAGAATGGGCAGCAAAATGGCAGATGCGCTTCAATGTAAGTAAGTGCAAAGTGATGCACATTGGGGCAAGAAACCAAAATTTCACATATACGCTAATGGGTTCTGAGTTGTCTGTGACGGATCAAGAGAGAGATCTTGGGGTGCTGGTGGACAGGTCGATGAAAGTGTCGACCCAGTGTGCGGCGGCTGTGAAGAAGGCCAATTCCATGCTCGGGATCATTAAAAAGGGGATTGAGAATAAAACGGCCAATATCATTATGCCTTTGTACAAATCGATGGTAAGGCCACATCTGGAGTATTGTGTCCAGTTCTGGTCACCATACCTCAAAAAGGATATAATTGAATTGGAAAAGGTGCAGAAAAGAGCGACCAGAATGATTCGTGGGCTGGAGCACCTCCCTTACGAGGAAAGGCTACAGCATCTGGGGCTTTTCAGCCTAGAAAAAAGGCGCCTGAGGGGGGACATGATTGAGACTTATAAAATTATGCATGGGATGGAGAGAGTGGATAGAGGGAAATTCTTTTCCCTCTCTCACAACACCAGAACCAGGGGACACACACTAAAATTGAGTGGAGGGAGAGTTAGAACAGACAAAAGAAAATATTTCTTTACCCAGCGTGTAATTCATCTGTGGAACTCCTTGCCACAGGATGTGGTGATGGCACCTGGCCTAGATGCCTTTAAAAGGGGTTTGGACAAATTCATGGAGGAAAAGACCATCACAGGTTACAAGCCATAAGCAACCTCCTGGTTTTTTAGAAGTGGGTTTTCTCTGTGCCAGGTGCAAGGGAGTGGCGACTGGACACAGGTATCTTGTTGTCTCGTGTGCTCCCTGAGGCATCTGGTGGGGCCACTGTGTGACACAGGAAGCTGGACTAGATGGGCTTTTGGCCTGATCCAGCAGGGCTCTTCTTATGTTCTTATGAGAGATAAGAAGGCCTTCTTAAATGAACAATGCAAGGAAATCGAGGAAAACAACAGAATGAGGAGGACTAGAGATCTCTTCAAGAAAACTGGAGATATCAAGGGAACGTTTTGTGCAAAGATGGGCATGATAAAGGATAAAAAAGGCAGGGACCTAACAGAAGCAGAAGAGATTAAGAAGAGATGGCAAGAATACACAGAAGAACTATACAAGAAAGATCTTAATGTTCCTGATGACCACGCTGGTGTGGTCACTGACCCAGAGCCGGACATCCTAGAGAGTGAAGTCAAGTGGGCCTTAGGTAGCATTACTAACAACAAAGCTAGTGGAGATGATAATATCCCAGCTGAGCTACTTAAAATCCTAAATGATGATGCTGTGAAAGTGCTGCACTCAATATGCCAACAAATTTGGAAAACTCAGCAGTGGCCAAAGGATTGGAAAAGGTCAGTTTACGTTCCAATTCCAAAGAAGGGCAGTGCCAAAGAGTGTTCAAACTATCGCACAATTGCACTCATTTCACATGCTAGCAAGGTTATGCTCAAAATCCTACAAGCTAGGCTTCAGCAGTACGTGGACCGAGAACTACCGGACATACAAGCTGGGTTTCGAAGAGGCAGAGGAACTAGAGATCAAATTGCCAACATGCGCTGGATCATGGAGAAAGCCCGAGAGTTCCAAAAAACCACCTACTTCTGCTTCATTGACTATGCAAAAGCCTTTGATTGTGTGGATCACAACAAACTGTGGCAAATTCTTAAAGAGATGGGGGTACCAGATCACCTTACCTGTCTCCTGAGAAACCTGTATGCGGGTCAAGAAGCAACAGTTCGGACCGGCCATGGAACAACCGACTGGTTCAAAATTGGGAAGGGAGTATGGCAAGGCTGTATATTGTCACCCTGCCTATTTAACTTATATGCAGAGTACATTATGAGAAATGCAGGGCTGAATGAATCGCAAGCCGGAATCAAGATTGCCGGGAGAAATATCAACAACCTCAGATATGCAGACGATACCACCCTAATGGCAGAAAGTGAAGAAGAACTAAAGAGCCTCTTGATGAGGGTGAAAGAGGAGAGTGCAAAAGTTGGCTTGAAACTCAACATTAATAAAACTAAGATCATGGCATCTGGTCCCATCAATTCCTGGCAAATAGAAGGGGCAGAAATGGAAGCAGTAACAGATTTTACTTTTCTGGGCTCCAAGATCACTGCAGACGGAGACAGCAGCCATGAAATTAAAAGATGCTTACTCCTTGGAAGGAAAGCTATGGCAAACTTAGACAGCATAATAAAAAGCAGAGATATTACCATGCCAACAAAAGTTCGTATAGTCAGGGCGATGGTGTTCCCAGTAGCAATGTATGGTTGCGAGAGTTGAACCATAAGGAAGGCTGAGCGCCGAAGAATAGATGCTTTCGAACTGTGGTGCTGGAGAAGTCTCCTGAGAGTCCCTTGGACTGCTAGGAGATCAAGTCAGTCAATCCTAAATGAAATCAACCCTGACTGTTCCCTGGAAGGACAGGTACTGAGGCTGAAACTCAAATATTTTGGCCACCTAATGCGAAGAGAGGAGTCTCTGGAGAACTCTGATGCTGGGAAAGATTGAAGGCAAAAGGAGAAGGGGAAGGCAAAGGATGAGATGGTTAGACAGCATCACTGATGCAACAAACATGAAAATGAGCGAACTCAGGAAGATAGTGGAGGACAGGAAGGCCTGGCGGGATATGGTTCATGGGATCACGAAGGGTCAGACACGACTTAACGACTGAACAACAACAACATGAAGAGAGAATATGTCTTTCTGGACAAATTATCTCTTCAGCAATGTCAAGTCTACACCAGTTCTAATCCTGTCACTGGATTTTGGCACAAGAACAATCCCAAAGCACAAAGGTGGGCACCCTTCAGTCCTTGCGACCCCCCGATTTCTTCCATTCTTACTAGCTTGTCTTTTTAATAACAAACAGTGCAATCCTATCTATGTACGTTTACTCAGAGGTAGGTCCCATTTAATTCAGTTGTACTTACTCCCAAGTAAGTGCGCATAAGATTGCAGTCATAGGCTGCAATCCTGTGCACACTTTCCTGGGAATAAGTCTCATTGAACACAATGGGACTTGCTTCTGAGTAGATATGTGCATAGGATTGTGCTGTAAGTCACTCAACAGAGCATGAAGAACCACATCTGCTTTTGATGTATCTTATATTCCATTGACACCTTCCCAAGACCTGTAAAGATAGCATGGCTGGTTTCTTGCTTGATGATAATAATAATAATAATAATATACACTACAGTATTTATATACCGCCTTTCTTGGTCACTGGATTTCTCCTCTGACTTTAATCCAAGGCAGTGTACATGGGCAGGCTTTCCTAACCCCCCTAATGGTTTTTTTTACAATATATAAATGTCCAATCTTTCATGAAGGGCCAGAGGCATCGCTACGGTGTTCCGCCCCGTCCTAGTCCCCGTTTACTCTCCGTTACGAAGGGGCCCCCTCGCCGTCGCAGCCATTCAGTGCAGCGAAGGCAACGGGCAGAGACGGCGGGGCCCCTTCATAATGGAGAGTAAATGGGGACTAGGACGGCATGGAACTTACAGTACCGCCCCCACCGATTCCCGGTCGTGTCCCGGGGGACGAATGGGCGCCGCCATCTTTTTTTTTAATTTCAAACTTACCGGGCAGCATCTTGGGTCACGAAATCTCGCGTGATCCAAGATGTCGGCACCCAAATCTCGTGAGGGCAAGAAGCAGGCTGTGCTTCTCCCGGTGCCGCTGGTCTCGCAGCGGCACCGGGAGAAGCACAGCCTGCTTTTTGCCCGTGTTGCGCAAGCTCCAGGGCTCGCGCAACGCAGGCGAGCAGGCTGTGCTTCTCCCGGTGCCACTGCGAGACCAGCAGCACCGGGAGAAGCACAGCCTGCTTCTTGCCCGTGTTGCGCGAGCCTGCTGGAGGCTCGCGCTGGCCGGGCAAGCAGGCTGTGCTTCTCCGGTCTCCCAGCGGCTCCATGCGGTGCCGCTGGGAGACCGGAGAAGCACAGCCTGCTTGCCCGGCCAGCGCGAGCCTCTAGCAGGCTCGAACAACGCGTGCAAGCAGGCTGTGCTTCTCTCCGTGCCGCTGGTCTCGCAGCAGCACCGGGAGAAGCACAGCCTGCTTTTTGCCCGTGTTGCGCGAGCTCCAGGGCTCGCGCAACGCAGGCGAGCAGGCTGTGCTTCTCCCGGTGCCGCTGCGAGACCAGCGGCACCGGGAGAAGCACAGCCTGCTTCTTACCTTGTGTTCTCCAGGGCTGCGCAACGCAGGCGAGCAGGCTGTGCTTCTCCCGGTGCCGCTGGTCTCGCAGCGGCACTGGGAGAAGCACAGCCTACTTCTTGCCTTGCTTTGCCTTGCCGCGGCCCCAGCCTGCTTGCCGCGGCCCCAGCAGCAGCAGCAGCAGCAGCGACCACGGACCAGTGACCAGCAGCGACCAGGTAAGCTTATTTTTAAATTATATATTTTTAATAGAAATATTAATTATTTATTTAAAAATTTCGGCCGCGCTTTGCGCGGCATGAGGGGGCGCTTTGCGCCCCCTTTACTTTATTAATTAATTATTTTAAATGGATTATTGATTTAAAAAATTGCGGCCAAGCTTCGCGCGGCAGGAGGGGGCGCTTCGTGCCCCCTTTACTTTATTAATTAATTATTTTAAATGGATTATTGATTTAAAAAATTGCGGCCAAGCTTCGCGCGGCGGGAGGGGGTGCTTCGCACCCCCTTTCTTTTACATTTTATTCATTAAAAGGGTTTCTTATTTTTGGATTAATGCTTTGTTACGAGTTTTATTGGCTTTTTTAGGCTTTTTCGTTGTGCTTGAGAATGGCTTTTTCGTTGTGATTGTGAATGGGACTTTGGCCTTCGTTTGGGCTGCTTAGGATTGATTTTTGTTGTGCTTTAGAGTGGCTTTTTCCTTCTGGAGGGGACTTTGGCCTTCGTTTGCCCTGTTTACGATTGCTTTTTGGTTTACGATTGGTTGCGGTTCTTTGGCCTTGCTTTTTCGTTGCTTTCACATTAATTAATTAATTAATTAATTACCTCGGGGGGGTATGGGGGGGGGTGTCCCGGTTTGAAGTTTGAAAAATATGGTAAGCCTACCTCTGCCCAATATTATGCTAAAAATGTCTGATCTACAATTTCAGCCAGTCTCTAGAGAGGTTGTAGTGCCTTAGCACCCTGTAACCTTAGCAATAGTAAGTAAATAAGGAACCTTTATTGGCATAAAAACAAAACAAAAACAAACAAACATCTGCAAACACAACAAAATTACAGCTTAAACATAATAGGGAATACTATCAGCTTTACGTGCTATAATGATTGTATCAACAAAGGCTGCCGATCTTTCCATTATGCCATCCTTCTCCCTCGATAAAAGGTAACGTACAGCCTCCTGATCTCCCCAGCCCTGGAGCTTGACTAACATAGGGCCTAAATGTTGCTTACGAGGTGCCTCGTAATGTTTCTACACAACCCACTCCACAAGGACAATACCTCTCAGAGACTGGAATTCCACTATTTCTGCCAAGCAACAGAGCAGACGGAAGAGCGTTGCACCTAGCTAAAGAAAGGGCTCTGCGCGACTGGGGGCACTTAAGATTACAAAGATAAGGTGCCATCTTCCCAAAGCTGATAGGGATGTGAAATTGTAGTGGGGAACAGGTCGTACGCGCCGTACTATGCAACTCCTGATTTTCAATATCTAGAATTCTGGCCTTGATTTCGCGGTAGGCCGCCGCCTGGTTCAACATACCCAACCTCTCCACATCGAGGCCCAAGGAGTTTAATTTCTGTTGTAATTCTATTGCCCCAATAGGTGGAACAGGTTCTGAAAAAAGTTGGAACAGCAGACTATCTTGATTACAATTGTAATAGAGACTAAGCCAGAATTTCACCAACCTCAACCATTGTAAGGTCTTTAATCGAATAAGGCCCGTTTCTAAACATAGGACTGAGTACGGTACACAGGTAGGTAACCCCAGGATTTTCCGTAGGAACATTGCTTGGATTCTTTCAACAGATTGATCGAAATTAGTATACCACACTGGGATACCATACAAAACTTGTGGAATGATTTTAGCTTTATATACCTCCACAGCAGCTGGTACATATTTATTGCCCCGGTTGAAAAAGAATCTAGTTACTGCTGTAGATGATACTTTGCCAGCATTAACTACAGCCCTACGATGAGCCACCCAAGAATGATTATACTGAAAGGTAACACCAAGACATCTGTCTAACCTGTTCGATTTTATGACCCTTACAAATCCAGCTGAATAATTCCCTTTTTTAAAAAAAAAAGACCATTATCTTAGACTTATTATAATTAAGTTGTAATTTGTTGGCATAAAAATACTCCAAACTTCCTGCAAGCAAACGTTTTAAGCCAATACGCGATCTAGAAAGAAGGACTGCATCATCGACATACAAAAGAAGTGGAATCTTACGTAGGCCCAGTTTGGGACAATGGCTCTCAATGCCCTGCAAGAAACTGTTAAAGTCATTCAAAAATAAATTGAACAATGTTGGAGCCAAAATGCACCCTTGTTTAACACCTCTATTTGTTTTGATTGGTGGAGTTAAATCGCCTTCCCAAGAACATCTGATCTTACAAGAAGTATTGGAATAGAGGGTTCTGATAAGAAAAAGAATCCTTTTATCCAATCTTAGCAATAGCACAGCAAGACTTTGGAACATTTCAGTCTCTTGGTCTACGTGTTTTTGTGGTGGTGTCACTTTTCCTACAACAAATTCAGAAACGGCATCTTCCATCTCTCCTTGCATGACTTACACCTCTTTTGAAGGGCCAGGCCACTGCGCTGCCACATCTTGCCACTGGTCCACTGGTGACCCAACCATCTCCACGTCTGGTGGGAGTCTGGTTAGGTGGAGCACTGCCATGAAGGACTGTGGCAGTGGGTTCAAGTACCACCTGCCATACATTGAAGAAACACAATGTTCTTTAATGTTCCAAAAAAAAAAAACCTCCAGGGCTTTTCTGAGAATCATGGCAAGTCTTCAATAACACTGAGATTGCTGTAGTAGACACCTGGTATAGCTGTAACCATTGCCCTTGTATATAATGTAAAAGTAGTAGGGTGACTTTTGATGTTTATCTCTGTCATCTAGCCTCCCATCTCAAATGACAGTTCATTTAACAGTTCAGTGAGTTCTTCTAGTAACACAATATAGTTATCAGCTGAAGTTTGTCCACAAATTCTTACCCCCCCCCCTTTCTAATTCACTTTTTGGGTTTAGCAATTATTACAAAAAAATAAACCAAGAACAAAAAAAAAACGTTCTACATTTCTTTGAGAACATCAACAAGGCAGGTGGATAGAGGCAATCCAGATGACATTATATACTTGGACTTTCCAAAAGATTTGGACAAAGTCTCCCACCAAAGGCTCTTGAGTAACCTTAGCAGTCATAGAATACGACAACAGGTCTTTTTATGGATTGGTGAGGTCAGAACTGGATTGGTATTTATGGATTGGTTCAAGATCAGGAAGCAAAGAGTAAGAATAAATGGGCAAGATGCTAAACAAGTATGGGCCTGTCAGGGTGGCACCACTGGTGTGCATGTCAATCTGGCATAGCCAAGCAAATGGTCTTTGTGTTGCCTAATCAATATGGTCTTGACAACTTCTGACATAAACACTGCCTGAAAGGCATTTTGGGATATATTTTTACATTTGATGTTAAATCTGCTCTACTGAGCCGCTGATCCTTCTATTCTAACAACCCAGTCCTATTGCAGATTTGGGGGGGGGCTGTTGTGAGGAGCCTCTTAAGACAGTCGAAGAGACTTCCGCTGCCATAAAATGACTGCCAACCGAGTGCAGAGTGCTCCATCGGCAGCCTGCTGGAGAAGGTAAGGCAGTGGTGGGGATGAGGGTGGGCAGCGAGGGGGTGAAACTGGACAGGGAGGGGGGAATGGGTGCGGGGAGGCTGTGGAAGGGGGTAGATCTGGCAGTGATGATGTACGCTGGACCCTAACCCCTGTTTTGCAAGCCTCTCTGCCACCTTTGTCTCCTTGTTTTTGTGCTAGCTACAGAGCTGGAGCAGGTCCAAGGAGCCCCATTGCAGAGCGGGAGGCTTACAGAGGCATAAGGGGAATTCCCTTTCCCCCTCCCAAGCCTCCCAATCCCCCCCCCTGCTGGATATAACACAGCTGAATCATTGGGGGGGGGGAGCTCTAAATGTGTCATCTCCTTCCGTATAATTCCCATTCTTCACAAGCTGGCAGTTCCTAGCTCTTTTTCTTGGCAATGAGCAGTCATTTTGTTTTGCCCACCCCATCACATTGTTTTCTGCCTTCTTTTTTCTTTGCCTCTACATACGTGAAGATATCACCATATGATCTTCTCAAAGTGTGCCCGTTGAACACATCTTTCTCATAATTGGTTGTGTCATGCACATTTTTTTCCAATTCCAAGACTGGGTTTACCTAGTACTGTATATTCATAGTATGTTTGGAATTTGATTGACAATGTGTGTTTTCTTTAATAGTTCAAAACTATATTTCCAGGGTGACAAAACAAACAAACAAAAGGATTCCTTTTAAGAGTTGAAGTTTAATTTTGAAACATGTGGTCCATCCCATCAAATGTTTGATTTATAGTCTATAAACTGACCATAAGGCTTAAGCTTTGAAGCAAGAAGTATTTCGACTTGTTCTGTGAACAACATTCTTTTTAAGTGCTGTGGTTTCTTTTTTCTAATCTGGCATTGAATTCTGTTTTCCCTATATCAAAGGGTGCAATAGATCGTTTTTGGATTAGCCCTCCTTTTATTTATTATTCTTTTGTGGAGTCATCTCAATAATGAACTGGCAGCATGTCTGAGGCATAAGGGAGCAATGAACTATATGACTGAAAGTTAGAACTGGGACCCGATACAATATATTTTGACACCGACAGGTCAGGAATGCTCGATAGGAAATCCCTTGGATGCGGATGCTCAACTGGCCCATGTACTCTGCACTATGATGTGCATCAGTTGTGTATCTGTCGTACACAAATGGTAAAATGACACATACAACAGAATAGAACAATGGCTGGCGAAATCAGCTGCATTCTGCATACAGGCTGGAACAGTTTTGGCACTTTGGCATCCCTTCATCACATTATTTTTGCTTAACAAAGTACACAGTTCTGCCAACCGTTCCTGGAAGACGGAGATGATGCAAACATTGCATTAATCCTACAGAAGTTAGTGTAACTAAAGACAGGTGAATTGGTGAAATACCTTCATTAGAGTTTAATCAGACAATATAAAGCTGTGAGCAGCAAGCAATAATGGTATCATTTTGGCTGTACTCATCAAGGTACAAGGTGGGAAGAAGCTGGCTCAAAACCAAGTGGAATTGGTTCATTTTCTTACGGCATACTCCTAATCATTGCTAGCACCAGTGTAGCAAATGCAAATGCTGCACCGACCGAGGCTGTCGCAAGTGTGCTGTAAAGCACATTGGCAGTTAGTAGCATCAGCCAGAGGCATTGCTGGAGGGGGGGGGGCGTACTGTAAGTACGTCACACATCTGAGATTTTTTTAGTAGCTTATTTTAACAGGTTGCATTTTTTAAAATCAAGTTTCTAGAGAAATACACCTTTTACCAAAGAAAGCACTGATATGACACCTGTTTCTAAAATAAGCTTTGTTCTCTCCTTGAAGCATTTGTGGTTGGTTGAAGGTTATATTTAGCAGCTCTATGGCTCCTGATTCGTGATGGACCTGTTCCAACTCCACGGCATAGACTCCAGTTCTCTCAAATGCCACACAACAACCCACACCGATAGGCTCTACCAGCCTCCTTATATAGAACTTTCACACTAACCACAGTGGAGAGTGATGCATCTTATTATCTTTTGCAGTGGTTCTCAAACTTTTTAGCACCGGGACCCACTTTTTAAAATGACACTCTAATCGGGACCCACCTAGCTTTACGAGACTTTTAAAAAAGGTGATCTAGAAAGAAAGAAATAAGTGGGTCCTGACCCACAGTTTGAGAAACACTGATCTGCTATTTAGACTGGAAATTTGTCCGATTGTTTGGTGAACTAATGCTGACAAAAACAGCCTCTAGCTAGATTGAGTTTCTGTTCCCAAGTTGAGTTATGCTCAGTTACGGACAAGCAGGCAAAATGCTTCAAGGAGAGAACAAAGCTTATTTTTAGAAACAGGTGTCATATCAGTGCTTTCCTTGGTAAAAAGGTGTGTTTCTCTAGATTAGAAACTTGATTTTTAAAAAAATGTAACCTGTTAAAACAAACTACTAAAAAAATCTCAGATGTGTGAAAGAGAGGTAAGAAACACACATAATTAAAGTAAACTGCAAATGTTTGGACATTTTTCAGATTAAATTTGCAGCTGAGGTTGAAGCCAGTAAATTTGGCAGTCAGAAGCTATGGAATTCCTTGCTGCCCTCTCCAAAACTGGAGGTTAGTTGAGCTACTACAATTTTGCAGTATGCTGGATTGCAGGGAGGACTATCTTGCACAAAACACAGCGACAGCCTAAGTGGAACATATAACTGAAAACTTCCACAAATGCATCATTTTTATGCAATAATATTTGTTATTTATAAAGTGCTATACGCTGGTACAAATTTAACAGAAACAATTGCTACCTCTTGAGGGCTCCCAGTCTAAGCATACTGGTGTTCATAGAAAGAAGGAAGAGCAAAACATATTTGTAAATATGAATTGTAATATAATATATTATAATCAATATAATTAATTTAATATAATTTCAATAAAATACAGTTTAAAATATTAATAAAATGCAGAATGCAGAACATTTCACTGGCCTATTGTTGCCCTTTGTAAGGGAGATTCTACAGTTCCTGAGTAGGAGCCCCCCCCCCTTTTAAACAAAACAAAACAAAACAAAACAACAACAACCAGTATTTATATACCACCTTTTCTTTGGTCATTGGATTTCTCCTTTGACTTTAATTCAAAGGCGGTTTACACAGGCAGGCTATCCAAACCACATGGGGTTTTTACAATACAATAATATGTTCTAATCTTTCATAGAACCCTTCATTCTAGATCAGGGGTTCCCAACCTTTTTCACCAAGTGTACCTCCTTGTACGGTCAAATTTTTGAAGTACCCCCTGTGCCAATTAATTGCTTAGCATTAATTAAATAATTAATTAATTATTAAAATTATTAAAATTACTCATCTTACACTGTTAACTCTGGAAATCACCCTACTTTCAATTACTTCCTGGTTACTCAATTTTTGCCACCCCCTTTATTTTATTTTTAAAGGAAATATCACCACCGGTCTCTCATTCAAAAATGAACCAAGCCAATTCCTGTGCAGCTTTTTTAAGCAGACAGAGAAACAGCCCAATCTACCATAAGATCTACCCTCTTTAAATTAAAGAAACAATGTATTCTAAAACCCAGCATATAAATTGAACCAGCCAGTAGGAAAGCACTTAGTTTGCATTCCACTCAAAGCCTTTTGGGAACACAGTCTGGGGGCAGAGAAGGGGTGGTTTTGTTGCACAAGAATCTCTTCTGTTCACTGTCAATGATGTTTCTCCTTTTAGTAAGAAATTAGGGACCATTTATTTAGTCAGAGAGAACTTACTCAGTTAGTGTCACCCTAACTTGGATGCAAATGCTGGAAAGGGATATATAGAGATTTGGGAGAGGTTTTTTTTTTTTTGCATGGGAGCCTTGCACACTGTGCCTTATCAGCTGAGAGTCAGTGTTGGGAGTTTAAATTTAAAAAACTAAAGGACAATGCCGACTCGTAGCTGATAAGGCACAACAAACTGCCCCTGCCGGTCGGTTTGCGTACCCCTGGGGGTACGCGTACCATAGGTTGGGAACCCCTGTTCTACATGGTTTCTTTCACAGTCCAGCTCTCTTTCTCTCTCCAGCGTTTGCTTCACCACGCTTCGACTGACAGGCAACCTTGACTCCTACTCAAGTGCAGCTGCAGCTTCTCTCCCTCACAGAGACTCTGCAGCTCATCAGCTCGGCGTGCCATCAGCTCTCCAACAGCCCATGGATACTTCTGGGTGTCCCGACCTGCCATCCTTCAGACCTTCAGGCATATGATTGGGTCGCTCTAACTGAGCCAGACCTCCTGCAGATGACGTACATCTTTATTCTAGGTAGGAACTCTAGTTAATGGAATGGACAAGCAGAGAGGGAGCAAGCAATCTGGTATGCTTGATTGTCCTGGAGAGCTTCTGAGTAGGGGAAAAGTAACCCAGATTCCAGATTGATAAAGATAGATGATGTAGCGGGACCAGATGAGCTATAACTAGAACATAAGCCAAATGCGATCGTTTCACATAGAAAGGTATTTAGCAATGTAGAGAAGAAAAGGAAACAATGCTCAGTAAATGTGTGTGTCACTTGTTCTGCTGTCCAGGAGCAGGGAAAACTGAGAGGAGATGGAGCAGAGACTACAGTAACTGCCCAATCCTATCCCCCGCCATGTCATAGCACGCAGCCATGCCAACAGAGGATGCACTGCATGCTATGGGGGGGGGGGGGGACAGACAGCCTGCAGGAGGTATTTTTTACTTACCCCCAATAGGCTGCTGCCTGATCACCTATAGGTCTCTTTGGACAGACACCAGCCATTTTGGTGCTGTATGTCCAAGGAGAGAAAAGGGGTGGGGAGGTTTCAAAAAGAGGGGATAAGATCCAGCATGCAAACTGCCACTGGATCTACTGCCTCCCTCCCGACTGGTTCCTCCCCCGAAATGCCCCTCTCGCCATTTATGGCAGTGGCATGGTGGCTCACGACAGCAGCCCAGCTTTCACGACACCGTAAAGGTCCTTGCACTGTTGAAACACCTGGCAGTGCAAGGCCCCAGTAGGATTAGGGCCTAAGAGGATTTCCTCACAGAATCCCTCCGTGAAGGGAGCCAGGTTCTACGCCAGTGACAGTCCTTTCTAGGACTGTGCCAAGAAGCTGCTGAGCCGAGCCACTATGTGGGATGTATAATGTGCCGTCTGATGAAAATTGTGTCCAAGGTGAGACTTGGTAAGAGTTTTAACATTCCAGAATGGAAACAGTATGAGATAGGAGTCATTTTGTGCATTATTCTTGAAGCCAGACTTTGGAGAGTAGTTGTGCTCTCTCTCTCTCTCTCTCTCTCTCTCTCTCTCTCTCTCTCTCTCTCTCTCTCTCAGTGTGAGTATGAGTGTGAGACTGTTCAGCTATTTTCATTGGGATTCTGGAATTCCCTCCTTGAGCCTGTCCGCACATGAGAAAGTTGTGAGACATTAGCAACAAGTCTTGGGCCTCACTAGTTTGTCGCTAAAAGATTATAACAATGATTATTGATATAGGGCTTTTTAAAAAAAAACTCTCAAAGTACTTCACAATGTCTCAGTAATCTTTGCAACAAGCCTATTAGGTAAACCACTACTATCCCCGTATTCTAGACAAGGGACTGCGAGACAATGGCTTGCCTAAGGTCATCGAGTGAGTTCATGTCTGAGCCGAGACCACCAGGTCATTCTTAACTTATTGCTCATGCTCTTATTACAATGGTGCTCCAGATCTCAGAGCTGTATATAATCTTATGCTATGCTTTTGAATTAACACATGAGATATTACCTAACTGATTATCTCGTTATCACATAGCATATCTTAATGATAAGAACCAGCAGCTGGCGCACCAGAAATATGCATGAAGCCCCACAGGCCACGAAGAAAAGCAATAATCTTCAAACACCACCTTTTGGAATCTCCCAAGGAGATAGGAATGGACCTGCTGCAATGCTTTGCTCTCTATGCCCAAACTACACCATTAATCCTGGAAGATATCATCATTGTTGGTACTGAAAAGTG
This sequence comes from Plestiodon gilberti rubricaudatus, assembly GCA_026170595.1. Lineage (NCBI taxonomy): Eukaryota > Metazoa > Chordata > Lepidosauria > Squamata > Scincidae > Plestiodon > Plestiodon gilberti. Next base: position 157,922,974 of record JANXHW010000005.1, on the reverse strand, counting down.
CTACAAGGTCAAGGAGGAGCAATAGGTTCTCTCTTCTGGTGGTTGTCAACCAGAGTGATCAAGCAGTCTGAATCCTGGGTTAAGATAGTCTATTGTAAACAAATGCCTTTTCTCCAAGAACATTGTTGTGCGAGAATCTCTCTTTGCTTTTGGTCAGCGAAGGAACATGTGCTAGAGCCAGGACCTACATTGGAGAACTGAGGTAGGTTTATGAAGATGGATTGACCACACATATGTTGTGCCCTCACTTTTGCTTTGGGGTCCGTTCCCAACCTCTGGGACAGTCCATGTGCAGTGCTAAAATAAACGTCTTACCTACAGCCTACGTGTTTCCATTTTTAATCAATGATTTTGGCTACATACCTCTCCATCACAGGCTGGCCCATAGCATGCAGCAGAGGCTGTACCAGCACCGCTGTACGCTATGGGTCAGCCCAGGAGAGGGTTGGGCTGGTAATGAGTTCTCCACATTTGACTGAGTTCAGTGGCACTCACCTCTAAGGGAGCCTGGGCAACTGCCCAGAAGGGCAGCCTGAATTTGTTATTGCCAAATTGTGACCTTTGGCACTGAAATTCAATTTCATATCATTCCTGTTGAGGTGTTGTTGTTTTTAATCCTGCCTCCAAGGAGCTCAAGGCAGCATATGTGGCTTCCCACCTCCTTTAGCTTCACAACAACCCTGTGAGGTAAGTGAGGTTGAAAGACAGTGACCAGTCCAAAGTCACCCAGACTGCACACTTTTCTGAGTGTAAGCCCCATTGATAGGCTTACCATACATCCCAGAATGGCCGGGACAGACACGGATTCTGGGGTCCTGTCCCAGGGTGTATGGCAGTCATCCCGGAGTCTTGGCATCACGACCGGGCCTCTTCGCAACGCTCGTGCTGTGTGCCTGAGGCCCGGTCGCGGCTGGGAACCAGGCGAGTCCAAAGCTTCCAGCTGCACATGCTCACGGCGCAGCTGGAGGCTTCAGACTTGCACGGTTCCTGGCTGAAGTGTTCAGCCCGCGAGGAGGCCTGGGCAGCGGCAGGGGGTGGGGCACGGCAGTCAAGGATGACAACAGCAGCAGCGCCGCGGGAAGAACAGCAAAAAAGGCAAGCAAAAATGGCGCAAAAATACTGGGGGGAAAAGGCAGCAGCAACATGGCCAGAAAATAAATTTTAAAAAATGGTGGGGCAAAAAAAAAATAGGTGGTGAGTGGGTCCAGTAGACAACCATAGGATTGTTCTCCCAGTGAGCTTGTGGATGAGTGGGGTTTTCAGCCCTAGTCTCAGTTCCAACACTGTAACCACTATGGATACCAGCTTTCAAGTCTTCCTGGAAGAATTCACATGCAAGGCTGATGATTTCTTATGAAACAGCACTGAAGAATAGTTAGTGCATTGTGGCTTGGATGATGAACATGCGGATCTGATCTACAGCCTTTATGGCCAGGATGGATCTCAGCCGGAGTAATCTATAAAGGGCAGTAGTTCAAAGGCATCACTGTTCAGTAACTCAATGCATACTCACATGATCAAAGCAGTCGCTGGAGTTGTTCTCCATGGACTGTGTCCTGTGCTAGTAGATGTTGACATTCCCAGTACTGTAAGTACCGGTATGTGGTTATATTTCTACGGATGGTGATTCAACAGCTATGACCTAAAATGAAGAATGCATCCCAAGCCAACAGTTAGAGACAGAGAGGAGGTAGCAGCAAGGGGGATACTCTGTATGTACGTATAGTCAGGGCCCATGAGAGGGGGGTAAAGGGACCATTGGCGACCATTGGCCGCGGCTCCCCATTGCATTATATTGATGCCTGCCAATTGGCATTGCAATGTTTTCCAAGAGGATTCCGTGGCTCCCTTGGCTGGTTTCCGTGGCTCTTCTGGGAACCATACCTCCCAGTTTGGGAACCACTGCTGTAGCCCATTTTTCTGATCAAAGTTGCCCTGCACCAACTTCTTTTCCACTCCATGCACAAGGGAATGTATATATCCGGAGCTTTGTCCATAATTCTTCTGACCTATCACCAGGGTGAGACTTATACACTTCTGCTACTTATGTCCAATTGAAATCAGAAGAATTGCCTAGAGAAGGGAAATAAAGTAAAACAATGAAAAGGGTTAAACTAGTATTAGTACATATAAATGCTTACCAAAAACACCTTAATATAATTTGTTTTTTGATGTGTTACTTACAAAATATAGAGAGCCAAAATTTTAGGTCTGGATTGCTCAAGGCTGCCATAGCATTCCATATTACATTCATTTAATAAGGGAAAAGATAGCCAAATGGCGTTCTAAGGAAGACAGAGCACAATCCAATTACATTAAAGTGGCCATTTGGCTTTTAAGCTTATTGGGTTGTTTGTTTTTTTGTACTGATTTGTATGAGTTTTGAAAAGTATAAGTAAGAATATTAAAGAGACAAACATGGTTTGTCATTGATTTCAATGAGCAATAGACTGGAGTCATGGGAAATACCTTGGGAGAGGGAGGGTGGGTCAATTGCACCTTTTCTAGAAAACATACTATTCATCGCCAAAACATATTGTGATGACATCTAGCGCATAGAAGGCTTAGTTTTAAAGTCTTAGACAATTTTAAGAACGAAAAACATCAGGATGGTGTAGTGGTTTGGGAGTCGGACTTAGACCTGGAAGATCCAGGTTCAAATCCCCGCTCAGCCACGAAGCTTCCTGGGTGACCTTGGACCAGTCACTATCTCTCAGCCCCACCTACCTCACAGGGTTGTTGTGAGGACAAAAAAAAAGGAGGGCAGGAAATATGTACACCACTCTGAGCTCCTTGGAGGAAGGGCGGTATAAAAATGTGAAAAATAAAAATAAATAATAAATAAATGATCTTGGAATTACTGATTAGGTATAGGTAGGTAAAGAATGGGGATGCAGAGAGCAGACGACTTTTTAACCAGTTTATTTCAGGGCTCAGGGCCAGACTAGGCCTTAGTAACAACTGGAGTGAAGGGAACAACAGGAAACCACAGGGAACCAAGACTGGGATGGGGTGACCAGACTTCCGCTGGCACAGGGGAAAGGAGAATTGGAGGGCTCTTGGATTGTAGTAAGTGGTGTTAGGATTGCAAAAGTACTGGGAAAAAAGAAGGGGTGGGGAAGCTTGAAAGCCCCTAAAAATTAAGGTGTAAACAACTGAGGTATAAAGCTTGTATACACAAGTAGTGACAACTTGTGTATTTACTGTATGTACTTGTGACAAATTATACATGGGATGGATAGAGGGAAGTACTTTTCCTTCTCGCACAACACCAGAACCAGGAGTCATCCACTGAAATTGAGTGCTGGGAGAGTTAGAACAGACAAAAGAAAATATTTCTTCACCCAGTGTGTTGATAATCTGTGGGAATCCTTGCTATAGGACAGGGGTGGCCAACCTTCCACCACTAGGGCCTCTGTGTTCTTAAGAGTTGTGCAGAAGACAGAATCTTGGAAGCTGCAAGTGCTGATGGTGCTGCTAAAGCAGCTGCACCTGCTGAAATGCCCTCACCTATACAACCATTTAAAGGGCCAACATTCATGTTGAAAGGTTGGCCACCACTGCTATAGGATGTGGTGATTACATCTGGCCTAGATGTCTTTTTTATTAACTTTATTTTTCATTTTCGTTTGGTGCATAACAGATAACCCGTATACAAAATCAACCATTATCTACAAAATAGGGGGAAAAAAACAGCAATTGAAATAGATGTCTTTAAAAGGGGATTGGACAGATTTATGGATGGAAAAGTCCATCACAGGTTACAATCTGTGTTGATTATATGCATCCTCTGGGTTTTAGAGGTAGCCTATCTCTGAATGCAAGATGCAAGGAAGTGGCAACAGGATACAGGTATCTTGTCATTTTGTGTGCTTCCTGATGTATCTGGCCACTGTGAGATACAGGAAGCTGAACTAGATGGGACCTTGACCAACTGCACACTGTTGTGTACCTGTGTGAGGCTTTGATCTTCTGCATGGACTGGGTTAAGATGGGAGATCTTGTAGAGCAGCGGTCTTCAACCTTTTTAATGCTGCAACCCCCCGCCCACCCCCGCCCCAGTCTCTGCCCTCCCCGTCCCCGTCCCACCCCCTCCCTGCCCTCCCCGTCCCTAAACGGCCCGGTGGGGGACTCACCTGCTCCAGCAGGCCTCTTCTGCTAGGTCAGTGAGTGCATGAAGGCTTTGGCCTTTGCACTAGCGCGCCTAGCCTCCATGCCATCGCAAAGTGCTTTACAGCACTTTTGCGACACGCGGAGGCTTGGCGCACACTATGTTGGCGCGGAAGTTAGGTAGATAGGCTCACATAAATAAAAACCTGTGGGCCACCATGATCCCCTATGACCCCTGGGTTGAAGAATACTTGTAGAAGTTGGAATATAAAGTAACACACCTGCACCAACAGGGGAAAGTAAGGATAACTAGAGAGTGGCAAGGGCACAAGGTTTTCTCTCTGTTCTCAAGTAATGCATGCAGAGTGCTATTTTTAGGCCTTACTTTCTTCTGCTCTCCTTCTCTTGAAGAGAAGACACATGACATAGCGAGACAGACTAGCTGGAGGATCCACCTACAAAGATGTATTTCTGTATTTCATTAAATAAAACTATCTTTGACTTTTGAATACAAGCCTCATGAAAAGCTTCCCATCTGGACTTTCCTGTGACTTTTGCAAGTGACTTTTGCACATAATGTGACTTTTGGGGTTTTATCTCTGCCAGCAGAAGAGCACTGGTTTAGCTAACCGATTGGAGAGGTGTTCTGTTAGGGAAGGGTTTCGGTAAGACGCATGAAGGGGGGGGCTTACGGTGGTTTTCACAATGTAACCTGTTACCGGCTTTCATTTTACAGTATGTATACCATCACCAATCATGTTGCGGAGCACTTTGCTCAATAAGTTGAAACAGTGGTACTTAGTTCACACCTGAAATGATTGCACAGATATTTTATTAGGAGCTTTAAAAATGGCTACAAATGAGTAGATGAAAGAAGACGCCGACGCTGACTCACAGGCAACACCAGGGATAGCATGGGAATGCAGTGGTTTGGGAGGAATATCATCTGGATTCTTAGAAATAACTGAGTGTGCGAACAAGGACAATACTGGGGAAAGGATTATCTGAGAAGCTCACAGTGTACTGGACCACAGCAATTCTTGGACTGATCCGCTCATGTTCTTGAATGTTCTTTACTTAAGCATGTTTCAAAATGACAGTGACAGTGCCAAAATCACTCATTACTCACATGTTCCTCATCATTATTCATAGAGATCCAGACACAGAGGTATTTGAGAAGTGTAAAAGGATTCCAGCAAATCTGTAGGGCTTATTTGCCTATACAGTACCAGAAGTAACTTGGAGACAATTTTATAATTTAACATGGAAGCTGTGAATTTCATCCTAGTGCATAATGAAAAAAACTAAATGCCCAATCTTAAACTAAATGCTCCCTGCAGGGTGCAGTGGCGCCGGCACAGGCTCCGCTGCATCCTGCAGGCAGCTATAGACCATACGAGGGCAGAGAGGGAAGTAAAAGAATGTTCTACTTACCCTCCTCTGCTCCCGCATGATTCCATTGAGTCTACTTGAGCCTGCCCCTTGCAGCAGCGCTCAGAAAATGGCACACCACTGTCAACCATTTAATGGCAGAGGAAAGCCTTTCCACTGCCGTAAATTGCTGGCCCGATCCTAGTTAGGACTGGGCTGTCAGTTACGCATTTAGTTACGCATTGGTCATGAAAAAAAAAATCACCTATTTATTAAAATAGTTATATTTTCCATTGTTTCCTTCATGCAAACAATTACTGATGTATTCTGCCATATACCACAGAGAATTTAAAAAAAAGCTAGAGGAAATGTAATCAGCTTTCCTTCATGACATTATATGCATGGGGGGAAATGCATTTTTAAAAGAAAGTCACTTGATTAAATACTTCTTTGACAGCCCAATCGTGTGTAACTCTTGCACAGTAGATTCACCGGTGTAAGTTCACTTATGACAGTGTAAATTGCCATAGACCGATGGATGCAGGACAGAGACCGGCGTAAGCCCCCTTGGACACTGCGCATGGGCGTGGGATGGACGCTGCTGCAACTCCGCCAGCGCAGGGGGCATTCCGGGGGCGTTCGGACTATTAAATATAATATTCGTGATTCTTCTCATTTTATGGATAATTTTGGCCACAAAAACCTGAGTATGTATGCAAACAAACAAACAAACAAAAACCCTTATCCATGAAAATTCTCAGAAAGGGTTGTTCAATTATCTGCTTTATCTTACGTTCACCACTCCCGACCTTCACAGTACCATTTCCTAAGTCTAGTCAGATCTCTTTTTTCCCTTGGCTATCCAGTACCGATCAATGTAACTGCTCTATGTCTAAAGATCCAACTGAAAAGGACAAGAATTTAGAGTCAACCGTTTGTGTCTTCCAGGCTAAGTTGGCCTTTGCTCTTGAAATGTATATTGAAGAAACATTTCCTTAGCCTTCCTTATCTCTTGAACTCTTAGTTCTCCAAGATAGGCCCAGTGTCAAATCAGATTGGCCTAGATTTGTGAACTTGCCCCAGTGTGGTTGTGAGTGTGTGAGACACATATGTGTTGGATCACCTGAAACCGTGAGTGCAGTTCATTATGAAAACTAGTCCATGAAATATAAAATACCAATGCTACAATTACCCTCTTATCATTATTTCTTTCTTAACCATCTTATGTTTTTTCTTTTTCAAAAAGTAACTAAAATCAAATGTTGGAGAAGGAATTCCAGAAATAGTTTGCATCTGAAGAAATTTATCTAGCTTTCTTTGTGAAATATTTATTTCCCCACCATAATTTCATGTGGACATAAAATATTAAATTGACCTTTAAAAGCAAAAGCCCCACTTGCTGGGAAAAAAAAAGGTTGTTGTGGTAATATAAATAAAATATATTAAAAGATCAGACATACATAAAAGGTTAGTGTAGAATTAGGAGTAGGTTTTCATGACAAAAATGATGACAGTCTCTAGCTAAATTAATAAGGAAGTAGTCTTAACTACTTCTTAACTTGTGCTCCTAATGCACCGTGTGTTGTGGAATCAAATACAGGCATAAGAAGGGACACAATGTCACAGTCTCTAGGATATTAATGGAAACTATTCTCATATTTGCAGACAGATGCATTAGATTTAGGTGTAAATCATCTGTTCCATACCAAAGAATGTAATGTTGCTCAACATGACCTCACAGCACCTTAAAGTATCAAGTACACGAGATCTTTGGTTCCCCTTCCATATACAAACCTGAATATCTTTGATAACCTCTTGCCAAACTTGCAGCCTACTCATTGCTCATTACTGAGATTTTTTTCCTTCAGTATTTTGAAAATTCAAGATTGCCGGGAGAAATATCAACAACCTCAGATATGCAGACGATACCACCCTAATGGCAGAAAGTGAAGAGCCTCGTGATGAGGGTGAAAGAGGAGAGTGCAAAAGTTGGCTTGAAACTCAACATTAATAAAACTAAGATCATGGCGTCTGGGCCCATCAATTCCTGGCAAATAGAAGGGGCAGAAATGGAAGCAGTAACAGATTTTACTTTTCTGGGCTCCAAGATCACTGCAGACGGAGACAGCAGCCATGAAATTAAAAGACGCTTACTCCTTGGAAGGAAAGCTATGGCAAACTTAGACAGCATAATAAAAAGCATAGATATCACTATGCCAACAAAAGTTCGCATAGTCAGGGTGATGGTGTTCCCAGTAGCAATGTATGGTTGCAAGAGTTGGACCATAAGGAAGGCTGAGCGCCGAAGAATAGATGCTTTTGAACTGTGGTGCTGGAGAAGACTCCTGAGAGTCCCTTGGACTGCTAGGAGATCAAATCAGTCAATCCTAAATGAAATCAACCCTGACTGTTCCCTGGAAGGACAGGTACTGAGGCTGAAGCTCAAATATTTTGGCCACCTAATGCGAAGAGAGGAGTCTCTGGAGAAGACTCTGATGCTGGGAAAGATTGAAGGCAGAAGGAGAAGGGGAAGGCAAAGGATGAGATGGTTAGACAGCATCACAGCATCACCGATAATGCTGAAATCACCGAAACCATACATTGCTACTGGGAACACCATCGCCCTGACTATACGAACATTTGTTGGCATGGTGATATCTCTACTTTTTATTATGCTGTCTAAATTTGCCATAGCTTTCCTTTCAAGGAGTACCTAGATGCCTTTAAAAGGGGTTTGGACAAATTCCTGGAGGAAAAGACCATCACAGGGTACAAGCCATAAGCAACCTCCTGGTTTTAGAAGTAGGTTTTCTCTGTGCCAGGTGCAGGGGAGTGGCAGCAGGAAACAGGTTATCTTGTTGTCTGTGTGCTCTCGGAGGCATCTGGTGGGGCCACTGTGAGATACAGGAAGCTGGACTGGATGGGCCTTTGGCCTGATCCAGCAGGGGGGCTCTTCTGATGTTCTTATGTTCAGGCACAGCTTTTGGGGGGTCCTCCTTCTTTACGTGTGCATGCCAAATACTCTCCCCCACAGGGTGACCAGATACAATGGAGGACAATTTGTCCTGGTCAAAGTGTCTATCTCTATACTGTACCTTTAACCCCATTGTACAGAAGAGGGAATTTTGGCAGGTGCAAGTTTTTGCACCCTTCCATGATGAGCGGCACCTGCCAAAATTCCCTCTTGTATACAATGGTTAAAGGTATAGGCACTTTGTCCTCCATTGTATCTGGTCACCCTGCTCTGCCATCTACCAAGAAACTGGGCACGAGATGAAGGACAACTTCATCTACTGTGGCTGCTACTTCTCCTTCCCATTGCCTGTTAACTGTCCCTTGGCTTACTTGATAATGATAGGGAGCAGCGGTCTACCTTTCCAGGTGCTATTTTAAAATTCCGAGATGACCCACCCCTGATGTTGTATTGGGGTGGGACATGGGCAGCGCAATCCTGAGGCTGATCCCGGTGCCAGAATGAGCGTTCTGGCACCGGGAGACGTCGCAAACGTGCCGGAAAGCACGTTTGTGACGACTCGTGAGCAAGGGAGGCCGGCGCAGAGGCTGGCGGCCGGCCTACCTTGCTTCAGCACTGGAGTGCACCTGCAGCCACTGGCTGAGGTAAGTGAGGATCCAATGGGTGCGGGGGCATGGGAGGGGGAGGGGGCCTGGGAGGGGCTGACCTGGGAGGGGGAGGGGGATGATCTCGGCCGGGCGGCTGGGCCGTTATCCGAGCAGGCTGGTCGGGGCGGCCTGCATTTACACTCAGGGAAGGGGACGAGCGTCCCCTTCCCTGAGTAGACCTCCGGCCCAGCGGCAGCCTGGACGTCGGTGCACAGGATCCGGCGGGCGGCCCTGGACTGCCGGCCGGATCCTTACGCAGGATTGCGCTCGAAGTCAGAGAATGGACACTTGCTGCAGCTGCAGCCCTGTCCCACATCACCTGTCCCACAATTATGGGAGTTTGTAATCTTGAGAGAAAAACTGACGGGTGAGGAGGATGAATGCAGCCCCTTCAGCTGTTTATTTTCCCATTCATAATTCTTCCCCCAGCACTTTTTCTCCAGTGCAGTGTGTTTCTCTGCATCTTTCCTCACATAAGAGAAAAGTAACTGGGGTGCATGTGATTTCGAACAGAAAAATAACATAAGGGGGGAAGAAATTAAGAACTTCCTCCCTGTCTGCCCGTTTGCCTCTCAAGATAAAATTCTCCCATGGCTGTTTTTCATTTTAAAAAGCATTGGGCAAAGTTGCACTCAATTGTGCAGTACATGTTATTTGGCTCTAAGTTGCAGTCCAATAGAACTGAAACGTGCCATTTTGCTGCACATCTTGAATAATTTTTTCTTTACCTTTCTCAAATTATGTGTTGTTATGTATGCCAGTAAAGGTTATTCTGACTTTTCTCAGAAATAATATGCATAATTTCATTTGGACTCCCATAACCTACTCTAACAAAGGCTACCGCTCTATCAGAAAACAACTAATCATTCATATAGCATACTGCTAATGCCTAGTAGAAAACCACAACTATGAATCATTAAATGCTCAGTGACTGAACACCATATTACCTTGATTTTTCATTCTTAATTAAAACCTTATTTTCACTGTCTTACATTCTTGATTCAAGATCAGTCCGACATGAACTGGTTTTAATGTTCTCGTAACCGTGCAGGAAAATGAATGCAGCATGAGTATTCCACATTAATTAGTAGAGTCATATGTTCAACGCTCGAGAGCTATAGCAATGCAAATGTGCAGATGTAGTTCACAGATTGGTGAGGGCCCTTCCCATTCACGAAGGGACAGCTATATGCATATAAGGGATGTGCATGGACAATTGCTGCCTCCATTCATGTGAATGGGAAATCACTGAGCAACTCCATGTGCTCCTTATAACATGCACAGAGCTTGGGATCAGGAGCAATGTATTCACTGTGGGAATCAGACCCCATCAGCTGTACTACAGCTGTAACCCTAAACACAGTTTCCTGGGAGTTAAGTCCCACTGAACACAATGGGACTTATATATGCATAAAAATGAATTGAATTGGCATCTGGTCCCATCAATTCCTGGCAAATAGAAGGGGCAGAAATGGAAGCAGTAACAGATTTTACTTTTTTGGGTTCCAAGATCACTGCAGACGGAGACAGCAGCCATGAAATTAAAAGACGCTTACTCCTTGGAAGGAAAGCTATGGCAAATTTAGATAGCATAATAAAAAGCAGAGATATCACCATGCCAACAAAAGTTCGTATAGTCAGGGCGATGGTGTTCCCAGTAGCAATGTATGGTTGCGAGAGTTGGACCATAAGGAAGGCTGAGCGCCGAAGAATAGATGCTTTTGAACTGTGGTGCTGGAGAAGACTCCTGAGAGTCCCTTGGACTGCTAGGAGATCAAATCAGTCAATCCTAAATGAAATCAACCCTGACTGTTCCCTGGAAGGACAGGTACTGAGGCTGAAGCTCAAATATTTTGGCCACCTAATGCAAAGAGAGGAGTCTCTGGAGAAGACTCTGATGCTGGGAAAGATTGAAGGCAGAAGGAGAAGGGGAAGGCAAAGGATGAGATGGTTAGACAGCATCACCGATGCAACGAACATGAAAATGAGCGAACTCAGGAAGATAGTGGAAGACAGGAAGGCCTGGCGGGATATGGTTCATGGGATCACGAAGGGTCGGACATGACTTAATGACTGAACAACAAGAACAACAACAATATAAAACATGGAGTTTTCTAAATCACTGTGTGAGCAGAATCCAGTCAGAATTAAACCAGCTGAACTCCCATTGTTTCAATGGAGGAGAGTGAAAGTTAACTCTCCTATTCAAGTCAGTAAAAGTACAGCTTAAATAAAGATTAACTTTAGCCAGATGGTGCTTAATAATATGGATAACAATGCAATCCTAAGCACATTTACTCACAAGGCCCATGATGTTACTCTGTCTAGGATTGCAACCTTAAACCATTTGGTTGTGACTGAAGCCCTTCCCTCCCTCACTGCAATTTCACATCAAGGACAATAGTCAGCAGCCTGCTAGTCAATGGCACTCTGCAACAATAGCCTGAGCATGCAACAAAAGGTGGTTTTCATTTCGTTTTTTAATGAGTGCTTTTGATAAATGGGTCACATGAGGTTTATATGACTAGCAGCCCGGTCCAGCCCAAGGCAACTGCGGTACAATTCAGGCACAATTGCAGCCCAAGTGCTTTAGGCCCGAGTTGTGCCTGAATTGTGCCTGAGTTGGGCTGCAATTGTGACTGAATTGGGTTCAGGCACAATTCAGGCACAACTGCACAATTCAGGCACAATTGCAGCCTAAAAGTGGGCGTGTCGGGGGCGTGTTGGGGGTGTGACGGGGGCGGTTACGAAATTTGGTCCGGTTCCAGACACTGGAGAGCCCCTGACACGCCCCCTCGAGCCCAACTCAGGCCCAAAATTTGGGCCAGCAAAAAGGGTGGACCCAAATGTGAGGAGACCCATAGGAGCCATTTTACCTTACCCACACCAGCCCTCTCCTGAAAAGTTCTAACACCCTGGGCCCGAGTTGGGCCTGAGTTAGGACCGAACAGTTGTGGCCTAACTCTGGACACGGACCCAAATAGTTAACCTATCAGCACCCAGCCCCACCCAGCCTCTTTCCCACAAAAGCCCAGCCCCAGCCCTCCACTCACTCTCTCTCTCTTTCTCTCTCTGAGCACGTGGCGTGGGGTTCTGTCCCCCAGCAGCCACAAAGTGGGACTTTGAAAACTTTTCTAACACCCCACTTCTCTCTTCTCTTCACCTCTCTGCCCCCTCTAGGGCAGAGAGGGCTGTTCTGCCTGTGGCCAAACTGTTTACTCCTGTTCCTGGGCAGCTCTCTCCATGCAAGTGTTTGCTAACCCATGTCTTTCTCCCAGCCCCTCTCCCCCCCCCACAGGCAACAACACCAGCAGGTAAGTGCAGGTAAGAGCAGGGTTTGTGCTGACATGTGGTCTGACTTCTGCCTCTTAGCATAGAGAAATATAGGTAGGATACATGCCTCTATACCAATGTCTTGTCTCATAGCTGCCTGCATAGCCTGCCATGATATGCCTCTTTACCAATGTCTTGTCTCATGTCTGCCTGCAATGCCTGCCATGATATGCCTCTTTACCAATGTCTGCCTGCAATGCCTGCCATGATATGCCTCTTTACCAATGTCATGTCTCATAGCTGCCTGCAATGCCTGCCATGATATGCCTCTTTACCAATGTCTGCCTGCAATGCCTGCCATGATATGCCTCTTTACCAATGTCATGTCTCATAGCTGCCTGCAATGCCTGCCATGATATGCCTCTTTACCAATGTCTGCCTGCAATGCCTGTCATGATATGCCTCTTTACCAATGTCATGTCTCATAGCTGCCTGCAATGCCTGTCATGAAATGTCTCTGTACCAATGTCTTGTCTCATAGCTGCCTGTATTAATGTGAGCACACAATGCCATGGGTGTGGAACTGTAACCCATATGTAGACACCAGCTGTTCCCCCCCTCTTTTCTCCACAGGGTCTACTGACAGGTCAGTATTGCTAGGATTGCCATGGTTGTGACCCCCAAGTTGTGTTGTTGTCTCTCTCTTTGACCCCTTTCCCTTACAGGATCATGCTCACCTTACACCCAGGGAAGGAGCGCAGACCAGGCTCTGTGTCTCACACCACTCGGCTGTGTGTGATTACTCTCCCTGCACGCCTTTGCAACCGGCACACTGGCATTCCTTCAATGGTGATTGCCACCACACAGCAGCTGCCATGGAACACCCCCAAGTTGTTCGTCCTCCCAGGAATGCCCACTACCACCAACTGTCCGGGGAGCACCCCTGGGCCCGCAGTCTGGTTGCCCCATGGTCGTCTGCCTCGATGCTGCCAGAGGTCTGGGAGCCTGCCCTGCAACCCTCCTCAGCTGCTGCTGCTGCTGCTACATTCTGAGTGGCTGCTGTGCCTACCCCTTGCAGCCTCGCCTGGCCATCCCTGCCAATGTTCCAGAACAATAAAGATGCCCCTTGGGCAAAGGCCCCTTGAACACCATGACCCCAATGTTACACAAGCACTGCCCCACACACACAGAGACAGCGCCCAGCACACAAGGCCCTGCATGAATCCCAGCCAGGGCCTGCCACAGCCAGCCCAGGGAGAACACAGCAGGGGGGCTGCCAGACCCTCCGGGCTCAGAGGGGAGGGGGGGAGTTGGGGGGCCTCTCAGGCAGGCAAACAGTGACAGGCGACATGGCGCACGTCCACCACGTCCGTGAAGAGCCCTTTCAGCAACCGGGGCTCTCACCCACCCTCGGTCCGCCCGTCAACGGTGTCCGTGTCCGCCCGTCAACGGTGTCCGTTTCCGCCCTCAGTCCGCCCGTCAACGGCGTCCGTTTCCGCCCTCAGTCCGCCCGTCAACAGCATCTGTTTCCGCCCTCGGTCCGTCTGCATGAGAGGCGCCCGTTCCTGCATTGCCTCCATCTGCGAAGTGACCCCTGTGTCCCTATTGGTCTCTGCAGACCCCTCTCCCTGTATCCCTCTCCCACCAGCCTTGTTGTCTGTCTGTTTCTGACCCACCCGTGTCCCTCCCCAGCACCCCCTGTCCGCCTGCCTGTGTGCCTGCCTCCCCTCCCACTCCCTGATGATGGACGCTGGCACCCCCCACCCCGCCAGAGCGCCTGCCGCAAGGCGCCTACGTTGCCCCATCTGGGGAGTGATGAGCTGCGTGAGCCCTTCCCGCTCACAGCAGACAAGCCCAAGGCATCTCTCGGTCTTGGCCAGGGCACGGATCAGAAGGCATACCGGGATGCCTTCTTTGTGGGCATAGCCACGGCCCTGGTGGCCCAGGGCTTCAGGCAGCGCACGGGCATGTCATGGCGGAGGCGGTTCCAGACCTCATGAGACCCCCCTTGTGCGTGCCGTTCCCACCCCCTCCTTCCCTTCTCTCCCCCGCTCACCCCCCCATGACTCCCACGTGCAGCCTCACCGTGGCTTGGGGGTGGCATCGCAGTCTGCAGGAGGGAGGGCAGTGGCACTCCCCCCTGCGGCAGGTGGCTAATGTCCAGGGTGCCCTGGGGCAGCTGGCACTGGCACAACCTCTGCCCTTCAGCTGACTGTCGCACGCCCAGTGCCTGCAGGCCCACCTGTGGCTGCCCATCTGCTGCGACCGCTGCAGCAGCTGTGGTAGGTGCATGCAGATGGGCTGAGGAGGGGGCTCTTCACTTCCACAAGACTGACAGCTCCCCACAGGGGCCTGCCTGCCTCTGCGGTAAGTTTTGCCTCGATCCTGGCCCACTGCTCTTGCCTCCTGCCTAACTCAGGCACAGTTGCAGCCTAACTCGGTCCTATTTTGGGCCCCAATTGTGCCACAATTGGGCCTCAACTGTGCCTGAGTTGGGCTGGACTGAGCCCTAGGTTTCATTGGTAAAGCTGCAAAGTTAGAAAATTAAAAACGCAGCCAAACCATACAATTGGTCACTTCCATGCTGTCATCATTGCATACTTTCGACCCTCTGCCTCACAATGCAACCATATGCAAATTTACTTGGAATCAGGGCCAGCGTCCTCAAGACCTCCAGATGCCTGAGTTGGAATGACAACTGTTACCCTGCCTACCCACTGATGGCTCCACCCACTCTCCAATGTTCTAGCTCAGCACTCTCTTCCCCTCCACATTTCCTCTTCCTCTCTGTCCTCTTCTTCCTTTTCCAGTCCAAGGAGTGGAAAGAGGAGGAGGAGCATTGGAGAGAAGTAGGTGGACAGAGATGGGTGCCCCAGAGGCGTTTCTATGGTGGGGGCAGTACTGTAAGTTGCGCCCTGTCCTAGTCCCCAATATAATGAAATTAACAAGGGATTTGAATGCACAAATGGGGGGGGGATGAGCTCCATTTTGATCGTATCCTCTAATATCAAGGTACAAAGATTAATACAATAGGGGTGCTTTTCATCCTTTCCCAAAAGTTTTTCAATGTAAAGGTTTTTTTAAAAGCCAGAGTTAAAACAGAGGAAAAATGTTTTCTGCTTGGTTAACAAACTCAAAAGCTGCTTTCTAGTATTACAATTACTAGGATCAATGAAGATGACACAAAATCTTTTTTTTTAAGTAGCTAAGAGGTGTGTTCCTAAAAATTCGTATCAGGCTGAATGGCAAGAGAAGCATAAAGTAGAGTGGGAGGACATTGGGCCAAGTGAAATGGCCCCCGAAATTCTGCATTTTAAAAAGTCTTGTGATGGAGTTGGGATGAATGATCGACTTGTGTTGATCAGCATTCCTTGGTGCTGGACATGCCCTCCATCATCATCATCATCATCATCATCATCATCATCATCATGAGCCTAGGCAGCATGCAGAGCTTCTGGGATAAAGACGTTTCAAGCTCTACCCTCATGTTGAGAAAATTATAAATCTAACAGCCCAATCCTGTCTAGCTAGACTGCAGTGTGGACATAGAGCCCATGCTGCATCCCATCTAGATAGCATGCAGCACTCCTCAGGGGAAGGGGACATTTGTCCCCTTACCCTGAGTAGAGCCCCAGCCTCCCCAATGGGTCTTCTCGAATGTGCGCCAACTATTTTGCTGGTACACATTTGAGCTGGCCGTGTAATAGCGGCCAGGCCTGGGAAGGGGGACCCTAAGTAACCGATAATCACTCTTAGTAAACACAACAAGGCGACTTACAATTCTGGACTTACAAGTCCAGGCGACTTACAATTAAAACATGTTAAAAAACATAATACAATAAAATAACATAATTAAAACAAACAAACCCCAGTGGGTTACCTTATGATTATGTTTATTAAAACGCCAGCCCACTATGTCAGCCATCGAATGCCAACCTGAATAAAAACGTCTTAAGGCCCTACCGAAAGGTTTCTAAGGAGGGAGCCGTTCTTAATTCCAGGGGGAAGGAATTCCATAGTTGGGGCGCCACCGCTGAGAAAGTCCTATTCCTCACTGCCATCCCCCTCACCTCCGTCAATGGCGGCATGGTTAACAGGGGCCCCCTGATGACCTCAGAGTACGGGTGAGTCGGATTATAAGGAAGGAGGCAGTCCCTCAAGTACTGTGGTTCCAAGCCGTAAAGGGCTTTAAAAGTCAAAACTAGCACTTTGAATTGTGCCCGGAAACGAACTGGCAGTCAGTGTAGCCACCAAAGCAACGGCCCAACTTAGTCGAACCAAGAAGCCCCGGCAACCACACGGGCAGCCGCATTCTGCACTAGTTGCAGTTTCCAAACAGTCTTCAAAGGCAGCCCCACATAGAGCGCATTGCAGTAATCTAATCTAGATGTCACTAGGGCATGGGTCACTGTGGCCAGGTCTGCACGATGCAAGTATGAGCGCAGCTGGCGCACCAGCCGAAGCTGGGCAAAAGCCCCCCTGGGCACAGCCACCACCTGGGAATCCAGGAGCAGTAGCTTACAAATATTGTAAACACACACACACACACACACACACACACACACACACACACACACACACACACACACACACGAGAGAGAGAGAGAGAGAGAGAGAGAGAGAGAGAATCTGCCTTGCTGTTAGTCCTGAGCTTATCATGGTAGTGTGAAAAAACAAAATAAGAAGGATATGCAAGGAATAAAATTCAGATTTAAATTCCCTGGAAATGCCTTAGAATCAAAACGTTGGAAGGAGTTTTGTCAGCCATCTAGTCCAATCCCCTGATCTGTGCAGGAAATCTCGATCTAGAGCAGGGGTGGCCAACCTTCCATCATTTGGGCCTCTGCGTTCCTAAGAGTTGTGTAGAAGACAGAATCTTGGCAGCTGCAAGTGCTGATGGTGCTGCTAAAGCAGCTGCACCTGCTGAAATGCCCTCCTCACCTTTCAGCATTTATGTTGAAAGGTTGGCCACCCCTGATCTACAGCATCTCCACTAGATGGTTGATAAGCCTCCTCTTGAGGACTTCAGTCCGTCCCCGTCCCCCCGTTATTGACTCCACTGTGAAGCTGTTCTCATTATTAAGAATTTCTCCTCTCTTCCTGTAACTAAAGCCTCTGAGAACCGATGAAGTGGCTAACACCATAGCTTTACTCTCTCCGTTGGCTATTCTTTAGCCATGATTTTACTGGTAGATACATCAACATGTTTATTTCAATTGACTCAAAGAAAAGCATAGCTGGTTCAAGATATCTGCAGATGTAAATAACTGTTCATACAGTGCTGGAATATATTGAAATTTCAAGGGAGGGTACCTTTATTGAGCATTTAAAGTATCTGCTGCAAAAGGTTAGTCACTTGCCCAGTGGATTGGTCTGCTGCAAAGCAACAACGGCTTTAATCACACTGATTCGCCAATTAAAACTTTCAGCCCTCATTTATACACCAAGCGAGGTTGTGAGTGTGCTGTAGTAGAACAGAAATTCCTCTCCTTTCCGCCTTAGATTCAATAAAACCAATCTCTTAATTAACAGTGTATCTAAAATTGATCTTTCAAATGCAGATCCAAACAAGCAGTTTGATTTATAGGAGCACTGAGAACTGATGAGATAGAGTGAAGTTAATTGGCAAATTTGCAAGATCATGCTGGTCTTAGAAAAGGGTTTCGAAAGCCAATTAACTATAGTAGTCGTTCTCCCTGTACTAGATCCAGGAGCGCTTGGTGCCAACCCCAAAATGAGGAAGTCGTCTTCTTTGAAGCGAGGCTTGGATCTCTATAGAAAAGTGCAGTGTGTGGTTTAGGCTGAGCATCAGGGTTTGAAGCATTCAAAGACTAAATTTTGAAAGGGGGGGGAAATGGAGGAAAGAGGAGAAACAAGGGAAAACAGGAGGGGGGAATGCATACACCTACTGTGAATGGAGCTGTCCTCTAAGCCTTTTCAGTTAGCAAAAACCAAAAGCGCAGGGAGCACGAACCCTCCCCCCTGTATGTGCCAAGGCACTTTTAATGCAGTGCTTTCACAGTTGTTCTTCTCTTCAGCAGGCCCCACTCTGTAATTAATTGAATTGGAAGTCATTTTGTACTTCTTCACAGCCAAGAGAGGCAGAGGAAGGAGCAGGGAGAGGGTGCTGCTGTTGGGAAAGTCGGCCAATAAGCCATCCCTTCAAGAACAACAACTACAACAAAAAACCCGGTTTCAACCGATCTAGGAGCACCATAGGCTACTTTACAACGCACATTTCTCTTATACTAGTAATAAAATCAGTGTAATCTTAGAGCTCTCTCTCTAGTTTACAAAGTTTAGAAGATATGCAGCCCGGTCCTCTCTAACTCTAGAGCGGCGGAGCGCATGCTCTGCTGCTCTAGGCCGTCGCAAACGTGCTGGAAAGTCCTCACTCCACCGCCCTCCAGACCCAGCACCCACCGGTTGAGGTACGTCCTGCACTGGTTGGTGCAGGGGTGGGGGGAGGGCAGAACAGGACAGCCTGGGCGGTGGCCATTGGCTGGCCCAGGCTGGGAGAGGGCGGGGATATTGGCGGCGAGCTCTGCCAATATACTAGGCCCGTTCCCGGGCCTGGCTGGCCTTATTCCCCCACCTCGGATGTACGTCAGCTTCATAGCTGGCGTACATCCAAGGAGGCCCATAGGGCCCCGACCGGCTTGCACCCAGGGCTGTCCCCTTCTCCTGAGGCGCTCGCAGGCTGCCCTGGGACAGCCCAGGAACTGCACAGGAGCGCACTGTTGGAGTGTGTTGCGAAAACAAATTCAACTAAATAAGAGGGCCCTGAACAAATGGAGCATCTGAAGAACTGCAGTTCTCAGAAATGCTGCAGAAATTAAGCAGAAAGAATCTATATTCTTGAATATTTTGGGAACAGAAGCAATTTATAATAAGGAAGCTATCTTACAATTATTCCAAGAACAGTGAAACAGTTCAGAAAAATACAAAAATCTTAGTTAGCCATGTTAACTCATTATATTGAAGTCCTGGAGCGCTGCCTGGAGGCGGTTGGGGTCTGGATGAGGGCTAATAGGTTGAGATTGAATCCAGAAAAGACAGAGGTCCTACTGGTCGGGAAAGCTTCGATGCAGGTACTGAGTCACCTGCCCGTTCTGAATGGGGTTGCACTCCCCCTGCAGGAACGAGTGCGCAGCTTGGGAGTACTTCTGGATTCACAGCTCTCCCTGGAAAGCCAGGTGGCGGCTGTGGCCAGGGGTGCGTTTGCCCAGCTTCGGCTGGTGTGCCAGCTGCAGCTGTACTTGAGTCGATCGGACCTGACCACGGTGGTCCACGCCTTAGTGACTTCAAGACTGGATTACTGCAATGCGCTCTATGTGGGGCTGCCCTTGAAGATGGTTCGGAAGCTGCAATTAGTGCAGAATGCGGTGGCCCGGGTGGTCACTGGAGCTAGACGGTTTAACTCTGTTGAACTGCTGCTTCAGCAGCTGTACTGGCTGCCCATTCGTTTCCGAGCCCAATTCAAGGTGCTGGTAATGACCTTTAAAGCTCTCCATGGTTTGGGTCCAGGATATCTGAGGGACCGCCTTCTCCCAGACACTCTGGCCCGCGCTCTTAGGTCATCTGAGTGGGCTCTCCTGCAGGTACCACCTCTATTGCAAGTTAGGGGAGTGGCAACACGTGGGCGAGCCTTCTCTGCCATGGCGCCACAACTGTGGAACTCCCTGCCAGGGGATCTGAGAACCACCCCTTCCCTCATGACTTTTCGGCGAGGGCTCAAAACGTTTTTGTTTTGTCTAGCATTTGGGTGATGGGTTGTGGTCTGCCTCCTGTGTCTCAAGATGCTCTGCCATGCTGCTTTTGTGCTCCATACTGTCGCTCCCCCCCCAGTGGATTTTATTGTTTTTAAATTTAGTTATGTATTGTTTAAACATATTTTCTGTATTATTTTAAACTATGTATTTTAATTTTTGTTGTAAGCTGCCTTGGGCATTTGCCTTCGGCATAGGATAAGGCAGGATATAATTTTTTTAAATGAATGAATGAATGAATGATTTTGATTAGCCTTTGCTCAGTGTGAGACAGATTTTAGTTTGCACTGAAGGCCTCTGGGACAAAGAAACAAAAATGGCTATTATTCCCCCATTTCTTATCTGGTAGTTACTCAGAACTGTATCCTATACTGATTGAAACATGTAGGTTCTGTCTTCTGCCTTGTAAGACACCTACGTGTGCATTATATTGGCCATGATGATTGCTAAGTTTTGGCCTATTTATTGATTTTATTGTCACTTTATTGCACAGGCAAAATAGAAAATATAAGAAACTTATGTATTGGGTTGTACCTAAGGATTCCTTCCTTCAGATGACTGAGCTTCCTCTGGAGGAAGGAAATCTTAGGAGACAGGCTTTGTATACAAATCTTGGCAGGTTTACATTGATTCCCCTGTAATTCAAAAACAATCATAGATGTGGGGAAAAAATGTGAGGCTTCCACACATGCTCTTCGGGCATCCTCAGCTAATTCGACCTTAGCCAGGGCTGCTTATGCCTGGATTTCGGACTTGGAACAGTCAGAGAAGGGCCTATCTCATTCGGCCAAGTCCACGTTGCGTAAAATTGCCCTAGCCATAGCCTACTCAGCAGACGCGTCCCTGGATGCTTTACAGTTCAGTGCGAGAGCTATAGCATCTAATGTGGCAGCAAGAAGGAACGTTTGGTTACGAAATTGGGAAAGTGACGCAAATTCGATTACCAAACTCGTGGGCATCCCTTTTCAAGGCGGTAGACTGTTTGGAGAAGCCTTGGATCCTCTTCTCATAGAAAACAAAGACAAGAGAAAGGTTCTCCCAACTAGTAAAAAGGAACCCCCTAAACCTAAAGCCTTTAGCCAGCGGCCTTTTCGTTCCTACCCCCGCTCTGGCAATGGACATCGACCTCAGATTAAGGTCGACCTCATCGACCTGAGTCAATCGAGACTCAGTAGAACAGTGATGCTTAGGGACATTTCTCACCAGCCAGTGTTGGCTCCTTCCTTTAGTCACCCCACTATTTACTTTTAGCTGGTCTGATCCAATCAAGTGACTACCAGCCAACAACACCGGCTGAAATTGGGCTGTGAACCAAAAACGTCCCTGGTTTGAATTTCACCTCTACCATGAACTCACTAGCAGCCCAACCCGACCTAACTTCCATGCATCGATGCATCGGGGCCAGTGTGGGCTATGCTGCATCCTGCATGGGAACTTCAGCTGTTGGAGGTCTCTGCAGCATAAGGGGACATTTGTCACTTTGCCCTGGGGTATATGCCCCAGCAGCTGCTATGGGGCAACTCGGACCTGTGCAAGCTCGATAGCTGGCGCATGTCCGTGTTGCCCGTGTCAGTGGATGGGGCCTGGGAGAGGCGGACAGGATGCAGCACGCACCAGCACCACCAATCCCGCCCCCTCCTAGTCCCCATCTGCCCACTCCACCCCCATTGCCACCCATCTCCCACCCTGTTACACCCCTCCCGCCTTCCAATCACCCTTCTCCCACCCCGTTCTGCCCTCACACCGCTCTGCGTGAAACTCACCTTCTCTGGTCCATGCTGCAGATGCTCCCTCTGCTGGCAAGCATGGGCCAATGCGGGCCTCTGCATCAGTGCCAGCAAAAGCTACGCTAAGTGCTTTATGGTGCTCTTGCGACAGCAAGCACCAGCATAGCGCCCAATGTGCCAGTGGTGGGGGTGAGTAGGATTGTGCCATACTTAGGTTGCTTAACCCTCTCAGCCTCAGCTACAATATGACTCTGGATATGTAGTACTACATGTAGTAATGCAATACATATGTAGTATTTTATGTATATATCTGCAGACCATATACCATTTGCCATTACTTACTCACTTCCAAAATGGTATAATTTTGCCTTTTTATACTTTTTGGGGAATGTGTTTAAATATAATGGGAATTTTATATTCAATCAGCTGTAATAATTTGCTCTATGTACCCTATGTAGTAATGAAAATGCAACACAGAATATAAATGCGGGAACATTTCATTTTAGATCTGGTATACCCCAAGAGCTACTGTTCTTTTTTTTACAAGCACATATCTCATTCTAAGTGGACAGGTTTAGTTGTATACCGTAAGCCTCTTTAATATTATTGAGTGCTTCCTTCCTTCAATCCAAAATACTACATAGCTGAAGACTTCTCTAATAATTGAAACAAAACAAATAACATCTAAAAATCATTCATAAATGCCAGATCCTTAGTCCACGTTACTCCATCTAGGAAATGAAAAGATCTTTCTTCCAATGAAATGTCAGTTTGTTCTGCATTTGAATGTCAAGTGGGCACATTGAACCTAGTAATATAATTTTGAAACTTGCAAATAGCTCAATCTGAGACATTGAAGAGAGAACTGTCTACTAACAAGATCAAAAGGTGCAGGGCTGACCCATTCATGAGGTCAACAAAAGTCAGGATGGTGTAATGGTTCCAGAGATGGATCCAGGTTCTATTCCCCATTCAGCCATGAAGCTTCCTGAGTGGGCTGTCAGAGGATCATATTTACTGTATTTCTTCAATTCTAAGACGCATGTTTTTTCCCAATTAAGCATTTCAAAAAATGGGGTGCGTCTTAGAATCGAAGGTCTCCAAAAAGCACCCCAAAATGCTATCTTCTTACTTACTGGGGCTTGCGGGAGCTTCAGGGAGGCCTGCGCAACCCTCTGCAGGCCTCCCTGACCTTCAGTTCGGCCAAAAACGGTGATTTTCAGCCATTTCCAGTTTTCGCGAAAACCAGAAATGCCCAAAAATCGCTGTTTTTCGCCAAACTGAAGATCAGGGTGGCCTGCAGAGGGTTGTGCAGGCCTCCCTGAAGCTCCCCCAAGCCCAGGTAACGAAGGAAATGGCACTTTCTGATGGGGCCAGAAATGCTATGCAAAGGCAGTGCACTCAGTCATCCTCAGCTGCAGGAGACATGCTGGGGAGAGTTGGTGCTGAGCAGGTAGATTTAATGAAGGGAGGCGAGTCTTACAATTGATGGATTTTTTTTCCCTGCTAGTGGTACTGAAAGTAAAGGTGCGCCTTAGAATCGATGGCGCCTTAGACTCGAAGAAATACGGTACTTCTTAACTAGGAAAACGTTCCCTTACGTTGAAGAGGCATCCGTGACTTCCCTCCCCCACTACACGATGCGGCACACACACACCCATTGTTGGCACAGTTGCATTGGGGCTGGAAAGTTGGTTAGGATTTGACTGTTAATCAATGTTGTAGACTTGAGTCTATTGACCCGGACTTGAGTCGCATCAATGACTTGAATCGGACTTGACTCAGCGATTGTAAAAGACTCAAAATACTTGACTCGAGACTAGGAGCCTTTTATAACAAGTCAAATTTTATTCAGGTTTAAACTCATTTCCCCTATTAAATAGATAGGGACTCGCTACTTGCAACCAAAGACTTGGGAGCAAAGACTTGGGACTTGACTCGAGACTTGGAGTCAGAGACTTGATCCACATTCCTGCTGTTAGTTCATCATTTTGCACATTTTACACTAATGCCATTTCTTTGCACTCTGATAACTTTTTACTCAACATCCCTGCCAAGTTAAGGAGACATGCTATAGCAGTGATACTTTTACAAACTATCTTGTCTTCTTGCATTAAAATGTTTCATGAAGGAATTTTTATACCATATGAATACCATAATTAGAGAGTGAAATGCACTTCAGTGTGGGGGGAAAAAAGCAAGGCATACATCATAGATGCTAAAAATTATACGAACTCTCTAGGAAACCTGAAATGCTACAATCCTCAGCTGGATGAAGCCAAGCAGGAGTTGCTTCTACTTCAAAGCATGAGATTTCCTAATGTGCAGCCTAAAGGTTTCCAGCATGGCATGCTTGACCCTTGCTGACCTCAGGAGCATATCTAAGATAAGGGTAGCAAAGTGCTCATTCCAATTCAGTTATCCATCCCTCTTGCAAGGAAGAAGATTTACAGACAGGGAGGGAAGCCAGGAAGGGAGGAATGTTTACACTCCTCTAAACTAGGTTAGGTGTGAAGGGCAACTGATATGCCTGGGGTCACTGTTGCTTAAAGTGAGAAGGGGAAATCCCGGAGACTTGTGGCAGCTTGAAAGGCATTGACACTTGTGAAGTTTTACTGTGCTGCTTTGAGGAAAAAGGGGTGCAGGCAAGGCTGTCTTCACGAGGCAGTTTCCATGGCCAGGCTCCAGGCTCTCAGAAGACCGTTTTCTCACTCTCACATTCCTTCCCTCCCTCCCCTGTACAGAGTTCTGGAAAACCTATTATTTTGAGAGATTCCAAACAGATAACCTCCTGGAATCCTGTTCAAACTTGTTATAAAGAAGAAGGTGGGAAAGAGCCCAGGCTTACACTCCTTGGGTGTGCCCCTCGCACCGATGTGAAGGCCGAGGCACACCGAGCACGTGTTGCGCACTTCACACACAGTGTGTCCAGCGGTGCCCAGCCACAATGCAGCCCCGAGGTAAGAGAACAAGGGCTCAGTCCAGCCCAACTCAGCCCAACTCAGGCACAATTGAGGCCCAATAGTGGCACAATTGTGGCCCAAAACAGGACCGAGTTAGGCTGCAACTGTGCCTGACTTAGGCAGGAGGCAAGAGCAGTGGGCCAGGATCGAGGCAAAACTCACCACAGAGGCAGGCAGGCCCCTGTAGGGAGCTGTCAGTCTTGTGGAAGGGAAGAGCCCCCTCCTGAGCTCGTCTGTGTGCACCTACCACAGCTGCTGCAGCGTTCACAGCAGATGGGCAGCCACAGGTGGGCCTGCAGGCACTGGGCGTGCGACAGGCAGCTGAAGGGCTGAGGTTGTGCCAGTGCCAGCTGCCCCAGGGCACCCTGGGCATTAGCCACCTGCTGCAGGGGGGAGTGCCACTGCCCTCCTACCTGCAGAAGGCGATGCCACCCCCAAGCCACAGTGAGGCTGCACGTGGGAGTCATGGGGGGGTGAGCGGGGGAGAGAAGGGAAGGAGGGGGTGGGAACGGCACGCACAAGGGGGGTCTCATGAGGTCTGGAACCGCCTCCGCCATGACATGCCCGTGCGCTGCCTGAAGCCCTGGGCCACCAGGGCCGTGGCTATGCCCACAAAGAAGGCATCCCGGCATGCCTTCTGCTCCGTGCCCCGGCCAAGACCGAGATATGCCTTGGGCTTCTCTGCTGCGAGCGGGAAGGGCTCACGCAGCTCATCACACCCCCAGATGGGGCAATGTCGGCGCCTCGCGGCAGGCGCTCTGGCGGGGTGGGGGGTGCCAGCGTCCATCATCAGGGAGTGGGAGGGGAGGCAGGCACACAGGCAGGCGGACAGGGGGTGCTGGGGAGGGACACGGGTGGGTCAGAAACAGACAGACAACAAGGCTGGTGGGAGAGGGATACAGGGAGAGGGGTCTGCAGAGACCAATAGGGACACAGGGGTCACTTCGCAGATGGAGGCAATGCAGGAACGGGCGCCTCTCATGCAGACGGACTGAGGGCGGAAACTGACGCCGTTGGCGGGCGGAAACGGACGCCGTTGATGGGCGGACTGAGGGCGGAAACGGACGCCGTTGACGGGCGGACTGAGGGTGGGTGAGAGCCCCGGTTGCTGAAAGGGCTCTTCACGGACATGGGGGACGTGCGCCATGTCGCCTGTCACTGTTTGCCTGCCTGAGAGGCCCCCCAACTCCCCCCTCCCCTCTGAGCCCTGAGGGTCTGGCAGCCCCCCTGCTGTGTTCTCCCTGGGCTGGCTGTGGCAGGCCCTGGCTGGGATTCATGCAGGGCCTTGTGTGCTGGGTGCTGTCTCTGTGTGTGTGGGGCAGTGCTTGTGTAACATTGGGGTCATGTTGTTCAAGGGGCCTTTGCCCAAGGGGCATCTTTATTGTTCTGGAACATTGGCAGAGATGGCCAGGCGAGGCTGCCGGGGGTAGGCACAGCAGCCACTCAGAACGTAGCAGCAGCAGCAGCAGGCGTGCCCCATGGACCTGGAGACGCAGGCTCTTCCCCTATGGAACCACAGCTTGCTCCATAGAAAGGGGAGGGACAGCAAGTAGGCAGCCAGGGAGGTGGAGCAGCAGCAGCAGCAGCAGCTGAGGAGGGTTGCAGGGCAGGCTCCCAGACCTCTGGCAGCATCAAGGCAGACGACCATGGGGCAACCAGACTGCGGGCCCAGGGGTGCTCCCCAGAAGGTAGGTGGTGGTGGACATTCCTCGGGAAACATAAATCACGGGGGTGTTCCATGGCAGCTGGTGTGTGGTAGCAATCGGCATTGAAGGAATGCCAGTGTGCTGGTTGCAAAGGCCTGCAGGTAGAGAAATCAAACACAGCTGAGTGGTGTGAGACACATAGCATGGTCTGCGCTCCTTCCCTGGGTGTAAGGTGAGCATGATCCTGTAAGGGAAAGGGGTCAAAGAGAGAGACAACAACACAACTTGGGGGTCACAACCATGGCAATCCTAGCAATACTGACCTGTCAGTAGACCCTGTGGAGAAAAGAGGGGGGGGACAGCTGGTGTCTACATATGGGTTACAGTTCCACACTCATGGCATTGTGTGCTCACATTAATACAGGCAGCTATGAGATAAGACATTGGTAAAGAGGCATATCATGGCAGGCATTGCAGGCAGACATGAGACAAGACATTGGTATAGAGGCATATCATGGCAGGCTATGCAGGCAGCTATGAGACAAGACATTGGTATAGAGGCATATCATGGCAGGCTATGCAGGCAGCTATGAGACAAGACATTGGTATAGAGGCATGTATCCTACCTATATTTCTCTATGCAAAGAGGCAGTAGTCAGACCACATGTCAGCACAAACCCTGCTCTTACCTGCACTTACCTGCTGGTGTTGTTGCCTGTGGGGGGGAGAGAGGGGCTGGGAGAAAGACATGGGTTAGCAAACACTTGCATGGAGACAGCTGCCCAGGCACAGGAGTACACAGTTTGGCCACAGGCAGAACAGCCCTCTCTGCCGTAGAGGGGGGCAGAGAGGAGAGAAGAGAAGAGAGAAGTGGGGTGTTAGAAAAGTTTTCAAAGTCCCACTTTGTGGCTGCTGGGGGACAGAACCCCACGCCACGTGCTCAGAGAGAGAGAGAGAGTGAGTGGAGGGCTGGGGCTGGGCTTTTGTGGGAAAGAGGCTGGATGGGGCTGGGTGCTGATAGGGTAACTATTTGGGTCCGTGTCCAGAGTTAGGCCACACCTGTTCGGTCCTAACTCAGGCACAACTCGGGCCCAGGGTGTTAGTACTTTTCAGGAGAGGGCTGGTGTGGGTAAGGTAAAATGGCTCCTATGGGTCTCCTCACATTTGGGTCCACCCTTTTTGTTGACCCAAATTTCGTGCCTGAGTTGGGCTCGAGGGGGCGTGTCGGGGGCTCTCCAGCGTCTGGAACCGGACCAAAATTTGTAACCGCCCCCGTCACGCCCACTTTTAGGCCGCAATTGTGCCTGAATTGTGCAGTTGTGCCTGAATTGTGCCGGAACCCAATTCAGTCACAATTGCAGCACAAATTCAGCCTCTCCAGCACAATTCAGGCACAACTCGGGCCTAAAGCGCTTGGGCTGCAATTGTGCCTGAATTGTGCCGCAGAGGCCTTGGGCTGGACTGGGCTGCAAATGTTCCCTCATCTTGAAGAGGCCTCCATGACTGCCCCTGTACTGCAAAATGCAGTGTGCACCCTGTTTGGTATGGCTACACCGGCACTGGAAAGTTGGTTAGGATTGCGCTGTTAAGCAGTCACCAGAATCATGGCAATAGATTTTTGGTTTCCTACCAGCGATGTGTGATTCCTATGAAAACTACTCATGTAAACTTGCAGCCTACCTTTACCCAGGAATACATTGCCTTGGTAACTGGATGAAGATGAAAGAACCTCTCCTGGATGAAGATGAGAGGACTTCTGAAGAACAATGTTGGCACAAACTGTCTGATCAGCAGCAATACTGTAGGTATTGTGACTGTGGCCCTAAACTTTTACCCGTTTTTTCAATGGTAAATTAATGCTTTTCTGAAAACCTGGTCTCCCCAATGGCAATAAGACAGTATACAGTAGGCATTTAGATCCGTAGGAATGAAAGCCATTTGATATCACAGTGATGTAAGTTAGGCATGCTGTAGCAAACTGCTTTATGGCACATTTGCAATGGCTCGTAGCAGCGGAGTGCGTATTCAGCCGGCACAAAGTCTGGATAGGATTGTGCTTATGGTACAAAGAAGGTTACTCCAGGGTAAGTATTCATTTTAGCCTTATTGTACAAAGCACTTCACAAACCTTCTCGTTCACCTTTCAAACATCTCTGTGAGGGAGGTTGTTGAAGTCTCTGTCATGAAAAGTCAAATTGTCTTCCTAGATGACTGAGGGAGTGTCTACATGCCACTTTATTACCCTAGTAGTCCATATCTTACCTCACTGCGGTATTAAATGACGTTCATTCCTATGGATTTAAAATGCCTATACTGTCTTATTGCCATTGGGGAGACCAGGTTTTCAGAATAGCATTAATTTACAGTTGAAAAAAGGGTGGTTTGGTGTGGCTGTTAGTATGTCAGCGTAAGGAATTACCTCAGTTCCTTCCTCACATTAGGAGGAAAGTACTGACATAATAAACATATCCATCAGCACTCCAGAGAAACAGTGGTGGAGGAAGTGACGCCCTGGTGCTTGCCATTTTTGTGATTCTGTGCTGCTACAAGTAGGATTGAAGGAAATCTTAGCTAAAGGCAGGGTTATAGGAAGCTGTTTCTCGCTTTCATGTGAATCACCCTCTTTAAGAGGGTGATTCACATGAAATAATAATAATAATTATTATTTAAAAAATTAGATCTTTAATAAGACTTTAAAGTCTAAAATAATATAGATTTATTAATCTATAATAAGATCTTTAATAAGATCTGGTTCCCCATAATACGCAAGCCTGAACCAGGAACCATTGGATTCTCACAGAGGTCATCTCAGGACAACGGAACGCACTTGGCAGCTGTATAGAGGGCAATTGAAGTCAGCAATGGTACTCTGACAGCTTGTGCGTTAGTGTTAAAGATAATGGTTTGATAGGGGTCTACTCGTAATACAACAGACAGTGACTATTGCCTCTTCAGGGCTACTTGCAGGACTGGCTGCTACGTTAATGACTTCCATGTGTGCTCCACTGCTAATTGAACTGGGCCCATGCTTTTGCTCTATAATTAACCAGCTGTTGCGCTGCCTTGCTTCACCATCTAACAGTCTTCAGACTGCTCCTCGAGAATGTTTCTGGGTTGAAAGAAACGAAATGTTGGATTTCTAAGGTTGTGCTGTGGATTTTTAATGACTTTCTGCCTGCCTGTGCTGTCAAGGAAACTTGAAGAACGTAAGCAGGATCGATTTTTGTTTTTTATTCCAGTTGGACTTTGTGTGTGTTTTACATGGCTTCTGTACCCGTATTCCCCTTGTCCATAAAAACACCCTCTTTAAATTATGCCAGTATGAAAGGCACTCTCTGGTCCAGCTAAAATTAGTCATGACTGGATCCCTTTGAAACGAAAGGAACAAGCAGGAAGCAACACATTCAATGCCATTGCTGTCAATGGGACTTAGCCATGGTGATTGTGTCTGGACTTGGGCCACAATGTCAATTAAGGAGTAATTCTAGTGAGTTTCAGATGTTGAAAGGTGCAGGCCACAAAGACGTCCCTGTCCATTTGAGAGTGGCGGAGGAAGCAGAGTTTCACCAGGTGCCCCCTTTGCCCTCCCGGTGCTACAGGGAACCTTCCCTGTTGTATTCTTTCAATAACTCTCTCATGGTTTGGAGGCATCAATCCTAAATAAATCAAAGTACTGCAGTTTGCTTTTTCTGACCATACCTAATGGTTCAGCTTGCAGGGTGATCAAAATGAGAGTCATCCTGGAGTCTCTGCTGCTCCTGGATGCCCAGAGGGTGGGGTGATCGGGGGGGGGGGGCTTTGTCCAACTTAGGCTGGTGTGCCAGCTGCAGCCATATTTAAGTTGAGTGGTCCTAACCTCAGTAGCCTGTGCCTTGGTGACATTGAAACTCAACTACTGCAATGCATGGGGTTGGCCTTGAAGACTGCCCAGAAATTACAGTTAGGAAACTCCGTGGCCTATGTAGTCTTGGGGTCTAGGCGATTTGATTCAGCCTGTCCGCTGCTCCTATGGTTACACTGGTTGCCCATCTGTCTTCAGGCCCACTGGTGCTAGATTTGACTAGCCCTGTACAGCTCAGGACCAGGATATTTGAGGAACCATCTTTTCCCATACAAACCACCATCCGCTAAGGTCACCAGAGGGGCCTCTGCTTATATATATATCATCATCATCATCATTTATTAATACGGTCAAAGACCAACAAGATCAAAATACAACCAGATTAAAAACAGCAGCAAACATTATCAAAGCTAAAATTTAACAAATGAGGACAAATAAAACAAGAAACAGAGAAGCAGAGAATAATGTTAAAACTTGTCCTCAATGTCGACAATACCTGTGCGAATTCTGCAAGCAGCTGCCAAGAAGCTTGCGCACCCAATTGTGAACCGAGAATTAGTTCCCAAAAGAAGTTTATTAAACATCATAACATCAGGCAAGTACGGGAATTCCCTAGTCAGGGGAGAAATAAACTTGGATCGGATACCTTGATAGAATGAACAGTGGAACAAGACATGTTCAGTTGTTTCTACATCTCCTGAGCCACAAGGGCATACCCTTTCAGAAATAGGGATCCTCCTATAGCGACCCTCGACAATTGCGGAAGGGAGCGCTCTCCACCTGGCTAGGAAAAAAGCCCTCCTATGCCTCGGGAACTCAAGTATTGTAAGTATTACTGGCGCAACTATATATCTAACATCCTCTGCAGCAAGAAAAGTTGGGGTTCTGTCAATGTCCCCCTGCCGCTCAATATCTAATGTTGTTGTTCAGTCGTTAAGTCGTGTCCGACCCTTCGTGATCCCATGAACCATATCCCGCCAGGCCTTCCTGTCCTCCACTATCTTCCTGAGTTCGCTCATTTTCATGTTTGTTGCATCGGTGATGCTGTCTAACCATCTCATCCTTGGCCTTCCCCTTCTCCTTTTGCCTTCAATCTTTCCCAGCATCAGAGTCTTCTCCAGAGAGTCCTCTCTTCGCATTAGGTGGCCAAAATATTTGAGTTTCAGCCTTAGTACCTGTCCTTCCAGGGAACAGTCAGGCTTGATTTCATTTAGAATTGACTGATTTGATCTCCTAGCAGTCCAAGGGACTCTCAGGAGTCTTCTCCAGCACCACAGTTCAAAAGCATCTATTCTTCGGCGCTCAGCCTTCCTTATGGTCCAACTCTCGCAACCATACATTGCTACTGGGAACACCATCGCCCTGACTATACGAACTTTTGTTGGCATGGTGATATCTCTGCTTTTTATTATGCTGTCTAAGTTTGCCATAGCTTTCCTTCCAAGGAGTAAGCGTCTTTTAATTTCATGGCTGCTGTCTCCGTCTGCAGTGATCTTGGAACCCAGAAAAGTAAAATCTGTTACTGCTTCCATTTCTGCCCCTTCTATTTGCCAGGAATTGATGGGACCAGATGCCATGATCTTAGTTTTATTAATGTTGAGTTTCAAGCCAACTTTTGCACTCTCCTCTTTCACTCTCATCAAGAGGCTCTTTAGTTCTTCTTCACTTTCTGCCATTAGGGTGGTATCGTCTGCATATCTGAGGTTGTTGATATTTCTCCCGGCAATCTTGATTCCGGCTTGCGATTCATTCAGCCCTGCATTTCTCATAATGTACTCTGCATATAAGTTAAATAAGCAGGGTGACAATATACAGCCTTGCCGTACTCCCTTCCCAATTTTGAACCAATCGGTTGTTCCATGGCCGGTTCGAACTGTTGCTTCTTGACCCGCATACAGGTTTCTCAGGAGACAGGTAAGGTGGTCTGGTACCCCCATCTCTTTAAGAATTTGCCACAGTTTGTTGTGATCCACACAATCAAAGGCTTTTGCGTAGTCAATGAAGCAGAAGTAGGTGTTTTTTTGGAACTCTCGTGCTTTCTCCATGATCCACCGCATGTTGGCAATTTGATCTCTAGTTCCTCTGCCTCTTCGAAACCCAGCTTGTACGTCCGGTAGTTCTCGGTCCACGTACTGCTGAAGCCTAGCTTGTAGGATTTTGAGCATAACCTTGCTAGCATGTGTAATGAGTGCAATTGTACGGTAGTTTGAACACTCTTTGGCACTGCCCTTCTTTGGAATTGGAACGTAAACTGACCTTTTCCAATCCTTTGGCCACTGCTGAGTTTTCCAAATTTGTTGGCATATTGAGTGCAGCACTTTCACAGCATCATCATTTAGGATTTTAAGTAGCTCAGCTGGGATATTATCATCTCTGCTAGCTTTGTTGTTAGTAATGCTACCTAAGGCCCACTTGACTTCACTCTCTAGGATGTCCGGCTCTGGGTCAGTGACCACATCAGCGTGGTCATCAGGAACATTAAGATCTTTCTTGTATAGTTCTTCTGTGTATTCTTGCCATCTCTTCTTAATCTCTTCTGCTTCTGTTAGGTCCTTGCCTTGTTTGTCCTTTATCATGCCCATCTTTGCACAAAACGTTCCCTTGATATCTCCAATTTTCTTGAAGAGATCTCTAGTCCTCCCCATTCTGTTGTTTTCCTCGATTTCCTTGCATTGTTCATTTAAGAAGGCCTTCTTATCTCTCCTTGCTATTCTCTGGAACTCTGCATTCAGTTGTTTATATCTTTCCCTTTCACACTTGCTTTTTGCATTCCTTCTTTCCACAGCTATTTGTAAAGCCTCATCTGACAGCCACTTTGCTTTCTTGCATTTCTTTTTCTTTGGGATGGTTTTAGTTGCTGCCTCCTGTACAATGTTACGAACTTCCGTCCATAGTTCTTCAGGCACTCTGTCTACCAGGTCTAATGCCCTAAATCTATTCTTCACCTCCACTGTATACTCATAAGGGATATGGTTTAGGTCATATCTGACTGGTCTAGTGGTGTTCCCTACATTCTTCAGTTTAAGTCTGAATTTTGCAATAAGAAGCTCATGATCTGAGCCACAGTCAGCTCCAGGTCTTGTTTTTACTGATTGTATAGAGCTTCTCCATCTTTGGCTGCAAAGCACATAATCTATCTGGTTTCGGTATTGACCATCTGGTGATGTCCATGTGTAGAGTCGCCTCTTGTGTTGTTGGAAAAGAGTGTTTGCTATGACCAGCGTGTTCTCTTGACAGAACTCCGTTAGCCTTTGCCCTGCTTCATTTTGCGCTCCAAGGCCAAACTTGCCTGTTGTTCCGTTTATTTCTTGATTTCCGACTTTAGCATTCCAGTCTCCTATGATGTAAAGGACATCTTTTTTGGGTGCTAGTTCTAGAAGGTGTTGTAGGTCTTCATAGAACCGGTCAACTTCAACTTCTTCGGCATCAGTGGTTGGGGCATACACTTGGATTACTGTAATGTTGAATGGTTTGCCTTGGATTCGAACTGAAATCATTCTGTCGTTTTTGAGGTTGCACCCCAGTACTGCCTTTCCCACTCTTTTATTGACTATGAGGGCTACTCCATTTCTTCTAAGGGATTCATGCCCACAGTAGTAGATATGGTCACCTGACTTAAATTCGCCCATGCCCGTCCATTTTAGTTCGCTGATTCCCAAGATGTCAATGTTCAATCTTATCATCTCATTTTTGACCACATCCAGCTTGCCTTGATTCATAGACCTCACATTCCATGTTCCTAAGCAGTATTGCTCCTTGCAGCATTGGATTTTCCTTTCAACCTCAGACACATCCACAGCTGGACGTCCTTTCGGCTTTGGCCCAGCCGCTTCACTCTTTCTGGGTCTACTTGGAATAGTCCTCCGCTCTTCCTCAGTAGCATATTGGACACCTTCCGACCTGAGGGGCTCATCTTCCGGCGTCATATCTTTTAGCCTTTTGGTACTGTTCATGGGATTTTCTTGGCAAGGTTACTGGAGTGGGTTGCCATTTCCTTCTCCAGTGGATCACTTTTAGTCAGAACTCTCTGCTGCGACCTGTCCGTCTTGGGTGTCCCTGCACGGCATAGCTCATGGCTTCATTGAGTTACGCAAGCCCCTTCGCCACGACAAGGCAATGATCCATGAAGGATCAATATCTAATAGCCTCTGCCTTATGGTTGTTCTTGCATGGTCATGCTCCATTGCCAAAATGGCTTCGGGAGAAAACCCCAAGTGTCTCAGCTTGCTATGCACAACTTTAAGCCAAGATGATTGAAAATTGTCATGTAAAATCAGAGATGTAAAGCTCTGGGCATTGGAATTTAGATTAAGCCAGATGTTAATGGAGGCAAGGGAAACCCTAGCCTCAACTTTTATCAGACTGGCGTCCAGACGCAAGCTTGCCTTCGAAACATAGCTGGACACTTGAAATATGGATCTAAGGAACTTAGATTGAACACATTCCAAAGAGGCAAAACTGGAGGAAGGAGGTCCCAAAGTTGTTCCATATAAAAGTTGGGACAAGATTTTGGCTTGATATAATTTATTGGCTGCTGGAATATAAAGGCCCCCTTTGGTGTAAAAAAAAAACTTGGTTACTGCACGGGCAGATTTCTGCCCTGCCTCGGCCACAGATTCATGATGTGCAATTCTGGCACCAGATGATTGCAGCACTACCCCCAGATATTTGTAAGTGGGCACCTGTTCTAGCCTATGGCTGTTAATACTCCAAGCCCTAATCTTGGGTCTCTTGCCAAAGGATAGTACTTTAGTTTTCTGGTAGTTAATTACCAGCTGGTTCTCTTCACAAAAGAGGCTAAATTTCTTTAAAGCCCTTCTCAGACCCACAGGGGTTCTCGATAAAATAACGGTATTGTCAGCGTATAATAGTACAGGTATCTTGCGATTAGCTAATGACGGAGGGTGAAAATCAGAATTGTTCAAATACTCTGGCAAGCTGTTTATGTAGATATTAAATAAAAGGGGCGCTAAAACACAACCCTGTTTTACCCCCTTACATGTTGGAATTGAATTTGAGAGGTGCCCCTTTTTAGAGCATCTCACCTTAGGGATGTGTTAGAATATAGGGTGCGTATCAGGAACAGCAGTCTACGGTCTATAGATGTACCCTCTAGTTTCTCCCATAATTTTGTCCTGGAAATTGAGTCGAAGGCAGATTTTAAGTCGATAAATGCCACATGTAGAGAGCCAGAATTATTAGCAGCATATTTTTCTATAAGATGCTGCATGATTATAATATGGCCTAATGTAGACCTACCTTCCCTGAATCCACCTTGCTCCTCAGCAAGTGGATTTTCCTGATCAATCCAGCATTTGAGTTTATCTAACAAATGGCCTGCATATAGTTTGCTTATTATACTTAGCAGGCTTATTGGTCTATAGTTGGCTGGATCATCCCTCCTACCTTTCTTGAAAAACGGGACTATAACTGCCTGCCCCCAATCCTCTGGTATACACCCCGTAGAATCGATGTTCGTAAAGAGGGAGGCTAAGAGTGGAGCCCACCAGTCCACATTATTTTTTATTAATTCTGGAGGGATGCTATCAATGCCTGGAGCTTTGCCTTTTTTAAGTTGATTAATTAATGATGTCACTTCATCTATTGAAACTGGGGGCCATTGAGGTAGGTCATCTGGCTTTTGCACAGACCCTTTACAAGATGAATCTGTATATAACTTTTGAAAAAAGAGTTCCCAGGTACTTGCCCCAATGAGAGAATCTAGAGGGGAAGAATCCTCAAAGGAGTAGTTGGATATCATTTTCCAAAAGTGGACTGAATTTTTCTCCTTAGCTGCTTGAATTAGTTGCTCCCATTGAGCCATTACATCTGCCTTCCTCTTCCTGGCCACTATATTTTTGTATGATTTTTTAAGTTGTAAAATGTGTTGGCGAAAGGACCAGGGTATCAGCACCAAGCATTGTTCTATATGCTTGATAGGCAGAGTTAAGCTCCTGCTTAGCTTTAACGCATTCTCCGTCAAACCACCTTTTAGAGTACCTATGTATTTGATTAGCTTGTGAGCAGGTCTCCTGCATCAGTAAGGATTTCAATCCATGGATGATTTGCTCATAGGGGAACAGGAAATAATTACACCCAGCATTATTGATGATGGCCGTTCGACAAGCTATGTTACTCTCACCCGCCAGGAATGTTTTTACCTTTTGTTCGAGCCGGGGGGTCCACTTAACACGACAACCCTCCCGTTTTGAAGGCTTAACATGTTCTTTGGGGAGATTATTAAGATAAACTTGTTGAGATGGCAACTCCATCTGCAGAAGGAGAGGTAAGTGGTCACTCTCTAAGTCAGGAAGTACCTGCAAGCTTCTAGCCCAGGGGAGTAGATTATCACTGACCAGAAAGTAATCTATGGTACTACACCTTGCTCCTGCCATAAAGGTAAATTCCCCTGGGTGATCCCCTATTATAGCCCCATTCAGGATATGAAAATTAAGTCTATTGGCCATTGCCACCAGACATGAACCAGCAAAGTTTGCCTTGGTATCCTCTGAGAGACGTGGATAATGGGAATGAACGTAATCATTGCCCTGCTCCACCGTGAGCCCTTCAGACTTCCCATTCAGAGAGCCAATTCGGGCGTTAAAATCACCTGCCAGGAAAACCTTATCTACCAAATTATCCAGAATTAAATCTTCGATATACCGTTCTAAATCGGCCCAGGTCTTATTTATATGGACCTTTACTTGTTGAGGAGAAAGGTAGACATTGACTACTAAAATTGTCACAGCACCTAACTCTAGACAGACGGCCATGGCCCGATGGTCCAGAGAGTGCAGCTCTTTGCATCTTGCATTCAAGGAGGTGGAAACCAAGATGCCCAAGCCCCCCTTCAACCTCCCCGGGCCTACCCCCACAGTAGCCCCATTACTGAAGGAATGAAAGCCGTCAATCCTGAGTTCATTGGCTGTCCAAGTCTCCTGCAACAATATTATATCATAATTTCGATGGAAAAAGGGATAGTCCTGGCTTTTGCAGCGAGTCCAACCTGCGATATTCCAGGAGGCAAGTTCCAGCGGTTTCGCTGCGTCCAACTTGGATTTATTATTGCACAGTCAGACTGGGCCCACTTTGCCTTGCTGTTGCTTTGGACTAGTCTCCAATTATCGCACATAGTGCAGGATCATCAGAAGGGACAATCACATTGGAATTCGGGATCCTTTTTTTAATTGTGACAGTTGGTTCCAATGGGGGTCGATTCCCCTCACAGGAGGGGAGACCCACAGACTTTGAAGTTTCCATCGGTGGATCGTGAACACAGGATCTAGAAGTGACCTGCGAATCAATATCAATAGATGACCGTTTGTCTTTTAAAGAATGAACCAAAGATTCCAGTCTCGTGATCATGATATCTTGTTTGCCTAGTGGCAAAAATCCAAAAGAAGACAGAAGTTTGGCATTCATCTCGTCTTCTGAAAGACCTGGTTTAAGATCGATCATATCCAGATGGAGTTTGGAGTTTGGTGGGACTGACTGTTTCGAAATATTAGGAAGTTTAGAGGTTTTTACTTCAGTCAGTTCCATAGGCACAG
Source organism: Plestiodon gilberti rubricaudatus (assembly GCA_026170595.1). Classification (NCBI taxonomy): domain Eukaryota; kingdom Metazoa; phylum Chordata; class Lepidosauria; order Squamata; family Scincidae; genus Plestiodon; species Plestiodon gilberti. Next base: position 157,885,103 of record JANXHW010000005.1, on the reverse strand, counting down.
GTAAGTCTAATGGTGCAGTTTGATCTAATATATTCCTCAGGGAAACAGTTTTCTGAGGTTTCTCAGCTAAGATCTGGTCGGATGTCCACATCAAGTCTTCAGTAGTCTCCTTGGCTGCCATGCCTTTTATCTTTACACTTGTAGAAATCAGCTTCTGTAGTGAAGGATCTCGGAAATGCCGTTGTAGCCTAATCCCAAAGCCCATTAGCTCTGAAGCTTGCGCGAAGAGCTGCCTTGGGATAGTATTCATGTGAAAGTAAAGAAGAAAACGTTCCTGGCTTCTCGCACTAGGCAGCCTTTCCAACTTTAGGAGATCTATAGTGGAAGGAGCCATCCTGAGAAGAAATGCTAGATGTTGTCTGGCCCTCCATTTGGTTGACCAATCGATGTGCCTCCCCCAAAAAGGGGAAACTGTGATGACTATACTCTTTGGGTCATAAATTAAAGTAGCAGGAGCACTCCCGTGGGCTGTCTGAGTAAAGTTCTCAATTGACCGTGGGTCAGTTGTAACCCTTCTAGTTAAAGATTCTGTCTCGCTGGTGTACACAGAAGGATTCTGTGCATTCTCTGGCTGGGTACTTTTGTCCCTCTCCTGGAGCAGTCTTGTAATTCGCTCTAACTGAGTAAATATTTTTTGGAGGGTCTCGGCCACCAGGAATGTCTGTGTTAAAAAATCAATATCCTTATTCCCCTCATGTTTATCAACATCTCTCAAATGGAGTGGACAGTTTGCCTCCTGAGTATCCTTGGGGGAGAGTAAACGCTCAATCTCCTCGAAAGCTGTCTCCAGGCAGCCAAAGCTGTTCTGCGTCTTTAGTGATGTCTTTGATGGTGTCTTTGATAACTTTACTGGCACAAAAAAGTCCTCAAGTCTGGACTGCTTAGTTACGGGAGACAGTTTTTCGTCCTCCTCACCCTCCAATGAATGAGTCCTTTTCCGTCCCATAGTAATTTTAGCTCATTAATTATCAGTTCAATAGCTTACAACTTTCTTTTGCATGCTATAAAGGCTTCGTGGAATTCTAGCCAACCGCAAAGTACTATCTCTGTTTACTCTGTTAATCTTGTATCAAGGTCATGCCAGTTCCTTCGGCTCTTTCAAATGCCTATAGGACAGCGCTTAGGGTGCTAAGGCTACTAAAGCCCACAAAATTGTTAGAACTATAGCCGTCTTAAAATTCAGATAAAACTACAGGCATTTCTACCCGCATTCTGCACGGGGTTAAAATGGCTGCTCGGCATTATCTTCAGCTATGCCACAATTAGTGAAAGCAGGCAACAGGCACAGCTGTCCTATCAATTTTGGCCAGACTCACAAGATTTTAAGCACTGAGAAAACAGCTAATGCTTCTTGGTCAGATAAAACAGTTCGAAACAGTTTGGACGTATTTTGAAACTTCCAACCTTGAGAGTCTCTACGGAGCTGCTGTGTCGTGTCTGCTGCAGCCAGAGCCAGAACCGGAAGTCGGGGCCTCTGCTGCATGTGCTGCTTCTGGCGGGGGCCAGATTGACAGCAAAAAGGAGCAGTGATGGCCTTCTTCTCTATTATGGAACTCCCTCCCAGTGGGATTACGCCCTTTCCTGTTAGCCTTCCAAGGCTGAAGACTTTCCTTTTCTGTCTGGCCTTTTCATTCTTAGTTGCTGTTGGGTTTTGTGGTTGTATTCCATATTTTGTTTTAATGTTCTTCATTGCTCTGTTCTTCATGATTTTTTTTAACCATTTTTGCACGTATATTTCATTCCCATTTTTTTTAGTGTTTTTTTGTTCTGTATTGTACACTGCCTTGAGCGCTCTGTTTACTTGGAGGGAAAGGTGGTGAAGGAAATTAAATAAATAAATAAATAAATAAATAATGACAGCGTGGGAGCAGGGGAAACCATGTGCCTGCAGGAGCAGGCCACCGAAACTTTGCCGGAATAGGTAGGTCGGTGGCAGGGGCACTTCAGGGGGGATCGTGGTCGGTTTGGAGGCTGGGGCAGAGGTGGATCCGGGGGCAGGAAGGGGCGGATTTTGGCAGCAGCAATGCATACTGAGATCCTATCCCCCATTTCCCAGCCCGACACATTCCCTGACTTTCCTTGGATTTACGCCAGCTAAATAGCTGGAGGCCAGGTGGCGGATGGGGAGGTAAGTAAAAATGATTTGTAAAAAGTGACCAGACAGTCTCCCAGGCTGTCTGGTCACTTCCCTCTCGCCCATAGCATGCGATGCATGCGATGCTATGGGCTAGCGGGGGATAGGATTGGGCTGCAAGTCATATATCTTTTAACATTATACAGTAGACTTGATTGTTTAAAGTACCCTGGAAGATTATATTCAGGATAATCAGACTTTTAAGTATGACATGTATATGGAATTGGATAGCACTGTGGCAGGAGTTTAACAGATACCATGTTATTAATTTGCTGCCAATAAACGTTTTCAAGAGAATTTGATACGTAGCCATGTTACCACTAAGACAACTTTGTTTTGTAGCCTTGTTACCACTAAGACAACTTTGTTTTGTAGACTATTTTTGAGTTCCAATTTGTACTCTGATATTTTTTTTAATTATTGCTTAATTTTTTAAAAAAATTAAAATGTTGGCATTTTCAACCTCTAATTCCCCAACGATGCTTTGCCTAATGAGTGGCGATAGTGTTGCTCTGTGTGGGAGTGTGTGAATTAGTTGCATGTTCGCTCCTTCCCCCAAACAAATATGGCTAGATCTCCATTCTAGTACAGTTTCTAAAGTTTTTTTTTATTTTAAAAAATGAGGGAGAAAAGCTCACAAAAAAATTACAAAATGGCGAACTGAAAAATCATATATTTCAGTAGCGCATGCTCTGGCACTTGGGTTGAACAATCAGAGCAGCTCTCCCGTTCTCCAAAGCAATGTTTTAAAGCTGAAAACCAATTTAGCTATTTACAAAGTGGAGCAGCAACAGAGAGGGGGAGTTGTTATTAATTACTGCTGAAATGTTTGCACCCAGTAGGTGCCCATGGCACTTTCCATAGAGCAACAGACATTCCAAAGGATTTGTTGGGAGAAGGATTGTACTGTACCAGGGAAACAAGACTTCACAGCCCGTGCTGGGGAAATACAGTATTTTGGCAGACAAGCATGGCCTGGAGGGACTCTGAGCAACAAATGAGTAACAACAAAGGGACATGTGCTGTGAAGACAACCTGATTCCTAGAAGGGCTGTCTCTTGTGTCTTCTGGTTCTGTTTAAGAGCAACCATTGAGATCTGTAGTGCATCAAGAGGTACAAAGAACCATTCTAATAATTAAGAACGCATGTTTGTGTTTTATAAAGTACCTTCCCCTCCCCTCCCATTCCCAAATGTGCGAGAGGAACACACATATTATCCACTTTCCTTGAAAAAATTTTACTGTATACCACAGCAAAGTACTTCTAACAGCTTGCGTTCATGAAAAGCAGGCAAAAATGTTTTAACATTCATTCAGAAAGCATGACCAGCTGTGAGCATTTTGTTACACACTGAGGGGAAAAAAAATCAGGCTGCAATGGATAGACTATTTTAAACTCTCTGTTATATAAAATGAATTTAAATAGCTCCAATGGTGGTTGTTTTGCTTTCCCAAATTCAGTTGCTCCAGTTAATACGCCAAGACACAGGAAGTTGATGTCAACATGTCATGGAGTAACACTAGTTTGGGTTCTGAAGCTGGAAAAGCGCATTGATTCCAATCTGATAATACCGTTATGAGGGTCAACCAAAGAAACGCAAAACCTTCAGCAAACGTTTGAGTTCTCCAGAACTCTTTCAGTGGTTGGATGTTAAGCAAAGCAAGTAGAGTGTGCGTGCCGCTGTCAGGGCGCGTAGAATCGACATCGCCAGAAAGAAGGTCAACGCTTACGTGGGGAGGGTGGTAAGGAGGTAGGGTGGGGCAGTGATTCGGGATCCGGACATAAGATTCCGATTGCCCCATCTGTTCCGCAGTGACGGGGTTCACCTTTCTAGCGCTGGAGCTGATTTGTTTCTGGCCGATTTGCAGCAGGGCTTGCGTGCCCTACTTGGTTTTGGTGGGGACGGGGGTGACAAGCGCTAGGCTGTCCCCCCGTGGTGGCAGGAGCCATGCGGGTGATTGAGAGGTAGGTCCATTTGGTGTCCACGGCGAGGCAGCAAGGCCCCAGGGAAGCCAGAACCGCTCAGAACGGGTGCTGGCCCGGCCCGGTGAGGCAGGCTGGTGATCCCTGGTGGCTGGAGGGAGGGGAACCAGGGGCTCCTGGTTTTCCACCCTCCTGCTGGCTTACCCCCCCCTTTGTGGGGGGGCAGGCAATGACAGGCAAGCAGGGGAGGCCCCTGCTAAGTTTGGAGCCCCGTGGCACACCCGTTGATCATCCAGATCGCCCGGGGAATGGAAAACAGCCAGTGCTGTATTTTTCCCCATATTAGTGCCCGCATGGTTTGGGGTGTGTTTTAGTGCCCTGCTGCAAAGTTTCTGTGTTATCTCTGTTAATAAAGTGGCCCAGTTTAATTCCAGCCTCCTGTCTCGTGTGTTCTTTATGCCGGGTGTGGGGGTAATAAGGCTTGATATATGATTTTGAGGGGGCCCAAGTTTGCAGCAGATCTTTTACCAGATTGTGGTGGGCTGATCTTTTTTTGTCCTGATGGACCAATATGCCCATACCCCCCCTGTTTTTGGAGAATACTTTAGAGCAGTGGCGTCGCTGGAGGTGGGGCGGAACACTAAGTTCTGCACTGCGCTAACCTCCGCTACTCACCAGCACTTAGCGTTCTGCCCCACCTCCAGCGACGCCACTGCTTTGGAGAATACTGCATTTAGCTAGTCAGCAGAGGGACCTTGAAACTGGTGGAAAATGATTATCTACCACCTGAAGATGGGTCTTTACTCCTTAGAGGCTTTACTCCAGGGTATTTGAGGGACCGCCTCCTTTCTTATAATCTGACCCGTACTCTGAGGTCATCAGGGGGGCCCTGTTAACCGTGCCACCATTGACGGAAGTGAGGGGGATGGTGGCACAGAATAGGGCCTTCTTGGCTGTGCCACCCCAATTATGGAATTCCTTCCCCCTAGAATTAAGAACGGCTCCCTCTTTAGAGACCTTTCGGCGGGGCCTTAAGAAGTTTTTATTTAGGTTAGCTTTTGATGTCTGACATGGTGGGCTGACTTTTTAACAAATGGCTTTTAACAAATGTAAATTCAGGTGACCCACTGGGGTTGTTTATTTTAAATTGTTTTAATTATTTGTTTTTAATTATTTTAATGTGTATATATGTATTTTAATGCCTGTGTTGTAAGCCGCCTTGAGTGCCCTTGCTGGGAGAAAGGCGGGGTATAAATAAATAAATAAATAAATAAATAAATACCCTTCAAGCACTAGGTAATTCTACCATCTGGCTTTGAGTGACTTTTTACCTAGTGTGTCACCTTAAATAATATCCAGCCATGTTAATGTAAAAACTACCATGTTTCTCTTTTCCATCTGTTATCTGTCCGTGTCCTCCAAGCAAGGCTGATTATACATATTCTGAAGTCAGATAGCTATAATGGTCTCATCTTCTTCCCAGAAACCTTAGCTGCAAACTGAGATCTTGTTGAGCACCTAATGAGGTTTCTCTACATTCACTCTGCTTAATTTCTCCTGTGCTCCATCTTAGGAATGTTCCGATGAAGATTTTTGGAGAACCTAGAACATTGCATTTTGAAGATCAAGAACTCTGTAGCATATGGTAGCCTGACGTCATGCTGGAGCCCATCAGAGTTTTCTAGTAGCTATAGCCTGGATCCTTGTCTACTAACTTAATATTAACCCTGAAGTACCCTTACCATGATGGGTTTCACACACATCTAGTAATTTTACATCATTACATGGAGCCCATGTGTGCCCCAAAATTTTGCTCTGCAGAATAAACTTGAAAGTGTTCCAAACATCAATTTTGTGAATTTTGCTCTGGTGGTGTATTTCCCCTTAATGCCCTCCTGGGGGGGGGGGGTGAGTCAGGACTCCTGGGCTGCAAGGCCCCAGATCAAAAATGGTCTGGCTCCTCCTCTGCCACTGATATATACAGTACATAACAGCAATACTACATACATTGACATAAAAAGTTATACAGTGATAAATTCATAGCAATCTACACTATAAACCTAAATTCACAGACAACAAATGTACTATGCATATATATATAAGATTTATACCCTGCCGTTCTCCCGCTAACAGGGCACCACATTCTTCCTCTGTGCATTTCTGTTTGACTGGACCTGTGCTTCACCTCCTTGCCTATCTGGCAGCTTTCCTAAGTGGCTGGGTAGACGAAGAGGTGGCAACAGTGGCAGCAACGTCAGCTCCCCCCCCACACACAGTGGTGCTGAGGAGGAGATGGGCTGCCACTAGCCCGATCCTCTTCCCACCTGCTGTCAGCAAGCAGGAAGAGGATCCGAGAGTTGATTGATGCAGATCAGTGGATGGTGGGCTGGAGGGGTCAGCAGGTAGACGTGGGGCACGGGGTACCTCTCATCAATTTGCTGCTCAAAGCGAGGCCTTCAGTCAGCCTCATAGCTATGCCAACCTTGTTACTATGCGCAAAGACTTCTTTCCACTTACATACAGGATTACTTGGGCAAGGCAGGAAAAGAAAATGGGACAGTAAATAACGCAGAAATCATTTTTGTATGCTATTTGGAAACAATTTAGCTAACTTTGCAGTTGTGTGTGTGTGTGTGTGTGTGTGTGTGTGTGTGTGTGTGTGTGTGTGTGTGTGTGTGTGTGTGTGTGTGTGTGTGTGTGTGTGTGTGTGTGTGTGTGTGTGTGTGTGTGTGTGTGTGTGTGTTGGGGAGAATAGGTTCCTGTGAATGTAGCCTTAAGTGACTGGTCCCAGGACTGCATTCATGTGATACTAAGCAATGCCTTTGAGCCTGTCTATATGCTGTCTTTTTGAATGTTGTGAACACAGAATAGAATATGGTAAAGAGCCCATTCCAAAGCCAAACGTATATTCTAGCCAATTGGGAGTGAGGGAATACACTGTTGACCCACACTGGTACCGTAAATTGGCTCTACGAGCCTCAGCTGTCACTTGCTGGCTTTCCACAAATTCACTACAGAATGGAAAAAGCCCCGTGCTCTTTGCGTCTAGATTCGTTCTCATTCCTAAAGTCACAGATCCTCATATGTTTAAGAACCGGAAACCAGGCATTGATGACCTGGTTAGCGGTTCTTAAAAATACTAGGATCCATGACTTAAAGAATGAGAACGAATCTAGACGCAAAGAGCACGGGGCTCTTTAAGTTCTGCTGTGAATTTGTGGAAAGCCAGCAACTAGCAAGTGATAGCTGAGCCAATTAATTTATCAGTGTGGGTCAACAGTGGGTATATAGAGGTCCTGAGAGTTACAGGCACTAGTAGCTGCATGGACTAGTTCGTTTGTGCTGTTTCCTTTGAAAATGCTGGCTGTAGAAGCGAGCAAAACGTCAGGTGTAAGTGCTTTTTTGTAGCTTGTGGCCTTTAAACCCGGATAATTTTAATTTGAATCATTCTGTGAATACCGGCCACAAAAGGTTTAGCAGACACTTTAAATAATTCTTACAAAATACTCTCACTGAAACCAACTGACTATTCAGAAGAAAGTGGTTTGAATCCTGAGTCTCCGTAATGAAATCCTTACCTGTCACATTTGCAGAGCCAATTCAGCCAAAGCCTGAATGAAGAGTCTGCTGCTCTAGTCTGCTTGTTTCTTCCAATTCACTGTGAATCCCTACAATGCATTCCCAGTCTCTGTGAAATCCCGCTTTCTCCCAAGCATCTGTGTCTCTCCTCCCGAGCCTCTGGCCAGATTTCTCCTAGCTTTTGTCTTGTGATGGCCACACGCAGTCTCCTGTCCCACCATAACCTCACAGGCAGAACCATCAAGTGGTGGCATCAATAATCCTTTTAATTTTTTCCTCGGTGTTCACACTCTTCAAAGTGTCCTTCAAAGTTCATCCTTTCTCAAACGTCATTTTGTCCCACAACCATGTTTATTGTTTTCTGAACTCTTTCCAGTTTGCCATTGGCCTTCTCTGTGTCTGCCGTGCTAAGAAGTGTATTGTATTCCAGATGTAGTTATATTAGAACCATAGGCTTGACGTTTTGTTTCTCTGAGTGTGGCCAAAAATTGTACGGGTCTTTCCTCTCCAGTCTCCCATAACCTACACTCACATAAAGACAGGGGACAGGTGTCAGCCACACTGCCATGACTAATAGACATTCTGGGTTGAGCCTTCCAGTAGATGTGAGGGTTACAAAGGTCAGAATGGTGGAGCTCAGCTGCCTAAATGAAGCTAGTGCCATTTAACACAGACAAGGGCTTTACTTAGAAGGGCTAAGCGGTCACACTCATCACGCCTCCGCAGCAGCTATTGGGGGGGAGAATGGGGGGGGGGAGAATTGGGGGGGGGAGAGAAGACCAAGCATGCCAGGGTCAGTGATGTGCTTGACATAACATGGTGTTTGGCTCTAAGAGCTGCAGTTGCGAAGGCCTCATAGGTCTAGAACTTAGCGTTTGTATTGTTCTTTTTGATTGTGCAAAGTGCTTTGTGTGTATTCTCTTCTTGTTGAACTTATATAGCAGCCCTGCAATGGAAGTCATATTATCCCCAAATTGCATATGGGGAAGCTGAGAGGAAGTAGCTTGCCTAAGGCCACCTAGTGAGTTCAAGGCAGAAGCAAAATTTGAACCAAGGAAGTCCAGATTTGCAGCTCAGTCTTTTGTCCACTCTGCTATACCAGCTCTCATCTACAGAGCCTGCTCCCGACCGCTCCTCGTTATTACAGGAAACATGAAGAGTTTGGCAGGCAATAAGTGCAGAGGGGAAAAAAAAGGATTTACCTTGTCATCCTACTGGCCAAATACCCCCCTACTTGAAATGCCATTATTGCAAGCGGAAGGCTATCAACTTGCAAGGCTGTTGCTAAGCATTGGCCATGAATTCTCTTCTATATCTAGAGAGCCATTTATTTAACATATTTATATCTCATTTTTTTTGGCACAGAGAGCAGATGTCCAAGGTGGCTTACAATTGATAGATTTTTAAATGCTTCAAAAATCTAAAAAGGCCAACACAATAAAATAGCCACCAGAGGGAAGAAAAAAATGTACATAGAAAAATGGGTGATCTGATGAGACCAGGGATTCAGGAATCAGACATACCATAGCCCCGCTGAAATGAAATCATATTTACTTGACACCTCAACACCATCAGGGAGGAAGCCACCTGGGTTCCTCAGGGTAAGGAGTCCCAAGGGCCAGGGTCTGATTGCTGGGGGGGGGGGGGCTTGGAGCAAAGACCTGCACTGGGCACAGGGCACCTCCTACCTGCCCTCAGATGGCTCATTGGTCAACTGGAATTGACCAATGATGGCTCATTGGTCACTGGAATTGACCAATTATGGCTCATTGGTCACTAGAATTGAGGATTAAGGTGAACTCTTTGATGGGCACAGACACTTGGCGGCTGGCCAACCCCTGACCTGGCCAACACTCAATGTTAGCCTGGCATCCCAAAGACTGGGCGCCAGTCAGTCCCAAACATTGTGGGCCTTTTCCCACATACCCACCAACCAAACCATTTACAACAGCATGACACTGCCTCTCCTGATGACTCGACTGGGTAGGGATGCAGGAGGAGATGGACTTTTAAGTATGCTGGTCCTAATCCATTTAGGGCTTTAAAGGTAGTGATCGGCACTTTCACCTGGGCTTAGAAATAGATCGGGACCCAGTGAAGCTGCTGCTGTAATAAAAATCATGTGGTAACTGGCCCTAGTCTAGGTGTAGGTTGTGTACCAGCTGAAGTTTCTGAACACTTCAAAGGCCCTCCCAAGTAGACTGCATTGCAGTAATCCAACCTTGATATCACTCAGGTATGCATGACTAGGTGCTCCTTCAGGAAGAGATTCTGTTGACACACAGGCCTAAACTCCTGGGCGTAGCTGCCACCTGGTTTGCCAGGAGCACTCCCACTCCCAAACTGCAAACCAGATTCTTCAAAGAGAGTGCAATCCCAATATTGCACCCAATCAGAGAGACGGATCCCTATCCTAGGACCAGCCAGCAACTGGCCAAGGGTACGGCTCTCTTTGGATTTAATCTAAGCTTGTTTGCCTATCACTGATCCTGGTCTACCTGTTAGGGACGTCTACAGCCTCCCTGGGAGCTGTTGAAAAAGAGAAAACTGGGTGTCATTAGGAGATTGACAATATCACAGCCCCAAACTTGGAATGAACCACTATAGGCAGTGAGGCTCTCTTTTCTTCTTAAGATTCCCTTTCCAGATCTGAAGCCTCGGTCTACCTAAGTTTATTCAAGATATTACCCCTGCTAACTGGGCAAGAGACACTTTTTCAATTGGTGCTCCTCTTATATTTAGCAGGGGGAGAGTAACTGCCCCCTTTCACCCCAGCACAGTCTCCTTTCTGGTGGCTGCTTGCTGGTGGTGTTCTGCATTTTTTTTAAGAGTGTGAGCCCTTTTGGGAAAGGGAGCCATTTAATAATTTGATTTGATTTTGTCTGTAAACCACTTTGTGAACTTTTTGTTGAAAAGTGGTATATAAATACTGTTAATAATTTTATTTGTAGCTTACTGTCTATACTGCAGAAAGAAGAGCACACCTTTGCTTTCCATCTTAGTAGAGTTGACTTAGTAGAGTCTCACTTTTATAGTTAAGATGCTTGTGCAGGTGCCGATTGAATGACACTTTCTATCAATTCACTGATTCGCACACAAAAAAACCACCTTGTTTTTCAAAGTTCTTTTCTTACTGAAAGGATTTATAATAATGTGCTCTTTTTTTGCAACCAGTCTAAAAATGTCACAGTTTTGAATCAAAGAACATTTGCATGCAAAGAGAAAGAAGCTACTGAAATGACATTTTAATTATTGGCCTTGGATTGATATAAGGTTGGCAGGGTCATCCGAGGATAATCCTTTCTGCTGTATTTATAAAATGGATGTCTCAACTTAATTGACATTGTGACCGTGTATTAAATGAGGTTTCATTATGGACAGTTCAGAGGCCATGGCGAAAAGCACTGGCGACAGATTCGAGTTTCTGTAGGAACGAGAGGTCATTTGATTGCGAACAGAAACCAGCTGGGCATCCGAGAGGAGCAATACTTATGCAGAGAATATAGTTTTACAAGGCAGCTATTAGAGGTCATAAATATAAAAGAGGATAATTAAACCTGTTATAGTGGATAATTTCCCCATTGTTTCAAAGCAGCACTTATTACTAACGAAAAAGCAAAGTTATGGAAGTGCATTTATCCACTGGGGTGTATGACAAAGGCCTACAAAAGATGACAACACTTTAGTAAGCGTCAGGATATCCAATATGATAACCTGCTAATTGTGATATAGGCAGAGCAGTTCAGACTCTATTTGGTCCAAATTTGTCACTTATCTCATTTTAAATTCCATTTTTTAAAAGTATAGCGTTTCAGTCAATGGTACCATTCCTCTGACAGAGGGAGTCTTCATTCTGTCAGAGGAAGAGAACCTCTCGATCTAGCCCTTCCGACTGAAAGATTGACATGGAAATATTTGACAAATATTTGAGAGGACTACTCGAACCTCAGATGCTTTAATGTATCAAAGTAATTGTAACTTTGAATGAGAGAGTGTTTAATAAAATGTTTGATGTGACCACAATTATTAATTTTTATTCCCATTAGTAAGAATTATAGGTAGAGGTGTTTGTTTTTGTTGAATATGAGAGGATTAAAGCTGAACACAATGGGCTTACTTCTGAGTAAAATAAGTAACACCGTTTTCAAACACTTCTAATTGTAGGCATTAGCTGAAGGAAGAGTGCTCTTTTAAATAAAGCACCTCTTGTTAATGGTCGAATGACTTGGATTGCGTTAAAAGCACAGGACCAGATGCAAAAAAGATTTAGGACCCAATCCTATCTGGGCCTTACGCTGGCAGATCTCATGATCTGCCACCATAAGGCCCTGGCCACTGGTGAAGCTGTTCTGCAGACCACTTCTGCCAATGCAAAGCCCTGGAGGCCACGTGTGGGTTACACCAGCCAGAAAAACCTCCACTGTTGCTGATAGGTCGACAGCGGAAGTGGATTGGAGCGGGGAGCGGGTCGGGTCGGGGGTTTCAGGGGTGGGAGGAGGGGAGGATCTCAGCAGCAGTCATGTCTCTGCTGCCGTGATGGGGCTACTCAGACCTGCGCCAGAGATGTTGCTGGCACAAATCCAAGGGGCCCCAGGAAAGTAGATTGAGGCCAGGATGGGGGACAAGATATCAGCAGAGCTGCTACCGCCGATACAGCCCCCTTCCTGGCATTGACACATACCCCTCCCCACCCCTGCTCTACACAAAATTGTGTGTTTTTGCACATTATAATGTGCTAATCCAGTGTTTCTCAAACTGTGGGTCAGGACCCACTTGGTGGGTTGTGACCTGATTTCTGGTGGGTCCCATGTGATGGAAAGATCAGACAAGCCCTGAGGCTATTCAAAAATCAGATAGCTACTAATTGCCCTTCAAAGAGCTGAGTTCCTGCAGTTTGCAAGATAGCTGCTAATTTCCCTGCAAGCAGCTGAGCTCCTTACTTGTACATAAATGTATTTATTTATTTTTCAGTCTCGTAAAGCTAGGTAGGTCATGATAGAGTGTCTTTTTAAAAAGTGGGTCCCAGTGCTACGAAGTTTGAGAACCACTGTGCTAATCAAGAAATCACCATCACAGTTCTACTGCATAGTATAAAGCAATAGAAATACGACAGGATTTCGCTATGGCAGGAGATTGCTTTAGGCGAACACTGTTGGGGCTGTCTCTTCCCCCCTTTCCTTTTACATCTATTTAACATAAATACCATTTGCAATAGTTTTAAATATTAATAGAAATGTTCAGTTGCCCCAAAATAGAAATGATTTTCAGGATAATCCCAGCCCTTTGTACTGTTCTTGCTTCCCCCCCTTTAAGTTATATATTAAATTCTTATACGTCTTCACAGCAAAACTCTCTGAGTGGGTTCACAATAAACTACAGTTGAATCCAAGAGTGAAACAGAATAAGTTTTTAAAAAATGGTAAAAACATAAAAATAATTAACAGAGAAGTAAAATTTATGGGTTTTTCAGCCATGTTGCAACTCCCTGGCCGTTGCGCAGGGCGCCCTCCTGCTGCTGCAGCCAGGGAGTTGCAACATGGCTGAAAAACCCATACATTTTACTTCTCTGTACATTGCAAAAAGCCATGAAAATCTACATGCTACAAAAATAATTAAGGACAGAATTAAAAAAAAGGCAAAAACGCCAGCTTAAAGCCCCACTCAATTAAAAGCTTTTCAAAGAGTTTTTTTAATCTGCCACCTGGAAGCCAGTAGGAAGGGTGCCAATTGGACCTCCCTGGATTCATATGTAAGCCTTGGAAATTAGATGTATTTAATACCTGTCTTCTGACAGTTTTAACTCTAATCAGGAATAATCTTTTATTTAGTTTGCATGCCGTTTTTTCCCCATCCATGACTAACAGCAGCTTATTGGGGTTGGGGGATAATTTAAATTAGGGAATTGGCATGGGGCACATGGTTAAATTCCCTTTCTTCCACCATTTATTTATTTTTATTTCACATTTTTTATACCGCCCTTCCTCCAAGGAGCTCAGAGTGGTGTACATATTTCCTCCCCTCCTTTTGTCCTCACAGCAACCCTGTGAGGTAGGTGGGGCTGAGAGATCACCCAACTCCCTGGGTTGGAAAAGGAAGAGGCCCAAGGTCACTGGCCCAAGGTCACCCAGGAAGCTTCACGGCTGAGCGGGGATTTGAACCTGGATCTTCCAGGTCTAAGTCCGACTCCCAAACCACTACACCATCCTGACACCATTGTGTCCACTATCTAAACTCCCCCTCCCCTGTAGCTGCTTTTGAAGAAAGAAAAATAGGTGAGGGGTTCCGATCATGAGCCTCTTCCAGTATGAAGGTGTGGCTACTTTTGGATCCCAGGGATGATTCTGGATGTCCACCAACCACAGCCAGATCTGGAGGCGACAGCTTCAGTGACATTCAGACTACATGACTGCAGTGATCCCCTTGTGGGGTTGACTTTGAAAACAGTTCAGAAGCTACAATGAGTACAGAATGCAACTGCCAGAACTTTTGTGGAGTAAGGCATATGGCTTCTATGACAAAACCACAATGGTTGCCAATTTGCTTCATACAAAGTGCTGGTTTGGGGCCTTAAAGCCTGAAATGATCAGGGAACAGGCGACCTTGAGGATTGCCTGCTCCCATATGAACCTGCCAGATTCACTTTGCCAGTCTCTGGCCTGCCTTGAACTGGGACTCATTCAACAGGTTCCAGGGACAGCATTGTTTTGATGGCAGCGCCCAGGGAAAGCTTCCATGAGGGAAGCTCAGGCAGCAGATTGGTGAGGGGGGCCCATCTGTGCCCGCCTAGTGGCCTCCACTGCTCCTCCTTCCACTCCCTGGGTTGGAAAAGGAAGAGGGAGACAGAGAGGAAGAGGACATGTGGAGGGGAGGGGAGTGCTGAGGGAGAACATTGGAGAGTGGGAGGAGCAGAGGCCGGCACATCATTGAATAAGGGGGGGGCAGCATTTGGCACTCAGCCTCGGGTGTCAGGAGGTCTTAGGCCAGCCCCAGCAGCACCACTACTCTGGACACTCTCCCCCTAGAGAGATCTGACGGGTTCCCTCTTTGCCTGTTTTTAAGCAGCTGCTTATCTATAGCTTATCTATAATATATCTATTATCTTATCTTATTATATTATCTATTCCTCAAGACTTTCCCATGCATACGGTTTTTAATGGTGTTGAATGGTGGATGGTTTTAATGTTAGTGTTTTAGTTTACATGTTTCATTCATGTCATACATTGTATTTAATTTGTATGGTTTCTCGAGGCTGTTTCTTAGCCTCCTTGGACTTGTTTCTATGGGAAAAGCAGGATATAAATCCTTATCATAACTAAGTAAATTAGCTACTCTCAGCCAAAGGCGTACAGCCCAATTCCAGCTAACTCCCTGCGTGGTGATGTAGTGGTGGCAGCGCAGTCTCTGCTGTATCTCATGGGGCAGTTTGGGCTGCTGGAGGTCTCCTCGCGGCAAGGGAACATTTGGTTCCTTGCCTTGGGGTAAGCCACTGTGGGTCCACTTGGATCTGCACCAGCTCTATAGCTGATGCAAGTCCGAGTTGATCTGGCGTGTGCCTCCGTCTCCAAAACTGCTCCCTTCCCAGGCCAGATCCGCATTCCACCCCCTCCCAGCCCTGGCTCCTCCTCCTACCCTGTTCCACCTCATAAATCTGAATCTCCTGGTCATTAGTTGACAGCTGAGGTTCTTTTTTACTTGAGCCTGAAGACATTCCTGTCACTGACTTTGCAGCAGTGGAAAACAATGAGGATAAAAACAAGCCACTGGTAGCTTTGGTTTTTTGATTGTTCCATCTATATTTTTTTACAATATCCTCCCCCGCCCCCCCAAGACTGCAAAGGATTCTCAAAGCAGCTCCAAAATGTCAAGCAGATGACATCTGTGTGTGTGTGTGTGTGTGCGCGCGCCAATCAATGCCCACAGATCTGCAACTTTAAACTCTCTCTCGCTCTCTCTGTCTCTCTGATCACATATCTCCCCCTCCCTGAGGCAGCTCAATAGCTGCCTCTTCCTGGTGCTTTATGGAGCCGCCCAACTGTTTCCATTGCTATAATGGACAGAACTGAGGTAGCTCTGCCTGCTGCCTTCCCAGTGATTGATGATGCAGGCGCCCTGCCTTTTTTTCATTGGAAGCTAGCCATGCTTGCAGCCAACTGACTGAGACAGCTCTGCTAGCTGCCTCCCCTGTGTGTTGTAATGTGTTTGTGTGTGTGCTGCTGATTAACTGACTGTGCTGGAGAAAGGAGCAGCTTAGGAAAGGTACTTAAAAAAAACTTTGGGGTCCTTGTCCTTTTTGTTTTTTACTTGCTGGGTCCAGTGAGGCTCTGCGTCCCCTGACTGCAGTCCCTGGTCAGTGCCAGTCATAAAAGGCGCTCTGGCTGTGCACTACTCAGCAGTCAGTATAAAGGGCCCACCTATGAAATGTTTTCTGACTCGACTCGCAAGTGTGACTGAGTCACTTTTTCCCTGACTCATACTCATACTCGTACTTGTGACCCACTGACTCGCACTTGCAACCCACGGGACTCGTACTTGACTCGTACTCGTGGGGG
Organism: Plestiodon gilberti rubricaudatus; assembly: GCA_026170595.1. Lineage (NCBI taxonomy): Eukaryota > Metazoa > Chordata > Lepidosauria > Squamata > Scincidae > Plestiodon > Plestiodon gilberti. The sequence goes on along the minus strand of JANXHW010000005.1, from coordinate 157,868,917 downwards.
TAACGACTTGCCATTTCCAAGTCATTTTCCTTTAATGGCCGGCATCAACACAGGCAGGCAGGCAGGCGCAGTGGAGACCTCAGAGGAGGAGGGAAGCGGGAGGGAGGGATTTCAAGGGGTGGGAAAGCAAGCCTGGCTTGTAGTTTTTTTCCCCTTTTTTGCCATCTGTTTGCCATTGGCCACAACTCCAAGCGCGAGGGGTGGGGAGGGGTGAGGGAAGGCGAAGCTGCTGCAGTGGTTCCTCCTCATTGTCCAAAACTCGGCTCAACAAGGGGAGGGGGCAGGGAGGGAATAATAAATGGTTTGAATGTAGACACGCTTGTTTTTCCCAAACCAGATGGGTGGTGACAAGACTGAGAGGTGAGGGGAAGGGCATAGGGGAAGCCATTCAGAGTTTCCCCCCCACAGACACCCACCCATCCCATTTTCAAGGAAAAAAGCAATTTTCCCCCAAAGTGACTCGTCTCGTGACTCATGGGTTTTGGCCTTACTCGCACTCGACTTGTACTCGTGCAAAAATTACTTGCACTTGACTCGTACTTGCCCAAAAATTTTGGCACTGACACACTCAGACTTGCACTCGTGCAAAAATGACTCGCACTCGTGACCTAGTTACTTAGATACATCCCTGTCTGTTAGATATTTGTACTGAATTGTCCTCCCTCCGCCCTCAAAAACCCTAGCATCAGAGACTCCAGTGACCTGTGGGAGGAGACACGGTAGGTATTATTTGGGAATCACTGATACATGCCAGAAGTCGATTTTCAGAAAAGATGTAACTCTTGCACATATGGATATATTTTATATACAAGTTTCATAACTTGTATGGTGTAGTGGTTTGGGAGTCGGACTTAGACCTGGAAGATCCAGGTTCAAATCCCCGCTCAGCCATGAAGCTTCCTGGGTGACCTTGGGCCAGTCACTATCTCTCAGTCCCACCTACCTCACAGGGTTGTTGTGAGGACAAAAGGAAGGGAGGAAATATGTACACCACTCTGAGCTCCTTGGAGAAAGGGTGGTATAAAAAATGTGAAAAATAAATAATAAATAATAAATAACTCTGAGATCTGCTATGTAAAAAGCAGAAAATATTTTTTGTCTAGTAAGATTGTATAACTACAGAAAAGAATGGATTTGTTTCCTGATCTTTTGTTTTAACAGAAAATAAAAGATGTCTTTGTCTCTATTGAAGTATTTAACATCTACGCCAATATAACGTCAACTTTTTTTGTTGTTGTTGCCCTGTTGTGGCATTAATAATTTTATTATTCTGGTTTTAATCTGAAACCAAAATTGATTTATCTTCCGGGCAGCCCAATCCTGCTTAACTTTAAGCGGCTGGCCTAAAGGGCCCATTGCAGTCTGTACTTTAGCTGTTGGCCAGTGGTACAAGACCAGTCCAGCGTTTGTCAGGGAGACACAACTCTGCAAAGGCAAATAGGAGGCTTGTCTCAGTGGCCAGAGATCCAGCGTGTGGGTTTCGCGTGCTTGAAAATGCCCTCCCATCTGGAGCCTCTTACCGGCCTTTGCAGAGTCGCGTTGTGGTCTCCAACCGGGACGTCAATGGCAATGATGTCATCACCAGTTATTTCTGGTGGTACGCAGGGACCTCCCCTGCTCAGTAAGTGGTACACTGGGTCAGGGGGGTTGAGAACCCCTGATCTACATGACTGTAAAGTTGCCTGAAAAACCATCCATGAAGATGAGAGATCTCTAATGTTATTCTGAGTTTATGTTATATATTTTCAGCATTTATTATAGCCCATCTTCCTAGCAATTATACTGTTGCTCAATCACCACCCCACCTTTGGACAAGGAAACAACTAAACTTCACTCATGTATTGTTGACAACGTATAGCCTTCCCACCCTTCAGTCGTGAACCTCCAGGTTAGAGGAAAGCACCTTCCCCCCACTGAAGTCTAAACACAAAATTAATTTATGTCTCATACACCTTATACACATAGCCTGCTGGGTATATTCACATACATATATAAATATACACATATACACCCAGCATGCCTTGTGCTATGCCAGCCAGGTGGTGGAATTTTATTTTATTTTTTACAAAAAGTCATAGCCCCCAAAATGTCTGGATTTCGGAATAGTCTGGATTTTGGATGTCCAGATAAGGGCAATCAACCTATATCATTTGAGTATTTCTTTTAAAAAGTACAAAGGAATATTAAATTTCTAGTACATTCCTATGCATATAAACCAGTAATAAACCTCTTATGTAATGTTTGCATCATTCAAAAGAGATCTATCAATCCATTGATCTATTGGATAATGCCACTACTCCATCTCAGGTTTCCATAAAGACCATCTCTATTCTAATATTGAAAACACTTGTCTATTGTTTTAACCGTATTGCAATATTTCATCTTTCCATCTCTAAAGCATAAAATATAGGCATGCTTTAAACTTTTTATTGGCGTCCAACATTTAATTTCCCTAAAGGGAGAGGCTCTGCATTCTTCCACATGTTTTGCTGTTGTTAACAAATTGTGAATCAACTCACATTCATACACATTTCCCATATTTTCCAAGTATCCTCAAATAATCTTGAGGGATATTAACACCTAACAATCTTTGTGTCATGGACCATGTTCACCCAATGTGGATCTGTTGCCTCTAGACAATGTCAACAATCAGAGGAAAACTGAGCTTATTTCTGTTTTAGCTCCCATGACATTAGATGCCATTGGGCTATCATTGTATAAGAGTTTTCTCTAAAATGAACACAATGAACATCCTTTTCTCTCATAAATTTGCCCCAAAGCATCTATGTGCTTATTTAAGTCAACCTCCCATGAATGGCAATATCCACTGTTCTCACTATAAGGTTTATCCGTTAACATCTTATATATCCTGAAATGCTCTTGTTTGGTCCAGTTAGGAGACTCTCAAACTCGGTTTCTTCTCTCATATGTTATTCCAATGCTGCAATTGTCGGTACTGAAACATTGGAATAGGCTCATAGGTTGCATTTAATTCATTGAGAATGTTCACTGTTTGTCATAACCAGATGTTGAGTTCCTGAAATTCCAGATCTTGAAATTCCAAAACCTTTCCATTTTAAAGTTAAAAAAAAAAAACCCTTATTCCCTCCTCTGCCCTCTTCCAATGAATAATGGGATAGTATTAAAAATATTTCCCAATTACCTTCACAACTTGATCTGGGACCTGGGCCAGGAGACTACTTTGAAGCTCAGGCTACTACTACGGTAATCATAAAAATATTCTTCATTAAGGAATTTTCCTTCAAGCTCTGACCTTGAGGCAGATAAAATCTCATCGACTCATTTCAAAGGATTTTTTTAAACCATCTCTAATGTCTTTCTCCTTTTAATTAGAATATACATATCTATTTTGTAAAACCAATTAAGTAAACCTGTGGCCAGCACCTTCTTTGCTAGAGTTGCTAAGGAGATTGATGAATCAAAAACAGCCTGAGTCAGCGTGCTAAATTTATGAATCCAAAGTCAGGTATGTTGAGAGCCTTCTGGGGAATAGAGATATTCAGATATTGAATCTCCAGTATTGTTAAGAAAAAAGCTTATTTTTTTTCTGGGAGAGGAAGCTTCAGTTTGCCTTCAAGAAAACAATTTTCTTCTGACTAACAGTTTTTGCAATAAAGTTAGATAACATTCTCACAGTATGCGGAACAGGGCCCATGAGAGTGGGGTAAAGGGGGTAAATTGTACCCAGGCCCAAGGTCAAAAAGGGGGCCCAGGAGACAAACGAGGGGCATCAGAATTTTCCAGGGATCTCAGATGGCCTCATGGAAAGTGAAAGATGGAGGCCAGGCTAACCAGGCGGCCAGGTCTACCAGACCTGGGCACCACATCAGGAAGCCTGGTAGACCTGGGCTCTGGAGACTTTTCCAGCCATTGCTGCCCTCCCCCTTCCCCCATTTGCCCCCTCCCCCTTTGAGAAGGGGCCCAAAAGAAACTCTGTGCCCCCTGATAAAATTCCTCTCAGATGCCCTGATGGTGGAGATAGATTTACAATAGATTGTGACCATGGCGTAGTAGTGGAGTGGAAGCCAGAAGACATCCAGAAGCCAGACAATAGTGGCTTTTTAAAAGTGCATTTTATTACAGTGCAAATTGTTAATTTCAGCAATACGTACATTGCCTCGGGCCCTTACTAGAAAGTAAATTAAATAACATTTTAATAATAATGGAGACTTCAAAAATGTTGCACTTTTTTTTCCAGTGGACAATGCTGACTCAATAAACCATAGCCCTCAGCCCTCTTTAGGTGCTTCCAGTGGTGTTGCTGGAGGTGGGGCAGAATGCTAAGTTCCGCACTGCGCTGACTTCTGTTATTCACCGGTATGAGGCGGCCCCACCCCCTCGCCTTTGGAGCCATTCAGTGAGGCAAAGGCAACATTCAGGAGTCTTAGCATTCCACCCCACCTCCAGTGACTCCACTGGGTGTTTCTTTCCCCATCCAGTGAATATGTGAGGGGGGAACAGGACTGTGTCCAAAGGCTCTGCTGCAACATTGCGGCTTCTGCCAGCCCTGCTCCCCAATCTCTATGTGTTCAGTGGAAGGTCTGAAAGGGGTGACTACATGCCTAGAACTCTATGCAGTTGGAAGCAACAGGTGTTCTCCAGCTCAAGTGAGCATCCATCAGAAGAACAGAAACATAGTTACCAGTGATGTAGACTTGAGTCTATTGACTTGGACTCAAGTTGGACTCAAGTCGCATCAATGACTTGACTCGGACTTGAGTCAGCGATTGTAAAAGATTTGAAATACTCGACTCCTTTTACAACAAGTCAAATTTTCTTCAGGTTTCCCCCATTAAACAGATAGGGATTTGCAACTTACATCCAAAGACTTGGGTCTTGACTTGAGACTTGGAGTCAGAGACTTGATCCACATCCCTGATAGTTACAGCATTTATTGGACAAGGTCAATGCTGGAGTGCGTTCTGTAAGCAACACGTAGAAATTAGGTTGCCAACCTTTCTGTTCTTGTCGGGCCTCTCCACTGCGACCCCTGTCTGACAGACAGCAAGGTAAGAGATGCAGTTTCTCCCCTCACTGCAGTACATCCTTGTGCTGGGTTCTGCCATACTTGTTACATTTCTGTTTTCCTGCACTCTGCAATGGCAAAGGACCAAGGAGGGAACCCTACAATATCTGTCGTTTTCTGTAATGCACAGAACTTAGCACAACTAGTCCCTAGTGTTCTGGGTTCTAGCTTTCCAGCAGCATTTGGTGTTCTGCATGGGTGGCACAAGGGGTGGGGATCATCCTTGTCCTCTTGAATGTTTGCAGGCAGTTCACTAGAGAGACAGTTCCACCAGTGGGCACTGTTGCAAAAGTGCTGGAAACCGCTTTGCAATAGCACAGGGCCTTGCTGTGCTGGTGGGGCGGCCAGGGCCTTCCCAGTGGCGCCAGTGGCTGCACGGATACTCACTGGACAAGGTAAGTCCAGCGCTGTCCAGCGCAGGGGTGGCGGAAGGGTGAGGGGAGGGCGAGGGGGAGTGAAACGCAGTGGGGATGGTGGATCGGGCCCGGGAGGGGCGGGATTGATGGCATTGGTATGTGCCATATCCTATCCCCTTCCCAGACCTGATCCACTGACACGGATCAACGCAGGCCTGGCGCAGGTCTGAGTTAACCTTTGTACATGCTGGGACTTACCATGGAGCAAGAGGACAAATATTCCCTTATCCCGAGGAGGCCTCCAGCATGCAGAACTCCCCTGCAGGATGCAGCGCAGCTTGCGCCGGCACCACTGCATCGCTGTCTGGTAGCTTAGTGAGGATTGCACTGCCCTGGCGGGGGGGGGGGACTTCACCCACTAGGTTGAAACTTCAGTTTCTTTTGACTCTATTCTTAGAGCATCATCTCAAATTTATCTCTTGCACTGCAGAGAAAATGCTTACAGAGATAAGAACTATTTTCTCCATTTCAATTCAACTTTCCATTTGGAAACAGATGTCATAATTAGGTAATAACTACTTTCTGGATTTTGAAGAGACAATCCCTCAAGCAAAAAAAATATATACAAATCCTTTAACACTTGACAGGTGTGAATTTGTAATAACCTGTCAAAGTGAATAAAGCAAATGTTATAGATATAATTTCCGAAATCTGTTTCAACTTGTGGAATCAGATATATCTTTTTTTTCCCTTTTAGTTGTTCTTCTTGCTTCAAGTGCTGGAACAGGGCTGTTCCTACTATGATTTTGCTATTGGTTTGTTGGGAAGTCTTAGTCGGACCATTGACTACAGTCCTTAAAATATGTAGTCTTGTGTACACACATATGCTCAGAGAAGTACTTATTTGGAATTTGTAAACCTTTCACTCAAATCTACAAATGGAGAAAACCAGAATACTTTTAATTAAAACCCATGTAATCTTACATCAGTGGAACGTCTTTTGAAACTTTGACATGCTTTCCTCTGATCTTTTATGGTGACTATTCACATGCATTAGTCTATTGTGAAGGGTTCAATAAGCAGTCAGGTCGCTGCTGAAATTCAGTAGAGGTAAAACAAACATACATGTGTGGAGAGCGGCGTTACAGTGGTAGGCTCAGCCCCCATGGGGTAGCACCCGAAGGAGAAGAGGGGAACAAGTGGTCCCCCAGACAAATAGCTTGCCCCCCTGTTGCCCCCCATTTTTGGATCTTTGTGGTAGCTCGATACTGTCCACATACTGGGGGGGGGGTACCTTTCTTTATTACCTTTAATCAAGAAATGTGAAAATCATCCAAGTATATACAGTATAAAGAGAAGAGACGGGCTCATTTTTATTTATGTTTAGGATGGAAGCATGACTGTGAAATCAACCATTATTTTTATTTTAAAAATATATAATTTGGGACAACGCTCACCCCCCCCTCCCACCAGAAATGTATTTTGCTCCATCCCTCCTCCACTATTTTTCTCTGGTGCTACCAATGCCTCTGGCCTATGTACCGTCATTAGAACATCTATAGAGAACCTCCATGCCCTTGCCCACTTATATGCCCCCCACCCACAAAACTGAACATGTAGGAGCTTTCCACAGATCTCCACCTGAACGTGCATAGGTTGGGGAGAAGCCCGCCACCATGTGCATTCGTTTTACACCTGTTGAACATCTCTAAGGTGTTCCTGTGATTAGGAGCTAAAACAGGTTTGTCAAGCTTCAAAAATCAATGCTAAGATGGTGCATTCAGATAGTCTGAACTCACATTGAATAGTCCTTGGGCCATTCACAAGTTTGAATGGAGACAATGCAAAATCAGTGCTTTCTTGTGGTACTTGAAGATACTTGCCTAACAGAAAAGCTTTAACTCAGAAGTCATTTTTATGAAAAAGTGAGGTAGACTATTTAGTCACAGTTAAATGACTAGGTAGTCACAGTTAAATGACTGTGCCTTAGAGCAGCTTGTCACGGAACCGACCAGAGGACAGGTGACTCTGGACTTGATATTGTGTGGCACTCAAGATCTGGTCAGGGAGGTAAATGTTACTGAACCGTTGGGGAACAGTGACCATGCTGCGATCCGTTTCGCCATGCATGTCGGAGGGAGAGTGCCGAGCAAATCTGACACGAAAACCCTTGACTTCCGAAGGGCAGACTTCCCCAAAATGAGAAGACTAGTTAAGAAAAAGCTGAAAGGGAAGGTAAAAAGAGTCCAATCGCTCCAGAGTGCATGGAGGCTGTTTAAAACAACAGTCATAGAGGCCCAGCGGGAGTGTATCCCACAAAGGAGGAAGGGCTCGACCAAGTCCAGGAGGATGCCGGCATGGCTAACAAGCACAGTTAAGGAGGCTATAAAAGGCAAGGAAGCTTCCTTCCGTAAATGGAAGTCTTGCCCTAATGAGGAAAATAAACAGGAGCACAAACTGTGGCAAAAGAAATGTAAAAAGATGATACGGGAGGCCAAGCAAGACTTTGAGGAACGTATGGCAGGCAACATAAAAGGGAATAATAAAAGCTTCTTCAAATATGTTAGAAGCAGGAAACCTGCCAGGGAAACGGTGGGTCCGCTGGATGGTGAGGGAGAGAAAGGGGTGATAAAAGGGGACTTGGAGACTGCAGAGAAATTAAATGAGTTCTTTGCATCTGTCTTCACGGCAGAAGACCTCGAGCAAATACCACTGCCGGAACGGTCTCCCCTGACTAAAGAATTAAGTCAAATAGAGGTTAAAAGAGAAGACGTCTCAGACTTAATTGACAAAATAAAGATCAATAAATCACCAGGCCCGGATGGCATCCACCCAAGAGTTCTGAAGGAACTCAAGAATGAAGTTGCTGACCTCTTGACCCAAATATGCAACTTGTCCCTTAAAACGGCCAATGTGCCAGAGGATTGGAGGATAGCTAATGTCACACCAATCTTTAAAAAAGGAAGGAGGGGGGACCCGGGAAACTACAGGCCGGTCAGCCTAACATCTGTTCCAGGGAAGATGGTGGAAAGTCTCATTAAGGATAAAATCTTAAAATACATAGAAGAACAAGCTCTGCTGAGGGAGAGTCAGCATGGCTTCTGCAAGGGGAAGTCTTGCCTCACAAACCTGTTAGAATTTTTTGAAAAGGTCAACAGGCATGTGGATGCGAGCGAACCCATGGATATTATATATCTGGATTTTCAGAAGGCGTTTGACACGGTCCCTCATGAAAGGCTCCTGCGAAAACTCCACAGTCAGGGAATAAGAGGGCAGGTCCTCTTGTGGATTAGGAACTGGTTGAAGACCAGGAAACAGCGAGTGGGAGTCAATGGGCAATTTTCACAATGGCGAGAGGTGAAAAGCGGTGTGCCCCAAGGATCGGTCTTGGGACCGGTGCTTTTCAACTTATTCATAAATGACCTGGAGTTGGGGATAGGCAGTGAGGTGGCCAAGTTTGCGGATGACACTAAACTTTTCCGGGTGGTAAAGACCAGCAGGGATTGTGAAGAGCTCCAGAAGGATCTCTCCAAACTGGGAGAATGGGCAGCAAAATGGCAGATGCGCTTCAATGTAAGTAAGTGCAAAGTGATGCACATTGGGGCAAGAAACCAAAATTTCACATATACGCTGATGGGTTCTGAGTTGTCTGTGATGGATCAAGAGAGAGATCTTGGGGTCCTGGTGGACAGGTCGATGAAAGTGTCGACCCAGTGTGCGGCGGCTGTGAAGAAGGCCAATTCCATGCTCGGGATCATTAAAAAGGGGATTGAGAATAAAACGGCCAATATCATTATGCCTTTGTACAAATCGATGGTAAGGCCACATCTGGAGTATTGTGTCCAGTTCTGGTCACCGTACCTCAAAAAGGATATAATTGAATTGGAAAAGGTGCAGAAAAGAGCGACCAGAATGATTCGTGGGCTGGAGCACCTCCCTTACGAGGAAAGGCTACAGCGTCTGGGGCTTTTCAGCCTAGAAAAAAGGCGCCTGAGGGGGGACATGATTGAGACTTATAAAATTATGCATGGGATGGAGAGAGTGGATAGAGGGAAATTCTTTTCCCTCTCGCACAACACCAGAACCAGGGGACACACACTAAAATTGAGTGGAGGGAGAGTTAGAACAGACAAAAGAAAATATTTCTTTACCCAGCGTGTGATTCATCTGTGGAACTCCTTGCCACAGGATGTGGTGATGGCACCTGGCCTAGATGCCTTTAAAAGGGGTTTGGACAAATTCATGGAGGAAAAGACCATCACAGGTTACAAGCCATAAGCAACCTCCTGGTTTTTAGAAGTGGGTTTTCTCTGTGCCAGGTGCAAGGGAGTGGCGACTGGACACAGGTATCTTGTTGTCTCGTGTGCTCCCTGAGGCATCTGGTGGGGCCACTGTGTGACACAGGAAGCTGGACTAGATGGGCTTTTGGCCTGATCCAGCAGGGCTCTTCTTATGTTCTTATGTTCTTATTTCCACATCTCTCTTAAACATCTGCAGCTGTTCTGCTCACATTTACTTGACTTTTAATATTTGAGTCATCCAATGTGTTTTGTCTCCAATTTTCAAATCGTTTACAGGTTTTCAAATCATCAACTAGGAAATGAATGCATGAGAAACTATAATTAATTAGAACCTCAAAATCAATTGGATTAATGGCACAACCCTATTGTGCCCTTATACACCAGCAGAGCATGTGCTTCACCGGCGCAAGCTGTCTCAAAACTGCCAAAAAGCAGTTTGTGACTGTGCACCAAACAGCTGCGCTGACGGGAAGGCCTTGCCATCCCACCAGCGCCAATGCAAGCTGGAATGTGTGCTGGTACAGGTGTGTGATGCACTGAGCAGTGAAGGGGGAAGGGTGGGGGAGGGCAAGGAGGGGGCAGAATGGGGTGGGGTGGCAATGGGGAGGGGCAGATTGTGTCCATGAGGGGGCGGGATCGGTGGCACTGGTGCACACGGTATCCGAACCCCCTTCCTGGGCCCGATCTGCCAACACGAATCCACACGGACATGCGCCAGCCTTATGGCAGGCACAGGTCCGACTAGACACATTGCAGGCTGGGGCTTTCCCCGGGACAAGGGGACAAATGTCCCCTTACCTGGAGGAGACATCCCACCTCCTGAATTTCCCCACCTGTGCTGGCACCACTGCATCAATGCAGGGAAAGTTATGTAGGATTGGGCTGCCCTTCTGTCAATACCAAATGACATGTTCAAGGAACAAAATTCACGTTAATGCCTGTTTCTATAACCAATTTACATGAATTCAGAAAATGGGCCATTGAAAGAATACAAATACATTCCAAAGCAGGTGTCTAAGTCCTTTCATGAACCATAGGCTTCATGTGGTTGTAGTGGAGTGAGTCTCTCAAGGTCCACCCAGGTACTATAATGCTACTAATATTTATAGGGTTATTTGCATACATGACACTTTGCAAGTAACCATTTCAGACTGCTAGTGGACCATCCTATTTTTGAATATTCCCACATGTAAAATAAAAAAGCCCTTTAAGGTCAGTGTTTACATGATTATCTCACATCTTCTAATACATTAACAGCATTCAGAATTTACACATTCCAGACTAAAGGGGATTTTTAGCACCACTTTTGAAAACACACTGAGCTGTGTTTTCTTGGCATAATTTTTTGGGCAAATACATCCCCAATGACAGAACACTGAAGTGTTGGGTGGTTGAAGATGGAACAAGTTTGCTCTCCATCCAGGATCTGCATGTTTTCCTAATGCAGCTAAACTAAGGTAATGTCCTTCAAGTGTGGTGTGTGCTAGGAAAACAGAATCCGAGTCAGAAATGTCAGGACGAGTCGACTGCAAATACTGTCTTTTACAGAAAGGGATAAAAAGGTCCAGAAGATATCTTGTGGGAGTAAGCACATAACCTTGTGAGAGAATTGCACTGTAAAATTCCAAGTTATCCGAGATATATAGACCCCCTTCTTGCATCCTTAGGAAATGTGCTCACTCAGGAAGCCTGGAGTTAATTGATTAAAATAACAAACAACTCCCACCCCCCAGCCAGCGTTTGAAGGAGGGAAAATGATCCTTAGGTAGCTGCCATTAAGATGACATGAGCTCTTTCCTTGTTCTTTCCTTGAAGGAAATCGTTACTCATGCGAATCTCACACATCACCTATGAGTCACAAGTACGTGTCACATCTGCATCATTTAAAAGGGACTTTAAAGGTTTTTTTTTTTCATTTACTAGCCAACAGAGATGTGATGCTGTTTCAGGCTGCCAAACGATGAATTAGCTTATCAAAATGGCTTGATAAGATTTGCAGAGGGAGGCAAACACTGCCAAATAATAATAATAATAAAATACAAGCCAGCTTCTGCCCCTTGCCTAAAGAGCAGATCCAGAATTTGGGGACTACAAAGAAGTGATGTACAATACCAGTCTCTCCAATGTATATAGATGTTTGATGAACTAGTAGGGAGAATGAATATAGCAGGCATTGTGCATATTTGCTTTACTGTACCATGCATATTTTCTGTGTGGTCGAGAAGCTATTTTACTAAAGACAAAAAACTATAGGAGAACTAAAGGATCATGTGCTGTATAAAGCCCGACCCACACCACACGAGTTCTGGCGCGTCCCAGACGCATGCGGAGCTCACACAGCTGTGTGGCCACCATTTTTATGTGATCACATCTGAACGCGGGAAACCTGTGCTCTCCCAAGTTCCAGTGCGATCAGAATTGCTTCATGCCCAAGATTTTAGGGGGCGGGGACGTGTAGCTACTGTTGTCACCAATTGGATGAGAGAGGGTTTCAGCCAATTGGAGCGCATTTATGCTTCATCCAATCAGCGATTAGAAGGCGGGCAATGGCGTCTCTAGCCCCAAATGTACTAGGGGCCCACCCTCAACTTTCTGCCCCCTACTCCCTTCTGCTCCCCCTCTATACTCCCTGCCACCGCCAAAGGCGGCGGTGCCAATTTGGGGGGGGTGCAAATGCAACCTTCCGCCCCGGGCCCCTCCTCCCTTCTGCTCCCCCTCTACCTGCACAGGACAGGAAAAATGAGTGGCAGGACCCACTCATTCTTGCACTTAAATCACTTTACAGCACAATCCAACACATGCTTACTCAGAAGCAAGTCCCACTGCATTCAAACAGGGTTTACTCCCATGTAAGCATGCACAGGAATGCAGCCTTCATGACCAAATGTATTTGTTAATCAAGACACACAGCGTCATGTGGACTAGCACCATCGTCCAACTCGGTGGCAGCGGCAGGCACACTTACCCACAACTGGAAGCAGCAGCATCTCTTGGTGAGGAGTCCACAGCCCGTTGGGGGTGAAGGGGACAGAAGCCCCCCAGGGCTGCGGTGGGGAATCGAGAGGGGTGGGAGAGAAGAAGCCCTCTCCTGTGCAGAGTTGGATCTCTCGGGTAGCCAGTGAGCTTAGGTGCAACTACTCTGTCAACACACGCCTATGCATGTCTACTCAGAAGTAAGTCCTATTGTATTCAATGGGGCTTACTCTCAGGAAAGTGTGTATAGGATTGCAGCCTAAATTAGATCAGGCTGTTAATGGGTCGCAAATTGTGCAGGCTTGCTGCAGCCACACTTGCAAGCACTTTAATTTTGAGCAGTCCCATATATTTTAATTAATTATGCTAAAGATAATGAGTCAGGGTTTGCAACATATCAGAGGTGGTCCTTGAGGGAGGCAAGTGAGGCAACTGCATCAGGTTAGGTTTCAGATGCCATTCAGGGTGGCAAAATGGGACACAGACTGATATCCATGGGATCCGATCCACTGCCGTGTTGTGTTCTTGAATATCTCTTGTTAATTGATTTCAGCAAGGCTTGCACAGGGAAATTTTCCCAGTGGAATGTGTCCCATGGGGGGGGGGGGAATAGACTGTCGAAGCGCCCTTGTGCCTGGTTTGAACAGAGACGACGAGCAGGCGGGCGGGGACAGCAAGCAAGGTCCGAAGTAAGGAGAGCTGGACTGTCGCAGCTGACACGGAGCTGAGACAGCTGCTGCTGCGAGAGAGAGGAGCGGCTGTCCTCGGAAGAAGGAGCCGAGGAGGAGGAGGGCCGCGTCCAAGATAAGGAGCACACCAACTCCCAGCTCTTCCGGCTTCCTCCTCGCTGTGTTTTGCATGACGCTGGCCGGGCGCACGCACGCGCGTCGCCTTGACGACGACGACGCTGGCTCCAGGCTCGGACTCATCAAAAGCTACTGGAGTGCCTGCCCGCAGCCACAGGGCGCCAGCAGCCGCGCTTCAGAGCGGCAGCTAGCGCTGTCAGCTCACTCAGCGGCCTGCACTTTTAAACTTGCGAAATGGTGCCCCCCGGAAGCAGCGCGCCACTCGGCGCCTGGGGCCCAGGGTATCAGGGCCCCCTACCTTACTACGCCACTGAAGGCGGGACAATCAGGAGGGACTAATTGCAGGACGACACTAGTGGAGAGCAGGGCAGCGCTTGGAGGTGGGCGGCCAGGCACCTACACTCACGCGCCTCCATGCCGGATCTCATGCGGTGTGGGTCGGGCTTAATGCTGGGAGGAGCTTTTCCTATCTTAAGGTCCCGACAGAGTGAGCTGGTACAATTTTGGATACCTTGTTTCAAAGCAATATTGAGAATCAGGAAACTACAGAGCTGAGGGGACCAAAGCATTGTAGTACAAGTCACCGAAGGAAAAACTAGCCACTCCAGAATGTTATTTATTTCAAAATTAATAACCTTGCTGAATGTTGGCATTACTGTTTGCCACTCTTCTTTTCCCTTGGTTGCCATTTATTTTTTATGCATGGGCTGGATAGAGTGGATAGAGGGATATTCTTTTCCCTCTTGCAGAACATCAGAACCAGGGGACATGCACTAAAATTGAGTGGCGGGAAAATTAGAACAGACAAAATATTTCTTCACCCAGTGAGTAATTAATCTGTGAACGTCTTGCCACAGGATGTGGTGATGGCACCTGACCTGGATGCCTTTAAAAAGGGATTGGACAGATTGATGGAGGAAATGTCCATCACAGGCTACAAGTCAGATATATATGCAACCTCCTGGTTTTAGAAGTAGACTATCTCTAAATTCCAGGTGGCGATCCACTGCCCTATCCCTTACTCCTTCCTCGCATGGTCCCTTAAGCAAGATGGGAAACATAGGACATGCTGAGAGCTGCCAGCGTGTTCCACATTTCCTGTTTTGCAGAAAAGGCCTGCAAAAAAGATGGAGCGAGATGAGGAGGTCGGGAGCTGGTTCACCACCTTCTGCGTGGTCTCTGGGTCCAAGTTTCAAGTCAAGTCCCAAATCTTTGCCCCCAAGTCCCGAGTCTTTGGTTGTGAGTCCCTATCTATTTAATGGGGGAAATGGGTTTAAACCTGAATAAAATTCAACTTGTCATAAAAGGCTCCAAGTATCGAGTTGAGTCTTTCAAGTCTTTTACAATCGCCAAGTCACATCCGAATCATGTCATTGACGCGACTTGAGAGTCTGACTCAGGTCTGAGTCAACAGACTCAAGTTGACATCACTGTAGGTCTCTTCAGCTCCTTCTCTCTCTGGACACACCGTGCCTTTTCTGATTTCTCCCACATACACATGTTTTACTTGTGCAAAAAAAAGAGCTTATCCTACTGTAGGGTCCCCCTGGGAGGGGAGTCTGGAAGGGGGATGTCTAGAGGGCTGTCTGAGTCCTCCAGAGCTGCCCCGCCAATAGCCTATCCTCTTGTGGGGGTTCCCTCTAGACTTGTCCGCAGAAGGTCCTGCCCTTCGTCCCCCCTTTGCCCCCCCCGACTAGGGATCAGGATCACCCAAGGGGTAGGGGCAGCATGCCAAGGCCTCAGAGCACGAGGAGGGTGGGGGTTACGCAACCCGGCATCCCCGGCTTCAAGAGAAGGCATGGCTTCCTCAGAGCCTCCTAGCCGACTGCCTCATCCCTGGCCGGCTGCTCCTTATATACCCCTTTTCCCTCCCTCCTAGGTGATTGACAGGCGAATGAGCCTATCGGCCCGCTGCGGTGCTCTTTCCGCTATCCCAGCGGCCTGGGGAAGCTCGTCGGGTCTGGCAAAGGGGCCGGACCGCGTCCCCCAGTCGAGGCCTGATGGGAGTGATCCAGGCGGGGCGTGGGGTGGCGTCCCCGGGAGGCCTCGCTGCTCGGTGAGCCGCGCCTCCTGGTCTTCCCATCGCCCCGCGGAGGCCTCGGCTCTCGTCGGCCCCTGGGAGGGTTCAGCCTCTTCGTCGGTGGATGGGGTAAGTCTGGGATCGCCCGCCGGGGCTTCCGGGGAGCCCGCGGGGGATCCCTGACAGACCCCCTCCCATAAGCCTTCAGACGGAGTCGTGTTGGGTGCCGCTTGGTTGGGGCTCTGGGCAGGCTCCTCCCAGAATCTGGACAGGTAATTAGCATTCTGATGCATTCGGCCGCGCCGGTGTTCTATGGTAAATCGAAAGGGTAGAAGAGAGAGGTACCATTGTAAGACCCTGTCATTGTCGTCTTTGAGCCGGTGAATCCACTGGAGGGGTGCGTGGTCCGTTATTAACACAAAGGGGTTGTCGGAGAGGTAGTAGTTCCAGGCCGACACAGCCCATTTGACGGCCAACGCCTCTCTTTCTATGGTGGAGTACCGGGTCTCGGCGGGTTGAAGTTTGCAGCTGAGGAAGGCTATGGGATGTTCCCCATCGGGGAACTTCTGGGCTAAGACCGCTCCCAGTCCTGTCGCCGAAGCATCGGTCTGTACCAAAAAGGGGCGTTGGAAGTCCGGACTGCAAAGTACCGGGTCGTGCGCCAACGCCTGTTGTAAGTCCCTGAAGGCCGCTTCGGCAGAGGCGGACCAGGGCAGGGTTTTCGTGGCCGGTCCTCTCAAGAGGTCAGTTAAGGCGCTGGCTCGAGCGGCGAAGTGGGGTATGAACTTGGCGCAGTACCCCGCCGTTCCCAAGAATCGCCGGAGCTGTCTCCTTGTCTGAGGGACAGGGAAGGAGGCTATCCCTTGGACTTTGTCCGGTTGGGGCCGAATGCATCCTTGACCCACCATGTGTCCCAAATACCTTACCACATTGGCTCCCAGGAGACTCTTTTTCGGGTTGACCTTCAATCCTGCGGTGTCCAGTGCTCGAAGGATGGCATTCAAGTGAGACAGGTGTTCTTCCCAGGTTCTGCTGAATATCAAAATGTCATCTAAATAAGCAAGGGAGAAGAGGCGGCACCCGTCTAGAACCTTGTCCACCAACCTTTGAAATGTGGTGGCTGCTCCATGAAGGCCGAAGGGCATGACCTTAAATTGGAACAAGCCTTGTGGGGTGGCAAAAGCTGTCTTTTCTTGATCTTCCCGACGCAAGGGCACCTGCCAGTATCCCTTGGTCAGGTCCAAAGTGGTCAGATATTGGGCCTCTCCCACTTGCTCCAATAAGAGGTCAGACCGGGGCATGGGATAGGCGTCGAATTTGGCAGCCTTGTTTACCTCGCGAAAGTCTATACAAAAACGGATGGAGCCGTCACTTTTGGGGACTAGAACGATCGGGCTCCGCCAGTTACTCTTAGAGGGTTCAATTATGTCCAGCTGTAGCATGGTCTGGATCTCTCTCTCTACCTCTTCCCATCTTTTCCAGGGCACGGGTCTCCAGGCAGCCCTCACTACCGTCCCCTCGGTCGTTGGGATTTCGTGCTGGATAACTTCCGTCCTGCTGGGAACCGCCAAGAAGACCCGGGAGTGTTCGTGCACCAGAGCCCGTAGCTGTAGAGCCTTTTCCGAGCTCAATGAGGGTGCGATGGAGGGGTAGTCCTTGTTCTCCTCCGGCCGCGACTCCTAATCCCTCCCAGGGTCTTCGGGGTCAACCACCAAGTCTACTGGTACCTGCTCCTCCCGTTGGATCCATTCTTTCAGATGGTTTATGTGGACGACCCTTCGCTGGTTGGCCCTCTCTCCGCATTTTACCTCGTATGTAAGGGGCCCCAGGACTCTCGTCACGGGGAAGGGACCGAACCACGGTTGGGGCGGTAGTTGCGGGAAAAGAGTGCCCCGTACCAGGACCTTCGACCCTACTTGAAGGGGTCTAGCCCGAGAACCTCGATCATAGTACCTCTTTTGCTGGTCCTGTGCGTGGGCTAGGTGATCCTGGGCTATGGCCTGTGCGGTTTCTATTGATTCCTGGAGGGCCTCCATATAATCAGAAAGGGGCTGGGGTTCAGGCCTGGGCCCCTGGGCCCAGGTTTCCCTTAGTACGGCCAATAGGCCCCTTGGGCGGGGTCCGTATAGCAGCTCGAAGGGGGCCAGGCCCATGGAGGCCTGTGGGGTCTCTCGGACTGCAAACAGTACCGCATCTAGACAGCCGTCCCACCGGCTGGGATGGTCATGGGCCACCTTCCTAATCATGGTTTTGAGAGTTTGGTTAAATCTCTCTACCAGCCCATCGGTTTGGGGGTGGTAGATAGAGGTGAAACATTGCTTAATCTGGAGGGCCCGGCACAGCCCCTTCAGTACTGTGGACGTAAATGGTTTGCCTTGGTCCGTAAATATTTCTAGCGGTAAGCCCACCTGGGAGAACAGCCGCATCAAGGCCCTGGCTACTCCTGGGGCCTGCATTCCCTTAAGGGGGATTACCTCGGGGTACCGCGTGGCGTAATCCATGATCACCAGAGCGAAACGGTTCCCCCGGGCGGTCCGGGGTAGGGGCCCTATAAAGTCCATGGCAATTCTTTCGAAGGGTACCCCTACCGTAGGTAGCGGGTGTAAGGGGGCCTTTGGAGGAGCCCGTTTGTTACCCTTTTGGCAGATTGTGCAGCTGCGGCAGTATTGCCGTATGTCTGCGTCTACCGTGGGCCAGAAGAACTGGCAGAGTATCCGGTTCCCCGTCTTCCGGGGCCCTTGGTGCCCGGCCCAGTCAGCATCATGGGCATGAGTCAGGACCGCCGCCTGGTACTCCATGGGTACCACTAATTGTTGGAGGGGTTTTATTCCCCACGGGGGGTTGGTCAGACGCCACCACAATCCGTTCCTCTGTTCCACTCGTGGTAGCCGTAGGGCCCTCTTAGGGTCCTCTACTTGCCCTTCTTTAATAGCTACCCGGGCACGAAGAGCTTCTAAGGACGGATCATCTTGTTGGGCCTGTCTAAAAAGGGGGTCCTGGCTCCAACCTGCTTCTTGGGACCCAAGGTGTGGGGTCGGTCCCTCGGCTGAGGGTCTTACCTCGGCGCGGCTCGAGGGTCCTTCTTCCGGGTCCTCTGACAACGGGGCGGCCCACTGTACCGGTGTCTTTCTTGACAGGGCTTCCTGCAATAGCTCCGGGAACATGGGGGCATCCCTTCCTAATAAGAGCGGGTCGGGTAACTCCTGAACCCGCACCAGCTGTACACGGTGGGTTAAACCTGCGTAGGTCACTTCGGCCTCCACTACGGGTAACTTCTGAACGTGCCGATGAAGACAGGACACCGAGGCCCATCGTATAGGGGTTAACCTGGCTGATAAAAGGTGAGACCTTGCCAAGGATACGGAACTGCCAGAGTCCAACAGCGCGTTGACTTGTCTCTTGCCGAGGCGTACATTACAGGTGAGAACAGCAGTCGGGGCCTTTCCCGGCGGCTGTTGTTGGACACTCATCCATACGGCATCGCATTCCATATAGGGACAGTCCTTTTGATAATGTCCCATTTGGCTACACTTAAAGCACGGTCCCCAGAGTGCGGTCTGCCTCTCCTCCGGCGTACCCCTAGGGGAAAGGGCCGCGGGTGACAGTTTTGGCCCGGGGGTCGGGAAGGACTCCCTGTTGGTTGTCGGAGGGCCTCGTTGTACTCTCTGCATCCCGGAGTAGACGCCCCAGGGTTGAATTCGAGGCGTGAATTGTGCCCTTCCGGGAACCGGTGTGGGGGGTCCGGCTGGACGGGGCCTGCCGCGGCCCAAGGGCAATTCCGTCCTCCATTCGGTTAACACCTCGGGTCCTCCCATCTCCAAATAGTTCTCAAATAAGGTGGTGGCAGTCTTCAGGTCAGGGGGTTTAGAGTGGGCTACCCATACCCGGGCAGCTGGAGGGAATACCTGATACAACTGATCTAGTACGACCTGTTCCACGATCCTCCGGCCGTCGGCGGTTTCAACCATCTCGAAGTGGCCTCGTGGATCTCGGCTATCACGGCTCGGGGGCGATCCTCTTTCTGAAGGCGGATGCTGTGGAAACGGATCCTAAAAATGTCGTTAGAAATCCCATAACGATCTAGTATAGCCTGCCTAAGTTTGTCGTAATCCTTTGCTTCTTCTGGGGCTAGGGCACGCCACACGGCTTGAGCCGGACCTGTCAGACACGGACCCAAGATATAGGGCCATTGCTTCTTGTCCCATTGGGCTACTGCTGCCGTCCGTTCAAAGGTGACTAAGAATGCCTCTATATCATCCTCGGCCGTAGGTTTGGTCAATTTATATTCTGGGGTGGTCACCAGACTCGGGGTCGTGGGGCCTGAGGCTATGGTGACTTTCGAGAAGCTGTCCCTGATCCCTTGTATCATGGCGGCCTGGTCTTCCCGGAATTGCTTGTATATTTCCTGGACCAACCGGGCTTGGTGGTCGGCCAGCCACTGTCCGAATTGACTAAAGTCGACTGGGGCCGACATTGCAGATGGTCCTGAGGCGGGAGTCTGACCCTGCCCGCATTCTCCACCAGGATGTAGGGTCCCCCTGGGAGGGGAGTCTGGAAGGAGGATGTCTAGAGGGCTGTCTGAGTCCTCCAGAGCTGCCCCGCCAATAGCCTATCCTCTTGTGGGGGTTCCCTCTAGACTTGTCCGAAGAAG
Source organism: Plestiodon gilberti rubricaudatus (assembly GCA_026170595.1). Lineage (NCBI taxonomy): Eukaryota > Metazoa > Chordata > Lepidosauria > Squamata > Scincidae > Plestiodon > Plestiodon gilberti. Next base: position 157,848,763 of record JANXHW010000005.1, on the reverse strand, counting down.
GTCCTGCCCTTCGTCCCCCTTTGCCCCCCGACTAGGGATCAGGATCACCCAAGGGGTAGGGGCAGCATGCCAAGGCCTCAGAGCACGAGGAGGGTGGGGGTTACGCAACCCGGCATCCACCTCTCCTCCGGAGTCGGCTGATCTCCGGCTTCGAGAGAAGGCACGGCTTCCTCGGAGCCTCCTAGCCGATTGCCTCATCCCTGGCCGGCTGCTCCTTATATACCCCTTTTCCCTCACTCCTAGGTGATTGACAGGCGAATGAGCCTATCGTCTCATTGCCTGTAGTTGCTGGGGAGAAGGGCGTCCTGACGCGAGGTCGGGCTTGCCCTGTAGCCTCCCCTGAGCCGTGCGCATGCGCACGGCTTGTCTCTGCGGGCGGGGCCCGCTGCGGTGCTCTCTCCGCTATCCCAGCGGCCTGGGGAAGCTCGTCGGGTCTGGCAAAGGGGCCGGACCGCGTCCGCCGGTCGAGGCCTGACGGGAGTGATCCAGGCGGGGCGTGGGGTGGCGTCCCCGGGAGGCCTCGCTGCTCGGTGAGCCGCGCCTCCTGGTCTTCCCGTCGCCCCGCGGAGGCCTCGGCTCTCGTTGGCCCCTGGGAGGGTTCAGCCTCTTCGTCGGTGGATGGGGTAAGTCTGCGATCGCCCGCTGGGGCTTCCGGGGAGCCCGCGGGGGATCCCTGACACCTACATTAATGTGTTTGTCTTTAAGGTCGGTGACACAAGACTCCTTGTAGATTTCCAGAGCCCCCTGCCCATGATGCGAGGTGAAGTGACGGGAGATGCTGGGGGGGGGGGTTGCCTCCTGTGCTGGCCAAGCTGGGTCCCTTGATGACTGCAGACTCTGCTGGAACAGGAGATGGCTGGAGAAACCGTTCTTAACAAAGCTCAGCTTTGCTGTGTGTGGAACTGATGGATGACCTCAGCTTTGCTAACAAAGTGCCATTGAAGTGAATGGGAGCTGGGCAAGAGCATCATGTTCACTGTACAGCTTCTATTTGTGTCAGTGCAGAGCAGAACGTCTGGCTGGATCATGCCCATTAGGTGGATTATATGGCCAATATGTACAGTATTTGCACCAGCAGACAAAACTGTGGCCCATACGTCTCGCCCTCAAAAATCTACTTTGGTTATGAAATGTAAAGAAGACACAATGTTTTACAACCTTATTATTGATCTTGTTCAAAAGTATAAGTGTCTAACAGCCCGGTCCAGCCTAAGGCAACTGCGGTACAATTCAGGCACAATTGCAGCCCAAGTGCGTTAGGCCCGAGTTGTGCCTGAATTGTACCCGAATTGTGCTGCAACTGTGCCGAACTTGGGACGGACCTACGACGGACGCCGTGCGCATGCGCAGGACGGGCGCGGTACAGTTGTGGTACAACTGCGGACTAAAAGTGGGCGTTCCGTGGGCGTCACGGGGGCGGGAACGAAATTTGGTCCGGTTCCAGACATTCGCAACCCCCTGACACGCCCCCTCGAGCCCAACTCAGGCCCAAAATTTGGGCCAGCAAAAAGGGTGGACCCAAATGTGAGGAGACCCATAGGAGCCATTTTACCTTACCTACACCAGCCCTCTCCTGAAAAGTTCTAACACCCTGGGCCCGAGTTGGGACTGAGTTGGGACCGAACAGGTGTGGCCAAACTCTGGACATGGACCCAAATAGTTACCCTATCAGCACCCAGCCCCACCCAGCCTCTCTCCCACAAAAGCCCAGCCCCAGCCCTCCACTCACTCTCTCTCTTTCTCTCTCTGAGCACGTGGCGTGGGGTTCTGTCCCCCAGCAGCCACAAAGTGGGACTTTGAAAACTTTTCTAACACCCCTCTTCTCTCTTCTCTTCACCTCTCTCCTCTCTGCCCTCCTCTAGGGCAGAGAGGGCTGTTCTGCCTGTGGCCAAACTGTTTACTCCTGTGCCTGGGCAGCTCTCTCCATGCAAGTGTTTGCTAACCCATGTCTTTCTCCCAGCCCCTCTCTCCCCCCCCCATACAGGCAACAACACCAGCAGGTAAGTGCAGGTAAGTGCAGGGGTTGTGCTGACATGTGGTCTGACGTCTGCCTCTTTGCATAGAGAAATATAGGTAGGATACATGCCTCTTTACCAATGTCTTGTCTCATAGCTGCCTGCATAGCCTGCCATGATATGCCTCTTTACCAATGTCTTGTCTCATAGCTGCCTGCAATGCCTGCCATGATATGCCTCTATACCAATGTCTCGTCTCATAGCTGCCTGCAATGCCTGCCATGATATGCCTCTTTACCAATGTGTTGTCTCATAGCTGCCTGCAATGCCTGCCATGCTATGCCTCTATACCAATGTCATGTCTCATAGCTGCCTGCAATGCGTGCCATGATATGCCTCTATACCAATGCCTTGTCTCATAGCTGCCTGTATTAATGTGAGCACACAATGCCATGAGTGTGGAACTGTAACCCTTATGTAGACACCAGCTGTTCCCCCCCCCTCTTTTCTCCACAGGGTCTACTGACAGGTCAGTATTGCTAGGATTGCCATGGGTGTGACCCCCAAGTTGTGTTGTTGTCTCTCTCTGTGACCCCTTTCCCTTACAGGATCATGCTCACCTTACACCCAGGGAAGGAGCGCAGACCAGGCTATGTGTCTCACACCACTCGGCTGTGTTTGATTTCTCTCCCTGCAGGCCTTTGCAACCGGCACACTGGCATTCCTTCAATGGGGAGTGCTACCACACACCAGCTGCCATGGAACACCCCCCAAGGTGGTCATCCCCCCAGGAATGCCCACTACCACTGACCGTCTGGGGAGCACCCCTGGGCCTGCAGTCTGGTTGCCCCACGGTCATCTGCCTCGATGCTTCCAGAGGTCTGGGAGCCTGCCCTGCAACCCTCCGCAGCTGCTGCTCTACCTCCCTGGCTGCCTACTTGCTGTCCCTCCCCTTGCTATGGATCAAGCTGTGGTTCCACAGGGGAAGAGCCCGCATCTCCAGGTCCATGGGCCACGCCTGCTGCTGCTGTGGTCTGAGAGGCTGCTGTGCCAACCCCTGGCAGCCTTGCCCGGCCATCTCTGCCACCGTTCCAGAACACTACAGATGCCCCTGGCAACACATGTCCCCAATGTTGCACAAGCACTACCCCACACACACACACACAGGCAGGCCCCAGTTCCAGAACAATACAGATGCCCCTGGCCACACAAGTCCCCAATGTTGCACAAGCACTGCCCCCCCACAGGCAGGCCCCAGCACACAAGACCCTGCAGGACGCCCAGCCAGGGCCTGCCACTGCCTTCCCTGGGAGAACACAGCAGGGGGGCCGCTGGACCCTCCAGGCCCAGAGGGCAGGGGGGGAGTTGGGGTGACTCTCAGGCAGGCAAACACTGACGGGCGCCATGGCGACCGCTACGGAAGCCGTCGCGCCCGCCAATGGCAGCTGCAGAACGCCCGCCGCGACGGGTGCCCGTACGGGTCCTGACAGGCGCAGGCCGTGTGACGTCACGAGCGGCCAACGGTCGTCATTCCGATGCAAAATGGCTGCCGCAGCAGGCGTTCGACGAAGGTGGTCTGCAGAGGAGAGGGCAGCCATGCTGGCAGCCATCTCCCACAGCCCCCACCTGCCCACCCTGATGTCGAGCAGCACCGCCCCCAACCTGGAGGCCTGGGGGGAGGTCACGGCAGCCTTGGCTCGCCGGGGCTTCCACAGGTCCGTGGGCCAGTGCCGTGGACGGTGGAAGGCCCTCAAGGTGGCCTTCTTTGCAGAGCTGGGGTACAGGGACTGCCACGAGGGCCGCCCCAGCAGGGACCCCCCCCCGCTGTATGACACCATGCTGCGGCTGTGGCGGCGTGCTGGGCGGCCTCGCTACCGGTGCCGCCATCATTCAGGTAAGGCTGTGTACTGGGGATGGGCTCATGGCAGGGAGGGTGTGAATGGGTCCCCCCAGGCACGCAGGTGCCCTGGAGCCTGCCGCTCACATGACCTCTGGCAGGGAGGTCTGCAGGCCTGTGCAGGCAGCCCTCTGCCCAGATGCCAGGCCTACTGCACTGCCTGCTCCGGCTGCATGTGGGAGGCCTGGGTCTGGGTCTAGCCATGAGGGCACGGCGCTGGCTGGAACGGCGCGGTGGCATCTCTAGCAGCCAGCTGGTCTGTCCGGGCCCCCCTGCAGCACCGGACAGCTGGAAGGGCAGTGGGATGCTGCCGCTGCGGAGACCCCTTGTGGCTGGCCGCTGGGGGCATGGCAGGCTGTGGCGCAGGCACCTGGGGGTCCAAGGGTGGTCGGTGGACTGAGGGGGGTGATTCCCAGCCTCAGGACATGTACACGGGCCTGCCCAGCCGTGGGGAAGGGTGGTGGTGGTGATGCAGATGAGGCAGGTGACGGGGTGGGCTGGGGCGGAGGGGGGGGTACCGGTGCGTGCTGAGTTAGGAGGCGCTGATCCCATGTGTGTTCTCCTCTGCAGTGGCCATACGCCGGATGGAGGGGCGGCGAGCAGCAGCAGCAGCAGCAGCAGCAGCAGCAACAGCGGCGCCAGCCACCCAGCCACCACGGCGACGAGCAGCAGCAGCAGCAACAGCAGCAGCAGCGCCAGCCACTCGGCCACCACGGCGCCGTGCACGGTGGGCGGCGTCCTCCTCCTCCTCGACCGCCTCCTCCAGGGAAGGGGCAGAGGGAGGTGTGGTGGCCCCACCATCTGGGCCCCCCTCCCCTGCTGTCCCACAGGCCCCCGCAGGGGTGGCAGTGGAGGAGGAGGTGGGGGAGGAGGAGGACCTGCCTGCAGTGGGTGACGTGGTGGTGGTGGAGGAGGCTGTGGAGGCAGAGGAGGAGGACCTGCCTGCGGAGGAGGATGTGCAGCTGGTGGAGGAGGAGGAGGAGGAGGACAGGCCATCCACCTCCGCAGCTGCGCAAGAGGCGTTGTTGGCGGTAGCGGCAGGACCACCACCACCTGGCCCACCAGCCACGCAAGACCGGGCCACGCAGACGAGGCGGCGTGGGGCCCATCCGCGCCAGGCCCGGTGCCACTGTGAGTGTTCCCACCCCCACCCCCTGGTAGTGCAATGGGTTCGGATGGCATGGTGTGCTGCAACCAGAGGCCAGTGCCCCATGGACTGCCTGCCTGTCAGTTGGTGGGTGCCCGGCGGCTGCCGGCCAGCCAGGTGATGGCGGGGGGTGCCCCCCGGGGCCCTGTGTGCTGTGGCCTTGATAGTGCACCTGGGCCGGGTCAGCAGCCATGTCCCTGTGGCCAGACACACAGTGGTGACCGGTTGGGCAGGTGCGTTGTGGGACCAGGGGGGATGTGCCGGGACCCAGGCCAGGCCATGGGATGGGGGTCAGGGCAGTCATGGAGAGGGCCCGACTGGGGCCTGCGTCCTGGCCTGCCATGGTGCCTGTGACAGGGGCCGCCTCCAGCAGATGATGGGCCCAGCAGACCACGGGGGCCAGGGGTGTGCAGGTGGGTGGGTGGCCTTCAAACAGGGCGCCGCAAGGACACAGGCCTCATACGCACCCTATCTGTTTCATTCCACAGGCTCGGCGTTGGCACCCAGGGTGATGGCCACCATCCGGGACGTCGGCCGCCGGGTGGACCGTGGGAGGCAGGAGGCAGCGGGCCAACAGGCAGCGGTGCGCCAACAGCTGCGCAACCTGGAGGGCGCTGCCTGGGCCACCCATGGCCAGATGCAGCAGGCCATTCGCCATGTGACGGCCCTGGCCCATGGCGATGGTGCTGGCCATGTGCCACCCGTCCTGCACCACCTGCTCCAGGTGGAGGCCAGGCAGGACACCATCCTGGCGGGGCTGACCGCTCTTCTGGCCCGGCTGGGCATCGAGCCGCTCCGGCCCCCTCCATGAGGGGTAGCACGTGGAGTGCTGGTCACGTCCCCCCCCTGCCACCCGTCCCTTTGTTGGTGCCCTGTGCCCCCTGTTGGGTCCTGGGCCTGTTCAGGCCAACTGTTGAGGCCACAAAACCGTTTTATCTGTTTTTTTTAAACCTGATTTTAATGCAATTTTAAAAAAGTGACCATAAACATGCTTTTAACTTTTCACCACTGTCTCTGTTGTCTTCCTCCGTGGGCGCGGATCATCGGGTGGGGGGCCTGCACTGCTGCTGGTGGCGTCGGTGGCAGCCTGGGTGGTGGGTGGGGCCCGTGACCGTCCAGATGCCGAGGTGGGAGGTCCCTGGGGACGGAGCGGGTAGGGCACAGTGAGGGGGGGTTCCTTGCAGCGCAGGTCAGCGGCTGGCACGGGCCCCATGGTGGCTGCAACCGTACCTGGATGTTACGGGCCAAAGTACTCGGCTGTGACCTGCTGCCGGAATGCGACGCCCCGTGGGTCCTGGCCGGCCCCCCTGGCAGGCTCAGCCTCTGCAGGCTCGATGTCCATGGCGGGCTGCCCCCCCCCCTCAGCATCGAGGAGTGGGGTGTTCCGCCGGATACACAGGTTGTGCAGCATGGCGCACACGACAAACAGCTTGGCGGCCTTGTTGGGTGTGCGCATCAGGCGCCCCCCGGTCAGGTGCAGGCATCTGAATCGAAGTTTCTGCATCCCAAAAGCTCTCTCCACGACAATGCGGGTGGCACGGTGAGCGACATTGTACCGCGCAATGGGCCCTGGGACGTCCGCAGCGTAGGGTGTCATCAGGTACGGGCGCAAGGGGTAGCCACGGTCACCTGTGGGCGGTGGGGCAGCATCAGTCCCTGCCATAGCCTCGTTCCCCCCATCCCTCCCCCCTGCCAGCCCCCCCGACTCCCCTCCCCCCTGCCAGGCCCCCCCACCCCTCTCCCCCTGCCAGGCCCCCCCCCGACTCACCTAGAAGCCAGCCGGTTCCCTCGGGCAGCTCTGCCAGGTGTTGTCGGACGGCAGAGGCATCGAAGATGGCGGCATCATGGACGCTCCCTGGAAACAGCGCCGTGACACTGGTGAACAACGCCCTGGCATCGCAGGTGGCCTGGACATTGATGGAATACTGGCGATGCCGGTTGCGGTACACGGCTGGATTCCGGTGGGGGGCCTGGATGGTGATGTGCGTGGCATCCACAGCCGAGATCACATTCGGGAAGCCCGCGATGGCATGGAACTCGGCCCTGACCCGCTGCAGCTCTGCCTCACTGGTTGGGAACACGATGAACTCGGCTGCGTGGGGGACCATGGCATCCACGAATGCATCCAGGCACCGGCAGGCGGAGGAGCGGGAGACACCCAGCTGCCTCGCCACACCTCCCAGGAAGCTCCCTGTCGCCAGGTACTGCAGGGCGATGAGGACCCGTTGCAGGACAGGTATGGCATGGCGCAAGCGGATCCGGGCCTCGAGAGCCGGGCCCAGGAGGTGGCAGAGCTCCGCCACGGCGCCCCTGTCCAGGCGAAAGGCCTGGATGCAGTCGATGTCGGGGCCCAGCAGCCGGCGCAGACGCTCCCTCACCACCGGCCGCCGTCTCTGGACCCGTCTCCGGCGCTGGGCTAACACATATGCCACCATCAGAGGCAGACCGGCGTAATGGTTCAGAAGGCACGGTGGGAATGCGGTCCAGGGCAGGATGGCTCCTCTGGGCCGTTGGGGCTCCTGGGATCCTGTGGACAGGACGCGGAGCGGTTACAGCCCAGCCGGTGCAAGCTGGGCCAGTGGCCTCGGTCACCACCTGTGGGCGGTCCCCTTGGCCAGGGCGGCCAGCTCCCTCCAGCTGGGCCTGGCGGCTGGCTGGGCATGCCTGCCCCCATGCAGGGAAGCAGCTGCTGGATGTGCCAGGGCGCCAGGGCGGCTGGGTCCGAGCCCCCCTCCAGAGGGTCAATGGCGTCACCCTCCCCAACCCCTCCCACCCAGGGCCTCCCGTGTCCACGCACACTCACCCTGGCCCTCGGCTCCCAGCAGCTGGGGCAGGGGTGGCAGCTGCAGCGCCTGCCCCCGGTGGCATGGCTGCTGCTGCACCCGCATCCACTGCTCGCGCCGCTGTCGGCGCTCTGCGCGTTGCTGGTCCCAGCGCTGCATGCGGAGCTGCCTCTCCTGCCGCCGACGCTGTTGCTCCTGTGCGTGCAGCGCCGGCTGCTCCTGGGCCTGGGCCCTCTCTCTCTCCCTCACCCGCTCCCTCCGAATGCGCCACTGCCGCAGGCGCTCCTGCTGCCACTGCTGGAGCCATGGCAAACGCGGCCACGGCAGTGGCCGCCTCTGTGCCCGAGGCTGCGGCTGGCCCTGCTCCATGTTGGTCAGGCGCTGGCAAGGTTGAACAGCAGCTCCCGTGCACTGCTGGTGCCTCCCTCTGCTCTGCTCCTCGCTGCACAGCCACCTGCTGCCCACCTCCTTCCATGCCGTCCCTGAGCGTCTGCCCGCAGTGGTGTCTGCCACCCCCCCACCCCCTCCAGCCAGAGCCCTGGCAGGCAGGCAGCCCGTCCCCTCCGCCCGATCGCTCCGCCCAAGCGTGGCGTCCGGAGTCGGAAGGGCACTGGCCGATGCCGCTTCCGCCCTTCGACTCCGCCCCGTCCGACGCCGCGCCTGCCACGTCCGCCCGTCCGGTCCGCCCGTCGGTGACGCCCGTCCGGTCCGTCTGCATACGTGGCGTTCGCCATCTGCGGAGCTCCCCCCATGTGCCTTGTCCTCTCTGCAGACCCCTCTTCTGTATCTGTCGCCCGCTTCCTTGTCGTTTGTCTCTCCAGTCGTGCCCCTCCCCAGCCCCTCCCCAGCACCCACTGCCCCCCTGCCCCCCTCCCTGTCTGCCCGTCTGCCTGTCTGTCTCCCTGTGCACTCCCTGGCGATGGATGGTGGCAACGGGGGCCGCCCCCCCCGACGAGGACGCCCCCCCAGGGCAGCTCCTCGTGGGCCCAACTGGGGGGATGATGAGATGCGGGCTCTCTTCACCCTCTCAGTAGCCAATGCCGAGGTGGCTCTCGGAGAAGGCAAGGCCACAGAGCAGAGTGCACGCCGAAAGGCCTTCTTTGCGGGCATAGCCAGCTCCCTCCGTGCCCAGGGCTTCCGGGAGCGCACGGGCTTGTCTTGCATGAAGCGGTTCAGGAGGTCGTACTGGGCCCTGAACCATGAGGTCAGGACCTTGGTGCGCACTCGCTCCATGTCCGTGGATGCCGCCATTGCCCATGCGACACGGGGCAGCGCCACCGCCATTCTGGGGCCACTTGTCCGCGAGGAGGTTGTCGGTGGTGTTGGCGTGGAGGTCTTCAGTGGTGAGTGCTGCGGGGAGGGACCCACTGCTGGACGTCACCGCAGCCCATGCCCGGCCTCACCTGTGCTTCTTCTCCCTCCAGGCACCCGCGCCGCAGCTGGACGGGCCTGGTCGCCCCAGCCGGGGCCCAGCAGAGAGGCCGCAGGCCGCCAGCCTGCCGGTATGTATCCGACCACCCTGGGTTGGGGCGGGGGTGGCTGCCACCTGGCTGAGCCCTGTGCCTTTCCCGCCCACAGCCCGTCCAGACGATGCCAGCAGCTCCGACGAGTCAAGCCCCCGGCGGGGCTCCGTGTGTGGCGACACGGAGCCCACCCACCGCAGCACAGCCTCACTCCCTTCTCCAACGGGGGCCGCGGGGGACAGCCTCGAGACTGCTGAGGTGGAGCCGGCGGGGAGCCACCCTCCATCTTCAGCTGACGAGGAGGAAGACGTCCTCCCAGGGGCCGGTGACTCGGCTGAGGAGGCACCCCGCGCAGAGTCCCCGCCGGGGGAGGGGTCTGCCAGCGAGGGGGGGGCCGCGGAGGCCTCCCCACCACATCAGGGGCAGGCCCTCCCAGCAGCCGCTGCATTGGCAGGGGATGCAGCGGCAGATGCGGCGCTGGGGGGCCCCAACATCATGCCCCGTGCCCGTGGGCCACGCCCCGCTCGTCAGCTGCCCCGGACCGTGGCTGATTTACACCGGGCCATGGAGCGGGAGCGGCTCGAGGCAGGCCGGATGTGGCAGGCATGCGTGGAAGCTGGCGACGAGGGGCGCGCCCAGCTTCTCGATGCCCTTGCTGAGCAGCGGGACGATCGCCGGGACGATCACCGGGAGCTGATGGCAGGGCTCCAGCATGTCTCCGGACAGCTGGAGGGCCTGGTGGCGGGGCAGGCGGCGCAGACGGCAGAGATCAGGGCCCTCACTGGTGTGGTGAGGGAGCTGGTCGCTGTCCAACGGGACCGCCTCGCCTTTGACCGGGAGCGGCATGCTGCTGAGCAGGCCCGCAGATCCCCGGTCCGTGCTGCCATGGCTGCACATGATGCCCCTGCTGCGGAACCGGCTGGGCCAGCACCCGCAGGCCCAGCTGCCAGCCGAGGGCGCAGCACCGTGAGGGCGCAACGCACTGGAGCAGCTCCTCGGGGCGGCACGGCCTCCTCCAAGCGGAAACGGTGAGTCCCCCCCCGTGTGTGTGTGTCTTTCCCTCCCCCCTCCCTCCCTCCCTCCCCTCCCCCCCTCCCTCCCCTCCCCCGCTCCCCCCCCATGAATCCCATGTGCAGCCTCAACGTGGCATGGGGGTGGCAACACCTGTTGTGGGTCGGAGGGCAGTGGCACTCCCCCCTGCGGCAGGTGGCTAATGCACAGGGTGCCCTGGGGCAGGTGGCACTGGCACAACCTCTGCCCTTCCGCTGCCTGTCGCACGCCCAGTGCCTGCAGGCCCGCCTGTGGCTGCCCATCTGCTGCGACCGCTGCAGCAGCTGTGGTAGGTGCACACAGACGAGCTGAGGAGGGGGCTCTTCGCTTCCAGACGACTGACAGCTCCCCACAGGGGCCTGCCTGCCTCTGTGGTAAGTGTTGCCTCGATCCTGGCCCACTGCTGTAGCCTCCAGCCTAACTCAGGCACAGTTGCAGCCTAACTCGGTCCTAGTTTGGGCCCCAATTGGGCCACACTTGGGCCTCAACTGTGCCTGAGTTAGGCTGGACCGGGCTGTAACTGTGTTTTAATTATTTGGTAGATAAAAATATATGATGCAACATGAGTAAATACTGGCATATGCCAGATTCCAGTTGAGATAAAGATGTTACATATGAGCGTGTTTGCTTCATAAAAACTGTATACATAAATTGCTGGCATGACTTTAAAACATTTTAAAAGTGGCTGGATTCTCTCTTTGAACATAAACCTCTTGCTTGTGGAAGATGTATATATACAGGTATATATAACCCCCCCCACACACACACACACACAGACACACACACACAATGGGTAGACACTTATACTATACTTATAAATCAGTCTGGATTGTGGGAAAATATATTTCTCTGCTCTAACAAATGCATTCATGATGTCTTCAGGGGAAATGGAAAGATACTCCTTGACATCAAAAGAGCTGTAATTAACACCTTTGTGAGCCAAACAAAAAACAACAACAAAAGCCCACACTGATACTTCATTTAGGAATTCCAATATTCTAGCAAATGACACTTCTCGGAATAGCTCATGGGAGAAACCTAATTTACAAAAGAAACCGGAATCTTGTCTGTTACTGAAGAGCTTCTCCATTTCTCTAGAAAGTTATCTTTTCCAAATTAGGCAAAAATTGTAGGACACCTGCAATGCCATCAAGTATTTATTTCTTTTTCACATTTTTATACCACCCTTTCTCCAAGGAGTTCAGGGTGGTGTACATGGTTCCTCCCCTCCTTTTGTCCTCACAACAACCCTGTGAGGTAGATGAGGCTGAGAGAGTGACTGGCCCGAGGTCACCCAGGAAGCTTCATGGCTGAGCGGGGATTTGAACCTGGGTCTTCCAGGTCTAAGCAACTCCCAAACCACTACACCCATAGTGAGCAAATGCTTTATTTCTTCAGACCTATGACATCCACGCCTGAGGATGCGAATACAGGACTGTTCTAGGGAGCTTAATTTGAACTTTTCCCAGTCTAAATCACTACTTCCTCTCAAGCTGCCCCATTGTGGAATGGGGCAGTAAGAAGCAGTTTGCTTGGGGAGAGTTTCAGATGGAGAAAACCGTGTTGGGAGGTGGAAGGAAAACACAGGGGAGGGTGACTGAAGCTAATTGACGCAGCCACTTCAAGTAGAGGGCTGGGGGAGTCAGCAAACTGGTGAGGAGGGTGTCCCCCAACCACGTCTGTGTGGCCACTCCACCCAGGCACTACCCCAACCTCTTTCTTTGGAGAGTGTGCATTAAGGGGGGGGGAGGCAAGGTCTGTGTGGTGTGGTCCATGCGGGCATGGGGTGGTGTGCACCCTGGCAATGCCCTGGCAGCACAATGGGGTGGTGACAAAATGTGGTACTGTTTCAAGTGGCAGATCTGATTGGGCACTACCCCTAGCACTACCCCACCAGGCTCAGGCCACCCCCAGGCTCTCCTGCCTGCCTCCTTATGTACCCAGGGGTTGGCAGGCTGCCAGCCTTTTCTTAGCCAGTCTTAGTCTTGTCTTGTCGGCAAGTCCCTCCCTACAAAGACTCACAAGCACAGTTGCTGCTGTTTTCTTACAGGTACCGGAGAAATCTAATCTACCTCACAGGGCTGTTGTGAGGACAAAAGGAACAATGTACACTACCCTGATCTCATTGGAGGAAGGACGGTATAAAATGTGAAAACTAACTAAATAAAAATAAATAAAATAAATATTAATGGTTTGTTGTTGTCATATCTGTATCCAACCATAGACAAAATGTAGGTTTTGAAAGTCACATGTGTAGAGCCTCCAGTAATATTAACAGTCTATCTGGAATGCAACATAACTCGTTTTTCTTCTTACTTCCCCACGGGCTGTCTAGTCTCCAATGGGTCTCCTTGAACCTGTGCCAGCTATTTTGTTGGCACAAGTCTGAGGAGACTCAGGAGGGCAGTTTGGGGTAGGGAAAGGCGATAGGATCTTGGCATGCATCACTGCCCCCAAGATTTATTTATTTATTTTATTTTATTTACAGTATTTTTATCTCGCCTTTCTCCCTGAAGGAACCCAAGGCGGCTTACCAAAAAAAAAAAAAAAAATCCTCCCCCTCCCACCCCTGCCTGGTTCTCTCCCCTTGTACTGCCCCCGCCACCAACCTACCTAACCCCAGTGGGGTGTCTGGGAGCTGCTGCTGCCTTGCGGGGCCTGGGGTCATTTGCACCAGCGGCCGTTTGACTCCCACAATGGCAGCATGGCTTTTGTGCTGCTGGTTTGAGACCTACGGTGGTGGATCATGAGATCTGCCACTGTGAGCCCTGGATAGGATTGGGCTGGAAGTTTTTCAGACTCCCTTCCTGAGAAGGTCAGTTGAGGTACGGGCATCTGCCCTGTGTCTTCTGTAGCGAAGACAGATGCAAATAATTCATGCAGCTTTTTTCTCCATATTCTCTTCAATCTTCCCTTTTACTTTCTCATTATCTCCTTGGCAGGTTTCCTGCTTCTGAGGTATTTAAAGACGTTTTTATTGTTTGCCTTGATGTTTTTAACCATGCGCTCCTCGTATTCTTTTTTAACATCCCTGATGGTCAGCTTAGCTTACATTTCATTTGCCAGGATTAGTGTTTTGTTTTGTTCTCCTTGTTTGTGCAAGACTTCCATTTCCTTCTTGCCTTTTATAGCTGCCTGACTCCACTGGTGAGACAGGCTGATATTCTCCTAGACCTAGTGGTACCTTTTCCTGCTTACTGGTATGCATCCTATTCCTAGTTGAGCTTCTGCTATTGTGGTTTTAAATAAGATACTTAAAATTATTTGACCCTCTTGACTTCTCCCTTTGGCCTCTTTTTTAATAGTCTTTGTATTTTTGGATTTTTTTTTAATTCTCTTTTGGAATCAAATGTGTCTGTAATGGGTTTCTTTGGAAACTTTCCAATTACATATATGTTAAACTGGATCACACTATGGTCACTGTTCCTTATTGATTTGACAACACATCTTGCACTGGGTCCTGGGCGGCACATAGATGGGCAGCCCAATCCTAAGGCACCTTTACATCACCAGAACTAGCATTCTGGCGGCATACGGCACTGTAAAGTGGTTGCAAGTTCGATCCACCGATGGATGTAGATGGGTCGCTGCTTAGAGCACAATCCTAGGCATGTCTACTCAGAAGCAAGTCCCATTGGGTTCAGTGTAGCTTGTTAACCCTTAGAGCACAATCCTAGGCATGTCTACTCAGAAGCAAGCCCCACTGAACACAATGGGGCTTGCTTCTGAGTAGACATGCCTAGGATTGTGCTGTAAGGTTTAACAAGCTACACCTGCCCACATTCCTTCGCCTAAAGGTCTAGCACTCTGTCCTGGTTGGAGATCTGGTAAGCCTAATTCTAGGGAGTAAGCTACAGTGAGCACGATGGACTTGTGCATAAAAGCATAAAAGTGATGCCTCACACCAAGAGTCCACTTAACTCAGCATCCTGTTTCCCATGGTGGCCAGCCCTTGGGAAATCTGCCAGCAAGACATGCTGGCAGTGGCAATAATAGGCTTACCAGATCTCCAACCGGGACAGAGTACTAGACCTTTAGGAGAAGGAATGTGGGCAGGTGTAGCTTGTTAAGTCCTAAAGCACAATCCTAGGCATGTCTACTCAGAAGCAAGCCCCACTGAACACAATGGGGCTTGCTTCTGAGTAGACATGCCTAGGATTGTGCTCTAAGGGTTAACAAGCTACACCTGCCCACATTCCTTCTCCTAAAGGTCTAGCACTCTGTCCCAGTTGGACATCTGGTAAGCCAGCTGAGGGGTATGCTAGTCCTCCGGGAATGGGGGTGGGAAATTAACCGAATGAATATAACTCTGGGATGGAAATTGTAATTAATTTTGCAGAAATTGGTTGCTTTTCTTCTACACTGTAATAATAATTCCTATAAGTGTTCTCAGTTAGAAGAACATCTGTTTTCTGTTTGGCACTGTATGATTTCAATTAAAAAAATTAAAATGCAGAAAAATATAGAGGATGCTTTCTTGTAACGATGTGAAAAGGAGTATCTATTGTTCATTCTCTGGAAAAAATCAACACTTCTAGGGGCTGACACCCCCACCCCACCCCTAATCTCCATTAAATTGTTCGTGGAGCCCTGCTTGGAGGCAGTTGGAAACTAGATGTGGGTTAACAAGCTTAAATGACATCTGGATAGGCTTACCAGATCTCCAACCGGGACAGAGTGCTAGACCTTTAGGAGAAGGAATGTGGACAGGTGTAGCTTGTTAAACCCTTGGAGCACAATCCTAGGCATGTCTACTCAGCAGCAAGCCCCATCGTATTCAGTGGGGCTTGCTTCTGAGTAGACATGCCTACGGTTGTGCTCTAAGGTTTAACAAGCTACACCTGCCCACATTCCTTCTCCTAAAGGTCTAGCACTCTGTCCCGGTTGGAGATCTGGTAAGCCTACATCTGGACAAGATAGAGGTCCTCTTTGGTTTGGCAATCCACAATGCAGGTGCTAGACTATCAACCTGTTCTGAATGGGATAACACACCCTCTGCAAGAACAGGTGTGCCACTGGAAGGTTTGCAGCCTGGGATCCACAGCTGCTCCTGGATCACCAGCTAGTGGCTGTGACCTGGGGGGCCTTTGCCCAGCTTCGGCTGGTGCATGAGCTGCAACTGTACCCAAGTCATAGCGCCATCCTATTGGGCTGCCCTGCTGGTGGAACTAGTGTTCTGTGATTGGTGGCTGCTGTAAGGTAGCCATAAAATGTGCTCCAGCATCACTGGAGCACCATCAGGAAAGCCGGAGCCCAGAAGCGTCACGGGGATTGGTGCAGTGGTGTGGTGGGCCCCAGGGCGGGGACCGGACGTGGCGGCATAGGGGTGCACTTACCTCCGGGCTGTGTTCCCTCCGCCGTGTTCGTCCTGGAGCTGGGCCCTCCCACTCGCCCTGGAGCTGCTTCGGCTCCAAAATAGGTAGAAAAACGACGGGGGGGGATTGGAGCCGTGCTGGGTGCGTACGCATAGTCACGCTGGGTGCACGCCGACGAATCACATGGGGGCGTGGCGTCGGCGCCCCCCCCCCCCCCAGGATCATCTCTGCCGGAGCCTTCCTGCTTGCGTTGTCGCTGTGCTGGCTGCCCACCAGAGCAGGTAAAATTTAAAACCCCTTTCACCTCTGAATCCTCTCGATCTCCCCCCCACCTGTTTTTTGCACCGTTGCGCCAGCGTGGGAGGGGGGAGAGACGGGACTGGGCTCTGTGACCTTTTCTCTTTGCTTTTCCACTCCAGCTTCCAACTCCAAATTCTTCTATCTCTGTTGGCATTTTAGAGATGCTCTTTGCAGCTTTTTACTTGCAAAAGAAACACAACTCTTCCCTCACAAGAAAACCTTAATATTTCTCCCGATCTATTCTTTCTTTCTACTTGCATATTTAGGGGTTACTGTACTTACTGTTTGTTTGATTGTGCTTGTTTCAGCGGCACTGCTGGGCTGACTCTCGCCTCATGTGGCTCTTACCTTGTGGACGCTTGGCGTTCCAGAAGCTCAGGGGTGACGTAATGAAATATCGCGTCACCCCCGACCTTCCAGGCTTTCACATTGCTTTTCATACTAAAGCCCACCTTCGGACCACCCCTGCTCAGCAATCTTCAGCTCCACGCAAGCGGCTAAAACATGATCTCCGGTGGCAAGAGGTGACTGAAGCCAAAGATTGCCGAGCAGGGGCTCAGACCACTGGCGTCACTGATGTGTGGCGGGGGGCGTGGCACACGGGGTGACGCGCTGGGAGGTGGCCAGAGGGGTGATGCGCTGGGAGTCCCAGCGTGTCACCCCCGGGTACTCACCCCATCCCGGCATGTCACCCCCTGGAAGCCGGCGGGCCAAGCCGCATCTTCCTCGGTGGCTCAGCTGCTTCTAAACAGGCCAGCCGGCAAGACTTCGAGTGGCATGCGCACAATGCCGCTTGAATCCTTGCCCTCAGAAGGGCCGAACGAAGACCACTTGAAGCCTTGCTCAGTCTACTTAGAAGCGGCCGAGCCGCCAAGAAAGACCGGTTCAGCCTGCCAGCTCCCGGGGGTGATGCACTGGGATGGAGTGCATGGTACCAGGGGGGGGGAGTGATGCGGCAGCAGCAGCAGGGGGTGACGCACACCCCTGCCCGGGGGTGACATGCACCCAATGATGTGGCTGGCTCAGACCATGTGGTGGCACCCTCGCTGAGGCTTGCAACCGGTGCACGTGGTCTGGAGGTTGAGCCAATGCCCTGCCTGAAGAAGTTAAGCAGGATCAGCCTAGGTTCTTGCCTGGATGGGAGATGGCAGCTGCTGATAGACTTCGTAAAGGCACTGTGAAGGCACCTGATAGGGTGTGGAATGTCTGGAATGTGGAGGAGTCAGCCAGAGATGGATAACACCTTGACAATCGTGCAAGGGTGAACTGCAGCTGTTGTCAAGTTTGGAAGGGCAGAGCACAAGCCAGGACGATGGCTGCACTCAGAAGGAAACATCTGGAGAAACTGAGGGATCTATGAGTTCCTCTCATAGAACAATATTTGTAAAATCCCCATTTTAAAAAATGGGGTTTAGATCAGCCTGCCTATGTAAACCGCCTTGAGTTTATAAGAAAAAGGCGTAATATAAATACTGTAAATAAATAAATAAATAAATAAATAAATCCACTCATCTACACCAGCTCACTCTCTCTCCCATCCTCTGTGTTTGTGTTTCATTTGACACAATCCTTAGGAATCTTCTGGCCACCGTTTGCGGAATGCTATTGCCTGGCATAGTAATGTCCTTTCGATTTTCTCAAGCCTTTTCATCTTTCAATCTTATAATTGTTACGATGTCTTTATGCTGCTTTATCTGTTGCTCTTGTGTTCCGTGTGCATTGCTTTGTGGTTTCAATTTCTAAGCCACTCTGGTAACACATTACCTTTGAAGAGCGGTATATATACAGCCTTCTAATAAATACATTTAATTTAATTTAAAAAAAAAAAACCCTGGTCATTCCTTAGCTGAAACTTAATAATTGGTCCCCAGCTACGTTTTGCCTGAAAAGTAAGACAGATACTGCGAGATTCCAGAGCATTCTTGTTCTTTGCTCAGAAGGAACGTTCGCCTTGGAAGGCTGCTCTGAACATCCACTGGCTCAAGAAAAATGGGGTAAAATGTTATACATTGTGACTGCTGCAAAATAGTTATCAGTAACTGCTAAATGTGCCTTTTGCTGCAACCCGGTTAAAAGCGAGCTGATAAAGTCATTTTGCATGCTGAAATGTCTGTGGTGAATGTGTGCATTCCTTAGCATTTCAGCATAACGCTGAAAGTAGCTGACAGTACACATGCCACACAGGGCTGAGCTGTGCAAAGTGTTGCAAAGCTATGATCTGCTAAGATTTTGTTTCAAGTAGCTACTGTAGCTTTTCCTCTATGGAGAGCGGTGGAAAAAAAATTATTTTTTAGAAACTCTTGGCAGCGGAATCAAACACTCTGTTTACAGCTCTGGTTTTATTTTCTTCATCTTCCTGTGGATTAATGTTGGAAGAGAGTCAAACTCTCTCAAAGATTCGGCTCAGAATTAAATCCAAAAACAATCGAAGCAATTTATGTTGGTATTCTGCTTCACCCCACTTTGATTATTGCTTCTGCTGTATCCTCTCTTCTCCACACCAGGGTCATGTGGGATTTACTATTTCCTGTTTACTTTTTGACTCTGATTGAGCAGGGTCACATTAAGGTTACAGGGGCTATTCCCACCAATTTCTCTTTTGTAGCCACAAATACCAGGTGCGCATCCATCCGTATTTCTGGCACTCTTCCTTTTTGCCTTCCACTTTCCCTAGCAGCATCAGCATCTTCTCCAGGGCATCCTGTCTTTGCTCTTGCTTACAAAGGATGCAATCCTATACACACTTACCTGGAAGTACGTCCCATTGAACATAGTGGGATATACATCTGAGTAGACATGTTTAGGGGTGCTGAAAGGCATCCTTTTGGAATAAATATCCCAGCGTATTATTATTATTATTATTATTATTATTATTATTATTATTATTATTATTATTATTATTATTCATAGTAGTAGTAGTAGTAGTAGTAGTAGTAGTTCTGGGAAATGAGGTTTTGTAGCCAATATCTTACTACTAAAGGTCTAGCACTTTGTCCCGGTTGGACATCTGGTAAGCCTAGACTTATACAATAATTTGCTTCAAAAAAGGCTGGCCGGGGATTTGAACCTGGGTTCCTGGAAAGGACAAAAGAAAAAAATCTGACCACCAAGGCAGGAGAGGGAATGGACAGAAGGTCTGGGAGTGAGCTTTAGAATCACCATGACATGAGCTAATGGTGGCTCCATCTGTGGCTCCATTAGAGGAGCATAATCTGTCCTGTCTGTACGTAGCAACTAGAATGTAAGGTGAACTAGCAATGCAATCTTATGCATGTCTTCTACTCAGAAGTAGACCCTGTTGAGTTTAATGGGACTTACGCCATGTACGTGTATACAGGATTACAGCCCAAAGCAACTGCTTTGCTTACGAAGGGAGGTGTCAAAATACCAATATCTATAGTTAGGCTTACCATATCGCCGACCGGGATGCTCCGTTTTGCCCTTCCCCCCGCCCCTTAAGGGCAAAACGGAGCCCCACCGTTTGCCCCACCCCTTAAGGGCAAAACGGAGCATCCCGGTCGGCGATATGGTAAGCCTATCTATAGTATGCAGTAAGGAAACACCATCACACTCATTGTTGCCCACAGCAGTTATCCCCCATGATATCAAAGAAGCTAAATTGGGTAGCTGCTATAATTTGGTATATTTTGGAAGAGGGAATGCAACCTCCAGTGTTGTGAAACAATTCTACGTTTGCTAGGCTTACCAGATCTCCAACCGGGACAGAGTGCTAGACCTTTAGGAGAAGGAATGTGGGCAGGTGTAGCTTGTTAAACCTTAGAGCACAATCCTAGGCATGTCTACTCAGAAGCAAGCCCCATTGTGTTCAGTACAGATTGCTCTAAGGTTTAACAAACTACACCTGCCCACATTCCTTCTCCTAAAGGTCTAGCACTCTGTCCCGGTTGGAGATCTGGTAAGCCAAATCATTTGCTCATATTGGCAAATGGCCTCAATATACCAGCTGTTTCACAAACTGGCTTAAATGTTCAAGTACTTCAGGAAGTGAGTGAAAGTGGTCAAAAAGAAAGGCAATAGGTGGAGTTGGTTTGGCATAGTGGCTAAGCAACTGAGAAGCAAGACTTCTCCGGTTTAAATCTCACCTCACCAGATGGCCCCTAATGTAAGCCTCTCAGTCTTTCTTGTCAGAAAGAGTGGAGTGTTTTGCATACTCAGAATTTCCTCACTATTATTATCATTCCATTAACAACTAAAAGCCCTACTTAATTTGGTGCAACAAACTCTGGTGATGTGTGGAGTGCTTGCACACACGCACACGCACACGCACACACACCACCACCACCACCACCACCAGCAGCAGGAGCAGCAGCAGCAGCAGCAGCAGCAGCAGCTGAACAAGGAACCCATACAATCCTATGAAAGCATCAATCAGGAATGAGTATCATTTGATGGTTATAAAACCTCCTGACTTCCCTCTCACTTTCTTTTTCCTTTCCAGCTTTTAACAGTCTTCTCATATTATTTTTTATAATAATAATAATAATAATAATAATACCGTATTGGTCTGAGTATAAGACTCACTTTTTTCTCCTAATTTAAGTTTTTAAACTAGGGGTGCGTCTTATAATCAGGCTGTTGCAATTTAATGCCAGTGATTTAATTAAAATTTTTTAATAGCACCAAACTTTAAGGGTGTGTCTTATAATCAGGTGCGTCTTATACTCGGGACAATACGGCAATAATAATAATAATTTTATACTGCTTTTCAACCAAACGTTGTTCATGAAGTCGTTACATAACTTGGCCAAGCATCCGTCTGGGAGGAGGCATCCACTTTTCCCTACCTGGGTGGTCTCTAGGGATACTAGTTCAAAGAAATAGGCCTTTTGGCTTAATCCAAATGTGTGCAGACTCCCAGGAGGGGATTGTTGCTGTAGCAGTGTTAAGAAGCAGCCAATCAGGCTCAATCATGTCATCTCAAATACAGTAAGTCAACATCACACCAAATGGGAGCATATGCATTTGTGGTGCTCTGGTTCATGGGATCACGAAGGGTCGGACATGACTTAACGACTGAACAACAACAACAACAAAGGGCTGATTACATTGGCTTTCATTGGTCATTCATTAAAATTGTCCATAGACTAGTATTATTGATTTGTGTGTGTGTGTGTGTGTGTGTGTGTGTGTGTGTGTGTGTGTGTGTGTGTGTGTGTGTGTGTGTGTGTTGTAAAGATTAGGAAGTGGTTGAGGCAGTTTAAAACTAGACAAATGGCAATCCTAAACATGACATTTCAAATAGTGCATAGGTAATAATAACTCTCCTTGAACTTTAGGAATTGTGCAAGGGAGTGGCAACAGGATACAGGTATTTTCTTCTCTGTGTGTTCCCTGAGGCTTCTGGTGGGGCCACTGTGAGATACAGGAAGCTGGACTAGATAGGCCTGGCCTGATCCAGCAGGGCTCTTCTGATGTTCTTATGTTCTTAATTGTGAATCACCCAGTTTAAAACTAGTCATTTTTCCCCAGTAAATGTTAAGTTCTTTCAGTATCCTTTGTGCACTGTTTACAAAGATCTGTTGTCAGAGCTGTTTAATGATAAATCTTTCACAAAGTGAACATTGAATTATTGCTTAGTTTGTTACAGATAATTCTAATTTGTACAGTGAGGGTCTACATTTACAGATAACGATTAACGGCACCAACACAATCAAGAAGAGAGGTTGCACTCCTAGGATTATCTGATTAGCTGTACATACAAATTTATGTCCTATTTTCACACACCATAGAATCTTTCCCGTTTTATGGTAGTTGTAACCCCATGAATCCAAAAAATTGTACCGTGGATAGGTACATATTTCCAACGAAACAAAAGCAAAAAAAGAAATGTAAAGGAAAAAAGTGTTTTATTTCTTTGACTCTAAATATATTTGTTGGATTCCTTAGCTTCTAGGTTGGGTCACAAAACCTTGTTACTATGAGCTGTGCATTTTGCACAGATAAAAAAGGAACAATAGATGCAGAATTTCACAGAAAAAGGTGATAATGTTTGATCTGGGGGGTACAATGAAGTAGAGTTCTTTTGCTACATAAACCATTAGAAAACCTTTTTGTTGTCAAGTGGTATAAAATATTCTAAATAGTAATAGTTTACATCAAAGTGGTAAAACCATGTCTGGGCTGTACCACTTCAGATTGAGGGTTGAGGATCAAGTGACTGACTGAGGGCGCAATCTAAACCTACTTAGGCTGCTGTTGTAACCAGCGGCCCAGCAAAAACGGGAGGCCCCAGAACGGAAAGGTGATTCAAATCCCCTTTGAATTCCCCTTTTGGAGGGGATTTGAATCCCCTTTCTATTCTGGGGCCTCCCGTTTTCGCTGGGCCGCTGGTTACAACGGTGGCCTAAGTAGGTTTCGATTGCGCCCTGACTCTTCATTCCCCCAAAAAGCATTCCTCCATGTAGAAAACACCATATCAGGAAGAAAGGATGACTTTCTGATATCTGTTTTTCTGTGTGGATACATTTTTTGTTTTGTTTTGTTTGGAGGTCTTCAGTACTTTTTCTGCCCATCCTTGACTCTAAGGTCGCCTCCATGTGACAGAATGTATGGTAAGCATCTTCATTGTTATTTATCCTGCCCTTACTATGGTATCTGTAGCTGCATGTGATGTTAATCCTCCAGACTAAAATGTTATCAGGATGGAGTGCCTCGCTTCCAGCTGTTGTTGAACTGCTCTGTGTGGGTTTGTGTGTGTGTGTGTGTGTGTGTGTGTGTGTGTGTGTGTGTGTGTATTTTGTTCTGCATGTATACTTCTGGAGGGAGACTGATGCATGTGCCACTTTCTGATTCATATACCCAAGGCAAAAAGGGACACTCGCATTGGAATCACGCATGATGAAGAAAACACCTTTTCCTACCTCAATATTACTCTCCATCACTCAGATGGAGGAAACTGTGTTCGGAAATGGGCAGCCCAATCCTGTTAAAAGCCTCGCACTCAGATGCAGCGGTGCCAGGGCAAGCTCTGCTGCTTCCAGCACGGGGCTGGAGGCAGTGGCGTTCCTACGGTAGAGACCCTGCCCGTTCGGCTTCGCTGCGCGGAATGGCTCTGACGGCGAGGGGCGGGGCCTCCTCGCTCCGGTTCGTGAACGCGGTAGTTGGTCGGGGCGCGACTTACTGTCGAGCCCCTACCGCAGGAACGCCACTGGCTGGAGGTCTCCTCAAGGGAAGGGGATGATTGTCCCCTTCTCCCATGTTGAACCCCAGCAGCCTTTATGGGTGGCGCAGCAAAATGGCTGGCGCAGCTCCAAGAAGCGCTTTGTCAGGTTTTCAAGCCCGGGACAGGGGATAGGATTCAATGGAGGCCTCCTCTGCCGAGCCCACCCCCTCTCAGGCATGATCCGCCCTCCTCCACACCCCGGACCGCCTCCTCCCCAACTCTCCGCCTCCTCCCCGCCCTCCCCCTGCCTCTCCGCCAGCTGGTGTGGAGCTCACCTGTTTCCTGCAGGTGCAAAGCCGGCGCTGGCCTCCATGCCAGCGAGACAGGCCTCCACGCTGTCGCAATGTGCTTTATGGCACATTTGCGACAGCTCGGAGTCCAGTCATAAGATTGGGCTCTGCCATGCAGACCTCTTGTGTGTGTCCGTCCCCATGCATTGAAATAAAGGAAGCCAGTTTGCCTGTGCAAAGAGATTTGTATATAAATCCATTCTCTTCACTGAAATGAAGGTACAAACCATTCTGGACAGTGGAGCATCACAATGGATTGTCTGTGCATGTGATGGTTTACAGGATTAGAAGTCTAGCAGCAAAACTCCCAGGTAAAGTGGCTCTGAGAAGTCTAGTCCGACAGGGAAGACTGCAACTAGAAAATATAGAACAGTTCTAATGATGGAATCAAATCCTCCAAGCTCGTCCACAGGATGTTTAGATTCTTTCTGAGCAGGCTTTACTCTCAGCTTGGAGTATTAAAGTCTCAGAAATATTTAAGTTAAAGGGCTTTCTCACCCCTGCTCCCAGCATATAAGGTTTTGCTCGACCACACATTACTGTTCCTTGAAAAATAAACCATGATAACTGGTTGTGCAAGAGATAGGCTGATTCTCTCCAGAACAAACAAGGGCAGCATCGGCCCCAAATCAATGGAGGAAATACACGGATAGGATACTTTGCAAATTTTTAGAAAGACCTTCTGGAACTAATTATAATAAAACCTGTGTGGGAAGGGATTATTAGCATTCCCTATTATGCCAAACATCACAGATCAATGATTCAACGGTTGTTTTCATTTATTGTAAGAGTGTCAGAAGTGAAATGGTTGATCCCGAAAAACTGTTCCAACTGGCCTTAACTGTGCCCCATTAGTTTATATCCAGGGATTTTTTCCCCTTCTGAAGGCTTTGACAACGTTTCCCTGATGTACGTGTTTGCTGAAGTTATTGGCTGAAATATATAGGATGCAAAATTTTTCCTTTGTCTGTTTCTTGATTGCCGATGTTTATAATTCGAGTCCTTTAAAACTCCTGGCCCGCTCTCCTCACATTCCTAGGAATTACTATTCACTGTAATATTACTTCTTGTTACCAAGACACTTTCTGGGAAAAACACCTGAATTCTATTTTAATACCCCCTATTTTTAGAACGGAGCAATGAACATACCGTCTACTTGATGGTTTATTTTGCTTACACAGCCATTTGAAAGGCATTAGTCCTGCGACGTTTCCAGTGTTGCCCCGTTTGTTCATTCAACAACTTCTAGTAGACCAAATATGGCCAAGACAAGAAGTTCGTCTTCTCTGGACTGTCATAAGCTCTCTGTCACGAACTTCCAGGTCATCAACAGAACCCAGACGAATGCCAACTTGCAGAGTGAAACCTTTTCCATTACCTTCCATTATCAGTTCCTGAAACACTTCAACTATTTCTGCTCGCAATCCTTGGTTCACTATCTAAATGACCCCATCTGTCACCAGTAGCTTAATGGATTCCTATTGGAGCACCTGCACTGTCCGTGAAGAGGAACCACATGGTGGGCACAGCAGGCTCCCCCACCAGAAGGGAGTGAAGTGACTTCACGACCCACCGAGGGTTTGCTCCTGACCGGCAGCCCTGATTCAGGCTCCAGAGAATGCAAACTCAGCCATGGTCTCGCACTGCAGCTGGAACCGTGATGCTTCCCTTGCTACTTCTCCTTCCTATCCCCTCCCCATGCACTACAGTACTGTATAATCCCCAGTTCCTTAGCTCTCCCCCCCCAGAAATCTCCCTGATTTCCATCAGTTCTTAGTCTCCCCCTCTCTTCGCTCCTCCTGAACGTGCCCTTTCTTCCCATAAGGATTTCCCCTTTCTCTTATATTCTGCCTTAAAAACACTGTTTCTTAGAACCTAGTTTTGTGACAGCGCAATCCTGTAGAGGGTGCCGGTGATGGAATGAGCGTTCCGTCACCGGCAGCAGTCACGAACGTGCCGTAAAGCACGTTCACGACTACTCTGGAGCAAAGGAGGCTTGCTCCGTCGCCAGAGCACCTGAGCGGCTGCCGGAGGAGGTAAGTCCAGATCCGGCAGGCACAGGGGCGGTTCGATGGGGGAGGGAGGGGGGCCATTGGTGTAGCCAGCCCGGGAGATGGCGGAAATCCGAGGAAACCGGATCTGGCGGAAATCCGAGGAGGCCGATAGGGCCTGCCCCGGTTTACACTCGGAGAAGGGGACGAGTGTCCCCTTCCCCGAGTAGACCCCCCAGCCTGGCGGCAGAATGGCCACTGTTGCACAGGATTCGGTGGATGGCCCTGGGCCGCCGGCCAGATCCTTACGGTGGATTGCGCTGCCCATGAGTGTTGGTGGAGACTATATTGCAGGGGTGGCCAAACTGTGGCTCCTGAGCCACATGCGGCTCTTTGACATATAATATGTGGCTCTTGGAAAGATGTTGGCTGTGCTCCTTTTTGCATCACAATTAATATAAAAGGATACATACGAATTTTTCAAACTTTATAATTATTTACCAGGTACATACTTAGAGTCCACTGGATTAAAGCATACATGGTGAGTAAATATACAGTATTTAAGAATTTAAATGCTTCTTAAATATTGCAGCTCTCAAACATCTCTCTTACAGCTGTCAAGCATCTGAAGTTTATCGTATATAGTTCTTATAGGGGTGGCAAGTTTGGCCACCCCTTCTTTTCGAGTCCACTCCCAGTTAACTTCACAATAAAGGCTATATATTGTTGCACATATGTCCTTTCCTCCCTCCTTATTTCATGCCGTTCTATGGAGTTGTGCCATGAGCCACTGCACAGGTAGTCAAATGCGCACGTAGTCAGTCAATTTCACACATGTCTTAGAGTACGGGTTCTCAACCTTTGGAGGCCCGAGTACCCCCTATCACGGTCCAATTTTCTGAAGTACCCCTGCTAATTAATTGGATTAATCAATCAATTAATTAGGTAATTAATAGTTAAATAAAAAGTACTAAAACAATTTTAAATGTGAAAAAATGTCTTATTTAACTGTGTGTGTGAGAGAGAGAGAGAGGGGGGGGAGAGGGAGGAGAGATGGAAGGATCTCTTTTTTCTCCAAGTCACACTTCCCAAAACCAGCTCCTCCCTCCCCCACCCCACCAAAGTACATTTTCCAAAGTACAAAAATAAGCCCAAAACCAAAATAAGAGACAGAAGGGCTCCGAAAATAATTAAAATTTAAGATCCATGTTTATTAACACTGATGCTAATAAGATCCATGTTTATTAGCTGCTGATGGGGCAGATAAGGGGCAGGGCTTGGCGTACCCCCAGCAAGAGGTCCGCGTACCCCTAGGGGTACCTGTACCACAGGTTGAGAACCTCTGTCTTACAGCATGCCCAGTAAGTAACTGGTTTCCCAGTGGCATCTGGCTGGTCACTGTGGGAAATAGGATGCTGGGCTAGATGGGCCTTTGGTGTGATTCAGCAAGGCAGCTCTTTGTATGTTCCTCCTTCCCATCATGTCAACCATGTTCTTTATTAGCTTTCTTTTCTTCCTTCTCAACAAGGAACAAGCACAGACAAAATATGTCGATGGGTTTTTTCAAAACCCCACCAGCTTCCGGTGCAACGATCTTGTTCCTACCTCTTTTGCATGCTGTACTTCTCTTCATCCTCCCTCTGAGACTGACAAACTCCTCTTATAATCAGTGGCTGAAGCAACTAGACAGGAATTGGGAACAGGCTCTGGGGAAAAAAAATGATCTTTAAAAGGAGAGGCTATAACTAGCAAAAAAATGTAAGAATGCATTGTGATTTTTTTGCTGCGTTGTGATATTTTATTTTATGAGGTCTACTCGGGGAAGGGGACGCCTGAGTGTAAATGCTGGCTGGTCAGACCGGCCTCCTCACATTTCCGCCAGCACCCCAGCCGCCCAGTGGGGGCCAGGATATGGCCAAGGATATGGCTGCTGGGGCGCTCCGGTGCTGGAGCAAGGGAGGCCGGCCTCTGCTTCGGCCTTCCCTGCTCCAAAGTAGACATGAATGTGCTTTACGGCACATTCACGACTACTTCCAGCGATGGAACGCTTGTTCCATCGCCGCATACTTGCACAGGATTGCGTAGAAAATGTTGGTGAACGTTCTGTAGAAGCAGCAGTGTTGGGTCAATTGAAATTGAAATCCCACAGTATGACATTTTGGGAAACAAATTGGATGGGGGGGGGAAACCCTATTTAACTGATAAAATGTAGAGATCATGATTTTGCTAACATTCCTCAGAACAAATTGTATTTTGTTGGGTGACCTTCTAGATGAGGGTCAAACAGCAGGACATTTGGCTCTCCGACTTCTGTGGGGTGACAAAGGTTTTGCCAGTGAACAGATCATCTGTGAATGTGGTAATTCAAGCAGAGGCTGCCATTTGTCCTTGTAATTATCATTTCTCTATTCCCTGACCAGCTGAGGGAGATGTTTTGACTATAACCTTCCTTCTCGCCAGCTAAAAACTTGAAATTTGAGTCCTACTTGGTTAGACAATATCTAGAATCTGTGCCATGCTTTCAGCTGAAAGTCTGCTTTCTCTCATTGCAGGTGAGTAGCTGACATGGTCTGCATAAATTATGGTAGCACTGATGTGCACAATTAGGTTGTGAAGGATACAACCATTTAATTTGAAAATGTGCTAATGCAGTGTTTCTCAAACTGTGGGTCGGGACCCACTTGGTGGGTCGCGACCTGATTTCTGGTGGGTCCCAGGTGATGGAAAGATCAGATAAGTAATTGCCACAAGCCCTGAAGCTATTCAAAAATCAGATAGAACCACTGTGCTAATGGAAAAGCAAAGACTTATACCCTATTTTATCTAACTGAACTTACATTGCGATGGATGGATGGATGGATGGATGGATGTGGGGGAGGTTCCATAATAAGAATATGCTTTTTCGAGACTGTTTCCATTTTCACTGTTCCATGGAAGCCCTTTGGAAAATGCAGTGACATAATGATTGAGATCCAAAGGTCTCCATGCTTGTCTCCCAATGCAGTGCCGTCTGTCTGCTGCTCATTGCGCAATTTTGTCTATTCTGATGAATTGGATGTGGTAGGAAGGAGGTCTTGAGAGCTCCAGTGGATTTGTAGAAGCTCCCCAGGAGTATTTTGCATCCTGCTAAGTGTCATGTTTCCACTCAGGGATAAGATAAGGACCCATTTGTTTCCTAGCTTAAATGTTGATTCTAACAATAAACCTTTTTCAGACTCACACAGAATTTGCAAGTTAAATAGTGTCTCCAACATACTAGTGTCTTCTCCTGGGAGACTGAAGTCCAAAGTAGGTCACAAGCAAAACGAACTTGTTGAGTATCTGTTTGTTCATATCACAAAAACCCACAAGCTAACTTTACATTTCACAGATTTTGAAACAGCCCTCATGGGGCAGGATTTCTGTTTGGTTGGTGGTCTGTGGGCTGAAAAGTAGCCAGGAACAAGGCCTTTGTAACATTTATGAGAAACAAATACTTCTGATACTTAGGGTAGCCTACTAAGCATTTGAAACAGTGAATATGGGGCCAGTTCTTGTTTTCAGTAGGGTTGCAAACTCGCCAGATATTATTGTGCCAGTCACAATTTTGCCTTCCGGATTAGTAGCTGGAACATAAGGATGTAGATATGGAATAAAGATGAGTATCAATTTACCTAATTTCTTTAAGATGCATTTTTAAATTAAAGCTGGCATGCATTAGGCATTCTGTAGATCAGTGGTTTCCAAACTGGGAGGACCGGCTCCTAAGGGAGCCGCGGAAACCAGCCAGGGGGGAGCCGCGGAGTGCCACGGAATCCTCTTGGAAAACAGTGCCATGCCAATTGGCAAGCATCAACATAATATAATGGGGAGCCATGGCCAATGGTCACGAATAGTCAAGGGAGTCGCAGGTCAAAAACATTTGGGAAATATTGCTGTAGATGCTGAGAAGCACTCAGCCTGGGCACAATTCAGAAGGCTTAATAGTGACAAAGTCCTATTGAAAAGCAGTCAAACTGACTTGCAGCCCAATCCTAGCTAACTCACTCCATGGTGATGCAGTGGTGCCAACACGGCGTTTGCTGTATCCCACGGGGGAACTTTGACCTCTGGAGACCTCATCGGGGAAAGGGAACATTTCATCCCAATCTACCCTCCTCCCTGTCCCCATCGCCATCCCACTGAACTCAATAGAATTTACATCTGAGTAGACACCGTTAACCAAGTTTCTTGACATACTCCTTGAATTTATCTGAGTTGTGCTGTTATGATTCTTGCAGCACAATCCTATGCATGTCTACTCAGAGGTAAGTCCCATGGTGTCCAATAGGTCTTATTCTCTGGAAAGTGTGTATAAGATTGTAGCCTTGTTCTGTGTATCATGTATGCTATTTTTTATAACTAAAGAAAGTAAAATGATTGTTTAGAACCTTTGTCTCCAGAGTTTTGAGTAGAAATTATCAACACCTTGACCTCAAACCTACAGGAGCAGCTAGGTGCACAGTCCCCTTTGTCTGCTTCACACCTGTTGGTACCTGAATAGCTTAATTAAAGCTGATCTAAATACTGGGGGTGTGAAAAATTGATCTATAGGGGTGCACAAACTGCTGCACCATGAAAGCAGTAGGTATAAGAGACACCTTGTTTTAGAAATATGCAAATGTTTGCTGAATACTAAAATGAAGAATAAATTTGTGATATATGCAGAATTAGGAAAAGATCTGGGCGAAGAGATGAGAGTAAAGAATTGGCAAGATATGTGGATACTAAATGCTATTTCTTTAAGTGTGTGTGTGTGTGTGTGTGTGTGTGTGTGTGTGTGTGTGTGTGTGTGTGTGTGTGTGTTAGAGAAATTTCTTATAAAATTCTGAACAGATGGTATACCACTCTGGTACAACAAATTAAATATATGTGTAAAAAAAGGAAATGGTAAATGTTGAAAGGGCTATGAAGAATGACAAAATGAGTTTCACATGTGGTGAATTTTTTCAAAAATATTTCAAATTTCCTCCTTTGAGAGGACAGGAACCACTGCAGTGCCTTAGAGCACAATCCTATACACACTTTCCTGGGAGCAAGTCTCAATGAACACAATGGGGCTTGCTTCTGAGTAGCATGCCTAGGATTGTGCTGTAAGTTTTAACAAGCTACACCTGCCCACATGCCTTCTCCTAAAGGTCTAGCACTCTGCCCCGGTTGGAGATCTGGTAAGCCTAGCCTAGAGAGGAAAACATTGCTGTAGTCATAGGTGGGAAAGAATTAGAACATGAAGCAGAGTCTGCATCGGGGAGCTACGGAGGAAGGGCTATAATTTTGCAGTGTTGGACAGAGAGAGAAGGCGTGGTAATGGGAGCAGAGGAGAGGGAGGAATTGAGGGCCAAGCCAAAGATTCATGCTTGATCAACATGGTGGCTGGTGACACTGTCAATAGATATCAAGAGGTGGAAGAAAGCTTGAGACGAAAGATTAGAAATTCACGGCCCAATCCTCTTGGCACTACCGCTTCCGGAACTAGTGTTCTGGCAACGGTACATGCTTTACAGCATTGTGAAAGGCAATCCGGAAGCATGCAGAGCCCTACGATTGGGGAGGGCTGGGAGTGTGTATTTGTTTCTTTAGTCCCAGCTGAAGCTTCTAACTGGTCTTCAAGGTCAACCACACATGGAATGCATTGCATCAATCTATGCATGAAGTAACTAAAGTAACTAAAGACCCATGGCTAGGTCTGTCTGAGAGAGAAACAGATGCAACTGGCACAGCAAGCTGAAGCCAAGCAGGGTTGAGCATGCACATGGATGATCTCACATTGCCAAGATCCTGTCCTCGGCCTCAGGTTGCACAAGCTAAAAAGAACCCATAAGAACTGGAGCAGTTGCTGAAGGGATCTCATCAGAAACTGCCAAAGTGGAGTCCAAGTCGTGGCCAACGTAATATAGTGACTCAGGTCACAAGATGTGAGATGTCTGCACCAGTAGTTCATACCTGGCTGCCTCCTCTCACTCCTTGTCCAGAGGGAGGCTTATAGATAAACGTCTAAAATCATTAGTGTGCCAGAACTTGCTTGTGGATATTGCCAACTTAGAATTTAAGTCAGCAAACCCCACTAGTATCACAGTGTATTTAGCCTCTTTAAGACAAATGCAGTCCAATCCTGCGCAAGATCCACCAGCCAGCCGAAATGACTGGCTGCTGCATACTATGCAGGATGCAGCCCGTGTTGTTGGGGTTCACCTCAGGGGAAGGGGACATTTAGCTGGTGCACAACCGGGAAAGCCGTGTAAGACTGACCAGGCTCGGGAAGGGAGTTAGGATATCGGCAGAGAGCACCAGCCCTGCTTGGCACATGTGTCCAGTGGCGTCCGTTGGCATCCGTTACCTGCGTCCGGTGGTGTGGGTTCTGGAGGGTGGCAGAGTGAGCAGTGCCAGCCTCCGCGCTGGCGTCGCTTACTCCTGAGGTGCAGCAAGAGTGCTTTCACTCTAGGCCAGCGGAAGACTCACTCCGTCAGCCTCTATATTTGGGCTGGATTGCGCTCTTCATTAGGACTGCTTTCTGATGTCCGAACCTTCACTCATCTAACAATGCTAAGAGTCAACCTTAGGAGTGTAAAACCTGATAGTCACATGCCAAAGGGTTAAAAGTTTCGTCTCAACCTCATGACAAAGAATAGCAAAGACAGAATGGAAGATGCTGTATTATGGAAACACAAATGCCGAGACAGTAAGAGACAAAGAAACATTATTTTGCAAAGGCTATATTAATTAGTTTCTGATTAACTTATTTTTTTAAAAAAAAATATAATTTCCATTGTTGGAGAGATTATGTATGTGGTCATTGCCTGAAGGCAGTGATGTGCTTCCAATGTACTGTGGCTCTCATAATTGTGTTTGCACTCAAAGGGAAGACAATTCGGGAACTTGGATTTAAATTAGAGATGGACTGTAATGATGCAGCAACCTTTTACACCAATTGCACACAATATTTATCATTGTACATAGTCTCACCATAGCCTTTTCACCTGACCATCTTGGGTGAATGAATGTGTGGAGGTGGGGGTTAGGCTTGTAGATAGGCTTACCAGATCTCCAACCGGGACAGAGTGCTAGACCTTTAGGAGAACGAATGTGGGCAGGTGTACCTTGTTAAACCTTAGAGCACAATCCTAGGCATGTCTACTCAGAAGCTTCATTGTGTTCAATGAGACTTGCTCCCAGGAAAGTGTGTATAGGATTGTGCTCTAAGGTTTCTACTTGCACACCGGAGACTCACCAAGGGAGGTCAAAGAGGCATTTAAGTGGGTTTGGACAGTGTTTTTTTTTTTTAGTGAAGCTTTCTAGGACATTTTTGTTGTGAAGCTGATTTATTAGTCTTTATTAAGTTTAATTCATTAACTGTTTGATAATTACATGATTTGAAATATGGAGGAGAATAAGTGGTCAAAAAACTGTTGCAGCCCTTTTTTTAAAAAAAAAAAAGGGGGGGGCACTGGGTTAGTAAAGACTTGAGGAAAGTAACTGATTGGATGGTTTCACTAAATAATGAAATCAAACCACACATGAAAGTATGCACTTCATGTAGATTGCAGTTAGGAAAAGAGAAGCCTTGTCAGATGGAAAACAATATACTTGAAAAGGAAATTCCTCCTGAGAATTATGAGATTCCTGGTCTTAGTCATATTAAGGAGTCTGAATATTTGGACCCTGATTAAGCCACTTAAATGCCTCTTTGACCTCCCTTGGTGAGTCAAGAAGAAAGTATCTAAACGGCAAAGAAAAGATGGGGAAGATTAAAAGGACCTACAAAGAATTATTTGTTTTTACTTCTGAAGATGATTTAGATGAGGAAAAATGTCACTGTGCTGATTCAGAAATTATTCAGCAACTAAAGGAAAATTTTAAAACTACGAACAGAAGTAAAAAGCTCATGATTTTGATAGTTTTACCAAAAAGCTGGTCCTGTAAAAGAATAGAAAGTGAATTCATTCTCTATACAGGGGGACACTGGTATCCACGGATTCCTCAACCGCGGTTTCAATTATCCACGGTTGAGGAATCCCCCCGCGCCCTCCACAGCCCCCCCCCCACGCACTTACTTTTAGCAGAAACCTCCATTCTTTTCTTCAAAAGTTCTGAGTTTCCATCTTTCTTTTAGGCCTGACCAACTAGACTTAGGTGATAGCTACAGTCTCAGCGAGGTTGCAGAGACTCTAGCTATTAACTAAGTCTAGTTGGTCAGGCCTAAAAGAAAGATGGAAACTCGGAACTTTTGAAGAAAAGAACGGAGGTTTCTGCTAAAAGTGCCGGGAGGGGGCTGTGGAGGGCGCGGGGGGTAGCGCCCCCCCTGCACTTACTTTTAATGGAGAAAGCTCTGGGTTTTTTTCTTCAAAAGCCTTTGTTGCAGGTCTTCTTACCAACAAGTCTTCGGTGCTAGAAAGTCTCAGCAACCTCTCAGCAAGGTTGCTGAGACACTCTAGCACCGAAGACTTGTTGGTAAGAAGGCCTGCTGCAACTAAGGTTCGGCTTTTGAAGAAAAAAACCCGGAGCTTTCTCCGTTAAAAGTAAGTGCTTGGGGGGGTTGTGGAGTGTGCGCGGGGGGTCGTGCAGGCCCGCGGGGGGTCGCGGTGGCCCGCGGGGGTCAAGTCCCCCCTGAAAACCACGGAAATGGGCGTTTGCCCATTTCCGCGGTTTCAGGTATCCACGGTGGGGGCTGGTCCCCCGTGGATACCGGTGCCCCCCTGTACTGTAAATCGATCTCTATAAGTCCTGTTATAAATTTCTGGATTCATTTCAGTTTACCACATAATTTTATCAATGTAAACTGTAGAAAAATGGACTTGAGGGGTTTAATTCCTGGTCACTGCCAACAAGAAAATTTAATTTTTGTATGATACCATTGAGATACAATCTTGAAATTTTGACTGATTGACTAAAAGACATATACCTTTGTGTGAATTTTTTGAAATTTTTTAAAAATCCCATTTTTCCAACATTTCAAAATTAATATTATTTGAATATTTTTGAATTTCTTTAAAATTTACAATTGTGTCATGTTGTATATCAACTGAAGGCCCTATTCATAGGCTTTAAAATGACACCTGTCCCATGTCTGTTGCTTTCATCGTTATCTTGTAAATGGCGTTTATGTGACATTTACATATGGTATGGTATGGTATGGTTCCTGTTTATTCCATCGAGCAATCAGCCACCACCTCTCCAATCTCTGTGGATGATGATGGGAGCAATACTCCAGAAATAGTAGAAACCACTGGTGGGATGATTTTATCCTCTAACGGCCCCCATGTACAGGCACACCACTCTAAGATTGATCCTTCGGTGTCTGCTGCCAAGGACATGATTATGGAATTTCAGTGGGAGGGAGATGAGATGATTCATGGAGCTATCAGTGCCTTTAAAGAACTTTCTAGGCCTGAACAATTAAATATAGCTAAATACCTGGATATAGTCAGGGCAGAAATACTTAGTAATAATGGTGAACCCTCTGCAATTCTGGTAGATGAGATAACTATCAGCCCATCTACAGATCAACCGAATCTGGAACAACAAAATACAGTGAGCTCGCAGTCTAAAGATTGTGAAGAATCTACAATTAACCTGGAGCCTCAAGAGAAAGGGCCTGACCTTCACGTTCATGCGGTACAGGCGATGATTCATCATCCCAGTTCTGAATCTCCTTTGGTATTGCCAACCTCGTCGGACCCAGGACCACCTAAAGTGCCTCAGGGGCAGATCATCTCGGCATGTACATCCTTTGCCCCTTTGGAAATTGTAAATCTTGCACAAGAAGATAATTGACTTGGTAACCCGCCTCGGAATCATGCCTCCTCTGTCCAGCCACTGAGAATTCTCACATGGAACATAGCAGGCTGGGGTCGAAAGAAAAATGATAAGGAACTCACGGATTATCTTAAGACCTTTGATATTATAGCACTCCAAGAAACCTGGATGAGGGATCAAATATACCTCCAGGGGTTTCATGCGTACTGTAGCCCAGCTTTGAAAACCAATGCCAAGGGGCGTCCATCTGCGGGTTTAGTCACGTTTGTGGCAAAGTGCTTTAAGTCAAGGCAACTGGAGCTAATATCGGGCTGTTGTAAAGTACAAGCCACCTTAGTGTCTGTGTGTGACATGAAATTAATTTGTGTCAATGTTTATATACCACCCTCCCTTAATACTTCTCAGCGGACTTTATATTGGGATAATCTCCAGTCCTGTGTGGAGGCCTTGGAAATCTCTTATCCTGGGGCTGAAGTTATTATTATGGGTGACATGAATGCCAGAGTTGCTAATTCAAAGCATGTTTTTTACAAGGCTTTGGAAGTTGACGAAGAGTCGTCCCTTCCCCCAATCTGTTTGTTAAATCGACAGTCTAAGGACCGCCATTCTAATGCAGCTGGAATAAATTTAGCCAGATTTTGTGCCAGCCTTAACAAGGTTTGGCTGAATGGCTTAAATGATTTCCCAAAATCGGGGGAGTTCACTTATATCTCTGCCTTGGGTGCGAGTGTTGTGGATTATGTCTTGACTTCGATAATGATGAAGTCCCATGTGTTGGACTTCCAGATTGGGGATAATATAAGCAGTGATCATCTCCCACTGATTTTGACTCTTGACCTACATGCTTCAACAGTGGGTCTTCCAGTGATGCCCCCGCCATCGGCGGAATATAGTTATAAAATTCGATGGGACAGTGGGGCAAATGCAAAATTTCACCAGTTTATCAGGGAAGATCACTGCACAGAACCTTTGTCTGACATATTATGGGGAGAGGAGGCTACAGTAATTAGCTCCTATGAAATTCTTGTAGATCGGCTTTCAAAGGAGCTAGGACGTAAAATGGTTTTGCTGGGCAATGGGGGCATGGAACCTAAAAAGGTCTGGTTTGATCAACAGTGCAAGGATCTGAAGATCCAAATCCGCGAGGCCTACGGTGACTTTAGAAACTCTAATGACCCCAGACATTTAAACAAATACGCAGATCTTAAGAAAGGGTTAGGTCAATTACTGCACGATAAGAAACAAAAATTCTACCAAATGCAATGGGGGAAGCTACTACAGGCCATATCATCCAAGAATAGTAGGATGTTTTGGAACATTGTCTCAGGTGCATCAAATTCTGAGGGAAGTGATAGGGTGGTAATTCCCTCCTCTGCCTGGGTTCAACATTTTGAGGGGATCTTCTTGGATAAATCCTACCAGCCTGAAGTGTGTTTAGACACACTAATTTCTGAGCCTCCTGTCTGGCCACGGGTGGCCCCAGAAGAGATAAGACAGCTAATTGGTCATCTAAAATCTGGGAAGGCCCCTGGACTGGATGCAATACCCCCTGAATTTCTTAAGAGCGAGCCAGAATGGTGGGCTCAGTTGTTAGCCCCTCTCTTCACAAAGATCAATGAAATTGGATGTGTCCCCCAAGACTGGCGCTCCTCGGTTATTGTTCCTATCTTCAAAAAGGGTGATGCTGACTCCCCAGCTAATTACAGACCTATCAGCCTTTTGTCAGTTGTGGGTAAGATCTATGCAAGGTATCTGCACAGCAAGCTTTTGGCCTGGGTAGACTTGAATAGTATACTTGGACCAGAACAAGCAGGATTCCGGCAAGGCAGATCTACTGTTGACAACTGTCTTATTCTCTCCCACATAATTGACAAACAAGTCAGGGTATCCAGAGCAAGATTATATGTGGCTTTTATTGATTTAAAAGGGGCTTTTGATTCAGTAGACAGAGAACTGTTATGGAACAAGCTTAGTTCACAAGGAATAGAAAAAAGACTCCTGCTATTGATTAGATCCCTCTATACCAACAACTCCTGCAAAGTGCGGTGCCCGCGAACTGGGGCCCTATCCCAGTCCATATCTGTTAATAAAGGAGTGAAGCAGGGATGCATTTTGGCCCCCCTATTGTTCAATTTATTTTTGAATGATCTTGCCCTGGCCCTGGAGGATGTAAACAGTCACTGTCCATGTTTGGGCAACTGTCGGGTACCGCTGCTTTTGTATGCGGACGATATGATTCTCCTTTCACGTACTCGTGTGGGTCTCCTGAGGCTACTTAATAGATGTGCTGAATACCTAACAGCCAACAAACTGAACATTAACTATGCCAAATCTAAAATTATGATTTTTGCAAATAGATACAAAATCTATAACTGGACCTGCAAGGGCAACAGTATTGAACAAGTCCGCCAGTTTAAATACTTGGGCATCACATTCCATTACAGGCACTCTTGGGCTTTTCATCGCCGCTCCATTTCTAATTTGGCCAAACTCTCATCTTCAGGAGTTGCGAGATTTTATTTTACTCTGGGCAACAGATATGTCCCGGCTGCTCTGGAAGCCTATAAGGCCAAAGTTGTCTCTCAAGCTTTATATGGTGTCCCGATTTGGTTCAAGGCTTCAGACCTTGCCACGGAACATATCCAATCTAATTTCCTCAGGAAAATTTTGGGTATGCCACGTTGTGTTCCGTACTCAGCTCTGTGCCTTGAAACCGGTCTTATAAGGCTGAATACATTGGCGTGGCTAAGATTTGCCAAATTCTGGCTGGGCATTCTTTTTAAAGCAACAAGTGATAGCCTGATTTACCACCTACTATCAGACACATCTTTGCCTTGTGGGGTTTCTACTCTGCTTACAAAGCTAAAATCGATGGGGCTTGACAGTGAGATGCTAGGCATGATGGGGTTAGCTGCAGCATTTAGAACTATTAAGGAGAGAACTCTCGACATCGAGCACCAAGAGTTAATCAGTGCAGCTGATACAACGTGTTCTCCATTGCATCTCCATCTGCCTATAAAGTTTGGGAAGCTGTCAACTTATCTATATCAGTTGCATAACCCACAGCTAAGAAGGGCTTTTATGCTGGCAAGGTGTAACGCTCTCCCTTCTGCCCTTTTATGGGGGCGGTACAAAGGAATACCTGTTTCAGCAAGGCTCTGTTCATGTGGCATGAAGTGTGTGGAGACATCTGAGCATATCTTTTTATCATGCTCTCTGCACGAGTCTTTCCGTCAGAAACACCTTAAATCGATACTGACGTGTTTTCAGGGCTGGATGGAGGCGGATATTCTCCGAGCCCTTCTGTCAACAGAAGATGATGGGAGACTTGATGATGTTGCAACTTTTGCTTCTGTGGTGGTGGCTACTCGGGAAATGAGTTTTGATGTATAGATTAATTGTGGGACAGTTTGGGGAGAAATTCTCTGCAAGATTGGTTGTTGTCATTGGATCTGTTGGGGGATTTTTTGGGTTGTTTGTTTATGTTTGTCTGTTTGATGTGTTTATGCCAATAAAGGTATCTATCTATCTATCTACATATGGTATGGTGACAAGTGAATTTTGGCATTCTTAGGCAATTTTGAACATTCAATATCTCAAAAACAGATGGACAA
The DNA here is from genome assembly GCA_026170595.1 of Plestiodon gilberti rubricaudatus. Taxonomy (NCBI): domain Eukaryota; kingdom Metazoa; phylum Chordata; class Lepidosauria; order Squamata; family Scincidae; genus Plestiodon; species Plestiodon gilberti. Next base: position 157,810,004 of record JANXHW010000005.1, on the reverse strand, counting down.
AAAAATCTGGGAAAATTTTTTTTAAACATCTCATGGTAAGGTTAAAATGTTCCAAAAAATGAACAAAATCCATGACATCAAGGTTTCATGCATTGGTTGATTTCACATGGAATGACCCGTACTTAATTTATGGATTCCCTGCCACAAAATGTGGTGGTTTTGTACATTTTAAGAAGGTTGTCGTAAGATATCTCTACATGTTCCTCTATGCTGAGTGGGGCTTAGTCCCAGGCAAAGGCATATAGTGTACGAATGCAGCCTTACGGCCCAATCCTGTACCTGGGAAATGCCAATGTACCTGCAGGTACAGCAGCGCAAAGACAGCCCTGCTGTTGCAGAAACCCCTCCGCCAGCAGCTAGTGCAGCAGCAGGAAAACTACGCACCTCCATCAATGGGGTGCTGACCAGCTGCCAGCACAACCCCACTACCAGTGGAGAGACAGAAAAAGGGCAGAGAGCAGGGTGGGACGGAGAGGGATGAGGCGGAGTTGGAACCCCCATACGGAGCTATGCGACAGCCGGCACATACAGATCTGACCCCTCTCACGCCCCTCAACTGGCCACCGCAGCATGATGCCACTCTGAATTTGGCCACCATCACGCCAGCGACCCTGGGCTCTCAGCACCGCATCCGCATAGGACCACTGGCGTCGACAGGGGGAAGCGGGGGGGCGGGCCGCCGGGGGGCGTCGCGCGTATAGGGGTGACGCGCGATCCCTCCCACTTACAGTTTTCTGTTGGAGGCGGGCCCTCCCTCCCTCCCCGGTGTCCGTTCGGCTCCAAAATGAGCCGAAAACGGAGCGGGGAGGGCTCTCCGCTCCTGCGCGTGACGTCACACGCGGGGGAGGAGCCTCTCCCTTAAGGGCGACGCGCGCCCCCGCTCTGGGGTGTCGCGCGTCGTCACGACGCTACTGCATAGGACTGGGCTTCTAGTCACTCACTCACCTTGAGGTTGGCAGGATGTCATCTTAGTTAAGGGGAGATATTTCTCAGGTGACACTCATCATTACAAGGGTGATTGTGACCTTGAGGAGAAAAAGGTCCACCCTAAATTCGGAGGAATCATGTGGACAGAGCTGGGCAGGTCAACTGAGTGGAATCTGGAGCACTATTGGGGAGGGGAGCACTAGCTGTCAATGACCATTTTTAGCAAAGATTTTGTCTACTCCCAAACTAATTGTGCATTATTTATTTCACTGAAAGTCGCTATGTCACAAAAAGCCTATTTCTAAGAAATCTTAGGCAGAGCAAAGAGTGCTCCTACTGGCAAGACCAGTGTTTCTCAAACTGTGGGTCGGGACCCATTTGGTGGGTCACAACCTGATTTCTGGTGGGTCCCAGGTGATGGAAAGATCAGATAAGTAATTGCCACAAGCCCAGAAGCTATTCAAAAATCAGATAGCTACTAATTGCCCTTCAAAAAGCTGAGCTCTTGCAATTTGCAAGATAGCTGCTAATTACCCTCCAAGCAGCTGAGCTCTTTACTTGTAAATAAATAAATTTATTTATTTATTTATAGATCACATTTTTTTAAGTCTTGTAAAGCTAGGTGGGTTCTGATAGAGTGTCATTTTAAAAAGTGGGTCTCGGTGCTAAAACGTTTGAGAACCACTGGGCTAGACGATCCTGCTAAAGCCTTGACTTGAAAGTGGTAAGTGCCATCTTAACGCATTATTAAAACTGGTGTAATTAACTCTGTGAGAACCTCTGGCCGTTGTTTCTCACTTTTCTCTTTTACGTCACTGGGAATATTTGTTTAATTACCTCCCTGGCTACAAAAAGAATTTCCCACTCACAAACTGCATTCTTGCATGCGATGCCTTGTGTTTCATACCGAAAGCTTGGGTGAAGCATTGCCCTCACCATGAGCTATGCTTTTGAGAAAGCTACACACAACACTCCCTCCCTATTACAAATCAGAGGCAAATACAATATGTTAAATGTTGTAGATTCTCGGATTGATATTCACACTACTGTCTCTGTGATTATGCACCTCCAACCTATCTCACAAACCCATCTCCAAAACTAGAAATAGAAAAGGCCCCTGGAGCAGCAGGGAAATTACGAAAGATACAGAACACCTTCCATACAATAAATAATGAAATGCCTAATAATCCCCAAGGGCTCCCATAACAAGCAGCTTTTATGAACACAATACAGAACCGTTAAAACCAACAGGCAAATATAACAGCATAATCCACAAAACTGTCACATTTAAACAGTAAAAGTATGGGCGCAATCCTATCCAACTTATGCCACCGGCTGAGCTCTGCTCAATCCTATCCAACTTATGCCACCGGTGTAACCAGCAGTGCAACAAGAATGGGAGGCCCCAGAACGGAAAGGGGATTCAAATCCCCTTTGAATGCCCCTTTTAGAAGGGATTTGAATCCCCTTTCCATTCTGGGGCCTCCTGTTCTCGTTGAACTGCTGGTTACACCGGTGACATAAGTTGAATAGGATTGAGCAGAGCTCAACCAGTGGCATGTTGGATAGAATTGCGCTGTATGCCTCGTCCTAAATGTGCTCCGCAGGCGGACAGTGCTGTAAACATGCCGTAAAGAGTGTTTTCAGCACCCAGGGAATAAGGGCCACTGGCGGGCAGGCCGGCAGACCTTACTCCACTGTGTTCCCAACCCTGGTGAGAGTTGCACCGGCCAGTGCAGGGGCGGGCTGGGCGGCGAGGGAGGGCGGCTGTTGGCTGAGCCGGCCCGGGAGTGGGCGGGGATGTCGGTCACGATATCCCCATCCCCATCCCTGGGCTTGGTGGCCGTTACAGGGCCACCCCGGATTTCCCAGCGGACATCCAAGGAGGCCCAATAGGGCCTTCCAGCTCTACACCAGGGGAAAGGAACAAATGTTCCCTTCCCCCAAGGGGACCCCGGGCCGCGCTGGAGCGGCCTGGGAAGAGCATAGGATCCTGCTGCTGGCCCTATGGGCCGGTCGCAGGTCTTTACGCAGGATTGCGCTGCCCTAGTTTATGTAATATTACGTTTAGCAATGTTTAGCAATATTTGATCAATGATATATATATTGCGATCTAAGACTTTCATGGCCACCAGAGAGAAACAAACTCACCATTTTCGGGATCAAAGACCATGGTCAAGATTAGAAGAAATAAAACTCATTTCCAACGTTTTGTTCCAAGTGTTTGGAACTTCGTCAGGGAATTTGCCTGCAAGAAAACACACATTGAACTGATGGAGAGAAGGGGTGTGTGTGTGTGTGTGTGAATTGTGGATGTAGCTACTGGATATTACATTATTAACAGTATTTATATACCGCTTTTCAACAAAAAGTTCACAAAGCAGTTTACATACAAAATCAAATGATTAAGAGCACAATCCTAAGAAAACGTTGGGCGACGGAACGAGCGTTCCATTGCCGGACGCAGTCGCGAACGTGCTGTAAGCACATTTGCGACTACTCTGGAGCAAGGGAGGCCGGTGCAGAGTTCGGCCTCCCTCTCTCCGTCACTGGAAAGCCCGAGTGGCTGCCAGAGAAGGTAGGTAAGGATCCGGCGGGTGCGGGGTTTTTTTGGCGGGCGAGGGAGGGTGGCCATTGATGTAGCTGGTCCGGGAGGGGGAGGGGGATGGCCTCAGCCATATCCCCTTCCCCGCCAGTCCGGCTATGCCATTACACGGCCTCTGGCGGAAACCTGAGGAGGCCGATAGGGCCGGCTGCGGTTTACACTCAGGGAAGGGGACAAGCGTCCCCTTCCATGAGTAGACCTCCGCCTGCCGGTCGACTGGCAGCCCAGACTCAGGATCCGGCGGGTGGCCCTTAGTCATGATTGCACTGTTAATGGCTCCCTGTCCCAAAAGGGCTCACAATCTAAAAAAGATGCAGAAGAACACCAGCGAACAGCCACCAGAAAAGACACTGTGCTGCGGTGAAAGGGGGGCAGTTACTCTCCCCCTGCTACATATAAGAGGAGCACCAATTGAGAAAGTGCCTCTTGACTCGTTAACGGGAGTGGACAGTGAGCTCAGGCACTGGCATCACTGCAGGGAGGCGGAACTCTAAGTTCCGCCGCGGTCTGACCCTCCATTACACGGGTGCACAAAGCGGCCCCGCCCCTTGCCTTCGGAGCCATTCAAGTCGGTGAAAGCAATGTGCAGGGAGTCTCCTGTGCGTTGCTTTCACCGCCTTGAATGGTTCCGAAGGCGAGGGGGCGGGGCCGCTTTGTGCACCCGTGTAATGGAGGGTCAGACAGCGGCGGAACTTAGAGCTCCGTCCCCCCTGCAACGACGCCAGTGAGCTTGGTGTACCCGTAAATCACTAGACTGGGGGCAGAGACTGTGATCTGAAGGTTATGCCTGCACAGTAGTACTGTCATTCGTTTTCCTTAGCAATGACTTCCAGGGTCACTCACTCATACAAGATACCAGATTGTTTTGTAACCCCCACCCACCCTGAGTGTGTTAAAAAAAACCCAACATAATATGCAATAAAAACCCACACAAAACAGTTGGGTTGTTTGCAATCTGCTGCCAGGAACAGTTAATGAGGAAACCAGGGTATAAAAGTACATTCTGGAACCTCCCGGGGTTTGTGGCCAAGGAGCACTGAGCATCAGAGAGCATGAGTCCATGAGTGTCTTTCACGTCTTTATGCCAGGTTTGTTTTGTAACGATTCCTTGAAAACTTACCAGTATTGTCTATCTCTTGTCTTCATTTTTTCTATTTTTTCCTATGAGATGACAGCCTTCCTCTGTTCTTGGCGTGGTTAGCCTACAAATATGTGACAGTATCTTCCTGGTATTTTCTTCTCTGATTTTCTATTAACGGGTAAAAAAATACAGATTGCTTTTCCTAATTGGCTAATTGAGCCCCAACTGTTCTAATGAGAAGTTAAATATAATGTTGTTCACTCCCTTCTGCAAGAAATGAGAAACCCAGTTACACCGTTGAAAAGGACCTTTGCCCAGGCAAGTCCTATCCGTAATATGCAATTATAAGAGGTTTGGTGGAAGATGAATTTTGCTTTGAATGTTTTGCAGTACAGTTGGTCTTATGCAGTAGTCATCTTCAGGACCCACAAGATGGCCCAGATCAGTGGTGCAATTCCAATCACTCCTGAAGGGTGTTCTTCTACCTTGACACTGGGCCAGTGCAGATGATGCTTTATCACCTGGATGGGTCCCACACATGCATGTGTGTGTGTCCTGGATCTCCCCATGAGGTCCACATGAATCCAGGCCAATTCCCTTGATGGCATTGCCACCAGTTGGCCCGAACGACCCCTCCCAAGTGAGCAACGTTGTGGCTTATCAGCACATGTAGAGGGTGGTTCAAACAAACTGCTCCCCCCACACCATCCGGGAAACTGGTCTAGAGTAAGCTGGACCTGAGGGGAAGGGCCAGGATATGTCTGCTGCACCATGAGTGCATACACCATTAGCCACTCCGGGTGAGAATGTACTGTATAATCTTCACTGGTTCTATCTTACGAGGGCTGTACCACTATATTAACTGTGGGGGGACGGGGACTGTTTTTCTTTCCATTTTCTCTCTGCGTTTTCTTTTTGTCTCTCTCCCTCCTTTTCCTTCTGGACTCCATTTTCTCTCTCTCTGCACCACTATGACTCTCGGAACCCCTCTCACTGTTATCGCTCCTTCCTTTTCTCTCTCTAATCTACAGCACACAGTACTCTCTCAATGTACCTCCATCCCAAAATGTTCCCCTCTTTTTTTCTGTTTCCCCACCTACAATACCTCCAGTTACCTCCACTTCTTCTCTCCACACCCCAGGGTACTCTCCCCTTTCTTTCTGCACCACCTTTATTCTGCCCGTCCCCCAGTGAACAGGAATCCTCCATCCTTTTGGTAATGCCTTCATCTGTGCTTACAGCCTGGCTAGGCTGTATGTGCACATCACTGCTGTGACAAACACTGTGACCCTCACGTCCCACATTCAGGTCAGGAAACCCAGGACAATATATTTAGATTTACCAATAGAAAAGAGGTAGCAAAATAACATAGCTGTCTGGCCTCTTGTACCCTTCTGAATAAAGGGCTAGGACAGTGTTTCCCAAACTTTTTTGACCCGCGACTCCCTTGACCCTTGGCGACCCTTGGCCATGACTCCCCATTACATTATGCTGATGCCTGCCGAATGGCATTGCACTGTTTTCCGAGAGGATTCCGTGGCACTCCGTGGCTCCCCTGGCTGGTATCCGCGGCTCCCCTGGGAGCCACGCCTCCCAGTTTGGGAACCACTGGGCTAGGATGACATCAGGGACACTCAACTGCGATCTGGTCTCACTTGCCCATTGGCTACATCCACCCACCTTCCTCACCCACCATGGGGAAGGCCCAGGGGCTAGGATCATGCATGCCCCAATCCTACCCCCCCACCACGTTATAGCATGCATCCGCACCAACGGAGGCTGCACTGCGTGCTGGGGGGGGGGCATCAGACAGCCTGCAGGAGGTAAGTAAAAATATTTTGCTTACTCTCTGGTAGGCTGCCCATACACCTATGGGTCTCCTCAAACATACACCAGCCATTTTGGTGGCATACGTCCGAGGAGAGAAAAGGGGTAGGGAGATTTCCAAAAGAGGCCCCAGAAGGGGGAGGGATTGGTGGCTCTGCTGAAATCCTACCCACCTTCCTGGGTCCGGCCACCATTACACAGCCCACTCAAATGTACGCCAGCAAAATAGCTGGCACACATTTGAGTAAACCCATTGGGGTGGCTAGGGCTCTACTCGTGGAGTGCTCTAGCCGCACTGGTGTGCTGGGGCCTGTCTGGATAGGATGCAGTGCAGGCTCTATGCTAGTGCTGCAACCTAGCTAGACAAAATGTGGACCTATTGTTTTGTTTAAAAATACTTTCTTTCCACTGACATTTTCTTATGGCATCCAGCCCAAGCTGCACTAATCCAAGTTCTTTCCTTCAAAGTGTCTTACTGGCTGTGTCAACTTCCTGCAATTGTTTCACCTACATGGGATTTCCTTAGTCCCATAATGCAGCTGGCAGTTACCTTGGTTTCTGCATTAATAGTTTACATTTGGGTAACTGCGTAATGATTCTCTGGACAACTGGTCGTCTCAAAATAGAAGTTAGCAACAGGGAAAACGTCGGCTATTTTTGCCCTTTTGCTAAGTTACTTACTAGACCTCATTTGTTCTCCTTTAGCGTATGATTTAATATGACATGCTAGGAACAGGAAAGGGAAGCATGAGGTCATAGATGAGAAAATGTAGATAAAATAGTGGTCTGTCTGTCTATGATGACACTGCCTTCTACTGAGTCAGACCATTAGGCCATCTTGCTCAGTATTGTCTACACTGACTTGCAGCGACTTCTCCAGGGTTTCAGACCCTTTGCAGCAGTGGCGTTGCTGGAGGTGGAGCGGAACGCTAAGTTCCACACCGCGCTGACCCTCTGTTACTCACTGGCATGAGGTGGCCCCACCCCCTCGCCTTCGGAGCCATTCAGTGGGGCGAAGGCAATGTGCAGGCTCCTGAGTGTTGCTTTTGCCCCACTGAATGGCTCCGAAGGCGAGGGGATGCGGCCGCCTTGTGCCGGTGAGTAACGGAGGTCAGGGCGCTGCAGAACTTAGCGTTCCACCCCACCTCCAGCAACGCTACTGCTTTGCAGCCCTACCTGGAGATCTTCTGTGTGCAAATCAGATGCTCTACCAATCAACTACAGCCCCTGTCTACAAAATGTAAAGAGCTGAAAACTGTGTGAACTGATATAGCTTCCCGAACATATTTATTTTAAAGCATTTATATTCCACCTTTCTCTTTAAAGCAAGGAACCAAGGTAGATAACAACCACACGGAATTTAAAACCATGAAATGCAATGATAAACGCAATCAATATAAAATAAAAATAACATAACAGTAATGTAACAGCAAATGCAGCAAAAATAATACTGTTCATAGAACGAAAGTGATCTGGAATAAAAATGCTGCCCCTTGTGGAAAGTTAGCAGGGAGGGATCAGTCCTTAATTTAGTAGGGAGGGAATTCCATAGTTGTGGTGCTGCTGTAGAGAAGGCCCTTCCTCTTGTTGCTACCAGTCGAGCCTCAGAGACCAGTGGCACCTGGAGGAGGGCCTCCCAGATGACCTCAGGGACTGAGCCATCTCACAAGGAAGAAGGCAGTCCTTCAGATATCTCGGCTGTAAGCCTTAAAGGGCTTTAAGTGTAATGCCTCGGCAGAAGCGGTGCTGCTAAAAGGGCGCTGCTGGGAGAACCCAATTATCACGTTGGCCAGACAAAGAGCTGCTACGGACCATATCCAGCACACAGGCCTTATGTTTGACACTCCTGGACCAAAGGATATCCACTTATTCCTAATTCTAACCATTTTTTCCAAATTCAAAAAGGAAAACATTCAGTGCTGTAAACCCTACCCTCTAGACTGCTCCACTGTATCATTCAAATAAAAGTAATAATAATATAATAATAATATACAGTATTTATATACCGCCTTTCTTGGTCATTGGATTTCTCCTCCGACTTTAATCCAAGGAGGTGTACATGGGCAGGCTTTCCTAAGCCCCCTAATGAGAGGTTTTACAATATATAACTGTCCAATCTTTCATGAACAGCTACATTCCAGGTGGTATCCTTTTGCAGCCTGGTTTTTCTGCTGACTGGCGTCTCCCACACTCGACCGAAGCAGCTGGGAGCTCTTATCTCTCCTCCTGGAGGCTTTCACAGCTTTTTGTCGGCGGCGTGTCTCGAACTTGTCAAGTTCACCGGTCTTCGGGCTTACAAGATGGCAGCTCTCCCGACTGAGCCAGACCCTTCTGCCAAACACGCTAGGATCAACACACGCACAAAATATCACTTCCTTAGAACTGCCCGATCCTGGATGAATATTTCAAAACGAATACTGTACATGAAGAAGACTGTTGAGTTCTGCTCATGACAAAGGTGCATTAAAAAGTTGCAACATTCCCACAAATAGTTTACTCAGAGGGCAAAGCAAGGTTAACCCACTTTAAATGACATAAAAAGTTGGCAGTTACTTAACACAACCCTTTGCCAAGTATAGTCAACTGTCATAAATTTAAGGGAATAAAATTAAGAGGGGAAATGGAAGTTGAATATAAAGAACAAAGGAAGAGTTACCATCACAGATGCTCCGTTCTGCACCTCCAGCTCTTTATGCTATTTTATAGTAGTGAATGGAATTGTCAACACTATATTAGTTTGTCTAATTCCTTCTGAACATAACTCCCTCAACACACCCTGCCCTCCACCAGCTTTCTTGGCCTATGTCTGTCAGTACTAAAGGCCCTATCTTGAGGTCTACACTGTAGTACAGTATAGGAGGAGAAATGCTCCAATATCATAAGTGGTATCAGTCACAAGGCTCTGGTTCTCCGTTCGTTGAAATTTTCGCTTTCAAAATCCATTCTTTTGGTTAACTCTCCACTTCATCATCTCATCCTCATTTTCACCTAGATTGCCTGCGCTTTTTTTTTTTCAGCAAATCCTGTCATGTCTGTTTCTGCCACACAGATTCTTCCCTCAGCAGTAGCACCAAACACAAAATTGGTGGGAGGAAAGGGAGATAGTGGAGGACAGGAAGGCCTGGTGGGATATGGTTCATGGGATCACGAAGGGTCGGACATGACTTAACGACTGAACAACAACAACAAAGTACTAGCACAGGTGGGCTTTGATACCCACAATGTTCTGACTTGTCCATTTGTGCCACAAGCCGTCAATGTAGATTTGGGACATTTTTTGGGGGGAGGGGGAGGCTGAGGGCTCAGACTGTCATGCTGGAACATCAGGAACATGACAGGGTCTGAAACCATTTAATTCAGAAAAGAACAAAGTATTTTCCAAGTTGGGGAAGAATAGTTCTCTCTTTTTTTTTCCCCTAGCCCAGTTCTACCTTGTCTGGGCCAGGTTTCACACAACACAACACTAGTTATTTTATGACTAGATATTTATTTTTGATTGATTTTCATTTCAGATTTCGTCTTTGAGTTCTCTAACAGAAGAAATGTGTTTATATAAATGAATTACTACATAAGAAAGAATACCTTTTATTTGACATTGTTTCTATGTATTTCCAGTTGACGGAGATAGTAGACGTACATTATCAGCACTGAGGAATAAATTGGGGCTCCTGTATGAAAAATGTGTGTGTATGTTTTCGTTGTGTTCCTTCTTCCTTATAGCCCTGACATTAAAACATTGTGCCAAGATGTTGGGCAATGACCAATTAGAAAACTGTGTAGTTAATAAAAGAAATAAAAAAAATCAAATAACCCAGATAGATTCTCTGAGATACGTTCATATGAACTTAAGAAATGTGACAGAAATGGGCTAGAAGGAGGATCGCTGTGTTTTAAAAGGAAAAGAAAGTGTTACCTGACAGCTTAGGTAGTGAAACATAGCTGTAATATTCTGCTGCGCATCAGTGAAATTTGCCCTGGAGCACGAGAAATTAAGGTGTGAAATGGGTGCGGCAACAGTTGCAAATTAAATAAGACATGATTTTCTTTTTTCCTTTTAGTGCGTTGTATTGGCATGCCTGTGTCTGCAGGGCAAATGAAAGCAGGAATAAAACTGAAGTTATTCACAAGCCAAAGGCAGCAGACAGAACATTGTAGTATATTAAATATTTCTTTGCAATTAGCACACCTTTGATTGCACCTGTATATTCTGAGGAGTGATTTTGAGTTTCTGAGAGCCACTGTGTATGTCACATTTGGAGGAGAAAAAAAGAACATGGGCACCCTGCCCCACCATCATGTCTGAAGAGCATGGCAGACATGCTCCATTAACGGGGGGTTCCAATATATGTGTACAAAGGGCAACAGGGATACATTTGAAATCTGCACCCATGACAGTATATAGACAAAGATACTGTACACGTGCTTTGCTTATGTTCGTGCAGGTCAAATATCACGTAGAATGTGACCCCGCCAAAAAGAGATGGCTCGACTTCTATGCTTGCCTGCTCATTTAAACATGTGCTGCCCTGGCACACAAGCTAAATCTGTACAGGTTGAATAACCCCAGCGTTCAAAGTCCAAAAAGAATTCAATCAAGCCTCTTCGCCCACTATTATGGGTGTTCCAGTTTCGTTGCTGATCTTACTGATTAGTCAAGGTTACCATGAAGCTGACAGGGTAATAACTCCATCCTGCCAGGTCCTTCCATGCATTTGTCACAGGAATGTAAGACAAGCTATGCAAAGAAGATATTCAAAGCCCCCAAATCCTTTAGGAAACCTAGTTCTAAAGTACATATTACATTTACCACATGATGGGGGGGGGTGTTGTCCTTAATTCTTACTTCCCTTCAGCAGTCATATGGGGCCGCAATTTGAATCAGGGACATGGTGTTGTTGAGGTAGAAAAGGTAAAGGTATCCCTTGACAATGCGAGTAGATAAATAGGTACCGCTTGCAGGAAGGTAAACAGCGCTCCGTGTTCCAGCTGCATGCTACGCACTGCGGCAAGGAAAGTCATGCCGGCCACATGACCACGGAGGCGTCTTCGGACAACGCTGGCTCTTCGGCTTTGAAATGGAGATGAGCACCACACCCTAGAGTCGTACACGACTGGACTTAATTGTCATTGGATACCTTTTTATCCCTTGACAATTAAGTCCAGTCGTGTCCGACTCTAGAGAGCGGTGCTCATCTCCATTTCAAAGCCGAAGAGCCAGCGCTGTCCGAAGACGCTTCCATGGTCATGTGGCCGGCGTGACTCAACACCGAGGCGCATGGAACGCTGTTATCATCCCGCTGACGCGGTACCTAGTAATCTACTTGCAATTTCTTGCTTTCGAACTGCTAGGTTGGCAGGAGCCGTCGCACGGAATCGAACTGCCGACCAAGAGGGTGTTTAACATGTCATTTTCCCACTGAAAACTGTGCCCTTGTAGTGGCTGTTTAACACTTCAAGGGCCATTGTGGCAAATGGGTGATTGACAGTGGGAAAACAGCCCAGAGGTAAATATTCTCTCCCTTCATGCCTTGTTCCCAATCTTAGCCCAATGTGGCTGCTACTGGAAAGTAAAAAATAAGACCCGACTTGCATGTCATGTGGGTCGGAGATCTAGGGAAAAGCACCCACTACATTGAGCAGACCTGAGCATTGTATGGCTCCAGGGCCACATCCAGCCCTTTGGCTGTCCCTGACCAGCCCGCGTGAGGTTTAAAGGAAGACATGGAGCAGCTAATTAACGTAAAATAATGCCGCCCCACGTGCTCCCCCGACCATTATCTAACCATGTCTTCCTTTAACAGACGCTATAAGCAACATGCTGCTGCTTATAGCATCTGTTGCAACGAAGACACAGAGCAGCTAATGAAGGTAAGAGAATGGCTGGGGGGCATGCGGACGCTGCGGAAGGGGCCACGGAGGGGGGTGTTCAGCCCATTGGCCCGGCCCTCCACAACAGTTCAAGTTTCTCATGTGGTCCCTTAGGAAAATTAATTGCCCACCCCTGACATTGAGCCTCAAGGCCTTGTAACAAACATTGATTCCCTCCTGGCCAAAATGACCGTTACAGTTTCTAAGACATACTCTGTGTAGCAGGTGTGTAGGGAGATTGCACCTCAGGAATCCACTTCATGGATTATCTGGCCTGTTCAGGTTTTTTCATGGCACTTTGACCATTTGCATTACACGGGATGCTGCTTGAGCAGATATTTGTCTGCTTGGTGAGTTTCTGCAGCTCAGAGACCATCAATCTAGGCAATTAAGTGTCTATGATTGTTCCTTAAAGTGCTGACATTCTTTGTCTGCCTGAGTACTTTGTTCAAATGATACCATTTTGGAAAAGTGGAGAGACTACAGAAGAGCCTGGAGAATGTCCTCCTAATCAACAAGCTATGCATCATGAGAACAGAGAAAGAAATAAAAAACCCTCAGAACAACAAACGATCAACCAACCATTATGCATTATGAATGAAAAACATATATGGCAACAGTCCACCTCAATTAACACATCTGCTATGGTAAGTGTAACACCTGCATTTGCTCTTACCATCAACATCAGCTCCTTTTAGATTATCACTTTAGGCATGAATAAGAGCAGCAGTATACTAGCTCTCACAAAACAGATGTCTTGAAGACGTGTACATATACTGTATTATTGTCTCTTCTTGGTTATTGGATTTAGAAGTATTTATATTTTCCTGCACGTACCTGTGAGTGTTGCATGAAAGGTACATTACAAAGCATTTTGCAATGTGTATGCTTCAGGGCTGAGCTGAAAAGGGCATTTGTCATGAACAATTTTGACAGCATCAGAATGCTCCCCCCTACTGATGATTCTTCATATATTGCATTGAAAGGGGAGATACATTCATCACCTATGCAACCTGAGGGCAATAGGTCATCTGACCACCCATATTATTGATGCAGGAATTCTAATTCTCATTCAGCTTAGCTAGTCCTACCCACGTGATGTCAATCACGGCACTGTGATGTCATCACACTCACTATGTGATCTCTGATTGGTTGGGATCCCTCAAGGAAGGAAAAATGTCCTAACCTTTAAACAAAATGATACTGAAGTAATCACACAGAAGGAAAGTAATTGGAGTGAACAGGCTTGACAAAAGTGAATATTAGGGGTGGGGGAATATTTCAGCCCTCCCCACTCTATTTTCAGCCCTTGAGAAGCAGGGTTGTGGATCAAGTCTCTGACTCCAAGTCTCAACTCAAGTCCTAAGTCTTCGCCCCCAAGTCCCAAGCCTTTGGTTGTGAGTTGCGAGTCCCTATCTATTTAATGGGGAAAACGGGTTTAAACCAGAATAAAATGTGACGTCATAAAAGCCTCCAAGTCTCGAGTCGAGTCTTTCAAGTTTTTACAATCGCCAAGTCAAGTCATTGACGTGACTTGAGTTCATCTCAAGTCTGAGTCAATAGACCCAAGTCTACATCACTGTTGAGAAGTTGAATATTTGGGAGAACTCTAGTTATGTCTTTAGTGCTGGACCTATCTCTCTCCACCTTTGACTCTCACTGGTGACTTTCGTCACAAGTGAAATACAACAGATTATCCTAATTCCCAACAGCTGCATTTTATGATCCCTTTCCCTGAAGTCTCATACTGGATATTAAAGACATCTCTGCTTTATAAAAAATAAAATATGGCTGCTGAGAGTCAGGATCTATTTTCCAATCATTTGTGTATTTATTTATGTATTTGCCGGTATTTGTTCAATGCTCAAGGCGGCTTTTTAAGAGTTCTGCATCTGTGACCTAGGTTTGAGTTGAAAGACAGGGAAAAGGGTAAGGAGGTAACACCCTCTTGGGAACAAATCCTTGAGACATTATGTCAGCAAAACCTCTCATGTCAGTAAGCCGCTACTCAGAGGAGTGCCAATTCTTATAAGCACTTGCTATGCCTGCTCAACTAGTAAAAAAAAAAGAGACTCTTTTGTCAGTTCAACAAGTTCCTGATGTAATCACTGTGCAGGCAATAGCAATTCAGTGAGAGCTGCCCAATTTGCCTGCATTTTCACACCTTCAGCAGAATGAAGCAAATGCAGACAGGCATAGATATCAGAACTAGAGATTATAGAGCATTGTCTGTGCTCTATATCGAGATAGAAATCTATCTACCACCATCTAAACAACAATTTCCAGAACAACACAGAAAGCTGGACCGGAATGTTTCCAGGTATAAACATTCATTTATTTGAGGTCTTGATGGAACATCCTTGCTAACATGTGATAATATATTGTTCAGCATTTATTCTCATGAATCATTCAGGGCAATTGTCCCTGCATTGCTGAAAATGAACATTGTGTGGTAAACCTGTCTTTGATACCTTAGTTCACAATCAGAGCTTCTGGAAGCGACCACAGGCTCAAGACGGCATGATTTGATGCTAGCTTCTTTATGCTGACACAGTGTCATGGCCCAGAGGAACTCCACATAGTCCTGGGTGGAGGGGGTTGTGAGTGCCAAGAATATTGAATTGAATGAGTGCCATTTTGGGTGAGGTTTGAGTTTTGCTGCAAAAGTTGCCAGTTTGCAATGTGTGAAAGTGTCTGCCCAAAAAGCCTGTCTTCCACTCTGTCACGTTTCTGTAGCTGTTTGCAGCCCTTTTTGCTTCATGGGGAGGGGGAATTCATCCCCATTGCTGAGGCAACTGGGCTAACTCTCCTTTGCACTGGGAAGATGCACATCTAAATGCAGATCCATTGAAAGAATCTGCAGTGCACAGAAGAGCATCTGTTTTATGATTTAAGTCCAAAGACACTTGGCAATTCTTTCCATTCTCAGTGAAATTCCTCTCTCGCCTCATTGGTCACGACCACTGGCGTCGCTCGAGGTGTGGTGGAAAGCTAAGTTCTGCAGCTTTCCGCCCCACCGTTAGTCTCCTGCACGAGGCGCCCCGCCCCCTCGTTGTAGGAGCCCGTCAGCGGAGAGAAAGCAATGTGCAGGACAGTCCCTGCGCGTTGCTTTCTCTCAGGGGCCGGGGCGCCTCATGTAGGAGAGTAGCGGTGGGGTGGAAAGCTGCAGAACTTAGCTTTCCACCCCACCTTGAGCGACACCAGTGGTCACCACCTTGGGCACAATTTTGCACCTTTTTTGTCAAACGATACAAAGAGTAACAGGAAAAGGGCAGCTGTTTTTGCGGAAAGTGAAAATATTTGTGAAATGTGCCAGGGGCAGGGGCTCTGGCTCAGTTGGTAGAGTGGTTGCCTCATATGCCTGAAGATCTGAGGACAGCAGTTCGAGACCTGGCGAAAGCTGTCGACACGCCGCTGACAAGCTGCAGAAGCCTCAGTGGGAGAGAGAATTCTGCAGCTGGCACACTGAGTGGGAGGCAGTGTTGCCATCAAGTCAATGCGTGGGAGGCAAATGCCAGAGAGAGGCCAGACCGTGAAGGAAACCACTTGGAATGAAGCATTCTATGCAAGATTAGAACGTGATGCAACGTAAACATCGCTTTGATTTAGAAATGCCTGCCTATGTAAACTATCTTGAATTCAAGTTGGAGGAGAAATCCGATGACCAGAGATAGGCGGTATATAAATATTGGTGGTATTATTATTATTATTATTATTATTATTATTATTATTATTATTTCTTTTTTGTTCAGCAATGAATTACTTTGCCTGTGTCTTCACTCACAGGCCATGCTGGGTTTGTGCCGGTCATCATCCGATCCAAGGCTGACCCAACACCTCCTGGCACCTAAGGTGGAGTGCAAAATGTTGCCTCCTTTAACCTGGTGTTGTGCTAGCCTCTGTTTCTCCCACTGCCTGGACTGGAAAAGGAACATGGGGATGGAGCAGAAGAGGAAGTGTGGAGGAGAGGGGGGTGGGGGCGAGAGTGGAGTGGAAGGAGGAGCAGTGGAGTCAGTAGGCAGGTGAAGGTAGACGATCCCTGCCAATCTGCGGCCTGAAGCGACTGCCTCAGTCAGCCTCATGCAGGGCCGACCCTGATCCGATTGCCATTAAGCCGAGCAGCTCAGTTAAAGCAGCTCAGACGGCTAGTGGATGATGAGCCTCTGCTTTGCATGTAGAAGATTCCAGGTTCAATCCCGGTTATCTCTAGGCAGGTCTCGGAAAGACTCCTGCCTAATACCTTGGGAAGCGTCTCCCCAGCAACATAGATAACAATCCCACCTACTTACCTGGACCAGTGGATGATCTAAGGCAGCTTCACATTTTACATATGTGCAGTATTAGAATGGCTGGGCAGCAATTGTAACACCAAATCTCTATGTTAGCAGTTACCCAGCTGCCATTTGGAAACAGTCTTAGAGATAAAGTGGAAAGAATCAAAATGTGTTCAATTTTTCCTGACCTTGAAAGTGCAGGTCTTGATTAACAGCCCCCCCCCCCAACAGCTTTTAGCCAGCACAGATGCTTTTCTCTGCTTGGTGCCTCTAGATTAGTGTGGCCTTTTCTCCTTATCTTATTCACCCCCTAGCAGTATTGCTGGTAAACCTGACCTTGGTAACCATTGGTACATTGCCAGGGGTTCAAAGCCTGATATACGTATTTTTGAGGGAGTTGGGAGAGAATGAGAAACTGTCAGGAGCCCATGAACTTTTGTTAACTCCTGCAAGCTTGAAAGACAGCGGTTGCTTGACGTGGAATTCTGGTCCCACACACAGTGGATCATCTTGACAAACTCATCTGTGCAGATGGATCAGACGCGCATTCTGGGCTGTGAATTACATCGGCATGCATTGCTCATTATTATACCTGACAACTGTATTCTTTCACCATGCTCCACAAAGGGGGAAACATTTGCTGCTATTATACTAAAGACTCATGCAGGGTACTGGTTATTGTCTTGTAAGAGCGAATAGAAGAGGATTCTGAAAGGTGTTTCATGCTTTGAAGGAGAGTATTCACAAGGCATTTGTGAATACTCTCCTTCAAACGATGGATCCTTACTTTCAGGGGGGGTGGGTACTGTCTGTCCTTGGAAGTGCCTTCGGTTTGCAGAAGTGGAAACACAGTCAAATGAACACATGTGCATGTCTCTTCCCGGAAGGAGATTCCATTAAACGTCAGGATCCAACTCAACAACCTTGATTTTGTATGGATTCATCTTTTGTCTGAGAGGTGATTTCTTTTTCCTAGGCAGGTCATTGAATTGTACAGGGATATTGTCCTCATCATTTAACAGACTACAAAGGCCTTGCTATAGTTATTCAAGTTTGTATTGAGTATGCTACAGACAGCTAGCTGGGCGGTTGCTGAGCTTCATCACCCGGTTTTCTCACCTGACCGTACCAGGTTCCAGGGGTGTTACTAGGGTTAGTGTCACCCCCATGGACCTCCTCCCATACCCGACCACATGATGTGGAAGCCTCCTGGGAAATACAATCCCCATGTGTGTTGCGGTGGTGATCGGGCCCATTTTCGACCAGTGGTGCATTTTCACACCACTGGTAATGAATAGAATAGAAAGTCATTTTGGTGTCACTCCTCCCTGGGGTGGCACCTGAGGCAGTCCACCCCCTGCCCCCCCCCAGTGACACCCCTGCCAGGTTTTACCTGAGCTGCATATCCAGTTCTTCATTATCCAATTCAAATAAGGTCTCATTGCTCGTTGGAGATCTGGTAAGCCTAACTATTCTGTAGACATGATCTGGCCAAGGTTTTCTGTACTTGCAAAGCCTATTCATTTCAATAGAAAATATTCAGGTCTCAGCCTAGCTTTCCCAATGATGCCACAGGGTTTAACAAGTTCGTGACTTTGGTTGGTTTGTACCTTTTATGTTAACTTCAGGATTTTATTTGTTTGTTTGTTCATTTGCTCCTTGGGGATGTTTGCCTGGATGGTACTAGGAATTAATAGCCGCGCAATCCTTACTAAGTATCCAGCGGGCGGCACAGGGCCGCCCGCCGGATCCTACCTGGAGGTCGGAGGTCTACTCAGGAGAAATCTACTTGGGGGAAGGGGACATTCATCCCCTTCCCCCAGTGTAATGCAGTGAGGCCCCAATGGGCCTCCTCAGATTTCCACCAGCTATTTGGCTGGCGTAAGTTCGAGGAGGCCATGTAGTGGCCATGCCGGCCTGGGAACGGGGATGGGGATATGGCGGATACCTCCCCCCGGGGCTGGCTCAGCCAACCCCTGACCTCCCTCACCGCCCAGACTGCCCCCACGCCCGCCGGTGCTTTCCTTACCTGTATCCGGTGGCTGCAGGGATGATCTGGCGGCAGAGTAAGGGCTGCCGGCCTCCACACCGGCCGCCTGTACTCTAAAGTCGTCACAAGCATGCTTTATGGCATGTTTACTACACTTTAGAATGGCAGAGCGCTCGCTCAGTCATTTTAAAGTTACACGGGATTGCGCTCTAAAGCAGGTATCTTTGGACCTGTAAAAAGTTATACATTACATTATTTGAACAAAAAGGCTACACAGTATCTTCCACCTTGCAGCATGTGGAAATATTTATTTGACTGCTGTTTTGTATGGCTAGTTTTTCTAGAACTTTAATAATCCCTACAGTTAACTTTCAAAAAGTTAAGTACAGTATCTGTTTGAAAAGTCCACATTGATCTTCTCCTTTAATGAGGGTCTTTTAGCATTTTAAACGGTTGTGAATACTACAGAAACTGTTTATAGTATTTCTTAAAATGCTTGCAAAGCAAGTTTTGAAATCTTAGATTAGATCACATCTGTAGTAAAGCGGCACAAATGTTCTACGGTGGTAGTTTATATCTAAGAGCTTCTCTTTGAAGGAATAGCTAAAAAAAAAAGCATACGGCTTTACTTTATTGACCTATTAATAATCTTGGGAGAGGGTGAGTTGCATGACCTGTTGGCAATCCATTAAGTAGTAATACATTGAACAGACAAACATTCATCCTAGAACCTGCATAGCAGTATATATGTAGAACTAATTTATGGTTTCAGATGACCAGGCTAGCGCACAAAAATCCCAATAAGTATGTGAAAACGTATGACTTTATCTTCAAGAGCATGGCTTGCTCTTGATAGATGACTGGAAGGAATTCCACCCGTCTCCCTCCATTGAGCTGAGAGTTGTTAACACAACTCACATTCCCAGCAGCTGTGTATGCTTCACATTTATATGGAAGGGGCTATACATCTGTACATGTGTATGGCTCCTTGAGACAATTGAGAACACTGGGCAATCAGTGTTCTTGTTCACATGGAGGAGCCCTATGTTCATCAACTTACATGTGTACAGCCACGTCATCTACCCCAATGCTGAATATGCAACTGCTAGGAGATGTGGGCTGGCAGGCATGATCCCTCCACTTGTTCACAGAATCCATGGTGTGGCGGCAGCAGCTGTGTAGAGCTCTTTGGCGTAAGAGAATGAATTCTATAGTGGGATGTCAAATTTCAGCTTGGACTGAGTTCATTGGGTAGACTTAAGCAAACAATCTCTCAGCCTCAGTGGATCCCATCTGTAATATGGGTATAGAACAGTGTTTCTCAAACTGTGGGATGAGACCCACTTGGTGGGTCGCGAACTGATTTCTGGTGGGTCCCAGGTGATGGAAAGAGTAGATAAGTAATTGCCATAAGCCCTGAGGCTATTAAAAAATCAGATAGCTGCTAATTGCCCTTCAAAGTGCTCAGCTCCTGCAGTTTGCAAGATAGCTGCTAATCCTGCACACAGCTGAGCTCCTGCAGTTTGCAAGTTTGTGTAAATATAGGGAGATGAATGTTTGAGCCAAGTCCGTCAATGACAGGTGGTGGGGGCTAGTGAAGGCTGGGTCACACAACTAAGCCCCTCAAGCCTTGAGGCTATTCATTAGGGCTGCCTCATTACGAAAAATGGATTGAGTTTTTTGCAAATAAATAAATACAATATTACTTGTAAATAAATAAATTTCTTTCTAGATCACCCTTTTTTAAGTCTCGTAAAGCTAGGTGGATCCCAATAGAGCAGGGTTTCTCAACATTTGGAGGCCTGGGTACCCCCTATCACGGTCCAATTTTCTGAAGTACCCCCTGCTCATTAACTGCTAATTAATTTGATTAATCAATTAATTAATGAGGTAATTAATAATTAAATGAAAGAGTACTAAAACATTTTAAAAGTGGAAAAATGTCTTGTTTAACTCTGTGTGTGTGTGTGTGTGTGTGTGTGTGTGTGTGTGTGTGTGTGTGTGTGAGTGAGTGAGAGAGAGAGAGAGAGACAGACAGACAGACAGACAGACATGCAAGGATCTCTTTTTTCTCCAAGTCACACTTCCCAAAATCAGCTCCCCTCCCCCACCCCACCAAAGTACATTTTCCAAAGTACGAAAATAAGCCCAAAACCAAAATCAGAGAGACAGAAGGGCTCTGGAAATAATTAAAATCTAAGATCCATGTTAATTAACACTTTATTAGCTGCTGATGGGGCAGATAAGGGGCAGGGCTTGGCATACCCTCAGCAAGAGGTCCGCGTACCCCATGGGGTATCTATACCACAGGTTGAGAACCCCTGCAATAGAGTGTTATTTTAAAAAGTGGGTCCCGGTGCTAAAAAGTTTGAGAAACACCAGTATAGAATATTGGTTTTCCCAGGTTCCTCCTGACGTTTTGAGGTGATTTATGGGAAGCAATGGGCGTTTCTACCTGTACAGGTGTCTAAGAAGCCTCACTGCACCTGCTGATACTTTCTGTGCAACCACTGGACTCCAGCCATAATTTCTACTATGTTGCAACAAATGTCATATTGTCTCCAACACAATATATGATCCACTGCTATTTTCATATGAAGTAGGATGGAGCTGGAGGGTTTTTTTGCATATCAATTCTTAATCACTGAGTAGATACAAGTATGGATATCTGTGTTCAACATTGACATTTACAGTTCCATGCAGAAATTGTAAATGCTGCGCAGGGTGCCCATATTACAAATTGCAAAATGAAATATATTTAACAAAAATAGAATGACAATTTGGAGTCTAATAATAATCACACTTGGAACAGACTTAGTGCAAGCTCTGCTGGCAGTTGGTCAGTTCTCTGCCAAAATTGCTACTCCCCGCTGATAGCACTGCTGTTGCCGCAAATTGGTCTGGAGAAAAATAAGTGCTTCTATAATTTTGGGTTTCAAAATAGACCTCAATGGGCTCATTGTACTAACCAGTGTGTAGAACACATAATACTCGTATTGCTCCGAGTATAGGACGCTCCTGATTATAAGCCGCACCCTTAAAGTTTGGTGCTATTTTTTAAAAAATACATTTTTAACTTTTTTTAACTTAAAGAAAATATACACATTAGTAGAATAGTAAAACAGTACAGCTACAGTTAAAGGCATAGGCACCCTATCCCTTATTGAATCTGGGCACCCTAGTATAAGTAGCCTTCCCAGATCCAAAGGGGGGACAGAGTGCCTACCTTTAACCTTTGGAATTTGGGCAGGTGCAGCTTGTTGCACCCTTCAAAGATGATGAGCTACACCTGCCCAAGTTTCAATGGTTAACAGCACAACCCTATGCATGTCTACTCAGAAACAGGTTATCTTGTGCTCCCTGAGGCATCTGGTGGGGCCACTGTGTGATACAGGAAGCTGGACTAGATGGGCTTTTGGCCTGATCCAGCAGGGCTCTTCTTATGTTCTTAAGTAAGTCCCATTGCATTCAATGGGGCTTACTCCTAGGAAAGTGTGCATAGGATTGCAGCCTAAAGGTAGGCACTCTGTCCCCCCTTGGATATGGTAACCCTATGCAGGAGCTCTTGCTCTCAACTTTCAAACTGCAGGATCAATAAATATCTTCGTTTCTATAGAGTCCTGGGGCTGGAACTTAAGGGTTAATTTTTTCAAATGGCTCTAAGGCTGGAGGTTGCTAGAGAGATCCTGGCCATTTAGCAAGTGATTAAGAGGTGAAAACACAGCATTTGCAGTTTTTAAAAAAGAAAAAGCATTTTACCTTTGAAAGAGACTTGGAGAGGCTTGAAAAAAGGGATGCTTTGCAGAAAACTCTAGGCAGAAAACGCTAGACTTTGATTGTAGGCCGCACCCCTACTTTAAACACTTGCCTTAGGGGACAAAAGTGAGTCTTATACTCAGGTCAATACGGTATGTAGTGCAAAGGCTGTGGTATGTTCGCTTTTGGACATTATCCTTTACTAGCCTCTCGCTAAATGTTGTGTGATTGTAAATCTTCTTGTGTGGCAAAAGCCTAGTCTCATCACAGATGACTTGTGAAATCCACTAGTGCTATTTTGATTAGTCTGGAGTGTTCCCCCATTCCCTGCATCTGCCAACCACAACCATAAAGCAACTTGAGATTAATTAAACACCCCAATACATGGGTTATTTACCCTGCCCTCTCCTGCCCCTCTGCTTTGCCGTGGGGAACATACCTTCCCTGGTGGCTGTAGCACTGACTTTGACGCGGAGAGAGCGGCACCACTTACTCTCCGGATGTGGCACTTACTCTCAATAACGTGCCAGGATGGTGTAGTGGTTTGGGAGTCAGACTTAGACCGGGAAGATCAAATCCCCGCTCAGCCACGAAGCTTCCTGGGTGACCTTGGGCCAGTCACTATCTCTCAGCCCCACCTACCTCACAGGGTTGTTGTGAGGACAAAAAGGAGGGGAGGATTAAATATGTACACCACTCTGAGCTCCTTGGAGGAAGGGCAGTATAAAAATGTGAAAAATAAATAAAAATAAAATAAAGGCATGTTTGCGACAACCTGGACTGGTAGAGCACTCGTTCCGCAAGTCTTCTCCTAGACAGGATTGTGCTATTCAGGTCTATCTGTGACTGATCTTAACACATTATGTTTTCTGATGCAAACATCTTATCCCTCTTTCAGTAAATGTGTCTGTTTTATAGCACGTGCCTGGTGGAATGAAGATCTTTTTTGACTGTATATGCACAGCATGGGGAACCAACGCATACAAATTCTGATTTGTGAACATGTTCTGCAAAAGACTCCATGCGCAGAGTTAGGATGGATTATGTACCTCTCCAAATAACACTTTGAGGCCTCATGTTGTCATTATCGGTTTGCCTCAGGCTGTATGCTAGTGTCCTGTTAAGAGGTTTGTGATTTAAACCTGATTTTGGGATGTCTCTTTATACACAGAACTACTAGTAAATAATGACTGGACAATAGTTATTTGTTGGAGAAGAGAGAATTGCAAGAAAACTCACAGTGCGAGATAAGAAGCAAGATAAAAGTATGCATAAAATAACCAGAAGTAGGAGAAAGAGCTAGGGAAATCTGGCAGAAGAAAAGCACTAAAATCTTCCTAGGTGGTCAAGACATTTTGCGCCTCTTAGGGACAGCTGAGATGGTTAAATTGGAGCCTGTGGGAGTAAAGTACCCCTTGCTTCTGCTCTGGCATGCTGCGCCCCACACTCCTGTAAATGTTTGACACAAGCCAGACTAAAGTAGTAGACTTCCTTTGAGATTAAACACCTGCATGTCTCTTTAGCCTGGACTTTGGCTGTGCACTGGTTTTGTATTGAGAGAGAGAGAGAGAGAGAGAGAGAGAGAGTGCTCTGGATTATTCCACTAAAGTTTTGTCTGGAACTAAAGTAAAGAAACTACTCATCATGAGTGATTTGTGTTTTGGATTTAAATAGTGGATGAGCTTAAATTAGAATCCCCGTCCCCCTTGATGATTTAACTGGTAGCAGAGTGTAGCTCCCTGGGGTGTCCTTTGTTTTTCAGCAATTGTCTCTCAAGTTCTGAAATAGTTCTAGTTTGTTGATTTTCCAGAGACAGTTCCAGGCGTATTGATTTACATGAGCAGCCAGTGGGGGTTGGAGTGAAAAGAATGCTTTGGAGAATGCTGGGACAGGGGAGAGATAGATGTTGAACTCTGTAAATCAGGGCCATTTTTTAAGTTGTTAAAAAAAAGTCCAGGCTCCAGGGGCATTGAGCTGTGACTTCCTGTTTTGTGTTGCCATGTTTGCTCCTCAACAGCCTTGCAATGTATTAAAATTATTTATTTAAAGGTGCTGACTTCACAAATAAATAAAATAGTAAACAATGTGAAAGAGACAAACGTACCTTCCCTGGTGGCTGCAGCACTGACTTCGACGTGGAGAGAGCAGCATTCCTCCCCCCCCAAAAAAGGAACAGAATGAAAGAGCAATGAAAGATGTGCTAGATGCAAAATGTGCCAAGAAGCTGATGACAGAAAGTTTAGCTGAGTCACCACCTTCTTTTTAAGCAATGCACTTAATTGGTTACAGTTTGATGTTATCAAACACTCATCTTTATTTTATTTTCTTTTTTTCACACTCTGTTTCAGTAACGCACAAGTACAGGAAATCTTCTGAACATTCATCAAGTAAATGCATAAATACCAAGCTAATTCTGAGTCAAGCTGAGGGAAGTTAGTTAGCCCATCACTACTAGTAGGGCCCCAATCCTGTCACTCTCCACCAGCGTGGATGCAGCCATGCCAAAAAAAGGTGCACGCTGCATCCTATGGTGGTGGTGGTGGTGGGGAATTGGACAGCTTGCAGGAGGTAAGTAAAAACATTTTGTACTAACCTCCTGACCTGGTAGGTTGTCCGATCGCCAATGAGTCTCCTTGGCGGTGCGCCTATTTTGGTGGTGTATGAGGAGAGGAAACAGGTGGGGAAGTTTTAAAAGGAGGAGATAAGATAAGGTGTGCACCATTGCTGTTGGATCTGGGGAGGTCATGTAAGGCCAAACCGGACTGGGAAGAGACTTAGGATATCGGTGGAGCATGTCGCCGATATCCACACCCTCTCCCAGCCCGGGCCAGCCAATGACCAGCCCCCTGGCTGCCCCTGCCCGCCCTCCCTGCGCCCCTGCATCGACCGGTACAGGACTTACTGTCGGCAGTGAGCACAGGGTCTGGAGGGCAGCGAACTGAGGGCTGCCAGCCCCTGCGCAGGTGGCCCAAGTCATCGCAAATGTGCTTTATGGCACATTTGCAATGCTTTGGAGCGGCGGAGCGCGCGCTCCGCCACTCCAAAGTTAGAGAGGATTGCACTAACCATCTATATTTGAGTACAAGTATTGATTTGCTTCGAGGCTCAGTTCATGTGCTTATTGTAGGGCTTAAAGGTCAAAACAAGTACCATGAACTGGGCCCAGAAGCAAATGGGAAGTTGACAGAGAATTAAGAGTTATGTTCTCCCTCAGGCAAATTCCTATTAAAAATCTTACTGGCTGTTACGAAAAGCAGTGAGATTTTAATGGAAATTTGCCTGAGAGAGTCCGTAGCTGTTAATTCTCTATGAACTTTGATGGCTTCCGATAGGCTTCTGGGCCCAGTTCATCGTGCTTGTTTTGATCTTTATAGGCCTCAATGGCTGGGGACCAAGATGGCTTCGGGCTCGTCTCCTCCCATACAAACCTGCTCATCGTTTCTGCCTTTTTGAGGAAGCCAGTTCAGTCTTCCTCACCAACCAAGATGAGGTACA
This sequence comes from Plestiodon gilberti rubricaudatus, assembly GCA_026170595.1. Classification (NCBI taxonomy): domain Eukaryota; kingdom Metazoa; phylum Chordata; class Lepidosauria; order Squamata; family Scincidae; genus Plestiodon; species Plestiodon gilberti. The sequence continues at coordinate 157,784,181 of JANXHW010000005.1, read as the reverse complement.
GAACAGGATATTTTCAGTTATTACACCCAGGCTCTGAAACTCTCTTCCTCAGGGGGTATATTTGCTCCCCCTGCCCCACCCCACCCCTTGTCCTCCAGCAACATGACTTTCATGTTGTTTTACAAGGGCACTTGGGGTGGGTTTTTTAGGGTTAGCCTGAATCTTGTCCTGCCGTGGATCCCCCCCACACACACACACACACAAACACACTTTTTGCTCTTTCAACCAATTTTAGGTTTGAGATCTTGCTGCTGTTTGTGGTTATTTATCAGTTTTCTCATTAAAATGTATACAGCATTTGTAGGGCCGGCTTTAAGCCAATTGGACCAATTGCTCCCAATTGGGCCCCACGTCTAAGGGTCCCCCGCGCTAGGGTATTCTACTCTATTCTTGTCAAATACACACAACAAAAACATTGCAACATACCCGTTAACACTACATTGCTGGTTTTATAGACAACAGCAACAATTTTAATTTTCTTCTGAATTCTTAAAACGTTAGTCGTGTTTGTTTATACTGTTTATATTTTAAAACTTTACCATTGGCTGTTCTGGATCCATCCTGCCGTTGTGTGTGACGCTTCCATTTCTGATGACCATAAAATAAACCCCACCACTAGGAGAAACACTAGTTTGGGGGTGGGGGTAGAATTGGGACATTAGAGCACAAGCCTATGCCTGTCTACTCAGAAGTCAGTAGAAAAATGTTTCCAGTTGGGCCCTGCAGTTCCTAAGGCCGGCTCTGAGCATTTGGTTTTTATTAATATCAGCTGCCTTGACTATGTTTATAAACATAGGGGTAGAAAAGTTTTAAATAACAATAAAACAGAAGTTAATGGGGTTTTTTTTTAATTGCAACAGGCTTTTCAGTATGTGCAGCTAGTTTGAGTGTTCTAAGAGTAAGGGCTAAACCACACGTCATGTTAAACATATGTACTGGCCCTGTGTTTTGCTTCTTCTGTTTTGTAAATAATGCCGGGGGGGGGGCTCCCAAAACAAGGGGAAACTGCAGCAGGTGGCGAGTGGGCTTTAACACTTTGCCCCTGCAGCTGTGGTTCTAATCTTTTCTCATTAAAATATGGTAGGGTTAGATGACACAAGACAAGACTGGGCTTAGAACCACAGCAGGGGCAATATGCTAAAGCCCCCCTGATGCGGTTTTCCCTGTTTTGAGCATCCCTCCCAACACTGTTTACAGCATTCTTCCCCTACAGCCCCCCCCCCAATATTCTGAACCAAAATTAAAAGCATTGTTTGGGTAAGAAAAATATGTTTTTGGGTAGGCTTACCAGATCTCCAACCGGGACAGAGTGCTAGACCTTTCGGAGAAGGAATGTGGGTAGTTGTAGCTTGTTAAACCTTAGAGCACAATCCTAGGCATGTCTACTCAGAAGCAATGCCCCACTGAACACAATGAGACTTGCTTCTGAGTAGACATGCCTAGGATTGTGCTCTAGGACATAACAAGCTACACCTGCCCACATTCCTTCTCCTAAAGGTCTAGCACTCTATCCCGGTTGGAGATCTGGTAAGCCGTTGGGCCTCACTCTCATTGATCATGGTAAAAAGATATCTCATGCATCCAATTTGTAGATGGATCTGAGAAAGAAAGGGGGGGAGGAAGGAGCCGAGATCGACTTTTCCTCCCATTGTAGGTAAGAGTGGTACGCCAATAAGTCTTAAATCATTGAGATTTCATAAATAAACAATGAGCCAAACTAATCTGGGTCAAATGAGTGCAGATATCCTCTTTGTACAATGCATGTGTCGCAGGATAAGGTTTTTGCATTTGCTGTGGGAACAATAATAAATACTGAATTATTTGATGAACTTATTCAGCATTGGGAGATCCTCTTCTCATCTCCACACAGATGGGGCTGGTATACGCAAACATCACACCGTTGTATCTGTACATACCTTAAAGTATTTTTTTTCTCCCAGAAATAAAGAACGTTTCTCTGCGTGCCTTTGTTTTGAAGCTGTGTTATTCACTCGTGATTTTATTACATTTTATTGACGTCTAGAGTCTAGACATTTCTGATATAGGTAAATCACAGACAAACCTACATGTTATTTTGAAGATTTATGATTCTGTCTCCAAAGAATGAGCATGCTGATTGTTCTAATTTTAACCAGTTCCCAAACAGTAGTTGATTCCTTCTGGCTTGGGTGTGCAGCTTTAAGCATGCCTTGGTTCAATTAGATTTTTAATGAATTATGGGTATGGGCTGTAGGTGCTGAACAGCTTTAACGTCTGCAGGAACAGAGGGTCTTCTCTAAACGATTACTAACTCAGACTGAAACTATTCCTGGAAATTATTTTTTCAACATGATGCTGTGTTGACAAGTCCTGGATACCCTGTTAAAGTCTCCAGAATTGCTTTCAGTAGTCCCCTGGAGATTGATGCTGATTCCTGGAGGCTCCAAGCCAACGCTGGAGGGTTGGCAAACCTTATTTTAATATCTTGATGGAGGCAGCTGATATCAAGGTCTTGTGTACTGCATTGAGTACTCCGTTTCTGAGTGGAAAGGCAAAATGTTTCAGACAAAATCAATGAAACAGAAACATTTTTGAAAACCTATCAAAATACTCAGTGTAGGAACAATGATGGGGGGGCACACAAAGTGCCATTCAGAAAAGAAGGGCCACTTACTTCTGCTTTATTTATTTAGCATTTGTTAACAGCCTTTCACTGCAGGTTGACAAAGTGGTGGAAATAACTATATATGCACACTCACAACTAAGAAAATGTCAAATGATGGGCAGAATAAATATGTCTCTTTCCAAAAAGAGACCAGGAAGACAAATCAGGAGGGCCATATGACCATGCAGCACAGCCAGGTAGTGAATTGGGGGTACACGTGGCAGATTTGGGGTCATCCCATGAATCACTCACGTCTGCAGTGGATGGCAGTACCATAGACTCACTAATGACACGACTCTAGCATGCCCAACTCTATGGCCAGAAATGCCCCCTCCTCTCCCTGCAACATCTTCCACTTCTTCTCCTTCCTTTGTGGCTGCTGCCACTGCTGAGCACACAGAACCCTTGCTCACCTCACTACCAAAACAGTTGTGATGAGCAGAGGCAACTTGGCAGCAACAGCAGCAATGTACTGTTCAGCTTCTTCCAGCCCTCACCCAGCTACCAAGCAGGCAGGTAAGGGTGGTGGAGGACATGTCATCTACAAGAAGGGGAATGTGGGGGCGGCATTTGGTGCCCCACTTCAGGTGCTCCAATTCTTTGGGCTGCTCCTGCAAACTAACTTCTCAAACGAAAACATCCCATTGCTCTGGGACCATCAGAAATGAGACCGTTCCTGCCTCATTATAAGCGTCCTTCACAAGAAGGTGGAATCTGGAGCTAGGTCTCACTGGTTTATGTAAATCCTGGTGAGGTATAGTCACGTGAGAGAAGGAACTTTGCGAGCTATTCAGGGCCCAGACCATATAGTGCTTTCCAAGTCAAAACACGAACTTAATGCAGCATGCAGTATGTAACGTTCTGAACTTAATGCAGCAGCTGTAACATTCTGTAGGATAATAGAGAGTGAGTCTTGAGTTCCCCCTGTCTTCTCTCTTGGGAGCTCCCATGTCACGGGACATCATGATTCAGCCCCAGGAGCTGTCCGTTGACTTCAAAAGTGAAGCCAGCCTGCCAGCAGCAAGTTGTCTCTCCCCCACCTCTTCTGCCCACTTGTCAAATGAGGATAACAATCTCTCGCCTCCTAAGACTGCTGAGAGTGAAAATGAGATTACGCTGATGAAGCATTTTGCACATGAAAGCACTTTAGAGAAGGCACATTTGCAGTCTAGGATGTGAAAGCCTCTTAAAATATTCACAACTTGAACCTGAAACAAACACGACTGCTTGAAAGCTTAAGTGCTCAGATTCACTCAGCACAGAGGAGAGGGCTGCTAGTTTAATCCTTCAAACTGAACCGATGTGATACTCGGCATGATGACTTGTGAAATAAGGGAACCCACCCCACCATCCACACCTAACAACTGAGGATCCTTCATTCCCAGCATTGCTTCTCAACTTCACCATATGTTCCCAGTTCTCAAACTGGGAGGCGTGGCTCCCAGGGGAACCACGGAAACCAGCCAGGGGAGCCGCGGAGTGCCACGGAATCCTCTCGGAATACAGTGCAATGCTAATTGGCAGGCGTCAACATTATGTAATGGGGAGCCGCGGCCAATGGTCGCCAATGGTCAAGGGAGGCACAGGTCGAAAATGTTTGGGAAACACTGCTATAGGGGGAATCAATCTGGCGATTCTACCAAGAAGTGCAATCTGAGGAGAGAAAAGCTTTTCAGACATTCAATAAAAGCATGAGGGGGATCGAGATGGGGCGCACATCTCCACTGCATGGACATCTACATGTTTATCCTGTGTTATCTGTAGAACCTTGTCTACTGGATTCAGGTTCCCCATCCGTGTTGGTAACTTACAAGTTTATGTAGCTCCTTACCACTACCGGGGCTTTAAAACAGACCTGCAGCAGGGTTTGCCCTGGATCCAGAGAAGGGGGAAACTGGGCTGTTCTTTAGGGAGCAATGCATAGTTAATTCACTGTGCTGGAATACATCACCCATCTATATCTGAACATACAAAGCTGCCTTATACTGAGTCAGACCGTTGGTCCAACTAGAGCAATATTCAGAAGTGTCATCAGGGAGGGGGCGTTGGGGCGGTGAGCCCCCAGGTGTCAGGATCGGGCCCCAGGCGGCCAGGTGTCACAGCAGCGCAAAACGTCCCGTTCGTCGGGACAAGCAAGGAGCATCGGCGGCATGTTTGGCACTCCCACCCGCCTCGGTATGGTGCATAATGGCTGCAGCCGTTATGTCACTTCCGGAGCGGGGGGAATCGCCACTGGCAACATTGTCTACACTGACTGGCAGAAGTTCTCCAGGGATTTCAGACAGAGGTATTTCCCAGCCCTACCTGGACAGACACTGAACATGGGACCTGATGCATGCAAAGCACAAGACCACTACAGCCCCATCTGAAACTCTGAACTACCGAGCCTATGAATATTTGATTCAAATGTATTCCAATTTGGTAGAGGGAATCCACTCTTTCTTGCTAGCCCTGAGCCCTGTTCAGACTTTATTCAAAGTGTGTAGGCTGTACCCAGGCACAGTGTATATGTGAGAGTGCAAGCGGATGTGTCCTCCACAGTTCTCCCCATCCACCACCCCACTCTTCCTGGGTACAGTGTTTGTCGGTAGAGGTAAACAAACCTGGGGAGAGGCTCTTCCTATGATCCAGACGATTGGCCACCTGGCATACAGCCTAACCAACTAACCGTACAAATTTGCATCTCGTCATGACAAGGGACCAAATCCGTCTGATTTTGATTTGGAAGAATATGCCCATCAGGCCAGTTTGCTGAAAGCTCCCATTTAGCGGGGCTCCGTAACTTCGGACATGTCCATCACTGGTTTGCTAAGCCTTTCCACTTTAAAAGATCTAATGGCTTCATTTGCTACCATATTGTATTATGCAAAATGGGCAACTACTATGATGGAGGGAGCCACAATATACACTAGCAGGGGGTCCAGAACGGGCCAAAAAATATAATTGCCTCACGTCCACCAGAGTAGAAAGATTGCATTGTGTGTGCTAAGTTCTGTGTGACTGAGGGCCAATTTAGATGTCAAAAAGAAGGAAGTTTGGTTGAATCTCGGTGATGTGTGCTTTGATAACGTACTGCTAATGTAATATCCAATTCAAACCTCCAGGAACCTGCTACTGGCACAATTTGTAAAATGGCACTTTGATGGCATGTCAGAAGCAGAGAATCAGACACGTGTGTTATACCTGTGGTCGCAGGTTTCCCATCTAATGAACATCCAAATTGGCCCTAAGAATACTAGCTGTGTGTGTGTGGGGGGGGGGAGATATTCAGAGTCCCTTTGGAAGAATTGTGCATCACACTGGCTTGCTGCAGACTGCTGGGATTTCCCCATTTTTCCTCCAGCACTTGCTTCAAATACTGTATGGTGGCCACTTCCAGAGTTCTGCCAGGAGGGTCGAGGAGCTGCCCCGCAATGGGGAAGGTCACACTGCAGCCCTTCTGGAGCGAGGCTGATAACTACAGGACGGCTGTCCTGTCGCAGAGGTCTCAAAAGCAGCGAGAACGGTCGTCTGGGTTATGGGCGAAAGGGTTTTGCCGATCAGGCATCTTCCTTTTATAACCCTTTAAAATGAAAGTATAAGTCATCACATCAAAAGGGAAAAACACACACACCAAATAATACTGGGGAAAAAATCATTCCAAGATTTTTTGTTTTAAAAAAAAACCAGCCTAATTTTTTCCTATTAATTAGTCACAAACTAGAAGCCGGTAGGATGTCTTCATTAACAATAATATTGGTTGTGCAAGAAGGACGTCTAGTGGCGCTAATAGTGTACTGCTCTTTTAGCCTTCTTCATTCAGCGGTATTGAGGCCAACAGAGTGACATCTACTTTTGGCCCTTCTGCAGGCCAGATAAAATCAGCCATTGGGCTGTCGTTTGGAGACCCCTGCTATATAGCAGAGGTACAAGATGTGGGCTCCCTGTCACACAGTCTAAAAATGATACAATGGAGACACCAGCAAACAGGCACTGGGACTTCAGCATTCTATGCCAAAATGAATAGGGACAGTTGTGCTCCCTCTGCTAAATATAAGCGAGCCATTTATTTATTTATTTATTTATTTATTTATTTATTTATTTATTTTTCACAGATTCTGACTTTTATTTATTCAGAAAAGTTGAATGCTATGCTGCCCTGCAAAAAATCTAATGTTTGTAAATGTGTGGCGTCTACGGAATGATACCTGGATCCATCTAAATTCTAATGAAAGTCGCTGTTGCCTACCAAGCTCTTGCCAGAATAATCAAATTTGCCTCTCGTATGCCACCGCATCTTCTGTCTTACATTAAACACATTTTCTTTATTTATTTATTTTTATTTATTTTTCACATTTTTTTATACCGCCCTTCCTCCAAGGAGCACAGAGTGGTGTACATATTTCTTCCCTTCCTTTTTGTCCTCACAACCACCCTGTGAGGTAGGTGGGGCTGAGAGATAGTGACTGGCCCAAGGTCACCCAGGAAGCTTCGTGGCTGAGCGGGGATTTGAACCTGGATCTTCCAGGTCTAAGTCCGACTCCCAAACCACTACACCATCCTGGCTCTCCCATCACTTTAAAACATGCCTCTTTGCCCAGTTAGCAGGGGACACACTTAACATCTCATTTATTTAGCCTGGTTCTGAAACCCATACTCACTTGGGTCAAGCTCAACATTACAATAAGTACGTTTTGTCCATCTGAATGCTTGTTTCTTCTCTGTAAAATAGTGCATGAGGGTCTGATTCAGAAAGGCATGGGCAGAGGGGAGGGGACTTAAACCCTTTGCTCCCCTCACATTTTGGGCCCCTACATGCAATTTGATCTGGGAGTGATGCTGGTCCCATTGGGATCAATGGCAGCTTTTTCCCCAGGTCAAAGAGCACCCATGGTGTGTATGTGTGTGCTATGGATTGGGACCATGTGGCCGCAAAGGGTTTAAGCCCCTCTCTCTCCACCACAATCCCAGTCCAGATCAGGGCCCATGCCCAGGCTATTTTACGCGGATGAAAAAAGCACTAAGCTGCAGAGCAGATACAGTAAAGTCATATGTGTAGCGCAATCCTGTGTAGATCGTCCACTTCTCCCGCGTTGTTCAGGAGAAGCCTGGGAATTCGCCCCGGGGGCAGCCTTGGAATTCGGTAGGATACAGCGGCCGGCCCTTCAGGCCAGCCACCATATCCTACACAGGATTGGGCTGTTAATTTGACCCACTGACCAGTCCTTCTCAAAGACGGCTAAGCAAGTTGCAAGAGAGCAGGAGGCCATCAGGATACAAGCACGGTCACACAGACAGAGATTTTTCCTGTGTGCTTACTGGGGCGTGAGATTCAACTGAGCTTCCCTGTGTTTCTGAATGGTTAAAGCCAGGTTGTGCACTCGCTCATCTCATTTCGAGCGGTTTTACTTTCATACAGTTCAAAATATGACAGCATGAGATTTTGACCCATTTAAACCATGTGGGAAGCAAAGCAAAACAATGTGGGAGAAGAAGCAGAGGGAAACAGGGGGATTTTTGCTTTAAAGATTCAGGGGAACCTGAGAGCGAAGCTCCCAAAGAGTTTTGCAGAGAAGTATCTACACGCGATAGAAAAGGTGATTATGGAAGAACTATGAATAAACTGCCTTCTCATTTTCAGATACAGAAACTCCATGATATATTGGTGACTCGCTCTTTTTTGCATAAGTAAATCTCTGAGAAGGTAATCTGGTCTCTCTCACTCAACTTATAGTAGGATAATGAAGTGCGTCAAAAATAAATACGAAAGAAATTCACAAATATGAAGTCAACCACTGTAGAAGTCAACAAGGAACCTCCTCTAAGTTGACAAACAGCTGAATATGCTAACAAGCTGATACAACAGGAAAATAATGTGTGTACTGTTCAAACACAACACAAGCAAACGCTCTTGCAGGAAGGGTTCTAGTGAAGAGGAAAGCTAACGAAAGCTGACTAAGCCTTTTCCTGGAATATCACAGCGACATATAATATTCTGGGTGCTCATCTAGTAAAATTGACAATCGCTGCAATCCTATACATACTGTACTTTCCTGGTAGTAAGCCCTATTGAATATAATAGGACTTACTTCTGAGTAGTCATGCATAGGATTGTGCTGAATGTCACAGAACACTATATAGCCAATCAGAATTGACCATGTAACATTAAACAAGCCAATTCAGAGTGAGAGTAATACTTCCTCCACTGCTTTGCCTTAGCTTTGAGTGGGCAAACACTTTTGCCCTCTTGCGGAGTAATCTAGGGTCTAGATATTGTCCCTGCAGCTGTCAAAACATGTTCATTAAAAATGTTTCCCTTTTGGCTTAGCCCAAATTCATACTTGCTTGTGCACACTAGGGGTTGAGTTGGGCTTGACCTTATAAATGGAGGAAGATCACCCCACAAGGAATGATGAAAACAGGAACATTTAAAAAAATGTATTTCCAAATGATATACATTTGAAGAGTGAGACCAATTAAAACCCATTTGACCCCAAGGCCATATTTCCCCAGAACTTCCAAATGCCAGTTTTTGTCACATGTTTAAGGTACCCCCAAATAGAGACAACCACCTGCAAAAAAGTTCCCAGGTGTGCCATAAACCTATAGCATGGGTGTTGCAAACACCACTCATTGGGTTTAAAGCTAGCAGCCAGTCATTGAGGTTTAAAGGGACGTTTTCCATTCATTCCTATGTAAATCATAGACCTGACATAGAACTGACAACACAAGATCTCAAACAAACATAGTTGTGCTGTACACATAGCTTCTGTACTTTAGGGTTGTGTAGGGGCATGTCCCAGCATAGTGCACCCCAAGTTACAAGTTCCTGCCTGCTAGGGTTTTTTATGGCCATTTAAACTCTTTAATTGCTGCAGCTGAAGTTGTGAGTTCACCACTAAAATGCTCAAACAAACATAGTTGTGTTGTGCACACTGCTTCTGTACTTTAGGGTTGTGTAGGGGCATGTCCCAGCATAGTGCACCCCAAGTTACAAGCTCCTGCCTGCCAGGGTTTTTTTATGGCTATTTGAACCCTTTAATTGTTGCAGCTGAAGTTGTGAGTTCACCACTAAAATGCTCAAACAAACATAGTTGTGTTGTACACACAGCTTCTGTACTTTAGGGTTGTGTAGGGGCATGTCCAAGCACAGTGCACCCCAAGTTACAAGTCCCTACCTGCAATAGTTTTTATCACTCTTAGAGTCCGTTTTTGCAAGACCGGGTCTATTTTTTTCCTTCCCAGATGGGGTTTTAAATTTTAAATGACATGGCAATCAAACGTAATGGCTCAGCAATCAAGCCTCTTTTGTCTTGTTTATACAGATCACCACTTCTGCCCCATTAGCTGGAGGCTAGTTCCTGACCCTTAAATGCACTTCTTAGTTGAGAAAAACCAAATCTTTGAGAAATACCATGCTTTTTACAATGATATCTCAGCTCGTTTGTAGCGGTGTTGCACAAATGCAACAGTCGCCATGCAGTAGCTGCAATCACTCAGTTGAGGCTTGAGACATAATTCTGAGTAACCCAAACTTCACCCCTGCCCTGATAGGCTGTGCCTGAGGTGGGGGGAAAGAAAAAAAAACCTAGAAATAAAGAATTAAATCCAGCTCTTGCAAAATGCAGCTAAAAATCAGTTTACAATGCCAGCCACCTGCCAGGTCTCTGCAAACACTCAGTTGAGGCTGGAGACATAATTCTGAGTACCCCAAACTTCACCCCTGCCCTAATAGGCTCAGCCTGAGGGGAAAAAACCCCAGAAACAAACAGCCAACTTACAGGAATAGCATTAGATTACCCTCTAAGTACCGATGAGTTGTTTGCGCAATGCCTTGTGTTTCTCCTTCTTACAGCTCTGTAAAACTGATCACCTGCACCTGAGGTGGATTCAAAAGCCAGGGCCCTGGCCATGAGAAACAAGCCAGAAATCCACTCACAAATTATAGGAAATGATGCAATATAATGAAAATGGCTGCATTAGGTCTATTCTGTTACCCATATAACCCCAATGAGTGCTTTGAGCAATGCCTGGTGTTGCTCCTGCTTACAGCTGTGTACAGCTGCTCACCTGCACCTGTTGTTGTTGTTCAGTCGTTAAGTCGTGTCCGACCCTTCGTGATCCCATGAACCATATCCCGCCAGGCCTTCCTGTCCTCCACTATCTTCCTGAGTTCGCTCATTTTCATGTTTGTTGCATCAGTGATGCTGTCTAACCATCTCATCCTTGGCCTTCCCCTTCTCCTTTTGCCTTCAATCTTTCCCAGCATCAGAGTCTTCTCCAGAGACTCCTCTCTTCGCATTAGGTGGCCAAAATATTTGAGTTTCAGCCTTAGTACCTGTCCTTCCAGGGAACAGTCAGGCTTGATTTCATTTAGAATTGACTGATTTGATCTCCTAGCAGTCCAAGGGACTCTCAGGAGTCTTCTCCAGCACCACAGTTCAAAAGCATCTATTCTTCGGCGCTCAGCCTTCCTTATGGTCCAACTCTCGCAACCATACATTGCTACTGGGAACACCATGGCCCTGACTATGCGAACTTTTGTTGGCATGGTGATATCTCTGCTTTTTATTATGCTGTCTAAGTTTGCCATCGCTTTCCTTCCAAGGAGTAAGCGTCTTTTAATTTCATGGCTGCTGTCTCCGTCTGCAGTGATCTTGGAACCCAAAAAAGTAAAATCTGTTACTGCTTCCATTTCTGCCCCTTCTATTTGCCAGGAATTGATGGGACCAGATGCCATGATCTTAGTTTTATTAATGTTGAGTTTCAAGCCAACTTTTGCACTCTCCTCTTTCACCCTCATCAAGAGGCTCTTTAGTTCTTCTTCACTTTCTGCCATTAGGGTGGTATCGTCTGCTTATCTGAGGTTGTTGATATTTCTCCCGGCAATCTTGATTCCGGCTTGTGATTCATTCAGCCCTGCATTTCTCATAATGTACCACCTGCACCTGAGGTGCTCAAAACAAAGTGGATTGAAAAGCCAGAGCCCTGGCCATAAAAAAGCCAAACTTTCATTTCTAATTTCAGTGAGGAGGGGGTGCCCTGCACCCAATTCCTGTGCCTAATTTTCCCTAAAAACAGTGATATTTGCTCTTTGGGGGGGGCAGTGGGGTGACCCTAACATTCTGAAAAAATCTTTAAAAAATAGTTTCACCTGTCTAATTTCCACCAAAAAAAAATCCAGAAAAATTGGGGGAAGCCCTTTTTTAAAAAAACTATTTTCTTTCAGATGTTGGTCAAAGCATTCATTGGGGTTAAAATTTAAGGCAACATTTGCTTCAAAGTTGCGATACTGAAACCCAAGCATCATCAAGTACTCGGATTCTTCATTTGTGATACATCGTGCTGCATTTCACAAGGAAAATACTGTATATCTAGAGCTGTTGTTTATAATACTATGTAACATTCAACAGCAAGGATCGGTGTTATTCGCCTTCATGCAAAAGGCTGGAGCAAATTCTAATCTGCACCACTAGAGGGCATCTTCTGCCTGCTGCTTTCTTCCTATACTGTGTCTTCCTGAAGGATGCCAACAGACATCTGTACCTACATTCAGAAGTTGCCTTTTTTGCCTGTACCGAAACCTATACCAATTTTTTTTTGCCTGTACCAAAACCTGTATAAAAAAAAAATCCAAAAAATTTTGCCCGTACCAAAAAATAAATAAAAATCCAGACTTTTTTCCTTGTTGAATCTCAGTCCTGTTATGAAACCATTTCCCTTTACAACACCCTTAGATTTAATGACATGCTATATCCACCTGGAGGTGTGAGCCAACTTACCATCTAAATTAAAATGGTCATTCATGTGTTGAAATTGACCAAAGAAAGTCCTGGGCTCAGTTTTCGCTTACATTTATCTATGGTTTTTAAAGTTGAATGGGGACTAGCTTTGAGCTCACTAAAATGTATTTGGATGTTTTATTTATCTACAGGAGTTCATTTATGAGAGTGAAGAAAGTTCATTTGCTCCAACTGTGTTGAAGTATTGTCTTGACTGAATCAACCATTGTAATAGCCACAATAGCAGCCAGTGAGAGGGTGCACTAGGCCAACAAAAATAAAGACCATGAAGTAGCACAATTATGTTTGTTTATTTATTAAGATATTTATACCATGCCTTTGTCTTCTGGGTCGGGGGGCACCCAAGATGGCTAAGAATGCATTTGAAATAAAAAAATAATATCAGCAATAATCATACAAAAAGAACAAAGCAATGAAAAATGGAACAATAAACAATCCGTACCATACAAAGCAGCAAACCAAAGAGCACAGGCAGCAGGGAAAGCCCAATACTCAGCCCGCCAAGACAAGAGAGCAAAACTATGTCCCCTTCTCCGAGTGTAACCGTGGCTGGGGACGATAGGTCTCCTCGGATTTCCGCCAGCTATTTTGCTGGCGGAAATCGGAGAAGACCGTGAAACGGCTTAGCCGATTGATGGGGGACAGGATATGGCCAAGGCCGGTCCCCACCCCCTCCCCAATTGGCTGGGCCTATCGGCGGGTTGGCAAGTCCTCAGCCAGCGGAGTGGGGAAGGCCGGCCTTGCGCCAGCCTTCCCTGTTCTCGAGTCGTCGCAAATGTGTCTTATGGCACGTTTGCGACGTTTTCGTTAGAGTAGTTAGAGTAGGATTGTGCGGTGAGGCAAGTGTGATACAACCAGCACTGTGGTATAGTCCTCCCAGGTCCTCCACTTCTAATGAAGCAGAGTGACCATATCACCCAGGGGTGTCTAGGTTCCAAGAAGTCCAGGTTCCTAAGGCAAGCCATAAGTCATTGCTCTACTCATTCGCTTGCTGTCCTGAAGGCATTCCCTCTCCTCTCCCCCACCCCAACTCTCCTTGCTTGTTAGCTTGCATCTTTGGTCCTCTTTGCTGTTGGTGGGGCTTATTCTGCTACCTGCCCCCTCCCTTCCAGGCCAATGGGAATTTTCCAATACTGTACAGTAGTGGTTCTCAAACGTTTTAGCATTGGGACCCACTTTTTAAAATGACACACTATCGGGACCCACCTAGCTTTACAAGACGCTCAAACATTTATCTTCCTATATTTTGACAAGCTCAGCTCCTTGCAAACTGCAGGAGCTCAGCTGTTTGCAGGGTAATTAGCAGCTATCTTGCAAACTGCAGGAGCTCAGCTCTTTGAAGGGCAATTAGCAGCTATCTGATTTTTGAATAGCCTCAGGGCTTGGGGCAATTACTTTGCTGATCTTTCCATTACCTGGGACCCACCAGGAATCAGATTGCGATCCAATCAAGTGGGTCCCGACCCACAGTTTCAGAAACACTGACTGTACAGTATTTCAGAATTCAGTTTGTTGCCAGCAATTATTCAGTCAGTATTTATAGAAAAAAAGGAAGTTCGCTCTAGCCGTTAGAGGTTTCATGCAAGTGTCATTTAAATTTGCTTGAAAAATTCAGTCCTGGAAAGAGACCGAAAACACCTCTCGTTGGCTGACAGAGTTATGATGTCATTGTTCAGTTCCTGCAGGAACTGGGTACTGCTGAAAGGCTTTTGGTCTGAGTTTCCACACTTTCCCGCCTTATTTTTGATAGCTCTGCTGTCACCTGTCAGGTCTCAAAATCTTGTCAGGCCTTTAAAATGATCAAGTTGCAGGTTAGGTGGGAGGATGACATGGGTTCTGTTTTCCTCCCACTACTGTGACTGAACTGGACTTGCCCTGTATCTCTCCTGCAGCCTTTTCTTGCTCAATCTCAAATGGAGGCCGCAGCTGCAGGAGAGATTAAGGTAGGATTACCATCCATCCTGGAAATACCGGGACAGTCCCGGTTTCCAGAGCCCTGTCCTGGTCAGCCGGTCCTGGAACCGGGTCTGTCCCGGTTTTCCGGGTCTGCCCCTTCATGCCGCCGCTGCTTCCACAACTCTTCTAGCCTTCCTTAATTCTCCTGGGTGTCGCCATCTTGGATCTCGTAAAATCTCACGAGATCCAAGTTGGCAACACCCAAGTCTTGTGAGAAATGGGCGCCGCCATCTTGGATCTTGTGAGATGTTTTTAGTTTGTTTTATTAAATTACATTTATTAACTAATAAAGCTATATGGGGACACCATAATCTTTTCAGTGCTTAGGGCCTCTAGTGCAGATCTAAAGGTCTCAATCCGGCCCTGGCTATACCCCTTCCCACCCCCACCCCCACCCCCATGTTTAACATTCAGACTGATGAAGAGTTCTGAAGCTCAAAAGCTTGCTCAAGATTCTATATATTTTTGGTTGGTCCTAATACAGGTATTGGTGCCTATTTGTGACTTCTATAATTTTTCTATTATCCAGCAGAAATGGCAAGCCAGATGGGCTCATTCTTTTCACAACCTGGCCCTTGAAACATCATGTCTTGGGAGATGCTTGCAAAAGACAATAGTGATAAGGGCCTTTTCACTGGAGAATGTGTGATGAGAGTTAAGCAAAACAAGAAAGAGCAGAAATGTTATAAACTGTAAGACAGGCACAGAGGCGAAACAAGGGTGGAGCGAAGGCAAGTAGTTTTGCAAGACTCCGTTACACTGGAGTCAGCGGCCCCTCCCCCTTACTGTTGGAGCCATTCCAGAAGCAACACGGGAGTGTCCTGCGTGTTGCCTTTGCTGCCAGAATGGCTCCAACAGTAAGGGGGAGGGGCCGCTGACTCCAGTGTAACGGAGTCTTGCAGAACTACTTGCCTTCGCTCCACCCTTGTTTTGCCTCTGGACAGGCATCTTGCTATTTCAGTTATAAAAAAAATGAAAACACGATGTCTGCAGAGTAAAAAAAAAAAACTTAATTGCTCTTCTCTATAGGGAATGTACAGTGGGCAGATTCAAATGCTGCTGCTGGCCCCTCTGCAACATGTGGGAGAGGAGCACGTGTGCGCGTCTCCCCTGCATCAGGCACACTATCCTGCTGCTGCCACATAATGGAGCATAATCAATGCTCAAATGAGACTGCTTTAAAATAGCATTTAATTTGTGTTTTGAGAGGCCCTTTGAATAACAACACTCCCCCACCCAAGGTTTGTTGTCGGCAGAGTGCCAGATGGGAGCAGACTTGACAGTCACGCTTCTGTGTGATCCAGGAAGGTTGGCAGATGTTTTGTCCAAACTGGTCCAACTATGACTTACGGTTCCCATGGTATTTAACCAGGCTAGCTTGAACGAGATGTTTCACACAGCACAATTTCAGTGCTGAAAATGTGTGCGCTGATACATAGACTTCCTCCATATGTGGGAGTCGCCAGAAAGTATAAATCTGCAGGACACGAGTCTTAGGTTTTATGTCAAATATTATGAATCTCAACATTACATTGCGTCCTTTGCTGGTATTAGTTCATGTTTTGGATTTGGATGCTTCTGATAAAGTCAGCTCTTTAGTAATTAATTTATTGTTAGACCTTAACATTGGGTGGTTGTATCACCAGAAGAAGTCAACACCTCCAGCAATGAAAAAGTTGCTAATAAAATCACTGCATTTGCAGAACTGGATAAAATGACTGATATTTTCAGCTGACTAATTGGTGGCTAGCATCCAACAAAACTTATCGATAAGTGAACCCCTTTTATCATCTTCTGGGATACCCTACAACACTCATGTTTTATTAGATAGGACATTATTTTTGTAAATTATGCTGACTATAAATAGTCATAATTAAAAAGAAGTTTCATTTTGTTGATGGCAGAGCAGTAGAATTATTCTTTTATGTCATCGTAACTAAACACTTTTATGTAATAATAAAATACATTTAAAAATGTTTAATCTGACTCCTGGGGGAAAGCCGACAGGAGCCGAGGGGCATCCGGTTCGGGAATCCTCATCCCTAGGGAATGAGGGTGCAGAGGACAGGGAACAGTCAAGTAATAGCAGAGTAAAAATTGGGAGTGGTAGCGTGATGGGACATGACAGCCAGTCTAGCAGGACAGAAGGCTGCAGGAATAAAGGTGCAAACATGCAGCCCTTCTTGGGGGACCAGGTATATAAGTGCTTTTATGCAAATGCCTGAAGTCTACGGGCAAAGATGGGAGAACTGGAATGTTTGGTGGCTAGGGAAAACATTGACATAGTAGGTATAACAGAAACCTGGTGGAATGCGGAGAACCAGTGGGATACTGCAATTCCAGGATATAAACTCTATAGGAGGGACAGAGAGGGGCGTGTTGGAGGTGGGGTGGCCATCTATGTCAAAGAGGGGGTAGAATCCACCAGAGTAGAGCTGGAGGGGGGCTCTGACTCCTCCGTAGAATCACTGTGGGTTAGATTACCAGGCTCAAAGAGTGAGGTAATAGTAGGGGCATGCTACCGTCCTCCAGATCAAAAACCTGAAGGGGATCTTGAAATGAGGAAGCAAATCAGGGAGGTGTCAATGAGAGACAGGGTTATAGTCATGGGGGACTTCAATTACCCTCACATCGACTGGGTCAATTCATGCTCAGGTCATGAAAGAGAGACTGGATTTCTGGATATGTTAAATGACTGTGCCTTAGAGCAGCTTGTCACGGAACTGACCAGAGGACAGGTGACTCTGGACTTGATATTGTGTGGCACTCAAGATCTGGTCAGGGAGGTAAATGTTACCGAACCGTTGGGGAACAGTGACCATGCTGCGATCTGTTTCGCCATGCATGTCGGAGGGAGAGTGCTGAGCAAATCTGACACGAAAACCCTTGACTTCCGAAGGGCTGACTTCCCCAAAATGAGGAGACTAGTTAAAAAAAAGCTGAAAGGGAAGGTAAAAAGAGTCCAATCGCTCCATTGTGCATGGAGGCTGTTTAAAACAACAGTCATAGAGGCCCAGCGGGAGTGTATCCCACAAAGGAGGAAGGGCTCGACCAAGTCCAGGAGGGTGCCGGCATGGCTAACAAGCACAGTTAAGGAGGCTATAAAAGGCAAGGAAGCTTCCTTCCGTAAATGGAAGTCTTGCCCTAATGAGGAAAATAAACAGGAGCACAAACTGTGGCAAAAGAAATGTAAAAAGATGATACGGGAGGCCAAGCAAGACTTTGAGGAACGTATGGCAGGCAACATAAAAGGGAATAATAAAAGCTTCTTCAAATATGTTAGAAGCAGGAAACCTGCCAGAGAAACGGTTGGTCCGCTGGATGGTGAGGGAGAGAAAGGGGTGATAAAAGGGGACTTGGAGACTGCAGAGAAATTTAATGAGTTCTTTGCATCTGTCTTCACGGCAGAAGACCTCGGGCAAATACCGCTGCCGGAACGTTCTCCCCTGACTAAAGAATTAAGTCAAATAGAGGTTAAAAGAGAAGACGTCTCAGACTTAATTGACAAAATAAAGATCAATAAATCACCAGGCCCGGATGGCATCCACCCAAGAGTTCTGAAGGAACTCAAGAATGAAGTTGCTGACCTCTTGACCAAAATATGCAACTTGTCCCTTAAATCGGCCACTGTGCCAGAGGATTGGAGGATAGCTAATGTCACGCTAATCTTTAAAAAAGGAAGGAGGAGGGACCCGGGAAACTACAGGCCGGTCAGCCTAACATCTGTTCCAGGGAAGATGGTGGAAAGTCTCATTAAGGATAAAATCTTAAAATACATAGAAGAACAAGCTCTGCTGAGGGAGAGTCAGCATGGCTTCTGCAAGGGGAAGTCTTGCCTCACAAACCTGTTAGAATTTTTTGAAAAGGTCAACAGGCATGTGGATGCGAGCGAACCCGTGGATATTATATATCTGGATTTTCAGAAGGCGTTTGACATGGTCCCTCATGAAAGGCTCCTGAGAAAACTCCACAGTCAGGGAATAAGAGGGCAGGTCCTCTTGTGGATTAGGAACTGGTTGAAGACCAGGAAACAGCGAGTGGGAGTCAATGGGCAATTTTCACAGTGGCGAGAGGTGAAAAGCGGTGTGCCCCAAGGATCGGTCTTGGGACCGGTGCTTTTCAACTTATTCATAAATGACCTGGAGTCGGGGATAGGCAGTGAGGTGGCCAAGTTTGCAGATGACACTAAACTTTTTCGGGTGGTGAAGACCAGCAGGGATTGTGAAGAGCTCCAGAAGGATCTCTCCAAACTGGGAGAATGGGCAGCAAAATGGCAGATGCGCTTCAATGTAAGTAAGTGCAAAGTGATGCACATTGGGGCAAGAAACCAAAATTTCACATATACGCTAATGGGTTCTGAGTTGTCTGTGACGGATCAAGAGAGAGATCTTGGGGTGCTGGTGGACAGGTCGATGAAAGTGTCGACCCAGTGTGCGGCGGCTGTGAAGAAGGCCAATTCCATGCTCAGGATCATTAAAAAAGGGATTGAGAATAAAACGGCCAATATCATTATGCCTTTGTACAAATCGATGGTAAGGCCACATCTGGAGTATTGTGTCCAGTTCTGGTCACCACACCTCAAAAAGGATATAGTTGAATTGGAAAAGGTGCAGAAAAGAGCGACCAGAATGATTCGTGGGCTGGAGCACCTCCCTTATGAGGAAAGGCTACAGCGTCTGGGGCTTTTCAGCCTAGAAAAAAGGCGCCTGAGTGGGGACATGATTGAGACTTATAAAATTATGCATGGGATGGAGAAAGTGGATAGAGGGAAATTCATCTCCCTCTCGCACAACACCAGAACCAGGGGACATGCACTAAAATTGAGTGGAGGGAGAGTTAGAACAGACAAAAGAAAATATTTCTTTACCCAGCATGTAATTCATCTGTGGAACTCCTTGCCACAGGATGTGGTGATGGCACCTGGCCTAGATGCCTTTAAAAGGGGTTTGGACAGATTCATGGAGGAAAAGACCATCACAGGTTACAAGCCATAAGCAACCTCCTGGTTTTAGAAGTGGGTTTTCTCTGTGCCAGGTGCAAGGGAGTGGCGACTGGACACAGGTATCTTGTTGTCTTGTGTGCTCCCTGAGGCATCTGGTGGGGCCACTGTGTGACACAGGAAGCTGGACTAGATGGGCTTTTGGCCTGATCCAGCAGGGCTTTTCTTGTGTTCTTATGTTCTTATGTTAATCTTTGATCTAGGTTTTATCTGATTTAGTCCAAGTAGTAGACACTCTAACCTGGCATTCTGAACAATAGCACTGAGTAACAAGGCAAGCTTTTGGGAAATCACACAGTTCTGTGTTAGAGGCATGTTCCATATTTGTCTATGGAACCACATCCAAATTAATTTGTGAACTGAAGGAAGATTTCATGGTTCACTCAAGTGAGTACATCTTTTTCAACAAGATTTTCATCTGCTGTAGTGTGGAATAACAAAACAAAAAAATATCTAAAGGGATAATACATTCACTTGCTTTGAGTTCTGTAAACAGCTTTGGTTGAAATATTTATTCAGAACATTCATGATTATTAGAGGTAATGGCAATTAATCTATCCCCTGTGAAATTCCCTTTAGCAAGGGCACCCATTCTTGCAAGTCTTGGTGCTAATATTTGGCATTATTCGTAAAGCTTTCACCACTTCTGTTGTGATCTCTATGACTCCCGAGACATAAAATGAAATAACAGACTGAGAAAAATAATAAAATTGACTTGAACAGGACTACAAATCTCAGTTTATTGGAAACCATTTTATAGAAAAGTTTCCAAGAATGAAAAATGCAAGGATAGCTTTTCGTCTCAAAGACAGTTCTTCACGAAATGCTCACAAGCAAAGCATTTGAAGGCTACCACAGAGCTCATACCACCAGTGACCACCTTTTGATCCTATGATAGCCCACAACTTGGCGTCTGTATTTGGGGCACCTGCTCGACATCCCACAGCACTGACAAGCTCTTTGGTTTTTTCCTGAGACCTAACAATCCAAAGAAAATGTCATTGGTCCTGATTGCATTCCGCAGGCTGCAACATTCTGTAAAGTTGTGGGCGGGGACAGCCCACGATGATCCACTGCCCAACAAGAAGCCCCTGCTACTGCCCCCATGTGCCCCCCAAACTGCACTGAAGGCAGCTATCCAGGCCCCTACCTCCTCACCTTGCTCCTTCCTGGCATGGATTTTTTCAAAAGAACAGAAAGTGCAGGACATGCTGAGATATTCATAATATTTCTCCCTATGGCTAATAGTAACTTCAAGAGGAGGTGATGTGGATTGGTGCCACACCACAGGTGAAAAGGGTTAGATCCTAATCACAAAACTCCCAGATCAGGACTAGTTTGGCCCTCACTTGCATAATGATTAGGTGCCAATAAGGACTGGAGATATGCAAGGCTGGATTCACACTACACGAATCCCGGCGTGTTACGGAGATGCACGGAGCTATTTGACAGCATTTCGGAAGCAAGCGGAGCAGCTGCGCTCTCCCTTGTACAAGATGGGGAAACCCATCTTTTGAGGGGGCGGGTTCGCGGAGCTTGGGGGCGGGTTCGCGGAGCTACTGCAGCCACCAATCTGATGAGAGGGGGGAGAGTGGTTGAATGCCAATCAGAACTACTTCCAATCTGTAAGCTGCGCTTTCTTAAGAAGGCGGGACAGCAGGAGGGACAACAGGCGGGAAGACACTCCCCAACTCCAAGCGCGGAGGCAGGGGCAGAGACATCCGCGCCTGGATTCGTGTAGTGTGAATCCAGCCTAAGAAAGTAGGTACAGAGCTGTGTAGTGTATTGTAGATAAGATAAGTAGATCACATAAGATAAGTAGATAAGACCCTGAACTTTTAGTTAGAATCTCCTATGTCAGATCTCAATCATAAGCTCACTGAGTAGTTACAGGAAAGCTACTCTGATCTGATTCACAGTTTTTCCTTACATATAAGCAACCTCTCCTTAGATTCACATGTGCGTACGTGTGATTGTGTTACACCTATTATTGTGAACTGAGCTGTATACAAATAACTGCACAGTGGCTGGAAAAACTGCTACTAAGATCATAGAAATTGTGTCTGTTTCATGGACAGTTGGGCACACATCAATGTTTCTCTGTGCTATCGCTGTGCTATGACGACTCACATTTAAGCGAATCCTGTGTTTTAAAAAAGATATTGTAATTCAAATGTATGAATATGCATATTTTAGTCTTCTTGACTTCAGTCTAATGCACACACACACACACACACACACACACACACACACACACACGGAGGGAGGGAGGGAGGGAGGGAGGGAGAGATAATACATATGAGAGATACGTAATACATACATCTTATCATGATGTTACAATGGTGGAACTCGCAATGGATGCCCTTCTCTCAGTGCCCCAGTAGCACTGTGGGACAAGCATACTGCAGCAGGAAATGTCCCACCCCTCATATTTGCAAACAGATTTTATAGAGACATTTGCATCATCACACAGGGCTCTGATGAAGCCTATTTGAGAGTTATGTAGGGCAGGTAGCAACAGAGCGACACACCCAGCTGAGTGCCCCACTCCACCTCTGCCCCCACATAAAGTGGGCAGTCACGGATTGACCGCATGGCCCTCACTCAGTGCCCAAGATGGCCAAACTCTGAAGTTTTATTTTATTTATTTAAATAATTTATACCCCGCCTTTCTCCCAGCAAGGGCACTCAAGGCGGCTTAGGGAATTCCTAAATTCAGGAAGGCCGTGTAAGACCGACCCGAGCTGGGAATGGGCATAGGATATCAGCGGAGTGCACCACCGATATTTCCGTCCCCTCCCAGCCTGGGCCAGCCAATGGCCCCCCTCCCAGCCCGTCCCCCCTGTCTCCGTCCCTGCGCTGAGCGGCCTAGGCCTTACCTGGTTTGTCCCGTGCAGGTTTGGTCCTCTGGGAGTGTGAGCAGTGCCAGCACCAGCACCAGCACCGCTTAAACCCGAATCGTCGCAAACATGCTTTACGGCACGTTTGCGATGGTTACGGTGGAGCACGCGCTCCACCACTCTAAACTTAATGAGGATTGTGCTGTTAGACACATCCTTAACTTTTCCCATTTGAACCAAATGGCATTTAAAGGTGTTTGATGGGGTTGGGTCTTCATATTTTTTGTTACCCTCCACAAAATCCACCAGGGCCTAATGTACAGGTATTTGACGACACATTGGCAGGGATGCAAATTAGTGATCTTCTGAGGACTTCAGTCTACGATTTGCGGAGTTCTTTTTTGCCATTCACAGATGGCAGTGTGTAGGCTGCCTGAAGGAGTGCGGTATTGTCTTCCTTCCTGAAGCATTACTGCTTTAAGGCTTTGGCACAATGCTATTTTCAGCTTTGTGACGAGATGATTATAATGTAAAGTCAGGCTGCTGCGTGACCAACTTGCTGTTCTAAGTACAGTTCCATTACTTGGGGAATGAACAAATGATGTGCAGAAGAATCTGATTCAGATAAGATCGGAGGAGAATTGTGAATGGCAGATGGAATTGCAGGGGTTTTTCTTGCCTGAGCCGAAAACTCTTCCATCCATGTATTCATGTATTCTGATCCCAATCGAACGGAACAATAAATTAAGCCAATATGAACTGAGGTGGATGCTTAGGGCTAATTGATGGCCAGTAGAGCGTGTCTCTTGATGAACCGAAGGCTGCTTCCTTGCAAACTCCATTGAAATGAATAGATATGGTTTAGAAGCCGTTCTTGGGCGACTGGCTCTGAAATGCATCTCTTTGTGAGACAAGTGTTAAGCATACAGCAATAAATAATGCAAACTCCCCAGTTTCATTGGACATGGGATGGGGGGAGGCGGGATGGGGGTAGGGGATGCTGGAAAAAGGTGGCACTGGGGTGAGGGAGGGTGGAACGGGGGAGGCAATGGGGACAGGGATGGGCGGATGAGCTCCAGGAAGGGGTGGGTTTGGTGGCAGCAGCGGCCGCCAAATTCTAGCCCCATTCCTGGACCCGACCCTGCGTGGACCTGTGCCAGTGATTTCTCTAGTGCAGGCAGGTCTGAGTAGACCATGTGCAGTGAAGCAGCAGCCTTCCTGCCAGTGCTCCAGCAGCACACGCCTCCACGCACTGTCAGAGTGCCTTTCGTGACTGCTGTAAGACAGTTAACGCTAGCGGAACATGCATTCCACCAGCGTTAAAGCCCTGTTGGGCTGTAGATCTGCAAGCATGACATACCAGTTAACAAACAGCTGATGTCATATGGACAGATCAACATTTTGCCTTCTGTTTCCATAGGATGCTTTTCATCTGTTGGTTTGTTTTCTTGCTGTCATAGATATACTGGCTTCCTTTTGTACGTAATCAGATATCACAAGGGAGAGAGCAAGCATTTTAATAAATGCAATGAATAATGAAGTTCAGAGTGTTGTTGACATGTTAAGACCAGGCAAGTGCAACTTGTGGGCCACCATGCCAAATGCAGCCTACCAGCTATGTGTGGTGGTCCACCAGAGATTCAGTAAATCTCCTGGCTTTGGATCTGTAATAAACTGGGTGTTGTCAATACATAGCATGTAGGCCTGTTTAGGTTGGAAGACCACAGGTTGATATGGCTCATATTAAAACTGGTTCACCTAGTCCTTTTCGCATGAGAGAATGTAAGTTGACTTAGTTCTCTCAGGGTCCAATCCAATACTTACCTCGTCGGCCCTCCTCTTCTGTTGGCACTGATTGCCATAAAGGAGTCAGCAACAGTCACAAAAGGTGCTCTGACAGCGCACAAGGTTGCGCATTGCTGGAGCACCAGCAGGAAGGACTGCACCTTCCCACCTGCTCCAGCACTTCTCCCACTGATCCGGAATTGCCGCCGCCGCCACCGCCATGCACAATATTCTGTTTCCCATATTTTCCAATGTGCTCTGTAAGAAAATATTCAAGATGGCCTTTCCTTCTTACACAAAGTGATAGTTTTTGTTAAATTGTTAGCTACCCTGCACACTTAAGAGAAAATGTGTCTTTCCTTCAGGATCTTGAATAAGGCACCTTCTGAAAGCTGAGATTTTAGCAACTCACACTGTGAGCCACTAGGTGGCCCCAGACTTCTAGGCACTTAAGAGTTATGTGGCACTTCCATAGCCTGGTTTTTTTCTTCCTATGTATCCATTTAGATAGAAAATGTGGATGTCCTCCATAATACATCGTATTGTCCAATCCTATATCCCCTGCTGCGCTGAAGCATGCAGCCACACCTTGGAGGCACACACTACATGCTATGGTGGGAGGTGGGCTATCAGGAGGCCAGGGAGAGATAAGGGAAAATAGTTTTTCCTTAATTCTGCATAGGCCCCTGATGGCCTTTGGGTCTCCTCAGACCTGTGCCGGCTATATAGGAAGAGAGCCAGGGGCCAAGGCAGGCCAAGGAATGGGGGATAAGATCTGATGTGTTTGACTGCCACTAGATCCACCCCTGCCTCCCCCAATGTACCCCTGGTTCCTCCCCCAAAATACCCCGTTCCTCCCCCTTCCCGCCCACTGCCCACCCCCACCGTCAACATATGTCCTCTGGCAGTGGCTAGGCATTCCAGTGGAGCACACACGCAGTTGCCAGCCATTTGTGATGGTGGCCCTGTTGCACATGTTGTTGCTGTGAATGCAGCACTGACAGAGAGGGCCTTCCACTGACAGAATGCTAGTTCCATCAGAGGATGGTGCCCTAGGATTGGGCCCCAAGTGTAGCTCTCATGTTCTTTTACAAACTGCGAAAGGCTTCACATTTGGAATCCAGCACAGCCTCACCAAAATCACTCCCTTGCCCCGTCCTCTTCCCATGAAGTGCTCAGTCATTGTGCTGAAGAGGAGAATCATTCAGGCATATTTACCCAAGGGTGCATATACGCAACAGGCGTTAAATGCATACACCTGTGGGCTGGGAGAACATTTCATAGCAATGTTTGAGCACCAAACTATGGTTGGCAACAATCTGGTTTGAGCCAGGCTTTCTGCCATTTGGGAGGTGTTTTTTTTTTTTTTTTGAAAAAGAAACCATCAATATTTTTATTTTTTATTCACAGTCATCTATACTGCCCTTCATCCAAGGAAATCAGGGTGATATGATAACTGATAATGAACTGGCATATCCAAAATAAACAATGGTCTTTTCAGGGCAGAGCATTGGCAGTTCAATATGGCCCAAACAATTGAATAACATTACACAGCTGGCTCTCAGCATTGTGTGTGTGTGTGTGTGTGTGTGTGTGTGTGTGTGTGTGTGTGTGCACGCGCACACGCGCATGCGTGCTAACCTACATTTCTTCATCTCTCTCCTGCCTTTGTCAGTAACTGTTTTTCTTCATGGTGATAAATACAGCAAGAAATAGGATTTATTCCCTTCAGTAGATTAGCAAACCTTTTCTTTGCACGTATTCTCATGAAGAAATAAGCCCCATGATGGATTCAGTGTATTTGAGTCATACCTCAGAAACAACACAGTAGCCTCATGAAAAAACAAAAACAAAAAAACCCCAGCAGCCTTCATTCCAGGCTCCAGTCACACATCACTGTATGCATGAGGTATCTCCAAAAGAATAGAGTTCAAAGCAGTCCAAATCTCAAATCGTTTCTTTACTGATGTGACCTGTTGCCGATTTCTACAACAAGAATATTATCTTGTAATCGTCTCTATCGAATAGAGATGTGATTCAACCTTTCTCCCATTATTTTACCCTACACACTTCCTGCTTGGCTCCAATCTGTTCTGCTTAGTGAGAAACAAGTATGAGCAGAAATCCTCAAAGGGCCAGTTTGGATTATCTCTGGCTAGTCCCGAAAAAAAACAAAAACACCCATGGCTATTGTCCTGCATAAACCCACATCCGAAGATGGATATTTTGGGTTTCTGATATCACTCAAGTAAGTTGGCCCCTACTTTAGTGAATCATTTGTGGTTTTTTGCTTATATTTGTGGAGATGCTGGGGCAAACTCTTCAGAATGGATTCCTGCACAGTGTGCACACACACACAAGCAATTCCAACATTTCAGGATGAAGTTAAAGTTTAAAATTTAGGAATATTGAGTCTAAATATTTGGGGAGGGCTAGATATACATCTCACAGAGGTCGGCTCCTCAGTTCATCCAGTTCCTGTGGTGGTCCTTTGTATCCCCCCATCAAATTGGTTGTTACTGGGTAGGTGCAAAGTACTCAGTCTTTCTGTCTTCTTTCATCCTTCTCTAGTAAGATGTATTGAGGCAGTTTTTCCTTAATTTACTGGATTTTGTACTCACAGGAGTAACCTATGTATTATGCCTTGCCTATACATATCTAGCAATTTGCAATCCCTTGAACTCTTATTTATGATTTTGTAGATGATGTTAATGAAGCTTTTCAACATGTGTTTCTCCTGCTTCAGCCACTGGTGTCCCAGTTTAATAACCGGGGTGATCACACACCACAGAGTGGGTTACTGTTTATCATGATCAACTCTTTATCCATTAAGGCAGTGAGTTTACAGTGTGAGATTAATTCATAGAACAGAGATGCTTTCCTGCAATAATGCTGCCGGCAGATTGGAAATACATGGTGCATGTTTCACAGTTAAATCTTTGAATGACAAGGTACCTGTGAATGCAACCCCCCCCCAAAAAAAAAATGATGGATGGATTTAGCATAAAATGGAATTTATTTATGCTGTACTGGCACATGGATTAAGAAACAAACTAATGTGGATTAGGAAACAAATTTAGGACATGATGTCTTACTGCATGAACACAACCTTACACACATGAATAGGGATCCCCCAGTTGCGTTGCTAGCATCGGCTGGAGGGGGGGCAATGACGTGTTTCGCATCGTTGTCCCTCTGCCTGCACTCCCAGAAGGCTTTATTTCAAGCCTTCTAGTACTCAAGGCACGTGGGAGGCACTAGCGTCGACGGGGGGAAGCGGGGGGGCGGGCCGCCGGGGGGCGTCGCGCGTATAGGGGTGACGCGCGATGCCCCTCACTTACATTTTTCGGCGGAGGTGGGCCCTCCCGCCCTCCCCTGGGTCCGTTTGGCTCTAAAATGAGCCAAAAACGGAGCGGGGAGGGCGCTCCGCTCCTGCGCGTGACGTCACGCGCGGGGGCGGAGCCTCCCCCTTAAGGGTGACGCGCGCCCCTGCTCAGGGGTGTCGCGCGTCGTCGCGACGCCCCTGGTGGGAGGGCCCCTCAAACACGCCATTTTCAGCAAGTTTATGCTCCGCAGCTGCAAACACAGCCCTCCGGTTTTTGTTTTTTTTTTAAACAGCCACAAAGTGCTAAAATCCTGCTGTGGCTCCTCCTCATAAGGAGACTGCGTTTGTCACCCGGGGAGGGGGGCATTGCATACCACGGCCCCCCTTTAGCGACATCTCTGGGATCTCCGTAGGGTCTCACTGAAGCTCCTACTTCCTTCCTGCCTCTTCCTGATTGGTCCCTGCAATCCATTCCCTTGAGGGGGAGGTCATTGTCCTTTTCTGTCTTCTCAGCCAGGAGGAGCTGTCTCCTCAGCGTGCTTGCTCTGCCAGTCTAAACTTGTGCATGATTGTGCTCTAAGACACGTGTAACATGTGCAAATGGAGGAAATGAACTACATGTGCAGGGACCAAGTGCAGACCAAATGCATCGTGGTACACCTCAATAGTCTGGCGTGAAGAAGAGGAGCAACAATATTGTACAATGATGGGAAAAACCAAGAATGCAGTTCAATTTTCCAAAACACACTCTCAAACAGTCAGTCTCATAGCAACAGCAGTTTATAGGCAGGCAAAAAGAGAAAGGGCCAACCCTTACCAGCAGAAGGTGGAAATCCTTACAAGGAGAACTCTACAAAAGCGTTATGACATCATAAATCTGTTGATCGTTCAGGTATCACAAACCTCATTTTTGTGTTTGCTGTAACAGTTGATTTGTTGTCCCAGCGTACAGACTGAGTTATTTTCTATTTCATATCCATGTTTATTTTTATGTTCTATCAAGTTCTAAGATGTGAGGGTTGTTTACATTGATGAGTTGTACATGAATCTTGCGTTAGAGAGCTGTACCAATGAAGAGTTATAGTACTCCAAACACGTTGGACAATAAATTATCTGTGCACCTCGATACCTCCTCTCCTTTTGTTGCTCTAAGAGACTGAAATTGAAATCCTATGCACTTCTGCTCAGAATTAAAATCCGGCGCATCAAATGAGGCCCAGTAAGTGTGTTCAGGATTGCAGTCTTAAATGACTACCCCAGTGCAGTTTTATATGCGAGCAAAATTGTAGGCCTGCCTGGTTCAGCTGTACATCGTATCTTCTTGAAAATAGCTGCAGGCTAATTACACGCTTAGTGCTTCATATCCTTTTCTGCTTTTATGCCTCTTCTTCTTATCCTGTCCTTAAAACTATCACAATAAAGACAGTAGACTTTCTTTCGCCTGGATGAACTTAAGACGTGATTCCGAAGCGTTAGCAAGAGGCAGAAAGATGAGAGAACAGAGCGGGGAGGCAGTCTACAAAGCCTAGCCTGAAACGAAAGATACCTGACTTCTTGCTGTGGACTCTAGGCGTGTGCAAGAAAACAAGAATTGTTTCATTTTGGTTAATAAAAACATCATTCATTTAGTGATTCATTGGTTTAATTCACATTAGTTTAATTACTATATGTTCATTCGTGTCCTCCTAGTTGGTTCCATTTCATTTCACTTGGAGAACCACTAAAATGTAGTGCAGCGGTTCTCAAAGTTGCCGGGGTCATGACCCACCTCGTCCTCCAGCGGTGGTTCGCGACTCACCTCCAGAAGCTGCTCCTGTGTTGCGCCAGGCCCAGGATGGCCTCTAGAAGCCTCCGCTGGCCTCATAAAGGCCTCCCGACATGACCAGAAGTCGAGTCCGCGAAACTGGAAGTGACCTGGAAGTCACTTCCAGAGGCCTTCTGAGGCCCACAGAGGCTTCCGGAGGCAGTCCTGGGCCTGGTGCGACATGGGAGTAGCTGCAGGAGCCGAGTTGTGACCCGGAAGTGGCCTCTGGTTGCGTCTGTTTGGCTCCAATTTGGAGGCAGGGGCATGCAGGTGGGCCCAACTGGCAGCCCACCTCACCGTCGGGCAAGCAGGGTCTTTATCTCACATTGATTTCAGGAGAGCCATGGCTTCCTTAGTTTTCCAGTTCCCATTTCCATTAGGGAGACTGAAAGACCCTGAGCTGAGAAGACAGTTGGTGGGAATGGAAAGCTCTCCTCTCACAGTGGACCCTTGTTCTGGTTGCAAGAGGAAACAAGTGAATGAAACAAGTGACGAACGCACATTTTGTTTAGCCTGGCATTTTGTTTAGTCTGGGTCCATTCATTTCAATTTTCATTTCTTACAAAATTAATGCACAGACCTAGTGGAATCTCTGCCTACTCTCTTAATGGAACAAATGTCTTCAAGGACAGCCTCGTAGTCAGATCCAACTTCTTCGACTTCCATTCATTTGTACTGTGCCATGTTAATGTATCCAATTCCTAGGGGACAAAAGAATGAGCTGTGAGCCAGGCTTGCTCAAGCCCTTCTTCTTGGGTATGAATTCAGTGCTTTTAGTCTCAGAGTTCCATCTATGTTTTGAACATAACAACACTGGCCTAATGCATCGGAAGCACTTGGAGTACTTGAAAAAGTCATTATATAAATGCAGTTAAAATTCTTATTAACAATGCAACCCTCTGAATCAGAGCTTCTGCTCCCACAGAAACACCCTAAAATATGGACACAAGCTGGTGCTCTTTAAAAGTTATACTAAGTGGTATGGCAATTGACTTCCCATGGGTTTGTTTGTTCCTGAAGTGCTGATTACAAGGGAGAGACCCACACAATTAGTCCAGCCCACGTGGTTGCGGGCCTTTTTACATATCACACTAGCATCCTGAGATGAACCAAGGGAAAAACACCTTCTATGGCTGTTGACACCACATCACCTGGTGGAAGTGAGTGGGTCTAGATTGAAGATACATCGCCACTGGTTGCTATCTCAGAAAGTTTCCATCTCAGCACACTCACTTGAGTGGCACTAAGCTCTTGTTAATTAGTGTAGTAACTATTTGCCACAACTTCACAGCGTGTGCAGCTGCCACTGAGATCCTCCCCCTCCTGCCCCCTGCTTGGCCCACTCCTCACCCTGAAACACCCGCCCCCCAAATCA
Source organism: Plestiodon gilberti rubricaudatus (assembly GCA_026170595.1). Lineage (NCBI taxonomy): Eukaryota > Metazoa > Chordata > Lepidosauria > Squamata > Scincidae > Plestiodon > Plestiodon gilberti. The sequence continues at coordinate 157,753,671 of JANXHW010000005.1, read as the reverse complement.
CTCCCCCCACCAATCTACCCGCTCTGGCAGGGTGTCAGCAAACTGCTGCCATGCGCATGGGGCCTCCGGACACCCCGGCCCCAGGGCGCATGTCAGCAACTTATGCAGCACTACTAAAATAGCTACCTCTGCAACCTGCGGGGGGGGGGAGTTGGGGAGGTCTCCTCTGGATAAGGGAAAAATTGTTCCCTTACCTGGGGGTAAGCCTCCGTGGTGCAGGGAGTCTACTTGAACCTGCGCTAACTAGCCATCATTGTCCCATTCCAACCCATTGCTGCATCGTTTTGCCCACCCCGCCCCTGTTCCGTCCTCTCCGTGTCCCCTCCCACGTCCCCCCACCAGAGCACCTTTTACGACTTTTACAACCCTTTTATGACTGGCGCTGACAGCTTTACAGCAGTCGGCGCCAGTGAAAGAGGCACTGCAACAACAGCTGACCCAGGTAGGATTGGGCCGTCAGTCCAGGACGTATAGTGGTGGATCACGAGATCGGCCACTGTATGCCCCGGATAAGATTGGGCTGCTAGTAAACAATATCCAAATATCACATCAAGGATGGATTTCATTATGCTGGGTACTGAATGTTAACACAAAGAGGGAGTCACATTGTGGAACAGTATGCAATGTGAAAATGATAAAAACCCAAACTGTCACGCCCTGATTTACCCCCTTCCTCAAGACTGACCACAGTTGTTAAACCATGTTCTCTTTGATTAGGAAGTTATTTGAGAAACAAGATGTGATGCCATATATCGTGGTCAAGCTTGGACTTTATGTCGCCAGTTTCCTATAGTCTTTTAGGGTCATAAAAGGGTAATGTTGCTTCATGCAATTTTCCTAAAGGAATTGGAGGAAATGCGAAATAAAACTCATGCACCCCTCCACAATGCAGTCTGAGTGCAACACAGACACCCCATGGAGACCTGTGGTTGAGGTCTCTGAGCACCTGGATTAAAAAAAGAGAGGCTATTTCCTTTCTGCTGGATGTTTCTTAGTAAGACACTGCTGATTCTACAGCTTCCTAGTTCTTTGTTTTTATGATGTTTTTGGTGTTTTTCATGATTGTAAGCCTTCTTGAGCTTCTTGTAAGAGAAGGAAAGGCAGGATATAATAAAACTAAAAACTAAAAACATACATCTCATAGAACAGAAAGTCGTTATGAGGATCTGTAACCTGGAGCTTCTTGGCAAGTCTTTTTTTTTATCAGGGGTTGCGTAGTGGCACATGTGTTCTGTCACTCACATTTTGTTTCTCCTTTTACTCCTGTTTAGAGTTCAAGACCTTGATGAAATTATGGGGGTCTTTCTTTCTTTTGAACTGTGGCAGATGGCCACAGTTGCTCTGCCGGAGCCCTTGCATCTTCAGTCGCTTTCCGGTGGTATAGTTTGACCTAATGGCCTGGTGTTTATGAACTCATGTGCAATTTTGCACTGTTTTTACACCGTTTTTTGGTCAGTCACACCTGGTATCTTTAGGCCCCTGCTAGTGGTCAGGGCAATACGTTTGCACAATCCTATTGAATGCCGTAAGGCATGTTGTGACAGCGCACCACAGTCCTGGGCTTGTGCAAAGGCCTGCACTGGACCACCCATGCCAGTCTGCAGGACACGATCCGGAGCAGATAGGCCAGTGCGGGGGGCGGAATGGGGCAGGGGTGGGGAGGGGTATAATGGAATGAGGGTGATGACGGGGGTGGGGGTGGGCAGACCGGGCCTGAGAGGGGGTGGGATCGGTAACAGCAGCACACGTCGAATCCTATCCCCTTCCTGGACCTGTTTTCCTTACATGGGGCCTTACGGACGTGTGCCAGCAAACTAGCTGGCAGAGATCCGAGGATTGCAGGGGTTGGGACTTTGCCTGGGGTAAGTAAGGGAGCAAAAGTTCCTTTACCTCAAGGAGACCTCCCACTTTCTGCACAAGAGGCAGCATTGCCTGCACTGGCCTGCACTGTGCAGAAAGTTAAGTACGATTAGGCTGCCTGGGAAGATGGGTGGCTGGGGTGGGGCAATAACCAAGTATTTCTTGCGTTTTGAGTCATAGTCCCACCCCCATATCACAATGTCGCTCCCAGAAAGATTCCATTTGGAGCCTTTCAGGAGTGAGGGATGACAGGAGGGCCTTTCTCCTGCCCTGAAAAGCACCCGACCGGCCTCCGCAGTTGCTGCAGCTGTGGAAGAAGCTGCTGGGGCTGGGAAAGGTTGCAGCCGCTACTCCCGAATAGACCGCAGGCGGAACCCGGGGGCACACTAGCTACGCAACTGGGCCACAATTAACCACATTAGGACAGTCTGCAATGCTGGGCCAAAAGTCAATCCATCCAGACTGAATTCTGAGCATGGCATCAGACATCATACCACAGCCTCACTATAGGTGGCAGCAGCAGTTGGAGGGCCAGACTCCAAGTGCATGTGTGCATTGGCTCATTCCCCCAACCCACTGCAGATTCACCTCATTTTGCATGCCCTTCATGTGCCATTTTTTTTAAAGGGGCCAAGACACTCTTTCTAATTAATGCATAGCTTGGTCCTAAGGCCGTTGAAAGAACAGGTATTGCATGTGCACATGATGGAACTACCCACCTCACTGTTCAAACACTCGATACAGGGGGCTCAAAAAGATAATCACAGATGGAAAATAAACTCAAAAGGAGTCCTTCTCAATGGCCCTTCGTGTAATGGGAGCACAATCCGCCAAGCTTCAATAAGACCTGTAAGGAATGTGCTATTTGGGGTAGGGATTGGTCCCCTTGAAATGAACAGTATTTGTGCAGAAGCCTCATGATGATTCCGACCAGAGTGCAAGCACAATCAGTCATCTGCAGTGAGAGACATTGTACATGAAACTGTGAGTCACGATTTTGATTTCCCTCTTAAACCCTTGATTAACATATTTATTAAAGACATTTCACAGCCTTTTGCTCCCTCCCTGGCTGGTGCCTGCCAGCCAAGATATGCTCCTCTGCACGACATGAATCGCTAATAAGGCCAGTCAGGTATAATGAGATGTGGCTGTGCATGTATAAACTGTGTGGTTTATTTGTGAATAAGGGGAAGGAATTCTCTCTGCAAGCATCCTTTTTTTTTTTTAGACAGAGGGAGCCTTGAAGATGCCATATTTGGAACAATCTCTGCCTCCCAAGAGCTTCAGTTGTATTGTCACGAGCAGGCCTACGCTTGTCAAACCACTGATGAGTGCTTTTTTTTAAGCTGCTACCAAGATTTATGCCTATTGAATGTATAAGAGATGGGGTTTTTTTCCTGGTGAGGTCATAACGCAAACATTAATTGCCTTTACAAATGAAAATATAGACAATTGCTGACAGTAGAGTCATTTATATTATCAGTACCACACAGTGTGCTTAATCTCTATTGCATTCGGTCCACAAGGAAATAAATGCTCAACAGCCCAATTGTGTGTAACTCTTGCACCGGTGTAACAGTAGATCCACAGGTGTTAGTGCACTTATGCCAGTGTAACTTGCCTTACGTCAACGGACGCAGGGTGTAGACCAGTGTAACCCCCCTTGGATGCCACACATGCGCAGTTCAGACACGGGACGGATGCCAGCGCATCTCTGCCGGCGCAGGGGGCATTCAGTGAGCATCTGAATGCCCCCGGAATGCCCCCTGCATCAGTGGAGTTGCAGTGGCGTCCACCCCGCGTCTGAACTGTGCATGTGCGGTGTCTGAGGTGGGTTATGCTGGTCTCCATTCTGCATCCATTGACGTACGGCAAGTTACACTGGCATAAGTGCACTTACACCAGTGAATCTACTGTTACACAGGATTGTGCTGTTAGGCTAGGTATTTGTTTAAAGTTGTCTGCAAGCCATCTGTAGATCATCTCTCCTGCTCTTCTCTATTCCCTTGCCCACCCACCATCTGTTTTTATTTGAGCAGACAAAGACGGTAGTCTTGGACTGGCCGTTAGAAAACCTGCTAAGATGAGAGAAAGGATAAGGGAGAGCTGACAATGACTAATCCAGAACAACGGAAAAATCAACGGATGTATTTATTTTTTTATCTTTTATAAAATCAGCATATTGCTCCTCATTATTATTCAGTCATTCACATAGCATCATTCATGTGCATGGCACTTTACAAAGTATGCAAAGACATGTCCCTGCCATAAGGGGCTTGCAAGCTAGAAATTGACACAAGGAATCCTGTGCAACAGGGAGAGAGAAACAGGGGAAGATATTCAATAATGCAATTAGGTCTTCAGAGGGGGCCCTCTTACATGCCTCAACACTGTCTGAAGTGAGGTCGGAGAAGGTGCATAGGAGGGCCCTCTTGGTGGTGGCCCCCTCCTTGTGGTATTCGCTTCCCCAGAGAGCATGAGGTGACAGGGTCCAGAGCGGGCTGGGGCGTTTTGGTGCCAGTGTGGTCGCACCAGTTGCACCCTTGTTGTGATGCCCGTGCACACCCCTACAATTCCAGTTGACTATCAGTGCTTAGCGCTTTATCCAAGCATAGTGCATCTTAGAATTAGGTGCAGCTTGCATAGCAAATAGAGGAAGACAAGTTTCAAACACCACCACCAAACAAGTAAACATCTGCTAATTTGGAAGGGCAAGCATGACATTTCATGACTGTTTTCTCCTCCCATAAACCACCTCCAAATTACTGATAGACACTTCTTGTCTTACATTTCCTTAAGGTGGATACTTAAGACAGCTGACAACTCCTTGACGTTCCTTAAGCACTCTGATGCATTTCGTGCCAACATGGTTAAAGAGTGTTGTTAACGGACTGCAAATTTCTCCTTGGAAAGGGTTGAAATGAGGATTCTAACCTATACCAATGAATTTGGATACCGAACCAGGGCAGGATTTAGTTCAAATGAAATGGCACAGGCTACAACAGTTGTTGCGTCACACAAGTATTCCTTATAGGGTTACCTTGTCACAACACAGGTATGTGGCATTCCTTTAACCACAAAAGCAGTTCAGCCACAGCGTCTCGCACCCCATGTCTGTCTTGGTCCCCTAGTCTTCCCCTACACCTTCCTGGTATAGAGTAGCAAGCAAGACTCCTCTTTTGACCCACAGCAAGAAGGAAGAAAATGGATGTAGGGAGCAGGGCAAGAATGGAGGAGCCACAGCTGCATGGTCTCAGTGCTTTTGGCCCCAACCCCATTGGGCCTTGTGCTGTCGGAAGTAGCATTCCAGCAGCACAAAGTCCTTTGTTCAGTCGTTAAGTCGTGTCCGACCCTTCGTGATCCCATGAACCATATCCCGCCAGGCCTTCCTGTCCTCCACTATCTTCCTGAGTTCGCTCATTTTCATGTTTGTTGCATCGGTGATGCTGTCTAACCATCTCATCCTTTGCCTTCCCCTTCTCCTTTTGCCTTCAATTTTTCCCAGCATCAGAGTCTTCTCCAGAGAGTCCTCTCTTCGCATTAGGTGGCCAAAATATTTGAGCTTCAGCCTCAGTACCTGTCCTTCCAGGGAACAGTCAGGGTTGATTTCATTTAGGATTGACTGATTTGATCTCCTAGCAGTCCAAGGGACTCTCAGGAATCTTCTCCAGCACCACAGTTCGAAAGCATCTATTCTTCGGCCTTTACGGCGAGGCAAAGTTCGGGCTGCCACCACCAGTGGGCAGCAGCACAGCATACACAGCAGCAGCTTCTGAAGCCTCTGTCAGCACTGGTAAGTTGGCAGCAGAAGCATGTCATGGCTGGGGGGGGAGGCAGGGAGCAGGAGGGAGGGGTGGATCTCGGTGGCACTCATATGTGCCAGATCTTATCCCCCTTTCCCAAGCCACCCTGCCCCTTTTCTCTCCTCGGACAAACACCAGCAAAATGGCTGGCATATGTCCGAGGACACCCCCAGGTAATCAGGCAGCCTAGGTAAAGGTAAAGGTGACCCCTGACAATTAAGCCCAGTCGTGTCCGACTCTAGGGTGTGGTGCTCATCCCCATTTCAAAGCCGAAGAGCCAGCGTTGTCCGAAGACGCCTCCGTGGTCATGTGGCCGGCATGACTCTCCTTGCCACAGCGCATAGCATGCAGCTGGAACACGGAGCGCTGTTTACCTTCCCGCAAGCGGTACCTATTTATCTACTCACATTAACATGCTTTGGAACTGCTAGGTTGGCAGGAGCTGGCCAAGCAACAAGCGCTCACCCCGTCGCGGATTCGAACTGCCGACCTTTCGATCGACAGCTCATGGTTCAGCGGTTTAACCCACTGCGCCATCCGCTGGCCTCAATCAGGCAGCCTACCGGGTGGTAAAATAAAAAAATGTTTCCTTGCTCGCTATAAGGTTGCTTTGTGTGATCGTGCTTTATGCAATCAGTACAATGATTCATTATTGTGAACTCCTAACGAATATCATTCAACAACTGTCTTTTTCCTTAAGATGAGTGAGGAGTGGGTGACCGAGTTCACTTGGGGTACAGTGAAATGACACCTCACAGACGTCGACGTCCCGACTGTTTGTTTAATCCAAATTGAAGAGCAGCGTCCGCTTTTCACCCAGGCAGAAATGGCTACAGGCATTATCAGAACACAGTCCATTAAGCAGCTGCGAGAATGATAGTAATGGCAATAATTTGGTTGCCTTGTGGCCTATCATTATGTAAACCCTGTAAAGTGCTTTAGATTAAAGGGTTAAGCAAAAGCCTTCCTCCTCTCTTTGGGAAAAGACAATTCAGATGTGCCTGATATTCACAGACAGTTGGACAGCAGCTGAGGTTTCATGAAGAATCCCACATATGACCCAAAGAAGCATCTATTTTGGTGTGTTTCCGGGAGCTGCCGGCAGCCGGAACAGATGGGAGAAATCATCATCAACCGGGGAACCTCAGGCCACAGGCTTGAATTTTTCTCAATGAACTGCATACAAGCGAGGCATTCAATCCATGTGACTGCAGCTGCTCCGTCCTGGGGGACGAGGGAGGCTTCCGATTGGCTGCGCTCTTTCACAGGTTATTAACAGGTCATGCTGTGACATTAGTAGGCCGGAAACATCCCATCTCCCAGGAGGCTGAAACAAAAGCGGGAGGGAAGTTTCTGCTCATAATTCAACCACAGTTCAGTGCTTACAGATTACGCCACGTAATCTGCTTGGCAAGAACACAGACTCACAGAGGCGCTGCTATCTGATTTCTTTCTTTCTTCTCCTTCTTTCCATTAGGAATGCCAAGAAGGGCTCTTTTTACACTCCTACAAACCTCAAAGGAAGGAGACGGCTGCTGTCCTGTCGCTTTTCAGACTCCACTGCCAAGGCAAAGGGCCCTTCGCATGGCTGCCCTCCCTCCCTCAGATGTTCCTGGCTTCTTCTTTTTTTCCCCATTCATGGCATCTTGTGCTCCGCTTTGCTCTTTGAGCACAGTGGTGCTCATGAATTGCCCAGTTGATTCCATCAGCCGCAGCACCAGAGCATTACCTTTGTCTTGACAGACCGAAATGTCTCTTGGTAAGAAGAAACGCGGCTGAAACCAATATAGGATCAGACAGCCGATGATGCTCGCGTCACACTTTTCTTCATGCCGTTGTCATGGCTGTTACTGGTGTAGCGCATATGGCTACTTACAGATCTGTACAAAGTGATCAATGTTCTCCAGCATGGCAGGCCCTCCCTAAATAAATAACATCAACACTCAGACAATATTCTTTGGAAACTTAGCTTGGCTTCATCGTAATTCACAACATTGACTTCAGCTGCAGTATTTATAGTTCTGCAGAATTTGGAGGCGTTGAGCAAGAATTGGAGTGTTGGGAGGCAATAATATGAAAGCTGGGAAGAATTGCAAGAACAGAAGGGCTGGGAGGTAATAGCAACAGGGACGGAAGTGCACAAGGGGCTGTCCAACAACCATAAGACCCATCCCCTAACTACCGGAAGCCCTGTACAAGGCATGCTTAGCTTTGGAGGGCTAACTCAACATCTCTGGGTGCCCCCCTTACCTGGTGCTCCAAGTGCTACCTCCCCTTACCTGGTGATGTGCCAGCTTCTGCTCCAGCCCACCACTCTCCATCTCTCCACACTTCTGCTTGTCCCCCTCTTCTTTTTCCAATCCAGAGAGTGGGAGGAGAAGCAGTGGAGGCAAGTGGGCATCCCTTGCCAAACTGCTACCTGAGGCAACTGCTTCAGTTGGCCTCATGGATGGGCCAGCCCTGGCCCAACTTGTCTGCAAACATGAGGCTCTTCTTCAGCCTCTGCTGGTTACCTTCATTCTACATGGTTGAAAATAAAAAACGTCGGCACAAACTGTGCTGTGTATATGACTGCCCTATTACAATCACTTGTTGGACATAGGACAACGTCCTTACATTTCCCCACGATTCTTCCTCACCCAGAGCCAGAGAGCCTTGTATCCAGCTGTAAGTTGCTCATGAAGTTTTTTGTTCGCCTGGGCCCATGGATCAAACCCCACCAATCACCTGCTGTTGACAAGAGGTCATCACCACCCATCACCTGTTGATGACACCTGTGAATAAGTTCTACCCACCCACCCCCTCACACACGTGATGAGCAATTGTCAACGCTCATCTGCAAACTGCTGTTTTGCAGAAGGAGCCTGATCCAGAAAGGCACCCTTGGACAGATCGGAATATACGTTATTGACATGACTGTACCTAGTCACTTTTGTTAATGCTTCGAATACAACTTTAAGCCGCAATGGTTCCTTTTGAATTCTCACCACACCCATGAAAATGATACAGAGCATTCCGTTTAAATGTCCTAGGCATTAAAATGGAGACCGAACTGATGTTCTGATGCAAATGTATGGATGATCATTTCCAAAGATCACACAGAACAACCTTCTGGTATGTGAAAGTAAACAGATGGGATGGGAGTCCTTTTTCAGACATCCGTCGAAGCAGGATAAAGAATGCCAGAGCAACAGCGCAGTGTCACAAATCAGCCATCTGTTGCAGAAGTCGGGCTCAGGCTTCCTAGTCTGCATTCTCTTCGAGAACAAGGACAATGCCTCCTGCTCATGCGATCTATGTTAGCAGGGAGAGCTGCTGCTGGAGAAATGTAGCAAGGAAACGTCCTCTTTGCAAAAGTCTGTACTCGCTTCCATCCATAAAGACAAAGTGGAGATCACTTCCTACGGACTGAATCCCTTAGCTGAGGTTGGTAGAATGAGGGCCAATACGCTGGCGGTCTTGCCCCTTTCGGGTGTTTTGTGAAGTGGCGTTTGGTGTAGTCAAGTAACTGTCACAGGAAACCTGAGTGACTTGTAGGGCTGCAAGTAGATGGGTCAGAGGAGCTGACACATTGCAAAACATCACAGAGAGAGAGAGAGAGAGAGAGAGAGAGAGAGAGAGAGAGAGAGAGCAATCCTGTGTAACTCTCACACTGGTGTAACAGTAGATCCACTGATGCAAGTGCACTTATGCCAGTTTAACTTGCCATACGCCGAGGAACACAGGACGGACACTGCCGTAACCCCCCTCGGATGTGTCGCGCACATGCAGTTCGAATGCAGCATGGATGCCAACACAACTCTGCCAGTGCAGGGGGCATTCCAGGGGTGTCTGAATGGCCCCAGAATGCCCCCTGCGCTGGCAAAGTTGCACTGGCATCCACCCTGCATTCGAACTGCATGTACGCAACATCCAAGGGGGGGTTACGCCAGTGTCCATCCTGCATCCGTCGACATACGGCAAGTTACACTGGCATAAGTGCGCTTACACTGGTGGATCTACTGTTACACCGGTGCAAGAGTTACACAGGATTGCGCTCACACACACACACACACACACACACACATGTCCCAGAGAAGACCCATTGGGGACATTATGACAGTAGATTAAGAAAAATGTAATGATTGGGAAGTCCCAATACAACAAAAATAATAATCAAGACTTGATTTGTTTGTATTTGAAAATCACTGTCATGTCTCCACTTTGATCTTCATTTCTCTCAGCTAAGTGCCTGATGTGTTTCATTGTATTTCCTGAATTTCAAAGCCTTTGTCATCTGCTGCAGCAAAAACAAGAGTTTTTTTTTTCTTTCATGAAGTGAGGCTGAAGGAGCTTTTTGGTTTCAGTTTGTAAATGACAAGTTTGTGTCTCAATTTGTAAACTTAAAAAAAAACTTTTCTCTGTACTCAGAAAATGCACACACACGGACATGCAATATGCACGCATGTGCACACGTGCACGCGCACACACACTTAGGGAATAGTTACCTCATTTCATGCATCTGACAAAGTGGGCTTCTCTGCTCCATGAAACGTTATGTCACAGTAAACATGTAACAGAATAACCCTATGCATGTCTGTGCTAAAGTCTCGCTTGTGTTCAATGGGGCTTACTTCAAGAAAAGTGTGTATCAAATGGCCACCTTTTAGCACAAGCCTATGCATGTCTACTACTCAGCTTATGCATGTCTACACTTATGCCAGTGTAACTTGTCGTATGTCGATGGACGCAGGATGGACACTGGCGTAACCCCACTCAGATGCCGCACGCGCGCAGTTCGGACATGGGATGGACACCAGCGCAACTCCGCTGGAAAACTTTCCATGCCTTACTTTCCATTGATGATAATGTTGATAATGCAATCCCAACTGATAATTGCCTATCTTTTGTGTCCTATCTGGGATTCGAATTGGGATTATGATCTACTGTTACCACTAGGGTCCATTTAGTGGAAGAGGAGAGTGCAAAAGTTGGCTTGAAACTCAACATTAATAAAACTAAGATCATGGCATCGGGTCCCATCAATTCCTGGCAAATAGAAGGGGCAGAAATGGAAGCAGTAACAGATTTTACTTTTCTGGGTTCCAAGATCACTGCAGACGGAGACAGCAGCCATGAAATTAAAAGACGCTTACTCCTTGGAAGGAAAGCTATGGCAAAGTTAGACAGCATAATAAAAAGCAGAGATATCACCATGCCAACAAAAGTTCGTATAGTCAGGGCGATGGTGTTCCCAGTAGCAATGTATGGTTGCGAGAGTTGGACCATAAGGAAGGCTGAGCACCGAAGAATAGATGCTTTTGAACTGTGGTGCTGGAGAAGACTCCTGAGAGTCCCTTGGACTGCTAGGAGATCAAATCAGTCAATTCTAAATGAAATCAACCCTGACTGTTCCCTGGAAGGACAGGTACTGAGGCTGAAACTCAAATATTTTGGCCACCTAATGCGAAGAGAGGACTCTCTGGAGAAGGCTCTGATGCTGGGAAAGATTGAAGGCAAAAGGAGAAGGGGAAGGCCAAGGATGAGATGGTTAGACAGCATCACCGATGCAACAAACATGAAAATGAGCAAACTCAGGAAGATAGTGGAGGACAGGAAGGCCTGGCGGGATGTGGTTCATGGGATCACGAAGGGTCGGACACGACTTAACGACTGAACAACAACAACAGCCATTTAGTGGAAACATAAAAGTTCTGCTCACTATGGCAAAGTTTGAAAATGTCCCTGCTATAGAGTAAGATCTACAAAGACAAGCCATAGGTCAGGCATATTGCGTCTACTGGCAGCCTGTCATCTCTGGCCCTCCTGAGGTCTTTGTGTTCATTCATCTCTAAAGTTTAAATGTGAAACAAATCTGTACGACTTCCAGCTTCCCACACTGGATATTCCTTCCAATCCGCTTACCATCTTCTTCAGCGTAACTGGCCTTAGCTCTTACTGACTGGAGCGTGTGCTGACTTGTCCTAGTTTACGTAAGTTTTCAATGCCCTGTGGCATGTACTTAGAAGACTCTGTACAAACAATGAGTGTCCTTGTCAGACGAGCAGACGAGCCGAATGTACCTTGGTGCCAGGGGGAACGTGCAAAGTTCAGCCGTTAGAAAACATGACGCAAAAAGACAATGTCCCATACCTTAAATCAAAACTTCTTAAAACTTCTTTAAAAATTACATGAGTATCACAACCTGCATTCCGCCTACCCGCTAAGCAAATCCAACAACCTGTACATCCCAGCCAGGCACCATAAGGTAAGACAGTGTCTGATGGACACAAAGTCCTGTTGTTTCTCTTATTTCTTGTCTATGAATGGGAGCCTAACTAGAAAGTGAAATGCATATCAAGTATTGGTCATCTGCTATTGCAGAATGTGTACTTCCGCAAGCAAAAGTAGAGGAAGGCGGATGAACATGCAATTGAAACCAGAGATTTTGTTGTTGTTGTAGGGTTTGATGGATAATCAACTAGAAAGGAGACATGGTACTTTGTTTTTATATATGATAACGGCTACGAGATTACTCTATGCACAGAAGTGGAAGTGCTCCAGTATACCTATAATAGAAGATTGGACAATGAAGATGTTGGGGTTAGCAGAGATGGCAAAGTTGACGTCCTTAATTAGAAAAAAGGCAATAGACCCATTTTTGACAGAGTGGAAGCCTTTAATGGCCTTTCTGCAGGGCTTAGATAATAATGATTTGTATACTTGTGGGTTTGGAGAATGAGAAGAGTTGGATTTAATAGAAAAGTGTATTGTAGTGTATTAAATAAAGTAATAGAGAATATTGTTAGTTATGTCTGGAGTAGAGATAAGTAGGTGACCTTTTAAACTTTGTGTTTCTGTTGTAGTTGTGTCTTTGTTGTTTACGTATTTGATTTGTGCTGTAATTGTTTCTGTTATAAACAAATAAAACATTTGAAATCAAGAAAAGCAAAAGAAGGGGAAGGCGCAAAACACTGATTATTTGCCTAGAAAGGCAGGATCTATATTCCATTGGTGCCAATGAAAGCTTCCCTCCCAGGGCAAATCGAAGCAGTGGGGGCAAGGACTATGGGGGGGAGGGGAAGGGTTAAAGGCACTTCCTCCATGCTGTGGTTCCAATCTGGATCATCTGGCTGCTGTTTAGAAAAGAAATGTTAAGCAAGAACATCAGGGTCAATGACAACTTGAAGGTAATATGTAGTTTGGCTCTGGCAGCCCAGTCTTGTGTAGGCTGCGGCAGCCAGCCTAAAGGGCCAACCGCCGCATCCTATCTAGTTCCTGGGCTGCTCCGGGGCATCCCGGGAACAACTCTGGAGAAGGGGACGATCGTCCCCTTCCACCCGTGTAAGCAGTGAGAGGTGCTGGGCCTCCTCAAACGTATGCGAGCTCCAAAGCTTGCGTACATTCACGCCGGCCGTGTCAGCGTACCTGGGGCCAGGAGGGAGCTTTGGTTTCCGGGGATCTTGGCCCCTGGTATCCCTGCCCCCTCCAGGCCCCAGGTCGGCCTATGGCCGCCCTCCCTCGCTGCCTGGTCCTCCCTCCCCCTCCCCTGCCCAGGCAGCCTATGGCCGCCCTCCCTCGCCACCTGATCCGCCCTCCCCCCTCCCCTGCCCCGACCGGTGTAGAACCTACCCAGTCCGGCGGGCGCAGGGCCGGGGAGACGGCGGGTCGAGCAGCGCAGGGAATCATTTATGTATTAGCTGCAGGTGCTTCTGCAACATTTTGTTCCTCGAAACAAATCCACTAATATTAATGGCTCAGGAGTTGGGCCATTTCCCTTTAACACACCTGGCTGAGCTGCTGCTTACAAAATGCAGAGAGATCACAGCAAGGTCATCATGACTTATTTAATTCCTGGCATCCGCATCCGAGGACAAGCCTCAGCAAGTTTAGTCACATGTCCTCGGACAAATTTGTTCAATGAGTTCTCTTATAAATCCATTTCGCCAACAGTCTCTAGCCATGTCAGCTGTCAGCCTCTATTTTGCATTTAAACCAAAGGTGTAGATTGCCTGTGTCGTAAAACACACCTTAGTTACACAGTCACCACCACATCCCCATGACTTCGGTCATGATTAGAAGTCAGTGAGTGGGGGCAGAAAAACCATGGAGTACTCTGCTCAGTGAAAGGGTTCAGAAGGACCTTCCTCTTACTTCTGCAGTCACAGGACCCCTCGCAGGCGAAAGGGTGAGGCTGGGGGAAAATACGTTACCTGCAGCTGCTTATGTTCTCCAGCTGATGGTTGGGACCACACTGGTCTTCCCCTCTTAGTGGTGCTCTTCTTGGCAAGAGGGACATTCTCCCTCATATGCCCCACTTCAAGCCCTGAAGAAAAGTGTTGGCAGATTCCTGAGGTGGAATGGGAAATCATGCATAGGATAGAGCGGAAGCAATGCAAAGGACATTCCCCTGATTCAAGGCAGTCACACCAGGCTCATAAGAACATAAGAACATAAGAAGAGCCTTGCCGGATCAGGCCAAAGGCCCATCTAGTCAGTGGCGTCGCTCCGGTAGGGGCGGGGCCGTACGTATCACTCCGTCGTAGACCCTTTACCGAGCGAGCAGGAGGCGGCCCCGCCCCCTCACTGTCGGAGCCATTCCCCTGCGGAGAAAGCAGCAGGCAGGGTTTCTCCGCAGGGGAAAGGCTCCGACAGTGAGGGGGCGGGGCCGCCTCCTGCTCGCTCGGTAAAGGGTCTACGACGGAGCGATACGTACGGCCCCGCCCCTACCGGAGCGACGCCACTGCATCTAGTCCAGCTTCCTGTATCACACAGTGGCCCCACCAGATGCCTCAGGGAGCACAAGACAACAAGATACTTGTATCCTGTCGCCACTCCCTTGTACCTGGTTCCAAGATTTCAAGGTGTCCATAAAGAGCACAGGGGAACCCATGGCTACTTATTTAGTAGTAACCTCTTATTTCATGGTGTGGTATCTATACTATTTCATTAAGGCTGCCATCCTATACTGCACATACGTACCTGGGAGTAAGTCCTATTGAATTCAATGAGACTTACTTTGAGTAGACATGCATAGGATTGCACTGGTAAAATGTCTTTCTCAGGTCAGAATGCTACTACTATGAAGGGAGCCCATCTGAACTCCTTTGGGTTCTCTTCTATGATGGTCATCATTGCTAAAGTAAAGGTAAAGGTATCCCCTTGACATTTAAGTCCGGGCATGTCCAACTTTAGGGTGCAGTGCTCATCCCTGTCACAAAGCCAAAGAGCCAGCACTGTCCGAAGATGCTTCCATGGTGGTCATGTGGCCGGCATGATTCGCCTCACCCCGCCGCACGGATTCAAACTGCTGACCTTTCCATCGACAGCTCATGGTTCAGTGGTTGCTACAAATTGCTACAAATGTGCAATTCCATAAATAGTCAATAGGCAAAAGATTTATACGATCTGAAGAGAAACCAGAGTTATGCCAATAAAGGTTTATTGATTGATTGAATAGTCAATAGGGAAAATGTTGATCCCATAAGCGGGTGTGGGTTGCACAGGCCAATATGGTGTGAGAACATTTCTGGATTGGGTCCATTTAAAAGAGGTGCATTACAATGGAACATTCATCATAGACATCTAAAACCACTATTTTTTTCATATACTTGAGCTCCTGGTACTTTGAACATGTAGGTATCAGACATATAAATGTAATTTTATTCATGGTATCAGCATTGCACGTTGCCTTGCCAAGAACAGTCATGGGTCAGCTGCTGCCAGTGAAGTCATTTGTCCTGATAGGTGTACAGATGGTTTGTCTTTTTTTTTTTTTTTTTTTGAAAGCACAGACTGTCTTATTTGTTTCAATGGCGAGCTACAAATCAGCATACACAAAGCAATGTACTGTATTGGTGGAATACAAATTTCTCCACTGAAATTAATGGGGAGGCTATTCCAAGTGACAGGACTTTCTGTGTGCTAGACTTAAATAAATATGTGTTGTTGTTGTTCAGTCGTTAAGTCGTGTCCGACCCTTCGTGATCCCATGAACCATATCCCGCCAGGCCTTCCTGTTCTCCACTATCTTCCTGAGTTCGCTCATTTTCATGTTCGTTGCATCGGTGATGCTGTCTAACCATCTCATCCTTTGCCTTCCCCTTCTCCTTTTGCCTTCAATCTTTCCCAGCATCAGAGCCTTCTCCAGAGAGTCCTCTCTTCGCATTAGGTGGCCAAAATATTTGAGCTTCTGCCTCAGTACCTGTCCTTCCAGGGAACAGTCAGGGTTGATTTCATTTAGGATTGACTGATTTTATCTCCTAGCAGTCCAAGGGACTCTCAGGAGTCTTCTCCAGCACCACAGTTCGAAAGCATCTATTCTTCGGCGCTCAGTCTTCCTTATGGTCCAACTCTTGCAACCATACATTGCTACTGGGAACACCATTGCCCTGACTATACAAACTTTTGTTGGCATGGTGATATCTCTGCTTTTTATTATGCTGTCTAAGTTTGTCATAGCTTTCCTTCCAAGGAGTAAGCGTCTTTTAATTTCATGGCTGCTGTATCTGTCTGCAGTGATCTTGGAACTCATATGTGTACATGCTAGTTAAAAACCTTACATTTGTAAGGAAAGAAACAAATATTTCATCCAATTATAAACTCTTAAGAAACTGGTGACAGCCTTAACCATGCCTAGTATGATGATGGTGATGATGAATAAGAATAAGAATAATGGCGCAATCCTGTGTAGGCCTGCGCTGGGGGAGCGCGTGCACTTGGGAAAGTGCCGTAAAGCACTTTCATGACACCCTGCGAGGAAGAACCCAGTGGTGCAGTGGCTGGTGGCCCTTACCCCAGTTCCTATCCAGCCCTGTACCCACTGGAGCAGGTAAGGCCTGCACCGGCCGGGGCAGGAGCGAGGGGAGGGAGGGCGGACCGGGTGGTAAGGAAAGGCAGCCATAGGCTGTGGCGGGCCTGGAGAGGGCGGGGACATTGCCAGCGAGATATGCCGATATCCAAAGCCCTCTCCAGTCCTGCTGTGGCCTTACACGGAGGGCTAGAATGTCCGTGAGCTCCGGAACCCTCGTACATTCGAGGAGGCCCATTGTTCCTGCAGCCGTTTACACCTGGGGAAGAGGATGATCGTCCCCTTCCCTCGAGGTGCACCCAGGACAGCCCGGATCCTGCATAGGACACGACGGCCAGCCCTTTAGGCCATCCACCGTATCTTACACAGGACTGGGCTGTAAGAATAAGAATAAGAATATTTATATACTGAATAAGAATATTTATATATATATCTTATAAGAATAAGAATATTTATATAATATTTATATACTTTTCAACAAAAAAGTTCACAAAGCAGTTTACAGACAAAATCAAATAATTAAATGTTTAGCCCCAAAGGGCTCGCAGTCTAAAATGCCCTATTGAACATAGTGGGACTTACTTCTGAGGAAACATGCATAGGATTTCACTGCAGGTCTATGGAACAGGACATCTAAAAAGCCACAAAGACAGCAATACCAAGATTGCCTGGTCACTTCTGGAGACTCCCACAGAACCACAGAGCTTGTTTTCCCAAAGCAATATGCTAGCAGCACAAATGGAAATGAGGGGAAGTTATCAGTTAATAATGTGCAGCAGGTTTAAGCAGCTTAATCGGAAACGACATCCACCATGATTAATAGCTAGGGAAGTACTCATTGAATTGAAGGCTTCAAGGAATGACAATCTGATTAAAATTCCATTTTAGAAATGAAGGGAAGTAGGATGCTAATCAGTCTAAACCTCTGATTATTAAGGATGGCTATTTGCAACCAACAGCTGGAGCTGCTCTAGCCCGGGGGGGGGGGATCGTTCTTGACTCATAAACAAGGCAAGGCTGAAAGATTTGGAACATGTCACAGTGAATTTGCCCCACATCCACAATTAGAGCATGACTGTACATTCCATATCCACAGCACTTGGCCATTCATTGATGGATATTTAGAATCTGTGGTTTGTTGAGCTACAGAGTATTGTTCGGCTTTTAACAGGACACAAGGAGACAGGACCGTTGAGCAAAGTGCCACAAGTCAGAGGTGCTTTTTGTAGAACAAAGGTAAAGTCTGTAGACCGATCCAGATAGCATCACATTGAGTTCATACCCAGCCAGTAGCATAGCTGGGGGGGGGAGGCAGAAAGTGCTGCAATGCACCGCAAGGTGGCCCCTCCCACTCGCGGTCAGAGCCTTTCCGGACAGCGAAGAAAATGCACAGGAGAGCGCCTGAGTTCGGTGAGCGCCTGAGCATTGCCTTTGCTGCCTGGAATGGCTCCAACGGCAAGTGGGAGGGGCCGCTTTGCAGCACTTACCGCGCCAC
Source organism: Plestiodon gilberti rubricaudatus (assembly GCA_026170595.1). Classification (NCBI taxonomy): domain Eukaryota; kingdom Metazoa; phylum Chordata; class Lepidosauria; order Squamata; family Scincidae; genus Plestiodon; species Plestiodon gilberti. Next base: position 157,735,724 of record JANXHW010000005.1, on the reverse strand, counting down.
CCTCCCCCCATCTACGCTACTGTACACAGCAATGATGCCACCCCAGATATATAGGTGTTGTTGTTTCCTCATGGGAGGTATAGGGTATCTGGATTGTATATGCATCTGGTGGTAAAACCACAACATCAGTAGTGTATCTGAATTGAAGCCTACTTGACCTATAACCTCTCAGGGAAGTAAGGGAGGAGGGGCTCCGATCATCTCCTGCACAAGGCTATGAACTCCATTCCACTGGAGTGTGGGTAGGTGCTCTTCCAACATTTATGAGGTTGGTACCCTTGATTATCGCTGGGGAGCTACAGCTATTCACTCCAATCTTTCAGTCTTCTAGGGTAAACTAAAGTAGGGAGAGTATTACTACCCACTGCAGAGCAAATCAGGACTGTGTCATTCATTCGGGGGGTCAGAAATACTCTTTTCACTCATCAGTCACCAGAGGGTAAAGGGCTGATAGGTTCATTCCCACCTAGGGAGGTGCAGGTTACCTAGATAAGGAGAGAGTTCCCTAATCAGCAGTGCCTACATTAAGTCCAGGAGGGTGCCGGCATGGCTAACAAGCACAGTTAAGGAGGCTATAAAAGGCAAGGAAGCTTCCTTCCGTAAATGGAAGTCTTGCCCTAATGAGGAAAATAAACAGGAGCACAAACTGTGGCAAAAGAAATGTAAAAAGATGATACGGGAGGCCAAGCAAGACTTTGAGGAACGTATGGCAGGCAACATAAAAGGGAATAATAAAAGCTTCTTCAAATATGTTAGAAGCAGGAAACCTGCCAGGGAAACGGTTGGTCCGCTGGATGGTGAGGGAGAGAAAGGGGTGATAAAAGGGGACTTGGAGACTGCAGAGAAATTAAATGAGTTCTTTGCATTTGTCTTCACGGCAGAAGACCTCGGGCAAGTACCGCTGCCGGAACGGTCTCCCCTGACTAAAGAATTAAGTCAAATAGAGGTTAAAAGAGAAGACGTCTCAGACTTAATTGACAAAATAAAGATCAATAAATCACCAGGCCCGGATGGCATCCACCCAAGAGTTCTGAAGGAACTCAAGAATGAAGTTGCTGACCTCTTGACCAAAATATGCAACTTGTCCCTTAAAACGGCCACTGTGCCAGAGGATTGGAGGATAGCTAATGTCACGCCAATCTTTAAAAAAGGAAGGAGGGGGGACCCGGGAAACTACAGGCCGGTCAGCCTAACATCTGTTCCAGGCAAGATGGTGGAAAGTCTCATTAAGGATAAAATCTTAAAATACATAGAAGAACAAGCTCTGCTGAGGGAGAGTCAGCATGGCTTCTGCAAGGGGAAGTCTTGCCTCACAAACCTGTTAGAATTTTTTGAAAAGGTCAACAGGCATGTGGATGCGAGCGAACCCGTGGATATTATATATCTGGATTTTCAGAAGGCGTTTGACACGGTCCCTCATGAAAGGCTCCTGAGAAAACTCCACAGTCAGGGAATAAGAGGGCAGGTCCTCTTGTGGATTAGGAACTGGTTGAAGACCAGGAAACAGCGAGTGGGAGTCAATGGGCAATTTTCACAATGGCGAGAGGTGAAAAGCGGTGTGCCCCAAGGATCGGTCTTTGGACCGGTGCTTTTCAACTTATTCATAAATGACCTGGAGTCGGGGATAGGCAGTGAGGTGGCCAAGTTTGCAGATGACACTAAACTTTTCCGGGTGGTGAAGACCAGCAGGGATTGTGAAGAGCTCCAGAAGGATCTATCCAAACTGGGAGAATGGGCAGCAAAATGGCAGATGCGTTTCAATGTAAGTAAGTGCAAAGTGATGCACATTGGGGCAAGAAACCAAAATTTCACATATACGCTAATGGGTTCTGAGTTGTCTGTGACGGATCAAGAGAGAGATCTTGGGGTGCTGGTGGACAGGTCGATGAAAGTGTCGACCCAGTGTGCGGTGGCTGTGAAGAAGGCCAATTCCATGCTTGGGATCATTAAAAAAGGGATTGAGAATAAAACGGCCAATATCATTATGCCTTTGTACAAATCGATGGTAAGGCCACATCTGGAGTATTGTGTCCAGTTCTGGTCACCACACCTCAAAAAGGATATAGTTGAATTGGAAAAGGTGCAGAAAAGAGCGACCAGAATGATTTGTGGGCTGGAGCACCTCCCTTATGAGGAAAGGCTACAGCATCTGCGGCTTTTCAGCCTAGAAAAAAGGCGCCTGAGGGGGGACATGATTGAGACGTATAAAATTATGCATGGGATGGAGAGAGCGGATAGAGGGAAATTCTTCTCCCTCTCGCACAACACCAGAACCAGGGGACATGCACTAAAATTGAGTGGAGGGAGAGTTAGAACGGACAAAAGAAAATATTTCTTTACCCAGCATGTAATTAATCTGTGGAACTCCTTGCCACAGGATGTGGTGATGGCACCTGGCCTAGATGCCTTTAAAAGGGGTTTGGACAGATTCATGGAGGAAAAGACCATCACAGGTTACAAGCCATAAGCAACCTCCTGGTTTTAGAAGTGGGTTTTCTCTGTGCCAGGTGCAAGGGAGTGTCAACGGGAAACAGGTTATCTTGTTGTCTTGTGCTCCCTGAGGCATCTGGTGGGGCCACTGTGTGATACAGGAAGCTGGACTAGATGGGCTTTTGGCCTGATCCAGCAGGGCTCTTCTTATGTTCTTATGACCTTGATTGATTATTTAATTTTCTTTGCTTTCTGCGGCCATAAAGGATTTTTCTGTACTTCGGTTTGCAAACCCTGAGTTCCCCTAGGTGCATCTTCCACTGAATTATCCTGAAATACACATTGTTCCACTTAAACCATTTGTAAAACCTGGACGCAGCATGTTGCTTGAAATGTGTGGAATTCTTTTTTTCATTTGCCTCTACGTGAACCCGACGTCAGCTGTCTCAAAGCACTTTCCTAGAAATGTTTTATGTTCTTTGTGTTTCTTGACTTCATTACTGGCAAGACCAGCTTGTCCTGGCAAAGACTTTGTGATTACTAGATACAAGAACAAAGAATGGTGACATTTGAAGGCGAGCTAAGCAGCACAGCCTCTAGGATTTAAATCCTTTAATTGGAGCCAACATCTGCTACCAATTGAATGAGGGAGCATTAACCCAAATATGTAACTATTTAGCAAAATTAAATATTTTCTAAACAGTTATGATCATAATAACGACGAACTCAGTTTGTTTGGAGGACAGATGGACGAGGCCTTTGTTTGCATAGATCTCATCTCAACTGTACTGAAAATATGTCATTGTGACTTCTTAAAGAAACCAGGGATTAGAAAGAAATTTTGTTCTTCCAAAAGGACATAGTTAAATCTGCATGACCGGAAAAAAACCTGAACTGAAAAACTGTATGGGTAATTTATGCAGCACTGAATCTAATTCATTTGTATTCTGATGATCGGCCCGGATTAACAGTGTAAACATCACATGACAGCAAATTAGGATTGCTTTGATTAATGCTGTATGTCTTATAATTATTATACTGCCGATTTACATCAGTTTTATGGTGTCACCCAAAGAACTGGAATTTGATGAGGGTGCTGAAAATTCTCTAGAGACCCTGAGCACCCCTCCCAAAATGACAGCTGCCAGGGGTGCACTGCTGCGGACCCCGGAGCTAGCACATCACCATCATGACTAATAACCATTCAGAGATCTGACTTGCATGAATTTGTCCAATCACCTTTTCAAGCCATCCAAACTAGTGGTTGTCACCGCATCTTGTGGCGACAGGTTCCACAGACTACTGATGCACTGTGTGCAGACCCAGCTGGTCATTGCATGCCAACTGAGCCAGCTCCAAAAGGGGCTCCCAGCATGCCAGAGGTGAAACTAGACTGGAGCGGAGGCAAGTAGTTCTGCAAGACTCCGTTACACCGGAGTCAGCGGCCCCTCCCCCTTGCTGTTGGAGCCATTCCGGCAGCGACAGGGGAGTGTCATGCGTGTTGCCTTTGACGCCAGAATGGCTCCAACAGCAAGGGGGATGGGCCATTGACTCCGGTGTAACGGAGTCTTGCAGAACTACTTGCCTCCGCTCCAGTCTAGCTATGCCACTGCAGCATGCTCCACTCTTCCAGGTGATTTCAAATGGGCCCAAGGCAGAGCAAGAAGGCAAAACACAGGGCAGCCGAAGCTGATGTGAAGGGAAAGGGGAGGGCTGGGGGGGGGACGACTCTGCCTCTTCATTTCCTTGCCTTCTTGGCTGCTTTATTAAACAGCCGGGGGTGTGTGTGTGTGGAGATGCGGAGGTAGCACTGGAGGTAAGGTAAGGCCTGGATCCTCTTCCAGTTTGCTTTGAGTGGGAAGGGGATCAGAGCATGGACAGGGGGTCAGCCTCAGGTCATAGTGGGTAGCGGGAAGGTCCCTCTCCCGGAGAAGGTCCAGGACCCCTCTCCTCATCTCACCACCACCCCAATCCTTCACTGGATGTGAGACCTTCCGACTCAGACCCACCCTGCACTTTGATTTGCTTCATGTAAGCAAGTTTAGATGGAGCAAAGTGAAAGAGTTCGGCTGGGTGCTCAAACAGAATCAAGTCAAGGTGAAAAAGGAAAAAAAAAGGCTGAAATCATTTTTTTTCTTTTTAAATTCAATGCCACTGCCAATGACAAAGACGATCAACTTAGAAGGCATCCATCGTTTCTAAAGGCAATAAAGATCCATACTCCTTGCGGCAAATAACAAAAAATAATAAAGATAGTCCATCAATCTCTCTGAATGGCAGTGCTCCCATTTTACAGGCACTCTTGAGATCATAACTGGCTATACATAGCTTGCAGGTATTCACAGCACACTGTTTAAGAATGACTAATTCGTTATATAACATCATTTAATGGACTTGTTACTGTAACATCAGATATGCATGGGTCACCCGTTGTCTACGCAAGACTATGTCATTAATGTCATTTTCTTACACATTCCCCCCCCCCAAAAAAGTACCTTCTCATCTTTGCACTCAAATTTCAAAACTTTTGAAGAGTGATCCCCAAACATGTTGTAGTTGAGACACACTTTACTGAGACGTAAAACTGGAAGTACACATCACTTTTCAGCTAAAATGGTTGTTCATCCTAAAGATGAAAGAATGGATGGGTGGGTCAACGAAATGGGTGGGTTTTCCTTTTGCTTTTTGATCCTGGTCAAGCAGGTCAGTCCTCTAATTAGCCCCAGTGAGCCCCAAAAGCCAAGCAGGTGGCAGAAAACACCCCAGCCAAGCAGTCACCCATAGCCACCGCTCCTGCAGTGTGGCCTCCCCAGCTACCTATGCTGGGCCTTTCTCCTTCTCCTTGGCCCAACTGTTCAGAAAAAAAGGAGTGGCCGGAGGTGTATAGTGGTGAGTGCTCTAGCTAGGGAGGCCACCGCGCACTGCTACTCTAGAACTAGGGGACATCCACTAAAACTGAGTGGAGGGAGTATTAAAACAGACAAAAGAAAATATTTCTTTACCCAGCGTGTAATTGGTTTGTGGAACTCCTTGCTACAGGAGGTGGTGTTGGCACCTGCCCTAGATGCCTTGAAAAGGGGATTGGACAGATGTATGGAGGAAAAGTCCACCACAGGTTACAAGCCATGATGGGGATAAGTAACCTGGTCTTAGAAGACGAAGCTAGCACTGGTAGTGCGGTCATAGTTCAAAGTGAAAGTAGCTAACCAGCTGATCAAAAACAATAACAACTTTATCCGGATAGACTGTAACAGTGCACCACGGACAAACAGAAATTCTTTAAAATCTAAACTGGAACCTGTTTTTCCGCTCAAAAACCTGGTCTTAGTAATAGGCTATCTCTTAATGCCAGATGCAAGGGCGACAGATTACAGATCTCTTGTTGTCTTGTGTGCTTCCTGAGGCATCTGGTGGGGCCACTGTGAGATACAGGAAGCTGGACTAGATGGGCCTTTGGCTTGATCCAGCAGGGAACTTCTTATGTTCTTCTGTTCTTCTTATGTACATTTCCTAACATTTCTTGTTGCTGGTCTTCACCCTTCCACTCTTTACAAATGGCCGGAGCAGGGGTGGCTGGCTATGGCAAGGAAGAGGAGGCAGCCGGAGATGGTAGGGAAGGGGGCAGAGGGAAGAGGGAAATTGCGGACATCAGGGACAGCAAGCAACCATGGTGCACTTTCTACATCATCAAAGTGGGGGGAAATGGCAGGGGAGCTGGACCCTGAGGGCTTGGGCCAGGCTGCGCAGAGGCGAAACTAGACTGGAGCGGAGGCAAGTAGTTCTGCAAGACTTTGTTACACTGGAGTCAGCGGCCCCTCCCCCTTGCTGTTGGAGCCATTCTGGCAGCAAAGGCAACACGCAGTGCACTCCCCTGTTATTGCTGGAATGGCTCCAACAGCAGGGGGGAGGGGCCGCTGACTCCAGTGTAACAGAGTCTTGCAGAACTACTTGCCTCCGCTCCAGTCTAGTTTCGCCTCTGCGAGGCTGGGATCAAGACATGTCGTAGTTTCACAGTTCACAGCCGGAGACATACATCAAAATGATAAATCCAGATTGTTTACATCCATCTGTCTATCCAGAGAGAGAGAGAGAGAGAGAAGAGCGTAAAGTGTGCTTGCAGCATGTAACCCGACCATGTATTTATAGACAAATAATTCACCTAAGGAAGTTGAGCTTCCCAATGTCTTTTCTCATTTGATTTTAGTATCTAATTTTTTCTCCAGAATTGAGCCATCATCCTGGCCCCAATGAAAGCTCAGGTAAGTTTGCCCTCAAAGGATTATATTTGCCAACTTTTAAAATATAAGAATAGAGACAACATAAATAGCGATTAGGATTTCCGGCATCACATTTACATTCTTTGGAAGGGGATCCCCTGCAACATTCCAGATCTGGGAATAGCCACCGTGACAAGTGCCGGCTCAGAGTCCCTGAAGGACAGGGCGCTTGTCCAAAATGCCATCCATCCAAGAGCGGGATGGAAGCGAGAAGATCCCTTGGTAGGGAAACCAACAGATTGAAGTGAGACGGAGAGTTGTTTTTAATTGGAAAATGTTTAGATTTGCAAGAATAACCTACTCCTTTCGCTTATAAGAAATAATTCGTAGCACAAGCTTGCTTACTTAAGTCTTTGGGGCTATTGCAATAGCCCTGTTTCAGATACTGCAAAAATAAAAAGCACTCCAAAAAAACAGAGAGAGAGAGAGAGAGAGAGAGAGAGATTGGGATTGTGAGCCAAAGGAGCACTGAGCCCACATGCTCTCTCTTCCCGTTTCCTCCCCGCTGCAGACTTTTCTATAAACCAAGGTCTGTTTGGCTACACTTACCAAACTGTAGATTTCTAGATTTCTTGGCCAAGTATCTTAAATATTCTGATACCCACATCATTAAGAAGACCATGGGTAAACTACTCCAGATAAGTAGATAAAACATCACCATGGGTTTTCTTATCTGCATGCCAATGACTTCAATGGGACTACTCCAGAGTAAAATATTTTGACATTACAGTCTATTGACACAATTCACCTGAAAAAGCCCCACTGAATAGAAACGCTGTGTCAGAAAAGTGCAATGGGACGCAGAAAAAGTCCCCCCAAAGTTGAGTCCTGTATGTTTAAGATATGGCACATGTTCATACACAATACAAAGCTGAAAGAAGTGGTGACTCCATAGCCCATAAATTTTCCCAGTATGTATTCAACGCTTTGAGGTTTACACGTGGGATAAAATTGGTCTCACTGATCCATTTCCGACAGTTTTCACACACAGTAAATTGCTTCCTGCTAATTATTTTTGGCAGTATTTCATACAAGGCTGTTATGTGTCACAGGGGACTTTTGTATAATTTTTCTTTAATCAGTGTCAGGCGCAGTAATTTGCGTTTCTGAATGAGGACTCTGAATAGTAAAGAAGCTGTAAAGAGGGAGGGCAACTGTAGTTTCTAGGGTATTATTGCAATAATTAATAGCACTTTCATTGTTAAAAATTGTGCCTGTATTTCCATTAGGAACCCCTTTAATTATCCCCCATAAAACTCACTCTGCCTTGAAATTTGGAACAAGCAAGACAGGAACATACACTTCAGCCTTTTCATTCTGAAAACACAATGGAATATGGTTCAGCTCTGATTGCATTATGAAACTAGCTCGCAGTTGCTTTCCTTAAGCATCGATATATTTGGAACATCACATCTCACACACTGAATCGAAGAACTACAAAGACAGGAAGATGGACAACCGGGCTTTTGTTTTAAACTGTGCTTGAAACAGAGATTGTTGGGCTGTTTAAAGTTAAACGTATGTGTTTGAAACCCTTTAATGTGTAATGTATTCAGTGGTACTGATATCCTCGGATGGATGCAGAACTCCAGTTCCCTCTGACAGGAGCTGCTCATAAGACTATAAGAAAAACCCAGCAAGATCAAAGCAAAGGTCCAAAGGTCTAATCCAAAGGTTCTTAACGTTTTTTCTGCCTCGCACACCTCCAGGAGAATTCCAAACTGTTCTCACACCCCTTTCCCAAAAGTTATTTTATTTTATTCCAATTATTATTATTGGCTATTTTCCTGAAATAGAATTGAACGCATATAACAAAAAAGTGGAACTTCTAAAAATAACATTACATTTCAGTCATTGGAGAAAAAAAGCATTTGTTTCATACAATTTGAAGACATCAAAAGACTCATGAGAAAATTAATGAGGAAGCCAAAACCAAAACATATTATATGGCCAATGAGAAAAATATATTATTGGCTTTTGTTGGTCCATCAGTATTCAGGGCCAAATTCACAGCCCCCCTCCCCCCCCAAAAAATGTTCTTGTCTAGTAAAAAAAAAAGTGTATCAAGTGTCAGGGCTCGGACTAAAAGTCATTGAGAGATCCACACTCCATGATTTTGTCCAAATCCCTTTTATAGCCATCTGAACCAGCAACCATAATCACCACTTGTGGCAATAGTTCCATGAATTAATTACGTGCGGCGTGGCAAACGTTTTTGTCCTAAAACTAATGACAAGTGATTGCATTGAATGATCTCAAGTACTATGACAGAGGGAGACAGACATACTTTCTGTCTGCTTTCTCCACACCATGCACAGTTTTATAAAACTACGATGTCGCCCCTTTTAGTCTAATCTCTATTCACAGAAGCTTAATGGGCATTTCATGAAAAACCTAATTCAAGAGCTAAAGAGCTATTTTGGGTGCATTCAAGAGTTAGGGCATGCTTAGTGGGAACTTTGACATTTTTCTTGAAACAGACAACCCCCCCCCCCCCGGCAGCTCAATAACTGCTTTTGAAAGTCCTCTCCGATTCACAAGTGGTTCTCCATACAATGCAAGCCAAAGCTTCCTTGGGTGCATAGAAAGATGAGCTGTGTGATTCTTCGGATCCTATTTTATTGGATCACAGGCTTGTTTCACAGGCCTGTGCATGGAAGTGAGATTTGGATTTGGGTCTTGAAGTGTGGACTTGGGAGTCTGTGTGTGTGTGTGGGGGGAACACTTGTTAGCCTCATTCTATCCAGCCCCCTCCCCCACCTGCTGCCCCCAGGCCTTGCACATGGCCCTCGTGCATGTACAAAGCACATGTTGGGCACCTCATACTCAAAGTGCTTGTATTTGTTTATGCACTTCCATTTTCCACCCGGAATGTCGTGTAACAACTTGGGAAGCTGTCCCTTCTCTGTGTTCCAGAATGCAAGTGATGATCACTTAGAGTAGACGCACCTAAATCTCTGGTTATTATGAGGAATAAAAGGTACTACAACAAATACTCTTACATTGACTTTTGCTTTGTTTATTTTGCCTGAACCTTGAATACATCCAAGAGTAGATGCTGGAGACTTTCCTGAAAATGTCTTTTCCCTTACTGAAATCTCTTTGTCTCCCTTCTGAAACCTGAAATGGTGTCCCTGGCCTCCATTTCGGCATCAGCAAAGGTAAGATTCCAATCAAAGGCCTGTTTTAGGTTCTCCTTTCCCCTTCCCAAGAAGCCGCTGAAAAAGATCACTTCCCAAAACTTCTGCCACCTCATGCCTCATGAACTGATATCAGAATAGCACAGTTAAACAGTTGCACTGCTAATTTGTATTTCTATTGTACTTGGTAGTAGGCGATGGTGAGGAAACGGATACCAGCCAAATGCTTCCTGTGATCATTTTTTTTTCTGTCCTTGTCACCAACCAGTTTTGAAAGGCTCCAGGTTGGCACTGCAAATTTCCGCTGCCAAACTTGCCCATCTATTTTCCCCTTTAACTCGCTGTGGGTTATGAGACCGACTTCTTTTTCCTTCAACATTTTCAGTATGATTTCATAACTCCTTAACTTCAAATTTCCATTTGTAGCTTTGGCACAGATGTCACCAGCTGCGGCAGACTGAATAACACCCACGTGCTTGTAAGTTCTTCCTGTACAGAAAGAACTCATCATCAAGTCTGAAATAGTTTTGGACTAAGAACAAATCAATTTCACTTCAGTGTGTAATGACTTGCATGGTATTTGCCTTTCAACATCACATTAATAATAAGAGACATAAGAGTGGCTCTTACATACAATATAAAACCCCCCAAAAAATCTATGTAGAAGCGGATAAGAGATCCGAATACGCAAACTTGTAACAGGCATGACTACATGGAAAGTTACAAGTACAAAAATTATTCTTGTTGTTCTCTTGGCTAAAGCACAAAAAAATAAGGTATAAGTCCATTTTTAAATTTTAAATAAAAGCATTTTTTTTTGCCCAATGATTAATGCTCAAGATCTGTGATCCAGCAGACTTGCCATACATTTTATTATTATATCTGATGGCAAAAATACAAAAAAAGTTCTTAGAAATGAAAGCCCCATGTTTGATTAATATCCTGTGCACGCCAAATAGAGGGTGGTGGTGGTGGTGGTGGTGGTTGGTGGCGGCAGGTGTGAAACCCACCAGGGAAATTCTCCTGCTAATTTCATTTTTTCCATCCCATCGAACTGAAATTCACACAGTTCCTATTTATTTCACTAATGAAGTTACATCCCAACCCTCAATGCAGCAGTGCTTCTAGGTCGGCTCACAAAATTGAGATAGAAACAGTATAAAACACAGCCAGATCAACATAAGGTATGAACTCACCTGAGCTCAATCAATGTGTATCCCACAAAATGAAAGTTTGGAAGAGCACTCTCATGGATCAATGGAAGCCCATGGGTCACAGGTACTCACAGATGAATCACAGCTGCTGCAACCCTTCAAAAGCCTTGTGCTTTTTGAATGCATCTTGGATGAACAGGACTGGACAATGGAGTAGGTAGGCACTCAGAAATGCAAGTGACTCAGAGGGTGATATTGTTGTAGGATGTTGTGAGATAATTTGGCATGAAAGAGCTGAAATACAAGTATGCAGTTACTACAACGATTCTTGCTGTCACCTTGCAGTGATGACGAACATTTCTCGATCTGCAATTGCTAAAAGTGTCGCAGATTTCAACATGGTCACCCGAATGTTCATGCTGTGAATGTTCAGAGCAAACTTCTGAATTTCCAGGTCTACAATATTTGGCCTGACCTCTGGCAAGAGTTAGTGGCAAATCTAAGAATAATATCAATGAATAAATAATACATTGTCTTTTATAGATACTAATGATACATATTGCTCATGTACTCATCTGCAAGTGCCTTAAGCAGGCAGCATACTTAATGTAACAGCTCCATATAATCTACCATATGAAATATCCTTTAGAATAAAGAATGCCATGTACAATATTATATTTCAATTGCTCCACTGTGCAAACTTAGCAATTTTAACCAGTCCAAAAATGTCTTCCAGTACTTCCAGGAAATGCTCATATTTGGATTCTGGTGAGTATCCAGAAGGAAGGAACAACACAGTTAAAGGGCAGTAACTGAGAATGCTTCTGTACATGATTTTGGCACATGAACAAGGTGCAAGGATAGCACAGTCAAGAGGGCAATCTTGTTTGATCTTAAAGGATGTTAAATGAGGTCCCTCTCAACAAGAGATCTATTATATCTCCTTTAAGACGGTGCATTTAAAGATAGGGAACTTGAAATTCAAGAGGGTGTTAATGGCATAAGCGATCTAAGGATGGCATTCACGGCCTCCACTTCCAACTGCCCATTCTTACAGGTTGAAATCCTATACACACTTTCCTGAGAGTAAGCTCCACTGAGAACAATTGGACTTACTTTTGAGTAGACATGAATAGAATTGCACTGTAATACTGGAAGCAGTTTTACAGACAGCTCAGATTCACTTTCACACAATCTGTGCAAGGACCAAAAAACTGAGAAGAGGAATGGTATTTGCATGTTGCTTTCAAGTATCGTGAAATACTATACTAATTTCAGTTAGTTCCCCTACCCTGGAAATAAAAAGAACCCAGAAGATGTGAACCAGTGGGATCAAAAGAATGGCATATGGAAATGTTTTTGAGATGCAAAAATATGCCTGAAGCAACACAAATAAAACGAAACCACCCTGCAGGACGTGGATCTCACCAGAATGCTTCAGAGAAAGTCTCATCTTCATCATCATCATCATCAGTAGCAGTCAATCATTGTTACAGCAGTTACAGTCAACAAGGGCGCGATAGAGACTTCGTCAAAGATCTATTTGACAGCACTGAGATTTACATCAGCACTTCCTCCTCACAAGCCACACTGCACCATATATATGACACAGTGCAGTGTGATACCCGGAAAGAGTGTGAAAGAGCTGAAACAAAAGTCTCAGGGACCTCAAACAGGACCCTTATTCTGGACCATGTGACCTTTACACCTTTATCGACCAGGTCTTACAACCCAAGCCTATCCAGCACCGTTACAGCATGGGTGCCAGGCCCACACTGTATACTGTGCTGGAGAGGAGTGGGCGGGGGGTCTCCTCAGAGTAAGGGGACATTTGTCTCTTTACTCCAAGTAAAGCCCCAGTCTCCACTATGGGGATACTCAGGTCTGCGCCAGCTATTTTGCTGGTGCTGACCCGAGAAGCCCCATGTAAAAAGGCCTGGAAGGGAGCATAGGATTCGGCGTTTGCCAGCAACACTGATCCCACCCCCCTCCCGGGTCTGATCTGACCATCCCTGCCCTCCCCCTTCCCCAGCGCCACTCAGAACAGGGATGCCACTCAGATGCCAGCAACACTTACCCGCTCCACTGCGCTGTCCTCTGGGCTCCTCAGTGGGTGGGCAGCGCAGGAATCATCACCTACCTGCGGGGTGCCGCAAATGTGCTTGATGGTATGTTGGCAACACCCTAGGGCAGCACCGAGGCTGCAGCGCCGGCAAAGAGTAGCATTGTGCCACCAGCCACAGAAATGGGCTAAAAGAAATCTTCATCGCAGGGAACTTGGCCACTGTCCTTCCACATCGTGTTTTGGGCTCTGGGATGATTGGCACACTCTTCCCTGTAGGGTAGCTGGACGGGCATTTGCTCATTTAATTAGTCGATTGCATTACAGCAGGTGCCCGGGTTTGGTTGGGAATTACTCTGCAGCATGATTAGCCTGTGTCAAATTAATACTACACACACACACACACACAAAAACATAATGTCAACCTGTTTCCTTGTTCTGGCAGCACACCGCATCGGGGAATGTTAGCTATCTCCAACCTCGAAGTCTGTCCTCAGTTACACCTGTTCTCACTTCCTGCAGCCTTCAGAGGGGTTTTCTGGATTTAAACGGGAGAGGAATTTGGCCATGTAACTCTATGCGACACACTCCAGAGAAGCCCCAACAGTTCTTGTCATGACTATTTATATGGCTATCTTTGTTTGTGGTATTCAGTCAGCAGGGGACAAGGTCATTCCAGTCTGGGTAATTTATGGGGGGGGGGGGAGAGGAAACTGCAAGCCAAAGGAGGGAGGGAGGGGTGCAGTTCAGGGGTTAAAGGACCTGCTTGCATGCAGAAGGCATCACCAGGGAGAGAAGGCCTCTTCTGAAACCCTGGAGAGCTCCTCCTGCAAGGTAGTGTGGACGATACTGAACTAGGAGGCTTGGTTCACTAGAAGGCAGTTTATAGGTTCCAGTCAATCTTCATGCTGCCTCTATGTATGAATTTACGGTTACAGTGAAGTGGCAAAAGAGGGCTGTGCATGTTACTGCAATAACCATAAATACTCATTTTCCTTTCCTAACCAGCTCCCTATCAAGTGAGTGGATGGATCCAGCAGCCCAATCCTATGGGCTGCCCGTGCTACCGAAACTCTTATTCTGACAGTGCACCCTGCTTTACAGTGGCATGAAATGGCGGCCACTCTCATGGGCTCCCCAGCCGCTGCCAAAAATGGCAAGTGGCAAGGTGCACACGACAGAAACAAAAACTCCTTTACCTCGAGGAGACCTCCTTATCGTTCCCCCTCCACACCATAGTATGCAGCATGTGCCTCCATGGCACAGCTACATTGTGTAAACTGGTGTGTGTGTGTGGGGGGGGTCAGATTGGGGCATAGGGTCTCCCTTCCAAACTCTGTATTCTGACATCCTTTAATTGGAGACAGTACCATGGATTGAAACATGTGTTACCCTGAGCGACTGCCCTTCTTCCCCGAGTATGCACTTCCCAGTCTGCGTGTGGTGAAAGCGCAGGGGAAGAAGCATAGAAGCCCAGTATCTGCTCCCACTTTCATTGCATGTACAGACACTGGGAAACGTTGAACGTTGTCTGAACAGAGCTTCTCCACAGAACAGCCCCAGCTATTTAGCCACAAACATCAACTTCCTCATTGGTCCAGACACTTTTCTCTACTACTTGTACTGGAACTGGCAAACGGAGGGAGGAAAGTAACTGCCTGAGTTCTCCCTGCATTGCCGACAAGTGAGAAAATGGAAAGGTCGTATTGTAAGTATATGGCTGCTTCTGAACGGAAGAACAGAAATGAAGACATGCTGCTGGGGGAGGCAAATAGGTGTGGATCTGTTCTGTAACCATTACAGAGGTGGTCCTTTAGGGTGACCCTGCTGAGGATGGAGGGTCTCAGGGCACACAGTGTACCCTGAGTAATGTGGTGTAGGGGGTCTCACTTTGGAACTGGCAATGTGGGAATCTTTGAGAAACTTGGAAAATTCAAGATGTCTAGTCGGTGAAGGTTTTGCACGACTTGCATGCAACCGACTTGCATGTAAACCACATTGTTGCAAAAGAATCAGTTTCAGTTCTTTTGGGCATTTTCTTTTTATAGCTTGGGACTCCAATGTAGAGTCTATTCCTTCTAAGTTCCTCTTGTTTTGTGTTTGCACGCATGTCCTTCCCCCATCTCTGCAGCATTCTGTCAGTTCTAAAACTTCCAGTGTTACGTCGTTTTATGAGGAAATGAATCTTAAGGCTCCTGTCTTTGGTTGTGTGCAAATGTCACACTACATGTGTTATGCCCCTTTTGATATCTTTAGGGCAGTTCTTTTGATATCTGGAAGCGCACAGTGAAGCTCACCCCTCCCCTCCTCAGGGCCCCTGCACCAAGAGTTCGTACACAGACACTCAGGACACCAAATTTGGATTTAAAAGACACTATGCATGTAACATTTATTAAGACAAAAGAATCTACATATTTACACGAGTATCAAGAGAGACATTCACGCAGACACACAGACATTCATGAGACATTCACACAGACACTCACACATCCTATGTCAGTGGTGGAGCTCCGTAGTCGCGGTTACAGGAACACACATAGTAAGCTTCTTTCTCCTGCTTTTAAGGGTTTCTTCTCCTTGTGCTTTGCACCCCCCCCCTTGAGGCTT
Organism: Plestiodon gilberti rubricaudatus; assembly: GCA_026170595.1. Taxonomy (NCBI): domain Eukaryota; kingdom Metazoa; phylum Chordata; class Lepidosauria; order Squamata; family Scincidae; genus Plestiodon; species Plestiodon gilberti. Next base: position 157,720,054 of record JANXHW010000005.1, on the reverse strand, counting down.
TCACGCAAGCATCTTCCGTCAGTGTGTTCTGAAGGATCGCTCTGTCGTCACTTGGATGCACTCCAGACCCTTTTCCTTATCAGTTGTGAGGCAGCCCGTGTCCTTCTGGTACGTCCAACAACTTGGTTTGTACCATCCTTCAGGAACATTGATAAGGGAGTGTTCTTTAAACAATCCATAGGCATCACCTCGCTCCGTTAGGCTCTTGGAATCCTCGCCTTGGATAGAAAAACTGTTCTCCTACAATGCATTGCGAGTTCTCCATCTTCTCTGGCTCTTCTTTGGCTCTTCTTTGGCTCCATTCCACATTCACCCAATCATTCACGCATTACACATGCATGTATGTTTCATGGCACTATGCATACAGGTGGGCCCCCATATCCACTGATTCGCTATCCACGGTTTCAGTTATCCACGGATCATGGGGACCCCCCCCCCCAGGCTTTTACTTTTTTCCCAGTAAACTTGGTTTCTTCCTTAAAGAAACAGGAGAAGCAGCCTCTGGCTGCTTATTACAGGCAAGTAGAACGAGACTAAGTCCTAGAGAGGCTCTGCAAGGTTAACAGAAACCTTGCAGAGCCTCTCTAGGACTTAGTCTCGTTCTACTTGCCTGCAATGGAGGCTGCTTCTCTGTTTTAAGGAAGAAACTAAGCTTGCTGAAAGAAAAATAAGAGCTGGGGGTGGGGCAAGCATGCCTGCCTGCAGGGGAGGCAGGGTGGGGGGCCTCAGGAAACCATGGAGGGGGTGTTCGCTCTTATCCACGGTTTCAAGTATCCACGGAGGGGCCTGGAACATATCCCCAGCGGATATGGGGGCCCACCTGTATTTTGCAAAGTATGTTGTGAAACAGACAGGAAGTTCATGCAATGCACTCCTACTCACAACTCTCCCACCCCTTCCTGGAGTTGAGTATAAGTGCCATACAGAACTCTTTCAAAAAAAATATTCAGATTTTGTACATAGAAAAAATACATATGTATGTCTATGATCACATCCAGGTTACACATTAAGCATTAGGTGGGCCATGTGAGAAAAGCAGATTTCAATGAATACGCAGCTTCTCACCCAGAGAGATTTTATTAACATTTACATGGGGCTGAGGACAACGTACTTGCCCAGAAGGTATAAACCAATAAATAAATAAAATAGTAACCAATTTAAATCCATTTTATCTCATCAGTAACTCAGTGAAGATGGGTGGGCTGTGGCTGGATTAAGGGCACCCAGTAATCTTCATGGCTGAGGATCTTCCAGGGTCCAACTCTAGGCCTCTAGCCATTGGCGCATGTCAGGGCTGGGCCAAGACCTCATGGCACATGAGGCAGCATTGCCCCGGACAACCTCAATCCGCCCAATGCTGCATATGACTCACCATGGATGTGGAGGAGGGTGCATGCGTGTGCATGCCCCCCATCCCTTTACTAACCAGGAGCATGATCTGCAGCCTGCTTAGTCCACACTGCTAGGCTCAAATCAAACAGCAGGGACCAGGAGGGCTACAGATCATGCTCCTGGAGTATGTCAACTAACGGGAAGGTGGCAGGCTCCAAATCGCTTGTCCTTGTCTACTTGGTGCTTCATGAGCACCAAGGAGGCAAGGAGGGGTGATCAGGAGTGCAGTAGTCTTCCCCCCCCCCCTTCTTCTTCCAGCAGTACTGGAATGAGAATAGGGAGGAGGGAATATCTTTGCCTCCTCACTGTGCTCTGTCCTAGCATAGGGTTTAAAGCGTAAAGGCAATGCATCCCTTTAAACTTTAAATGCCGTGCGCATATGGAACCAAGATAGGGTATAGCAAAGCACTCCTACCTTGTGGGGCATTTAAAGTATTTTAAGGGATCCCTTTAAACCCTACGTGAGGATGGAGCAGGGGAAGGAAAGGGGATGATCCGATTCCTGCTCACATTTAGCAAATGGGGGCACATCCATGTGGCTTGTATCTGCGAGAGGCTGGAGGGAGGAAGCGGCACGCTTGGGTGAAGGGTACCCCAAATCTGCCTCTCCTTCCACCAGCTTCCCTGATGCAAGCCGCATCACGTGGCTTCATCGTTGGGCCGGCCATGGGCCATTTGGTTATCTACAGTACAATCTGAGCACATATTTTGCCTCATTTCATTTTTGTAAGAAAACTTTGTCTCGGCGCAACTTCCTTTCTTGCAACATCTCTCACATGTCATTGTTTTGTGCCAAACACTTCCAATTGCTAAGCTACAACTCTTTTGCTGATCTGTAGCCAAATCAAACAACTGAAGTTGTGTACTGTTTCTTCAACAGGTCATAAATTGCTACACAGGGAGACTGGCTATGTTTATTCCATCTATTTCACTTCCTTTGTTCCTGTTCCTTCATCATAACTGTGATTTACCCACATGTCTACTACGACCCGTTTTCAGTATATTTGTCAGTTGGCCCTCGAGAAGAAGAAAAAATAACTCTTTAGAATTGCTGCTGCTGTTATTACCAGCAAGTCTTTGGGAAATTACTATATATAAGACACTGATTTTAAAATCAGGACTATAAATAGAACTAGGAAAATACACCAGGAGATGAGGACCCATTGAAGGGAAACTTTTCCGACCTCTCAGTGGTGATTGAAGGGACCCAAGGGAAAGGGAGCCAGAATTGTCATTGTAAAGGAGGGACAATTCTTATGTACGTGTTAGGATAATAGAAAAAATCAAGTTCAAAATCTTCTTAGTGGTTTGAAAGAAAACTGAAACAAAAAGAAAGGGCTGGGGTGACCTAAACTGCAACGAGCCATCACTACTGCTTGCACCCATGCCTGAGGCTGTGTCCGTACCCCAGAGAATAGACCCACCTAGGGCAGAAGCAGAGGTGTTTCTACAGTGGGGGCGCTACTGTAAGTTGCGCCCTGTCCTAGTCCCCGTTTACAACCAGGAAGGAACGAGGAGGTCCCGCCCCCTCGCCGTCGGAGCCATTCCGTTCCGCGAAGGCAATGTCCAGGGAGTCTCCTGCCTGTTGCCTTCACCACACGGAATGGCTCTGACAGCGAGGGGGGCGGGACCTCCTCATTCCTGGTTGTAAACGGGGACTAGGACAGGGCACAACTTAAGTACCGCCCCTACCGTAGAAACGCCTCTGGGCAGAAGGAAGAAGTGTAGCAGATTTTCTGGAATCCATGAGGTTCCATCAAACCAAAATATAGAATTCTGCAGGTCGTGTTTAAAGTGATGTCCGCTGAGAGGCAACTGAACATGAATTTACAGGCACTGCTTTGGTACTGCCCATTCCTTTAAAACTGTTCCCTCAACCCCTATTAGCAAGCAATGCTCATTCTTGATTGATGGTTTGATGCTACACACCTTTTGGTGCCTCTTTCCTGAGCTACTGACTAATGGCCCAATCTTATCCAGGCCTTGTGCTGATGGAACTCACATTCTACCAGCTGCTGTGATGGCACAGAGGCTGGGGACGTCCGCGCAAATGACTGGTGGCCCTACATGCACGCCAACGGAGTGCTGAGCCCCCACCAGAGCAGGTAGGTCAGTGGAGGGGGTGTTACGGGAGTGTGTCCAAGGTGGGCCAGGGGCAGATATTGGTGGAAACAGCTGTGCCAATAAGCTGCAGGATGGTGGAGCTGCTGCCACACCAGCGGCCCGTAAGATACACTAGCGGACCTCACAGTCCACTAGTGTATCTTGCGGATAAGATTGGGCTCTCTATCTATTAACCCTCAGCCCTGCCATACTTTCTATCAGAGTGGAATGTTATGCAGTGAGTCTCCTAGCCACTATTAAATGCCCCAGTAGACCCCTTAGAGACCACTTAGGAGTAAAGCTAATCCAACTGTTAAGATTATATGGTATCACTGAGTACATTCTCACATACTTTCTCAACCAGCAATACCTTGCTCCCACAGTAATTTCAGCAGTAAAGAGCATAATGTTTGAACGGTCTGCTAATTCAATAAACTACTGCTCCTAGCTCATGTGCAACCTTGGGCAGGCCTACTGTTACATTAGCACATGAGATGAAAACAAAATGCATAGGCACTTCAGATTGTTTGGTTGTCATAGGCTCACAACACAGGTTTGTAATAAGTACCTATTAAAACTGTAACATGTGAAATGACCCTAAGCCAGTGGTTCACTAACTAGGGCGTTGCGACGCCCCAGCCGGGAACAAAGGGTTGCTATGGTCTTAAGGGGCATGGCAACCCGCGGTGATGTCGACCGCGCGCCCGGGATCGCGCCGCCGCCGCCGCCGCCACCACCGTGCCCGGGATCGTCCTTGTTACCTTCATTGGTGGGCAGTGGGTGTCTGGCGGGGGTTCTGGGGAGCCTGCGGACCCCTTTTACGCGAAACCGGAAGTGAGTTGCGATCGCGTCGGAGCACTGCTCCGACGCTTGGGGAGGCCTGCGGAGGGGTCCGTAGGCTCCCCACAACCCCCGCCAGACACCCACTGCCCACCAATGAAGGTAAAAAGGGCAATCCCGGGCGCGGCGGTGGCGGCGCGATCCCGGGCGCGTCATCGTGACCCCTGGGAAGGCCCCGCTGCTACATAGAGCAGCGGAGGGCCTTCCCAGGAGTTAGGGAACCTCTGCCCTAAGCCCATTCGGTAAACAAATCTGAGTCAAGAGGTTCATCGATGTGACCTTTGACTTTCCAGTTGTAGCCGGCATAGTGATTTTCTTACATGGTTGATTGTTTTTTACATTTTGGATTTCTGACTCTAAGCTTCCTTCCAGCATCAGATGGGAGCTGCAATCCTCTCACCATTTGTTCTCAGTCGTATTCCAAGCACCTGTGTCCTACTTTGCTTTTCAAAGAATCATATTTCGTCTAGGTTGACAGCAAATAAATAAATAAAGTCACCAAGAAAACACCTTGCCCACTGTTGCATTTGACTCAGCAAATATCTGGGTTTTCTGAACTAGAATATGTCACATTTCAAAGTAAGAAATCAAAAACATGGGAGAACTTTTCAGACCTTTACACAACACAAGAAGTTGAATTAACATGCGTTTAGTAAGTCACTAAGAACCAGTGATGTAGACTTGAGTCTATTGACTTGGACTTGAGTCGGACTCAAGTCGCGTCGATGACTTGACTCAGACTTGACTCGGCGATTGTAAAAGACTTGAGACTTGGAGCCTTTTATGACAAGTCGAATTTTATTCAGGTTTAAATCCATTTTCCCCATTAAACAGATAGGAACTCGCAACCAAAGACTCGGGGGCAAAGACTTGGGACTTGACTTGAGAGACTTGGGACTTGACTCGAGACTTGGAGTCAGAGACTTGATCCACATCCCTGCTATGAACCAGTGCTGATGATACTCCAAACCAGTTCCCTCTATTGCATGGCCATGCATGTTTCTCCATAAATAGTGTACTGGATCGCAGTCTCCTAATCATTGGGGGGGGGAGAGAGATTCAATAAACCACCCCCTGTACATGCAGTTCCAATACTGTAGTGAACTCACATGATATCTGTGCAATTAGGTGATCCAGCTCATCAGAGGAGAGCTGTAAATGGCCACAGTCCTTCCACATGCTGTAGAAGGGGCCAAATAGGAGTATCATCCAAACCAGCCCTATCTATCATTGTCCATAGCCAAGAACAGGAACACTGGTGTAAAGTGCAGTGACATTGTGGAGGTTAAGGGCATAATGGCAACAACACATTATTCCCACTTCTTGTTACATTTAGATTGTGAGCCCTTTTGAGCCCTGTCAGTGGTTGCCGAGGCTTGTCGGTTCTACTCAGTCGGACCGTTGCTTCGGCGGCTACACTGGCTGCCGGTTCATTTCCGGGCAAAATTCAAAGTGCTAGTTTTTACTTTTAACGGCTCGGATCCAGGGTATTTGAGGGACCGCCTCCTTCCTTATAATCCGACCCGCACTCTGAGGTCATCAGGGGGGGGGGCCCTGTTAACCGTGCTGCCATTGACGGAGGTGAGGGGGATGGCGGCGCGGAATAGGGCCTTCTCGGCTGTGGCGCCCCAATTATGGAATTCCCTCCCCCTGGAATTAAGAATGGCTCCCTTTTTAGAGACCTTTCGGCGGGGCCTTAAGACATTTTTATTTAGATTAGCATTCGATGTCTGACATGGTGGGCTGACTTTTTTTTAACTTTTAACAAATGGCTTTTAACAAATGTAAATATAGGTGACCCACTGGGGTTGCTTGTTTTAATTATCTGTTAATTATTTTAATGTATATGTTATTTTAATGTTGTAAGCTGCCCTGAGTGCCCTTGCTGGGAGAAAGGCGGGATACAAATTCTTTAAATAAATAAATAAATAAATAAATAAATAAATAAATAAATAAATAAATAATCATTTGATTTTGTCTGTAAACCGCTTTATGAACTTTTTGTTGAAAAGTGGTTGTATATAAATACTGTTAATAATAATAATTACTAATAATATGATGTGATGAATGTGTGTTGAATGGAGAATGTGCATAAAACCCAGTCATCGTGCATGTTCATCAGACATCACGGAAAATGTGCACAAATGAACAGCACCAACAAAGGGGAGAGGACAGGTCAGCTTATTGCTTGGCCAATGCACAGAGTCTCCAAACGATGCCAGGGAATATGTAGAGCATCCATCCATCAGTGAATTTGAACATCCAGCCAATGTTGCCTGGATAATATGACTATTTTCCATTGGCTGACTTGAAACTCACAAAGTCCAATGTGACTAGAAAGTTATGCATATATTGCCCAGACAATGTACACACAGTTAGTTCCCTGGTCATTCTCCTACTTTGTGTACAATCTCCATGATGTCCAGTGGATATGTTACAGTAAAAACCCAAAATCCATTACTACAAATTCTGGTTAGTCAAAACTAGCTCCAGACGGGCATCAGATGTTCCTAGTGTTACCTAGAAAGAACTAGAAAGTACTGCACCTGTTGGGAGAAACTAGTTCTGACTAATCAAAACTAGAATCTCTGAGCAGCATTCAAGGCTTTTAGTATCACCTAGTCAGAACTAGAACTGCCACATTTGTCGGGAACAACTAGTTCCAATTAGAAAGAATGAGAACATAATATATACATAGGATGAGCATTATATACTTATATTGAAGTGTGCTCCAAAATAAATTACATGAGACAGAAGGTGTTGAGAGACCTTGCCTATTCAAGGCAAGAAAGAATCTATCATAATGAAATTACCATATTCATGTGGCATTTGATGTTTCACTCCTCTCTATTCAGTGTTCAAAATTCAACCACTCAATGGTTCACTAGTTAACTTATTCATAATAAAGTACTTCCATAAAGCACTTTTGATATTATTTGGAAAGCCAAATATTCTGGGCCTATTCCTCAAATTTCTCTGGAGAAGACTCTGATGCTGGGAAAAATTGAAGGCCAAAGGAGAAGGGGAAGGCAAAGGATGAGATGGTTAGACAGCATCACCGATGCAACAAACCTGAAAATGAGCGAACTCAGGAAGATAGTGGAGGATAGGAAGGCCTGGCAGGATATGGTTCATGGGATCACGAAGGGTCGGACACGACTTAACGACTGAACAACAACAACAACATTCCTCAAATTCATTCTTAACCACTTGTGTTTCTGTGCTGCAGGGCTAAACTGCGTGCTAGAGGTTGATCAAGGAAGATGGAAGGTCTCAACGCTCAAGGCGCTCGGGAGATACAGACTTCCATGATCAGTGCAAATACCATACCATCAGACACCTTGAGGTTCACTCACATGCCTAGAGGCTGCACATCTTCAAGATGAACTGATGGCAGTGAAAACTTCGAGATCTGGAGACCTCTCATCATCTCAGAGTCCCACCCACTGCCCTTTCTGTGACAAAAGGGACATAAACTTTCACCTCCATAGTGGCCACACAGTCCCATTTCATTCTATGTGATTGGGACAATTCCAGTTTAAAAACACATGAAACTTAACTGCCATTTGCAAAGAGATAGGCATTATGGTTTTTTTAAGCCGCCGCTTCCTGGAGAGCTCTGCGCCCGCGAGGGAGGGCGCTTTGAGGAAGGTTTTTCCAGAAATCAAGAAATATACATGGCTAAAAAAAACCATAATGCCTATCTCTTTGCAAATCGTACCGAGCCATGAAAGTTTCCACAGTACTTAACTGCCATTGTCACATCTTGTTTGGCTTTCAATCTCGGGTACTCCTAGCATAGGTAACAGCCCATGGTTCCCTTCTATTATCACTTGTATTATCACTGTGGCCTTGTTGCTTTGTCAAAGGATCCCTAATTTGGCTTAGACAACAGTTCCTGGACAATAAATCCCACTCTAATGAATGTGAAGCCTAAAGCCTTTATGATTGCTTTGCTTTTGGCAGTGTATTTTTAGAGACTCCTGTAGACCAAAAGGAAAGTTTATGGAGCTATAGAACAATTCTATTAGTGACGCGCTTGTCTTGGCTCTTGCATATTTAATGTCTACGCAAACAAAGATTATTCAAGTTTCTCCAGCCATTTAAAATATTGATGTGCCTACGGAAGTCTTTAGGTCAGAATCACTACCACTAAAAGTAAATGTATTACAGCAGTCAGTATTTATGGTTCTTTCACTTTGGTCTGCTGCATTACTCATCCTGCTCAATTATTTAGCCCCGGATAATTCAGAGAGTCGGAAGTCCTCACTAAAAGCATTTTTTTTAAAAAAAGAACTTAGGACTTGTGCACATATTTTCTTTTTCCTGCTGGTTGCTGTGTCTCCGGGTAACTTCCAGAGTTACCTACATGTCTGACTTATTTTTAAGCAGTGGTAGAGAGAGTACTGTCATTGCTGCTGATGCTCCACCACCATAGCAGGTTCATGTGCCAGAGAGAGAGAGAGAGAGAGAGAGAGAGAGAGATGATAGACAAGCAAGTAAACAAGCTGGTGGCAACAGCACCTCCTTCTTACTGGTGCCATCCTCTGGTGGGCAAGCAAACAAAGAGCAATGATCATTTGGGTGGCGAGTCTCCCGCAGGTGCTTGGCAGGTGCCCACCCACAGCACCCCTGGCAGAACTCAAGGTGGCACACCTGGAGTTTCTAGCTGGGTACCCATCCAGAGACTGACCAGTCCTAAACCTGCTTAACCTCCACAACGGTTGCTGAATCCTGTGTTCTGAGACCAAGTTCTAGAGATGATTCACAGCCTAATCTTATTCCTTCACAACGTCCTAAAGCCCTGATCTTTACAATATAGGCCGCAAGTCTTCTGCTACTTTAGAATTTAGTTCTTCAAAGGCCTCTGGGTTTCTAAATGTGAGGCACATATCCTGCAAAGTGCAGGTGCATTGCATGGAAAGCTGCCTTCCCATCAGAACGTAAACAAAATGTGTTTAATGTAAGACAGAAGATGTGGTGGCATACGAGAGGCAAATTGGGTTATTCTGGCAAGAGCTTGGTAGGCGACAGCAACTTTCATTAGAATTTAGATGGATCTAGGTATCATTCTGTAGTAAGGATCGAACCCCCCCTCACATATTTTTATGTCACCAGCCTCTCTCCCCTGAACTCTCTGCCTTTTACCCCATCCAAATCCGTCCAGGAATCACAGAGATACAGCCATTTTTAGCAAAGCGCATTAAGAATTCGGTTTCTTTCCGGTCTGCACGCACTTTGACAGCTGGCGCGTACCAGCCAGGGTTGAGAGTTCACAGGCACGCGCCCGCCACGCGCCTCCGGAACCCCCAAGAGAAGCAGCCAGCAGCAAAGTTCACTCTGTACCTACTTAATCCTTTAAGCCTTTTAACCCACTGAAGCCTATAATCCCTTTTCTGGGCGTTCAGCCAACTCAAGCAGGCGGCGCGTGCCTCTTGTTATACGGCTTACTAACCCGGCTTTTTGACTGTCTGAACTCTCTCTCCATCAGTTTGACAGAATTAAAGGGCTAGCAACCTAATTCAAGGGAATTGTGGTAATGGGGGATTGCTGTGTTTTCTGAAGTTCCCCTTAAGGTTGTGCTACCGGACTTTCACCAAGGATCATCGGGGTCACCCCAGGGATGGGTCCCTGCCCAGAAGGGACCCGATCCTCCCGTTCCACTGAAGCTACTCTCGAGTTGAGCGGAGAGGCTCCTGTCAGCAGGGCAATAGATTTGCGGCCGTAAACCACTGGGTTAGAGTCCCAGCACCCTCCCTGGGAAAGTCTGGGAAGTGTGTGGGTGCGCAAGGGTCTCAGTCCCATCTCCTCTTCGCCAGTAACCAGGGGGGTAAATGAAGGTGACACTAAGGGTGTACCTCCCGCCAGAATCTGCCCCTGCAGGGAGTAGGGGATGGCCATTTTCAGAGCACAACTTTGCCTGTCAACTACAGCTCCCACTCTGTGATGTCTCCACGTGGCTGCCTCCTACCCAGGCACCATTTGGGGACAAGGAAAAAGGGGAATTCCAGGGAACTCAGCGAGAACTCAGATTGCCAACATCTCCTGAACTCCAGATCTTTCTCTTGTTGTGTGCCTTCTCTCTGTCAATCACCACCGTCTCCCACATCCTGGAACCATTGTCTCTGCCTTTCTTTGTCACTATCATTCAAATGCCTACCTCCTGCTGCCATTTCCCTGATTGCAACTTGTCCCTCTGTGCAGGCTCTACCTCAACCACTGCTATCTCACCTCCCATTGTTCCCGATCTGCCTGGCTACAATCATTCTAATGCTAATCCAGTTATCTGCCTTGCTCTTTCCTGACTGACAGCCATAATCCAAATGTCTTCAAATGTATGCCTGGTGCCATGGGGCAGGGACCTATTGTGTGGCACTTTTGGGCTATCTAATTGGAAATACTGCCTTTTGTGTTAAGCAGGCTCCTCAAAGGACCCATTCATAAAACTCCGGAAAACCTCGCTTCACCTGAAGTGGGGGTCTAATCCTATTACCTCCTGCCACCCAGTACCCCCCACCCATCATCCCCTTGGTTCCCAGTTGCACACAGCACCACACTTTTAATTGGTTTCTAAATAAAGTTTATCATTTTATTGGTTCAATGTTTCATACACACTGCTACTGTTCTCATTGGTGCAAAGTTTCAATCCGACATCTGATTGGCTGTAACTCCTTGAATCCCCCTCTGTATTGGTGCCCCTTTCTTATGCATCTTCTGTAACAATGTACTCCATGATTTTACCTGCAATAATGAAATGTATATAAGCTTTTGTATTGATTGTATATGGTACACTTTCTGCCTTGCTGATTGTGTCCTTTGCTATCAAAGTAAAGATCTTCCCTTTTTATCCAGTACTGGTCTATTTTGAGCTCCTTTTTGGCGCCTCCGCTGCCAGCGGATCTTTACCTCTCTCTCCCCTCCTATCTGGTGCTGCTGCCCGCAGCGGAGTTTGGTGTCCGCTCACCAAATCCCACGAGCTGAAATCACTAGCACCCTAGGGTGCTCACAACAATTCCGTAGACGCCACACATTTACAAACATTAGATTTTTTGCAGGGCAGCTTAGCATGCAACTTTTCTGAATAAATACAAGTCAGAATCTGGGGCCAAATTATATATGACATTTAAAGCAACAACGGCCCTGCCGTGCTTCAGTTTTCTTTGGTAGTAGTCATCATGATCCCAATCCTTGGGGCATATTTTTAGGTGGTCTGTAATGGAACAACCCAGCTCCCCTCTGTACTTGCCTGGGGTGGTTCAGTCCTGTTCACTGGCATCACTGCAGGGGGGTGGAGCTCTAAGTTCTACCACAGTCAGACCCTCCGTTACATGGGAGCACGAAGCACCCCTGCCCCCTCGCCTTTGGAGCCATTCAAGTTGGTGCTTTCACCGACTTGAATGGCTCCAAAGGTGAGGGGGTGGGGCGCTTCGTGCTCCCGTGTAACGGAGGGTCTGACCGCAGAGGAACTTAGAGCTCCGCCCCCCTGCAGTGACGCCAGTGGTCCTGTTGGTTGGAGGTCTTCTGCTCTAGTTCTAGACATGAAGGTACTCTAATCAGGGATGCTGCTAGCCGGCTGCATTCCTGTGTGAACTGTTCTCAATACACCGAAGCTGCTTACAAGCCGTCTCCTTGCCCCTGTTGAGCTCTGACCTGAGGGCAGGAGCTGTCAGGGCGTGGGAGTCTGAGTGAGTACCTGCCCTGGAACCCACAGGCAAGGAGAAAACATTGTAGCTGAATGTGTCTTAATTTCTACATTGTAAATTATGCGGGCACCACTTAGGAATCGGAAACATCTAAACTTAGAGGTAACCCTGACATGGATAATACCTCCTTCCTTCCTTCCCTTCCTGGATATACAATATTTATGGCTAAGCATTATAATTCAACGGCAAGGCGGTATATCCAAGCTAGGCAGAGCTCAGCAAGCTTCTGTTTGGTGATTCATTCACTTAGTGAGCCAGCCATGCATAACATTAATTGCCAAGTAAGACTCTCTTCTGTTTTAACACCCAGTGAAAATTGGCTTCCTAGGATTCCTTCGCTCAGTTTTTCCCCCAGCCAACATGCCACACTAAATGGTTACCGTTTTTCCACTTATTATAGAAACAGAAACACATTCAATGAATAGCGTTCCCCCTCTCTGCGGGTTCCTAGTATCCATGGGGGGGGCAGGAACCTATCCCCCATGGATACAGGGAACCTACTGTACAGTGAATACATTTCCCCTGTTCCTTTTCATCTTTCTCTGTCCATAAGAAAATATAGTGCTGTTTTATATATTTTGCAATATTTCTGCTCTTTAGGACACAGCAAACAGAGAAAAAAGTTAGATGCTGTAGCTGCAGCGTTGTCTTTGTTTATTTTTTTTTACACATGAGGGAAGGAGTATACCATGACTGGGAAACACAAAACACCTATTACTTCCTTCCTCTCTCGGAAGAGGTGAACCTGATCCTAGGAAAGTACGTGGAGATTTTGTCACTAACCTTGATGTGAAACAGATAAAAGTCCAGAGGTAGGTTTCTTCTCACAAAGGACAGCAAGCTGAAATTCCAGACATGTTTGTAACTCTACAGGTAGCCGAATCTTTCTCAGATACATTTTGTTGCACCCTCTGACCTCAATGTGCTACAGCTTTGTTCTTTGAATTCTAGTCCCTTTTTTCTGTTTATTGATAGGCTATCAAGGGGCAGCCTCATGTCCTCATGAGATTTAGGCACCTCCATCTTGGATCTCGTGAGATTTTGCGAGATCCTAGATGGCTGCCGCCAGAAAAAAGCGCCTTTTGGCACTTGGCAAGCGGCGGCAGCTTCCACCAGGCCCAGAGTGCCCGGGACCGGAGCCCAGAATGCGGGATGGTCCCAGACATTCCAGGATGGATGGTAAGCCTACTTAAGGGGGCAGCGACTGCTTCCGGCTGGCATGGAGGGCAGCAACCAACCACTTTGAGAACCACTGCTGTAGGACATTATCAAGAATGCATATCACAGCTGAGGAAGATAATTTTTTGGTACGCACATCAGGGAGTGATCGAATTACACTGACAGTTTTTCTTCAATTGTGTTCACTTTCCTTGAAGTTCTCACTTGTAGAAAGTTGCACTCCAACTGAATGAACTGGTTTGTTATTCCATGATAGGTTCAGTAAAACTATGATGTCCAGAAAAGGCTTTGCTGAAGAAGGAGATCTGGGGTTGAATTCAGAGAGAGAGAGAGAGAGAGAGAGAGAGTGTGAACACGATGACCTAATGCACAGAGCAGTGAGTTTGCATGGGTTTAGGATGTGAAAAAGGAGAAGGCTTTTAAGTTTCCTAGCAAATGTATGAAATAAGCTTGTTTGAAGAGCATCACTGTGAAGTTAAATGCTATGTCATGATACCTAGGTAAGGCCCGTGAGTATTACTGACAGTTGCCATGCCTTCACCATTAAGAACTAAATGGCTCAATAGTAACATGATGGTGTTTAGAAAAGGAGCACTCACAATCATATGAAATCAAAGGCCTGATGAGGACTCAAAACTACAACAACTGCAAATCAGGCTCCATTGAAACGGATTTTCGTTCCCCAGTAATGCCTTGCGTTTGTTTTTGTTCCCCTTGAATGCTTTAAAATGCATGCGCCCTGTGGAGTCTCTTTTCTGGAAATGGAATAATGCGCCCAATAGAACATTACATAAGACTGAGAAATCACAGGAATTAGTGCTCAAAGGCGTTAGAAGAGAAGACCCCCGCCGTAACAATTTGATGCTATCATCATGTCACCCTTTTTAAACGGATGGTCTTTAAAAGGCTTAATATCCAATGCAATTTTTTTAAACCCATTTTTCCTCTGTGGTAATGCACATTGATATAGTTATTTTGAAGTCAGGAAACGACAAGAAATATCTATTGACTTATCCAAAATCAGCCGAAAAATGTACCTTTTGCTAGTACCGATTCAGAACCTTACCCAGTAAATGAGGCAATCTTTCTGGTTGGACAGGTTTCTCTTCATGCAGATGGCTTTGTTCAAAAACATGTCTACATGGCTTGGGAGGGGGCATCTTAGGTGTGCCGACTCAGAACCTCCAACCCCGTTCAAGCCCCCAGGTTGACCCTGTATAAAATCACCATGCAATATCCTCATGCAGTGAGCACTAACTGTACAAGATAATTTGCCAGCCGCGTCTGTTGCAAACTCTTTCGACCCATCATGCCCCCCCCCCGGTGTTGTCCTGCTACAAACAATAAAATGGTTTATTTATTCGAGTTACACATTGATGCACACACATTTCTTTCTGGTTGCTCTAACCAGTCTCCTTATTTATTAAAATATTTATAATGCTCTTCCTGCTTCATTTTTAATGAGCCCAAAGCTGTTTACATCATGAAAAGCAACGATAAACAAGAATAGCAGAGGAAAATACAATATCAAATGTAAAGCAACGACAGACAGAGCATGGCAGTTGAAACACACACACACACACACACACACACACACGGTAAGGGAAAATAATACAGGTTGAGTATCCCTTATCCGGACTGCTTGGCACGGGAACTTGTCTGGATTTTGGAATATTTGCATAAATATAATGAGGTATCTTGGTGATGGGACACAAGTCTAAACACAAAATTCATTTATGTCTCATATATACCTTATATACTGTACATAGCCCAAAGGTAATTTTATACAATATTTTTAATAATTTTGTGCCCCAGCATGTCTTGCGCTATGCCTGCCAGGTGCTGGAATTTAAGTCATAGCCCCCAAAATGTCTGGATTTCGGACTTGTCCGGATTTCGGATGTCCAGATAAGGAGTAATCAACCTGTATATCGCAACTCATTCTGCGTTCTTCTGTCAACCCACAACTACAAAACACAAGGGGTGTCAAGCACTTAGCACACCACAGCGCCGTAACTACAGTGGAGTGGATGGAGCAGTTGCTCCAGGCGCTCCACCGCGGGGGGGCGCGGGCAGAACGCGGTCGGGAGAACTCACCTGCTCCCGAAGCAGCATTTTGCTCCCGAAGCAGCATTTTGCTCCTATTTCGGAGCTGGGCGGGAGGCACGTCTACGTGACGCGAGGGCGCGTCACGACGCTGGCCCCACCCCTTGCTCCGGGCGCCCTCCTGGCACGTTGCGCCTCTGGCACACTACAATACACAGTAAATAAGATGCGTTTGGCTCAGAAGCTGTGCAAATCTGAAATATACAGCGGATCCTCTTTTTTACTCTCTTGCTTCTACTTGCACACATTAATTTTAAGTTTTTAAAAATCTTAATCTTTACTGAATCTTAAATTGTTACACTGAGAAAACACCCGAAGTCACTTTATTCCCCTTCTATGGTTTTAATACAATACAAACAGGAAGTGCTAATAGTGTTTATCTTACACTTCTGTCTCAGCTATGCCAAGGTGATAAATCAGGGAAGAGGGACCACATGCAAAGCACTGCACACTTTTAGAGGCAGGTGATATCACTTGCAACAAGCAGCTGTAGGGTACTTAATTGAGGGCTCACAAACATTTTATACCTCTGGTGAAGTTCAGCACATTAGAAGCATCCAAGAGAGCATTTCTCAGGCAGGTAATATTAAATATTTAATTGTTTTTTTTTTCTTGGCACAGCATCTAATAACCTCAAGGTTATAAGATGTACACCTGTCATCTTATAAGATGTACACGTAAAGTACACCTGTCGTTTCCTGAGCGCATATGAAACTAGGACTGGCAAAATTAAATACAGCTGTGACAAATTGTGTGACAAATTGTGTTCATTTTAAATACACAGTTTTATTTATCGGGAATACTGTAATCTGCAAGGGGTCTTTCATGTAAAGGCAGGGCAAATCAGGAATTTTACCAGGGGGTACAAGGTTTCTTTTGGGCCCTTCCCTTCATGTGAATTTGGCTCCTGGGCCCCCCTTTTGACCCATTTTTGGCCCTGGGCCCAGGTACAATTGTACCCTCTGGCCTTAACCCCCCTCTCAAAGGCCCTATGTAAAGGCACTTGGTACTTTTCATTAACTTTTTTATTCATACAAAATTGATAGAAAGGAAATTACAAAAGGGAAAACAGTAGAAATGGCACAACACTATGCCTTGGTTTATTATTCCCATTCATCACAAAAGCCGACCAGTTTCCTATGTGTTCCCCGTTTGATCTCCTACACAGGCTGTTGCATAATATCTTAATTTCACCATTGATACTGTGATCCAGACTTTTCTGAACCATTCAGAAATAGCAAGTTTAACCTCCCCCCCCCCAATTAGAGGCGATGACTGATTGATTGAAAATACTTTGTCCCTCCCACTTTATAGCCCCAAGCTCTCAGCTTAGAAGATTCTCACCAAAACATCACAATAAATCAGCGACAGAACCAACACAATATCCAGGATTGGTGCCAGGATCACTCATGCTGCCTTGTCCATGTTTCTCCTTGCCCTTCTTTAGTAATCTATTTTCCCCACTATTTTTGGCCCATTTTCCTTATGTTTGGACACTTCCAACTCTCCAGAAGCTCCTCTGCAGGTTCAGCAGTCTAAAACGCTGCCGGGACATCCTCCTCCTACAGCAGTTTCTATCTTTGGTTGGAATGCCATCATTACCAGCCAACCATGTCTGTCTGTGGATTTGAATCCTTTTTCTTTGTCTGAAGTAGCTAAGCCTCACTAACTGGGCAGTCAAACCAGTCTAGCTGATTGGGCGCCACTCCTCCAATCAGGCAACAGTATGACATCATCCATCAAACCTTCATTACTTAAGTCCAAGCACAGAGAAGCTTGTGTGTGCTTCTGCCTGGTCCGCCATGCAAACTAATGTTAGTTTGCAGAAGGCATGTAAGAGGACAGGATTCCTCTTTTCGTACTTCTAAAGTGAAGGGAAAATTCATACATCTCCTCCTAGAACTTATATCTGAGACTTCTTGGAACTGGTTTTCCCATTTCATTCTTCAGGCCCACATGTATGTTGGAGTTCCTGATCCTAAAGGAGTAGTGGCAGCACCACAGCAACTAAAAAAAACCAAACAAAACCAGTGATTATATACCGCCTTTTCTCTGGTCATCAGATTTCTCCTCTGACTTTAATTCAAAGGCAGTTTACATAAGCAGTCTTTTCTAAACCCCAAGGGGTTTTTACAATACAATAATGTTCTAATCTTTCATAGAACCCTTCATTCTAGATGGTTTATTTCAGTCCAGCTCTCTCTCTCTCTCTCTGACGTATGCCTCACCACACTTCAGCTGACAGGCAACCTTGACTCCCACTCAAGAGCAGCTGCAGTTCCACTCCCCCACAGAGGCTCTGCAGCTTATCAGCTTGGCGTGCCGACAGCTCTCTGACAGACACAGACACTTCCAGCCATCCCAAACAACCATCCTTCAGATCTTCAGGCATATGAGATGGTCACTCTACCAACTGAGCCATACCTCCTGCCCAGCCAATTTATCCTAGACCAACTGTCCCAGAAAATCCCTGGTCTGGTCCCTTTAAGAGGCCTAGCCCCACTCTGGGCTTTTTCCACTCACAGGTTTAGCAGTCCAAGTCCAAATATCAAAGTCCAAAAGCCAGTCCAAGGTCAGAAAGCCAGTCAGGGTTCTCAAGCCAGTCCACATTCAAAGCCAAAGCAGGTTCCTCAAGCCAGTCCAGAAGTCAGTCAAGTTAGTCAGAGTAAGTCCAGAAATCAGTCAGCACAGCTAAGTCAGTCTTTCTCCTCCAAAGCTTTCTCCTTACTGCAACCCACACCCTTCCTTCCTCCAGGTGCTGCTCTTATACCTAATGCCCTCTAGTGGCTGCAGCTGAGTAGCCTGCCTGCTGCTGAAGCCTGGATTTTAACCCCTTATACCCTAGGCCTATGAGGAACCACTGCTAACACCACACCCTATCTCCTCGGGGGAAGTCTTCCGCGTTTTCCAATACACCACCCCACTGCAAGTGACAAGGAGATAGAGGAGAGTGGTTGACTGTCCTCAATTTTAATATGTCCTTGGGATGTCATGGAACTGCTGGTGAAAGAGAACAGGCAGCCAGTGGAGACCTCAAGAAGGATCTGCATACTTTGCAGCCAGTATCAGACACAGGAGGTTCAGGAAATGAATGAAAAGGTTTCATAGGGAAAGTGGAACGCTGCAACAGGATACGAAGCCAGTCAGTGAATGGGGCAGGTGTGGAGGGCAGGCAGCCAGTAGACAGTGTTTCTCTTTTTAAGAACAGTTAAGACATTTTTAATCAGTCACGGTCCTGTATCCTAGTGAGTGCTTTTCCCTTCCCCAAATCGGTTGTTCTACTTTCAAAAACAGAATATGACAAACTGTAAATCCAATATATAATCCAAGAGCAAAGCATAAACATGCCATTAGAGCATTAGTGGTTCTCAAACGTTTTAGCATCGGGACCCACACCCTATTGGGACCCACCTAGCTTTACGAGACTTTTCCAAAAAAAAAAAAAAAAAGGTGATCTAGAAAGAAATATGTATTTACAAGTAATATTTTATTTATTTATTTATTTATTTGAAAAAAACACACACCTCAATCCATTTCTCGTAATGAGGCAGCCCTAATGAATAGCCTCAAGGGGGGGCTTGAGGGGCTTAGTTATGTGAACCAGCCTTTGCCCTCACTACCTGTCATTGACAGACTTGGGGAAAAAAACCACCATAAATAAGACACTCAAACATTTATCTCCCTATATTTACACAACCTTGCAAACTGAGGTAGCTCAGCTCCTTGCAAACTGCAGGAGCTCAGCTGTTTGCAGGGCAATTAGCAGCTATGTGATTTTTGAATAGCCTCAGGGCTTGAGGCAATTAGGGACCCATCAGAAATCAGGTCGCGACCCACCAAGTGGGTCCCGACCCACAGTTTGAGAAACACTGCATTAGAGAGTATCCATTCATCTATTCTAAGAGTCGACAAGGTGGAGAACTCTGCAGAGTTGGAGTTGGCATGTTCCAGTCCAAGATTGCGTTAGAAATAACACCAAGTGATGTGTGGCGCAACAATGTTGTCTCAGTGTGTTCTTTGAACGTTTGTTTCTTAGAAATCTCAGGCTGCCAGGTCAATTTCTTAGACACCATTAACTAGGAGTAGGTAATGGTCTTGCGTTCTTGGCAATGGAAGCAAGCTTTCTGCAGCCTCCTGTACACGAGCAGACTGGAACAGCTTAAAGTTGGCACTGCACGACATCAGAGAGGTTTTGCATCATCATGTTTCCATGGTCACAGTCAGCCAGGTAACACAGAATGGCTTTGTAAGTAGTTTTCAGTTCTGGCTCTGCACTCTCCTGACATCACCTCCCTTGTAGCATCTGCATCCAAACTGTTCTCTTTTTATTCTGTTTGATTCTGTATCGCCATGCAATGCAAGCCACAGTGCACACGCTGCAAAGGGCACTTAAGAACTTTATACATATACTAAAGAGCTTCTGCTTTTAGAACAGTGTTTCTCAAACTATGGGTCGGGACCCACTTGGTGGGTCGCGACCTGATTTCTGGTGGGTCCCAGGTGATGGAAAGATCAGATAAGTAATTGCCTCAAGCCCTGAGGCTATTCAAAAATCAGATAGCTACTAATTGCCCTTCAAAGAGCTGAGCTCCTGCAGTTTGCATGATAGCTGCTAATCACCCTGCAAGCAGCTGAGCTCTTTACTTCTAAATAAATATATTTATTTATTTCTAAATCATTAAGAGTTCAATCCTATCCAACTTACACCACCGGTGTAACCAGCAGGGGCGGGCAAGGCGGGAGGCTTTGGAGGGGAGGGGAGATTTAAATCCCCTTTGAACCCCTTTGAAGGGGATTTGAATCCCCTTTCCATTCTGGGGCCTCCCGTTCTCGCTGCACCACTGGTTATACCAGCGGTGTAAGTTGGATAGGATTGCGCTGTTAGGGCTCAGTCCAGCCTAACTCAGGCACAGTTGAGGCCCAATTGTGGCCCAATTGTGGCCCAAACTAGGACCGAGTTAGGCTGCAACTGTGCCTGAGTTAGGCTGGAGGCAACAGCATTGGGCCAGGATCGCGGCAAAACTTACCGCAGAGGCAGGCAGGCTCCTGTGGGGAGCTGTCAGTCTTGTGGAAGCGAAGAGCCCCCTCCTCAGCCCGTCTGCGTGCACCTACCACAGCTGCTGCAGCGGTCGCAGCAGATGGGCAGGCACAGGCGGGCCTGCAGGCACTGCGCGTTTGACAGTCAGCTGAAGGGCAGAGGTTGTGCCAGTGCCAGCTGCCCCAGGGCACCCTGGGCATCAGCCACCTGCCGCAGGGGGGAGTGCGACTGCCCTCCCTCCTGCAGACTGCGATGCCACCCCCAAGCCACGGTGAGGCTGCACGTGGGAGTCATGGGGGGGTGAGCGGGGGAGAGAAGGGAAGGAGGGGGTGGGAACGGCACGCACAAGGGGCGGGTCTCATGAGGTCTGGAACCGCCTCCGCCAGGACATGCCCGTGCGCTGCCTGAAGCCCTGGGCCTCAAGGGCCGTGGCAATGCCCACAAAGAAGGCATCCCAGCATGCCTTCTGCTCCGTGCCCCGGCCAAGACCGAGAGATGCCGTGGGCTTGTCTGCTGCGAGCGGGAAGGGCTCACGCAGCTCATCACACCCCCAGATGGGGCAACGTCGGCACCTTGCGGTAGGCGCTCTGGCGGCATGGGGGGTGCCAGCGTCCATCATCAGGGAGTGGGAGGGGAGGCAGGCACACTGACAGGGGGTGCTGGGGAGGGGCACGGGTGGGTCAGAAACAGACAGACAACACGGCTGGTGGGAGAGGGATACAGGGAGAGGGGTCTGCAGAGACCGATAGGGGCACAGGGGGCACTTCGCAGATGGAGGCAATGCAGGAACGGGCGCCTCTCATGCAGACGGACCGAGGGCGGACATGGACGCCGTTGATGGGCGGAAACGGACGCCGGTGACGGGCGGACAGAGGGCGGAAACGGACGCCGGTGACGGGTGGACACGGACGCCGGTGATGGGCGGACCGAGGGTGGGTGAGAGCCCCGGTTGCTGAAAGGGCTCTTCACGGACGTGGCGGACGTGCGCCACAGTGCCCGTCAGTGTTTGCCTGCCTGACAGGCCCCCCAACTCCCCCCTCCCCTCTGGTCCCAGAGGGTCCGGCAGCCCCCCTGCTGTGTTCTCCCAGGGATGGCTGTGGCGGACCCTGGCTGGGATTCATGCAGAGGCTTGTGTGCTGGGGCCTGCGTGTTTGGGTGTGTGGGGCAGTGCTTGTGCAACATTGGGGACATGTGTTTCCAGGGGCATCTTTATTGTTCTGGAACAGTGGCAGAGATGGCCGGGCGTGGCTGCCAGGGGTAGGCACAGCAGCCTCTAGGACCACAGCAGCAGCATCAGGCGAGCCCCATGGACCTGGAGATGCGGGCTCTTCCCCTGTGGAACCATGGCCTGCTCCATAGAAAGGGGAGGGACAGCAAGTAGGCAGCCAGGGCGGTGGGGCAGCAGCAGCAGCTGAGGTGGGTTGCAGGGCAGGCTCCCAGACCTCTCTGGCAGCATCAAGGCAGGTGACCGTGGGGCAACCAGACTGCAGGCCCAGGGGTGCTCCCCGGACGGTTTGTGGTAGTGGGCATTTCTGGGGGGACGAACAACATGGGGGTGTTCCATGGCAGCTGCTGCGTGGTAGCAATCGCCATTGAAGAGGAGCCAGTGTGCCAGTTGCAAAGGTCTGCAGGGAGAGAAATCAAACACAGCTGAGTGGTGTGAGACACATAGCCTGGTCTGCGCTCCTTCCCTGGGTGTACGGTGAGCATGATCCTGTAAGGGAAAGGGGTCAAAGAGAGAGACAACAACACAACTTGGGGGTCACAACCATGGCAATCCTAGCAATACTGACCTGTCGGTAGACCCTGTGGAGAAAAGAGGGGGGGAACAGCTGGTGTCTACATATGGGTTACAGTTCCACACTCATGGCATTGTGTGCTCACATTAATACAGGCAGCTATGAGACAAGACATTGGTATAGAGGCATATCATGGCAGGCTATGCAGGCAGCTATGAGACAAGACATTGGTATAGAGGCATATCATGGCAGGCTATGC
This sequence comes from Plestiodon gilberti rubricaudatus, assembly GCA_026170595.1. Lineage (NCBI taxonomy): Eukaryota > Metazoa > Chordata > Lepidosauria > Squamata > Scincidae > Plestiodon > Plestiodon gilberti. The sequence goes on along the minus strand of JANXHW010000005.1, from coordinate 157,697,695 downwards.
AGGCAGCTATGAGACAAGACATTGGTATAGAGGCATATCATGGCAGGCTATGCAGGCAGCTATGAGACAAGACATTGGTATAGAAGCATGTATCCTACCTATATTTCTCTATGCAAAGAGGCAGACGTCAGACCACATGTCAGCACAAGCCCTGCACTTACCTGCTGGTGTTGTTGCCTGTATGGGGGGGGGAGAGAGGGGCTGGGAGAAAGACATAGGTTAGCAAACACTTGCATGGAGACAGCTGCCCAGGCACAGCAGTAAACAGTTTGGCCACAGGCAGAACAGCCCTCTCTGCCCTAGAGGGGGGCAGAGAGGAGAGAGAAGAAGAGAGAAGTGGGGTGTTAGAAAAGTTTTCAAAGTCCCACTTTGTGGCTGCTGGGGGACAGAACCCCACACCACATGCTCAGAGAGAGAGAGAGAGAGTGGAGGGCTGGGGCTGGGCTTTTGTGGGAAAGAGGCTGGGTGGGGCTGGGTGCTGATAGGGTAACTATTTGGGTCCATGTCCAGAGTTAGGCCACACCTGTTCGGTCCTAACTCAGGCCCAACTCGGGCCCAGGGTGTTAGAACTTTTCAGGAGAGGGCTGGTGTGGGTAAGGTAAAATGGCTCCTATGGGTCTCCTCACATCTGGGTCCACCCTTTTTGCTGGCCCAAATTTTGGGCCTGAGTTGGGCTCGAGGGGGCGTGTCAGTGGCTCTCCAGTGTCTGGAACCGGACCAAAATTCGTAACCGCCCCCGTCACACCCCCGACACGCCCCCAACACACCCACTTTTAGGCTGCAATTGTGCCTGAATTGTGCAATTGTGCCTGAATTGTACCGCAGTTGCCTTGGGCTGGACCGGGCTGCAATTCAGTCACAATTGCAGCCCAACTCAGGCACAATTCAGGCACAACTCGGGCCTAAAGCACTTGGGCTGCAATTGTGCCTGAATTGTACCGCAGTTGCCTTGGGCTGGACCGGGCTGTTAGTCTCGTAAACCTAGGTGAGTCCCGATAGAGTGTCATTTTAAAAAGTGGGTCCCGGTGCTAAAACGTTTGAGAACCACTGTTTTAGAAGAATTGGATCGTTTAAGTGTGCAACATATCTGTGCTTCAATTTCTCAAAGGGTCATGAAAGGCATCTATGCAGTGATCAGTTGCTGGATATCTTGTGGCTCCTCCTCTAATCTAGAGATGCACATAGCATAGCAGGGGATGTGTATCTGTATAAAAATCAGCAACTGTCAGCTTTTGGGGATTGAAGAGGAAGGCTGGATTAAGCCTCCCTATATACAAACTGGGGTCCCATGTTTCCTGGATCAAGACTTATATCTGTTTGGAAAGGAAAAAAGAAGGTATACCTCTGAATCTGGCACATGGGATGCCCCCTAACACATTCTGGATCAGCAACACTTTGTAAGGCTCTAGTTCAGGAGTTCTAAACCCCTTCCTGGCCGAGTACCACCTCCGCCGCCACTCTCCTGCTGTGTACCACTGGAAGTGACAGGTGATGACATCATTGCCAGTTACTTCTAGGTTTTCAAGTTTTTGGAGGCCAGAAAACATAGGTAGGAGGCTCTGAGCGGGTAGGAGGGCTTATCAGCATTCCTGAGAGGCTCGGCCAAAGGCAGGGGATTCTTAGGAGCAAAACTGCGCCTCTGAAAGTGCCGTGTCGTAACGGGGTTCCGGTGGTCTGAGTACCACCAGCAGTCAGCCAAAGTACCACTGGTGGTACTAGTACCACTGGTTGAGAACCCCTACTCTCATTAACTGGAAAAGGGGCATTTCTTTTCTTTGTCCCACTGAACATTTGCAATGGAGTATCAGTTCATTTGTTTGTTTCTCTCTGAACTCTCTTAAGCTGAAACGATCAGATTCCAAGTCATACCCTCAACCTGAAACAGTCATGCCTTGGAGAGAGGATGAGCTCTTTCTGTTTTTGTTTCCAAGGAGAAAATATGGCATTAATAAGCTTCACATAATTAGCCACACAACAGACTAGTTGGGATTGCTTAATGGAGGCTGCCATTCCAAATTAACCAGATGCTTAAGAACAACTGGGACTGGTAAGTAAGCGGAATCAGAGGCACATGTTATCAATTATCTCCATTGGGGCTGAAATGAAAGCACGCCTTTAGCTTGGAGTTTATGCGCTCATTAGCTCCAGACAATTTTGTAAATTAAAGTGGAGAACACCCCAAACTACCCCCTTATAGATGACAAGGCCTAAGGGGTTGTTTTTATGTTTCAGTAGTTGAGTATCTCAAAGCTTCACATGAATGTGTCTGTGGAGCTTTTGAGACACCGGTAATTGACAGTTCCTGTCTGCTCTCTTTAGCCTGCACAATCAAGTTAATTTGTGCTGGTTTCTGCCCGCGAGGCATATTTATAGCCATTGAGAACGATGGGTCTTGCGGACCATGATGTCTTGCATCTGTGATGTGAGGAACCTATGGGGAATCAAGACTTCTTGCAAAATGCCGTGGTGTGCAGGACATTTTTTTCTACCGTATCCAAATAATTGACTTAAAAAACACTGAGAAATCAAATCGTCAGGAACCAGAAGCGTCTTAATTCGTATCACAAAAACCGGTTTCTAGTTTAGGCTGAGATTGTGACTTGCACAAGGTCACTAAATGAGCTCTATCACTGAACAGGGATTGGGATTTGTGTCTTTCAAAACCACCCAAAGCCCAGCACACACCACCCACTGCAAGCACTGCACTGTGTACAATCACATGCTCATTAAAATAGGAGGAAAAATGATGTGGCTCTCTTTCAAGCTGCCTCCTTTTTGTCCCTGGGTATAACATGTGCACACAACTCAGAAACCTTCATTCCCTTGCAAATGCTAGCCACTGTTTCCTGCCCAAGTGTCTGAATGGGCTGTCACCATTTAAAACAGGATATGTTGCATAGGCTTACCAGATCTCCAAACCGGGACAAAGTGCTAGACCTTTAGGAGAAGGAATGTGGACAGGTGTAGCTTGTTAAACCCTTAGAGCACAATCCTAGGCATGTCTACTCAGAAGCAAGCCCCACTGAACACAATGGGGCTTGCTTCTGAGTAGACATGCCTAGGATTGTGCTCCAAGGTTTAACAAGCTACACCTGCCCACATTCCTTCTCCTAAAGGTCTAGCACTTTGTCCCAGTTGGAGATCTGGTAAGCCTAATGTTGCAGATACATGCAGGTGACTCTGTCACTTAGGCCTGGTTCTCACTGAGGTGCTAAACCTATCTCTGGGCCGACTGACTGCATTTGCAGGGCAGGGGGCTCACATGCTGGAATCTTTTTGCATGAGACAAAAGATTCCCCTATAGTCCATGAGAATGTCAGGGACAAGGATAGGCTGGAACCTTTTCCGTAATATCTAGAACAGGGGTTTACAACCAGTGGTGCTAGTACCACCAGTGGTACTTCAGCCGACAGCTGGTGGTACTCAGACCGCTGGACCACCAGAACCCTGCTCTGATGCAGCGCTTTCAGTACCACATTTTTGCTCCCAAGAGGCTCCTGCCTTTGGCTGAGCCTCTCAGGAACGCTAAGAAAGGCCCTCCTACCTGCTCAGAGCCTCCTACCTATGTTTTCTGGCCTCCAAAAACTTGAAAACCTAGAAGTAACTGGCAATGATGTCATCACCAGTCACTTCCGGTGGTACGCAGCAGGAGAGTGGCGCCGGAGGTGGTACTCAGCCAAAAAGGGGATGAGAACCCCTGATCTAGAACATATGAAGGGCCCTATAAGACCAAGCCAGTGGTTCATGAAGTCTAGCAGCCTGTTTCTCCCATTGCCTGACCAGATGCATCTGGGAAGCCCACCAGTGGTGTCGCTCCGGTAGGGGTGGGGCCGTATTGCTCCATCCTAGACCCTTTACCGAGCGAGCAGGAGGCGGCCCTGCCCCCTCACTGTCGGAGCCATTCCCCTGCGGAGAAAGCAGCAGGCAAGAGACCCTGCCCGCTGCTTTCTCCGCAGGGGAAAGGCTCCGACAGTGAGGGGGCAGGGCCGCCTCCTGCTCGCTCGGTAAAGGGTCTAGGATGGAGTGATACTTACGGCCCCACCCCTACCGGAGCGACGCCACTGAAGCCCACAACGAAGAGATGAAAGCAACAGTCTTCCACTGCTATTGCTCCCCACCAAGAACTGGTATTCAGAGCCACATTACCTCTGAACCTGAAGATTCAGCATTGCTATTGATAGAGCTCTCCTCCGTGAATATATGTAATCCCCTTTTAAAAGTTGTCTAAGCTTGTGATTCTCCTGCCAACCAGTTTCACCAGATGTCCCCAAATTCTAGTATTATGAGAGGCGGAGAAAAACTTCTCTCTATCCATTTTCTCCATACTATGCATTATTTTATAAACCTCTATCATGCTTCCCTCTATCACTCTTTTTTTTAGAACTACAGATCCCTAAACACTTTAGCTTGCCTTGTCCTCATAAAGAACATGCTCCAGCCCTCTGATCATTTTAATTGTCCTTTTCTGCAGCTTTTCCAGCCCTACAATATATTTTTTGAGAACGGGTGACTAGAACCATGCACAGTGTTCCAAATCACCGGCGTGCCTGGAGTCCCTGGGATCCAGTGCGCAGGCGCGGAGCCTGGCAACCTGGAAGTAGCATGGCGGTGATGCGATGGCATCGTCATGTCATTGAGTCACTGTCAATTGCTTCTGGAGTGCCTGGATTTGTAGCCAATCAGAGCCAAGGGTGGGAAGGTGGGAGGACCCTTCAACGAAAAAAACAAATGCTGAAACGGAACCCCGCTCGCCGCTCTTTGGCCTCTCCAGGCCTTGTCATGGAAGCATGGTGTGGGCTGCATAAGTAGGCTTACCAGATCTGCAACCGGGACAGAGTGCTAGACCTTTAGGTGAAGGAATGTGGGCAGGTGTAGCTTGTTAAACCTTAGAGCACAACCCTAGGCATGTCTACTCAGAAACAAGCCCCACTGAACACAATGAGACTTGCTTCTGAGTAGACATGCCTAGGATTGTGCTCTAGGACATAACAAGCTACACCTGCTCACATTCCTTCTCCTAAAGGTCTAGCACTCTCTCCCGGTTGCAGATCTGGTAAGCCTATGGATAAGGCAATGATATTGTCACCCCCACGGCCGCCACTTGGCCACCACCATTGCTACACTACTGTTCCAAATGCAGCCACATCACAGATTCACACAATCTAATTGTTCATGTGGAGGGAATATTTGTATGGAAGAGACATTTCAGCACATGCACCTCCCACCCTCAGCCAAACACAGGTATACCACCTCCTTGAGAACCAGGCCTCAGTAATCTCAAAGATATGGGTAATTGTCGAGGTGTCATATAGTCAAAGAGATGTCTCACATATTAGTATACAGGATTATAGGATTCAGTCTACGTAAAAACTGAGCAATGTTTTGAGTGATTTTAGTAGGAAGATTAAAAAAATAGGGCTTTTAAAAAAACCCAAAAAAACCAGCAAGGAGAAGAGCCAACATGGCCGCCTCCATCTGCTGTTGCCCCTCTTTCCTCACTGTGGCCACTGGAACACCAGCTGCCCTGTGAGGAAGGGGGGGGGGAGAAAAGAAGCAAGCAAGATATTCCCCCCCATCCCCAACCTTTTCTTGGTGAAAATTATTTCCCATTGTTTGATTTCATGTGAAACACTCTGAGAGCCAGACAGATGGCTTACAAATGCTTTAAGTAAATAACAAATACATTTCTAACTGTGGATAGATTCAAAGAACCACAGCTTGGGTGCCTTCCTTTTTACTTTGGTCCAGATGACTAGGCATGTGAGTGCTTTAGCCCATCTCAAACCAACATAGAAGAGCAGCAGGGCTTACCACATCACAAAGTATATGAAACCTTGGCTGAGTGAGAATGGGACAATCTGAATCCTGCCATGTATCTTGCGATGTGTTAAAAGATTCAAATTAACTGTCGTTTCACTGAAGATGTGACCCCCCTGGTGGCTTTGCCAGATCAAGTAACCATAACCGGATGGCTACCGCCCACTTCCTTTCTTCCCATGATGCTCTGTAGTTCTCAAAGGAAGCTGTCTTTCATGGAGTTATTGGTCTACCTAAGTCAGGACTGCTTGTTCAGTGGATCTCCAGGGTTTCAGACAGGGGTCTTTCCCAGTTCTACATGGAATAATAATAATAATAATATACAGTATTTATATACTGCCTTTCTTGGTCATTGGATTTCTCCTCCGACTTTAATTCAAGGTGGTGTACATGGGCAGGCTTTCTAAACCCCAAGGTATAACCGACAATATAATGACGTTCTAATCTTTCGTAGAACCCTTCATTCTAGAGATGTTGCTTTCACAGTCCAGCTCTCTCTCTCTCTCTCTCTCTCTCTCTCTCTCTCTCTCTCCCCCCCCCCCCTCTCTCTCTCTCTCTCTCTCTCTCTCTCTCTCTCTCTCTCTGGCATTCACCTCACCAAGCTTCAGGTATCTAACCTGGGACCTTCAGTATGCAAAACATGTGCTCTACCAGTGAGTTACAACTCATCACCTTTCATCCAACTTCACCCTTTGTGGACTTGTTCCATAGCGTTGCTTAAAGTCAATTCAGCAAAGGGAGAGGGAGGTGATCTTTCAGCACAGCAGCAGGTATGCTCGAACCTCTCTGTACTGTTGTGCACCATTGTGCATGAAATTCCACTTTGTGTGTCAGGTTTGAAGCCTAATAACCCTATGAATAAGTCTAACTGAGCTGCCATGAGACCAGGAGGAGCCTGCACAACTTGAGACTAACTAGGCCAAATGCAGCTTACCAGACATGTATAGCAGCCCACCACAGGTCTGATGAAACTCCTGCCTGCCTGGGACTATAAAAACAAGAGGGTTGACAATCATGAGGTTGCGTTGGGGGGGAGGGGGTTGGATATGTGTTTTGGAAAGAAAGAAAGAAAGAAAGAAAGAAAGAAAGAAAGAAAGAAAGAAAGAAAGAAAGAAAGGCAGTAAAGGCAGTAAAGGCAGTACAGTCAGACCTTTTTATCCATCCATAGATTTGATTCAACACTGGTGGCAAAACTGTGGAAGAGGGAGTCCGACCGCGCCACATTACCTCTTTGTTCAGCATTATCGGGGGCCTGCCAGCCGCTTCCCGGTTTGTTTAAACTGCTGAAAAAAAGAAAAAATGCAAGCGGGAGTCTCTGGTGCCATCTAACAGGTTGCTTCCCATAATGGTTTTTCTTCTTTTCACTCAGTTTAAACAAATTCAGGAGGAGGGAAGCGCCGAAGATGCTGGAAAAAAGGTAATGTGGCATTGCTCCCCACCCCGGTTTTCATATAACACTACTTTTTTATCCACTGGGGTTCCAGGAACAGAACCCCGGTGGATAAAAAGGTCCGACTGTTCCAACAATCGACATCCGGCTTTATATAGCACCTACTCATCACCCTGGAATCTTAGCACTGACAAAAGCCCAGCTGAAAAGCAATGGGACTGAAAAGGTATTTCATGACATGACATTCATATTCTCATCTTGCAGTGACCTTTTCCAGAAAGCTTGTCAGCCATTCATAAAAGCAAGATGTCCCTGTGCACGGGAAAAACAGTGACAGAGAAGAATACCTCGAAAAAAATAACTGGAAGAAATAAGTCATTGGGTTTTCAGCTAGAAACTCAGAGGAAGGCAAAATACTTTTTTTATTTAAAACAATAGAAAAACTTACCTTATGGAGAAAGCATTACTACGGGAAAGGGTTCATGCTACCTGCCGGGATCTTGCCGGCATTGATAAAGGACCTGCTTAAATTACATCTGGAAGTGTGTACTGTAATAAGATGGATGCAAAAGGTTGGAATAAGATTGACATGATGATGATGGTTAAGACCCTGGAAAAGAGGAGGGGGAGGATTAGACATGTGGGGAAATTCAAAAAGATTTGGAAAACAAAAGCAACATCTAATGTTATTCAGGATATGGGATGTACGGTTATTAAACTCTCTGATCAGGAACTTACAGTTGAGGAGGTGTCAATCCTGGAGAAAGGAGGGAATTTTGCTATTACCCCCCAAATCATACCAGTAGAAGATATTACTGTGGGTCCTCTTCATCCCGGATTGGCCTCCGCAGATTGGCCGTCCACAGAGGAGGAACTCCTACTGGGGGCAGGGACAGTACCATTTTACCTTCTTTTGTAACTTCTCTGGGGTCCACTGCCGCTTCTTCCCTCTTGCGCTGCATTTTAAATGCCGAAAGTGCCTGTAAAAAGAAAAAAAATGTGGCTGGAAGCTACTTGATCTTTGCAACCATCCAGCAAGGTAGAGTAGACTGGGAGTATGCGACTGACGGGACATCCTAGTGAGCTTTATGGTCTCTCACTGACAGCCCAATCCTATCTAAATCCCCATGCGGCGATACAGCGGTGCCAGCATGACTACCGCTGTATCCCGCAGGGGACTTTCGGCTGCTGAAGGTCTCCTCGGGGTAGAGACATTTGTCCCCTTGCCCCAGCAGCCGCGATGGTTCAGCTTGGACCGGCGCCAGCTCAATCACTGGCACACGTCTGTGTTGACCCAGGAAGGCAGAACAGACCATGTTTATTTTATTTATTTATTTATTTATTTTTCACATTTTTATACCGCCCTTCCTCCAAGGAGCTCAGAGTGGTGTACATATTTCCTCCCCTCCTTTTTGTCCTCACAACAACCCTGTGAGGTAGGTGGGGCTGAGAGATAGTGACTGGCCCAAGGTCACCCAGGAAGCTTCGTGGCTGAGCGGGGATTTGAACCTGGATCTAAGTCCGACTCCCAAACCACTACACCATCCTGGTTTATGTCATCCTTTCTATAACAGGGGTGGCCAAACTGTGGATCATCTTTGACGTATAATATGCAGCCCTCGGAAATATGTTGGCTGAGCTTATTTTTGCATCACAATTAATACAAAAGGGTAAATAAGAAATTTTCAAGCTTTATAATTATTTACCGGGTACAAACTGAGAGTCCACTGGATTAAACCTGGTGGATTAAACCACTGGAGTCTGTAAACCGCTTTGTGAACTTTTCGTTGAAAAGCGGTATATGAATACTGTTAATAAATAATAAATAATAAATAATAAATAAATAAGTTTAATGTTCATAGTGAGTAAATATAGTTAAGAATGTCAATGCTTCTTAAATATTGCGGCTCTCAAACATCTGAAGTTTATCGTATGTGGCTCTTACATGAAGCAAGTTTGGCCACCCCTGTTCTGTAGTCTAACAAGGTGCCCAAACATCATTCCATCTCATTCTGTGTCTGGCACACTTTCTAAGGGGGGATCATCCAAAGCCCATCATGTGTGAAGTCATGATGACATTGAAGCAGTAAAGGAAAACGGATGGGCAAAAAGAGAAAACTGCTGAAGACGCTTCACCCAGCACATAATTCATCTGTGGAACTCCTTGCCACAGGATGTGGTGATAGCACCTGGCCTAGATGTCTTTAAAAGGAGTTTGGATAGATTCATGGAGGAAAAGGTTACATCACAGGTTACAAGCCATAAGCAACCTCCTGGCTTTAGAAGTAGTTTTTCTCTGTGCCAGGTGCAAGGGAGTGGCAACAGGAAACAGGTAATTTAGTTGGCTGTGTGCTCTCGGAAGCATCTGGTGGGGTCACTGTGAGATACAGGAAGCTGGACTAGATGGGTCTTTGGCCTGATCCAGCAGAGCTCTTCTTAGGTTCTTATCAGCCCATTCCAACCCAACTCCTCCGCAAGTCTGGCATAAGAGCGGCCTAAGTTCAGCATAAGTTTGACATAAATTATGTCTGAGTTATATCAGAGTTATGCCTGAGTTAGGCAGGCTGCAGTTTCTGTGGCCCAGCACCACCCCAGGACCCAGGCAACACTTACCTCCCAGGCAGGCAGGCTCTCCAGGCTTGGTGTCCGGCTCGTGCATGTGCAGGCCTCTGTCTGCATTTGTCAGCGTCCATCCATGGCAGCTGCCGCAGTGTCTGTCGCAGCCCGGTCGCAAAGGGGCTGACCGCAGGCATGGGGGTTGCGCCAGTCATGTAGTGGGCGCAGGGCAGGTGACAGGTGAGCGAGGTGCCTGAGCCAGCCGCCACAGGGCACCCTGTGCAGTAGCCGCCTGCTGCAGGGGAGAGTGGCCGTCCCCTCCCTCCTGCAGAAGGCGATGCCACCCCCAAGCCACATTGAGGCCGCACGTGGGAGTCATGGGGGGGGTGAGCGGGGGAGGGAAGGGAAGGAGGGGGTGGGAACGTCACACACAAGGGGGGTCTCATGAGGAAGGAAGTGGCAGTCCCTGCATGGGATTCATGCAGGGGCTTCAGTGCTGGGGGCTGTCTTTGTGTGGGGGGCAATGCTTGTGTAACACTGGACACATATTTGTCAAGGGGGCTCTGCCTGAGGGGCATCTTTATTGTTCTGGAACGTTAGCTGAGATGGCCAGGCGAGGCTGCCAGGGGTAGTCACAGCAGCCAATCTGAAAGCAGCAGCAGCAGCACACATGCCCCATGGACCTGGAGACGCAGGCTCTCCCCCTGTGGAACCACAGCCTGCTCCATAGAAAGGGGAGGGACAGCAAGAAAGACAGCCAGGGAGGTGGAGCAGTAGCAGCAGCGCCGGCAGCTGCGGAGGGTTGCAGGGCTGGCTCCCTGACCTCTGGCAGCATCGAGGCAGAGTGGGGCAACCAGACTGCAGCCCCAGGGGTGCTCCCAGGAAGGTAGGTGGTAGTGGACGTTCCTGGGGAGACAAAAAACAAGGGGGTGTTACATGGCAGCTGGTAGCAATCGCCATTGAAGAAATGCCAGTGTGTCGGTTGCAAAAGCCTGCAGGGAGAGAAATAAAACACAGCTGATATTGGGTCACAACCATGGCAATCCTAGCAATACTGAACTGTCAGTTGACCCTGTGGAGAAAAAGGGGGGGGGGAGAACAGCTGGTGTCTACAGAAGGTTAACAGCACCACACTCTTGGTGTTTTCTGCTCACATGACAACAGGTGGCAATCAGACACAACAGTGGTAAAGCAGCATGTATCCTATATATCATAGCAGGCATTGCAGGCAGGCATCAGATTACTCATTGGTAAAGAGACATTTCAGGGAAGGCATTGCAGACAGACATGAGAGGGCACATTGGTAAAGAGGCATTTCAGAGAAGGCATTGCAGGCAGACATGAGAGGGCACATTGGTAAAGAGGCATGTATCATATTTCTATATGCAAAGAGGCAGAAGTCAGACCACTTGTCAGCACATACCCTGCTCTTACCTGCTCTTACCTGCTGGTGTTGTTGCCTGTGGGGGGGGGGGAGAGGGGCTGGGAGAAAGACATGGATTAGCAAATGCTTGCATGGAGACAGCTGCCCAGGCACAGCTGTAAACAGTTTGGCCACAGCCAGAACAGCCCTCTCTGCCCTTGAGGGGGGCAGAGAGGAGAAGAGAAGAGAGAAGTGGGGTGTTTGTGAATTTTGCCCTCCACCGACAAAGTCCCACTTTGTGGCTGTGGGGGACAGAGCCCCACGCCACGTGCTCAGACAGAGAGAGAGTGACTGGAGGTCTGGGGCTGGGCTTTTGTGGGAAAGAGGCTGGGTGGGGCTGGGTGCTGATAGGCTCCCTATCTTTGGCATAACTCTGTCTGTTTCCAGACCTTGCTGCCACAACTCCGACATAACTCTGACCTAAGTCAGGAGTAGGGTGTTAGAAATTTTCAGGAGAGGGCTGGATTGGGTAAGGTAAAATGGCTCCTATGGGTCTCCTCGAATTTGCGTCCACCTTTTTGGTCGACCTAAAATTTGTGTCAGCATTTGTGTTGGAGGGGGTGTGTCTGTGCTTGCCAGGGTCTGGAATCCAACGTTAATTGGTTGCTTCTCTCCCCCTTGTCCCCACAGGGTCTACTGACAGGTGAGTGTTTGTGTACTGCCGTGCCATGTTCAATGCTCCACAGTTGTGCTGTGTTCTCTCTCTCTGACCTTTGTCCCTTACAGGATCATGCTCTCCTTACTTCCTATACACAATAAAAAAAAAGGCAATTCCGCCTTTCCAAGAGATGCAGGCAAAAGGAGACCCGGGCGGGGCCAGGGGGGGCGGAGAAGGCAAGTTCACAGCCCTGGAAACACTTGGAACTTCAGAAAAGAATGTTCCTATGAAATATTTTTAGAATCAGGAACATTTCTTTTTAATTCGAACTTTACAGAATAGTCCAAATAAATAACAGCTGAAGGTCAGACTGGCTGTAGGTGAAAAGACAACTGGGCAGTTTAGCCATAGGAAAAGACCTCTATCACAGCGGTTCTCAAACTGTGGGTCGCAAACTGACAAGCTGATAACTGACAAGGAAAATGTATTGAGCCCTGTGGAAACCGAAATGGAGCAGCACATGCACACTTCCTCATGGGTAGGCGACCGTGCCTTGGTCCATTTCGAAGGGCAGGCCGAGGGGAACGCAACGCCACCAAAATGGTCCCGGTCCTATGAACACAGGCCCCAACAAACTCTCGAGAAGGAAGTTCCCCCTCCAAGTTGAAGGAAAATGAACTGACAAGGAAAATGGCACTGAACTGTACAAGGGCAGGCTTTGTACAACGTTGAAGACATACACTGAACCCCTGTGCTGCAAGAACCTAGGCCATTGGTTCTCAAAGTGGTGGGTTGCTGCGACCCACCAGGAGAACCAGATGCTGTCCCCTGCCACCTTTCCAGACATCCGAAAACTGGAAGTGGTAGCAATTGCCGCAGAGCAGCAATCTACAGCCCCCCAAACCCTCCAAAAGGCTGCAGGACCCCCGGTAAGTATTAAAAGTACGTTTTTTCCCCGCCAGCAGTGATCCCCAGGAATGCTTCCACCATGCTGTTCCTGCCCCCGCAACCATTTTCTCCAAACGCCTTGCAGGGAGAACTTTGAGAATCACTTATCTAGGCTTTTGGATACAGCGGTGAGGTCTTCTATATACTGTAAGTCCAGTAGACCAGAACAATTATAATCCCTTTCTTCCCAGCAGTGTGGGTATAGGAGAAGGCCCAAGTGCATAGAGCAGGTTCTCAACCTGTGGTACGGGTACCCCTAGGGGTACGCCAAGCCCTGCCCCTTATCTGCCCCATCAACAGCTAATTAAGTGTTAATTAACATGGATTTTAAATTGTATTTATTTTCTGAGCACTTCTGCCTTTCTGGTTTTGGTTTGGGCTTATTTGGGGTGGGGGAGGGAGGAGCTGATTTTGGGAAGTGTGACTTGAAGAAAAAAAGAGATCCTTGCATCTCTCTCTCTCTCACACACACACACACACACACACGCACGCACGCACGCACACACACAGAGTTAAATAAGGCACATTTAAAATTATTTTAGTACTGTTTATTTACTGTTTAATTACCTAATTAATTAATTGATTGATTAATCCAATTAATTTGCAGGGGGTACTTCAGAAAATTGGACCATGATAGGGGGTACCCGGGCCTCCAAAGGTTGAGAACCCCTGGCATAGAGGATGCACATGGATGCAGGGCAAGTAGGAAGGCCAGTTGCAAAAGTTGACAGGAAGCCTGTCTCCATTTCTTTGTTGTCGTTTTTGCAGGTTTTTCTCATAACTGTACAATAAATAGCACCTCCTGACATTCCACGTGCTCCAAAATGATTAAACGTTCAGGAGCCTTGTTGTCCTCCTTTGCAGCTGGTCACGTTAATGTCTGCTTCCAGATTCTGTTGTTGTACTGCAGTAACATGTTATGTCTTCGCAGGCTGTGTAGCGAGAGGGTGAATTAGAAGTGCAGGCACTTCAGGATTTGCAGCCTCTGTGCTAATCCTGGTGGGTTCCAGAAACCACACTGATCGGCTAGTAGGAACAGAGGGTTCAATATGGCGTAGTAGGAAGGCTTGCAATCTTTAAGGGTGAGGCACAAGAACAAGGATTGTTTAAAGGGGGATAAACCATCTTTAGCTAGCCCTCTGTGTTGCAGAAGCGTTGGGGGGCGGGGGGGCCCGGGCGACACACGTGGAGCGACAATGCGGGCGGCGGCGGCAACAATCGCAATGTTTCGGTGGCAGGAATGGTGCTGGGTTTGGCCCACCCTCCCACCCTGCATCTCTAAATGGGGTTGTAGCGGTGACGGTGGTGATGTCACTTCCAGTGGTGACGTCACGGGGGGACCGCATCACAACGCCATTGCTGTGTTGCCAATGCAGTAGTAGGCCCCACAGCTCAGCCCATGCCACAACAGCACCAAGTCAACCTCTGCTCCTGCTGGCTTTTCCTTGAGATTTTCCACTCAGGTGCTCACTAGCCATCGCCAACCCTCTGCATCCTCCAACTCAGCTGCAACCCCCAGCCTCTGCCTTTCTGAATGTCCTTCTGATGCCCTCTTTTCGTCAACAACAACTCTTCCATCTCACAGGGCCTCCATTCACCCTCTGAAGTGTAGTCTCATTATAGGCTGTATCTAACAGGGTGTTCACCTGTTAAACTGTTCTGCAGGTACATCTGTATACAGTCGTCCCTTGGTATCCACGAAGGATTGGTTCTGGGCACACACACACACACACACACGGATACTGAGAAGTCCAGCTGAAGTCCAGCATCTGTGCCCCAGATAACCTACCGGGATCCTACAAGGGGGTTCTCCAGGGGCCTCTTCCATGTTGCGCCCGGCCCAGAACCCCCTCCATAGGCCTCCGCGTGACTTCAGAGAAACGTTCTGAGGCCCACGGAGGCCAATGGAGTGGGTTCCAGGCCTGGCACGATGGAGGCCCCTGGGCTCGGCCTCTTCAGATGGTGAAATCCATGGATGCTGAGCTCGCGGGTGTTGAAGGAGACCTCTACATGGATCTGGTCATTGTAACTCTGTCCCTGGGTGCTGTTAATTCACACATTCTGCTCAATGCAGATCCAGTCTGTACACAGACTGTAAAAATGAACCCAGGTAGAGTCATTTACATGGAAATGTACAGCTTGGTCCAGAACAACATATGAGCAGGCAGCCGTTGCTGTTACTTGAAGGGACTGCTAAAGGAACAGGGGACTGTTCAAATCCCTGACCAGTACTGTACACCAGACAATTCCCTGTAAATTACAATAAAGAAAACATCCATTTGTCATTTCCTTGAGCTGGTGTGGCTGAAAATAGACCAATACAATGTCAAAATGCTAAAGGGCAGTTCTCATTAGTCATAATAAGAAAAGGGAAAAGAACAACTTCAAATAACCCTATTATATCTCTAAGGCCCCCACCAGACATGCAGTTATTCTTTGGGGAAATGCATCCATGAGTCAAATCTATGAGTTTCAACCCATGTGGGATTTGCTGCCCCACACACAGTCCAATCCGGGGGTTTCTTTGTGGCAAAAGCCATGCTAGTCCCTCCTCCAGCACTGCCAATCATCCTTCAGCAGACTTCCTGTGTTTGCATGTATCCCAGCAGCACTTGCCAGCTGAAAGGGGTGGGACTTCCCCCTGAGGGTTTGTCCTTCTGAGGACAGGAAACTGCCAGCTCCGGCTAGTGACACGATGGGTTAGGGGAGGCACAGCAAGATGGATTCACCTGCTTTTTGTTGACTGTATTTGTTTACTGTGCAAGCAATGCATGGAGGGCTGACACTCCTTGGGGTTTCCTTCCAAGCAAGCAGGCATAGCCTTGTACCCTAGAGCAGGCATGTGGGGATGGTCACCCAAGCAGCTGCCCCACACACCCACACTCAGTAAAGCAGACAAAGAGTAACATAATATATGTATATGTAACAAGAATGTGAAAAGAGATTAAATTGACTCTGCAAAGCACTGACGGGACATATTGATTAGCTCTACATCCTCACCCACCAATTACTCAACTTGGGCTGCCATCCTGTACACACTTTCCTAGGAATAAGCCCCATTGAACACAATGGAACTTCGGAGTAGGCATGCATAAGATTGTGTTCATTGCATGCATGGAGAGGCACATCTCCCTGCCCCGCCTCTCTCTTGCTCTGTGACTGGTTGGAATCTCAGCACTGGCGTCACTGCGGGGGGGGGGGCGGAGCTCTACGTTCTGCCTCGATCCGACCCTCCGTTACATGGGTGAACGAAGCAAACCCCCCCTTCGCCTTTGGAGCCATTCAAGTCGGTTTGGCATCCAAACACGCAGTTATTTCATGGCAAACACCCACTACAGGATGGTGTAGTGGTTTGGAAGTCAGACTTAGACCTGGAAGATCCAGGTTCAAATCCCCGCTCAGCCACGAAGCTTCCTGGGTGACCTTGGGCCAGTCACTATCTCTCAGCCCCACCTACCTCACAGGCAGAGGCGTTGCTCCGGTAGGGGCGGGGCCGTAAGTATCGCTCCGTCCTAGACCCTTTACCGAGCGAGCAGGAGACGGCCTGCTGCTTTCTCCGCACGGGATGGCTCCGACAGTGAGGGGGCGGGGCCGTCTCCTGCTCGCTCGGTAAAGGGTCTAGGACGGAGCGATACTTACGGCCCCGCCCCTACCGGAGCAACGCCTCTGCTCACAGGGTTGTTGTGAGGACAAAAAGGAGGGGAGGAAATATGTACACCACTCTGAGCTCCTTGGAGGAAGGGTGGTATAAAAATGTGAATAAATAAATAAATAATAAATAAATTTCCCCAATGGGTTTTTGCATGTTTGTCCTGGGCCTAATTAAGAAGCAGAGAAACATACACTTGTTTCTAAAAGTTTGAACACCCTTTGTACCTCTCCGTACAGCTGACAAGAAACACAAATGTTCATCCTGATTCTTCTGTGGTGGCACAATTCATTTCTTGTAATAGCTTCAGAGTCTAGCCAAAAGCACATTAAGTTAATGGGAACCCTCCCCACACATTATTTTTTCTTGTAGCAATAAGACGACACGTTTTAGAAGGAGTGTTTTCCAATTGTCTCCTTCAAGTGCTTTCATCAGATCATAGGCTGCAGTCTTGTTTTCCGTTATGAGAACATCAGTCTCTTGAAATCCATTCTTATGTAATACAGACAATACACACACACCCCCACGCACCGCACAGCTTGTGAAAATCTATTTCTTTGGGGGCGGCAGCAGAGTCATGTGGAATGCTTCCTTCCTGGGGTCCATTATGTCCTCCTCGGCATTAGAAACTCTCAGATGGCATGCATTGTGTTGTGTTGTGTTGTGTTGTGTCATCAACAGGAAAGATGAAACAGCTTTTGATTTAGTTTGACACTCTTCTTGGCTAGTGGAGGTTTACACCACAACGTATCGTATGCAAGAGAAGCAAGAAAGGTGGATGGATATGGTCCACGTCCTGCAGCTAAATACAAGTTGAGAAACCCCCTTGCAACTGCTTCTGGCCAGCCTAACGTGGTACTGATGGCAGGAAGGACCTCAGAGCCACTCTGGATGGGTTCCCTTAGGATGGGGTATCCTGCTGGTCTCATCCCTGTCTATACCCCCCCTCCTTCCATGCCCCTCTGTTGTGTACTGGCGCAGCAACTTGTATTCAGCACAATCAGCCTCCAGACACTCTCCCCTCCCCACTTCCCTCAGACAAGGACAGACGCGACCACAAGCCTGCAATAAGAGTCCTGCCAGGGTGGTGTAGATAGCTGTTGCGCTACCAACATCCGTGTGGAGTCAGGAGTCAGGAGCAACAGGCAATCCTCCCAACTCCTTTGCACGGTGCAGCATAGGGCCGAACCAGCCCCATGGCAGCAGGTGCTGTAAGGCCCAACCCGGCCGCTGCATTTTGATTTGGAAGTATGTCCAACTGTCTTCAATGAGGCTTGCTCCCTAGTATGTATCTTTAGAATTGCGCCGTCAGAGCCCAATCCTATCCTCTCCCTCTCGTCCCCCCGCCAATGCAGCCGCATCAAGCCGGGGGGGGGGGGCTGATCAGGATGCTTGGGAGGGGAAAGGGAAATTATTTCCCCATACCCTTCCATAAGCCTCCCGCTCGCTAATTGGTCTCCTCAGACCTGCGCAAGCTCTTTAAAAGGCGCAGAATGGAAGGGACAGGATCCGGCGCACACCATTGCTGCTGGATCCCTCCCACCACATCCTCACCCCCGTTCCTCTCCTCTTCTGGGCCCCCTCCTTTGGCTCCTGGGTCCCCTTTCTGACCCTGTGCCTAGGTACAATTTACCCCCTTTACCCCCCTCTCATGGGCCTTGCTCTCACTCTCAGAACCAGGGAAGGGACGGCAGAGACGTCCTCTGGTGCCTGTGCTGAGAATGATGTTCTCTGCTGCCACCTCTGCACAGCGAAGTTCTTCATGTCCTTTTTCAACTGTAATTGTCTTTACAATAACCCTGCCAAATGCCATATCTAGAAATGATAAGATCTCATGGTGATTGGAGAATGGAAGACTGGGTAGCTGGTGGTTGTGATCTTAGTTTCAGGACTCTTGGGCTGCAACCATATACACACTTTCCTGGCAGTAAGTCCCATTGAGGCCAATGGCACTTATTTCTGGGTTGACACACATCGGCTTGTGCTGTTGAACTGTTACACCAAAGATTCCCTCCCCATCTGCCCCTTCACACACACAAACACACACACACATGCACACACATGCGCAGGCACATGCACACACACATGCTATTATCACACAATGTATCACTCCTCGGTATGCCATATAAGAGACAAAAGGAAGGGAATCTCAGGTTTCATTTTTCCTCCTGTTTCCATGGTCACAGTTTTCTAAGTCTGTGTAGAAGATAACAACAATCTACCAACCTTGTTAATTTTGTTCTAGGAGCATCTTCAGTTCATGGCTTGCGCAAAATGTACTAAAATAATGTGGCACCTGCAAAGAAATTACACAAAAATAGAAGATAAAGCACTGCTTCCAAATCTGTTTAAACGGGCAAGTGATGAATGGAAGACACAGAGATCCTTAATAGATTTTCATCGCAATCCTGTGTAACTCTTGCACCGGTGTAACAGTAGATTCACCGGTGTAAGTGCACTTATGCCAGTGTAACTTTCCGCACGCCAACGGACACAGGTCGGACACTGGCGTAACCCCCCTCGGACACAGTGCATGCGCAGTTTGGATTCAGGAAAGACGTCAGTGCAACTCCACCAGTGTATGGGGCATTCTGGGGGCGTTCGGACACCCCCGGAATGCCCCGGCAGAGTTGCTCTGGCATCCATCCTGCACTCAAACTGCGTATGCGCGGTGTCTAAGGGGGTTACGCTGGTGTCCGTCCTGTGTCCATTGGAGTACGGAAAGTTACACTGGCATAAGTGCACTTACACCGGTGGATCTACTGTTACACCGGTGCAAGAGTTACACAGGATTGTGCTGTTTGGAAGTCTAAATGCTTTTAAGGAGCAAGTCAGGATTAGATTAGAGCAGTGTTTCTCAAACTGTGGATTGGGACCCACTTGCTGGGTCGCGACCTGATTTCTGGTGGGTCCCAGTTGATGGAAAGATCAAATAAGTAATAGCCACAAGCCCCAAGTCTATTCAGATAGCTGCTAATTGCCTTTCAAAGAGCTGAGCTCCTGCAGTTTGCAAGCTTGTGTAAATATAGGGTGATAAATGTTTGAGCTAAAGCTAGGTGGGTCCCAATAGAGTCTCATTTTAAAAAGTGGGTCCCAGTGCTAAAATGTTTGAGAACCACTGGATTAGAGCATGGCATCTTCCCCCCCCCCAAAAAAAAATCATCTTAGGACTGCTTGACACTTGAATCCCACGGAAAAGGGGGCAGATCCACAGCGCAACATCATGCTTCTGCATAACATGCTGAGCTGAAGCTTGATACCATGGTTGTGTGTGTGTGTCCAATGTGCGTTTAGAAGAAGGATGACAAATAGAGACTGTCAGTTCTCGGGCACAAGCTGCATGAAGCTGTTCCTCATCATCACTAGCACACGGGCATCATGGCACTACAGAATGTTTTGTGTAGCATAGACACGAGGCCCTATATTCCTGTGCGCTTGAGTGCTGAATACTGTACTGTCTTATTGAAGTGCTGGGATCCTTTTGCGGAATGTCCTGTGGGAGGGATCTTTCTCTCTCCTGTCTGTCCTTTGGATAACCCTTTTGGATATCAGGGCATAGGGGGGCTGTTCTGCCACTCAAGCTGCTTCTGCTCCTCCCTCTGGAAGAAAGAGCCCAGGACCTGGCCTATGACATCGACTGCCAGGGAGCAGAAGAGAGTCCCAGAAGCACCTTTACAGCGCAATCCTATCCAACTTCCCCCACTGGTGTAACCAGCAGGGGAGGGCAGGGCGGGAGACTTTGGAGGGAAGGGGAGATTTAAATCCCCTTTGAATCCCCCTTTGGAGGGGATTTGTTTACACCGGTGGTATAAGTTGGATAGGATTGCGCTGCTTATCTATTGTACCTTTTTGTTGACTTGAATGCCAGCTACTTTTGGAGCCAGTCCTATCTGAAGTCCTGTCTGCCTCTGTGCCAGCCTCCCTTGCTCCAGAGTAGTCACAAACGTGCTTTCCGGCACATTTGCAACTGCTGCCGGCGACGGAACGCTCGTTCTGTCGCCAGCACGATTGCCCCAGGATTGCGCCCACAGTCTTGGAAAATAGGTGCAGAGTAGAAAATCAAACTAATACCTCCTCATAATCTCATACAAAATGTGCCAGATCAGATCATCCAAAGAAGAAGCAAGAGCAGGAAGACTCATTCCTGAGCTTGGGGAAGCCGGCAAGAAGGACAGGTGGTGATCTGAGGCCAAACCGAGATGGTTTGTGGTGGTTCTCTACCCAAGGGGTAATATAAACTTCTGCCAGCACTCAAATCTCACCTGGCTAACCACTGCTGTATATTTCTAGACAGATTTTCCATGGCTTCTCTCTCATAGAATGTCTCTAAATGAACAGATCTTTTACAAAAGGCACAGTTGTCAGCAAAAGATTTCTCCCCATGACAAACATTAAGATGGAAGCATTTTATTTATTTATGCATTCATACCTTGCTGCTCTTCAATTCATATACCTACTGCAATGGAGTTTAAAACCATGACCTCAATTGACAGGATGTCCCGTCCTCCTTTTTTTTTTTTTTTAACAACATCTAGCCTGAAGAAGAGTTCTGTGTAACCCAAAACATTGCCCTTGAATATTGGTTAGCCCTAATGATCTTCCCATCCCTGTCATTTAACTCTGACCTGCTTGGGAAATGACAACTAACTCCTATAGCCGCTGCATCTATTGAGTTTACGTGTACAGATTATTACCAAGAAGGAATTTTAGTTTATTTTAGTTTAGAAATTCATATCCCATTTTCCTGTCCTGAAAAAAAAAAATGGTTGTAACAAGCCCAAGAAAGGATTAACACTTAAAACCATGTTCATGAATGTTGGATTGCGGCAAGGGAGGAGGAATCAATTTAAAACCTCTTTTCGAATCAAAATCTTAGGCCTTATTTCCGAATTGAAAACCAGCATATTGCCGGGCAAACTCCATCCTTTAAAATGTTTATTCAAAATTAGCAAGATGTTATAACAACTTTACGTTTCTCCCCAAACATATGGGTGTTCCTCGATAAGGCTGTCTTACTTCGGAGGATGCCCCATATGTTTGGGGCGAAACGTAAAGTTGTTATAACATCTTGCTAATTTTGAATAAAAAATTTAAACGACGGAGTTTGCCCGGCAATATGCTGATTTTCAATTCGGAAATTTGGTCATGTCGTGACAACCTACTAACGTACTTAGGTCTTATGTTAAAAAACTGATAAATTTCCTTGGCAAGTTGTAGAACTTTGGAATTATCTCATGAACAAACATTGTAATCAGGAGATTAACAAACATGTTAATCAGGACTAGATTTCCTGATGAATTTAGTTGCATTTAAAAGGACCAGTGGAGAGGAGGGGCAAATTGGATTGAAGCAGTGAGAGAGGCGAGATATGCTTAATTCAGATGGGGGAATTCATCACAGAGGGGAAAAGGTTAAACACTCCTGCTACACAGCCACCGGTCCTGTCCACTTTGTCTTCTCCTCTACTTTTAAGCGAACAGAAATTGGTATTTCCAGCCTTGCATGTCGTTTGGCCCTCCCTCTTCTCATTAACTGTCGCTGGGAGCATTGTTGGCACGTTAGAAGAATGGTGCCTGTCAGAGTTTAACTTCCCACTCTTCGAGCCAGAGTGTTGTGGCTGCCAAAGTAGTAGGCTTTTCTCAGGGGCTGTCCTGCAATGGTTTGTGCATTCATTTCTGATAAGGAGGACCCAGAGAACAGTCTGTGGCAGATGAAGCATTGGTTAGCTGCGCAGAGACTTTTATACGCAGACACCGCATGCAATCTGAGCAATAGAGACCTCCTGCTCTCTATTGTTTTAATAGAGACCTCCTGCTCTCTCTGTTTTATTGTGAATTTGTTTTACTGTGAATGTCAAGCAGTCATAAATGCCATTTGGAAAGAGCAGTATTTTCTACAACAGAACCAGAAGACGTCGCATTGCTTAGATAATCTCCCGTTGTTGTCTTCTTCTCCTACTCTTGTATCTACAAAAGCCATTTAAGGCAAGTCAAAACAGCATTGCTCCAAGTTCTCTCGCAGATACTATGGAAGAGCCTTTTGCTTTGAAGCACTTCGAAAGAAGGGCCTGCTCCCTCCCATACTGCAGCCACTTCCGGGCATTGCAGCTGTGAAAAACCTGCCCTGAAATGACATCTTGCCAGCCACTGAATCCACTGGCATGAGCAGAACTTGGCTTTAGGCACTTCAAAACCACCCATAGCGGATGTTGTTGTTGTTGTTGTTCAGTCATTAAGTCATGTCCGACCCTTCATGATCCCATGAACCATATCCCGCCAGGCCTTCCTGTCCTCCACTATCTTCCTGAGTTCGCTCATTTTCATGTTTGTTGCATCGGTGATGCTGTCTAACCATCTCATCCTTTGCCTTCCCCTTCCCCTTTTGCCTTCAATCTTTCCCAGCATCAGAGTCTTCCCCAGAGAGTCCATAGCGGATAAATATCCGCTTCTCCTTTGCGGATATAAATGTGCCCAAAGACTAGCGGGGTGGGTGCCATCAATCTGCGGATGACACCCAACTCCGTGTCTCAATTCCATCTGGTACCAAGGAGGGAGTCAATGTGCTGAATTGTCTAGACTCTAGAGATGGAAATGGGCTCGCTAATGGTGAACAAGATGGATTGTAAATGCAGCTGCTAGTAGACGTTGTTCAGAGGTTTGGAGTGTGCTATCATCACCTGTCTGTGAATGACACCCAGTTTTACTCCTTATTTCCATCTGGAACCAGGGAGGCTATAGAGGTCTTGAACCCATGTGACTGGCAACTGTGAAGGACTAGATGTAGGCTAATAAATTGAGACTGAACACAAGCGAGACAGATGTGTCATATTGAAGCTCATTTTGGCTTAGAAACCCAATCCTAACTGATGCAGCAATGCCAGTGCAGCTTCCGCTGTATCGTGCAGGGGATTTTTGGCCACTGGAAGCCTCCTTGGGGCAAAGGAACATTAGTTCCCTTGCCCCGGGGTAACCCCCAGCAGCTGCTATGGGTCAACACAGACCAGTGGCAGCTCCATCACTGGCGCAAGTCTGAGTTGGTCCATGAAGGCGGATCAGTCCCGGGGAAGGGGGTTTGGATTCAGCATGCTCCATCACCGCCAAACCCACCCCCCTCTCAGGCTTGATCCACCCTCCTTCCTGCCCCTGTTACTGCCCCATTCCGCCCACCCATTCCCCCGTTTCACCTTCCCCGACCCATTCCACCCCCTGCGTGGCCTTACCTGCTCCAGCAGGTCTTCATGGGACCACCGGCATGTGGAAGGCCACTCTAGCCTCCCCACCAGCGTCCCAACAAGGGCGCGCTGGCAGAGGCTGCTTTGCAACTGCTGTAAAGCAGCCTCAGCCGGTGCGACACATGTTGTGCTGGCGCCCAGTTAGGATCAGGCCATAGGAAAACTACACCCTGCTCTGGATGGAGTAGCACTTTCCTTGACGGATCAGATTTGTATCCTGGGAGAACTCCTGGACACGGGATGCTTGAAGGACCCTCTCCCTTTGCATGAACCTGCTCATACTTTGCTTTCATCGTCAGAAGCTCTGCTCTGCATCCCATTGCCATCAAATGTTCGTTTCGTGAAGATGTAAGCCAGAGGCTTTTCAGTGGTGACCCCCTGGCTTTGGAATTCTCTTCTCCATCAGGCCCAACTGATTCTGATGCGGTCTGCCTTTAGGTGGACAGTGAAAACATTTCTGTTTTGTTTAGCTTTCCTTTGAATTTCTTTTGCTGGGCATTTGTCTGCCGCTGGTTTTCTGCTTTGTGCTTTTTTGCTTGACTATGTTTCTACTGCTGAAATTGGATTGGATTGTTTTAGTTGTGAATTTGGATCAGTAAGCTGCCTTGATGGTCCCTTGGATGGGACTGAAAGGCAGCATAGAACTCTTTTTAATAAATAAACTTCCAGCCACGATGACTACAATCCATGTGGTTAAGCAATTTCAAACTGGGGTGAGATGGCTCACCATGGCTGCTGGAGGTGGCATTCCTGGCAAGGGTATCCTATGTAAACCAGCTCTGGGTGCTTGGCGTATAAATAGATAAGCACCAGCACACTCATTCATCTCCATTACCGAATTTGTTCATAATAAAATATTATGAAATGACAAGCAGATTCGTGACAGTTAGGCGGGCTGCTGGTACTCAGCTTTAGCAGCCTCCAGCTACAAATAACATTATTAGGAATGCTCTCTGCCTTAGATGGAGGGAACAGAGACAATCACTTTTCTGACACCTTGGAATAAATTTAGATTCCGGGATTGCAGATAAAAATAGGCTGAGCAAATGCACTAGAAACTGGGTATTGAGCTACTGTCTCATTAACCAAAGACACAGTCATGCTCAACAGGTTTATTTTCAAAAGTTGAAGTGCTGAAAGCCTCAAAGGGGGCCCCCAAAGAGACCCCCCACTCCTAATATGTGATAAATGTTTTGATGCTGAGCGCACTGGTCTTCCTCTGCCTCTTCCCAGGGCCTTGTGCATGGGAAGATGTGGGTCTCCAGTCCTTGCTGGGTCAGGCCATGCAGCATGCAAATTACAGGGGGGGCAGCACCCTACATTTTGTGCTGCCTCCCACTACTCTTTTTAGAAGCTTGTGGACTTCTAAGGGCTCTTCGACCATTTCCCCCATAATTTGAGCGCTGATCATATTCCCTCCTAAGAATGGGCATCATGATGGCTAAAATGAACCAGCTCAGTATGACAGGACTATGAATGATGGAAAAACCCAATAGCTGTGGATGGAAAAATTCTGGAAGCCAAACATGGAATAACACAAAGCCGTAGGAAATATTTTCTTTCAGAATAACAGTGAGGGAAATGTTAGAGTCATATTTAAAATGAGACTTTTAATCCTTCAGAAGGCTTTCTTATCAAAGGTAGATGAGACTAGGTTTTCACTGTATTTTGCAGTAGTATCCACCTTGGCTATTTTTCCTACGATATATGTCACCATGTCTATTTTTCCTGTGATATGCTTCCTGATTAACAGCCGGTGCAGTCCACAGCGTATCCCTAGTGGTGTCACAGAATTAGTCTCCACTTCTGAGTTTTGTCTCTGGAAAATGTTTGGCTCGGTTTGGAGTACTGTACTCTTCTTTGTTCCTTGCAGTGTCAAGATTGAGATTCACTATGGCGCAGTGGGTTAAACCACTGAACCATGAGCTGTCGATCGAAAGGTCAGCAGTTCGAATCCGCAACGGGGTGAGCTCTCGTTGCTTGGCCAGCTCCTGCCAACCTAGCAGTTCCAAAGCATGTTAATGCGAGTATATAAATAGGTACCGCTTGCGGAAAGGTAAACAGCGCTCCGTGTTCCAGCCGCATGCTACGTGCTGCGGAAAGGAGAGTCATGCCAGCCACATGACCACGGAGGCGTCTTCGGACAACGCTGGCTCTTCGGCTTTGAAATGGGGATGAGCACCACACCCTAGAGTCGGACACGACTGGACTTAATTGTCAGGGGTCACCTTTACCTTTACACATGCTGTAGTGGCAAGCTTGCTTGGAGCATATTTGAGTGTGCTTGGAGGAAGGGTGGAATAAAAATGTAATGTGAGCATTCATACATTTTTTGGCATTGCTGATCAAGTCACCAAACTAGCAGTGATTTCAAGATCTCCAACCACCATGTTCACAAATTGCTTCAAGACAAAATAAGAGTTTTGAAACAGTAATGAATTTATAATGACAAATTACTCAGGAGAGCCCCAACTCTGGACAACAAACAGAACATACTGAGTCTAGTTTAAGAAGCAATAAAATCTTGGGAATTTGGATTAACAAAAGTGCTTAAGAGACAAATGTGTTTAAACTAGTAAAGTGAATAATTGAGATGTTATCATTGAACTGGACCAAAAAGGATAATTTTAAGAGCAGACAGAAAATAGGTCGGCTTTCAATTATATTTGTTTAAACATTAAATACAGTGCAGTTCCACAAAGTCTTATGAAGGCACCATCGCAACATAGCCTTGCACAACTGTGTCGATGGAAAGCATGACTTATATGACAGACTTGAAAGGCTTTGGGAGTGTGCAGCTTAATGAACAAAAACTTGAAACTTTGCATTCTTTACAAAACCTTTTGACCTCTGGGTGACATTTAACAACCAGTGGTGAGGAGACGGCTGAATACTTCACACTTTGCCCAAAGATCTACTAATTCTGCCCTGCTGCCACAAATGTTTTCAGCTAGATAATCAGAAGCCTCTACAATGAACAATAAACAAGCAAGAAAATAGAGCAAGCCAGATTAAAAAAAATATTGAAAAGTAATCCCTATAGTGTGCTTACTCCATTGAATCTGATGGAGTTCTACTTTGAAATAAGAGACAACCATTATGGAATGGCTGTGACATTCAGGAATAAACATAATGCTTTCAAAGAAGAGATGTCCCTTAACTGAAACACATGATGTTGCAGACTGGCAGTTTCATCATTAGAGGAATATTGCCATTTAGTGATAAATGGATTTGGGAGGGGGGGGGGTCAGATTGATCTCTTTCAAACTGCTCGTATATACAAGGAAAGTTATAGGTAAATTATAGGAAAAGAAAGGACCTGGACTGTCTGGTGTTCACACAAACGGGGGAATCCAGTGGGTTGATCCATTAACCGGCCACTGAGAAGTCATTAGAAGAGGGCTTTCCCCCCCCCATGCCATGCCCACAATAAAGAGTGATGGTCTGCTGTCATTTCCTTAGCCTGGGCCTCTCAGAAGGGTGACTGTTTGCATTCAGTCAACACTTCAATTTTATAGGCCTGTGGAGCCAAAGATTGCTAGACTTTTGAACCCTAGGCTGCCTTCTGTCTGGCTACACCCTCATCTTCTGGAGCCACTTTTTTTTAACAAGTACACAATAAGAGGTAATTAGGATGAAGTCTGCTAATCCTCTCCTTTAGACCTTGAGGCCACATATTTTGCCAAATCAGCCGGGGTGAAGGTTGAATTGCCGGTATCAAAGCCTGAGGTGACTCGACCAGAGGAACATTGAGCCATTCTTTAAAAACAAAAGAACTTAATACCACAGATGAGAGTTGAGATAGTTTCTCACCCATTTGTATAACCCTAACTAAGGGAAGGTTATGAAAAATGTCAGCGTATTCATCAAAGCGGTGTCACTTAGGGCACAAACTTCTTAATACCAGTTATATTTCGTCTCGAGAATTCTATCTGAAGGATGTATTCGTAATTTTTATGGATTGTTGATATATCCATATCCATACAGTAACACTTTCAAAAGATAGAGAGCCCCAAACTTCTGCATTTGGATCAGAGTGGGAATTGTTACATCTGCTTTGTTTTTCTACTGGTATGCCGAGTCCTACTTGGGTATACGAGTCCTTTCTTACAGTCATGGGCTCATATTATGCCTTTGGGGGCAAATGACAGCACCGCAAAACAGGAACCTGGTATATAACCATGCTGATCACAATGATAGTCTGGCTTACTAGAATGCTGGGAAATTATTATGATTCCTATTATTAAGAATATTTCTTGTTGCTATTAAGAATACAATACAGTGGCCCCTCGTCTTGGCACTCACGGATTCCACCATCTGCAGGTGCCAAGCCAAAGACCTCCACATCGTGGCCTCTTCCACATCATGCTGGGTCTGTGACACAGGCTTCAGGTCACTTTGGAAAAGCATTCGGAAGCCCACGGAGGCCTATACTGTGGACCCGGCGCAACAAGGAAGAAGCCTCCGGAGGGCCCACACACACACAGGATCTGGTAAATTCACTGGATTTGGCATTGTGCCCCGCCCGTAGGGGGCGGGCAGGATCATGTGGCACAGTGGAACTTCACTCACACAAACACAGAAGGAATCTTGCAAGTTCAGGATGAATCAAGAATTCAAAATGGTGGGGCTCGCAGACCAAGGCAATTATGGTATTTTTGAAAGTGTGTGCGTAGACGAAGCCTGATTGGCTCAGGGGGTCATGCCCAACCCTTGGCATGCAAAGTATAAAATGTTGGGCTGACCATTCTTCCTTTTTTGAGAGTCTTCCAAGCTCCTCATAAGAACATAAGAACATAAGAAGAGCCCTGCTGGATCAGGCCAAAAGCACATCTAGTCCAGCTTCCTGTGTCACACAGTGGCCCCACCAGATGCCTCAGGGAGCACACAAGACAACAAGATACCTGTGTCCAGTCACCACTCCCTTGCACCTGGCACAGAGAAAACCCACTTCTAAAACCAGGAGGTTGCTTATGGCTTGTAACCTGTGATGGTCTTTTCCTCCATGAATCTGTCCAAACCCCTTTTAAAGGCATCTAGGCCAGATGCCATCACCACATCCTGTGGCAAGGAGTTCCACAGATGAATTACATGCTGGGTAAAGAAATATTTTCTTTTGTCTGTTCTAACTCTCCCTCCACTCAATTTTAGTGCATGTCCCCTGGTTCTGGTGTTGTGCGAGAGGGAGAAGAATTTCCCTTTATCCACTCTCTCCATCCCATGCATAATTTTATAAGTCTCAATCATGTCCCCCCTCAGGCGCCTTCCCTCTAGGCTGAAAAGCCCCAGACGCTGTAGCCTTTCCTCATAAGGGAGGTGCTCCAGCCCACGAATCATTCTGGTCGCTCTTTTCTGCACCTTTTCCAATTCAACTATATCCTTTTTGAGGTGTGGTGACCAGAACTGGACACAATACTCCAGATGTGGCCTTACCATCGATTTGTACAAGGGCAGAATGATATTGGCCGTTTTATTCTCAATCCCTTTATTAATGATCCCGAGCATGGAATTGGCCTTCTTCACAGCCGCCGCACACTGGGTCGACACTTTCATCGACCTGTCCACCAGCACCCCAAGATCTCTCTCTTGATCCGTCACAGACAACTCAGAACCCATTAGCGTATATGTGAAATTTTGGTTTCTTGCCCCAATGTGCATCACTTTGCACTTACTTACATTGAAGCGCATCTGCCATTTTGCTGCCCATTGTCCCAGTTTGGAGAGGTCCTTCTGGAGCTCTTCACAATCCCTGCTGGTCTTCACCACCCGGAAAAGTTTAGTGTCATCTGCAAACTTGGCCACCTCACTGCCTATCCCCGACTCCAGGTCATTTATGAATAAGTTGAAAAGCACCGGTCCCAAGACCGATCCTTGGGGCACACCGCTTTTCACCTCTCGCCATTGTGAAAATTGCCCATTGACTCCCACTCGCTGTTTCCTGGTCTTCAACCAGTTCCTAATCCACAAGAGGACCTGCCCTCTTATTCCCTGACTGTGGAGTTTTCTCAGGAGCCTTTCATGAGGGACCGTGTCAAACGCCTTCTGAAAATCCAGATATATAATATCCACGGGTTCGCTCGCATCCACATGCCTGTTGACCTTTTCAAAAAATTCTAACAGGTTTGTGAGGCAAGACTTCCCCTTGCAGAAGCCATGCTGACTCTCCCTCAGCAGAGCTTGTTCTTCTATGTATTTTAAGATTTTATCCTTAATGAGACTTTCCACCATCTTCCCTGGAACAGATGTTAGGCTGACCGGCCTGTAGTTTCCCGGGTCCCCCCTCCTTCCTTTTTTAAAGATTGGTTTGACATTAGCTATCCTCCAATCCTCTGGCACAGTGGCCGTTTTAAGGGACAAGTTGCATATTTTTGGTCAATAGGTCAGCAACTTCATTCTTGAGTTCCTTCAGAACTCTTGGGTGGATGCCATCCGGGCCTGGTGATTTATTGATCTTTATTTTGTCAATTAAGTCTGAGACGTCTTCTCTTTTAACCTCTATTTGACTTAATTCTTTAGTCAGGGGAGACCATTCCGGCAGCGGTATTTGCCTGAGGTCTTCTGCCGTGAAGACAGATGCAAAGAACTCATTTAATTTCTCTGCAGTCTCCAAGTCCCCTTTTATCACCCCTTTCTCTCCCTCACCATCCAGCGGACCAACCGTTTCCCTGGCAGATTTCCTGCTTCTAACATATTTGAAGAAGCTTTTATTATTCCCTTTTATGTTGCCTGCCATATGTTCCTCAAAGTCTTTCTTGGCCTCCCGTATCATCTTTTTACATTTCTTTTGCCACAGTTTGTGCTCCTGTTTATTTTCCTCACTAGGGCAAGACTTCCATTTACGGAAGGAAGCTTCCTTGCCTTTTACAGCCTCCTTAACTGTGCTTGTTAGCCATGCCGGCACCCTCCTGGACTTGGTCGAGCCCTTCCTCCTTTGTGGGATACACTCCCGCTGGGCCTCTATGACTGTTGTTTTAAACAGCCTCCATGCACTCTGGAGCGATTGGACTCTTTTTACCTTCCCTTTCAGCTTTTTTTTAACTAGTCTCCTCATTTTGGGGAAGTCATGGCTCGTTGGCTCTACCTGTTTGACAAAGACTTGGAGGGTCATAAGGATGTAGACTGGGGAGATGGTGAATGTCCTCCCCATGGAAAAAGTGTTAAGTGCTGTAGTTATGGGAATAAAGACAAGGAGGTAGCTGTACCCGAATCTGACGCTGGCAGAGACACACCAGGGATCAGGATGCTTTCTCCAAACAGACTTATTTGAATGTGTTGGTAGGGTATTCAAATATTGATGGCATGCCTCTTAGGTCCGGAAATGCCATGCAGTAACTTTTAGAAAATTATATCCTCTGAGTA
The DNA here is from genome assembly GCA_026170595.1 of Plestiodon gilberti rubricaudatus. Classification (NCBI taxonomy): domain Eukaryota; kingdom Metazoa; phylum Chordata; class Lepidosauria; order Squamata; family Scincidae; genus Plestiodon; species Plestiodon gilberti. Next base: position 157,666,724 of record JANXHW010000005.1, on the reverse strand, counting down.
GCTTTTTGTATGGAAGGAAGTGGCAGAGGAAGACGTCGGAAAAGAAAGGCCTATTTGGGTAGGCTTACCAGATCTCCAACCGGGACAGAGTGCTAGACCTTTAGGAGAAGGAATGTGGGCAGGTGTAGCTTGGGGTTAGAGCACAATCCTAGGCATGTCTACTCAATGAACACAATGGGGCTTGGTTCTGAGTAGACATGCCTAGGATTGTGCTCTAAGGTTTAACAAGCTACACATGCCCACATTCCTTCTCCTAAAGGGCTACACTCTGTCCCGGTTGGAGATCTGGTAAGCCTATGTTTGGGGGATTCACTCCGGGTCAAAAGGCATATGTTTTTAGTGCTCCCATGAGAATAAGGGAGTTCTGCAACAAATGCATAATGATGATTGCAGTCCCTTATTGTCTTACAAATGCATAGGGGACTCTATCAGAGAGGGAGAAATTATTTTAGTAACACATAAATATTGCACATCAATTTTCCCCTTAAATTCCTATTTTTGAAACTGGAGACAGAGCTGATGTGTATTTGGTTTTCATTTTTAAAAAATGGACGCAATGAGCAAGCTTCTACTTACTATGGATATAGAGTAAGTTCTGTGCCACGTCCTGTCCAGACAGGCACCAAGTCTCCAGCCACTGGACTTGTAGACCGCACTGCAAGGGGGGTGGAGGGAAACCCCAGATTTCTGAAGTATGCTTTTAAAATGTTGACTCAGTCATGATGGCTTGAGGCACTAAAGAAAGCACTTCATATTGTTTTAGACATTGCTGTATGCTTTCGTCCCACAGCCAATTTCAATTGACTTGGTTTTTGTTGGTAATTGAAAATCTCTTCCTTGCTATATTTGGATTCCATACTTTTTAATCAAAGTCTACATTCCATAGGAAAAGACTCAGAAATATCCTATGGGATGGGAAGGACGGCGGCTTTACCTTCCCATACTGGACCCGATCTATATTTGCTTCTCTTTTGTGCAGATTTTCTTACATCAGCAGCCATAAGGCAGCATTAATTAATCATAGAGCTCAGTCTAAAAATAAAAAAGACTTCTGTTTTGGGAGGAGTATGGTGTACTAATTCATTACTGAGCTGTGCAAACCTTCCCGACAGCAGCACAAAGAAACACAGAATCCTCTTCTCACTCAGAAGGACTCATGCATTTTGTTAAAGTGAAACCTCGTTTTTAACAGACGAAGGGGGGAAAGGGCGCTCCCCACCCGTGACACACACGCCTCCACTGCCAGCTTACCAGCACCGACGGAGGCTTCAGGAGCTGCTGCTGCGTACACCTCGCCACTGCCTGTATATGCAGCAGCAGCCCAGAAGCGCACAATGGCGGCCCACCTTTCATGCCACCACAAAGGGCCTTGCGCTGCCAGATCACTAGTTCCAGCAGCGCAACAAACCCTGCTGTATCAGACCAAATCAGATCAAATCCAGTATTCTCTATAATTCACAGTGAGCTTCCTAACTGAGGAGGTAGCCCACAAATAGATAATGAAGCCAATAGCCCTTCTCTCCTGTTGCCCCGCCCCCACAGCAGCTGATGTCCAGAGATATATTGCCTCTGAACATGGAAGTTCCACACAGGCATCTAACAAGTAATGATTTATAGACTTAGAGCCCAATCCTATCTCCCTACCCGCCACCGCCGATGCAGCCACACTAGAAATGAGCACACTGTACCAGTGTGTGTGTGTGTGTGGGGGGGAGTTCAAGAGACTTTGCAGGGGAAAGGGGAATTATTTCCCCTTACCTCTTTGTAAGCCTCCCACTCCACTACGGATCTCCTTAGACCAGATCTATAGCTGGTGCAAGTCCGAGGAGAAGAGGGGGAGGCTTGAAACAGAGGCGTTCCTACGGTTGGGGCAGTACTGTAAGTTGTGCCCCGTCCTAGTCCCCGTTTACAAGCCAGCACGAAGCGGCCCTGCCCCCTCGCCGTCGGAGCCATTCTGTGCGGAGAAGGCAACGGGCAGGGAGTCTCCTACCCATTGCCTTCTCTGCACGGAATGGCTCCGACGGCGAGGGGGCAGGGCCACCTCGTGCCTGCTTGTAAACGGGGACTAGGATGGGGCACAACTGACAGTACCGCCCCCACCATAGAAATGCCTCTGGCTTGAAAAAGAGGGGATATGACCCCCCCCGCCACTTCCCCTCTCCCCGTTCCTCCCCCTTCCCTGCCCAGTTTCGCTCCCTCTCTGCCCAACCCCTGTCCCCACCACTTCCTTATGGTGTGGTGGGAACTGACGACAGATGTGGAGCACTGCCGCCTCTTGCGGCAGCGCTCCCAAAATGGCTGCAGACGGAGCACTGCGCACTCTATCAGCAGCCATTTTACAACAGCGGAAAACTCTTCGCTGACATAAATCTCTCCCCCCAACAGGCCAATCCTGCATACGATTGGGCTGCTATGGTACAATCCTATGTACGCCTTCTTGGGAGTAAGCCTCATTGAACAGAATAGAACTTACTGCTGAGTAAACATGCATACAATTGCACAGCTATCTTGTAAAAAAAAAATTCCCATCCCCTTTTAAAGCTATCCAAGCTAGTCACCACATCCCATGGCACTAAAATTCCTACGTTGATTAATGCGCCACGTTCTGAAAAGGAGGCATGTACAGCCACAGAAAGTTCTGTTTTTTCAGATCAGCCTGAATCTCCATGGGGCTCCAAAATGCAAATACAAAATGGTAACAGTGGTCCAAACAGTGTCTTTAACAGACTGTAACCGGGGCGGGGGAGTTGTAGGAATAGCCGTGTAGTTACGTAAGAATTGTCAAATGCACACACACTTGAAAGAAAAAGAAGAGATGATGCCTTTAACAGACGCCATCAGCCTGAATTTCTATAACAGTCATGCTGCTGGCACTTTGAGCAAGGTCTCCCCCTCCCCCCCCCCCCCGGTCTCCAGCTGAAAGTCAACAGACCTCCCACATAGTATTGGTTTTTTTGTCATTATGTCTTCAATATCTGCTAGCTGAATGGTTTATTAGTGGAACCCAGCCAGCTGGAGAAAACGTTGCTTGACTCCTGAGGAACTGACACAGTTGTGAAATAGATTAGCATGATTTCCCCTCCCAAATATAGACCTGAGACTGACTCGTCTTCCCTTGCTTGGCTTTCTTTTTTCTAAACATCCTCTTCATTCTCTTGTTACACATTATTGTGAATTATGGGAACATGTGTGAAGCACATGGACAGACACAGGCAGGCGCCTTCTCAGACAACAGCAGACAGAATGTATGCGCCTCCTACCTTGGTGCATTCTTTGCCTTGTGCTGAAGACGAGAAAGATGCTTCTCCCCAGGCGGCCTGTAGAACCCGCCTCGCCAGCACAAGGGCAGGTTTCCAGCCATGAAAGTAGAAAAGGATCAGTGAGACGATGAGCTAGCGGCACACACGGTGGGCCAGTCAGAAGGCATAAAGCCGACAGTCTCTTACACCTCCAGTCCATCTCGACTTGGCCTCTGAGCTGTTCTATACGCTGCCTACTTAGAAGCAACTGTGGGGCAAGTTCTGCACTACACACCGAATATCACAAGATTGATAGATATTTGATCTTTGTTCTCCTGTATAATATCAGAGTTGATTCTTATATTACCTTTTCAGGTATGAGATTTTCTGGGGGTCACTTCGGTACCTGCATCATACTCCTGCATGTACCCAGTGAATTAGATCTGGTTCCCACATGCATACAAGAGACTCACAGCCCAATCCTATCCCTGAATAGCACCGGCAGAACACACATTCCGCTGGCGCAGGATGCTGCAAAGTAGCCATAAAGCGCTTTGCAGCAGCGCAAGCTGCCAGAAGACATTGGGAGTCCCGCCGGAGCAGGTAAGTCCGACGCAAGGGGTGGAATGGGCGGGGGTCAAGGAGGGGTGGAATGGGGAGGGGGTGGGTGGATTGAGCCCAGGAGGGGGGCGGGATCAGTGGGCCCTTCCTGGGCCTGATTCGCCTGCACGGAGCAACGCGGACTTGCATGGTGCAGGTCTGAGTTGCCCCATAGCACTTGCTGGGAAGTACCCCAGGGGAAGGGGACAAAAGTCCTCTTACCCTGAGGAGAACTCCAGCAACCAAAGATCCCTCGCAGGATGCAGCAGAAGCCGCACTGGCACCGCTGCATTGCTGCGCGGGGATTTTGGTAGGATTGGGCTGTCAGTATCTCTGCGGATGATTGTGGACAGATGAATGTGCATGACTCCAGTGAACAGTCATCCTGTGTCTAAGATACAATGAAGTGATATGGTAGTTCCACCGATGGTTTTAGACCTGTGATGACTGAGTCACACATGCTTGTTTTCTCTTGATGTTGCAGTGATCAAGTGGCAAATATGTACGACGGTATATATTAGCAGTATATGGACAGCAACCAGCACACCAGGATCTAGATATGGACCCTATCAACCCTATGTTATGGGTTAAACTCATCACTAGCCTGGCAGGGATTAAAGCTCAGGTGAGCAGAGATAAGCTGCTTTCCTCTCTAGTCACTTACTGAGAAGCAGCGGATCAGGAAGGCCCTATGTGAAGCCGAGTGTACAGGAAGCGGCAGAGAATGCGGCAGAGAATGTGGGCAGAATGATACACTGTGTGTAATTCCATGATTCTTTTTTAGACTTTCCTTTTTAAGGCAATACAGGCATTGCAGCTATCTTTTGAAGTGGGACAGCAGCAGAGATGAGGGGGGGGGTTCTTAACCATTTTCGCTGGTGCTTTTTTCCTGCTGCAAATAACACATACACCCAGGGCCGGCCCACTCATGAGGCCAACTGAAGTGGTCGCTTCAGGCAGCAGGTTGGCGGGGGGGCACTCATCTCTGTCTGCCTACTTCCCTCCACTGCTTCTCTCCCTGGATTGGAAAAGGAAGAGGGGGGCAGAGAGGAAGATGAAATGCGGAAGGGAGGAGAGTGCTGAGCTAGAACATTGGAGAGTGAGTGGAGAAGAGGCTGGCCCATCATCGGGTAAGGAGGGGCAGCATTTGGCATGGCACCTCAGGTGCCAAGAGGTCTTGGGCTGGCCCTGCATGCACCCCAGATACGTTTATCCCTCTTGGGGAAAACAGAAGGGTTTTCCAACACAGGAGGAAAAAGATACAGGAAGTCTGTTGAGTACCTGATAGATAGATTACCATACCTCAGGTAAATTTAAAAAAAATGTATGCTCCTATAACTGTCATACTGAAAACACTGTTGCAACTAGTAACCCATTTTTTCTTCCCTCCTTCTATTCTAGTGCAACTGCCAATTCCCCTTGCTATATAAAGCAATTTTGGCCCAATCCTATCCATGCGATACACAGGTGGACCCCTTGCAGTCCACTCGCACAGGCTGCCACTGCTGCAGCCACTCCTATGGTCTATCTACAGCTTGCTGCCAACAGCGCAGCAGCCGGTTAGCCCCACACTGGCAGTGGCAGGCTGCAAACCAGCCGTTGGCGCAGGTAAGGTGGCAGTGGGGGTGGATCAGGGCAGGGATTGGGCCAGGTTGGGGGTGGATTGGGGACAGGTCGGGGCAGATCTCAGCAGCAGTGGCGTCCACTCCACGGGATCCTATATCCCCGTTCCAGGCCTACTACATCCTCTTCGGCCTAACAGGTTTTGCTAGAAAAAATATCTGGCATAGACCAGGGTAGGCCCATATGGATCAGGGAGCAGTGGAAGAGTCCAGCCTGGTCCCCTGCCAGCCTGCAGGACTGGACTGCATCACATCAGCATCATCCCTGCAACACTCAGGCTGGCCCTGGATAGGATTGGGCCATAAGCCCTTTCGAGTTTCAACAGGGCCAGAAGAGGGGACATTCTTTGCTCCGATTAGTCTGGTACCTTACAGAGCAGATTGTAAAAACAAACAACCAATAGCAACATGCAGTAGTGCAATCCTAATCATTGTTGCTCAGAAATAAATCCCAATGAGCTTCCAAGAACAAGTGCAAGGATTGCCTTAGAAATGAATAAACTGCTTCCTTCCTTTTGCACCAACTACTCCACACACTGAGCAGACATTTAAAAACCTTTCCCCCCATTTCCATGACAAGAACCCACCTCCTTGCGACTTGTGGGGCTTCACTTCAAGCCCAGAGAATTTATGACTTCCCTTTCAAATGATTTTATCAGTCACTACAGCAGCTGCCAAAAGACATACCATCATACACCGGAGACCTCACACGAGTCAAGATTGAGGAAAAGGCATTGTGAAGAAAGGACGGGTGGCGGTGGAAGAAAAACCATGAATATAGGAAGCTGCTGTCTACAGAATCAGACCATTGGTCCATTTAAGTCAGGCATTGTCAACCCTGGCAGGCAGAGAGTCAACCTGGGATCTTCTGTATGCAAAGCATGTGTAATAGGTTTCTGCACCCATGAAATGGCGGTTTCAGTCCTATTCACGGTGGCAAAACAACATCCCACTGAAGCAGAGAGAAGAGCATTATTGACATTGCACAGGCATAACGTCAACCTCCATGTTTAGTATTTTCTGATAGTGGCGTGGTACAACAGCCTTCCAGGAAAGCCTCCTCAGATTTTTGTCAACCCCAGAAACCTGCATGCAACTTGCACAAAAATGAGACTAGAATCTCAGTCCTAAACAGATATTGCTCCTAAGCAGGTCCTATTGACCGTAATGGAATTTATTCCTGCGCGGATCATAGCTGGCCTGGCAGCCCCTCTCCAGGATTTCAGACAGGGAGCTTTTCCAGCCCTGCCTGGAGATGAGTAGGATTGAACTTGGATTGGATCTTCTATCAGTGATGTAGACTTGAGTCTAGTGATTTGGACTCGAGTCCGACTCAAGTCGTGTCAATGACTTGACTCGGACTTGACTCGACGATTGTAAAAGACTCGAAAGACTCGACTCAAGACTTGGAGCCCTTTACGACAAGTCGAATTCTATTCAGGTTTAAACCCATTTCCTGCATTAAATAGATAGGGACTCGCAAACAAAGACTCGGGACTTGGGGGCAAAGACTTGGGACTTGACTTGAGACTTGGAGTCAGAGACTTGATCCACATCCCTGCCTTCTATAACAAAAAACATGCGTTTATATACTGAGCCCCTCCCTACATGGCTAGTTAGGATGGTTAAGATTCAAAGGGTGACATGAACTCTGCTAGACAGAGAATCTTAATGAAATAGCAAAGAGTTCTAGTTCAGCGTCCTAAAAAACTCATCCTAAAAAACTCAACCCTAGCCCATGTTGCCCATAATAGCTCTTCTCGCCTGAAATCACAACAATAATGGCAGTTTTCTGGCCTCTGTGTTCTCCCTCCTCACACAAATTCGCTACTGCTGTAAACGGATGAGGTGCAAAATGACTAGTGGTGTAGTGGTGTGCTGTTTTTCTTGAAGAGGAAGGAAGAGGGAAGCCCTTGTGACACTGGGAGTTTCAAGACACAGCCTGCAGCCAGAGCTCTGGATCTTTGCACGGATGACACAGGCTCTGGGTTTCTAAGATCTGGTCAAAAATATAATAAACATCTCCTGTCTTCTAGCCTTGTGACTACCAGCACCTTCTTGGAGATCAAAGAATCAATGGACAGAGAGCTGAGCACTATATTTACCTAATAATAATAATATAGTTAATGCGCCTAATTCCATACTCTCTGGGCTGCACATCTGGATTTGCATGTGAATGTCAGCCATGATACAGCTGGGAAAGGCAGCTTTGCTCCTGCAAGATGGTGGCGCTCCTGCTTTGCATGCAGAAAGTCCCAGGCTGAGATACATCTGAGCCAAGATTTTAATTCTGCTCTCCCAGATTCACCTGGCACACGTCACAAAGGGAAAGGTCGTGACTTGCATGCAGAAGGTGCCTGCCAGGGTCAATTCCTGGGATCTCCAGCTAAGGCTGGGAAACCCTGGAATGCTGCTTTGACAACCAGTGTGGGCCATACTGAGTTCTATAGACCAGGGGTCCTCAACCCCTTCCCAGCTGTGTACCACCTCCGGCGCCACTCTCCTGCTGCATTCCACCGAACGTGATTGGCGATGACATCATCATTGCCAGTTACTTCAGGGTTTTCAGAGGCCAGAAAGGCTCTGGGCAGGTGGGAGAGCCCTTTTCAGCATTCTCGAGAGGCTCAGCCAAAGGCAAGAGCCTTTGGGAGTGAAAACGTGCGACCAAAAGCGCTGTGTTGGAGTGAGGTTCTGGTGGTGGTGAGTACCACCAGCAGTCGGCCAAAGTGCACTGGTGGTACTAGTACCACTGGTTGAGAACCCCTGATATAGACCAAGAGCCTGACTCAGTAGGAAGGAAGCTTCCCATATTCAGTCACAGACAAGTATCAGGGTAGAAGGGAAGGGAAGGTTTCGACATCCTTTGTAAAAGGCATCAGCGTTCAAAAGGCCCAGATCACTTGAGAATATGATTCTTCTCCTGCTCCATGCCGGCCCAGAACCTGTTCCATGTGCCGCTGTGACTGTCTAGACAAGAAGCCTTTTGCTGTCAATTTAGCAGAAGCTTCTTTCCATGAGATGAACCGATGATGAAATGCAAAGGCTTTGCTGTGAACTCCCCCCTTCTTCAAAAAATAAATAAACATAAAAAAGGAAGCCGTCCAGTTGCTGAATGGGAGAGGCTCAAATTATGCTCAGCTGGTTCAGTTCACACTGTGACCCTGCCTGGCTTCCTGCTATTCAGATGTGTTACTTCCCTTTCGTGGTAATGGCCTGTGGCAGTCTGCCAGAAAACGTTATTAATTTCAGAAGAGGCCTGACAGCAAACCCACAGTGAAACGAGAGGAAGTGGCAGGGAGGCCATCTGTTGGTTTCGGCAGAACAGTAGGAGCCCAGCTCCATGGGCTTGATGAGGAAAGCAGATTAATAATCCACAAAGAGGAAACGGCCTAAAATTATCCGCAGACCATATTAAAAAAGAGGGGGGGGGAAATCACTTGAGTTGCAGCTGGGCAGGAAATTGCGAGAGCTGCTGGCACTTTTCTGCTATGATGAACAACACAGTCCAGGGAAGGGTAAGAACAGAAACCATTCAGCACCAGTTTAGAAGACACCAAATTTCATGGCAGTTCACTCCTGCTGCTTCAACACACCACACACAACACACCAGCTCCATGTCAACTCAGTTGGTCTGGCCTACCCCCGCAGCCGATGCTTGGGTTGCTTTTCCATTCACAACCGTGCTGCACGTAAAATTTGGTGGTTCTAATCTCTCTCGTCTTCTAGATTATAAACATAATGGAGAACCAGGCTTAGCAGAGATGCATTTACTTGGGCTGAAACGAACAGGAAGATGTAGTGGGCGTTGTTTCTGGCACCATAGGTCTGTTCCGTGTATGGACAAAGAATTGCCCAAAGGCCTTTGGGGAAGGACTAGTGCTGTTCACTAGTGCTTCCTTTTGATGCACAGTCTCATTTTCTCCTCCTGGATCCATTCCTTATTCTATAGAACAGCATTGTCACTTGGCCCAAATGGTCGTCCAGACTGTATATTGCTTATGACTGCAATCATATACCAGACTGCAAGTGCTTATGGTGCCTGCTTACATTATCTTAAGGCTGCATCGCTGCAGTGTCAAGTGGTGACCTGCATGTGTGAACAAGCTATCCCAGTTTATTCATGCTGCTTTGTGTGTGAAACGTATAAATACCTAAAGCTACAACCAGAATGCTTTTGTCATCTTACATCAGATCAGACCAACCACCATGTTTTTTCAGCAGAAGCAGTTCATGCAGCTATGCTGCTGTCCAAAGTAAGTGATGAGAAATCTAGCGATGTGCATGTGTGGACCAGTCCTGGAATCATCTTTTCCAGTTCCAAAAAGAAGCACAGTGAAGCTCAAACGTTTGTCGGCAACCATTTAAACTGACATAATTGAGATGGCTTCCCTCCCAAAAACAACCACCACCACCACAACCCTGCAACTTCTATCAATCTTTCTGGGCTGAATGCGGCAAACAAGGTAAACATTAAATCAATATGGAGATGCTGTTAACCCATCAGGAGACCTCTGACCCAGCTGCCATCCTGTTCTGGATGGAGTTGCACTTCTCCACCATTTGGGGGCACTCTTGGGCCAAACTCTGCTCTTGGGTACCCAGGATGGCAGCTGTGGCCTGGAGGACCTTTGGTGTGCCAACGGCATCATTTTGAGGATCTTTCCGACCTGGCTATGGTTATCCATCAACTGGTTACCCCGAAACTTTTAAGGGGACTGCCCGTGAAGGCCACTCAAAAATTTTCAAGTAGTGGTGAATGCAGCTGCAGGTGGTTTGACCAGCAGCAGGTGTTTTTACCAACTCACTTCACAGTAACTGCACTGGCTGATGGTTCATTTCTGGGTGCAGTTCAAGGTGCTGGTTATTACCTTTAAAACCCTAAAGGACTTAGGTCCATGGTGTCTGAGGAGCTGCCTACCCTTCCCTATGAAATGCCCCACTCTCCGGGGTTAGTCAACGGCCTTGTGGAAGCTCAACTAGCAGTAACTTGAGAAAGGGTCTACTGTGTGGTGGCACCCTGTATGTGGATCTCCCTACTGTTAAGACAGCTGATGGGTTCTCTCTCTGCATATGTTCTGAAAACCGCTGAAGACTTGTTTTCTTTTACCTGGGTTTTTTGGGCTTAATCTGTCTGCGGGATTATTTTTGCTCTCTGCTGTATATGATTTATTTTGTCACTGGGTGTTGCTGTTGTAATGTTTTATCGCCATTGTTTGTTTGTTTTTTTTCATTTTCCACGCAGCAACTTGGGTACCTCCCTGTGGGAGAGGAAAGGCAGGATATAAATATTTAAAATAAATGCCCTTACAATTATGAATTGTCTGTCAACACTGCATGACTTTCAATAGGGTACATGTTTCAATGGGCATCTCCATCCAAACACACCTGCCTACTTAGAAGCATACCTAAAAGCACACCTGACCGAAACACTGTGTAAGCAATGCATCCACATTTGGGTCTGCAGTTGACATTATACCTGCAGTTCACAATTCAGCAAAGAAGTTTGCTTCTGATGCATTCATTTTCTTCTATAGGTGTAGGTGTGGGGGAGGAAAGCATTTACATTTAAAATGCAAGTCAGCCTCTCCACCCATTCGCACATGAAAAATCTTCAGTCTCTCCATTCAGCACTGCAACCCGTCCCAAATAAACCAGTCAGGTTCTCAATAGCCAAAAATAGTTATTTATTAATAATTTATTATCTTACATTTCTTAGAATAAAATCCCAACTTTACACTGGCAAATTAGACTCTTCCTTACCGACAATGGTGTGCAAGGTCTTCCCGCACATGCACACACACGCACACACACACGCGCACACACACACACACACACACACACACACACACACACTTCCAGTTTTATACAAAAATAAATGCAAGATGTTGCATTTGAGGTGAAGCTCCCTGAAGAGTTTGTACAGAGGTAATGCACTGTTTTAGCACATCTGATTTTTCTCTCTTTAACTGAACAAAACAGAATCTTCTGTTTGAAGACATAACTCTCTTCCCAAAGAAAAACTGCAAGCTAACCTATTTACAATGGTAAGGCCAAAATAAAATATTTTTGTTAAAAAAAAAAGTCATGAGAACCCATGGCACACTAAAAAAAAAGAAGGGGGAAATATCACGAAAAAGATATCCATTCACAAACAAACCTCAAAAGCATAGACATTTGTTTTCTAATCACGGAAGGAAGTTTGCCTCATTTCAACAGTAAAATTAAGCATGCTCCAAGTCTATCTTTTGCACTCAAAAGAAAGAAGTACTAAAGAGTGGAGAAAGATGACCGCTCTTGGGTTGACCTCTGGTACCTATCATTAGACCGATGTTGCTTATCGATTCAAGATTAAACATTTACATTGATCAAGCCAAGCATTACAAATCTCTTGGCAAACAAATATTCCAAAATACATTGCGTTGAAACCTCTCTCTTTGGCTTCTCTAAAATCAAAATAAGAAGAAGAAAAAATCCATCCATCCGTCTTCACTGAAGACAACCAAATATCTAATGCAAATACAAGTAACACCATTCTCCCTGTCTCACTAGAGGACATGTGCTCCTAGTGTCCATTCTCTTCCCACCCACCCCCTCCTATTTGTGTCTTTGGAAGTCCTCCATTCCAAGTCACTGCATAGGGTGGGTGTTTGTGCATCGAGCAAAGAATGCGGTCTTCCCTACAGGCAATATTGTAAGTTTCATGTGTGTTTTTTTCCCTGGAGAACTTTGCAAGTTCCCTCCTTTCGCAAGAGCCGATCCCAAACTTTGTAACCTTTTTTTGTTTTTGTCACGCACGCAGGCGGCGGCCGCTGCTCAATTGCAGGGCCCACAAAAGAGAGAGCAGGATTTCTTTGCTGCTGTCAAAGAGAAGCATTGAGGAATGATCACATGACCCCAGCTTGGAAGAGTTGGGAATTGGCTGGCGCTCACGTGGACTGCAGAGAGTCCACTTGGAAGACATTTTGGTTCGAAGGAGTGGTGAAATACAACTGCTGGCTGGGTAGGCGGTTGTCACAGGGGCTGTTCAGCCCAAGAGTCCTCTCGAAGTCCAGCAGCTGTCCCATGAAGTTGAAGTTGGGGGAGATGTTGGATTTCTTCATCTTCACAATGTCATAGGCAGCATTCATGGACAAGTTGAGCTTTTGCATCAGATACGCAACAGTCACGGTGACAGAGCGACTGATGCCTGCCAAGCAGTGCACAAGCACCCCACAGTTTTTCCCACGAGCTTCGTCTGTGGAGAGAACAAGGCAAAGACAAGAGACCGTAAGACACACATGCTCTTCCAACCCAGCCTGAGCAAATGCATGTCAAAGCACTGGGTGAACCAGGACGATAATTTGCCTGGTAGCTTTTCACTAACTTAGCTTGCATAAGGCTTTAAAAGCTATGCTTCATTGAGCCTCTAAGTCAGGTCACACATTGTCACGTTGGCTTGGCCAAAACCCACCAAAACGGGAGCCCATGCCAGATGCAGGCCATGAACTCAGGTCTCTCAGAACCACATCCAATCTCTTGGAACTTGCGCAGACCAGCCCAATCGAGAAAGAGTAAAGCTACACAAGCAGCAGAACTATGTGGTGCAGCCTTTTCTGGAATATACCATTTCAAACATTTGTCTTGTGCTCCCTGAGGCATCTGGTGGGGCCACTGTGTGATACAGGAAGCTGGACTAGATGGGCTTTTGGCTTGATCCAGCAGGGCTCTTCTTATGTTCTTATTAAACTAGCAGGTGTAGGATCCCATGTCTGAAAACTCCCCAGGGACAAAAAAAAAAAATCCCCCCTGAACATAGAACAGCATGACATGGCTAGGCTAGAGTCATCTTCTCTGACATGTTAATTTTTATAGGAAAGTGACTACCTAAAATAAGCATTCATACTTCCTGCACATAGAAAAATGAGCACAAACAGTTCTAGCCTAGACGTTTCCCGGATATAACAGTTTTCTACGTGCAGCAAGAATTTTTAGTCACTGGGGATCACCGAAACATTCAAGCCCACACCTGCACTCTAAAGTGGTATAGTCCAGCAGGAGCTGCACTGAGAGATTCTGGTGACTGCACAGTGTGGTTATAGGCTGGCTATAGGAATTTTCCAAAAGAGCAAATCCAAGAGGAGCTATTATTATTATTATTACTATTATTTTCTGTTCAAATATAGAAGCAGTGAAAAGAGGACAGAAGTCGTTCTAATGCCTTCAAGGCAGTTTGCTTTGACCTGGGTACAAACAGGATAGCCAACTTGCTTTTTGCAGTCATTTGATAGTAAGTTATGGTAATAAGATCAATCACTTTTCAAGATGCTGTTGAGAAAAATACTTGGCCACCAAAAAAAAAAAAAAAAAACATTCTACCGTATGTACATTTGTCCCAGCTTGTGAATAAGTAGGGAAACTCTACAATGTCACCATTTTATAGAGACAAGCAGATTGCAAAAGTCTATTAAAATTATTCTCCAACTGTTGTGCAGTACAGCAGAACAATGGAGGTATTCAGCCCTTTTAAAAGAAAGAGGGAAGTCACAGGGGACAGCCCATTAGGAGAAACAGGATGTCAACATTGCTAGAAAATGGGCTCCTTTGTAATAGGAAATGCATTATAATGCCTGGAGATTAGTTTCTTTGTGGCTTCCAGCCCACATTTCTTCTTGCTGGGCTCAGATTACCTACATTCTGCCCTATCACCAGTATCATTCAATCAGATTACAGCACAGTATTCATTGACAGATAACACAATGACCCTCCCAAACAAGGGGGGCGGGAGAGAAGCATAATGTAATCATTTCACAAAGAAAAGGGAAAGAGACACTGTAACTGCAGTTCTAAGTTTACTCAGGAGCAGGTCTCATTGTTTAAGTGGCACTAGCTTTTGAAAAAGTGTACTGTAGTTGTAAGGAGATTGGAGTGGCTCTAGAAAAAAATCTAGATGAACAATCACTGAACTGTTTAAACTGAAGCCGATCTAACCTCATTGAAGTCAATGGAACAACACAAGATGCCCACTTAAGTATAGTACACTAGTCTAACTAGGTTGAGGAAGCAGGTCAAATTTGAATTACTATGCAAACCTGGACCAGTATATTGGAGAAATGTCTCCCCTGGCAGAAAAAAAGAAACGTTCTACATTTTTTTAAAAGAAAAGAGAGAATGCATCAGACCACATTAGGTATTCTGATAGGCTGCCAGGTCAATATACAGATAAAGGATTGAAATATCAACTTCACTTGACAAGCTTAAAGTATGCAGCAGGACTTTTGATAAACCTAGGAAAAACCATAATCTGTCCAGTTCTTAAGACCCTGATGATGTGCTCTGAGAGTTGAAGATGATATACCATGTAAGGCATACTGCTAATAACTAAACAATGCTAACCACAATACACACCAGGCAGTAAATGGTTTCAATCACAATGAACAAAATCTCACCTATAAAAGAGATGGCCTCTGGAAAAAACTGGGACAAGTTTTGGCTCCAGTGGTCAGAGATGGGGATCTGTTTGTATTTAAACTCGCCAGCATTCTCAAAGAGATTAGGCAGGTTGGGGGTGACGTTCAAGATGTATTTAATGCCAAACTCTTCTAAAATATCCAGGTTCGTGGAATCCTTGGCACAGCCCAGGTAGAGGTAAGGTAAGATCTCCACTGGGAAGGAAGGTTGGTTGTTGGAGAGCGGGCTGCTGTCCGAGTCGGTGGCACTGTTTGGATCTCGGTCAATGTCCGATTCAATGTCTGAAGAGGAGTCGGAACTGATTCGCAGGCCCCCTAAGCCCAGAACCGGCAATGGGGGAGAACTGCTACTACATGAGCTGTCTAGATTAGTTTCACAATGCAGAGCATATTCTGCCTGGAATTTGCTGAAACCACCTGGAAAGAAAAAGCAAGGAGAAAAAAAAAAAAAACATTGCTTGGATTGGAGATCACATTACACATTATTCCTATCCAGCTCTTGTATCCGGAAGATGCAGAACTGAAAAGTTGTCACATATGGGTGTACAACTGAACCACCAAAAAGAAAGCTGGCTGGGGTCTAAGGAGGTTGCAGAAAGCAGACTCCCTGGGTGCTCTTTGGAGATAGATACTGTCTCTTTCCTGTGGAATCCAGCAATGCAGTGGAGTTGTGAAAGGGAGGAACAGCCATGAGAAATCGACTGAACCGAGATGCTTGAAAATAAAAGGCAACCCTGCAAATATGTATTCCTCCTTGGAATGAGGAATTCTGTGCCACTGGAAAGCAGGCTGCCCTACTAATGCAGGTGTTCCAGTCATGCTGCCATCTGGCAGGGTGAAACATCTGCATCATCGAGCAACACATTTTGGAATACTGTTAAAGAGCAGAAAAGTGTCTCTTGTTCAATTGATGACAATATTTTTGCCACTCTTAGTGGCAAAGCACACAAATGCCTATGTGTCAGGTATACAAATGCCTAGGCTGCTTCCTCCAAGCAATACAATATATTCGCTATTTCAATCCTATCCTAATCTTAACGGAACTATGAACCAACCCTAAACTCACGGGATAAATACCATGGAAACTTTTCCCCATCTAGTCCACTGATCTGAGAGAGTGTCTGGCTTTCAGTAGCCCCCCACCCCCACATTTCCTATCTAAGGTTTAAAGAGGTTTTACAAGTGGCTCTGTAGTTTCAAACAAAGGGAGGCAGGAGGTAATCGGATTATCAGGGGTCCCTTAGGGCATCCTGGTATGAATGGACTTTGACTCCTGGCTTTTATAGTTTATAGGTCCCGCATATTCTGGCAATTTTTAGTCTGGTAACTTTAAACTGAGCCCCGGCCCGGGGTTTTGCACGCTTGACTCCGGAGATCTGGACTGCAGTCTTCTGGGGAGTAAGTCCCACGGAACAGAGCACAGGTCTTCCGACTCAAAATGCTCAGGATTCTGCAGCCAAGGCGGGCTCCTTTCTTACCCTCGCTCTCCCCTCTTCCGGCTGCCTCTGCACAGGTACGAGCTTCAGACGAGGGTGGCTCGGCGGCTCGCGGAGGAAATGTGCAGAAAGAATTGTTGCGGGAGGGGGGGGGGCTAGGAAGTCGGAAACACCTGCTAGCCTTGTGGAGCTGGGATTTTCCCGAAGGAGAGGGCAACCCTTTACAAAACTGGGGGGGGGGGCTGCCCCATGGAGTGCCGGGGGAGCGCTTTCAAAAGCCGAGCGGCACGTTTGCCTACTATGCTGGAATAAAAGAGGCTTCCCTTTCACAAATCCACGGCCATCTGGCAACGCTCAGCTCCGTACAATAGGGGGCGAGGACGCCTTGTGCCCAGACAGAGGGGGCTGGAGTCTAGACACTCCCTGGGCGGGTGGGGGAAGAAGACACCGGGACTGGATGGGGAGTGGGTGGAGAAGGGACCGCGAG
The DNA here is from genome assembly GCA_026170595.1 of Plestiodon gilberti rubricaudatus. Taxonomy (NCBI): domain Eukaryota; kingdom Metazoa; phylum Chordata; class Lepidosauria; order Squamata; family Scincidae; genus Plestiodon; species Plestiodon gilberti. Next base: position 157,649,894 of record JANXHW010000005.1, on the reverse strand, counting down.
AGAGACAGGTCCTGTGGGGAGGAGGGAAGGGAACCCCGCTCGCTCGCTCGCTCGCAGCCGACCGCGTTAACCCCTCACCTTCCAGGTAGAAGGCCTTGCAGCCGTCGTCTTTCAGGCGCTTGAGGAGCAGCCCCAGGACGGACTCGCCGGCCGTGTTCTCGTTCCAGTCGCTGCTGCTCTCGTCGTAGAGGACGACGGTGTCGGTGCCGCACCGGCGGGCGAACTTCTCGCGCTCCTCCTCGCCACTGGCGAAGAGGGCGCGCAGGGGCAGGTTGCCCTTCTGCAGGCGCCGCAGCATGATGCCCGGCAGGGCCACGCTGATGGCCGACTCGATGTGCGACGACTCGTACAACTCCTGCGGCCGGCAGTCCATCAGCAGCAGGCGCTCATTGCCCAGCTCCAGCTGCTCGTTGAGCCACGCTACAGTCTTGCAGATCGCCATGGCCGACGACACGAAGGGAGGCGCGGGGGGCCGGAGCGTATCTAGCATGAGGGAAGGCTGCGCGAGCGAGGGGGCTTCGCAAACACTGGCCGCCACCACCGAGACCAGGAGGAGGACGGACGGACGCCGGCCGGCCGGCCAGCCAGCCCCCACGTGCCCACCCCTCCGCCGCTGCCGCTGCCACCAGGTCAAAGCCGTCCGCCGCCTCGCTCAGCCCGCTCTTCTTCACCCCCGACAGCAGCAGCCAAGAGCGAGCGCCAGTGCGGACCGTGCGCTGCAAGACCACAGCGCGGCGGACTAGTAGGCTTTTTTCTGGGGGTTTTGGTTAATGAATCCCTGAATGAACCTCCCTAATCGCCGCTCCAGACCAAGGGGGGGTCCCCCTCCTCCTGCTGCTGCTTCTCCTCCCGCTGGAGACTGCAATCCAATTAAATGTGCTTGGACAGCTTTCCGCACAGCAAAAGGAAAATGCAATAAATAGATAAGAGAGAGAGACCCTGCACCGGCCCCTGCCTTGTGTGACTGCGCTCTGCCTCTCCCGTGTGCAACTTATCGCCGCCTGGGCTCCTGCATCTCACATCTCATGCTTCCCGCCCCCAACCGCTTTCCTTGCTGTTCTTCTTCCTCCTCTTTCTCCAAGTCCCCTTGATGTGATCAATGTCCCTTTTAATCAGCCCTGCACGCTCCCTCCTCCTCCCCACGCCCAGAGCCAGGCAGTTCCTCAATGGATACAAACATGGAACGTCTCAATGGATACATTCTCTGGATCAGCCAATCAGCGCTCGCGGAAGGGGCTGTTGCCGTGGAGACGGTCCGGCTGGAACAGGTTGTGTTGATGAATTGTTAATGAGTTTGTCATTCACAAAAACGGAAAGGAATTTCCGCTCCGGATAAGCCGAGTGCAAACAAGCAGCAACAGCAGCTCAGCGGGAGGAAGGAGGAACGGGGAGGGGGGGGAGAGGTAGCGGGGAAGGCACAGGAGCTAAAGCGGCGCGTCTGGGGCTCGCGTTTCCTTCTGTGAAAGCTCACGCAGAGCAGCCCAGCGATTACACAACAAATGGTCCAATTAGAGGAGGAACAAAAGACGCCCTCTCAGCTCTCCGTGTTGTCGCTACACAAGCGCGCAGCGCGCTCGTTAAGGGCACTTCACGGGCGGGCAGGCATTTCCTGCAGCAGCAAGACTGTGTGGAGCGGAGGGTGAACTGTTTCTCCCCTTTTCATGACAGATGAAGAAATGCCTTTCGGGGGGGGGGGGGGGAGGAACGATGCAGCCAATTGACAAGCTTTAGGTTGCAGCCATTTGACAAGTGTAGATCAGCCTTTAGGGTCGCCCCTCCGTTGATGTTCACGCAAGTGAAACGTTAGAAAGGAAAAGAAAAAAAACACGCGTCCCCACCCGCGTCGCCCTCACAAGCATGTTGAACGTCCGAACGCGGATCCGGGCTCAGGAGTTCTGTCGCCCTTCAAGAACTAGCGGATGGCTTCAAAAGGCCGCTCGGGCCGCCAGTGACCTTAAAAAGGCGGAGAAGGGAAAGCGGCTCAGCGGTTTTATTCTCCCCTCGGGGCAAGCCGAGTTAATTGTGGAAGGAGCCGGCTTGTCATTAAAGCGAAGCGTGGGCCGGAGTTAATGTGTAGTGTAGCGGAGAAAGCCGCTTGGCCTGTGTGCTCGAGGTGCTGCTGGCTCTCTGCATTGTCCATTGTTCTCCCTACCGCCTGGAATCGGACCCGGAAGATTTATCCCACCCGGCCGTCCCGGTAACCATCTCTACGCTTTAGGAATAATTCCCTCGCATATTAGCCTGTTACTCCGCTGTGCAACTGACAAACTTGCCCCGAAAACCACGCAGTTGGTAATAATCAAGTCACGACAGCAGCACGGAGTGGGGGAGCAGCTAAAAGAGACTCTGCGGTGGGTGGGCAAGCCCTTCAGTGGGAGGCGAGCCGAGCCTATTGCTGCTGCTTGTTTTCTCGGCAGCGAGTCCCGCTGAATTCAAGAGGGCGTCTTGCTCCAGTCCCAAGTCGTTCCGCTCCTCTCAGGAAACAAAGAAAGAAACATAGACAAATTGCCTGATCAAGTTGTGGAGAGGCAAAGTGCACTGGCCGTTCTGAGCGCAAAGTCAGAGTGCCTAGTGGTTAGTGTCAAACTAGGGCCGCAGAGTCCCACCACTCCCTGCTCAGCCAGGAGTCGCACCTGGGGACTAGAGGCAGGTTCATGTCCCGCAAAAGCACGTCCCGCTCCCCCGCCCGTCCAGTCCCATGGAGTGGGGTGATTTGATTGTCTCGGCCCCTCACGTGTGATCAAAAATGCTTCTTTTTTTAAAGTAGTCTTTTTAGATCGCGTGTGGGAGAGGTTTGAATGAATCAGCACACCGTCCGCCGCCCCCCCCCCCCTTCTCACACACAGGAGAAGGAGGATCTGGTCGTACATATGGGCGACATGGGGGGAGGGAGGGGCTCGTGATGGGGGAGGGGATCAGAATGTATCATCGCACTTTTGAGGATAAAAGGGGGGTAGGTAACCCCTCTGAGCTCCTTGAAAGGGCAGGATATAAAATGGCACAGTCAGTAACATGGGGGGGGGGGGAAGACTGCAAACTGTAGTCGCTAAACGAGTTTAATGCGAGCGTGATGCCTTAAGCGTCGCTGCTTGCACAAATCCACACCCTCCAGCCTTTCACAGATGAAAAGAAGGACATTCCTGTGCGCAGCATACCCCTTTTTGCATACCAAGGGTCACTGCCGCCTGAGGGTTCCTGACCTCATGCTCTCCTTTGCCTGCTGGGTGCTCCTGTCCTGGAGTCCACAGAGCCCGATCTGCACAGGCTGGTCGGTGTGTAAGAAAATGGGCCATCGGCGGCATTGACTTTTTATGCCTTTATGTTTACATTCCTGTCTGTTTTGGCCCTCCAGACGTTTACATTGCATCGTTGCATTAACAGCATAATCCCATGCAGGCGTCAATAGATTCGGCTCAAGGGGTTCACTCCCATGTAAGTCAGTGTGTATAGGACTTCAGCCCAAGAATGTTTAAATCGAATGTTTAATTTCAAAATGCATCTGATCGCTTTCACTGAATATACAATTCATTTAATTGAATTAAACACATTTGATGCAGGGGTGGGACGGGGTGGAAGGAAAACTGGCATGCCCTAAAAAAGACATGTTGAGAGGCATGCCCCAAATTGGGAAGAGACCATAGTAAAAAAAATCCATGCTTGAAAAACCCTGGGGAGCTGCTGCCAGCCAGTGTGGACAATGCTGAGCTGACTCAGTAGCCTGACTCAGCAGGCAGCGTCATGTGCTCATATGTTCTCTGAAGGCAAAAATAAGGTGAAGGACCCAGAAAATAAGGACTGCCACTGGTAAAGAGAGACAGTTGGAACATCTGCAAATCCCAGCGATGTGCTAGACTTGTTCGTTTATAGGATGTCTCCGGCGGGGAAAGCAAAGGCCTTGGCGTCATTCCAGCTCCGACTCTTGACTTGACTTGTGCTGAGCATGTTGCCTTCCCTTGATCCCTTTCACTTCAGTGCGCCTGCACATTGCCCCAGAAGGCACAGCCTGGTGTGAGGGGTGCTGCTCTTCCCGGCCAAGAATTTTATTTTTATTTATTTACAATATTTCTATCCCGCCTTTCTCCCCGAAGGGACCCAAGGCGGCTTACAACAGAAAAAAAAATACAATACCATAAAAATACATACATAAATAGTTAGTTTCAAAACAATAAAAAAGTTAACAAAAACTAATAAAAATAGCATCTAAAAATTGATTTAAAAATTATTACAATTAAAACAGATCATAAAACAGCAGCGCCCCACCTGTACTAGCAGAATGTTAAAAAAAGGCAAGGACTCAGGAGGCTTCTTTGAACAAGAAGGTTTTTAGGCCTCGCCAGAAAGTGTCCAAGGAGGGAGCAATTCGTAAATCAAAGGGGAAGGAATTCCATAAGGTTGGTGCCACTACTGAGAAGGCCCTATTTCTGGCCGCCGCCCCTTGCACCTCCCTGGGCGACGGTACCCGCAAAAGGGCCTTATCTGATGATCTAAGGAGACGAGCCGGACTATATAGAAGTAGGCGGCCTCTCAAATATAAGTGCCTGAGACTTTGTAGGGGTGCAAACAGAACAGGCTGTCAATGGTCAGAAGCAGCTTTTTTTGGACTGCACCCAAACGAACACTAATTTTCTTTTCTAACACGAAACGAGAGGCGCTTGGGAGCCACAAGTCCTCTCCGGAAGGGCCTTCCCTTCCCTCAGCTCTGTGTGGGGCACTTTATCCTTCACAAAGGCTCTTGTGAGTCATACACACTTTCCTGGCAAAATTACTTATGACAGCTCAATAAAATAAAGTACCATCAACAGAATGCCTACTCCATCAAACGTCCACATGCCTTCCCCGATAACCCAAGTCCTGGATCTCCCCTTTTATTGCTAAAATAACACTCACTCAGATCAAACGCTAGTAGTGCAATAGCCTGGCTGATATAATGGATAGTTGTGTTGGGGGGAGGGATGATAGTTGTGCTGCAAAAGGGATCAGCTTTTTGTTATTTATTTCCTCTCCCCCCCCCCTTACTAAACAGGGTAGGAATGCACTCCAGTACTGGAGAGGGAGAGTGCACTCCCAAGAATGGATGTGGGAGCAAATCAATTCACTAAGTGAAGGAGTTTGCAGGGTGAGCAAATAGTTGTGTTAGTTTTAATCATTTTTAAAATAAAAAAGTAATTATAATTGGCTTCTAGAGTGCTCCCATTGGTGTGGTACAATGGCTCTCTCTCTCTCTCTCTCTCTCTCTCTCTCTCTCTCTCTCTCTCTCTCTCTCTCTCTCTGTGTGTGTGTGTGTGTGTGTGTGTGTGTGTGTGTGTGTGTGTGTGTGTGTGTGTGTGTGGGACCTAAATGGACTGAGAAGACATATTCAGGTGTGGTGTCATAAGAACATAAGAAGAGCCCTGCTGGATCAGGCCAAAGGCCCATCTAGTCCAGCTTTCTGTATCTCACAGTGGCCCCACCAGATGCCTCCGAGAGCACACAGACAACAAGATAACCTGTTTCTGGTGTCTTGTCATATGGCTGCTCTGGAACAAAGGTGTTCACCTAGGACTGAATCTTCCATTTCTGAGACTTTTAGCAGTCACTCTTTGCTTGACCCCTCAGCACCCCACCACTGTGCCTTCTTCAGGTCAGATGCCCCCAGGATGGAGAGCATTGCTTTTCCCCTGCCCTCCAAACTACCGCACTGGGTCCTAGTGGACTGCTGCTGCTGGTCAGTCACAAGCACCTTAGACAAGCACTTTCCTTCCAGGCTCTTAGGAGTCATGCCTGACCCTGTTTTTGCCGGCCAGTACAGTGCAACCCTCCCTCTGCACTTCCGGCGCCTCCTCCTATTCCTGACTGCACCAAAAGGGAAAAGCCTAGTTTGTTTTCGGGTGTAGCTGAAATGCTTCTCTAAGCAAAAAAGAGAGTGATCTAGTTGCCCACCTGATATAGTCCCGGGGAAAAAAAAAAGCCCTGTTTATTCGACAAGTGTATATTTTAGTTCTTATTCCTATTGATGCTGCTGCATTGTTGTTGCATCCATTAAGGTTCCAAGGGCTACCTAGCTGTGCACATAGGACTGGTAGGTCTGAAACAGTGTAAAGCAGGGGTTCCCAACCTGTGGTACTAGTACCACCAGTGGTACTTCGGCCGACTGCTGGTGGTACTCGGACTGCTGGACCACTCTGACACGTCGTGTTTGGTGGCACATTTTTGCTCCCAAGAAGCTCCTGCCTTTGGCCGAGCCTCTCAGGAACACTGAAAAGGGCCCTCCCACCTGCCCAGAACGTCCTACCTGTGTTTTCTGGCCTCTGAAAACCTGAAAACCCGGACGTAACTGGTGATGATGTCATTGCCAGTCACTTCTGGTGGTACTGAGAAAGAGAGTGGCGCCAGAGGTGGTACTCGGCCAGGAAGGGGTTGGGAACCCCTGGTGTAAAGGATTTTTTGTTTTGAAAAGACCTTCCTAATGTCCAGAATCATGGTAGGAGTGGCCAGTCACTACCTCACAGCCTAATGTACCTCGCAGGGTTGTTGTGGGGGTTAAAATAGGGGGGAGAGCCATGTAGGCCACCCAGAACAGCTTGGAAGAAGGACAAAATAAACACCAAATAATATTATCACCTGGCTTTTAAGTCCCATTTATATGACTGGCTTATGCTGTATTCAGTACAGCTTGACTTGTTTGATAGACATGCAAGGGGCAAGCTGGTCTTGTGAATGATTCACTAAGTATTGTATACAGATTGTGACACATCACATCCTGTCTCCCTCATTCAGGTATGTACGGTCCCCAACAACCGTGACAGTGATGTGACATCAAATACGCTGAACCCATGACCACCTGGAGAGGCACAGAATTCCGAAGAATAACTCAACCATCTGAGCCTTTCTTGTGGTCTTCTTGCATTGCAGGACCACGTGAGAATTTGACTCTGGCCTTTCGGTTCACGTCACAACAGCCTTTGTGCCTCTGCGAAGCTTCCAGCTCTCTTCTTTCCGGTTTGGCAAGGTTCTCATAAAGGAATCCCTGCAGGTGCAAAAGGCAGCATTTGTACCAGTTAAATCCCACCGATGAACAATTTGAATGGCTGGAATTTGTGAATCCTGGAGAGCTTTCCTGCTGTTCCCACAGTGATCACGCAACCCATGTTGCTTGGCCATACTGTACTGTGAGGGTTGGAAACACACGGAACACGTTTCCCTTGAAAGCCAAGGGACAGAGACACCCTCTTCAGTGGCCGCTGAAAAGAAAGAGGCGCAGATGGTGCAAACTACATTTCCAAGGGGTGACCCCTTGTCCCACAGGTCAGATTTCTGAAAGAGAAATAATAGTGTATTGCGCACTGATGTTCACATTCTAAAAATAAATAGTAGTGACCCCATGGGAAATTGCACTTTATACATATTGATGGTTTGGTTACATGTTGGTTGTTGGTGATAATGAAGAAAAGTACTCTGACAGCACAATCCTATGCATGACTACTCAGAACTACGTTCCACTGTATTCAATGGGGCTTACGCCCAGGAAAGTGTGTATAGGACTGCAGCCTGGCAGCCCAATCCTAAGGGCCGTTTATGCCACCAGAATGTGTGTTCTGGCGGTGTGAACAGCTTTATGGCAATCACAAACGTGACAGTGCCAGTAAGCATGGCCTGGCCACCACCGCAAGTAGCGAGCGGTCAGGTCCGTGTGACGATGGAGCAGACGCCCGCTGCCGCTGGTGAGTTTGCACAGGGATCGAGACGGAGGTGGGGAGGGGTGGAACGGGGCAGGGGGGTGGGTAGAACAGGAAGGCGTCTGACGGGGTGGGGAGGAGGGCAGATTGGGCCCAGAAAGGGGGTGGGTTCAGTTGCAGTGACACCCGCTAAATCCTAACACCTTTCCCAGGTCTGATCCGCCTTCACGGGTCAACGCTGACTTGCGCCAGCTATAGAGCTGGTGCAGATCCGAGTTGACCCATGATGGCTGTTGGGGCTTACTCCGGGGCAAGGGGACAAATGTCCCCTTAACTCGAGGAGACCTCCAGCATTCAAAACTGCCCCACAGAATATAGCAGAAGCTGTGTTGGCACTGCTGCATCGTCGCACAGGGAGCTACATAGGATTGGGTTGTGAGTACAGGTGGGCCCCCATATCCACTGATTCGCTATCCACGGTTTCAGTCAGCGGCGTCACTAGGACGCACGTCACCCCAAGGCGGGGGGCGCGCGTCACCCTAGCGAGGCTCTTTTTGGGGGGGCGACCGGGCTGCACCCTGCCCCGGGTGCCTCCCCCCGCCCCGCGTCGCCCTCTGGACACTCCGGGAGCTGGCCCGGGAGCCGGCCTCGGAGCGTCCGGCCCGGCCGGCAATCTTGCCCTCAAAACGGTCTGCGCATGCGCGAAAATTGTAAAAATACCCGTATTAACGCGCTGCATGGAGGCCCTCGAGCGCCGGTGGGGTCGGACGCTCCGAGGCCGGCTCCCGGGCCGGCTTCGGAGTGTCCGGAGGGCGACGGAGGTGGCGCGCATCACGGAGGTGGTGCGTCACCCCTTTGCGTATGTCACCCCGTAGTGGCCCGCTTCTGTCGCCTCACGGGAGTGACGCCACTGGTTTCAGTTATCCACGGATTGTGGGGACCCCCCCAGGCTTTTACTTTTTTCCCAGTAAGCTTTGTTTCTTCCTTAAAGAAACAGGAGAAGCAGCCTCTGGCTGATTATTACAGGCAAGTAGAACAAGACTAAGTACTAGAGAGGCTCTGCAAGGTTAACAGAAACCTTGCAGAGCCTCTCTAGGACTTAGTCTCATTCTACTTGCCTGCAATGGAGGCTGCTTCTCTGTTTGTTTTCAGGAAGAAACAAAGCTTGCTGAAAGAAAAATAAGAGCGGGGGGGGGGGGGAAGCATGCGTGCCTGCAGGGGAGGCAGGGTGGGTGGGCCCTCAGGAAACCATGGAGGGGGTGTTCGCTCTTATCCACGGTTTCAAGTATCCACGGAGGGGCCTGGAACATATCCCCAGCGGATATGGGGGCCCACCTGTATTTGAATGGCCCATCATGCTATCACTGGGGTCTGAGAACAGGGGACAGCGGGGGGGGGGGGTGAGATATCTGTCTTGCCCTCCCCCTCCCCAGGGTCCCCTTACATCTGTGCTGACCAGTGTGTTGCTCCCTCCCACCCTTTTCTCCGATGTAGCCAGTCATGCCTGTCTGTGCATTGCAGGAGCTTAACTGTGGGGGTGTCCAGCCAGGGCAGGGGCTGCCTGCAGTCACTGCTGGGTGAAAGCAAACTCTGCAAATGAGCTGAGAACCATCTCAAGTGCTGCAATGATATTCTCTTCCTTTGCCCTCTGTGACAAGAGGGATCATTCTTTCTAAGCTGCCCTCGCTCTCCCCAAAGCAAGGCTTCCCCCACGGGGTGCATTTCCCTCTCCTCACAAAGCACTGAAAACAATTATCGGTCCTCTCTGCTAAAGATTTGTTTTCTTCTGGGTTTCCAGGCTCCTCTTGTCCCAAACCTCTCTCTAGGTAGTTGCTCTGACCCCTGGGGAATTAGGTCACTGGAGGAGGACTAAAGGGTTGTTTTATCACCTGAAAAGAGTAAACAACTGGCTGCCAGTTTGAAGAAGAGGGAAGATTCATGCACCAGTGCAAAATACATCGCGACAAGAAAGGAAAACTGTTATAAACTTTGGTTGGGGAGACGTCTGCGTTCCAAGAAAGGTACGCCACTGTTCCAAAACGGAGGCCGTTAGGATGCCCTCCAGCGGATAGACCCATCTACATTTCACAGTAAGAGTTTCTGTAGAGACTCACAAGGTGTTGTGAAGAGCACACAGACAGAAGTACAATCTCTGAGGAGCTACCAGGTCAGGTCAACATGTTAGCGCAAGTCCCTGTTTGGGTGATCAGAGAGTTGGCATGTGTGACAGACCAGTTTATGGCTCACGTGTTTATTGGAAAGAACGAATGCTCATGAGTCTATATGACGTTTATTATGCTTCGGTTTAATGGGCTATGTAGCAAGTCACATTTTATGACAAGTAGCAACACTTCCAATCACCATTAGGGATGAGACTGTGCGCTACTGCGCTCATAAAACCATTCATTTTTCTCCGTTTACATTAATGCAGTGGCCACAAGGACTACATAAAGATCGATGTTTTGTTTCGTGGGTAACACGGACATCTTCACTGAAAGGCAATTAAAAAAAAAACACCAAGCTTCTGAATCCTCCTGCTCCATGCGCTTCGTTATATATTTAATTCATGCATTTATATTCCATCTTCACGGTAGTTGATGCACCAGCCAGCTAACGATAAAAAGTCAAATAGAACTAAAATCCAATACAGAATAAAATACTAGAATCAGTGCTGGTGCCATGTTCTGATGGGGTTTCATGTAAAGTCGTGTGCTGGGCTTCCATGGTGCTTGTGCATGTGCACACGCATGCACGTGCACACGCATGCACGTGCACATGCGCACATGCGTGCACCCCCCCCCCAGAGCTGCTTGACTGTTTCTCCCTCAGTGCCACCTGGACACTGAGAGAGAAGTGTGCAGAGATGACCCAGATGAACTGGACAGGGAGTGGGAAATGATCTCTGACTGCTGATCCTGCAGTGCCAGAGGCACACGGCAGCCTCCCCTCCCTGGAAGGACGTCTTTAGAGGGCCCTGTGTCATTCTGCACTGTGACATATTGAGGAAATCCAGTGGCGGGGGGGGGGGGTGGGAGAAGCCAGCGGCAGCGAGTCACTCAGTTCAGCAACTTGGGACACAGCTGTTGCCCACTGCATTGAGGGGCTTCAGGGGACTCTCAGCCAGTGCCCCCCCGGCCCCCTTGGACTAGAATACAAACTCATAGCAAAATAGAAGACATAAAGGAGTAAAGTGTGCGTGCGTGTCCAGACAAAAGCATCAGAGACAAACAAATGTGGTTAACGCACTCGGCTCTGTGCCTCAGTGCTCACGATTCACATCCCAACAAGCTCTTACCTGGGGGCAGTTATATACACAGAGGAAAAGACATAACTGAGCCGCTTGATTTTTAGGGCCTCTTCACACGACAGCCAGGTGTCTCAATTCTACTCACACCAAGGTGTGGCAACACCTACCTCCCCCACCTACTCTGTGTGTGGACTATTGGATGTCATTCTGTACTGAGGAAGAAACACACGGTCTGTGGTGGGGGGGCTGGAGTCAAGTAGCTTGCCCTCTTGTTCCTAGGCCCTTATGGTCCCTTGAAGGAAAGGCCCATGAGAAAGGAGGGAGGGAAGCTTCCGGATCAGAATGACACTGTCCGCGGTGGGCTGGAGGGAGGCGGTGGTAGCAGAGTTAAAGGCAGTTAAATGCATTTCAAGTCTGTTTGCCGCTTCCTGCAACTCACCGCTCGACACAAGCCATATTGTTCGTGTCATCGATGGGTTGGGCCTGCACCGAGGAGACCCAAGAAAAGCTGGTTTCTCTGAGACCATATGTGACATATGCTGAGCAAAGCTGCATGCAGCTGCCCTTTACATCATGCATTCTGCTTCTGCCAGTCACAAGGGTGTGTGTGTGTGGTGTGTGTGTGTGTAAATAATTATACAAGGTGCTAAGCCTTGGTCTTGACTGCTGGAAATCCTGTTCAGTCCCTCTGCTTGCCTACCTCACGAGATGTTGCCAGATGTTGTCCACTCATTGTCAAGCCTCTCATGGAAGTTTGGAAGACTAGAATCTTGCTTTATTTAGTTGAAATGAAGGTTGACATCTTCAGGATGCCGAATTCTGTGTCACATACCCTGTGTTGTGCTTGTGTGGTGTGATCATAGAAGCACAGAGAGAGAGAGAGAGAGAGAGAGAGAGAGAGAGAGAGAGAGAGAGAGAGAGAGAGAGAGAGAGCACCTTCCAATTTTGACCTTGAAACACACACAGCTACGCTTGCTAGCATTTCGACAGTATCGAAATGTGCACATTTCACTTTATCATCATGGCTCACAGTGATCAGATTAGATAACCTTGTAACTTAATTTCCCCAAAGCTTTCCTGAGACTTCTTTCTTGCTTGGAGTTTTGGCCCTGCTGATTCCCCTAGTTGCTCACACTGTACAACAGACGTTCCCACTGCTGAGATAGGTATCTACCAGAGGGAGAAAGAGGGAGGCACCTGTACACAGGTACACACCATCATCCCCATGGGTGGCTGCTGTCCTTCAGATGTGCCCTAATGATGGTTGGTTCTTGACAGGTTCCTCGACAGATCCAAAGCCAAAGGACATCTTGGATACAGAAGGACAACACGTTGCCTTGATTGCTTGATGTGAGCTTGTTATGGCTCGCTTCTTGTTTGACATGTGCTTGCAAAGAAATCCTCTCCCTTCCCCCTCCCCGCTTCTTTGCGCTCATTCATGGGGTCTGGCGAACATTACAAGAGAGCACTGAGGGCGGTCTGCTGAAATGAAGGCAGGTGGGCCACATAAGATTAAGCAGGCTCTCTTTATTAGATGCCACTCTCTTAAAAGCAACACCCACAGCTTAAGTTTGATATTATAAAGCCTTTCTGGGGATAAAATTCTGGACAGAATTCTGCATAATAGAAATGTGCCATGACTCACACATGCAATTTTGGGTGGTTTAGGTCTATTCTGGTGTGTGGGTGTTTGTATAGAACAATTACATAAGTGTCAGGATAGCTAAGAACTTTTGGCATTTGTGGCAGCCTAACAGAGTTCCTTTCCTAAACGGAAAATTTCGAGAGAGCTAATTAACACACATTAAACGACTCAAGCATCTATACATTGGGGAATAGTTTGGGGAGTATTTCATTTAAATCTAATGTATTATCTCAGCATATTAAACTACATTTACTCTAAAGGAGGAAAGTGATTTTCAAAGCAGCAAAGAGACATATTCTACAATTTGCCTGAAGTTGCAAACAAGGATAAAATTCTATATAGTATTCCTGACATTTTCCATGCTAACTGAATTCATACATATTTGAAAGACTGGCCATTTGCTCAGATGGAAACCGAAGAGAATGTTAGTTTATTTTATAATGTATCTGGTGCATTATTGATAATACTGCTTGTTCCATTTCACATTTGTATTTTACTATAAATTGTCCAGAGACACTCGCTATGGATCAGTATACACATTTAAATATGCTTTATTTATTATAAATATATTTATTACTACACATGCATTGCTTGGTTTTTATCAAGTTTTTGCCCATTCCATTTTCAATTCCATTTTTATCAGGAAAAATATTCATTTTTTTAAATGAAGCCTTTGACACAACCCCTTAGTCCTCTTGCCTCACTGTAACTAACAGCCCAATCCTGGATCGGTACAAAGGAAGGGTACAGAGGTACAGCTTTGAACAGATTAACCTGTCCAGATCATTCTCCAGCCTCGTCCCTCTTTATGATGATTACGATGATTTTGATTATTACAGTACTCTCTTTGGTAGTCATGGGTATTCATTCATTCATTCATTCATTCATATTTTTTGTATCCTCCCTTGTGGCCCCTCACAAGATGATTCACAAGCATTAACTAAAACAATATGTAGTCTATAAAGCAATAAATAGTGAGCAAAAAGTCAAACTAAGAACCTGGGTCTAGATGCGAATCTCACAGAAGGGAGAGAAAGGAACCAAACCAAACCAAACCAAACCAAAAGCATGGTGAAACAAAACGGGAGTAGCGCTAACCCACCCCTTCATTCAATGTATGCATCTGATCCCCTCTGACTGCCCATTCACTTGGCAATTGTGGGAGTTATGATGACCTTTGCACAAGTAGCACCAGACACTCAGGTGAAGAGCTGTGTTACGACATGTGCATTGCAACACTCCCAAACACTCCCTTTCTTTCAGAGCTGCTATTTGCATTGAACCACCACACTGAGAACAGAACTTTTTTTCTTGCAGAGTAAAAAGGTAAAGGTGACCCCTGACAATTAAGTCCAGTCGTGTCCGACTCTAGGGTGTGGTGCTCATCTCCATTTCAAACCCGAAGAGCCAGCGTTGTCCGAAGACGCCTCCGTGGTCATGTGGCCGGCATGACTCTCCTTGCCGCAGCGCGTAGCATGCGGCTGGAACACGGAGCGCTGTTTACCTTCCCGCAAGCGGTACTTATTTATCTACTCGCATTAATATGCTTTGGAACTGCTAGGTTGGCAAGAGCTGGCCACGCAACGAGCGCTCACCCCGTTGTGGGAATCGAACTGCCGACCTTTCGATCGACAGCTTATGGTACAGCAGTTTAACCCGCTGCATACCTTTGTTTCCAGTCCAGGATTGGGCTGTTAGTTACAGTGAGGCAAGAGGACTAAGGGGTTGTGTCAAAGGCTTCATTAAAAAAATGTAATTTTCCTGATAAAAAGTACATAAGAACATAAGAACATAAGAAGAGCCCTGCTGGATCAGGCCAAAAGCCCATCTAGTCCAGCTTCCTGTGTCACACAGTGGCCCCACCAGATGCCTCAGGGAGCACACGAGACAACAAGATACCTGTGTCCAGTCGCCACTCCCTTGCACCTGGCACAGAGAAAACCCACTTCTAAAAACCAGGAGGTTGCTTATGGCTTGTAACCTGTGATGGTCTTTTCCTCCATGAATTTGTCCAAACCCCTTTTAAAGGCATCTAGGCCAGGTGCCATCACCACATCCTGTGGCAAGGAGTTCCACAGATGAATCACACGCTGGGTAAACCTGCCTAACTGGTAAAGGGAAGAAGGATGGAGGTGAAAGGGAATCCCTGTTTCTGAAATGCCTGTTAGTAGTTGAACCACAACATTTGAAATGTGTTGACATTTTAAACTGGCATTTTAAAAGTCAAATTTGGATTTCAAAATATAGTGAGATCTGATGGATTCCTGAATGAGACACTAGAGTTTCCTAACGAAGCTGCCCATACCAACAACTCAGCATTTCAGTTTCCAAATATGAACGGGTCACAACATTCACTGCGAGGCTGCTTGGGCTTGTCGGTGTGTTGGTGTTGTGGTTTGTCAAAAGGTCAGATATATGATGAGCCAGACTGTGGTTTGCTATACAAGAACAGGCAAATATTTCAGGATTCACTTTTTATACCAGCATGAGAAATGCTTTCTTTTCAGGTGCTAATAAACTGTTAGGCTTTAACTTTTCTTTTTCATTAGAAACGTTAATATTTCTTGCAAAATTGCCCTGTTTTTCCTTTATTTTAACTGTCTCCCTGCTTTTTTTTAAAAAAAAAACCCGCTTATTTTATTTTATTTATCTGAATGATCGATATCCTACCTTTCCCTCTGAATTTTCTGTAAATTGGCAACATTTAATATGATCTGTAAGATAGGAGAAAAATACCGGTGAGGTGATCAAAGGCAATGGAAAGGCAGTTTTATCAATGGGATCAGTTGGAATCAGATGTCTGGTACCATCCCAGAAGCAATAGCAACCCTGAAACCTTCCATCTCAACCATGTGCATCGCTAAGCCCTGCTTGGTCTTCTGTGAGCACCTGTGTTCTAATGTATGGTGCTGCTTTCTGTTGAGTCAGACCACTGGTCCATCTAGCTCAGTATTGTCAACACTGACTAGTGGCAGCTCTCCAGAAATTCTGATTTCTCCTCGGACCAGAGCTAGTGATTTCGCTAGAACGAATCCAGGGAGAGAAAGGGGACGGGGAGGCTGCTGCCAGAGAGGATCGGATGTGGCGCACACCATCGCCGTGGATCCACCCCTCCCCGCCCCATTGCAGTATTGTATCCCACCCAGTATCCCACCCAGTATTGCCCCTTCTTCCCCCACCCTTCCCGCTTCTCTCGCTCTGGTGGGCAGCGGGAGAGCCAACAATGTGCGCAGGAAGGTTCTAGCCTTCCCTTTGTCGTCTCTGCAGCATGCTACACAGCACACTGCCGAAAAGCAATTTCCCGTTCTTTTGCAGCGGTTGCCACCAGCAGAACAGGTGTTCCGCTGGCAGCGAGGCCCAATAAGATGGGGGCCGTAACTTTCCTCTTTTGACTATTAGCGGTGGTCCATGATCTTACTGACATAGAGCAGATTACACTGGTCAACACACGTTTTCTGGCATAAGGTATTCCAATGGTTTTAAGGTAATTTTGGGGCGCTGATTCCAAATCTGGCATCAGTTTTTGTCTATCACATCAGGTTTTTGAGATATCAAATATTGCATTTGATAAAATCAATGAAAAGCAGCAAATTTACACTGGTCTACAATTTTTTTTTTCTGGCCTGGACTTTTGCAGCTGTTTTAGACTAATTTCAGGGTGCTGATTCCAAATTGATCCCAAATTGATTTTACCCAAAATTAACTCTTTGTCACTTATGATTGCAAGTTGTTGCGAGTCAGTGACTGCTTTAGTGTTAAAATATGGTGCTGTATTATTAGGATAGTGTGTTTATAATATCATTTTATGTAGATATCCACATTTATTTAATATCTTCCTTCTGCAGGGCGTGATCTAACAATGGCTACAACAGGGGTTCTCAACCTGTGGTACGGGTACCCCTAGGGGTATGCGGACCTCTTGCTGGGGGTATGCCAAGCCCTGCCCCTTTTCTGCCCCATCAGCAGCTAATTAAGTGTTAATTAACATGGATTTTAAATTGTAATTATTTTCGGAGCCCTTCTGTCTCTCTGATTTTGGTTTTGGGCTTATATTTGTACTTTGGAAAATGTATTTTGGTGGGGTGGGGGAGGGAGGAGCTGATTTTGGGAAGTGTGACTTGGAGAAAAAAGAGATCCTTGCATCTCTCTCTCTCTCTCTCTCTCTCTCTCTCTCTCTCTCTCTCTCTCACACACACACACACACACACACACACACACACACAAACAGTTAAATAAGACATTTTTCACATTTAAAATTGTGTTAGTACTTTTTTACTTAATGATTAATTACCTACTTAATTAATTGATTAATCCAATTAATTAGCAGTTAATTAGCAGGGGGTGCTTCAGAAAATTGGACCGTGATAAGGGGGTACCCGGTCAACACACTTTCTCTGGCATAAGGTATTCCAATGGTTAAGGTAATTTTGGGGCGCTGATTCTAAATCTGGCATCAGGTTTGGCATCATGAAAATGGGGTATGCCGATAGCATAAAAACGAGATGTGATAGAGCAAATCTGAGATCAGATTTGGAATCAGGCTTAGTCTAAAACAGCTGCAAAATCCAGGCCAGAAAAAAAAATGTGTAGACCAGTGTAAATTTGCTGCTTTTCATTGATTTTATCAAATTCAATATTTGATATCTCAAAAACCTGATGTGATAGACAAAAACTGATGCCAGATTTGGAATCAGCACCCTCAAATTAGTCTATAACAGCTGCAAAGGTCCAGGCCAGAATTTTTTTATTTTTTGTAGATCAGTGTTATCTATCAATAGATAGATCATCTTTCTCCTAATGATGATTGTGGCCCTGGGACACTGTTGATGAGCAAGATTGTACCGCTTACCCTTTGACCCAATGTGAAAATAGATTCTACCCATACAGTGCTGTTGAAAAGATAGTGTAGGAACTTTGACTTATACAGGCAGAGCTGATGCAGGTCTGTTTCAGCCAGATTGTAATTGCATGGTTTTCAACACTGCTTATCAAATGCAAGCCATGGGCCCCTAAAACTGCAAGGTGCTCTACATATTGTCGTGAAAATGCTGAAAAATGACCTCCCAGAGATCTTATAGAGGCCCATTCTGCTAATCATGCCAAATGAGGACATAAAAGTAGACTAGTTTACCTTTCTCTGAGGGCCTTGCTCTGTACACTCAAAGAGCTTATCTTCCATTAGAGAAATACCTGGAGCAGAGGCCATCTGCAGGTTTCATTGATCACAATGGAAGCTTTTATTGTTGGGCAAATAGCTGCTGCAGAGGGCCAATTTGGATTGGAAGGGGGGGGGGGAGGAGGCATGCTTTGGATCTAGATTAGGCCCATTTGCATGCTATTTACATTAGAAAATCAAGCATACTGACCCCAATTACACAACAGGTGTATGATCTAGTTCAGTGATGGCCAACCTTTCAACATGAATGCTGGCCCTTTAAATGGGTTTATAGGTGAGGGCATTTCAGCAGGTGCAGCTGCTTTAGCAGCACCATCAGCTGCCAAGATTCTGTCTTCTACACAACTCTTAAGAACACAGAAGCCCTAATGGTGGAAGGTTGGCCACCCCTGATCTAGTTTGACCCTTCATGCCCAAGGACCCTCATACAGAGGTTCCAAAGATAGTTGCTGTTGTCTACGTGGTCACCTTTGTTCTTACACAGCATGATATCAGGATGTCTTCAGAACTTTCTCTTGCCTCCAGCAGCACAGCAAGAGGTCATGAATGTGCAATAAAAAGGTTGGTCTTTCTGCACCTAAGTACCGCTGCTGGGATGCTGTCCTCTGCAGGTGCCTTCAAAAATCAATGGCAAAGAATCTGTGCACCGGTTCAGCCTCTTTGTCGATGCCAATTCTGGCTTTCTGCAAGCAGAACAAGGTGGTTTTCAGCTGCTAGATATCCTGTACCTCGAGGTTGTCATCTACGGGTACTTGGTGGTGGGCTTTATTTTTCCCTGGTGCTGCTTCTTCATCCTGCTTTCATCCTGGAAGAAGATAAAGATTTCTGATGACTATTTCCACCAAATGCCATCTCAGCCTCTGAGTTTGTTTCAAAAAGACAGACGAATATGAATTGTTGCCTCTGATACACCGAGGAGTCCAGGCTTCCCTACAGGAAAGTGCTAGTTGATTGGCAGCATGCTGCAGGTGTCTGCACGAGGACAGAGTTTCGGGCAATGATGTCTGACCTCCATGTCCATACAATCAAATTAGTCATTTGAAAACAGCCGGTGGCTTGTGAAAGGGCAGATTAAATGTCTGGTTCACTGGGGTGGATTCCTAGGGCAACCAACCACAACTGCAGAGAGTAGAATCCAGTTGGATACATGGATGAGAGCTGCAGCTTAACCAGTCATGAAGTGCAATTCAAAAGTCACATCTAGTAATACCTTTATTACAGTGGTTCCCAACCTGGGGGTTGGGACCCCAAGGGGGTTGCGAAGCAGTTTCTGGGGGGTCATGGGATATTGGCTGGATGGCCACACCCAAGATGGCAGCTCACTCCTTCCCCACCCCCCACCCCCACACACACACACTGCAGAGAAACAAGTGTCTGATGCTCTCTTGGGGCTTGTTTGCTCACCTTGTGTTACTTTTTGCTTGCCCTTTAGCATATCTGTTAATATTAGCTCACCCTTCCCCAAATGGCGCTGCTTATTATGAGTACAACTTAATTTTTTTTAAAAGTGTGCTTTATTAAACAGTGTAATTTATTAAAAACAATGACATCACTTCCTGCTTACTGACATCACTTCCGGCCCGAGGTCTTAGGGGGGTCCTGACAGATTGTCATTCTACAAAAGGGGGTCCTGATGCTAAAGGGTTGGGAACCATTGCTTTATTAGGACCAACCTGAGTGACAAGAAGGTCGTCTGCAGGCCTTCAGTATGTGTGTAGAACAATGCAGGGGAGGGCAGCAAGAGTGCGCCACCGGTAGGCTCCGCCCCCACCCTGAAGTGCTCCTGAAGATTCCGGGTGCAGCATGGATCTCCTGCAGCAAATGCTGTACTCAGGGAAAGATCCTCCCCATCTTTGAGAGTGCTGGATGCTCAGGATTCCTAAGCATGGGGGAGGGGCCAAGACCAGTGTACTGTATATCACTGCAGACAAATGTTGTGCTCATCATGCTGGCTGGGGGATGGGGCTTTGAAGCTTGCTGGCACAGTCTTACTCACCCCCCCACCCCCCAGTGTTGGAGTACATAGCAGGATAACATCTACACGGGGCTTATGCCTTAAGCAAGCTTTCAAGTTCCCCAAAGAACTCTTAATCAGAGTGGAAAGTAAGCAGCGCAAAAACGGGGTGGGTCGCTGGGCATGTCACAGGAGTGCAAAAGCCTGCAGTTTAACCTTCTTAAGATGGAGTTTATAATGCATTATGCATACTTAAGTGAATTACAGCCCAAACCTATGCCGGCCTCGGCCAGTGTGGCTAGACCCTGTGCCGTCTCAAATGTGTCATAAAGCAGGTGAGCTCTGCGCTGGGAGGTGGGCAAAATGAGGGTGGGGAAGGGGCATTTCGGGATGGGGAGAGTGCGAGAGGAGGGCGGAACAGAACGGGAGGGGGTGGGCTCGGTGGAGGAGACCTCTGCCAAATCCTGGGCTTGGAAGCCCGACACGGGGCTGCTCAGATTTGCGCCGGCCATTTAGCTGGCGCAGATCCAAGTAGCCCCATAGAGGCTGCTGGGGCTTGACATGGGGTAAGGGTACGAAAGTCCCCTTACCTCAAGAAGGCCTCCAGCAGACTCCAGCCTCGCACTGGAATACAGTGGAGCCTGATCCGTGGCCGCTGCATTCCAGCACAGGTACCTGCCTTTTCCTCTGCTGCACTCCTGAGTGGAGGGTACGGAGCCCTGCCAGGACTGTGAGAAGTTGTCATCTGAATAAACCCTTCCTTAGGTAGTCCTGTCTCTGGCTAAGTGATGGGATTCTGCTTTAACACAATAGCACATTCCGTTGGCCTAAGTTGTCGCAAAAGTGCCGTATAGCACTTTTGTGGTACCTCGAGAGTAAGCGGCGCCGGCGCTGAGGCTGGCACCACTCACTCCGCTGCTGTCATTGGACCTGGTCACAGGTAGGTCCTGCACCGGGTGGGGGGAGGGTGGGCCGGGTTGGCAGGGGAGAGGGCTGTTGGGCGGCCTGGCCTGATAGGGGGCATGAATATTGACGCTGGGTTGCGCCGATATCTCAAGCCCCTTCCCAGCTGGGCCAGCCTTACATGGCCTCCCCGGTTGTGCGCCCTGTGCCTCCCTGGTTGTGGTTGTCCTCCAGAGCTGGTGCGCATCCGAGAAGCCCCATTGGGACCTCCAGCACTTACACCAGAGGAAAGGGTGAATGTCTCCTTCCCCCAAGGTGAGCCCTAGCCACACTGGCGTGGGCCGTATCCTACTCAAAATGCAGCGGCTGGCCTTTTAGGCCAGCCCCTGCAACTCGTGCAGGATTGGGCTGCCCATATCCTAAGATAATACACAGACCATTGGGTCAGATAGAGACATACACAACCTGAGAAAGAAGCGAAACACTTATTTAGTTATGACACTGACTTCTTCTGAGCGTCACCAAGATATTTGATGAAGACTCCAATGCTAGTAATTTGGAACAGACACTGGTGTTGCAATAGCATTCAAATAAAATACCAATAGCAAATAAAAGACAACAGCTCATCTTCAAATGTCAGGTGCAGAAGTATTTTAATAGTGCCCTAGGTTTAACTACTTGGTCAAGTTTGGCGTTTTCCATCTATAACTGAGAATGTGAGAAGAGCCCTGTTGGATCAGACCAGAGGTCCATCAACTCCTGCATTCCGTTCCCCACAGCAGGCAACCAGATGCCTGGTGAAAAGTAAGCAAAGATGGAGCCTGGTGGATCCCCCTTGGAAGGGCATTCCACAATCTAGGCACCACCACAGAAGAGGCACTGCCTCTTGTGCCTGCTTGCCAGGTCCTGAGCAGGGCCTCTGATGCTGGTCTTCAAGGTCAGGCAGGCTCATAGAGGAGAAGGAGATTCATAATGATGGATAAAACTTGTTGAAGCTGTGCAGAATTCACTGTAAGGACAGACAGACAACTTTGACTCCCCTATAAATCATGGTTTAAAGGAGGGGTTCTCAACCAGTGATACTTTGGCCGACTGCTGGTGGTACTCGGACCGTCGGACCACCAGAAACCCACTCCGACACAGTGCTTTTGGCGTCGTGTTTTTGCTCCTGACAGGCTCCTACCTTTGGCCGAGCCTCTCAGGAACTCTGAGAAGGGCCCTCCCACCTGCCCAGAGCCTCCTACCTGTGTTTTCTGGCCTCTGAAAACCTGAAAACCCAGAAGTAACTGGCAATGATGTCATTCCCAATCACTTCCAGTGGTACACAGCAGGAGAGTGGTGCTGGAGGTGGTACTCAGCTGGGGAGGGGTTGAGAACCCCTAGTTTAAAGGATAATAATATTCAGCGTAATCATCTGTTTTGTAACAGGACATTTATCTCAAGCTTTCAACGGTGTCATTACAGTGAGGGGTGAATGGGAAACAGGAAGTCAGCCTGTAAGAGGATGCTAGGCAAAAACGAGAGTGCATCTGCAAATGCCAACAGTCCATTAGGTTTTAGGGTGGCTGATAGTACAATCACAGGCACTCAGCTGTAGCTGGTGTAAAACAATGAGGTTGAGTGAGATTCAGTGGATCCATGCCCAGTTTACATCCGCTGAGTAGGTCGGTTCATGTTTGCAACTACTTAATTAAAAAAAAAAGCAAAATCCCTTCTCATTTATGCTCTAAAGTCAACAGGGAAAAAAAATCAGGCCTTTGGCTTTGCATGGGGAGTCTCAGCTGGCATGACTAACACCATTGATCTGTGGCACTTGTGCTTTTGGAAGATGAGGGCACTATCAGCTTTTTATCACTTACCCAGGAAGCAGTAGCTGGCCTGATGTTATTTATTCAGCTGGATGTATTGACTTTCTCTGACAAGATCTAAGTGGGAGGTTGGGGACTGTGTAACTTTGACCTGTAAAGGCTCTGCTAAGTTAATTACCAGGGCTCAGAACCGTGATTTATGAGCATTTGCGTACAAGGTACCAGGAGTTGTGAATCACAGCATGTTGAACTCCTTTCTCCAAATGGAAATAAAGGCATCAGGACTTGTAAAATTATATCGCTGGGTAGATCTGTAGTATGGAACAAACAGAAGCCTAAACAGAAGCAGGAGACAAATGCATTGATTCAAATAGGATACATCTCAACACTTCTCAGGCAAATAGATCTCCATCTGAAAGAAGAATTACTCAAACTTACTGCCGTTTTTTTTAGATGACTAGCTCCAAATGGAGCCATTGACCTACTGACTTCTACAATGTTAGGTAGAGCTACATTATGGTTTTATTTAAATGAAATACTAGACCATTTTTTTTTAAAAAAATCAGAGTTTGATGTTTGAATTCTAGGGAGGTAAGGAATGAAATCCACAAGATCTCACCGACTCTCCCAATTTTAGCTTAATCCTGACCTCTTCATAACCAATGTAGCATAGAACTGGGGAAACCAATAGGCCACCAGGAGGCCTACTATGGAGAGATAAGAGAAAAATATTTTTCCTTACCTCTCCCAGGAGTCTTTATCACTCCCCCACCATAGCATGCAGTGCGCAGCTCCTTGGCGTGGCTGCGTGCTATAGCGTGGTAGGGATAGGATTGGGCTGTTCGTGAAATTGGTCGAGTTTGCTTACAGACGGTAAGCTAAACAGAAGAAGCCAAAGGACCTACAGCTGTTTACTGAAGACATTTGCAGAACTTATGTTTTTTAATCTAATATTTTTTAATGTGATTTACTGCTAAACTCATCACTGGAACGAATGACTAGAGGGTAACTGTTGTGAAGAAAGGGTGTCTTTTTCTGCTTTTGTTTTTTTAAGGTTTCAGATATGATCTTGAAATTTCAAGCTAGTGAATATGACTTCATACCAACAAGATTGCCAACTCTAAGTGAAGTTATTCCTGGATCCCCCCCCCCCCAGACGATATAATGTTGGAAATTCCTGGAGCCCCTGTTAAAATCACCAGGATTATTTTCAGTAGTCACCTGGACTGGAAATTGATGCTGATTCCTGGAGACTCCAAGCTAACCCTAAGTTTCAGGCACCTTTCAACTTTCAACGAGGTAGGAGTAAAAGGCATGATCCAACAAAAGCTAAGCACCTTCAAGTCTCACTGATTTCAGCAGGAGAGTTAAGCATGCGCTTAAAATTTCTCCCACTGAAATCAGCAGGAAGTGATTTGAAGTGCTTACATTTGGCTGGATTGTACATGGTGCCATTATTGGCTTGTAAACTAAAGGAACTCAGGTTGCCATCGTTTTTTGGGACAGGGTTTCTGACAGTGGTGCTCCAAGAGTGAGGCAACTGTTCCATGTCACGTAGCAAGCTGAGGGGAGTGGCAAAAAGACTTGGATCACTCCAAGCCTGTTGCCACCTCCCTGCCACCCACCCCAGATGGAGCCACTGCAATTTGCTTTCCACTCACTAAAAGCAAGTGGGAAATGAAAGAGAAGGCAGACAGCCTGCCTCCTATCCCCTGACCTTTCTCCTTCTTGTGGTGCCTTTAAACAAAACAGGAAGTGCGGGATGTGCTGAGAGTTCTGCCAGCGTTTTTTTCCCCCCACACTTCCTGTTTTGTTTAAAGGGACGGCAAAGAAGGAGGAGGATGTAGGAGGCAGACTTATATGTTACCTTCCATGTAGTGGGGAGGGGCACACAGTGGAGGTGGCAGATCGCCTTCTGTACATCTGCAGGCTGGGAAAGGCTGCAACCTTTACATTTCTGTGTATTATGTAGTTTTTCAAGGCATGACAGCCTTTCCAGAAAGAGGTGGCAACTCTAAGAAAGAACTTGCACACCTAACCTTGCAAGTGCATACTTTTTCTTCTACAATACAGACCTACTGTCCCTACAACGGGAGTGTGACATCATCCCCTGGAATGCTTCATTCCATGGCTTTATTTGAAGCCCTTGGCAATTACTCTGACTGCATTTTAAAGGTATACATTCCAATGTTTCTTCTTGCAATTCATTGCAATTCATTAAAGCTAGAAATCTGACTAGCTTTAGTCAGATTTAGATTTAGAAATGTAGAAAGTAATAGAATCGTGTGTGTGTGTGTGTGTGTGTGTGTGTGTGTGTGTGTGTGTGTGTGTGATTGGATGTCAAATCGTTTTTTTTTTAGAAGTTTTTAGAAGTTTCAGTACACAAGCTGTTCAAAACATCTAAAAATGAGTGTTCTCATCAAAACAGGAACTTTGTCTCAAAACAGGATGGTCTGCTTTAAAAGACGCCAGCAGATCCTAGTGGGGTTGGAGAAAAAACAAGGAGGGCGTCTCATTGAGCTTTAAAAGGGAAAACATCCCACTGGGTAATAAAATGGCACGTAGGGTAAACAGGAAAGAGACACTCAACACAGTGAGAGGGTTGGAGGTGAAAACCCTAGGAAGAGCTCTGACCTGGGAGCCTGATGATAAGGGAACTGAAAGAAGAGGGTTTTTGTGCGCACACACACCCTTGCCAAAATATGAAGTGGCTACAGAAGCAGAGCCTCAGCCAGAACGAAGCATCCACCTTCCAGCTTGAAGGCTCAACAACTTGTGGTCCAAATCGACTGGAAGTGAATATGGGACTTCACGGCTGTTATTTGCTTTCAAATGAGAAAACACTGTGATAGCAAAGTCAATCAGAACATAACTGCAACATTTAGAGAACTTTTTTTTTTTTTTTTGGTGAAGACAAACACAACTGGTCGGATGTCACCTCCTTGTATTCTCTTTTCTCTCGGGGTTGATTATAAGAAACAGGATTGTTTAGAGCAGCGGTTCCCAACCTGTGGTACTAGTTCCACCAGTGGTACTTCGGCTGACTGCTGGTGGTACTCGGACCACTGGAACCCCACTCCGACGTGGCACTTTTGGTGGCTCGTTTTTGCTCCCAAGAAGCTCTTGCCTTTGGTCGAGCCTCTCAGGAATGCTGAGAAGGGTCCTCCCACCTGCCCAGAGCCTCCTACCTGTGTTTTCTGGCCTCTGAAAACCCGGACGTAACTGGTGATAATGCCATCGCCAGTAAGTTCCGTTGGTACACAGCAGGAGAGTGGCGCCGGAGGTGGTACTCGGCCGGGAAGGCGTTGTGAACCCCTGGTTTAGAGGTTCTGTAGGTCCAACTACACATTCAGTCTATCATTAACAGATTGATTTAGAATTGGAATTAAATGGGCAGCATCAGCCACAGAGGATCTCAATCCTCCTGACTGTAACATGCAGATTGGGGAAGAGAGCACGTTCCCTGCTCCATTTAGCCCCTTTGGGGGCAGTGACTTTTAGTGGGGGGAAATGGCATCAGGGAGAGGGTTAAATTCTCATACACTGTCATTCCAGTCTGGACTGGGCGTCCTCCTCCCCATAGCTGTCTATTTTGGACATCAAGAGACCATTCCTATCTCCCTCCTGTTGAACGCCTTTGTCATTTGTGGATCCTGTGCTTGCTGTCAAATATGTTGCTCTGCCCAGAGTCTCTGCTGACTGGATTTGCAGAAATCATTTGGGATGCAGGCAATGAAAGCATAGAACCTGCTGGTGTGGTGGGTTGCTAGAATGACAACTGCAACTTAGAGCTGCATCCTCCAGACAGGATGGAGAGAGCAGAGGAGGCACGACGAGGCCTACAAGGGCGGCTGAAGCCACAGGACTGGAATACACAAGGTCTGAGTCAAAATCTCTTGGGACAACAATCCTACTTTGTCTCGAGCCAAGAGTTTCTGCATTTTGAACGAGTATGTTGAGCGTGCCGGTGCTGTGAATCAAACAGTTGTGTTAGTTGGACAGCCAAGCACTGGCTTGGGAGGGCACGGACCTCCCTTCGGACAGCCAGTGCCAACCCCACCCCACTGGGTCTTGCCACTCCAATAACACTCCCCTCACCAAACCAGCGGTTTGCGGTAGGCCAGCGGGTGGCGCAGTGGGTTAAACCGCTGAACCATGAGCTGTCGATCAAAAGGTCGGCAGTTCGAATCCGCGACGGGGTGAGCTCTTGTTGCTGGGCCAGCTCCTGCCAACCTAGTAGTTCCAAAGCATGTTAATGCGAGTAGAGAAATAGGTACCGCTTGCGGGAAGGTAAACAGCGCTCCGTGTTCCAGCTGCATGCTATGCGCTGCGGCAAGGAGAGTCATGCCGGCCACATGACCACAGAGGCGTCTTCGGCCAACGCTGGCTCTTCGGCTTTGAAATGGGGATGAGCACCACACCCTAGTGTCGGACACGACTGGACTTAACTGTCAGGGGTCACCTTTACCTTTTTTACACCAAACCCACATATGATTCCCCACACTCCCAAATCAATAGGTCTCTATGGCATCTTCACCCTGTGGAGCTTTTTCTGCTGCTGTCTAAATAATTCTCCTCCTTGATCTTCTCCACTCTCTGGGATTGGATGGTTTTCTCCCTGATGAGTTCTCTCTCCTATCAAGCTCTTTCACCATCTCTGTTCAGGGTAGCTCCTCTCTACTGTGGTCCTCCATTAAGGCTGTACAGGTCTAGCGCGGTGCTATGTGTTGGAAAGCGGCTGGAAGCGGTGCAGAGAGTATAGTGTATACTGCACGCTCCTCCTTCACGCGGCAACACAGCTGAGCTGTGTTGCCGCATGACAGGAGTTGGAAAAATTGAACTTTGGCCAATCAGAGGCCACATTCACTGTTGTGGGGCAGGACGCAAAAGGATGCGAACAGCCAATCAGAATCGAGTCTGAAAAGACTCGATTCTGATTGGCTAGCAGAGAGGAGGGGGCAGGGCAGGACATCTTTCGCTTCTCTCTGCTCTTCTCTCCTGTATAGACAGGAGGAAGCAGCGCGGCGTGAAGCCAAGGCCAGCTTCGCCTCACTTCACGCCGCACCGTACCACGGGTGTGTGTCACAGCCTTTAAATTGAACATGGGCAAAACTCCCAGGTCTAGAGGTAGCCTATCTCTGGATGCCAGATGCAAGGGAGTGGTGACAGAATACAAGTATCTTGTTGTGTGCTCCCTGAGGCATCTGGTGGGGCCACTGTGTGATACAGGAAGCTGGACTAGATGGGCCTTTGGCCTGATCCAGCAGGTCCCTAAGGTCTTATGAGAGAGAATGCATTGGGGATGGTTGAATAATCCAGTCACATTGTTCAGAATCCCTTCTCCCAGAGGAGGCTGGTAAGGAAGGAGGCCAAAGCTGTGAATCTCCTCCATGGATGCAAATTTGAGGTTGTTTATTTATACAGAGTCGTCAATGTGCATGGTGTTTCACGCAGAGCGAAAAGGCAGGTCTCTGCCCCGAAGGGTTTGCAGTCTAGGTAATTACACAAGGGAGAGGAAGAGGAAGGGGGTGAAGGCAGCAGCACATGGGAAGGAAGAGGGTTTGGTTCTACCTACTTCATTTCTCAAGGCACACTAGATGTAGTTTGGGAATTATTGCAGTGAGGGTCAGTCTACATATATCTCTATGTTATAGAGTTGCCATGTGGCGACGGCAACTCTTTGTTTTAAAGAGTCTCCAAGTCTCCACACAGCGACTGCTCCATGGGTGGCCCTAGCATTGTCAATGATTTGCCATGTGGTTCGCCCCCATTGTGTGAAGAGCTTCCATGCTGCTGCTGCACTATTGTCAAGAACGTGACTCATGTGATTCATAGCTAGCCATATAATTTTATAACAGATTTTCTCCATCACAGAGTATCCCCAGTATGTGAACAGAATCACTTTTCTATATAGCAGCAATTGCCACACCGTGAGTTTTTCAACAGCTACCATGGCAAACCTGGACCTTGGAATTCATGGGAACGAATTTGTTCCCAACAAATGAATCCCTCCAGTACATATAGGTCAAGGTCTCCCCTGCTTGAAAGCCAGTTGTGTCCAACTCTAGGGTGCGATGCTCATCTCCATTTCTAAGGCCGCAGAGCCAGCACTGTCCAAAGACACTTCCGTGGTCATGTGGCTGGCGTGACTAACGGAACGCTGTTACCTTCCCGCCGCAGTGGTACCAATGTATCTACTTGTCATTTCTTGCTTTTGAACTGCTAGTTTGGCAGGAACTGGGACAGGAGACGGGAGCTCACTCCGTCACGCGGCACTTGGGTCTCGAACTGCTGTCCTACTGACCTTCTGGTCTGCCTTGTGATTTTCCGGAGGTACAGAGAAAAGCTTTTTTCTATAGTTTTGAAGAAAAGAGAAGAGAAAGAAAGAGCTTTTAAGGCAGCAACCATAGGACAGTTATTTCTATATCGTGGGAAGTGCTAAAATGACCTTCTTTGTAAATACCAAGTAGTCACTTGACATTTATCTAAAGAAATTTAGAGAACACACAGAACGGAACGATGACTTTTAAAAAAGGAAGGAAAGTTCCGTTTCGGCTTGGCCCGCTTAATTCCTGCCTAGTCATTCTCAGGCAATCACCTGTTCTGCTCACTTGTTGGGCCCGGGTCCAGCCCACCAGCTTTCCTTAGAACATGGCAAGGCGGTGGGCTCGGGCTCAACCTCTGACGAAACGTGCTGTGTGTGGACTCCTCCTGTTTGATTCTATGTTTCTTTCAACACAACAAGATATGTACAGTCTCAAGAATAGGACTAACTCTCTATTCTAACCTTTTCTATACTGAACGTATGGGGGGTGGGAATGAAAATTGCGCCTGCTGGCTTTACCTCTGACCTCAGCTTGTTCATAGGACGACAATGTTACTTCTACAAAGTATCGCTGCACACACATAGGACCATTCCATCTGATTGCACAGGGTTCCCAATTGTGTGAAAGGGTCAACATGCATACAGATTTCTGCATGTAGAAGACCCATTTTTAACTTCCACTGACTGCATGGAGATCAATGGGTGGGGCCAGTGAACACAGAGTGGCTGGGGCCAGTCGGTCCAAAGCACGATCTCCCCCCCTTCACATAAGAACATGCTGGATCAGGCCAAAGGTCCCTCTAGTCCAACTTCCTGCATCTCACAGTGGCCCCACCAGATGCCTCAGGGATCACACAAGATAACAAGATACTGTGTTTCCCCGAAAATAAAAACAGTGTCTTATATTAATTTTGGCTCCAAAAAATGCAATAGGTCTTATTTTCCCAACCTGTGGCACGACACCCGCCCCCCCCCCCCGGCACTTACTTCATTAAAGCTTCATTCTTTCCCGAGGGTGCAAGGCTTCTCGAGGTCTGGAAGTCCTGAACTTGAGTCCTCCACCATAGAGACGACGTGCTAGAGAAGCCAGCAAGGCCTGCAAGGAGGTTGCAACCTTGCAGAGTCTCTCTAGCAGGTAGTCTGTATGGTGGAGGACTCAAGTGCAGTTCTTCCAGAGCCTTGCACCCTCGGGAAGAATGAAGCTTAAATCAGTCAAAGTAAGTGCCCGGGGGGGGGGGGGGGTCTGTCTGGCTGATGATTCTAGCTAGGTCTTACTTTCGGGGAGGTCTTATATTTATGAGTGTCAGCAAAAATCATGCAAAAATGACGGTAGGTCTTACTTTCGGGGGACGTCTTATTTTAGGGGAAACAGGGTACCTGCTGTATCCTGTCATCACTCCCTTGCACCTGGCATTAATATTACTAAAACCAGGATGTTGCTTATCCCCATCAAGACTTGTAACCTGTGATGGACTTTTCTTCCATAAATCTGTCCAATCCCCCTTTAAAGGCATCTAGGCCAGGTGCCATCACCACATCCTGTGGCAAGGAGTTCCACAGATTAATTACACGATGGGTGAAGAAATATTTTCTTTTGTCTGTTCTAATTCTCCCCCCACTCAATTTTAGTGGATGTCCCCTAGTTCTGGTGTTGTGTGAGAGGGAAAAGAACTTCTCTCTATCCACTCTCTCCATCCCATGCATAATTTTATACGTCTCAATCATCTCGCCCCTCAGGCGCCTTTTTCTAGACTGAAGAGTCCCAAACGCTGTAGCCTTTCCTCATGTTCTTTCAACACAGCAAGATATGTACAGTTCACATGTTCACTAGATGCTCATAGAGCTGGTGAGGTTAGTGCTACCGACTCTTGCTGGATCATATCTTCACGAGAAACAAGGTAGATTTGCTTTTGACAGAGTTCTACGAAATTTGGAAAATAAAAAAGGAAGTTTTCATTTCTCAAGATCCCTTCTTAGGAATTTAATAATCCTTAGTGAGACACAACCTTCAGGCAGAGAGCAGCAGACTTCTCTGGAACAAAACAAAACGAAACTTGTTAAATGGATGTCCCCTGTGGGTCAGCTTTACCTCCCATTCAGTGCCTTGCAGCCACTGTGTCTGGGGCAACAGACACTTAACAATGGTTAATGTTTGAAAGGTACAATATGTTCTGTGTAACCAGGCTGCTCATTTCCTCTTCCTAATAGCTTGATTGCTATTGCAGGAGTCTGAAGATTTTTATTTACCTCATTAGACCACAAGAAACAAGGTTATTAATATTCAAGCTTTGACACATTTGAAAAGCAGAGACACAGCGAAGCCTTAGTAATCCATTAACCATATATATATTTTTAAAGGTCAATGTATTTGATTTTGAGTGTCACTGAGTGAAGAGAGTACTTCATCCTTGATGGCTGCTAATTATGCAAACAAATTATGCAATTATTATGTAATAATGCAAATAATGCAATGCGATCAAAAGGTCAGCAGTTCGATTCCCGCGACGGGGTGAGCGCTCGTTGCTTGGCCAGCTCCTGCCAACCTAGCAGTTCCAAAGCATGTTAATGCAAGTAGATAAATAGGTACCGCTTGCGGGAAGGTAAACAGCACTCCGTGTTCTAGCTGCATGCTACGCGCTGCGGCAAGGAGAGTCATGCCGGCCACATGACCACGGAGGCGTCTTCGGACAACGCTGGCTCTTTGGCTTTGAAATGGGGATGAGCACCACACCCTAGAGTCAGACACGACTGGACTTAATTGTAAGGGGATACCTTTACCTTTTTAATGCAAACAAATGTATGTTTTCCTTACGGCCTGACCCATTCTGGAGGCTCAAGAGTGAGTAACAATAACGTTAGACAACAAATGCAAGATGCTCCCCACCCAACGTTAGATACAATCTACATTGTCACCCGATTAAAAATTAGACTATACAGGTTTCCATAGGTTTATTAGATAAATCTGCATACATTTGTGTATGAGAGAAAAAATAGTTCTGGGGGGGGGGGGAAGCTTCCTTTGTTTTTCAGATGGTGTATGCATGTTTCGCAGTTATGCCGTGGAGGTGTGCAGGACATCCAATGGGGGGGGCAACAGTTGGTATCATACTGGGAGCGGCATTCTGTCTTCTTCTGTCGCAGGACTCTTTCTCAAGTCCGACTTAAGTCACTACAGCGACTTGACTCGGATTAGACTCAGACCCCACGAGCGATTGACTTGGACTCGCGACTTGGCCCCTTTTTGGTCAAGTCGCGATTCGAGTCACCAGGGGGCGATTTAAAAAGTTTTTAAAAGTTTTTTAAAAATCTTGGTTTTACAGTGGCGCTCCTTTGCGCACCAAACCGCTGTTTTCTTGCTTTTACAAAAGGAAATTGTGCTCCAGGAGGCACTTCCTGGTTGCATGATTCCTCCCCTCCCTTCCCCTAAGGTCGCCCCAAAATGCATTGCGCAATGCATTCTAGCAGAAGTCTGGGGGAAGGGAGGGAGTCGTACAACCAGGAAGTGCGTCCTGAAGGCGATTTTGCTTTGTAAAAGCAGCGGTTTGGTGCGCAAAGGCACCCAAAGGTAAAAAAATGGTGGTGACACAGCTGAAGCAAAAGCAGGTACCATAAGAAGCCCTTTCCATCCTCCTGAGTAGCCAGGGGGTGGGCTGGCACAGTGTCTCTCTCCTGGCCAGCTTCCCAACTTCCCCCAGCCCATCATCTGAGACAAAGGGGGCGGTCACTTGGCAAACTGACACATTTGGGCAGTTAGCAGCTCTTGATTCAGTCACGGGGCAGGAAACCCAGCGCAATCTGAGATACCCACCCCCAGTCTATTGCTGCTTAATATTTTTGCATTTCCAATTGCATTTGTTAACCATCTTTGGGGTGGGGGGTGGGGCTTTTTAATAAATGTTTACATCAATCCATCAGTACAAGGGAGTGTCACACATCCAGTTATCATGCCAAAGTCATAGTGGCATCTTCCAAGTTGTCTTCCCTCCCACCCCAGTGACTTCTATGGGGTAGAATGGGATCAGTCTAATCATTTCACTTTACCAGGCTGTGGCATTACCAAAAGAAGGGTTTGAGAATGATAAAGATTTATGGACATAGACTCAGTAATTAAAATCTATTCTGATTAAATACCACCCCAGAGTAGCAGATCTCCCCAACTAAACTCAGTAGGCCTTTCCTGATTACTTTCACTGCTTGACCCATTTTATGACCCTTAAAAATACTTCTTTTGTTAAAAGCATTGCCTAATGCAGGCAAGGAAAGTGCTCACGGGAGAGCACTAGGAAATATTCTTTTACCATATGT
This sequence comes from Plestiodon gilberti rubricaudatus, assembly GCA_026170595.1. Taxonomy (NCBI): domain Eukaryota; kingdom Metazoa; phylum Chordata; class Lepidosauria; order Squamata; family Scincidae; genus Plestiodon; species Plestiodon gilberti. The sequence goes on along the minus strand of JANXHW010000005.1, from coordinate 157,616,876 downwards.
TTTCTAATAAAGGGCTTAACATTGCTTTTGATTGCAATTAGAGAATCCCATATCAAATAATTGCCTGTGCACATCCACAGAGACAGCCTAAGTGGCTAGTGAAAACAGAAGATAGCAACAGAGACTACAGGTAATTAAGGGATTACTTCTTGCTAACCCAATCTAGCAGCAACACAATTGGGGAAATTGGCCTTCCTATAGCTGTTGCTAAACTTACAATACAATAGCAGGAAGAGACCTTGTCTTTTCCTATCCTTACAGGTCCCAAAAAGCTGAAGCCAGAGTTCTAGACACCAGGTGTGGGAAATGGGTTTGGCATAGGTTTGTACAAATGATGACCCACCAAGCTGAATCTGGTCTGCAAACCATGTATCACAGCCAGCCAGATGCTTGACTAGCCTCCACACCCCTCCTCATTTATGTATTTTCAGGCACACAATAAAAACAAGTGATTTATTAATCCCCTCCTAGTTCTAGTCCTATGCATACATGTGAACCAGATGGGGGGAATTTCTGACATATGCAATAAATCAGGGGTTCTCAACCTGTGGTACGAATACTCCTAGGGGTACGTGGACCAATGGCAGGGGGTACACCAGAGCGTACCAGCATCAATCAGTAGTTAATTACTTGTTAATTAGAACTTAAATGCAATCCCCCGTCTGTCTGTCTGTCTGTCTGTCTGTCTCACACACACACAGGTAAGTAAATTTTTTCACATTTAAAATTGTTTCAGTACTTTTTATTTAACGATTAATTAGCTAATTAATTGATTGATTAATCCAATTAATTAGCAATTAATTAGCAGGGGATACTTCAGAAAATTGGACTGTGAGAGGGGGTACCCAGGCCTCCAAAGGTTGAGAACCCCTGAAATAAATCAATGTCTACCACCCCTTAAGAGCGATTTGCTCTACCTATGCAGGATCATGCCTCTGATTTGATGAATCCAGGGTAACAGACACAGCCTTAGGACCAGGGGCCACGAGAGAGTGCGCCTTCTCTGTCAACAGTCTGGCCGGTCAAAAAGAAAACCAAAAGCACCCCCAACAAACCTGGACATTGGATGTGCTAACAAATGTACCTAACAGCCTGCCTAGTTCTGAGAAAACAATACCATTATCTGTTTTATTACTTTCTACTTCTATGACTTGAGGCCTCTTACTATTTAAAGTGATTTTAAACAGGATAAATAAGTAGGACTCAAACCTGTCCACTGCAAACAACTGCAAATCCAATCTCACTGAACGTATCAAATTTGCGTCAAAGGAGACATGCGCACATATTTGCGCTAAAGAGAAATAGCTGGAACAGCCTCTTCTTTCACCTCAAACAGCTGTGAGTTTCCTCCCAGTGGCTCACAGGGAGGTCAACAAGTAGTTAATTTTTTTTTATTTAGAAAAAAGTGGTGGTTGTTGATTTTTTCAAAAAGGTCTATTGAAGAAAAAACTAACCTCCAAGCCTGGCAGATGCTTTCAAAGCAGAAGTGCTACCTGCAGCAATGTGTCCTTTTTCCTGCCTAGAAGGGGTCGGCAGCTTTAATGTTTTGTTGTTCTAGATGTGAAAGAAGAAGGGAACATGAAGCAACAGGCCTGTTGCAAGGGATTATTCTGCGGGAGTTTACCGACTTCAAAATCCCCAACTCACAGATGGTTTAACACCTTTTGAACTTCGTGAACTTTTTCTCTGATACAATTGCTCCCAGAAACGATTGCCTGGTGCAAACTAGCTCAACTGGGCTTTCTAAATGATTCATCTGGCCACAGACCTTGATATTCAATACAGGTGAAGCCATAAACACAGTAAAGCTTTCAGGCTTCATCATCAAGGGCTGGAAAAACTTCAAGAGAAATTCTATAGCATAGAGGCCAGAAACAGCGCCTGTCCCTTTGTTCTGCTTTATCTCTCTGAAAGAAACAGGGATTTCCTCTGAGAATTTGGGAAACAACCTTAGCTGGAGGTACCTTTCTTTTGCAAGATAAAGCACAAAAGGATGAAAAGATGACTCATTTTTTTTCTCCTCTTTGCAATTGGTTCCCCTTTCTGGCAGCTGCATGGTGCTGTAGTTATCAGGTTCATTTGTTTTAACTTGTTGGTAAATTCTCAAATAGCCACAGCACGTTTTATTGAGGTTTATCCAAGACAATGTCTAGAAACCAAAACTGACTGTTGTCATAAGGGCTAAACTACCTGTTACACTCCAACATGGCTAAGGTAAAGGTAAAGGTAACCCCTGACAATTAAGTCCAGTCGTGTCCGACTCTGGGGTGTGGTGCTCATCCCCATTTCAAAGCCGAAGAGCCAGAGTTGTCCGAAGACGCCTCCGTGGTCATGTGGCCGGCGTGACTCTCCTTGCCGCAGCATATAGCATGCAGCTGGAACACGGAGCGCTGTTTACCTTCCCGCAAGCAGTACCTATTTATCTACTTGCATTAACATGCTTTGGAACTGCTAGGTTGGCAGGAGCTGGCCAAGCAACAAGAGCTCACCCCGTCGCGGATTCGAACTGCCGACCTTTCGATCGACAGCTCATGGTTCAGCGGTTTAACCCACTGCGCCATCCGCTGGCCAACATGGCTAATAAAAAGCAAACAGTTGCCTCTTCCAGGGAAAGTAGCATCCAGGAGGGGGTGACTTGGAACAGAGAAGTGAAAGAAACGTGCTTAAGCCCTTTCCCCTCCCACTGTGATTTCCCCCAAACATCCCTCTCCCTACTACAGGAATCAAGGAGCAATTGTGTACAATAAAACCCATCATCATCATCATCCTCCAGTATTTATATACCGTCTTTTCTTTGGTCATCAGATTTCTCCACTGACTTTAATTCAAAGGCGGTTTACATGGGCAGGCTTTCTAAAACCCAAGGGATTTTTACAATGCAATAATGTTCTAATCTTTCATAGAACCCTTCATTCTAGATGTTTCTTTCACAGTCCAGCTCTCTCTCTGGCATTCACCTCACCACGCTTCAGCTGACAGGGCAACCTTGACTCTCACTCGTGCAGCTGCAGTTTCTCTCCCCCATAGAGACTCTGCAAGCTTACCAGCTCGGCGTGCTGGCAGCTCTGACAGACACTTCCGGCCGTCTTGAACTGCCATCCTTTAGATCTTCAAGCATTTATGAGACGGTCGCTCTACCAACTGGACCAGAACTCCTTACAGCCAAAGCTAAAGGGAACAGCGGCACAGCAATGCCTCTTCATGCCTGGGGCGGCGAGTCGTGACGACGCCACCCCCCAGACACCAGAAACCGGGAGGGATATCACCTGCGGCGAGCCGCCACACGCCTCAGTGCGTTCGATGGCTTCCCAATGGGCGCAGACTTCTTTGCGCCCATCGGGAAGCCACCCAAAAACCATTGAGAAGCGCATGGTGGCTGCTGCCCCCCTGTGCTTTCGGCGGCTTCCCAATGAGCGTGAAGACTTCTTTGCCCCCATCAGGAAGCTGCAAAAGCATTGTGGGGTGTTACATCTGGCATAGACTGCTGGGTTACAGGCTGGGGGTGGCGTGCAGTCAGCACCCCGCAGCCTGGAGCCCTGTGTGGGCCACACCGGCCCCCTCACGGAAGCTATGCCACTGAAAGGGAACTACCACCAGCATTTGAGTATGCATATTTGTGTATAACACCTAGTTCGGCGCTGCCTCTAGCCTAACAGATTCTTCTGTTTTTTTCTGACAGAAATGCACGGATACCAAATTGCAGAATCTGGTGGCATATGTAAAGAATCTCAGCTTCAAACCAAAAAGAGTTTCCAGCTCTTAAGGTGATATATAATTGATCGGTATTATACCAATGTCTGTTTTGGCTTTTGGGTAGGTAGGGAGCATGAATTTCATTTGCCTCCTGGAGCCTCTCCTGAAAAAAACTCCTTTCCCTCGACCTCCAAGGTTGTTTCCATTGATCTTATTCACTTATTGCCCTCGAATTCATAATTTATCATTTCCTCTCTACCTCGGTTAGCTTATGTGGAAATATGAAGATTCACTGTTCACTGTTCCAGCTAACAGCCTTGTATATGCACACTCATCTCATTCTGATCCCCCACTTTCCTATATGCAGGTGAAGGGAGAAAGAGAGAGAGAGAGAGAGAAGTCAGCCCATGTGTGTAGAGAAATGTCATTGCAACATCCTTATATGCTACATTGCTCCTGTTTCCAATGGACAACCTCATCTCTTCTATGAGAGACAGAATGCTTTGGGAAATCTACACTGTGCCTGAGACAGGAATGGGGTCGCTCCAGTACAGGTGTAAAGCTGTGTGTGTACGTACACTGAGACACACAGAACTTTGGGCTGTGTTTATTATTATTTATTAGTAATATTTAGCATGTTAAGCATGGACAAAAATTCAAAGAGAAGTAGACAGAATAGCGTAGAAAAAAACCCAATACATTTTTATTAAGATGCACAAAAAATCTGTATGTTCAAAAATTGTATCGATTATCTTTATACAAACTCTTCTATATAAGAGGCACTTCTTGGCTTCATGCCAGCCTGCCACTGTCTGCCTAAGAATCTCAGTGTCTTGCAGAAAGTAATATTTTCTCTTGGTTCTCCAAGCACTCTTTCAGTTTATCTTCAGTCAAAGTCAGGCGCTGCTCCAAGATTGAAATAGTCTGTTAGGACAACAGAAAAAACAAGTGCATCTTACGTCTTGCCACCTGAATAGGTAGCATTTTATCTTCATGCATAAAAAGACAGTTAGGTAGGTAAAGGGCATCCCCATTTGCACAAGGTCTTTAGCTCCTAGCATACTATAGAACTCTGGATGAACATTAACATATATTGATTTTTTGTGTATCAGACTCCAATGTTCAACGATATCTGCTTTTTAATACACCACCATTAAAGTGTCGTGCACCTTAAATATGATTTGGTAAGAAGGGAAACTGAGAAATCCTTTGCAGCCGAATGGATCTATCTGTACTATACTGTATATTGTTATTGTTGTTCAGTTGTTAAGTCGTGTCCGACCCTTCGTGATCCCATGAACCATATCCCTCCAGGCCTTCCTGTCCTCCACTATCTTCCTGAGTTCGCATTCACAACTAGAATTACAGCACAATCCGACTTAACTTTTGTGCCGGTTTAACCAGCGGCGCAGCGAGAACGGGAGGCCCCAAAACGGAAAAGGGATTCAAATCGAATTCCTCTTTTGGAGGGGATTTGAATCCCTTTTCCATTCTGGGGCCTTCCGTTCTCGCTGCGCTGCTGGATACACCGGCACAAAAGTTAAGTCGGATTGCGCTGTTAGAGTAATATTTTGATACTAGTGATGAGGAAGGAGGATCATAATCATAATAATGACAGCATAACATGAAAAAATGTTTCACATTTAGGATGGCTAGCTTTAAAAACTGATTCATTAACTAAAACTTCACGATTATTTGCTCAGAATTAATTTTAACCTGCAGAATAGAGAGCTCCAGCAGACTTAAATAATTATTTTGGCTTGAATGTATAGGGAATAAAATATTTAATATTAAAGATTGCATTTTCTTCTAACAAAAAGTGGTACCTTTTGATTAAACTGTGGACTTCCTTCAATATCTCAAAAAAAGTTTCTGTACTGAACAACACTACGTGCATTTATTTAATTGATTGGTTAAAAGCTCTACTCCAGATATGCTGCAATTTTGGTAATCATTATAACTCGGTAAAAGTAGAAAGCATTACTACAAATGCAGCACTGCTGTGGCAGAGCGAGAAGCTTGCCTCAGGCCTCCTAGCGAGTTCATGACTGAACTGGGAACTTCCAACTTGGGACCCAGAAGCAGCCTAGTGCTGGGACACCTCCCCCCCCCTCCCCACATAACTAGGCTTTTTTTGTTCTCCTGCCAGCCATCTGGTTTGTTGGGTAGAAGCAGATGTGCGAGTACATAAAAAAATATTAATAAAACGTCAGCATGAAAGATACATCCAAGCAGGTAGGAAGGTGTTGGGAATTCACTCACAAGAGTAAGGACATCTAGTTGCTCCAAAATGTGCTCCAAGGCATTACTCAGAACGACTGAAATGCCTACTGGCTCATCCATTGTACGCATGGTGCATTTATTTTCGGCTTCCAAATTCGTTTTTGACCTTGTCGGAGAAGATAATGCAGGATAACTCCAGGAGTCTTTGGGTGAGGATAAAACAGGATAACTCCGGGAGTCTTTGGGCAAGGATAAAGCAGGATAACTCCGGGAGTCTTTGGGTGAGGATAAAGCAGGATAACTCCGGGAGTCTTTGGGATGAGATAGAGAGGGACTTGCCTTTGTCTTTATTTAAAAAAGGGAAAGCACAAATATATTTACATTAGACATAAAATACTCAGTTTTGCTAACCATGAATGTCCATTTCCCCATTTTAAAAGCAAACCTGATATACGTATTAGTAGTGCAATTGCTACCATTTTACATGCAATTATAAAATACCTATCTTAACGGACTCACATCTCTCCTGTAAATTTTCCCAAAAGATCTTTTCTATTTTAAATCATTCACATTGATTTTTTTCATCCAGTTCTTTACTGTTTTGTTTAATCCCAGTGGTATTTTTCTTACATAAGAACATAAGAGAAGCCTGGCTGCTGGATCAGGCCAAAGGCCCATCTAGTCCAGCTTCCTGTATCTCGCAGTGGCCCCAACAGACGCCTTCTTCTACCTTTTTGCTATCACAAATGAGTTCAAGAAACAAAATGTTGCCGGTGGCCACAGGCATGAAGGCTGTCCATGCAAATGGGTTGGGATTCAAAGTTCTGCACGCCTAAGGAGTTATGGTCCCGAGGTTGAACTGCCTGAAGACTGCCGGAAGCTAAGCAGGAAGAGTCAGTTTTTGTGCTGGAAGGGAGACCAGGAAGTCACTGATAAGCTGTAATGACCCTTGGTGGCAGAGGAGTCGCTGTTGCATGGTGCGGTGAGAGAACGGACTGGAATGCTGAAAATGTCAGTGACAGAGCGATGACAACTAGAAAAATGTTTCCCTGTTCAGCATGATCTGTGGCGTCCTGCAGAGAGCTCGAGGCTTGTGAAGATGACTACACCATGGAGGAAACCAGCTGGAATTGTAGGGTTCTATACAGAACAATATTGTAAAGATCCTTATCGGTTCTAGATAAGCCTGCCTAAGTAAACCACCTTGAATAACATCTGAAGAGCAATCTGAGGATAAGAAAGGCGGTATATAAATAAATAAATAAAGGGGACTTTGGTCTCATGTTTCTCAAACATCAGTCATTCCTGAACCCAAGACTTCTTTCCCAAAGCAGTTTGTGTCAGGATATGGAAGGTCTTGTATTGAAAGAAAAGGTGGGTGGGTGGGTGGGGGAAATCACACTAGACATGCCCAATCTCTTGGGTGGCTGTTTGAGTAATGATGTTATTTGATTCTGAGCCATGGTTAGAAACATTCTAACCTCGGTGTGGAGCCCTTCTACATGAAAACATTTTTGGGCAGACGCCACACAAATGTGGCAACATTTGGACTGGCTCCAAGTCAACAGAACTAAGCACGCAGGCAGCCCAATCCTAACTCCCCGGGAGGCAATGAATGTAGCAGCACCAATGTGGCACCTGCTGTATCCCGGGGGGGGGGGAGTTTCAGCCTCCAGAGGCCTCCTTGAGGGAAAGGAATAAGCCCCTGCCGGCCCACCGAGTCTACTTGGACCTGCGCCAGCTATATTGCTGGCGCAAGTCTGTGTGGACCCGGGTCAGGGAATTAAGGCCAAGAAGGGGGTTAGGATGCAGCAGACCTGCTGACGCCGAACCCATCCCCTTCCCGGATCAGTTCTGCCCACCCCCCCTCGTGCCCCTGCATTGACTTACTAGTGCTGGGGGATTCCAGGGACCGCTGTTGGGCCAGCGCTGCTGCATGTGTCTTGCAGCAGTGGCCCGGCTTCTCCCGATGGTGGGTTGCATTTGTGAAAACGGTAAAGCGTGAGCTCTGACGGCGTTAGGTAAGCCTAGGAATGGCTCTAAGGCGAAGTTCTTTAATGCCCATGAAATGCAAGTAAAGCCAAGCATTAACAACTGTGGGGGAGCAATTCCTCCCAGTTTATAAGCCAGGCAGGATACGGCATCCCATCAGTCCCATATACAAGATCCTTGCACCCCAAACAGGATAATAGTGTTGTTAGGACCAACTAAAATATCACAAACTAATACACAAACTTTTGAGTTCTTCAAAACGCTTCTTCAGGCTGGATGTTAAGTAAAACAAGAATACCAGGGCATGAGGAACAAGCTTCCAAAGTCTTCGGTTTGTAAAATTCTTGAGATGGTGAGAGGGATGTTTTATGCAAACTTTTCTAGTTGTAAGGCGGATTGCACGGAGGAATGGAACAAAGAAGCAGAAATGTCTGTTCCCCAATTTTCAAAATATAAGATCTAACAATTACTTGGTTCTGTCTCTAAGACTAAGCAGAGCACACAGGTCACTTGGCAGGCAAAGAGCATCCCTGCAGTTTGTCAAACAAAATGACCACGATGCCTGGTCAAGATTATCAGGCAGTGCTATTCCTGAATCTGTGAAAAGCTTGCCATGTTCAAAGTGGTCTTCAGATTCTAGGAAGTTCCTGTATGGAGAACTGGCATGTATCTAATGGCATCAAACATCACTAACAAAAACAAAAAAGCACTTCCAAACTAGATCTACTTAAGTCTAAAGTTAATTTTGCCTAAAAACAAATGGTTAAGGCCTCGGAAAAGCACACGACCATGTTACACAAAACCATCTGCCTTTAATCTTTGGCCAGCGTTCGTACACATAAAGCATATTTGACAGCTTCCTGTGGAATACCAGAATGATCTCATGACAAACAAGGATTTGAAGATAGGCTTTCTACTGAATCAGGACACTGGTGTGACATGCTTTTTAAAAATAGGACACCCAGTACATGGTCTGTTCCCCTTCACAGGACCAACACTTTATGATGCCTAATCTTATGGAAGCAATTTGTCTTGATTACTATTATAAGTTGGATTTATCTATAGCATTTCAGGATTTTTATTTTATGTTGTGGATTCTCTGTATTCAGATGCTTTTCAGAATGAATCGTTAATCAAATGGATGAATTGAAAATTCTGGGTTATATTTCAGAAACAGAATTGGTTCTGTGTTATGACCCATTCCAGAACAACACTGTTCATATGTCAAGTGGACATTCAAAGTCTGGACAAAGTTATTTTGAGCGTAATCCACCAAATGCTGTTGCTGCACAACTTTCTATAATTTTGATAGGACTCCTGAGAGAGAAGGGTCCATCTACTTGCACTACTAAGCTACACAGATTTCATGGGGCTGGCGACCAGAGGAATCAGAAGACTTGTACCCTACACAATAGTTGTAGTGCACAGGGCTGTTTGTGTGCTGTGTTGGGCTTGAACTGCACTTGATATGCTTTGGTAACCCATAGGCACGGCAAAGTTGGCACAAACGCACACTGGGTCTTGCCAGGGACAGAGCAAGTAATTTTCAGAAAGCTACCCGGGAAGATGGCTGTCCTTCAGCTACTGTGGAAGTCGCTCTATGAGCTCTTGCGTCTTAAGCCCTAGGAATGGGCTGCAAATCTGTGGCAATGCAGGGACCCCCAAACTAAGGCAGCAAGACTCAGAGGATTTTAATAATGAAACTGACATTTTCATAGCACACTTTGTTATTCTTCCTAATTTCGCTTAAAGCTGAGCAAGCCTTTAGAGGGCACTAGGTCATTTCAGAGCAAGAAAAAAAAACACCCCACCAAAGTGGTGCCTTGGTTTTATTACGCCGTATGCTGAGGGAAAGCAGACCAGCTCCTCTGCTGCCGCCTCTGCAGCTGTGCTTGGGTAAGCCAGTTTTATTTATTTGCCAAGGATGACAGCTGTGTTAAATTTAGCACAGCTTTGATGGCATTAAGGGGCAGCTGCCTCTCCGCAGCGCTCGGAGCAAAGAGAGAAGTGGGTCTCTGGCCTCTTGAACAGATTTAGGGTCAGGAGCATTGGAAGATGGAGTCAGCTCGTTGGTCCATTTCCCTCAGTATTGTCAATCCTGACTGGCTGCAGTTCTTTAGGGTTACAGACGGGAAGCTTGCCCTGCCCGACCAGGAGCCTGAACCTGGGGACCTTCTGCCTGCAAGGCTCATATACTGTGAGCTTTACTACGGAACCATGGCACCTTTTCCGCAGGGCTTAAGGGCAAGATGGAGCTTTCCAAGCATAAAAGCGCACAGGGCATCTGCATTGTGCTGGCTGCAGCCAACAGGATTTTAAGAAAGTTTCCTGCATGGCTGCTCATTAACCTATTGATAATTATTTGTTATTAGTGCTTAGCATTTTTTTTTTAACTCAAATACAGTTGGGAGAGACAATGACACGGTGGCAGAGCTCACCACTGCAAGGCCCTAGGTTCAATCCCTGGCTTCTCCAGTTAAAAGGATCCGGCAGAAGGTGATGGGAAAGACTCTTTCTGGCCAAGATCCTAGAGCTGCTGCCAGTCAGAGTAGACTAGGCTGGGCAAAATGGACCAGTGGTCTTAGATCACCTTCATATGGTCCAATCCACTGCAGATGTGCACAGGGGATGCTGATACCTACATTGTGTTCTGTTTGAGTTAGATATGACACATGTTTCTGACACACGCCAGGATACGCATCAAATATGGAAGACAGAGCAATCCTATCCAACTTACACCACTGGTGTAACCAGCGGGGGAGGGCAGGGCGGGAGGCTTTGGAGGGGAGGGGAGATTTAAATCCCCCTTTGGAGGAGATTCGAATCCCCTTTCCGTTCTGGGGCCTCCCGTTCTCGTTGCACCGCTGATTAAGTTGGATAGGATTGCGCTGTAAAAGTAGTAAGGAGTGAAGAACTGTGCATTCATTAGAGCCACGTGGACCTATTAATTGCAGTCCAGTTATTTCAGTACAAATTTTAACTATGTTTCAGTATTTAAAAAAAATAAAATAAAAGTAAGCTGATGTTTTACATTATCTTCTCCATTTACTATATTTAATTTACACTGAAATATGCAACATGAACATGGTTCCATTTTCATCTACCAGCAGAAAGATCTAGCTTAAAAATAAATAAATCAGGACACCACCAGAGACTAAACTCATCAAAGGCTCTGGGCTCCCAAAGGTGAGAAATTCCCTGCCAGGAAGTCAACCCTAAATATAAACCCTTCAGGAAGAAGCATATACAAGTGCATTCATAAACGGCAAATATTCTTAGGGGGACCGCAGGTGCCAAAACCAACAATATGAGTTCCACAGAGGGAAGTCAAGAAATGTAATAAAGGTTGGTCTTCAGTGTCTCGGAAAACAGCTGAAGCAGGAAGCTCTTAACGTGAGAAGGACAAATAGCTTGAAACCACTAAAACATTTGCACTATTTACAATAAAAATAAAAAAGAGCCAAGTTGCAGCAAGATCGATGCATCCCGGAGAATATTTCACAGCTAGATCTAAAAGGAGAGCCTCTTAAAGAGGATGGTGTGCTACCTACCTCCTTACTGGGCAGCTGCTGTTCTTGCTGAAGTGGCTTCTCCAAAACCACACTTACGCTTGCACTCAGATCCCACCCCCCCATAGCATTCTTTCTGTCTTCTTGACATTGCTTTGATGCTCCAATTTGCTTTTCCCAAATTCCCCTCCACACACCAACTTTCTTGTCTAGATTTTCAATTTGTAACAGTGCAGAAGTGACAAATGCTGAATCTACGCCATACACAGTTCATTTCCTTCCTTGCAACAGAGATTCACAGCCCAATTTTAACTAACTATCCAGCGGGCAGCCCAGGGCTGCCCGCCAGATCCTATCCCCGTTTGTGGCCGCTCTGGAGCGGCCTGGAGGTCTACTCGGGGAAAGGGGACGTTCGTCCCCTTCCCCCAGTGTCAAATGGGGAAGGCCTCCTCGGATTTACGCCACCTATTTAGCTGGCGGAAGTAAGAGGAGGCTGTGGAACGGCCGAGCTGGCCTGGAGGGAGACGGGGATATGGCGGCTGCAGGGGCAATCCGGCGCCGGAGTTAGGGTGGCTCCAGAGTCGTCACAAACATGCTTTACGGCATGTTCGCGACAGCTTCCGGCAGCGGAGTGCACGCTCTGCCGCCAGAAGTCTCCGGTGGATTGCACTCTCATTCTGGTCTTCTTCAGTCTTTCCAGATACAATGAATGTTGGAGAGCTATCTACATCCTCTTCCCAGCATACCATACTATATTCTCCACAGCAAATGCTTTTAAAGACAATGGTTGGGATTCATGGAATCACCGGCTAATTTCAAACATCCAAGGGGGGGGGGGGACGCTTTGGACTTGTTCTCCCAAAACAGCAGCCCCCCCCTAACCCCTAGTGTTGCCTATCATCTGCTTGCAGTAATCTGAACTAGGCTTCAGCCGTTGTCGTACAAAAGGAGGCATCTCAAGAATAAGCCAATGTTCCCAAGGATGGAAAGGTATAAGAAAGTGCCAAGCTGTCTAGGAACAGTAAGAGAAAAGGAGATTGTTCCCATAATATGAGGAAATGGTTGCCATGACGTATTAATTGTAAACCTACCCAAACAAAACACATGTTATGAAATGTTTTAGGGCTGTGCTTGGTTAATTGCTGGTGCTGGGGCAAGATAAATGGCTCAGGAAATAGTGACCCCCCCCAATAAAGCGCATTAATACAGGTAGTTGGGTTTGTAGAAGTTTCTATTCACTCAGTGCCCTGAAGAGGACACCATGAGAGTCAAGAATACCCCCCCAGAGAATCCCCATACAGTACTTGGTCAGCAAGCAAGATTCAACTCACTATGGTATTAACCTTTGTCAACTATCTCAGTGGATCAGCTTTATTAGTCTTAACAGTACAAACTGTCCAGAGCGAGTTATTTAACCACCATTCTTCACCCCAGCCACTACCAACACATTGTCAAGTCACTTTTGAAAAGGAGGGGACTTTCGAAAGCAGATTGAACAGAAGATACTGCTGTTGTAACACAAAGGAAAAGCAATCCCAGCATTAGGCAAGGCTAAGTGGTTGGATGCGACCCGATCCCAGACGGATGGCATAGGACCGTGATGGCGAACCTATGACACGCGTGTCACAAGTGACACGCGAGGTCATTTTGGGTGACAGGCCGGTGTTTCCCCCAGGGCCCTGACACACCTAACATTTTCACAAAAGTTTTACAGGCTTGTCTTGAACATTTAGGGCAGGGATTTTGGCAGACCTCCTTCAAATTATTATCTTGTAAAACTCAGCAACAAAAAAGTCATTAATTGATGTTAAATAAAATGCAATGTTCTATAGTTGTTTTCAGTTCAATTCACAATTACTATTAAAATTAGCAATACTCAAAGTACTATTAAAAAGTTGTGGGGCGACACACCAGCAATGTCAAGTTAGGCATTTTCAAAAATGTTGACACACCAAGCCCAAATGGTTCGCCATCGCTGGCATAGGAGTTGGGATGAGGCAAGGTATTCCCCTAGTGATAAATATCCCAGCACTGGTTTTTTGTTTTAATCAGCATGGAGCGATAACAGGGCACTTCCAGGACTATAAACATTATGCATACCTAAGTCAAATGCAACTATGAGCCAAACGACACATGGTTGGCTCTTGCATACTTGGTTTTCCTCCCAAATAGCAGAGAGCATAAATCCAGATTATGAACAAGGTATAAGTTTGGGGCTTTAATCCTTTGCCCCCACCATGGCCCGAGCCCAGGAGGGAAGCTCCCCCTGGCAACCCCCCAAGCTGTGGTCCTGAGCCCGATACGGTGACTACGATACAGCACTCCGCTCATAATAAATGTGTTTTACATTTACATACATACATAAAACACAAACCAACCAACCAATAAAAAGTCAGGCATTGCTGACTGTTTAAAAGCATAATTGCACGAATGGTACTGTAAACAAACAAAAGTGAGACAGCCCATCAGAAACATGGGTCAGGGGAAAACTGATGAAGAGATCGCTGTTCACCAGAGGCAGGTTTGTGGCGTCTGAAGAACAAATCTGAGCTGACTTCACCGGGGCAAAACACGGCATTGTCTACTGTTATTAAGCATGCCTATACATACTTCTAGTGAGCTGAACCTGAACCAAGGACTTCCTGCTTAAAGAGCTCAGCTAGAATGCTACACTGGATTGCAACCCCTCCCCCCAAACACACACACACACACACACACACACACACACACACACACCAACCACAGTTTGTCAGAACTGGAGCAAATTAAAAAGGACTTTTCCACTTCAGACAAACTGCATTACAATTAAACGTCCCTCGCTTAGAACCAAGGAGTTTTTGTATCTCAGCTTTGTTATGACCTCAAATTCCATGTGAGCTCATAAATAATATGCCGAAGGAAGTTCTCATCCTGAACTTCTAAGGGCCTTTTGGTAGAATTTGTTTTGTACAATAAATGTGTACTTCTTTGCTAGCGCTTGCACTTCTTTGCTTGCAGTTGTATTCGTATTCAGAGTACCACATTCCTGGTTAAAGTTCGTACTGATTTTGATAGAAGTGCGTTAAGCACATATGCAACACTCAATAGAAATCAATGCGGCTTAAAGAACAATCCTATGTACGTTTACTAAGATGCAAGTTCCACTGCGTTCAATGGTGCTGACTCCCCAGTATAGGATTGCAGCTTTAAAGGGATTCGCCTCGGCTGGAACGTATACAAGGGGGAAAATACAGTACTTTCTCCAGATAGCATGCAAATTAATATGCTTGCAAGCATTTCAGGGGATGGATGTCCTGTGTGACATCATTTGTAATAATGAGCGACACAACTCTCATTCACCACTTCATTGTGAGATTTTAGTTTAGCTTTTTCCTCCCCTCCCCCATTAATTGGAGACTGTGCACACCCCTCTCCCGCACATAAAAGTTGCTTTAAAAAAAAAAAGTGAAGCATGGCAATCTTGTGAGAATAAGGTTATTCTCCTCACCCATTATGCGCGAATGGAATACAGTATTACTCTATAGTAATTGAAAAAAGGATACATGGATTATTGTGCAAAGGCTCAAATGTAGTCGAGGCAAGCCTTGACTGATCATGCAGCAAGGCCCTGATGGATTACCAATGCGGTTAAGCGATAACATAAGTCAAGGGCAGTGCTTTAGCTTCAAGTCACAGCATTCACCAAGCTTCAGGTTCACCATCTCTGAACCACCATTCACTTCAATGGAACATGTCGGGAGATGGGAGACTGAAGCCCACAAGGTTCTGTACCCTAGTGTTCATTGTCTACACCACTGTTTCTCAAACTGTGGGTCGGGACCCACTTGGTGGGTCGCGACCTGATTTCTGGTGGGTCCCTAATTGCCTCAAGCCCTGAGGCTATTCAAACATCAGATAGCTGCTAGTTGCCCTTCAAAGAACTGAGCTCCTGCAGTTTGCAAGCTTGTGTTATAGAGAGATAAATGTTTGAGTGGCTTTTTTCTGGGGTTTTTTTTTTCCAAGTCTGTCAATGACAGGTAGTAGGGGCAGGTGAAACCTGGGTCACATAACTAAGCCCCTCAAACCTTGAGGCTTTTCATAAGGGCTGCCTCATTACGAGAAATGGATTGAGGTTTTTTTTGCAAATAGATAAAATATTACTTGTAAATATATTATTTCTTTCTAGATCACCTTTTTTTTTTTAAAAAAAGTCTCGTAAAGCTAGGTGGGTCCTGATAGTGTCATTTTAAAAAGTGGGTCCTGGTGCTAAAAAGTTTGAGAACCACTGGGTCTACACCACAGGCATTGAACACTTGAAAAACGAATTTTCCAAATTTACAGCAAGCCACTTGTTATAAAAGAGCAAAAATTGTCTGGAAACGTTGCAAGTCAATGAACCAGATACTTTTGCATTTTGGGACGCATGCACACAATTTGCTCCGACCCCGTCTTTCTCAGCAGAATATGAAAACGCTCAGTCCAATGTATCGGTGCCTCCCGCCTTGAAGTTTAGAGCAGGGCAGTTGCAGATGTACAGAACTGCTGAGCTGCCAGCTTCATTAGCTGCCCTGACGCGGACAGACTGGCAAAGGCATTTAGATCAGTAGTAAATCATCTTGTAGGTCAGCAGGAAGCTCTTTACGGGCAGCTCGTCAGGCCAAGTGACAGAAGCACTTTCTGAGAGCGCGAGAGTAGTCATTTCCTGTGTGAAAGGCTTGCCGCTGTTTCTGCATTCCTCGGGGCACGGCTTTCTGAGAATGTTGCTTTTCCACAGGAGGAGGAAGGAACCAACCAACCAGTTGTTAGTGGAAATGTGGGCTGTCAGGCATTTTATACATGCCTCAGCATCAGCTGAGAGAACGATGATCACAGCTTGGATTCCCAGAAATACGGGGGGGGGGGGATAGAAAGGCGCCGAGGAGGGGAACTGGTGATGGAGACACAAGGTAACAGTTCACAAGTAAAATGTCACAGGAACTTACTAAAAAGAGAAATACCACCTAACACAAACGTGCCCTAATCCTACAGATTTACAGAGGTGTTTAAAAAGGTAAAGGTGACCCCTGACAATTAAGTCCAGTCGTGTCTGACTCTAGGGTGTGGTGCTCACCCCCCCCAAAAAAGAAGTCGTCCCTCTTTTGTACAAAGCAGTCAGCGAAGACTACTAATGAACACAGCGACATGTGTTGTTGCTTCATTTCAGAGCACATTTTAAAATCTCTGCTTGACTAAGTGTTGGAACTTAAACACTGCTCACGTGGTTTTAGCAATGCTAGGACAAGCTGTTGCGATAACACATATTGATGCATTCTTCATCTTTTCAAAGTGACACTCTACGTCAGGGGTTTCTCAACCAGTGGTACTAGTACCACTAGTGGTACTTTGGCCAACTACTGGTGGTACTTGGATCTCCAAGCCACCGGAACCCCTCTCTGACATGGTGCTTTTGGCCGTGTGTTTTCGCTCCTGAGAGGCTCCTGCCTTTGGCCAAGCCTCTCAGGAACACTGAGAAGGGCCCTCTCACCCACCCAGAGCCTCCTACCTGCATTTTCTGGCCTCTGAAAACCCAGAAGAAACTGGCGACGATGTCATCACCAGTCACTTCTGGTGGTACGCAGTAGGAGAGTGGCGCCAAAGGTGGTACTCGGCCGGGAAGGGGCTGAGAACCCTTGCTCTACGTCAATAAAATACGCTCTACTTGCAGAGTACAGAAAAATCCAGGTCTCCTCCAGGAAAGTAGTGCAGATCGTACTTATAGCTCACTGAACCAGAACAACTCTTGCCCCGGATTCGCTTGCAGTTCTTTCACAAATCAATACTAAAAATTCTCAGTCACAAGGTTATCTTTTTAGAAAAATATGCATAGTCAATGTCAGGCTAAGGAAAAGGAATAGCTAGTAAAGATATCAGCTTCTGAATTTTTTGCATGAGGAGGAGGAGGAAATTTAGCTACTTACTACAATTACCAGCTTACCCCCCGTTTTCTGATTCTGTACATCACAACATTGTTTTAATCTAGAGCACATTTGGTGAGCTTGTCAGGGTTCACTTCATGATTATTAATACAAGAAAATGTATTAGAATCTTTATATAAACCCTTGGGACTGAAACGTCTGAGTCATGGGGTATCAAAAGAAAGGCAAAATTTGGAACACATCTAACACAAACCACCACAATTAGTAGAAAAACCTAAAATCAGCTCTAGTTAAAACTCAAATTTAATACACATGCATATTTATTTTAAACAGTCTGGAAACGTTTGCATCTATGAGGGTGGCAGAAAGGCAAAATTTGTGTCGAGTGAGTGCAGCTATGCAAACAAAACATAGGGAGACCCTTTTGGTACAATAACTTGTAACTGTAAACGGGCAATTCCCTCCTACTTTAGCTGCAGCTAAAGGAGGAAAACAAACAAACAGTCAGGCACAAAGGCTGTGTAAGCCCCGCAAGACAACACTATCCTAGCTTGCATATACTGTAGTACTTTAAATGGCTCTGGATAAAACAGCATTACCAATACTTGGTTTATAACACAATTTGTCATTTTGGCCTGGAAGGCTTACCTGATAAATGGAAGAGGAGGCGCCAACATCTATGACTGTTGGGTCACATGTTTGCATGTCGGTTACATCATAGCTGGGGTTTATCTGTTGAAAACCAGATTTGAGGATATTAATATTATGCCACCTGCAGAAAAGGAGCACAGAACTGAACTCGCAAAGACTATAAGGGGTAAGAGGGTATCACTCTTGACAACCTGTAAAATACACACTAAAATTCAATCAACTACTTTAGCAGCCAATTACATAGCTACCCAATATACACATTTTTCTTCCCTATGCCCATACAACACTTGAGCGTGCAAATCACTTCACATTTTTTATCTCAAATCCTTCAGCAACCCTGTTTATAAGTATCTCCTTATTGCAGCTGAAGCTGTGAAGAAGTGGTTCACCTAGGTGCAAGGGAGTGGCAACAGGAAACAGGTTATCTTGTTGTCTTGTGTGCTCCCTGAGGCATCTGGTGGGGTCACTGTGTGATACAGGAAGCTGGACTAGATGGGCCTTTGGCCTGATCCAGCAGGGCTCTTCTTATGTTCTTAAGTGGCAGAGGTGAAATTTGAACAGAGAAGTCTTGATTTGCAGCTTACAGTGCAATCCTATGCATGTCTACTCAGAAGTAAGTTTCATTTATTTCAATGGGACTTATCCCCAGTTACGTGTGTATAGCAGCAGTTCCCAAACTTGCCCTGTCGCGCTGTGGGAGGACAAGATGGCCATTTCTTCCAGGCTTTCCAGGGTGTTGCCATGTTGTCCAGGCCGAGATCTCAGCTCAGACAAGGTGGCAGCACCCAGGAGACAACTCCAGAAAACACTCAAGGCACCCCTGTAAGTTTGCCGTGGCACCCTCAGGCACTACAACACAATTTGGGAACCACAGTTTGAGAGGCAGCAATCCTATGTGAAGCTGGGAGTAAGTCCCACTGAGCATAATGGGACACTTCTGAGTAGGATTGCACTGAAAGTCTCTTAGATGCTACGATCACTAGCTCTCAAGGTAATTACTTTGGCTTTAGCCTGAGTAATTACTTTTATTTTTAAAGCCTCTTCCATAAATTTTCAGAATCCTCAGTATGGTAATGCAATAAATATATGCATAAATATGCAAAAATAAATAAATGCATCACCCAGAAAATCTTTGCGGTGCAACTGATGCACTGAAAAGTGTATTAGAATCCTGCGCTGCTGAACATGTTTAGCCTGTCTTCTAGGCTAAATAGCTAACATCACAACAAAGTGTAACAATCAAACCAATTATGCTCAAGTCACATAAAACTCCACTCGCACACCTCTGGAAGATGAGCAGCAGTTCAGTAATAGTCACCCCAACAGTATTAAAACATCCGTCATTAAAGCCTTTTACAAAGCGTGTTGGAACATACATAACTTTCTTTAATTAATAACGACACACAGGTGTGCATTTCCTTAGGAAATGAATTATGTAACAGTGGGGCAGTTGCCAAGAAAGTCCCATTCTACCCAGCCGCTATTCCAACCTCTTTCAGGGATGGGCTTGGCTTCCCAGCTAGGTCTTAGCATGTGTGGGAACAGGGAAGGAGGTTCCAGAAAGAGTAATTGAACTGGGACTAGACAACAACATGGAATCTGCTGCAATACCTGCAGAACAGGTACAATGTGCTCATAACTCCTCCCATACCAGGATGCGGCATTCTGTACCAGCCAAGGCTTTCAAACTGTATGCCTCTTCAGCAACTCCTGACTAGTCCATAAAAGTAGCTCCCTCTCTCTTTCCTACATGGCAGTATTCTAAAAAAATAAATCACAAAATGGAACGCACATTCTAGGTTGCCAGAATAAAACTTAATTGCTTGGGGCAATGAGAACAGAGAATTCTCGGGTAATCCTTGCCTAGGATAGGAAAAATTACTCCTTATCGTGTATATGTCAACAACATATATTGACCTGACCAGACGACCTAACCTGACCAGTGAGGCGTGACACTTCCAATAGCTATCTGATCTGTAAGATCTGTGATCTTTTGATCTTGCCTCTAAAAATGGTCCAGGATTGGACCGAAACGTTGGCTTCACTGCTTTAATTTACTGATGGAGTGAGTAATAAAGTAACATGGCATCTTTACCCGTTTTTAAATCGTGTTGTAACACTTCCAATAGTTAAAAAAAACGTTCTCAGTCTGAAAATCTGGTGTCCACCACAAAAGCTATTATTGGATTT
Organism: Plestiodon gilberti rubricaudatus; assembly: GCA_026170595.1. Classification (NCBI taxonomy): domain Eukaryota; kingdom Metazoa; phylum Chordata; class Lepidosauria; order Squamata; family Scincidae; genus Plestiodon; species Plestiodon gilberti. Next base: position 157,596,724 of record JANXHW010000005.1, on the reverse strand, counting down.
TAGTGCCACCTAGTGTATGTTAGAAGCCTATTCACAAACGAGCATTTATTTAACAAATGCCTATGAATAAAGCTAGCCTGCCCATGATGTAGGACGATGCGGCTGCTTTGAGTAGAAGGCTATAGGGTGAGCAGTGAACTGGCAAGGGGTGTCCTGCGCACTCCTGCACCTACACGCTACCCGACTGGCCGCTCACTCTACCTACCTTTGTAGCTGCTGCTGAGGGAGGAAAAGGAGAAGGTGGGAGGGCACCACCACCACCTCCTCATGACCAGAGGGAGCAGGAAGAGAATTGCAGCAGCACCCCCTTCCTTCTCCTTCAGTCTAGCTGTGATCTTCTTCCCGGTCACCTTAGGTCTTTTTCTAAGGGAAACAACCAGCAACACAATTTTGGCAGTGGCAACTGAGCCAGAGAAAGAATAGGTGGAGAGAGCACCTATGCTTGCTCCAGTTGCAAGCAGAAAGAGGATTGTGGCTTCCCCAAAAACAAAAACTGGGGCAGGCAGAGAGCCTAGACAGTTCTCTGCTTGCCACCACCTTTTTCTAAGGTGAGCGAGCAGCAAGAAGATTTCAGCAGCAGAGACTGACTATATATTTTGATACAAAATTGATTTGCAGGACCGCCTCCTTCCTTATAATCCGACCCATCCTCAAATGTCATCAGTGCCCCCCCCCGTTAACCGTGCTGCCAATGACGGAGGCGAGGGGGATGATGGCAAGAAACAGGGCCTTCTCGGTGGTGGCAACCCAATTACGGAATTCTCTCCCCCTGGAATTAAGAACGGTTCCCTCTTTAGAGACCTTTCGGCGGGGCCTCAAGACATTTTTATTTAGGTTGGCGTTCGATTGCTGACATGGTGGGCTGGCTTTTTTAATCAATGCAATCAAAAGGTGACCCAGTGGTGTTTGTTTTAATCACCTTGTTTTCAAATTTTGATTGCATTTGTATATTTTAATATGTTTTAATTGTAAGCCGCCTTGATTGCCCTGTCGGGAGAAAGGTGGGGTAAAAATATGCTGGTACTGATCCACTGACTGTAACCCACCAAAACTCCTGTACCGCATTAAGAGTCACCACAAGTGTTTTCTTCAATTAACATTTACTGAGAGCGAGTCGTTATTGCTTAGCATCATGGGAAAATGAACCACACAAAACATTGAAATAATATTGTCTTGTCAGTGTTACCCATCCGTGTCAAATAACATCAGAGTATAGGTGATATACAGACAACTATTTATAGTAGAAGCTGTATTAGTTTACCTCTACTGATTGCGATTTTACATCATGGCGATGAGGGGAACGTGGGTAAATATCAAGAAGGTGAGGCGGCTCATCCATATGTATCCTTCGTGTATTCTTTTCAATAACTTTCTTATATTCAAATACATCAAAATTGGTCTTCCACAGTAGCACCTGAAATGTCATAGATATATATTTACGACGATTAATTTACACTTTGGAGGAAAAAAAAAGTCCCTTTATTTGGTAATGAGAGAGGTCATTTGCTTTAAGCAAAGAAGTCATCCTAATTTATTAAGAAAACTATACACAAGTTTTACCTAACAAGAACACAGAAACATGCAAAAAAAAGTTTAAAATATAACAATTCTAACAAGACGTCTCCTAAAGATTAACAGCACAACTTCATGCGTCTCTACTTGGAAGTAAGCCCCACTGAGGTTAATTGGTCTCACCACCAGGTCAGTGTGAACAGGATTGCAACCTACGGTTACAGACAGAAGAACATCTTTATTTAGGGCACTTCACAGGAATTGTGTTTTTATGTTCAGAATTCAAGAGTTTTAACAAACCTGTGTATCTGTACCACCAGAGGCAAATGTTTCCCCACCTTTTGAAAAGGCTACAGAGAGGACAGGTCCCTGGGGAGAAAAAAAATAGATTAAAAAGACAAAACAAAATAGACCTTGTTTTTGGTTTTTTTGTACTTTTTAACCTCTGTCCTTGGCAATTCCTAATGCAGGGGTGGCCAACCTTCCACCATTAGGGCCTCTGCGATCTTAAGAGTTGTGTAGAAGACAGAATCTTGGCAGTTGATGGTGCTGCTAAAGCAGCTGCACCTCCTGAAATGCCCTCACCTAGACAACCATTTAAATGGCCAGCATTCATGTTGAAAGGCTGGTCACCACTGTCTTAATGTTTTTCTCTTCTATTAATTTTAAAACATTACATTTAAACAGGCAAAATAAATGTTCACGTTCATATTTTGTATGCTGCAGATAGAAATTTTATCTTTATCATCCATGCACTTTCTCAGTTACGTTATGCAGTTTTATTGAGACAATAAAAGATTGTTAATACTAAACCCTTTCATTCCACCCCACATTTTCACAACTATATGCAAGACAGCTTAGGGTCAAACACACTCTTATGGTGCAATCCTGTGTAGAATTCGGCCAGTGGAGTGTAGAAGGTGGAGCGAGCACTCCGCCGGCCCAAGGTGTCGTAAACATGCTGGAAAGCACGTTTCTGACACCCTGGCATTAAGCAGCATCTTAGGCAGAATTGGGCTGCCCATGTGTGGTTTGATCCTGCAGTTTCTCTTTTATGCAGGTATGATTTACATACACACATGCTGGGAGGCATGATCTAGATTGGAACCAAGGCAGGTGCAGAGTGTAAAACCCAGGATTGTAGTTAATATGTAGACGGAAGGTACCAGAACTCTGCTCCCACACTTCTTCTGGAGGGAGAACAGCGATATCAGGTGGAAAATTCTGGTGGCAGCTGCTAAGCTTCTCCTTAGTCCTGGGCACAAGCACCTGCCTCCTCTTTCTCCCTGCGCCCTCTCCTTGCCTTGAAAAAAATCAGATGCTGTGGGGTTTTGGCAGATGTGTGACTACGGGGACTTCATGAAGAACTTCTGAACTTCAAAATTCACTGGTCAAAGCTCCCCTTCTTCTGGCCATGTGGAGTAGCCCCCCCCCGTGTGTGTGTGTGTGTGTGTGTGTGTGTGTGTGTGTGTGTGTGTGTGTGTGTGTGTGTGTGTGTGTGTGTGTGTGTGTGTGTTTTAAAGAAAAACACTACAGGAAAAAAAAACACATTCAAGTATCATATGGCTTGATCCTGACAGCAACTCAGACTACAGCAAAATACAGTCTTTAAAAATAAAAATTTACAGCAGGAACAGCAATAGTTAAAAATAGCACTTAAAAGAGCAGCAGGTGTATAATCATTAGTTATCACATGGTCCTGTGTTTCATTTACGCAGAAATATAGAACCTAGGTGGTGTTCATTAGCTTCTTCCCTGTGAAGGCCTGCAAAATTCCATCCTAACTTCACACCTGGCTCAAAGCATATATGGAGCTACTGAGCAAGACTCCGGGGAAACTTGGATAAATAGGTAAATGACACCCCAATTCCACTTTTCCTTTTCTTTCAACCCAATAGGCACGTGCTGCTTGATAAATTGGTGTGCATGCGTGTCTGGCAGTGTGCATGCGTGTCTGGCAATGCTAACGGTACCAGAAGGGCGTAGGTCAATTCAATGGCATTATGAGATACCACAGGAGTAATATGAATGCGTTGGTAGAATGAATGACAGCATGGAAAGGGACCACAATATCCACCTTTGGTGAAGTCTGCCATCTCTAGTACTTTCCTTTGTTTAACCTCAAGCGAAGGAAAAATGGCAGTGTTTAAACTGACCTGCTGTTACCAGACTTTCTTGAAGGCGCAATTTCCCAACCATATCGAGCGCCAGCCTCCAAACACAGCGATAAGAGACCACGCTTTGGGCGGGACCCAATGGTACCCTTCTGTATGCCGAAAACATATTCTGCTCATGGAAGGGCACTTTTATAGCTTGTGCTACAAAGTTGCATAAGAAAAGTGACACTAAATCCAAAGATACTTGTCCTCTTTGCACAAGGGCTGGTGCAGCCTTCTGCATCAGAACGGCTATATGCCTCGTCTGTTCAAGTACTACGCAAATTCTTGTAGTGCTGGTTGCTATTTTTCTCCTGCTCACAGTGCTTCAGCAGAAACTCAGTAACTGTACACTTATATATATTTTTTAAATGAAAAAAGTATTTAGTACAGTACTCAGAGTGTACTGGATGAAGTGTGTACCAAATTCCAGCTACTCATGAAAGCATCTGAAACCTTTTGATGCCTCCATCCCCTAATGAGATTTAACCATCTGTATAGACGGGGGGGGGGGGGGGGGGGGAGAAGAGAGAGAGAGAGAGAGAGAGAGAGCGCGTGTACACACACATAAATTGGACAAGACATGCCATTTCCGACATTGCGGCGAAACTGTTACCACAAGAGGTTTCTACAGAGAAGAATGCAGCTTTATAATATATGAGCAATGTATGAAAGGCAGCGGTTTATTTCCTCTGTGACATTACTGTCCAAGATGTGATAATACACTTTGGATCATTTCACATATTAATATTTTCCTACACTATTTACTTCCACAAAAAAGTAGTGTTACTGTAATGTTAGCAATACAGTGAGACATGTTTTGGGTATTTTTTTAAAAATGTCATCAGTATACTAAGTGGGCACCTTGTGTGTACAGTGTGTCCAATTAGGGCATCCAGAGCGCAAACATGCAGTCATGCCACACTTCAAACTTTAAAGTAAGCCTCTATATCCCAACACAAAGATTATCTCAGTAAAGGAAAATAAATAAATAATAATAATAATAATAATAATAATAATAATAATAATAATAAATAAATGAAGTACCCCTTAAAATTCTTAATAAATATTTATTATTATTATTAATAGCAAGGTGAAAGAACAGGACAGACAGGCTACTACCTCATGTCCATGAAGTGTGTACAAGAGTCTTCCTTCCAAAAGATCCATAATCTTGAGGGTGCCATCATTAGAGGCTGTGATGAGATAGTCACCAGAAGGATGGAAAGACGTGCAGTTAACTCCACCCCTGTGAACTGATACAAGGAAAAATAATTAGACATTGTTGCAAAAATAGGAAACTATACCAGCTTATTAATTTGCTTTGAACATAGATACCATTTTCTCTAATGTGCAGCATGCACCCCTTGCAATTAGCGAATGGCAATTTTGGCTCTCTTGCACTGCCCGATTGAACTATAGCAACATATCCAGAGTAAGTGACTAAGTGGGGCAGGGACCCATGCGGTACATGCGGTTCAATGTCTGCATGGAGCTTATGCAGGAGTTATTACTAGGAAGTCTGCTTTTCCAGGCTCCATGAAGGAACTCAACTAAATGCATATAGGCTGTAGATAGTCCGATTATTATCCAATAGAAATATTTTGTAAGTTAAAATGAAAAAGGAAACAAATGGTTATAATCTTTTAAAGTAAAATGTACTAATGTTGTGAACCACTGAAATGCAGGGGTCTCTAAAAAGGAAAATCATCTTAAAGCATTATAACAGTAGTTATAAATACAGAACTTGGTGTTTTTCTGCTTGGTATGTGCTTGTGAAAGTAGAAATTGTCAATGTACCATTAACCAGAAATAAAGGAAAAAAAAGGTATTTCAAATTTTTAAAATACCTAAAATCCACTTTGTACAAGGATTTCAAGCTAAAAAAGCATTATTTCCTAATAGCATACGAACAGGTTTTTTTTTTTTTGTTAATTTCTTCCATGGCCTCACAAAGTTCAAATAAATGTCTTTTCATGAAAATGTTTTCTAATAACACTGTCCAAACTATCAACTTTTCTAATGCTGCCAGAGACTAAATAGCTTCCTCTAGGCATGAAAATAATCACAAACACAAAAGACTGTGCAGTATCCAAGTAAATCGCATAAACCTGGCCAGCGAAGCAGAGGTAGCTGATATAATGAATATCAAAGACCCTGGAAAAGAGAGTTAAGAGTAACGCCACAAATTCCTCAACCTAAGAATGAACAACTTATTCATAATGCAGCATCATTCAGAAAAATGGATTTACCTGGAATGTAATGGGTAATTTGTACACATCTATCACATTGGCATCCTGCCTTCCCAAATGTTCTTGCCCCGATGACCATTCCTTCCTACTCTGGCAAGTGTTGATACATCCCCAATGTTTCCCTGATCTTGGATCCGAGGAGGGGAGCAGGAAGATTTTCCTGCAGCTGCGCCATGTTTTGGAACCACCCTAAGGTTCTCCAAAGCCCCCCCCCTTCCTGAGCTTGGCGATGGAAAGGGGAGCAGGGGATTATCCCTGCAGTTATACTGAGCTTCACAGAAGCATAGCCTAACATCAGGGAGAAGACTCAGCCCTTCGGTGGGGAGGCAGGGTTGCGGTCACTACACATTTAGGCTAGCTACCTAGACCAGCTAACATTTGTGGACCACGACCCAAGTGTCTCCATAGGGCTTATGTGCCATTTTCTTGTTTTATCCTCAGAATGCCCCGTTAGCTAGATTAGGTCATAATATTGTGAACAACTGAGATTAAAATCATAGAGCAGCAATTGGAACTCATGTTACCGTGGTTCTTTGTTGGCGTTAGTTTTACAGCACTCTCATTAGTATGGAGGGACAATTCTTTCAGGTCTATATGACGGTTTAAGACTCTCCATACTGCCCTAAAATGGAAACACTTTGTCCTTGCTAAACTAGTTATGTAAAATTACTATAAGAGTGGATGGGGGAAGTCTACAAAGGTGAACTGTCATGGTTACTTGAGAAGGCTTAGCAGGTGATATAACCCCCACACTGAAGAACAGTGTTCACTACAAATGAAATACACGTGCCCCCTGGTTAAGGACGGGATTATGTTCTGAAATCTCTGCTGTAAAGTGAATCTGATGTTTAGCACCATCTAGTGGTCAATTTTGGTATAGCGCATAAAACCTATAAAACGCAATGTAATACAGTGCAGTTGCAATAGGGAATGAATGGCAAGTACAGTACTCCCCCCCCCATCCGCTGGGGATATGTTCCAGGCCCTCTGTGGATACTTGAAACTGTGGATAGGAACGAACACCCCCTCCATGGTTTCCTGAAGGCCCCCTGCCCTGCCTCCCTGTGGGCAGGCGTGCGCGCGCGCCCCAGCTCTTATTTTTCTTTCAGCAAGCTTTGTTTCTTCCTTAGAACAAACAGAAGCAGCCTCCATTGCAGGCAAGTAGAACGAGACTAAGTTCTAGAGCAGGGGTGGGGAACCTATTTGCGGTGGGGGGCCATTTCCCCATTGGGAAAATTGGTTGCGGGCCGGCCGATAGGCAGTCTGAAATTTTTGCCCCCCCACCGCAAATTTGACCCCCCCGCGAATCTACCCTTCTAACCCACCCACCCACGGACCACTCTCCCTCCCACCCACCCACGGACGCTTACTTGAGGCTCCGGGGGGGCGGCGGCGGCAACTGCCGCCGCCGCCTTCCCGCATCAGCTCCAGTTTAAATCGCGTCACCTCGGCACCTTCTCCTTCTGAAAGCGGCCAATCTGCGCAGCTGCAGAAAGGCCGATTTAAACTGGAGCTGCTTCACTTCTTTTCAGTCACCCTTACAACAACCCTGTAAAAGAAGCCAGTGTCATTATCCACACAGAAGTTGGGGGGACAAGTGGAGAGAATAACAGCTTGCCCAAAGCCGCCTAGCAATTTGTGGCAGAGGTATGATTTGAGTTGGGGACTTCTTAGCCACCACACGAGCTATTAAAGAAGTTAGGCTGCAGTTTTGAGCATCCTAAATATTTACCTTGGTGACTCTGCAATAATTTGTTTATTCGAATGTCCCAGAGCTTCACTGTGTAATCAGACCCTGCACAAGCTATGCACGTGCCATCAGGATTAAACTCTACGTAGTTTGCAAATCTATAAAGAAGTAACAGAAATAGTTATTTGTCATGGTTAAGAATAAATATCCACTGGCTTGGTTTGTAGGTGTGTACGTTCTCTTAAAAAGATTCCGGTTTCCTCTCATCCTAAGGGTTCAGGACAGTTTATGATCTCATTCTGACATTACAGTATCACCGCAAGCTAGGTGACACAGAGATGTTGGAAATGGCACTGAACTGAGCAGGGATTTGAACCTAACATACCCTTGTCAAAATAAGATACTCTCTCTACTACATCACACTGGGTCACCTGCGCACCAAGTAGGCAGGAGGGCCATAGTCACATCACAGCTGTCAAAACAGAAAGGATGCTCTCCACACTGCAGAGACTCACATATTAATGGGCAGCCCAATCCTATATCCTTTGCCCACTTACCCTGGGTAACCCCCCGGCTGCCGCAATAGGGCTCCTTCCCTGCCGGTTCTTTGACCGGAGGAGAACCAAGAAGCCCCATGTCGGGGCTTGAGACCTGGGATGGAGAATAGGATACTGTGTTCGACGAGGCCTGATACACCCACCTCCGCCCTCCCCCTGCCCCACTATGACTCTCCCCACCCTCTGCACCATGGAGCAGGATTTACTTGCTCCATGGCACTGGGTGCTGCGCTGTTTGGCAGATAGGTGTCGCAGGCCTCAGTGCCAGCGCCACCTGTTCGCTGGGTGTAGCAATGCAGTTTACGGTGCATTTGAGACACCCAGCACTGGCGCCGAGGCCACAGTGCCAGCAAAAGGTAAGCTTAAGATTGTGCCGTCAGTGGAAGAGAAGGGATATGAATTGTACTTTCACAAGATGCAACTGGCATCTCCCAAGCACTGGAAGAAGAGGCATGAACCTTCTTTGTGATCAGCACAGCAACAGGAAAAGCGAGTCCCACCTGGAGTGTGACTGCACAAGTATTATGAGCCCCTGTCGGTTTAGCATCTGTGACATGATTAGCGAGAAGTGGCTCCACTGTGGCTCCTGCTGCCCATGCCAGTTTTGTGACTTGGGTTTTAGAGTTTTAAAGTACAGTCCAGAATATTCTTCAGAGATGTAGTACTGCCCCATTCCACCACTCAAGTACAAGAACACATATGCTTACAAACTCTTGACACATAACACGGAAATGGAAACCGCTGCAAGGCTGTTCTCTCATGAGCAGCACTGCCTTGCCAACCTGTGAAATCAGCTTTTTATTTTGCAGAATCTACCATCTTTTTTTAATGCATACAATATTCTTGCCAGGAAGAGTATACCCACTAATAAACTACACAAGGTGACAGACTGTCTCATGGGAGTCAGCCTGCCCAAACAGGACCCAATTTTCTTTGCACTTATGAACCAGAAGAAGGACTAACGAATCAAGGTTTTGAAACCTGTGTGTTTCAAAATGCTTTTAAAATAAAAAGCAGCACAGAACTGATTTTAGATGCATTTTATCGTCTCTTATGGCTGTTGTTTTGGTCTATTGCATTTTGTCATATAATAGGTTCTGTTTTATATAAAAAAAATTTCACCGTAAAGTCATTTGGTGATTTATTTTGCTTCTCTATGACTAACAGATATCCAAATAAGTGAGATACTAATTATATGAAATATTTTGATATACAAGTAAGAAAAGAAGTCAAAGAAAAGTCAGGCGTCTAAATACAGCAGACTGTGCTATACTGGGTTTACTTTATCTGGTTTATCTGAGGCTACACCTTCTGTAGCATGATATTTTCACTATGGAGCAGAAAGAACAATTAATAAAGAACAAAGGGAACACACAGCCTCTAAATAAGCTAAACCTTAACATACCACTTTGTCTTCTCTGGCTCTCCCAAAGATCCACAGACAGAACTGGTTGAGCAGGATATTCCTGCCCTGGACGGTTTTACAGCAACATGAAGAAAATGTGCAGGGTAAATTCAGAGAAAACACAGCATTGAAATAATACAAGTACAGTATCAACAATTCAACTACTATGCAAGTCAGCAATAAGATTTCTCCTTAATATACCACAGTTGCTTTATTTTTCTCTTAGGATCGCCTGCCAACATAAGAATAGCTGAAATATAGATGAACTGAAGCCATCGCTACTATATTTACACATTTTTATTTGAATGGTGCTTACCCATCATGGTCTATTATGTTATCAACACATATTTTGTTTCTTAAATCCCAGAGCTTAACAGTTTTATCTTCACTGCAAGATACTATTAATCTTCCATCAGGCGAGTATCTAGAAAGAAAAGGAATATACTTAGGCAAAACAAAAAAAATCTACATCTTTTAGTGCCTCAGACAATTTCAGTTTATAAAATTTGGCAAATATGTAGTCTCTGAATACAGCACTAATGTTCTCCTTCAATTTTTATTCTTTTTTGTTTGTTTCATGTTGAGCCATTTCTGAAATACAAGAATTAGAATCACATATGAACAAACCAAACAATTAGAATTAGAAATACAAACAATATTGCAAAGCAAATAAAAAATAAGAGCCTTCAAATCTACCAAATCTATCTATCTAATCTATCAAATCTATCTTAAGCCACAAAAAGCCTGCTTCAGTAAAAGAAACAAACATTGCTCCGCCGGCCCAGGGTGTCGCAAATGTGCCATAAGGCACGTTTGTGTCACCTGGCGGGGCAGCGGTGCTGGCGCAGAGGCTGGTGTCGCTCTCCCTGCCCCAGATCCGGAGCTGTGCCTGCTGGGGAAGGCAAGTTCCCCACCAGGCAGCGAGGGAGCAGGGGAAACAGGGCGTTCTGGGGGGGGGGGGATAGGTTAGCTGGACCCAGGAAGGGATCGGTGGCGGCCTCCTCCACTGAATCCTATCCCCCTTCCTGGGCCTGGATGCCGTTACACGGGAGTCTCGGATTTGTGCCAGCTAAATAGCTGGTGCACATCCAAGTAGTCCCATTGGGGCGACTGGGACTTTACCTGGGGGAAAAAACGTTCCCTTCCCCCTGAGGCGACCTCCCAGCTGCCTGTTCTGCGCTCTGAATGCGGCGGAGGCTGCACTGGCCCAGCTGCATCACACTGTCAGTTAAAGGTCAACACCAATAATGTGAGTTGGCCTGGAAGCTAACAGGGAGCCAGAATAATCTTTGGGAGTTCTGATATAATGAGACCCAGGCATTCAAGAAGGAAACCACCATGCCTTCACTTTTAATAGATTTCTATTTTTCTAGCCTTGTGGTGAAAACGGTGTAATGGATTACTGGGTCAACATTCTACGGAAAAGCATCACAACATTTTTATAGAGTAAGTAGCCACCACCAGCATAATTTGAAGACATGGGTTCAAACAATCAAGAATAAGAACATAAGAACATAAGAAGAGCCCTGCTGGATCAGGCCAAAAGCCCATCTAGTCCAGCTTCCTGTGTCACACAGTGGCCCCACCAGATGCCTCAGGGAGCACACAAGACAACAAGATACCTGTGTCCAGTCGCCACTCCCTTGCACCTGGCACAGAGAAAACCCACTTCTAAAACCAGGAGGTTGCTTATGGCTTGTAACCTGTGATGGTCTTTTCCTCCATGAATCTGTCCAAACCCCTTTTAAAGGCATCTAGGCCAGATGCCATCACCACATCCTGTGGCAAGGAGTTCCACAGATGAATTACACGCTGGGTAAAGAAATATTTTCTTTTGTCTGTTCTAACTCTCCCTCCACTCAATTTTAGTGCATGTCCCCTGGTTCTGGTGTTGTGCGAGAGGGAGAAGAATTTCCCTCTATCCACTCTCTCCATCCCATGCATAATTTTATAAGTCTCAATCATGTCCCCCCTCAGGCGCCTTTTTTCTAGGCTGAAAAGCCCCAGACGCTGTAGCCTTTCCTCATAAGGGAGGTGCTCCAGCCCATGAATCAATCTGGTCGCTCTTTTCTGCACCTTTTCCAATTCAACTATATCCTTTTTGAGGTGTGGTGACCAGAACTGGACACAATACTCCAGATGTGGCCTTACCATCGATTTGTACAAAGGCATAATGATATTGGCCGTTTTATTCTCAATCCCTTTTTTAATGATCCCGAGCATGGAATTGGCCTTCTTCACAGCTGCCGCTCACTGGGTTGACACTTTCATCGACCTGTCCACCAGCACCCCAAGATCTCTCTCTTGATCCGTCACAGACAACTCAGAACCCATTAGCGTATATGTGAAATTTTGGTTTCTTGCCCCAATGTGCATCACTTTGCACTTACTTACATTGAAGCGCATCTGCCATTTTGAATACTTTAATACAAAGCTTGAGGGAGTAGCGATACTTAAGGCTCATTAACAGCAGGTACCATTAAACTCCCACGTCCAGGTCAAAGACCCGTCAACAAGACCGCTGTCATCCAGGATTTAATTTTGGGTGAGAGAGCTGACCTGGCCCATATTATAGAGACGTGGCTGGATGAACTTGGAAGAATATCTCCTCCTCAGCTCTATCCCACCAGACGTCAAGGTAATGCAGCCAAGGCCTCAGGAGGAGAACTGGCGGTAGTCTATCGTGACTCCATCCTCGTATTTAGACACTGTGTCCAGAGGCTCTCAGGTTTTGAGAGCCTGTATCTGAAAGATGGGGAAGACAAGATAGGGATTCTGTTGGTGTATTGCCCACCCTGCTGCAACATTCTCTTTCCCTGGGCTTACTCAGAGCTGGTACTGGAATCTCATGTGACCTTCTTCCTAAGGGATTTTCAATGTGCATGCTGAGCCCCCCCCCCCAGAAACAGTTTGGCTCATCGCTGCCATGACAACCATGAGTCTGTCTCAGGGAATAATGGCTCCCGCACATCAGGCAGAGCAAACTTTGAACTTGGCTTTTTCCCTCAGAGAAGATAATTTGGTGACCCAGTAATGGATGAGATTAACATCACTCCACTATCATGGAAAGTTCATTACCCTCAGAGGCTTATGGATTCTGATGAATTCCTAACAGTTCAGGGGCATTTTCTTGCTGGTGACTCTTAAGATTGACCTCTTAAAATGGGGGAAATGACTAGGCATCAACACAATCTCTCCCAAACATCCTCTTCCCTCCTGCAGAGCCAAATTAGCCCCCTGATTTTCCAAGGAGCTAAGGGCAACAAAGTGGCAGGGCAGACAACTACAGCAACAATAGTGGAAAATTGCAACAAGTTCAACCAAACATGGGCTAGACCAGGGGTTCTCAACCAGTGGTACTTCGGCTGATGCCAGACCACCAGAAACCCACTCCGACATGGAGCTTTTAGTGGCACATTTTCATTCCCAAGAGGCTCCTGCCTTTGGCCACGTCTCTTGAGAACACTGAGAAGGGCCCTCCTACCCACCCAGAGCCTCCTATTGGCCGCTGAAAACCTGGAAGTAACTGGCAATGATGTCATCACCACCAAGCAAGATGTGCCGGCAGACTTTTATTATACCAGAACACTCAGAAGGAGTTGGGCTCCCCAGAAGCCTGCTGTGACCAGTCTGAGAGACACTTTGCAGATTAAATCTGTATCCATCATAACTTAGATACTAATTTGATTAGTCCTATTGCTGATTCCAGTGTGACTGCTTGTCCTATTTTGGGATTCTTTCCAGCTTGTTCAGTATGAGGATGTGGACAGGACTATTGGCAGTTTCTGGTTGTACATATGTGTTCTCAACCCTTGCCTGTCCTGGCTTGTGAAACCAGTCAGAGGCGAAGTGGCCAAACAGGTAAGGAGGGTAGTCAACTCTTTGCTGATTGAGAAGTCAGTTCCAGCTTCTCTGAAGATGGTGGTGGTTTGACTCGTACTGAAGAAATCCTCCCTAGTCCCCAATGTATTTGGACAACTATCAGCCACTCTTCAAAATACCATTCCTGGGCAAGGTGTTTGAATGCATAGTAATGACATAGAGCCAGAGGGTTCCATTTCAGCCCAGCTTCCATATGGGATTTGGGACCTTGGCAAATGACCTACGATGGAAACTGGTCAAGGGAGAAGGCATCCCCATTGGTTCTGCTGGATCTTCAGTGGCTTTTGATACCAACAACCATCGTATCTTTCTGTGCCACCTTGCTGTGTTAGGACTTTGCAACACTGCTTTACAGTGGCTTCCATTCTTCCAGAAGGCGATGCTGGTGGGGCTTCCATTTAATGCATGATCATTGGTCTATGGTGCACCTCAAGGCTCTATCGTGTCCTCCATGCTTTTCAACATCTACATGAAGCCGCGGGGAGAGATCATCCAAGGATTTGGGTGTCACCAGTATGGAGACAGTTTGGCTGTCACCAGCTCTATCTCCTGTTTTCATCTTCAGCCAAGGGGGCAATGGAGGATCTGAACCGATGGCTGTTGTTAGCAATGGACTGGACAAGGGCTAACAAGCTGAAATTAAATCTGGACAGGACAGAAGCGCCATCAGTAAGGAGGTCGATGATGTGGTCGTTGAATGACCAGGTTCACAATTTCGGGGTGCTCCTGGATTGTCAGATGTCAGCTGTGTCCAGGAATGTCATTAACCAAGTTACCGGTAGAAGACTAACCAAAGATGTCCATTCCTGGATCAGGTAGGCCTGGCTACAGTTATCCATGCATTGCTAACTTCTAAAGTAAACTCTTGTAACCTGAGGCTGCCTTTGAAGTATGGAAATAGTACAGAGTACAGCTGCTAAGCAACTCACAGAATAAAAAGTTGTGCTTGTATGTTTCTGAGCACAATTGAAAGAGCTGGTTATGACCTATAATAAAGCTCTTCTAAATGGTTTGGATCCTAGACAGTTAAAGAACTGCCTTTCCCCACATGAACCTGCCTATCCCATGAGATCATCTCTGGTGGTTCCGCTGTGGGCACCATCACCTTTCGATATTTGGTTGGCAGTGACCCATAATAGAGCATTCTTGGTGGTGCTGCCTGTCCTTTGGAGCTCTCTCCACCTGGGGCTTAGAACTCAATTGTCCATTTAGAGAGAGAGGTCAGTTGTTAGCTAATTTTCTATAAAGAAATAAAAATGGGGAAGTTTACTTAACTGTGTCATATTCAGCCAGGAATAGTTGCAGAATTTAGTTAAAGGTTTGCAGACGATTACCTGTAAGACTTGGTGTTGTAACTGAAAAATTCCCTTCCATCCTAGAGAGAGGACCATAATGGAAATCTGGATTTATATTTAACTGCCTGGCTTATACCAACCTACATACACCCTTATGAGTAAGAAATACACCCTTCTAACCAATGTGTTGATAAAGGTAAAGGTGACCCCTGACAATTAAGTCCAGTCGTGTCTGACTGTAGGGTGTGGTGCTCATCCCCATTTCAAAGCCGAAGAGCCAACGCTGTCCGAAGACGCCTCCGTGGTCATGTGGCCGGCATGACTCTCCTTGCCACAGCGCGTAGCATGCGGCTGGAACACAGAGCGCTGTTTACCTTCCCGCAAGCGGTACCTATTTATCTACTCACATTAACATGCTTTGGAACTGCTAGGTTGGCAGGAGCTGGCCAAGCAACGAGAGCTCACCCCGTCGTGGATTCGAACTGCCGCCCTTTCGATCGACAGCTTATGGTTCAGCAGTTTATACCTCTTTCCAAACCAACAGTTCCCAAATGATTAAGTCAACATCTTGTTCAACTAGTAAAACTCTCTCTAGTAGATTTTTTAGAAACTGATGGTTCATCTCATAACTATGAACATACAGGTGTCCCACATATCCGCGGGGGATGTGTCCGCCCTCACCACGGAAGAGAGCGAACCCTATCTCCCTGCCCCCATTACCTTCCTTTTTCTTCATAGCGGAGGCGCCAAGCAAGCGTATCTTGCGTTAACAAAATGCTATAAGCAGCATGCTGCTTATAACACAGAAGCAGACAAACAGCCTGAATGCTAGAGAGGCTCAACCCGAACGTTAACAGGAAGCAGGAAGTTAATGTTTTGGCTGATCCTCTCTAGCATTGAGGCTGCTTATCTGTTTCATATAAGCATGCTGCTTATAGCATTTTGTTAAAGTAAGACACACGCTTGCTTGGCGCCACCGCTATGAAGAACAAAGTAGGTAATGGGCATGGGAGGGCGCAAGGAACCGCAGAAAGTGACAAGGTTACAGGGGGACGCCTGTACATTTTAGAAATACATGTTTAATTCAATGGTGCTTAAAAAGGACAACTTCTTCCATCCACTTTGAATACAGCTTATCATTTCTATAGCACTTTTCACAGAATAAAGTGTTACGTGATTTTTACATCATTTCCTCTTAAATTAAGAGCAAGCCATTTGTCCAAGGCACAAGTTACAGAGCTGGGCAAGACCTTGAAATTGGACTTACCATGTACCTGTTCTAATACACTGGCATACTAAGTTCTCCTGATCAAGTCATTTAAGATTGCGACTTCCTTTTATTTAGAAAGGTCTTTCTGCTTGCCTAGTCCATATTTTACAAGTAAACCAAGAAAATATTGACTTACTAGAATCACGTTTCTGAAGATATGCTTATCTGTTATTTTTCATATGTACAAAAGGCTCAACTGTTTTGCAGTTTGTGCCTGTAATCATCTCTACCTAGCACACGGAAGGAAGGATATGAATAGAAGCAAGATATTTAAAGCCCAAGTAAAGAGAGTGGATTCCTAAAAATCTACGTACAAACAAACCAAAGAAGGAGCATGAGAAGTTATTAACCCGTCAAAAATACAAACAAACTAATGAGTCAACCTCGTGTACACTCTAGTACAGGGGATCTCAACCTTTGGAGGCCCGGGTACCCCCTATCACGGTACAATTTTCTGAAGTACCCCCTGCTAATTAACTGCTAATTAATTGTATTAATCAATTAATTAATTAGGTAATTAAATAAAAAAGTACTAAAACCATTTTAAATGTGAAAAAATGTCTTATTTAACTCTGTGTGTGTGTGTGTGTGTGTGTGTGTGTGTGTGTGTGTGTGTGTGTGTGTGTGTGTGTGTGTGTGTGTGTGTGTGTGAGAGAGAGGGGGGGGCAGGCAGGCAGCTCTTTTTTCTCCAAGTCACACTTCCCAAAATCAGCTCCTCCCTCCCTCCCCCACCCCACCAAAGTAAAATTTTCCAAAGTACAATAATAAGCCCAAAACCAAAATCAGAGAGACAGAAGGGCTCCGAAAATAATTACAATTTAAAATCCATGTTAATTAACACTTAATTAGCTGCTGATGGGGCAGATAAGGGGCAGGGCTTGGCGTACCCCCAGCAAGAGGTCCGTGTACCCCTAGGGGTACCCGTACCACAGGTTGAGAACCCCTGCTCTAGTACACTTAGATTTAAACACATGTAGGCACTCTGAATTCCTCACCATAGTGTTTTTTAAAAACAGCTTTTTCTACACACAACTAGAGAAACTGGACGTTTTAAAAACAATCCGTGATGAACAACCTAATCCAGACATGCCCAGGAAGGGATGTGGAGCTCCACCAACATAAAGGCATAAAGACAAGACACACCTTGCTGTAGCAACAAATGGCCAGGGTCAAAGACAGAAGCATTTGCGCTAAGAAAGCTCCTGTTTGGTCTAAACAAGAGTGGTATAATACAGCGGTCCCCAATCTTTTTTACCCCAGGGACCGGTTTTGTGGAAGACAATTTTTCCATGGACCGGTGGGGGGAGGGGGGTTGCCCAGAAACAGAGGCGTAGCTAGCCCAAAATCTGGTGGGGGCACCAATGAATTTGCACCTCCTCCCACGTTTTTGTGCCCCCTCATATTTTAACCCCCCTATATTCTCCGGTGCCGCAATTTTTGTGGGTGTCAAAATTGCGTATTATTTATTATTTGAAAATCCTACCATGAATCCAGGAAATCCTTTGGAGGCGCCTCCACAGTCTTGCTGGTGACTCAAACAGCATGCGCACGAAGCCGCAGCACTCCTTCTGGCTACACAGGACGAGCGAGGATACTCTCCCCCCGCCCGTCCTGTGTAGCCGGAAGCCGCAGCGCTCCTTCCGGCTACAGGGCGGCGCGGGGGAGAGTCTCCTCGCCCGTTCTTACTGAGTTATGGCAGCGGCGGGGGGAACCGCCAAATGTTCGCGGCCCATTCGGTAATAGGCTGCGGGCCCGGTGGTTGCGGACCCCTGGTATAACACATTACTAAGTAACTGTATGCAAAATAATGTGAAAAAGCAGGCGGAAGCTGTACTACGTGGCCTGTACACCCATCAATATGAAGCCAAGCTGTAAAAGCATGGCAGTTATGGCAGACAGTGCTCAAACTGCACTGCTTTATGCCCCCCTCCCTTTTGACATACTTATCCCATTGTCTGCTTGAGGCTGCTGCCCACATTTAATATGTGCCCACCAGGAATGAAATGGATGAAGCAGCCTCAAAAAGCAAATACACATTCGCCCACGAAAGCAAGCTCCTGCTTTTCAAAACATGAGAGGTAACCGATAAGGAATATACTCACTTGGCACAGCGCACCCAGTGTGTGTGCTGGGATAAGGAAAACAGTTGACACTGGCTGTGAACACTCCACACTTTGACGGACTTGTCACTGGACGCAGTAACTAGAAATTGGCCGTCATTCGAGAAGTTCACGCTACGGACTGCTGCAGTGTGGCCTCTTAATGGCGTAGATTCACCATGGCTGAAAACAATTAAAAATACGTATATCACAGTGCAATAGCCTCACCATAACATAATCAGAAGAAATGATCAGATGAATCCATGTTTTCCTAGTTAAACCTGGTTTGGATTTATAAAAAAAGGATAAATTTCATTGTTTCTCAGTCTCTGCATGTCTGTGTGTGTAAAACCCAAGATCTTTTACACAAATAACACATCCAACGCAAATTTGCTTGCAAGCGGCTTCAATGTCTGAATTTCAGGATGGGCTTAGCACCGTGTCCAGTCCCAGACACAACATGCTCTCCATCAAAAGAAGAGAACGTCCTGCAAGAGAAAACATGTACTACTTAAAAACTTACATCCCATATTGCGAGTTGTGGTTGACCCCAACTAGAGCAAGGACCCAAGTGACCAGGAGTGGCATTCCACGTGCAGACAGAAGCTTTATGGACCCTTCCGTCTAGTGGAATCCCTCAAGCCCCCCCCCTCAAGGTACTACTGAGGGTCAGGGAACCCTCCTTTCGAGGTGGTGCAAGTGCCTGCAGCTAGAAAGGAAAACCTGCAGTCCTACTCTTCTGTGTGAAAGTGGTGTGCATTCACACGTGAGCTCTTTGGACCCTAGGCAAAGTCACCACTTTACTATTCCTGTTACCGAAGCAACTTGATTTTGACTACATCATAGTTACAAAACAAACACTAAACATGCCAAATCTTGGTGTCCCTTCTTTTTTAAACTATATACTTTTATACAGCTAACCGTCAGTTGACCTAGAGGATTAAAAAAAATCCAAAATGCATAAACTGATGAAAAGTTTTCCTCAATAACTCAGTGAGATGATCGTTTATTAGCACATGTTTTGTGACAAATATTTACTCTGATCTGTAGTTTACTATATCTCAAAAGACTCAGAGTAGGCAACCATTTCCTGAAAGCAAGTCTTGTTGGGGCTGGCCCACTCATGAGGCCAGGTAGAAGGGCTGTTTTAGTGGTGGTCTGGAAGGGGTGGTGAACTGGTAGGGAGTGCCCTGCATCCCGGAACCTGCCTGCTGCCCCCCACCCTGCTGCCTCAATCCTTCAAGGAGAGCAAGTGAGAAGAGCATCGGGGTGGCAGCAGTCTTCTTCCTCCAGTGTGGCCACCAAAACTCACAGTAGCAAGCAACCTGGAAGAGAATTGTGTGCGCACCCCTCCCGCCCTGCTGCCTCTTCACATTTGCCTTCTCCTCCTGCCTTCTTCAAAAGGGCAAGCCTCTTCTTATTGCGAAGAATGTGGACAGAGAAGGAGGAAGCTGAAGAAGTGGTGGCAATAGCCATGGTGTGTGTTTGTGCGCGCATGCTAATGCACACAGGCCCCCAAAGGGCCCAACTTCAAGCGTCACTTCAACTTGAGCCAGGCCCAAGTCTGGTGATTTATTTTTTTTTTTGCCATTATGGACTCTGCACAGTCAGAGAGTAGCACGGGAACCTACTAGGAGAAAATTAGTCTATTTCCTCCTTGACAAACAAACAAACAAAAAAAATGTAAAAGAAAAGCAGATGCAGAAGCACTTTATGGCTCTCTGGGTTGGACTGGATTTTAGTGACTTATTAAGACAGCATGGAATGAGTATATTTAGGCTACTTACTTTGGTTATTAGAACTTATTTTATCATTCTTGAGCTGTTTTCTTAGCATTGTTCACTACTCCAAATCTCAATAAATGGGCAGGATGCAAACATAAGAAGAGCCCTGCTGGATCAGGCCAAAGGCCCATCTAGTCCAGCTTTCTGTACCTCACAGTGGCCCCAAACAGATGCCTCAGGGAGCACACAAGAAACCTGTATCCTGTTGCCACTCCCTTGCACCTTCCTTGTAACATGGATAAAGTTACATTTTCAAGCATCGCAAGCCACAGATTTGACTCGTAACTACAATACAGTCATGACGGGTAGAGGCAGGTTCAGACGTAATGAGCAGAGGAAAGCCTTCAAATCGTACTTTCCGCTGCTCCTCTTGCATGTTGCGATTCCTTCTCTCAGATCCTGACTTGATGCAAACCATAGTCTGCTAGCTCAGTAGAAACAGTAAGCTGTAGTTTGTGCTTGCTCTGCAAAACCAGGATCAAGCACCGGTTTGCAAGGCAAACTCCCACAGTTTGCCAGCATGGACAAAAGAGCGAACCAGAGTTTGCTGCAAACCAGGACTGGACAGAGAAAAGTCATAGCAATTGAGGGAAGGAAGTTGCATGCAATTCTGAGGCTCACTGCTGCTTGCTCATCTAATACCAAAACCGTATTTGGTGCTATGTCTGAACCCATCAAGTGATGAGTGCTCAGCTCAGATAAGTGCAGCTGAAGAATCAAGGATCCTTCATTTACCGTATATCTCCTACCAAAGCAATTAATGTGTCCCAAGCAGGAGATCACAGGCAATTTTTACTTTTCAGTCATACTTACATACAAGGAATCCATAACCTGGCTGTTCTGTCTTGAGAAGCTGATGCCATCAGGCTTCCATCTGGTGAAAACTGTACACTGGTTACA
Source organism: Plestiodon gilberti rubricaudatus (assembly GCA_026170595.1). NCBI lineage: Eukaryota > Metazoa > Chordata > Lepidosauria > Squamata > Scincidae > Plestiodon > Plestiodon gilberti. The sequence goes on along the minus strand of JANXHW010000005.1, from coordinate 157,575,922 downwards.
CCTTCCACGTGACCCACAAATCTGAAAGCTTTGGAATTTGGCTTCAAATTCCATATCATAAGAAACCTATCCATAGAAGAGGTGGCTGGCAAGAAATAATTATAAAGTGACTGAGTATAAAAAGCAGTACACATGAAATATTGCATCCACACTCATTCCAAGGCAGATACAAAAATATAGAATCTAATATTAAAAGTCAGATTGTGCAAATTTGAAATCTAGGAGAATAAACTTCAAAGCATGGCTAACCACAGGCTAACTGATCATATTATTTAGTGTTTGGGTGAATAATGGCAATTAGTATGCTAGGAGGGTTGTCATTGCTTTCCCCATCAAAGGCTCTTGTGCATTTAACAATGGCATGACCATGAGATGGGTACTGCTTCTCTTGTCATGGAGCCACATCATCATGCAGTTGTTTTATGGGGCAAACACTCATGGCCCTGATCCAACTTCATGATGTGCAGCCTTATTTTATGCATGTTTATTTGGAAATAAATCTCATCGAGTTCAGTGGGATTTACTTCCAGGTAAGCATGCATACGACATAGCTTAAATACCAATAAAATCAATAGAACTTAAGGTAGTAACCATTAACTTGATTTATAGCACAATCCTGTAAATAAAGCTGGCGATGGAACGAGCGTTCCGTCGCCGGATGACATCATGAACGTGCTGTAAAGCATGTTCGCAACGCCTTGGGAGTAAGGGAGGCCAGCCTCCCTCACTCCAGCGCCGGACCAGGATGCGGACGGCGGCGGAAGGCAAGAGCTCACGGTCCGACCAGGCGAGAGAGGGGGGCCATTGGCCTAGCCAGCCCGGGAGGGGGCAGGGGATGGCATCAGCCATATCCCCATCCCCGCGAGCTACACTGTTACACGGCCTCCTCTACTTCTGCATCCGAGGAGGCCGATGGGGCTGGCTGTGGTTTACACTCGGGGAAGGGGACAAGCGTCCCCTTCCACGAGTAGGCCTGGTGGCAGAACAGCCGCCAGCCGGATCCTTACACAGGATTGCGCTGTTAAAGTGATTAAGACATGACTAACATTAGCAGGACAGGAAGTGGTATCTCTTCATTATTCACCATTCAAAAGTTAAGCATCTGTTTATAAGGCACACTTAATCACTAGAAATATAAATCAATGCTGTTCTGATCCTAAGAGTACTATTAGTAAGGAAAAGGTAGATGTTCACATATTTTGGACTACTTATGCTACTGACCTTATCAACAATGGGAGCAACATGAGGACAATGTGAAACATTTCTCAGAAATTCATACCGTCATCATCAACTCCCTAGGTTTTAGAGCTAGAAAATGCACTCTATTAAATGCTGACACAGAAGTCTGAACTTTTGAAGTAAGATTTTATACTATTTGAAGTAGTGATCTGCTATCTGTAACATACAGCATAATAATTAGACTAACCTGAATACTACATTCCATGTTCATAGTTTGAAACAAGCAAACATAGGAAGCAGGTTGCATAAAACTAGCCAATGCAAGTATGGTGCTAACAGGAAGCTATTTTTTCTTGTTGCTGTTGCCAGAGAAAGATGGCATTAATTTCTTCTGCTGAGTGCAGATAGGAAAATGGCCAGGGTGCAGGGAGCTCAAAAGTCCAACTGTACTGCGATACAGTCAACTGCCTTTCTTTTTGCGTGATAATATCTCTCTCTCTCACACACACACTCTCTCACTTTAATTTCATGTATTCTCTCTCTCTCTCTCTCTCTCTCTCTCTCTCTCTCTCTCTCTCTCTCTCTCTCACACACACACACACACACACACACACACAGAGTATATTATTTACATAAATCTCAATATAAGATCCTTCTGGAGCTCTTCACAATCCCTGCTGGTCTTCACCACTCGGAAAGGTTTAGTGTCGTCTGCAAACTTGGCCACCTCGCTGCTTGTCCCCAACTCCAGGTCATTTATGAACAAGTTGAAAAGCACCGGTCCCAAGACCAATCCTTGGGGCACACCGCTTTTCACCTCTCGCCATTGTGAAAATTGCCCATTGACTCCAACTAGCTGCTTCCTGGTCTTCAACCAGTTCCTAATCCACGAGTGGACCTGCCCCCTTAATCCCTGACTGTGGAGTTCTCTCAGGAGCCTTTCATGAGGGACCGTGTCAAACGCCTTCTGAAAATCCAGATATATAATATCCACGGGTTCGCTCGCATCCACATGCAAGTTGACCTTTTCAGAAAATTCTAACAGGTTTGTGAGGCAAGACTTCCCCTTGCAGAAGCCATGCTGACTCTCCCTCAGCAAAGCCTGTTCTTCTGTGTGTTTTAAGATTTTATCCTTAATGAGGCTTTCCACCATCTTCCCTGGAATGGATGTTAGGCTGACCGGCCTATAGTTTCCCAGGTCCCCCTCTTTCCTTTTTTAAAGATTGGCGGGACATTAGCTATCCTCCAATCCTCTGGCACAGTGGCCGTTTTAAGGGACAAGTTGCATATTTTGGTCAAGAGGTCAGCAACTTCATTCTTGAGTTCCTTCAGAACTCTTGGGTGGATGCCATCCGGGCCCGGTGATTTACTGATCTTTAATTTGTCAATTAAGTCTGAAACATCTTCTCTTTTAACCTCTATTTGACTTAATTCTTTAGTCAGGGGAGGCCGTTCAGGCAGCGGTATTTGTCCGAGGTCTTCTGCTCGGAAGACAGATGCAAAGAATTTGTTTAATTTCTCTGCAGTCTCCAAGACCAATATAAACCTCCATCCTTTGTTAGACTGTGACCCTTCCTCCCATTATGCTCTCAGCTAAACAGAAAACTTCCTGGTGATGTCTGAACTGGGAAAACTGTAGTTTAAACAATCTCTACAAACCAGGATACGAAACCATGGTTCCATCCTAGTTGGATTTGAACCATTGCTTGTTGGGTTATCTGAACAAGGCCAGTATGATTTTATATGAAAAGCCGCAATATCACATTTGGTTGATGCCAAGACTTTTCATGGAGACAAAAAGTTACCTTGGAATTAGATTTAAGAAAAAAAAAAACTGTCACAGAAGTGTATAACTAAAATCCTTGCTGTTATTATCTATCAAGACTAGTCTTCAGAGGATCCTAAGATGCATTGGGCAGTGATGCACATATACCACCCCCAAATTCTGTACACGGTAAACAAGCTCTTTCCCTGTAGACAAAGGATATACAGAAAAAAAAAAACAGACCAGGAAAGAACCTTCTTTACAGCCTTGGCAGAACTTTCTAGAACAGTGGTCCTCAAACGTTTTAGCACTGGGACCCACTTTTTAAAATGACACTATCGGGATCCACCTAGCTTTACGAGAGGCTCAAACATTTATCTCTCTATATTTACACAAGCTTGCAAACTGCAGGAGTTGAGCTTTTTGCAGGGTAATTTACAGCTATCTTGCAATCTGCAGGAGCATAGCTCATTGAAGGGCAATTAGCAGCTATCAGATGTTTGAATAGCTTCAGGGTTTATGGCACTTATCTGATATTTCCATCACCTGGGACCCACCAGAAATCAGGTCAGGACCCAACAATTGAGTCCTGATCCACAGTTTGAGAAACACTGGGTTATACAGTGCAACCTAAATCCTACAAAAGCTTCTCATCTAGGCTTGCTCATTGGTCTGGGCAACAGGAGACTACTGTTACCTGCAAGACTGTGTTTTTTCTGCATACCACTATTTCAACTACTAGACAGACACACTCATTCATACATACACACACAGCAATCACAAAGCCGTCTGTTTCTCTAACAAGCACGGAGGGTTCAAAAATTAAGTATACAAAAGAACACTGTAAATGATACCAGGAAATGGAAGCAAAACACACAAAGGCAGCTCTCAATTCAAGATTTAACTGGGAAAAAAGAGTTTATTTCTGTTTTTCAAGAAACAGATCACATTTACACACTGTGAAGTTAATTTTCTTAAAAACAGACAATGGAAATCAGTAGTTTAAACCCCTCACAGTAATTGCCCCCAATAATTCAAAAATCATTCAATAATTAAAATGGATATACCTTCATTTCTCAAATACCAAACATTTTGGAAACTTGTAAACAACGTTATTACTTTTTCTGAACTGAAGTATTTTAGTAGCAACACTATAGCGAAGATGGCCAATGCAAATTCTTAGTATAAAAATAAATAACTTGAAGAAGTACGGTCATTATTCTAAACAACAATTATATCATTGGCTTGCCCAATGAGAACTGCACTTCTCAATACAACTAAGAAAAATTAGTTCAGCTTTGCTTTAATGTCAGCTAAGATTAAGAATATTTTTAGATTTCCATACTCTCAGATAACATAACTTTTTCTTAAGTTGAAAAACTGCTTGGCTTATAAAGCAGTCCTCCATAAGGAACACAGTTGTTTCCAAATGTAAAGAAAACAAATAAGGCACATAAAAAATTGCATAGCTCGCACCATTTCCTAAGGAATTGGTGCTTACCGTAGAGTGGAGTATCATCACAGCTGGAATGTGCATGTGGAAAATTGAGGTGGTTCTTAAAAAAATAAATAAAAACCAACCAACAACAAGGTCACTTGTGGCTATCCAAGACACTTTATCTCGGTACCACCAAAGCATACCATAATACTAAAGTGTCTTAGAAATTCCTTGGCCTATCAGTTCAGGTCAATGTGCATAGAGGAATCTGACTGAAATGCTGCAGAACAATTATGAAGCGAGACGCCGAGAACTATAACATCTTTCATTCCTTTTTGGATTGCCCCAGAAGATGTGTCCAGATTAGGACACGAAACGTTGGGCTCACTTGTCCAGCCGTGGTTTCTAAATAATTTCTGTTTGTCCGGGAATACATCGTTAAACCCAGATAAAATCGTCATTGTTTTTAAACCTCAGTCGGATTGCTGTGTTTTTTACAGAGATATGGCTGCGTTACCCGTACTACCTGTTTCTCTAACTATATCTGCTGGCCATGAAAGCTTTCGAATGAAAATTACTTTTTCATATTAGTCCGTTCCAATTTTTGCAAGTCATTTTCCAAAAGAACAAATATGACATCTCAGGGATAGATTCAGATTATTTCTCATTACACACTGACAATCATCACGTAGTGGACTCGCTGTGGGAAGAACAGCGATTTTCAACCTTTTTCTTCTCATTGGCACACTGACCGCTATGGACTGTTCTATGATCTTCGCCTCTTGTGATGCAACTTCTGGCTTCCGGGAGACTCTTCCGGGTTCTGTGGCTCTGTTTCTAGGCAACTGTCTGTAGTAATGACTTGTCTGTCTCTAAGGAGCCGGTGGAGGAAGGAGCCAGCAGAGGAAGAGGGACAGACAATTTGTTACTACCGACAGTAGCCCTAGAAACAGAACCCAGAAGAGTGTTTCAGCGATTTTCAACCACTATGCTCTAAACACCCACGGCACTCCTGCGGACCTTTTTGTGGCACACCAATGTGCTGCAGCACAACGGCTAAAAAAATCGCTAGACTAGATTGTCAGAAGAGGTACAACTTCAGAAGAGGTGTCTATAGAGGTACAACTGAAGTGCAACTTCAGAAGAGGGTGGGGGTCCAAAGAGTTCAATAAACGTTGAACAACTTCAGATGACCTATACCCATATAGCACTTACTATGCAGCATTTGCAACATTCACCTCTATATCATTGACAAAAACTGGCCATATGTATCTAATCCAAGACATTGGTGGCCTATGGTACCAGCGGTTTTGAATACCTAACGAAATACCATAGGCTGCAATCCTAAACACATCTACCTTGAGCAAGTCCCATTGAACTCAATGGGACTTACTTATGAGTAGAAATGCATTGGATAGCATTGTTAGGCTGGTCTGAGAAGATGCATTCTTTTTATTGGCAATAGATAAGATTGCACAAGTCTGTGGTCTAATCTGCAGTTTGGCACTACACTGCGTCAGGACTTGAACGACAAAACACAGTAAGCAGTGCTCAGGGTACACCTCATGTTCCCCTCTCCTTCACAGATTGGCTTCTACATTCCCTTGTGTATCACAAAAAGGCAACCGTTAGCGAGTGCAAACAAGCTAATAAAACCAATTCAGTTTTGCGCCACATAAATACATACTTTAATGCTGCCAAGATTGAAGCTTCCAAAAATCATTTGCTTTTTGGCAAGGTCTGGCATAGGCCAAACCTAGGGGGAGCGAGAGAGGAAATGATGAGAGGCAACAGAGATTAGGAGTAGAAATATGGAGTCATGGAATGGTAGCATTGCGGAGAAAAGCAGCAATCTGTTAAGGTATCACATTTCCTCTCCCATGAGCACCACAAACCCCACCAAGTCTTGGTTTTCTAAGGATCAAGAGACTGCGAGTTGCAGGTGGCAGTAAAAGCATTATTGCCTGCGGTACATTTTACTCATTTATTTTGTTCCTATCATCTCAAGTCACACAAGTTTGTAAGATTTTTAATTGTTGCAAAAACCTACAAACCGGTCAGTCAGGGATGGCGGCAGGAGGAGTGAGCACAGCAGAGGGGATGCTGCTGCTGTGAGGTCACATTCAACTCTCGTAAACGATGTTCAATGTCTACCTTCCGCCTACACTACCCCACAATCCCACTCAGGTAGATGTTAATGGCGTATTTTTCTATCAGGTCTTCTTCCACAGGCTTCCCCCACTCTCCCAGAGAAGTGGCCTGGGGTGGGCCCTTCTCGTAGACGGGACGGGCCAGCTCCTGGGGCTGCTCTGCCTGGTCAGAGAAGTGCCTCTCCCACCTCCCCCCCCTTGGTGATGCCGCTGTCCCCCGAGGAAGAGGGTGCCTGAAAGGTGGAGATGGATAGCTCCAGGACAAAGAAGACGACAGTCAGGAGCCCCAGAAGCAGGCAGCTTCTGCCAAGCCAGGGCAACCTTCTGGCCAGCTGGATCCTCATCGCTCGCAGCAGGCGTTCGAGGGAGGCACGGCAACCTCCAAGGCGACGTTCCAGCGCTGCTGCTGCCGCCGCCGACACACAGACTTCTGGCCCCTTCCCGACCCAAGGAGAAGCGAGCAGCAGTTCCGGGCTTTGCAGAAGCGCCGCTCCTTCCCCGATACGGAGGCGGCTGGGGGGGGGGGGAAGAGCCCAAAGCGATGAAGTGAAGGCGAAAAAAAAGGCAAGACGCGGCGCAAGCAACCCCGCCCCCTTCCCACCGTCTCTCCTCCCCGCTCGTCTCGGTTCCTGCCTCTTCGGGACGAAACCCTCCCACAGGCACTCGCCCGGCGCCCAGTGATTTGCTCAAAACGTTGTCGTGTAAGGAAGCGGCTCAGCACGCAGGACGCTGCTTTCCTTGCCACCCCACCCACGGGCCGCTCCCTCCCTCCCTCCCCAGCGCCCCGAGTGCTGCGGAGCTGCCTTTCCCGCCCGCCCGGCAGAGCGAAACAGCCCCTCGGGACGAAGGAAGAGGCAAAAGGGAAGGTGAGGTGGGCGGCGCGTGCTGCTCCGGAGGAGAGGGAGACGTGCTCAGCTGCTTCAGGAACTCGCAGGCAGGTGCAAAGGGGGGACCGGACGCCCGAAGGTTTTGCACGCCTGCCTGGGTGCAGCTCCTTGGCAGCAAGCCCTGTGGTCATCGGGGTGCTTCCTTCCAAGGGAGGCACGCACACACCGCAAAACCGCAACCTTACACAAGCTTGCTGGGGAGCCCATGCCAATGATACCAGTCTGACTGGCTCGCCAGATCAGCAGTGTGCACAGACTGTGCTACTGCTGCAGCCTAAAAACGCAATTCTGGGCACGTCTACTCAGAGAAGTAAGCCTCAATGAGGTAAATGGGACTTGCTCGTCTCGGGTAAGTGTGGATGGGATTACATTTTTTGGCGCACTTGCCTAGAGTTAGCCCCACGGGCTACAATGGGAGTAAACACTTCTGAGTAAACACGCATAGGGGACTGTGCTGCAGGAGGCGGCGTGTCTTCCTCCCAAGAACTCTAGCTGCCTCTCCTTGAACACCACAAGTCTGGAACCAGAAAGTGATTATTCCAGATTAACATGGAGCATAACAAATCTTTAGCGGATGTGAGGGGACGGAAGAGCCTAATAACACAAGATGGCAATATGGCATTGGAACAGAAGCCCCTTTGTTATCATACCACTTTCAATTGCTATAATTTGAGGCAACTATACTATGGTCAGTTTTCTACAGCTGCTGTCATTCTACTTCAGAATCTGCCACTGAGGTTTTGACTCCAATTGCCCCATGCTCCAGCTAGTGTCATTCTGTTGTCATTGCCCTCCTGGCCAGAATCAGATTCACTTCGCTTCAGCAAGGTCACATGCTTTCAAATCAGACCCTGAAACAAGGGGCTCTTGCCTTAACCAGAGACAGAGACGCACGCACAGAGACTGTGCGCGCGCGCGCACACACACTCGCACACAGAGCATCCAAACGCACAACATCGTCTCTCTCTCCAGACACATCATCATCTGTCCCCTCCATATAATCTTCTGCAGTACAGAGAACATTATCTTCATCATTCTGGCCAAGCTGATAAATACTGGCCGGGAACCTGTGCACTGCTGTTTTGTTCCTTGGATAAGTAAATAGATACATCATGCTCTGGGTCATTGGCAATTTTCAGCACAACCTGTACAGGAAGCATGCTGAACTAACATTGGGAAACTCCAAATAACTGAACTACTGATTTTCTATCTTGCAAGACTAACAGCGCAATCCTAATCAACTTTCCAGCACCAGAGTAGCTGTGCCAATAGGGTGTACACTGCATTTTGCAGTGCAGGAGCAGTCATGGAGGCCTCTTCAAAGTGAGGGAACATTTGTTCCCTTACCTCGGAGCTGCATTGCGGCTGCACCAGCACTGGAAAGTTGGGTTAGGATTGCACGGAAACCTCTGCAGTATTCATGGGCTGCTCTCCCATTTCACCTCACTTGGTAGCAGTAGAGGAACAATACTAGATTTCCCCCAATGTGTCCCCTACTTTCAATACTGGATTGTCCTACTTCACAATAGGATCTGGAATTCAAATTATTCCACAGCAAAGTGTTCTCATTGAGGACCGTAGTTTACTTTTTCAAGGGACTCAGTAGGCCAACCTCTCCTCTACTTATAAGGTGCTCGGGGCCAAGAAATAATCATCTGGTGCAGTGTCCCTGAGCCCTCCCACAGCAGGCAGCACCTCAATAAATAATTTTGCAAAAGAGATCTGGACCACTTTTTTTAAAAAAAATGTGCCCACTTAAAAACAAAATTAAACCACTTTAAAATTAAAAAAAAGTAAACTACGGTCCTCAATACCAGTAAGAGGTCCTATGAATCATTTGTTCATATAATTCAACAACAAACTTACCAAGTACTCTAGTAGTTGGGCTGAAGGCGACACAGGTGACTGCATCTTTGTGGCCTTTAAAGTGACGGAGCAAGATAGGATCCTCCTAATCAAGAAAAAACATGAAGAGTTTGTTGTTTTTAAGATTTCTTTGAAACAGCCACATAGTTTGATGCAGTGATAAATAAACTGCTGCAATTTAAAGTGCCTCAATAAATGTATTACAGTAGTTATTTTGCAAGTTACTAATCCAGGAGGGTCTTTTCAAAAAAATTATTTATTTTTGCAAAATTTAAGACTGATTTAAGACTATTTAACACAAAAGCTACAGGTCTAAAGCACTTATGTGGAAACCTGTGGCACAAATTACATAAATGGCACAGGCAGTAAGAATTTACTGTATGGATAGCCACGATCAGAAAGACCCACAGGTCAGGCTATGGCAAAGGGAGGCCTATACTCCTGCCTGCTTTTCCAATGCTACACTTACATGCACTTCTAGCTCAGTACATCCGAATCATGGGATGAAGGGTGTTGGGCTGCGTGTGTACTAGAACGGCACTGTCTCATACTTTGGATTTTGTGGCACATGTGCCAAAAAGATTGCCAAAACCAATTTAAATCAGTAAGGGTTCATGTGGTGAGGGTTTTTCTTTTGTGTGCGCATAAACTGCTTGCATCAAGTTCATTACAAGCCTTCCTAACAGAGGTACAAAATAAAGGCATGTGCACAAAGAACAAAGGCGTGTGCACAAAGAACTATCTGGAGGGTGCTTTAACCACGCAAACTGTGTAATCTGGGCAGGAAAAACTCGCCTTGTGCAGAGTAGTTGTGCGGATTACCCCTGCACTTCAAAAACAAACACATGTAAAACCTAGACATGGTCAGTTGCCAGCTTCTTTTTTGGTATTTTCAAGTCAGCCATAGACCATTGAACGTGTTGGAAAATGGATTCCTTAGCCAGGTGGCAATTTAGCAGACTACAGCGAAAGATATTAGAAAGGTGAGAAAAGCAAGACATGGGACTCATATTGAGGTTCCTGAAATTATCTGGCCCCTCTCTCATCTATCCCAACACATTTCTATACCCATTTACAAGAGCAATGCAGTTACTGTACATGACTTGAACCAAGGTCTATATATCAGCATGCTAGAACACAAATCATTTTAATGCATTCCTATGACCACTTCAAAAATCAAATGCATTCTCACAGTCATCCAGTGTTATTCTGAGACTGTGTGGTGCAGTCAGAGTATCAAACTAGAAGGAAGGAAACCGTGGTTCAAAGATGAAGCTCGTTCCAGTACTCTGGGCCAGGGCCTATGAGAGGGGGTAAAGGGAGTAATTCGTATCCAGGCTCAGGGTCAAAAAGGGGGCTCGGGATACAAAAGAGGGCCCCCGGAAATTTTCCTATCTGTGGGAGGTGCATACTGTGTGCACCCTCACTCTGTAGCAAAAAAAAAAAAGGGATCACTGCGGGCTCCGACAATGACGACCTGGTCCTGGCCTCCAAGTAGTTCCACAAGGCAAAGTGGTGCAGGCTGCAGCGCTACTACGGGGGCATGCACACTGTGAGGGAGGAGCACGAACTCAGACCCCTGTGGCTGCTGGGGTTTCTAGCAGCATTAGTGGCCCAGTGCACGGGGCAGACCTACTGCCAAGCTGTGAGGAAGGGGGGGGGGGGAATGAGCTCTGTCCCTGGCCTTACTAAAATAGTAAGCTGATATCTCTGATCCTCTTTAAAAAATTATTTATTAAAGGCTGGCCTCTCTGCCAGGCCCGATCTGCCCTCATGGCAGCCCCCATTGCTGCCCTCCCCCACCCTGTTTCACCTCTCCCCTCCTCCTTTGGAAAGGGGTTCAAAAGAACTTTGTACTACCCCCTGATAAAATTCCTCTTAGAGGCCCTGCTCTGGGCTAGTCACTACTTCCCAGCTGCATCTACCTTACGGGGTTGTTGTTGTTGTTGTGAAAAGGGATACGCTACCTTGAGCTTCTTGGGAGGAAGGGCAGGACCAAAATAGAAGGAACCCCCAAATAAATTGTTCCTTTCAGTCTATTTCATTCTTGGCTGTGACTGTCTGCAATCAAGTGAGAAGTAGACACCTGCTGCCCCACCAATGCGCTTGTCTGGCTAGATAGGAGCCTGCCAAGCAACTGCCCATTTGCAGCCCAATCCTAGGCATGTTTACTGCGTTGCTCCAGGCTACTCCCAAGGAAAAGCTCGCACAGGATCGCAGCCTGGGCTGACGAACAACAACAACAACAGAGGGGAAGGGGAATGACAACAGCGGGTGGGGAAACAGAGCCAAGCACCCCTCCCCGCGGCACAGACTCGCAGCCCCCGCCGCCTCCCCCTCCTTGGGGGTCTCGTCCCGCTCCTACCAGTGCCGACGCCATCGGGGTCCCAGGAAAGGCAGCTCCAGCGGCAGGTCCGGTTTTCACCTCTGCGGGCCTATCAAAATCCCCGCGCTCCAGACCAGATCAGTCGAGCCCCGACCTCGCGTTCAGGGAGAAGGCGGAACGGATTATTTTCAGGCGGAAGCAGCGCGCAGGGAATCCTTGCGGAGAAAGTCGCGCTGGGATATCCGTAGCATCGGCGTTCGTCGACTCGCGCTTAAAGAGACCGCGACAAGAAAACGCTCGGGGCTGTTGTTGTTGCCTAGTTACAGCGCGCGTCCCAGCTGCTCGGCGATGGCGAGGGAAGAGCTCACGAGGACATAAAGGGGTTTCCCTAACGCGGAGAGCGCGTCGTCTTTCTTCGCGTCTGCAATAAAGGACTTTGACGCGAGAAATAATAACAGAAGTCCTCACGTCTCCTTTCCCGTCTTCTGTTCATTTTCTTAAAAGCGTCGCGTATAGAGATGCCATGCATAATAAGCATCATGCATGCATGATTATTTAAGAGCACCTCACAGGTGGCGGCGATGCCAGCTGTAAATTCGTTTAGCCAGCATGCTTAGATTGCCCTACTTGCTGCTGCTGGAAGAATTATTTTGTGCATGCTCCCCCGGTGTTGAGAGAGAGAGAGAGACTGATCCTTAGCTTCAAAAGCGTGCAATTCAGGCGATAGTATAGCTGTAACACTTTTGTTAATATATACACGTGTCCTTTCTTCAAATAAAGGTAGCACTATGTGCATTAACAGCGACAAAGCAAGCAGAACGGTGACAGGGCAGCTTGACACAGAAGAGAATAAAATGTTGAATTCTCTGCTTGGAAAAGAGGGGCAATACTAACCTTAAAATTATACTCATATTCAACAAGTCATGTGTATATGGATATTCCTCAATAGGATGGAGGTAAATCAACCGTGTCCATAAAGGAACAGCAACTGATACCACTGAAGCCACGAATCAGCACCTGTATAAAGGTGAGGCAGCAGAATCTGTGGTTGACAGCAATGGTAGTAGAGAGCTGCCCCACCCTACAAGAGTCCACACCCAGTAAGTATACAATCACAGATGCAAACTGTGGGGGGATTCAAGAGTTAGTACCTGACATTTCTATGCAAAACCCAGCCGCTCTGCTCGGATTACATGGGGTCATCATGAGGGACACTACCTCCCTTTTGGGACAGCTCATTAAGCCCCCTGTAGCCTTCAAAACCAGTAGCTAGGATTTGCCTTAAGCAGGAGAGAGGGTGCCAAGAAGTACAGCTTATAGATTTCATTAGAGACCCTTTACCTCCCCCAGTTTGATGAGTACGGGTGGTGCAGTGGGTTAAACCACTGAACCATGAGCTGTCGATTGGAAGGTCGGCAGTTCAAATCCGTGCGACGGCTCCTGCCAACCTAGCAGTTCGAAAGCAAGAAATTACAAGTAGATTAATAGGTACCGCGTCACTGGGACGGTAACAGTGTTCCATGCGCCTCGGTGTTGTCATGCTGGCCACATGACCATGGAAACGTCTTCGGACAGCGCTGGCTCTTCGGCTTTGAAACAGAGATGAGCACCGTTCCCTAGAGTCGGACACGACTGGACTTAATTGTCAAGGGATACCTTTACCTTACCCAATATATAATACAATGACCAAATACAAAACCACCTCAGTCACTGGTAACAGCAGACTCACCTGGTCTTTGCTGTACTGTATTGTAAAAATCCCCAAGGGGGGTTAGGACAGCCTGCCCATGTACACCGCCTTGGATTAAAGTCGGAGGAGAAATCCAATGACCGAGAAAGGCGGTATATAAATACTGTATATTATTATTATTATTATTACTACTAACCCCGGCAGCGTGAGAGAAAACCAATTGACCAGTTAAACCTGCCGATAAATTCAAGTTCAGCCATTTCAAACTGGAGTCACCCTTTGAGGTTCTTTTCTGGTAGAATGGTTACATTTGTCAACAAAGCTTTCGGAGGAGGATTGAAGTTTTCCTTTTAGTTTCTGAATGGTGCTGTTTGTCAGGGTTGTGTTCGTTTTGCTCTTATGGAGAGATCAACCTGTTTATTTTTCCTGTGTAAACAGAAAGACATTGCCTGCTGCCAGCAATGCCAAATACCGTACTGCAGGTGTCCGCTGCTTAAAGACGGGGATACGTTCTGGAGTCCTCAATGTAACACAGTGGAGTCGTTATAGGGAATGAATGGCATACACAGTGTACATTATGAGTGTAACACAAAGCACAAGAAGTTTTCTACCTGTCAATGGAGGTAGAAACACACACAAACACACAGTTACTTTTTTTTTTGCATTTAAAATACAGTACTGTAGCTTTAATTCTTGGTTTACACTTTGGGAACCTCCATCATATCTGCTGATTAAGCGAGTCATCGATTTTGTTCACCACCTAGTGCCCATTTTTTATTTAGCCTCTTTACTTTTACTTTCATCGCTTTGCTTTCAGCCGTTTTAAGTTATAGCCACATTTCAAATTTAATCCCTGTGCTTTCCTTTCATCCAATTTCATCCAACCTCCACGATGTTAGTTTTTTATTTGTTTATTCACACGCTATAGTTTTTACGTTTTTCTCTGGCCAAGATAAATTTGCAAGCTAAATCCATTTTTGACTTTCATCCATGCTATTGTCCCTAAGCAGATGAAAGTGCAAGGTGTTGCTGTACTTTAACCCTCACAGGAGTTTCTAGAAGTTCACAAATGTTTTCAGCTTTACAGAAATGCAGCTTTTTAAAAAGGTTCTGAAAATAGAAATGCCCAAGGCAGTACAGTCATTCTCGTTATCCACTAGGGTTAGGTTCCTGGAAAACCTAGTGGATAACAAATTAGCGTAGTGTTTCTCAAACTGTGGGTCGCAACCTGATTTCTGGTGGGCCCCAGGTGATGGAAAGATCAGATAATTGCCACAAGGCTGAGGCTTATTCAAAAATCAGATAGCTACTAATTACCCTTCAAAGAGCTGAGTTCCTGGTTTGCAAGATAGCTTCTAATTACCCAGCAAGCAACTGCACTCCTTACTTGTAAATAAATAAATAAATTTCAAGATCACTTTTTTTTGACAGTTCAATCTTTTCCAACTTACAGTACCGGTGTAACCAGTGGTGCAGCATGAATGGGAGGCCCCAGAACAGAAAAGGGAGATCCCTAAAGGGGGGACTCAAAGGGGATTTAAATCTCCCCGCCCCTCCCCTCCCCAGCCTCCCGCCCTGCCCTCCTCCGCTGGTTATACCAATGGTGTAAGTTGGATAGGATTGCACTGTCTCATAAAGCTAGGTGGGTCCCGATAGGGTGTCATTTTAAAGTGGGTCCTGGTGCTAAAATGTTTGAGAACCACTGAATTAGCGGATACCGAATCATTGAGCCTATAGGAAAACTGGGGTTAGGTTTCAGGGGACCCTCTTCACCACAGATCAAACAAACAGAACAAAGCCCCTTATTACACCCCCATTTAACTGGTAGGGCTAACGAAGGCTCAGACCTCCATCACGAAGAGCTTGTGTCCACGAAGACTACACAGGTGCCTCAGCTCTGTTCCATACTCCACATTTGAAGAATGGTGAGACCTTCTTTCCATGTGTAGCAAAAATTACATAGCGGTAGCTTACCATTCAGGATATGCTGGCTTTTCTTCTACTATTAAGCAGCACCGACTACTAAAGTAGATAGCATTTAGGTGAAATCATTTATCTTTGAAACTTAGACCTTGCACAAGGTAACAGAACTCGGACATCTTTATTTTGAAGCAATTTTGGAGTATTGTGTAATAGAAAGTGGTTCATATTCCCCAACTGGATTTTCTTAATGTAAAGAAGATCCTTTAACAACAAACAATAGCTTAAATTCTACATGAGAAACTCTTTCCAGGAGAATCTCAGAAAGGCACTTTGATAGCAGTTCAACAATATGTAGATTTAATCTGAGCAACTTATTTGAAGGTAATAGATACATAAATTAAGTATCTTTAAAACATTTCACAACTCTAAGCCAAATTCAGCTCATAAGAAAATAAATTATGGATCGTATCTTGATTTTGCACAATGGAACTCCATCAGTGAAACCTTTTTCCTTAAGCAGAAGGAGCATTGTTCTCCATGTGTGCCAGACTCCTTCCACTTGAGGATGCTGCTGCCAACAATGGAGTTGTAACTGAAGACTTTACACAGCACACAAGTTAACGCATTGTAGGGACAATTCACATTGGACTACAGATCTAGAACCTCTCTGCCTTTGCAGAAGAGAAGATCCCCTTCCTTCGACCAATAAGCCAGGCAACTTCAAACTCATACGTTGAAGCAGTGTAGACACAGCCACTTGTGGATTTAGCATACCCGCTCAGACTTATGTGCTTCATGTTGGAAGCAAAACAGTCAGATTGCCATCTTAGAAACATAATACGGTAGCACGGCAGGGGCTTTTCAGAAGCCTAATATGTAAGCGAGATTCTTTCAGCACAATCCTACCCAGCTCCTCCACTGGTGCAGCAGTGGTGGAGAGAGAACGGGAGGCTTTGGGAGGGAAAGGGGATTGAATTCCCTTTTACATCCTCCTTTAAAGTGGATTTCAATCCCCTTTCCCTCCCAAAGCCTCCCATTCTCCCTCCACCACTGCTGCACCAGTGGAGGAGCTGGGTAGGATTGCACTGTTTGTGTCATACACTCTGCAGATGTATTTGACATCACTGCCATTTTATGCAAATGTTTATGAAATATGGAACCAAACATGATGTGCTTATTTGAAAACAATTGTTCCTGTGATTTCCACCATTTAGTAATTGAGCATTCTGGATGACCAACCAATACAAACAATGTTTTTGTTATGAAAAATACATAGACAAAATGGAGCATCTGAGCAACAGTTCATGTTTAATATTATACTACGACATATGTAGATTCTTACATTGCCATACACGTAATTTCATAAATTTCTGGGGAAAAAACTCTCTGAAATGAGAAACAAAAGTTGTGGCATCATCTTGAATGGCAGCTTTTTTGCAAGTACAAAAACGAAATGGCATCCTATAAAACTTGTGCACAGGTTGCCAGATGTCTACCCAAGATTTTACCCTTCCTTTAGGCATGCCCTAACAGGATCTGAAGAGGGAACCCATCCACCATTCCCCTACAGCAGTGTTTCCCAAACCTTTTTGACCCATGGCTCCCCATTACATGATTGCCAATTGGCATTGCACTGTATTCCGAGAGGATTCCGTGGCACTCCGCGGCTCACTGCCCTACGGGATTAATGAGGAACTAGACTATATCTGCAATCTGATATGACAGGTGGGACAAGATAAACACACAAAAAGGTAGGTGAACTGGAGAACCAAGGCTGACAGAGGCTCTAACAAGAGGGGTGTAAATCACAGTGCAGTTCTGCAGTGCAGTTGTCTAGGAGGTTGCAAAGTAGGGGTGAGGTATGGTAATCTCAAATACCTTCAAAGACTATCTGTGCTAATATTTGTACAGGCCTGTTCAATGTTCAGCCCACCAAGTGTAACACCTGCCATGTATTGTGTAGGATGTAGCATAGCAAAACACATCTATTTCAATGTAACGTGGAAATTTTCATGGCTGGACACAACTTGTAGAGAAACTGGAAATATGGGTATAGCAGCCATGTACAAAACGTTCATGCAAAATTAAGTGACAGAGTGCAAGATGTGACAACAGGTGAAAATGATGGAAGTATCCTTTCTGTCCACAGCATTCTATTCTGTTTGTTTGTTGCATCAGTACATCAATCCTAACCACACTTACACTGAAATGTCAATTGAATGTTTATGTAATGGTTAGTGCAGCAGTCAGGGGTGTTCTAGCCTTTAATTACTACAAGTTAAAGGATTAATTAGTGGTTTATAGTCTATGAATAGCATGCAGTTTCCCTTACTACACTGACCCTCCCAAAATTGTTTTGCTAAGTGTCTAGGAAATTCTTGGAAATGGGGTACAATGCAGCATGGGGAGTTGGTTGCCAGGCTAAGGAACCTATAGAAATTGGTAGCACCAGCAACTTGGATCCAAGCCATAGTTTCTTAAATTAGAATCTCTACTCTTAATGTTTTTTTTAATGTTTTTTGATTCAGGATTGTTAATGAAATGCATGAAAAAATATATGTGCTTTTCTTAAATATATTACCAAAATATATTTGACTATTCCTTTGTCAAATGAAGGTTATATTTGCTGAGCACAGCCATCCAGTTCCCTGTTGGAAATTATCTTTCAAAGCCTATAAATAGAAGGCTGCAGAGGCGTATCAGCAGTGAGTGCTGCCTGGAGCACTCGCTGCTGCGCCGCCCCGAAGGGGGTGGTGCCGCTCCGGGGGTGGGGGGGCGACCCAGCTTATGCAGGCGCTCCGAGGCCTTCTCCCCCGGCCTCGGAGCCGGAGAAAGCCCCGGAGTGTCCACCTCGACCGGTGGCCAGGGCTTTCTGAAGGCCGACTTCCAAGCCGCGCTGTTTCTTTGTTTTGCACATGCGCAGAACGTTAAAACGTTCTGCGCATGTGCAAAACAAAGAAACCGTGGCACGGTAGTCGGCCTTCAGAAAGCCCTGGCCACCGGTCGAGGTGGACGCTCCGGGGCTTTCTCCGGCTCCGAGGCCGGGGGAGAAGGTCTCGGAGCGCCCGCCCACATCACCGGATGGGCGGGCGCGCGCTCGCTCCGTGAAAAGACTGGAGCGAGCGGAGCAGCGCCGCCCAGGGCTGAGGTGCCGCCCGGAGCCGCTGCTCCGCTCACTCCTGTCTTTCCACACCTCTGGAAGGCTGGAACCCTTATCTGGTGGGCTGCCCAATCCTGTCTAGAACGCAGAACCTAAGGCAGCCGCTGCATCCTAGCCAGGATTGGGCCTGCGCCAACAGAGCTGGAGCGCTCCTCAGGGGAGACGTTTGTCCCAGGTAGAGCCCCAATGGGCCTCTTCAGATGTGTGCCAGCAAAATGGCCAGCACAAATCCGGGAAGCCCGTGTAAGGCTCAACAGGCTCGGGAAGGGGGATAGGGATTCGGCGGAGCGCACCGCTGGTGATACCTCCCCCCCTCCTGGGCCAGCAGGCCAATGTGGCTACCCCACTCCTGCCCCGACCAGCGGATAACTTACTTTCCCTGGTGGGCACAACTCCCAGTCTGGCGGAGAGCGACTGGCGTCGGCCTCTCCGCCGGCACTGCTTACTTGCTAGGTGTCAAAAATGTGCCTTTATGGCATATTTATGACACCCCGGCACCGGTGTATTTCTACACAGGATTGTGCTGTAGATTTAACTCAGTGGCTAAAATATAGCTAACGAATGTAATCTAATCTATGATACATAGAAAGATTGAAATATTTCACAATTTCATCTAAGCCAGGGGTTCTCAACCAGTGGTACTAGTACCACCAATGGTACTTCAGCTGACTGCTGGTGTTTTATTCTAGAAGGCCAAAGGGCCAAACTACACATTACAATAAGTCATGTATGTTGCACTTGCGCGCGCGCGCACACACACACACACACACACAGTGGGGGTTTGGGTGAAATGGGTCAAAACTACAACAGAGATAAGGGACTTCGGCTCTTTGCCTCCATTGTAATTTTAATGTATTGTGCACCCCCTTACTCTGCTATTTAATGACAGAGAAGGGAAAACAGGTCAACATACTCTCCCCCCCCCCCCCCCCCCCCGAGTGTGTACATCCTTCAGACTCAATACTGAGAATGCTTGCGGCTGCAGCAATCTGCACTGCTACTATCCAAAAACAATGTCCTGGAATTTCACCAATGCAGAATAAGGAGACAGTTTGGAGACACACACAGAGATGGCAATCACACCAGTGCATATTCCTAGGTGCTTAGATAAAATAGCTGTGCAAATCAAATCTTATCTGTTCTGGTACTGAAATTAAAGAGCAATTGACTGAAACGTCTGCCTCTTTCCCAGATGTAGTACTACACAACATAATGGCAAAACAAAGTGGGGGGGGGGCACTGCAAGAGAGATAAACGATGGGTGCAATGTAGAGAGGATTACTAGAAACAGTTTTATGAATTGCATCTTATGTTGGAACAAGTTTACATTCTTGATGTACAATTAAGGTTGTATCCCTTATTGACAAGCACAATTTGAATTTAATTACCTTTTCCTGGATGTGGAGCAGAGCCATTACTGGAACAGGCATTCAGCCTGGTATGCCACCATACAGTGGTGGCATACACCACTACAGGCTTCATAATTGTATAGTGTAAATACTATGGGACATTGCTACAATATTGAACAAACAGCTGGAAAAAGCCACCCAGACTGCCAAATAATTTTGATGATATCCATAGGCCTGGTCTGTGTCAGAGAAGTCTCCCATTTGTTATTCCAGAGATGGTCCAGATATAGAAATTGGATCCTTGCAAAGGCCCATGCCTGGGAAGGCTGAATTCATATATTCTAGGTTCAAAGGGTGCCAAGTTTGTCTTTTTCAGGTGGGACTGACTCAAGATGTTTATTCTTTAGTTCTGATGCTAAGCCCACATCACAGTCCTCAGATGATTAGGGAAGCTAATAACCATGCTCATGTCACAGAAAAGTGACAGTTCAACAAGGCAGCTGAGCCATTTTGAACCAATTGCTTTTCCATACAGAGCATATATTAATTGTTACTTAAGTTTTTTGAAGTAATAATTAGGGACAGAGCAAATTGCAATCTGCTGATAATGTCCCAAGATGTGTCATCATGCAAATATATCTTACAGTGCCAGACTGAATAGGTGCCGGTGACTATTACGCATCAGTCATTAGAAGTCTGTCCTTTTAAACTCCAGCCGTAAGTCAGAGCATGATTCACATGAAGTTAAAATGCATTCTTATTCATACCTCTGAGTTGCAAGACAGATACTACAGAGAATGTATTTAAGTCGTCTGTTAAGGTCTAAAGTATTAAAATTGAATTCAAAGAATCTTGAACAACCTCAAAACGTTTACACAATGTTGAAGATAGGACTGTCTTAAGTACAACACCTACTGCAATGGTAAGCTTAAGAACTGATGACTTGGGACCATAACTGCTCCTAACCGTAATTAGGCAGAGCTACATCCTTGGTATCCCACAGTATCCCCTATGAAAAGGAGCTGGGCAAGGGGGTGAAAGATCCAATATAAAACTGAAGAGGGACAATGTGTAAAAGTCACCTCCACCTCCAGTTCTAGGTTTAGTTTTGGTTTCCTATATTGGCCCAAAGAAAAACACAGAAAGCTGAAGATTAAGGTTATAGAAATACTTTAAAGTTAGGAGCATAGTTAGCAGCAAGTTAATAAGGATCTGATCGCAATTGCATTGTGGGCAACTAAGGTTGTAATCCTATACATGCCTACCCAGAAGAATTGAGTTTAATGGGACATGCATAGGATATGCAGTGTAGTTCACAATGCATTGATCTGAAATTCACTGCATTGGGACTTTGAGGTCTTTTACTACCTTGTTCGAGTCCCTTGTTCACTTAAACTTAAGTTGTTGTTTTTTAATAAGGATCTATTAATTTGGTCTCAAAGACTTAGCCAATTTCATAAATTCAAGAAAAACCTTCAAAAATGCTTAATCAGTACAAACAGGATCTCTTATTGATCAACCATCACAATATATATTATATTACAACCTAAGAAACAAATGTAGAGCAGGCTGCTTACTTAGAATAAAGATATATATATATATATATATATATATATATATATATATATTTCAGATAAGATACTCTTCAAAAACTTCAGTCCCCATCCAGACAGATAAACAGCACATTTATTTATTTAAGTTACATTGAGCAAGGTAAGAAAGCCTTACAACCAGAAAAGCAATGTGGGGCTCAGCAGTTAAAAAGCAATAACGATTGTTTTGATAACTGTAACATGATGTTATGGTATGTTGCTTTCACAGTAGTAAAGTTATTGAACAAGTATTCCTGATTTTAGATTTCACTTACACTTGCTATTAAGACTCAATGTACTGCTCATCAACAGGATCAAAAAGGATAATTTGTGTACAAAGTCTACAGTTAAGTTTCCTCCAAGAGGTCTGAAATGTAGAATTCACAGTAGTTTTTGACATTAGGATGTAGCCGTGACTACCATTAAGACAAAAGAAAAAAACAGGTTTGTGTTCAAATATCAAGGTAAAAGGTAACAAGTACTATTACACTGAATCTCACATAGCTGGATAATTTCATCACTTGAAAATTCCAATTGTTATAGACACTGCAGGCTCTCTCCTGCTTTTATTTATTTATTTATTTATTTATTTATTTATATATATATAAAAAAAAAAAGAGTGTCTCCTAGTTCAAAATACATTTCGCCTCCAGTTATAAGGAGGAACCTCTGGAATAAACTGCCACATAAGAATACAAATATAATGTGACTACAAAGAATAAAACTTTCCAGATAGGATTTGGAGGGGTCTTCCATGAAACTTTAGACTGAGGTTGACAGTGGGATGCAGCATATCTATCAGAATAGATAGTATTGCCCATTGAAGAATTGTTTGAACATTGTAATCCCAAATATTATGTTTCAAAGCTTTAATCGGTTCCTTTTGAAACAATATGCTCCAGAGAGGCCTACAACCCCCAAGACTCATAAAAATAGCCATCTCATTCTTGAGGTTTAATTCTGCCCCCTTCATATATGGTGCATTCCTTTCCTCCTCCAAGTCAGTTTCCTCCAGAACGATTGTTCTCTTAACTGGCACAAAGTCCATGCCTACTTTCACTGCTGAGATATGTGCCAGGCCAGGGTCCTTTGTGAAAAAGGCACAGCTTTTACAAATTTTCTTAAATAACAGAGGATTCCAAAGAGTGAACGCTGGGCACCTTCAGCTGTGGCTCAGTACACAAGAAGCTACTGTTAAAGAAGCTGTTTTGCGCTTCCAACTTGGAAGCGCTTTCATCAAACTACTTATCTGAGCAACTTATTTTCTTCAGTAGTTTTACTCCTTATTTAGCTCCACTGGCAAAAGAAAAAAAAAAAGACACTTTCTTTTGCTAGGGGATACAAAAAGAAAAAAAAAGACCTTCAGGAAAATAAGAGGCAGAAGAGAAAAACCAAAAAGAAAATGTAGTGTAACAAAGTGCTTTTCAAAAAATCCAGTTTGCTCAAGAGTGAACATTATACAGCTTCTTGTTAAGCGGTCAGTTTTTGGCCCCCAGAGGATTAGTTACAAGGATTGTCAATATGTGCCATTTGACTATATTTCTAACCGACTCCCCCCTTTTTTTTAAATAGCCAAGAGCAACCTTATAGAACACATTGTACTACCAATATCAAGTCATAGCCTTGAGAAACTTTCTAGTCTGATCTATTCCCAGGTTTTATATGTTTCACCAATGAGAACAATGAATATTTTAGAATCATTTTCATGATCTTCCATACTAGATGAAGCCACCAAAATCCAATTTATAATTTTGTAACGGTGCTGAATCCTGAAAAAACCATTAATGCATATTTTAACAAAAGGGCCAATTTATTTTTTACAAATGAATTTCAAAACAAAAAAACATGTATGCTACCTATTCATAACTTACCAAATGTCAACAGCCCTCATGCTGTAAGGATACTAAAATCAGAAAAATAAACAGCTCCACTCACAGTTCACCAAGAAATCACTAATCTATTGTGTTAGACAAAAACAAAAAGGACTGAAGTTATGATGTATTTTGATTTAATCCATTTTGCCTGAGATAACAAAAGTATTTCAAGCAAGTTCCATCACATTGTCCTGCATTAAACAATCCTCTACTAAATTCTGAACAGAAGTTATTCAATCAGTTTCTCAATTTTTAAAAATTTAACAGTTGTTTCAAAACTATTAAGTAGTAAATGTTTAAGAAACTAATTAGGACAGAGGCCATAACTTCATTAGAACACCACTGCTCATGTTTTTTTTTTTTTTTTACAAAGCATTAGTGTTATCTATTTGGCTATTAGTAGTAGCAATTTTATCTACAATATTTAACAAGGTAAATTGCAGGCAAAAATTTAGTACAGTTTCAATAGAAACACCCTTTCCTGAAAATACAGCAGTATTTGATGGACTAATTTTTTCTGCATCATTTATAAGGAAGCTTCCCATCTATGAACAGGAACAAAAAAGTATCTACAAACCTTGTAAACAGATCTGTATCATTTATAAACATAAATAATCCAAATTATTAACAGCCAACAGAAGAAATTAAAGTATCAATTCAGTGATCCAGGGTTTCCTTGCCCTTCCCAGCCCTCTCCTCAAAAAGGAATGAGAAACTAAAGCTCTGCTAATGCACTCTTAAGTACAACTGATGATCCACAGGTCACTTAAGCCAAGTTACTGTTTATCTGTCAGAGTTCATTGTTACTCCCCACCCCCCAAAAAGCACCCTCAAGTCTGGCAGAAAGCTTTTTTAAAAAAATAAATCTACATTCGTACAAGTGTATCTTCTTGTTGAAGTCCAAGACAAGAATACCATCTTGCCCATCACCATGAGTGAGAAGACCCAGTTTCAATTTGTTTCTTTACAATGCAGCTAATGTGTTAACATTCAGCTTACAATCAGAGTGATGTTTCCAAGCTATGTAGTGGGCTCCCTGGGGATGAAGAGGTAGCAGACTTAAAGTCTGTGGTAAGATGAATTCCACTGTCAACCGCATTGTTATTTTTGTTAGGAGAGGGTGGAAGAGGAATTGAGTTGCGTTTTGTTGGAGCATCATCTTCAGCATCGGTATCATCAATAAGGGGAATATGAGTCTCAGAATCTTCTATTCTAAACTCCGGATGTGTCATAAAATTGTGGATTGAACTTCGTGTCTCAGGTTTTTCTAATCCTTCATATAAGGAACTACGAAACGCATTCACCACTCGGATCTGAAAGCATGAAAACCATAAATGTTAGTGTACAGCAGATGTATGAGTGGAATACGGTTTTATGAGTTTGAATCCACAAACAGCTAGACATGAGTGAACTGAGTTTGTATGTAATGCAGTGGAACTTACAATAAACTGTAAAAAAAAATGAGGAGCATTTAAAAGTAGAGCACTGCCAGGCTACAGTAGGAACACAAACATCAAGTGCACTGTAAAAAAAATGCACAGCCCTACGAAACTGAACTGTTAAGGGTTCTAAAAAATGAAGCCAATCTGAAAAGTTTTGTCCAATTTTCTTGATTTGCACACATAACTGCAACAAGGTAAAAATGTTAGAATTTTGAAAGTTAAGAGCAGATTTATTACTTTCCCGAATTCTGGGAATTAAAATTCTCCAACTATGAAAAAGCCAAGCAAGTATAAGCAGAATGTCAAAATGGTTGGACTTTCTCCTAATATCATGCAAAAATCACTCTAAGTATTTGAGTATATACCACAAAAAATCATTTGTATAATTTGTACCATGATATGCAGAAGAAGAAATACAAAACACTGCCTGAAACATGCAAATATTCTCTCCTCCCACGTAGTGAAATAATTTATGTAGTGCAGCCTAGGGTAAAAATACTGTAAATAAAATAAAATAAATACATGTTCATGGCACTTGAACAAAGACCAAGATGACAGGTTCCTGCCATGAGGGAATTACAATCTAGATACTGACAAAAGGGATATAGAGGAAGGAGGAATGGAGACGAGGGTTAATAGGAACAGCATATGCAAAAGGTTACACATACTAAAAATTAAATTACAGTACAGAATGTGGACCAACAGTGGACCAACATATGGCATGTCAGCGACACCCCCCCCCCCACACACACACACATGCATGCACACAGTTGATACAGGACTTATACAAACAGATTTTAATTCACATAAGCATCATAACCTCAAGTAATGATGCAATTATCACTAAACACCAGCTGAAGTAGTACGAGGCACAGTTGAGATTCTATAATTTTTTGCATGCTGAAATTTCCCATTCTTCTACAGTCAAGAATGTACTTGTGGTTATCAAAAAAGTTGAGAATTTGCACATCTTGATATACTAAGACATCCCGAGTCCTCGCGGAGCCTGTGGTACTGTGCTGGGACGGCCTGGGGCATGCGCGAACAAAGGCTCACGCACACGCTCCAGGCCATTCCGGCAGTACCACAGGCTCCGCGACACCCCAGGTAATGTTGGAGCAGCCTGGCGCGCTTGTGCAAACAGAGGAAAGCTTGTGCACATGCTCTCAGGCAGCTCCAAGAGTACCTGGAGTCTTGCGGGGCCTGGCGGTACGCCACTGGCCAGCTGCAGCAAGCCCGACCGGGATGAAAAGCGGCTTGGAGGGGTGGGGGCAGCAGCAGCGGCCCACAGACCACCCAGATTTTCCTGCAGACCGCTGGTGGTCCATGGATCACCAGTTGGCGACTGCTACTCTAGTCCATGGGCCTCCAAATCCTGGCCTGCGGGTCGGAACTGGCGGACCCAAAAATGGGGTCTAGGCGCAGTGTGGCGGAGCTTACCGTTCCGCAGTCTCCTATCTTCGCATCCGATCTTTGCAGAAACTCATGCTGGCACGTTGTGCCAGATGGCTCTGTGTCCCGATTTCCTGGGGGAAGCGGCTGCCCAGCTGAGTATCTGCATAGGCTAAATCTATTTTAGCACAAATACTGGTAATTCTATGATGAGCTTTGTGGCAAAATATGCTAGGAGAAAAATAAACCCAAAGGCGCTTTATGGACTGTTCCCAAGAGAACCTAGAAAGAAATGCTTGCAACTGTATGAAAGAGATATTTATATAACTCACTTATTTTAAGCAATTTTGAGTAATGTTCAGTTTCACGTCAAACTCCCTCCCCTCCTGCAAACTTTGTATCAAGTGATGTGCATATGAAATAAGTAAAGCTATGAAAAAAGTATGCTCTTAATGGTTTAGGCCAAAGTGATGTTCAAATGATGAATTTGTTTGACATTCCACTTGCGAACTGCAGCTCTTCCTTTCAATATCCAACTTCACTGAAGTTAGAGTTAGGCTTGCTATTTTCCATTAATTACTCCTGAAAAGCACCTACTCATTTTGGATGAGCCCCCCCCCCCCAGCCAGGAAAGTAAATAAAAAAAATGCTTCAGTAAGTTATAATGTATATCTTCTTGCAAATTGTTACACACTGGAAAGGCATATACTCAAATACTTAAAACAGTTCTATCTACATACCCCCCCCCCAAAAAAAAAGTACCCTCTGTGCAAAAAATGAAGGCACAATATGTGCAGGCTCACAGCTTTCATTGTAAATTTTTTGTTGCAACTGTTCCACCTGTGTTGTAGCCCTCTAGGTTTAACAGGGTTTTGAGGACTCCCATTTTGTGGAAAAAAAATGAAAAGCCTTAATGATGAATTTAAGGACTGAAGGAGAGAATGAAAAACGTTAGGTGTGTGGATTAGGGAATGTTAATTTCATGCACTTAGAACACACACTCACACCCCACAGTAGTAGAAGCAGTAGTAGTGGAGGAAAACACTACATGTGTAGGGGTAGAAATATTTGTTACATCATGATGCTGGCTGGCGATGGAAGGTTGCCGCCTTAGAGCCCCCTGAATGGAAGTTCCACTCTGGAAAGCATTCACTACATCCATCTGCAAGGAATCAGAGATTGTGACAGCTTGCTCAGCAAGAGAGAGAGAGAGAGAGAAAGAAAGAGAGAGCACAAGAGAAAGGAGCATCCCATCTATAACACACACAAAAAGTTAAGAAAAAAGGCACTTTTATAGAGCAGGTAAAGAGGCAAGGTGTGCATTCAGAGATGAAATAAAGAAGAAGCTTGAGGAATTAAAGAGCCATTCATTTCCCCATGTAAAGGAGTGCAGTCACACAGTTTATGACTACCACTCAAAATGAATATTGAGGGCAATGGGAAGGTAATAATCCCTCAACCCTCACCAGATCCTACCTTTTCCAAGACCATACCTGAGTCTGTATTCTGTTTAGGCCCCTAAACCACAAGATCTGACCACGCCGTAGTTCTCTTTCAGCATGATCAATCTCCTCTACATCTTCAGCTAACTCTTCTTCAGGAATCTCCTCCTTCTGTGTTCCATGGCCAGCTTCCTTTAGGAATTTCAAATGGCTGGTTGGAATTGATGATATCAACTACAGTCATGAGAAAAGTTAACAGGTTTATAAAAAAGCAAAAGCATCGCACAAGCTGCATTTAGAAATTCATTCCGATAAAGACTCTAGTTCAGAATTATCAAACTTTTATTTAATCTCCCCTTTGTAAGGAAGCAGCACAGTAAGTGGCTTAATTGGGGGTGGAGTTCAGGCAAGTGGAAAGTAGCCAGTATTGCAACAATATCTAGAATATAACAATATCTAGATATTGAATATCAGGAGTTGTATAGTGCAGCACATACGACCTGTTCCCCACTACAATTTCACATTTCTTTCAGCTTTGGGAAGATGGCACCTTATATGTGTAATCTTAAGTGCCCCCAGTTGCGTAGAGCCCTTTCTTTAGCAAGGTGCTACGCTCTCCCGTCTGCTCTGTTGCTTGGCAGATATAGTGGAATCTCAGTTTCTGGGAGGTGTTGTCCTTGTGGGGTGGGATGTGTAGAAACATTATTACATATGTTTTTGTATTGCCCACTCCACGAGACACCTCGCAAGCTACATCCAGGCCCTATATTAAATCAAGCTCCAGGGCTGGGCAGATCAGGAGGTAATATGTTACCTTTTATTGACAGAGATGGACGACGTAATGGAAAGATCCGCAGCCTTTGTTAATACAATTATTATAGTACGTAAAGCTGATAGTATTCCCTGTGATGTGTAAGCTGTAATTTTGTCGTCATGTGTTATGTAAGTGTTATATGTTATATTTGTTTTTGTTTTGTTTTTATGTCAATAAAGGTTCCTATATCTATATCTATCAGTATTGCAACAATACTAGTGTATATTTGGGTGCAATAAAATCACAGTAATGCTAACTGGCAATGATAGGAAAACATCAAATACTGTATGTTTCCCCAAAAAAGCTGCTCTGAAATTTTGAATGGAAGTAGCAAGGATAAGTTGCTTATAATGGAGGGGAAAAAGTTCTCCTAGAGAACACCATGCACAAGTGTCAATTGTGGCAAGTGACTTGCACTAAAATATTCCTTACCTGACCCCAGAGAAGTGTTCCCATTCCTAGAAAAATTGACCATAGCCACTGTTCTACCGTCAACTCTGAACAACTGAAAGGCTTTCCACCAAATTGCACAATAACTATCTGTTAAGACAAATTGTGAGAGTTGTTGACTACTTTGAGTAATCAGCAATGCAGGTTAACCAGCAGTTTTCATCTTTCCTCAAATCAAAATTTTGAAATACCTTTCAATAGCTACAGCACAGTCAAAAACTTCCATGTAACTTTTAAGTGATTTTAAACTCTTAAGTTGCTCGTATTTTAAACAGTATTGCTGGTGAAATAATTTAGCACCTCCCCATTCAGACAGACAGTAATATATTTAACCAGTATTCTATTAAGTGTTTCAATTCTGCAATGCAACAAACTTTTCTTCCAATATATTCAGTTAGCTATTATTCTATTACTAATGTCATCAAGTTGCCTACACTTACTTCAGCAAGCATACCAACAAATGATTACCCTGAAAAGACCCACATGAACAGACTACAGAAGATGCCGTGCCCAGATCAGAGGGAGCTTATAACACCGGCTCCTTTGGAGACCAGCACTGGCCTGAGAGTTTTATTATTGTATTGAGTTTTTAAAATATTGTAAGCCACCTTCAGAGGTAGCAAGATGGGATGCAAGTACAGGTGGGCCCCCATATCCACTGATTCGCTATCCACGGTTTCAGTTATCCACGGATCGTGGGGACACCCCCCCCCCAGGCTTTTACTTTTTTCCCCAGTAAGCTTAGTTTCTTCCTTAAAAAAAACAGCAGAAGCAGCCTCTGGCTGCTTATTACAGGCAAGTAGAATGAGACTAAGTCCTAGAGAGGCTCTGCAAGGTTAACAGAAACCTTGCAGAGCCTCTCTAGGACTTAGTCTCGTTCTACTTGCCTGCAATGGAGGCTGCTTCTCTGTTTTAAGGAAGAAACAAAGCTTGCTGAAAGAAAAATAAGAGCTGGGGGCGGGGGGCAAGCATGCCTGCCTGCAGGGGAGGCAGGGTGGAGGGGCCCTCAGGAAACCATGGAGGGGGTGTTCGCTCTTATCCACAGTTTCAAGTATCCACGTAGGGGCCTGGAACATATCCCCAGCAGATATGGGGGCCCACCTGTATCTTGATAAATAAAAATATTAAGCAAGCTGCTAAAGTTGGATCAGTGAATGCACTACAGCAGTGGTCCCCAAACCCTTCCCAGTCATGACCCACCTCCCACGGTGGGTTGCGACCCGGTGCTCCAGGGTGCGGTGTCTCAGAGCCTCTGGAGACTGCTCTGGGCTTCCAGAAACCCCCAGGAGCGACTCCCGCTTAACTTCCAGTTTCGCAGTAGCTTCCGATTGCTCTCGGGAGGCATTCTGAGGTCTGCAGAGACCAATGGAGTGTGGCCCAGGAGCGGCCTCCAATTTGGAGCCAACCAGATGGAAGGGTGGACAGGCCCAAAGCCGCAACCCACATTTTGGGAAGCGCTGCACTAGAGTAATGCACAGAGGTGACAGAAACACTTTTAAATCTTGAAGATTGAACAGATAGGTAGGTTTTCAAAACTCCCAGAAGAACAATTATCCAGTTTAACCCATAATTTTAGTTCATGAGGTAGTTTGAAACTGGTTTGTTTGGACTGGGCTGGTAAATACTAGATTAGATCTATCTCAGAATGCCCTATCCTGACACTAGTTTACATATAAACATATTGTCAACTGAAAAAAAAATTACTGTCAATAAAATGTTTGCCTCAAAGTTACTAGTTGTCTACTTACTTGTACAACAAATGTGCCAAGAACTATAGTACAGAAGATAGCATTATTGAAAATTCCTTCAAATACATTCCTTTCACCATGAATTTTTCGGGCATTTATCTCATTGAAAAGCTGCATCATCACAAATGTATTAAATACAATAGTATAGTGCTCTGAAGGAGGAGCATGCAGGGGTGCATTTCTTCCGCTATCAATATCAAATATTGTTTCACCTGTGAGGACAGAGTGATATAGTTTCAATACCCAATATAAATGCACAATTCTTTTCGCACACAGTATTCCCTTAATAGTTACATTTGAAGACAGAAGTTTCCATTTCAAAAGACAACTGCAATAAAACATCACAAAATCTATAACTCTTACCAGCAAACAGGAGTGTAAAGACAACCACAAGCTGATAGAAAGCATGTCCAAGAATATTCTTCATCATTGTGCGCGAGATGAGGGGTTTATTTCTACCATAGGGTTTTCGCAACAAGAGAGCCTCTGTGGGTGGTTCCGTTGCCAAAGCAAGTGAAGCCAGAGTGTCCATTATGAGATTTACCCATAACATCTGCACAGCTTTAAGTGGAGAATCCTATAAAAAAACAATGTTTCCTAATATATAAACACACATGCCCTAGAAGCCACCAAGTTATGTAGCAGTTAAACGTATTTTCTCTACTGAAATTTGCTATTACACTTTAAAGAACATAAATACCTACTTGTGTAATGCATGCTCCTGTGAAAGCAACAATTACTGCTACTACATTGACAGTAAGCTGGAACTGAAGGAATTTTGAGATACTGTCGTATACATTTCGGCCCCACATAACAGCTTTAACGATGCTTGTGAAGTTGTCATCTGTAAGAATAATATCGGAAGCTTCTTTAGCTACATCCGTTCCAGCAATACCCTGAAGGGAACAAAAAGAAGAGTCACAAGTAGCATATAGTATCACATTGCAGCTGTTACATACACTGCATTTAAACAGCGTGCACATTTAACATTGGGCAAATCCTGAAATCAGGTTAATGCAACCTTTCAAATCATACACCATTTTGAAATTGTTAAGTTTAACTTATCTTCAAATGCTAAAAGAATTACTGTACTGCACATGTCATATATCAATTTGTTAGGCTAGGCTAGCTAGTCACTATATCAATGCCTGAACATAAAGGCTGTTCACAGCGGTTCTTAATGCTGATTCATCAGCCTGGTAACCAATTTGTCAGCACTATGATTAGCACCAACAGCCTGATCTTATGGAGACTTTGGAGTAAGTTCCACTGAATTCAGCACAACTCATGCCAATGTAAACATAGCGTTAGAGCTGCAGACCTGTCAAGATTTGCAAGTCTTTCCTCCACTCCCACAGGGAAGGGTTCCTGATGATACATAGTACATAAGCCAGTTAAAACCATTCTAATCCATCCACATAAACTTTACTAGAAGTTGAACACTTAAAGCTTTCGTTTCCTTCCGCAATACATTGCACATTTGCATTGATAAAGGAAATATAATTTCCTTGCAATTTTTGGATAAGAATCACAAATAGCTGCCATTCCAAGTTTCCTTTGCTCCACAGAGAATATTCTTGTAAACCAAGAAAAGCTAACAGCAATCAATTGTTAAAGAATGCATGTTTAAAAAAGCTTGCAGTAGTTAATCTTCAAAGCCACTAGGTGTCACACTAATGCAATTCCTGGACTGTTCTGTGTATATTAAGCAAGTTCTTTCAATTCTAGAACAGGAAGGCATGAAGCTTTTGAGATGAGGCATAATTTCTTACATATATATTGCTGGCAAGAAAAATGACAGCAACATATATGACAGCTAGAGGTGTCATATGATTAAGTCAATGCAGTTTTAGAAAGCTGCCAATGGTAACAGAGAGCATGTTACAGACGTCCAGATATACAGCAAAATAGCTATATTGACATTTTTCTCAAGTTGGAACCAGCAAAATAGGAAGCCGTGACCTTAAAATACTACAAGGAAATGGAATAGGAGATACCTACATCTCAGTCTCCCACAGGTGTAATCAGGCTGACTGGTTTCTACTCCTTGGAAAAAAGTGTTAGTGTTGCACATTACGAAGAGACATACGTAAAAGCATGCAAGGTTCAATGTCACGTAAATGATCTACCCAACACCAAATTCTACAAAGATAAGTTGTCTACACTCATCTTAGTTGCGGTGTCACAATTCCACTGCGACAAGGGAAAGGAAGAACAGACGAAACCGGATCTCAGAATTAGGTGCTCAAAAGCAGTATCAATTTTGCATGAACCACATTAACATCTCACAGCCACTTAACTAAGAAGTGTGGTGGGCCAAGAGTAAGTTTTAAACCTAAAAGTCCATAGGTATCAGTAAAATGTCTCTCTCCAAGATTTTCTTTAAATTGCCTATATCACCAGCACCAACCTTTTCATATATAGCCCTCAGAAAGCTCTACTATTGGCAAATGCATCCTTTTTCAGAGACTAGAAGTCCTACCTATTTTAACAACTAACATCAGAATATTTCCATCATTATCAGTTTTTGTGCCTTCTTCACACTAAATGTAACTTCAGGTTCTTAAATTTTTTTAGAGCTGAGACGTTGCATTATTATGTCATCACATTACAGTCCTATTCAGCTTTGTGTAATAGAAAATATAGTTCTGGATCATAATTTGACTCAGAACTGCACAATTAAAGGACAAGCACCTATCCTAGCTTTCCAATAACATGGGTGAATGGAAGGCCAGGTAGGCAGTTACAATCAGTTCTGCTATAAACATTGCTCTGCATAAGCCAGTTTTATTTAGGTTTTCAACATGGTATCAATCCATCTCAAAGTAAATGGACAGTTTTGGTTAACAGAGTGCTTTGACTGTCTCCACTGTTTTTAAACAAACTCCTTACCATAGCAAAGCCAACATCTGCTTTTTTCAATGCTGGGCCATCATTGGTACCATCACCAGTTACTGCAACAACTTGCCTCTGTTCTGAAACTGTGCTGTCTATTATACCTAAAATGAAAGTACATATTTGTATCATCATTTAAGAAACAACTTGAAGTTTGGTCTAAACCCAGTATTTCTGGTTCTGTTGCAAGTAATGGTCTCCTGCTCCTCAACACCATTATTCAACCACTGAAGGATTTTTCAGTCAAGTCACTCTTTACAGATAATGTCTCCATCAGAAATCTTGCCCTCTATTGCCTGCCCAGGAAAATTACATGTTATGAAGGACGGTCTCATCCAGCTAGACAGAAGATTCAAATTGTCAATATAAATGAGTCCTGAACCAATCTAAAAAAGCTACTCCCCTCCCCAAAAGTTAGAACAGCCATGTTTCAATAGACATTTAAGAATGCACATTTACCTTTTACCAAGGTATGCTTGTCAGTGGGGGAAGACCTTGCAAGTACACGAAGCTTCGGCCAAATTTTATCTATACGTTCTTGTTCTATCTGTAAGGATAAGTTAGATTAGAGAGTTTTTTTTATAACTGAAGTTTTTAACCAAAAGCAGGCTATTTAACAGTGAGACTCACCTCTCCTTTTTCATTACGTATTCGTCTATTGAATTCTTTCCCTTCTAGGCATAAGAAGTCTTCGCCAGGATGCAAAATGCCACATTTTAAAGCAATAGCACGGGCCGTGTTAATGTTATCCCCAGTAACCATACGAACAGTTATACCAGCACGTTGGCATTTTTTAATTGCATCTGGTACCTGATGAGGAAAACAGTTTATGCAGAAAAGCTTCATTAGTGTAGTTCTGTAGTGCAAGAAAATGTTCACTCTTTGTTCACAATAAAGGCCTGCTCATTTTCAGTGTTCAGTGCAGATTTTCACCTCTCCCTCTCTCAAACTGTACTTTAGCTGAATCTAGTTCAGGGTCAGTAAGCATTACGTATCATTTTATTAGGGATAAAACAGATGCAATTCAGTAAATGTACACTTTTATTCCACTAACGTGCATCAAGCAACCACCTGTTTGTTACAATAACTTGAGACAACTCATTAAACAAACATACCCCACCTAAACATACCCCACCTAGGTGACTCACTTTAGGCTTAGGTTAAAGTGGGACTGGATCCCAAGCCTGCTGCCCAGGCAATGCATAAAACACACTTCTTGAAATATATTGAAACCAAAGCCTTATTTTCAGAGATAGCAGATGAGGTAGTAAACCTGTAGAAATTGTACTTCTTCAGACTGCAGTACTCTTTACAGTTAATGTACAGTTTGCTACCTCATTAGGTGGCAAGACCTAGACATTAGACTTGTTCAGACAAGTAGTAACAGATATTCTAAACATCTTGTAATCTCTGGATTAAACCCAAACATGTTGTAAAATGAAAGTTCTCAAGCCTAGGATTTTAGAAAATTGCATGGCAAAACACTGATGAAGGCAGTTTGCCAAAGGGATGTGCGTGCCATACAGTTACGGTATGACGCGTTCCTAGAAATGACACTAGTTGCATCAGTTTTACTGTTCATTCACAGAAGGGCTGTGAAGGCAGGTCACGTCAGCCAACATGAAAATGAAAACTGATCTTGTCAGCTTATACTGTACTAGCTAGATCTTGGGCATTTCAACTTTAGCAATAATGCAGAATCAGCCAATTAGCCGTTTCAGTATGCTTACAATTTGAGACAGTGACTCCAGAAAAGACAAGTGGTGAGCTCAGCGAAGCATGCTCAAGGGAACACCTTGCAGAGTTTTCCCTACCTCATGCCTCACAGGATCTTCAATGCCTACAACAGCAATACACGTCAGACCAGTGACAATGTCATTTTCATTGTCCCATTCTGGCTCAGGTTCTCCTGCAGGAAAGTCCCTGAATGCAAGACATATGGTTCTGAGTCCCTCGGAGGCCATAGGCTCAATCACAGTTTTTATAATATCATCACGATCCCTTGGTCTGAATACTTTTGGTTCACCATTAGCACTCAGTATCTTGAAACACCTGAAACACAATGCACAACAGTTAAGGGCTTCAAGATCCAGAACACACAATAGAAATCCTCTGGACGACAGGCACTCAAAAGCTAAACTAAGGGCCTCCCAAAATTCTCAGCACTTCCCCCCCCCCAACACACCCTGACTTTATGTTTAAACATCAGGTACTCTCCCCATCCACACCCATATGGGAGTATTTTATTCCAAAACGTGCTGGTATTGGGGGGG
Organism: Plestiodon gilberti rubricaudatus; assembly: GCA_026170595.1. Taxonomy (NCBI): domain Eukaryota; kingdom Metazoa; phylum Chordata; class Lepidosauria; order Squamata; family Scincidae; genus Plestiodon; species Plestiodon gilberti. The sequence goes on along the minus strand of JANXHW010000005.1, from coordinate 157,540,267 downwards.
GGGGGGTCAGGGAAAGAGAGGGAAGAATGGTTAATATCCATCCTAAGTGTCTGATTGATCTAGATAAGACACATAATGAATTTGACAAGTCCTCCCATGTACCAGGAGTCTTGCCCTCTTTGCCTGCATCACGTGGCCTTGGAGGCATGAAGGTAACTCGCATGTGGAAACTCGTAAGTAGGACATATTCTGACTCTTCTTGCTTTGGCCTATGATTACAGTATATCAGAGTCAGGCTCACAAGAATAGCAAGATCCAGAGACGTCACTAGGGCGCGCGCTGCCCCAGGGCCCCTGCCCCCGGGACACACCCCCTTTACTAATCTTGCCGTGCCGTGATTGGGGGGGGTCACCCGACGGGCCGCCGCTCTCGGCGCCCCTCAATCGTTGCAGCCGGCTCGGGGACGTCTTCCCCGGCCGGCTGTCCTGGGCCTTCTGAGGAAGGCCCACTGCGCGAACGTTATTTATAACATGTTTAGCGCATGCGCAGACTGTTCCTGAGGGAAAAGGGTAGCCCTTTTCCCTCAGGAACGGTCTGCACATGCGCTAAACACGTTATAAATAACGCCTGTGCAGCGGGCCTTCCTCAGAAGGGCCAGGAGCGCAGGCCCGGGAGGACGGTCCGAGGCCTTCTCCTGGCCTCGGAGCCTCCCGGGTGACACGCGGAGCCTCCCGATGACGCACGCACGCGCGTCACCCTTCTGCGCGCGTCACCCGGGGCCCTCGGCCCCACGGGCCACGCTACAGTGACGCCTCTGGCAAGATCCATTCCAACAAGAGGTGCTTTAGTCTTGTTTTGATGACAAGTACCAGACTATAAATATACACCAATAAAAAAAATACATGCTGAGGATCTTGGCTTTGGATAGTGCGTGTCTTCAAATTCTACAGGTCTCCTCAAAACAAGATATGGTAAAGTCATTTTCTAATAGACAAATCATCCATCATTTACAATAAATTCAGCAAACTAAGATTTTCACTTGGAGCACACATCATAAACAGCCTGAACGTTTCAGAGACCACCGCTGCACCAGAGCACTTCCAACTACTTTTCCATTCAGTCTAGGCAAACTCAGCAGCATACCCGTCACCAACAACCCTGTTTTACATGTGAACAGAATGCATTTGACTTTCTATTGGGTGAATATAGTAAAGATAATGCAATCTGTTAAAGGGAAAAACTGGGGAAGTCTTTGCTACTTAAATAATAGAAACAGCTAAGTTAAAACAGAAGATTGTCCTTTATGAAGGTGGTCCATAGTAATAGGCTGCCAGTACACCATACCTATGTAAAAGCATTCATATTGACCTGCAAGTTAAATACAACCTTGTATTCAAAGATGATCATCTTTGAATTATCTTGATCAAAGATTAAGTATCCACTCTAACACAGAGAACATCAATTGGACACACTTTTCCAGATGTTATACTATGAAAATAACATCTTCAGATGTTCTCAAGGGAACATTTTCTAGATAAAAGCTATTGAAGATAGGACAAGAAAGAATAGTATTTAAAATGCTAGGAAATAGAAAGTACCATTTCAGGAATCTAACCAAACATTTAGGACATGATAAAAGATCACCAAGCACAAAAGCTAACTTGCTTTTTAAGTACTATCTCCGAGGCACCCTTGCTGAATATCCGGAAGCTGCCATCAGAGTTTTTTAATACGGTACTCATAGATTTTCTAACAGAGTTGAAAGTGTAGACTTTGTACAGTGCCTCTTCTGGTATTTCATTTCTGACATCTTGATAATCTCGTTTCAAATCCAGAAGCAGTCCTAGCAAGGCACATTCAGTTTTGTTACCAACGTGACGGGGCAGACCACCTTCTTTTTCAGGAGGCTGAAAAGACAAGATAGAATAAACTCTTTGAGAAGCAATTTGCTTCATTTCACACAAATAAACTGGATGAGAAACTGTCAATGACTTGTGATCTACAATCTCAAAAGTGATACCCTGAAGGTTCACAAGTTATTTGCTGAAATGAGATGGTTTATTTTAAAAACTTCATCCCACTTCAGAATAGAGAGTGCTTTACAAAAGTTAAATACAATTTTTATAGCAATAATTTGGCTTAAGTTTGAGCACAAGCTCCAAGATTACAGCACAAGCTCCAAGATTACAAACATTACACAATCTGAGAAATTATATTAGTTCACTTTCAAAAGAGTTAAATACTCAAGAGTAGGTCAAAGCCAGTTTTGCATATCTTCGTGGGCATGTGGCAAGATAGATTTACATCTACTTATTTCAATACTGGATAGGTGGCTTAGGAAAACAGAACTGTACCCACTGAACCAACAAAACAGAAACCTATTCAGTCTTCCGCATTGTGGGAAGAGACCTTTTATTACTTTTACAGAAACCTAACAATTTTGTTAAGTTTACAAATGACAGTATGTTGCAGTTGTGCAGACTAGTTTAATACTTGAACCACCAAGCCACACACAGTCATATAAGGTGACATCACTAGGCAGAGCAAACTTGTTCCTGCCATCTGCCTGAGGTTGTAAAGGTGGGTGGAGGGGGCTCGAGACTTGGCAAGGCATGTATGGTTGTCATTTTGGTTCGGCCTGCAGGTAAGACAACCATGAAGAACACAGGGACTCTTCCCAATCAGATCAACACTGACAGCTCTTGTCATTTGAGAGACACTTGAAAATTTGTGGCTGCTGGAGAGTGTCCATAGATAAGACACTTTAGCTATTCAGCTACTGAGATGCACAAAGTATCAGTTTTATGTCTTGATAGTTCATAGTTTATCAGTTTGAGTATCCGTTATGCTATTTTATCAAAACACAGTTGAATTACAGAAACACACTGTACTGCATTCTAGGAAACTTACTACTACACTTATATGAAATCCAAGATGCATTACATTTCTAGAAAGCAAATGCCAAGCCAGTTTTCAAAGAATTATCCATTCGAGAAATCTCAATGTCAAATACTACCAGCATTCATTTCAATTATATTCCCAATACGTAGATTTAGAAGGGATGAATTTACAGACGGTTGCACCACCAGCTTAGTAATATTTCAGTAGTATGTATATTTTAGTGATTGCAGAGATTTCACTGCTTACTACAAGACTCACAGCCCAATCCTGTGTAAGATCCTATCCCGTTCCCCGGCTGCCCCAGGGCAGCCCAGGTGCACCTTGGTGCAAGCAGCCTGAGACCCTATGAGACCCTCTGGAGCTGGCGTACATTCGAGGCGTACATTCGAGGATGGCGTGTTTGGATATTGGTGGAGCTCGCTGCCGATATCCCTGCCCTCCTCCCGCCTGGTTCAGCCAATGGCCGCCCTCTCCCCGCCCCTGCACTGAGTGGTGCAGGGCTTACTTGGTCCTGCAGGTGCTGCGCCGGGGGAGAGAGGGCCTCTGCGCTGGCAGCCCTAACTCACTGGGTGCCATAAACACGCTTTACAGCACGTTTACGACACCCAGCGCCAGGGGAGCGCGCGCTCCCCTGGAGCTAATTTACATAGGACTGCGCTGTCAGATACATAAATACTGAGAATGATCCAAACACAATCTACTTCGAAGTTGAATTGCTTTCAGTAGAAGAGATTCATCCACATGCTTAACTTTGGCTACACTGTGTTGTGTGTGTAGAAATTTAAGGCATAATTAAAATCTACACTTACCAGAATTTTAGAAGTATAAGCAGAATTAACAGAGATTCCTGTTACAAGGTATGACAAAGTTTTCTCAGGAATAGCTGACGCCTCTGGAATTTTTTTATAATGTTTTTCATTGATGAAAGCCTGAACCACTGTCATCCTATTCATTGTTAGTGTTCCTGTTTTATCTGAGCAGATGGCTGTTGCATTTCCCATTGTTTCACACGCATCTAGATGTCTGACCAAGTTATTATCTTTCATCATTTTCTATAAAAAACAGACTAAGTCAATGCAAGCAGAATTAAATACATTTTTGAGAATTTACTTGCCATTGTGTATACACAATGTTCACACTGGAAATTTCATATAACTGTCTAATTAGATAGAACAAAGTCTCAAGCAGCAGAATGCATCTCCTGTAAGAGAGTCATTGTAACTGACCTAAAATTATTAGTGCTTGGAAAAAGGTTATATTTACAGTCTAGTGAGTATTGTTATGATGCTAACTGCTTGTGAACACACACTATGACTTAAAGAATCTATACAGGACAATTCAATCTACTCTAGATATTTCAATGAACTGTAGCTTTCATACAAAGCGTTTCTATGTACATAGTCCCCTGTGGCATATAACATACTCTTTTCACACATACCTTTACAGAGTAAGCCAGGGAGATAGTAACCGCAAGCGGAAGGCCCTCTGGAACTGCCACAACCAGAACAGTAACACCAATGATGAAGAACTTCACGAAATACTGAATATATATTGGTGTACATTCAGCAAGCCAAGGTCGTTGCTGGACCCAGAAGGTATCAATTACAAAATACAATACAAGAATGATGACTGTGACTGCAGACATCAGCAATCCTTTTATCAAGAGAAGAGAGCCAGTTAATTCCTTTATTCTACATATATGCTCTAAAATAAATCTCAAATACTCATTTCCAATTTAAATAAGTTTTTCAGTTGAATACTTAATTATCTTATTCCATTCTAAATGAACTCTTACTTAGCAACTGCCACTAATGAAATTAGGGGGAAAGTACTGAAGACAAAGTAGAACTTAAATATCTATCTATTTACCTTCTAGGAAGTATCAGAAGTAAACAGCATTAAGTAAAGTGAAGCTTTTAAGAAAAAAAAAGTATGGTGGAAGCAGAGAAACTCAAACAGGACCGTTCCAGTTGCAAACACACAGATAATCTTTAAAGGCAGGTTTGGGAAAGGATATAGGACAGCAACTGGGTAGATGGGGAGATGCAATAGGAAAGGAGATGGATATTTTGAACAGAACAAATTAAGCACTGAAGTAGAGATGGGGGAAAAGACAAGTACAGCTATGGTGCCGCAAGCAAAGAAAATCTCAACTAAGTCAGAAACACCAACACCTACTTCTGGAATTCCCAACTGCTAAAATGCTCATGTTTGACATTCACTTTAAGAGCATCAAGTTAGCATTCCCAACTAATCAAGCATATGCACACTTGCTCTGGTCAGAGTTCTCTCTAACATGATAATGGCCTGCTACAATTTTTCTTTTTAAAAGATAACTTTAGAATACCATTTAATTTCATGTGGGACAAAATATACTGGAGAGAGTCATACCTGCTTTTCCAATCTGAACTGCTAACTTTGTGAGTTTCCCTTGCAGAACGGATTTCTCTTTCTTAGGCATGTTGTTTCTTTTTTTGTCATCTCCATCACCACCATCTTCGCTTTTCAGGGGCTGCATTTCCATAGCTGCACCATCCTGAGCTTTTGCTAAGTTTACATAAGCAACACACATATATGAACCACCCCTCCATGCAAGATGCAACGATTTACACTCTACATCTACAAGATTAAGTCTACTCTGGTGTTCAGTTGGAAAACCCAAATTTTAGGCTTGGATATCAAATTCAATTAACTCGAAGTGGCCAAATTATCATAGTTCAAACATCTTATATAGCAGGGAGCTACATACGATAAACTTCAGGTGTTTGAGAGCCTCAATATTTCAGAAGCATTTAAATTCTCAATATATTTGCTCACCATGAACATTAAACTTACATTTTAATCCAGTGGACTCAGTTTATATCCAGCAAATTATAAAGCTTGTAAATGTTTTATTTAACTTTTATATAAATTATGATGCAAAAAGGAGCTCAGCCAACATATTTCCGTGAGTGGAACATTATGTATCAGAGTCACAAGTGGCTCGTGAGCCATGGTTTGGCTGTCCCTGTTATACAGTGTCAACTCAGGAACTTGAACTCAAGCAGACTTCTACAAATCCATTCACTGGTGGCAAGTACCCTTCCCCAGTAGCTGCCCCATTCCACAAGCCTAGCACAAAGATCCCCTCTCCTGAATTTTGCAAACTGCAGAAAAGGTGAAAGTGCCTTCACTATCTTCAGGTTTGTGAAATGGGGAAAAAGCACAATCTTGTCATCCACTCCCAATCCCTTCACAGTGGGTTAAGGGTATATCAACTTCAGCAATTTAAGAAGTCTTAACATTAGCATCCAAACAGACAGGACAGTAAATCTTATCTTAATATCCAAATTTTGTATTTGAAACGACAGTCAGACCTTTGTATCCACGGGGGTTTGGTTCCCGAACTCCCAGCGGATGTAAAAACCCGCCTTAAACAAAATCAGCTGTGGAGGGGGGTGAGGCAGGGGCCAGGTGGCATCGCAGCACCTTATTATAGCAGCCTGCCACTTGCTCCTGGACTCCCATGTAGCTTCCAAGTACTTCAAACAGCTGTAAAGAGTAAAAGGAACCCAATTCACAGCAACATTCGGTTGTGACACGAAGCTGGAAGTTGCTGTGAATCAGGTTTTTTTACTCTTTACAGTCATTTGAAATACTGTACTTGGATGCCACGCGGAAGTCCAGGATTGGGCAGCTGTTTGGCGTGCTGCTAAAATAAGGTGCTGTGATGCCACACTCGACGCCCAGTCGGTCTTTTATTTCCTGGGTAGCCATCCACATTGAGACAATTTTGCGGATGGCTATTCAGTGGGGAAAAAAGGCTTGACTGTGTATGAAATTTGTTCAAAAGCTACTGGAAACCTACTGTACTAAAATACTCAAATTATTTAGGTAGTAAGTCAGAGTAATATCCATTACCTTTATTACGATTTTCAATAGCGCCATCTTGTTTTTTGCCTGTAAACAAAACCAGTTATAGCTTTCAAAAAGATATGCTCAAAAGTCATTTAACATTATTACCCATTTCTACTTTTTACAAACTAAAGGACATTTGTGGAATGTTAACTGCATGAAAAGGTTACTTTTTACTATCTCTCTTGTCACTAGGAAGACAACTATAAAGAGCTCATTGCCATACTAAACCAAGTGCTCAGTCTAAAGAACTGGGAACAATCTATTTCAGGTTAGATTTGTAGGTTGATCTGAACTCAATTTAAAATTGCTGTGAACAGTAGTCGGAGAGCTTTATAACCAGAGAGCTTTATAACAACATTTAAGCCTGTTGTGTACCAATGACAATCCTGGTAAAAGGAACTTTAAAAATGCAACTAACCAAAGCTCTAAAGAGGATGTATTGATAACAGTTGTCTTGTGTTAGAACCCTAAGATACCCTGACTTAAGACTTAATATAAAAATTCACACCACATAGGTATACAAAGGGAAAGCCAGGTTTCAGAGTGGATCTCTAGAACATCATTCAAGCACCCCCAAGCTGTGCAGCACACCCATGGCCAAAGTCTTGACTCCCTTCTATTACTTCTTAGGCTGTAGCAGCCTCCTACTTGGTGGTAGAAAGGGGTGTTACTTCTGTCATAACTCTCCAAATGCAAGAGGGGGGTGCACTCACCATGCATCATTGAAATCCATATATTAGCATTGCTGGCCAAATACATGTGGCGCCTTGCAGGATCAAAGTTAGGGTACACAGAAGGGAACTACAGAGACAACACAATTCCCTAACCAGGATGGTGGAGTACAGTACTAATGACCATATTGTCTTCCCCAAGAGATGAATCCCATGGAGGAGCATGACCTGGACTAGGATATCTGGAAGAGCACCCAAATGATGGCATCCAGGCAGTGAGTACCCAGTCAGGCAACCGGAACAAGAGCTATCCAAGTACTGTACTAAATCACCTTAATTAAACAGGCAAATTACAGCTGAAACTTTTCTAACTTAATTCAGATTTTTAAAATCCATTTTTATTGACCTTGTTCATCTAATGTTTGAGTAGAAGGAAGTTCTAATAATATCCATGCAACTGAAATGCTACATTTACTACATTCAAAACATTTTTTTTTTGGTAAGAGGAAACCATTTCAGCATCAGCTGATCCAAGTCTAGAAAGCAAGTTGATAACTATTTTATCTGTGACAATTTAGTAGATTCAAATGTTTTGTAAAAAAATCTTCTATTGTCTACCTGCTAGATATGCTGCTCTCACAAACTGCTGTTTACTAGAATTGGCATTACAACATGAGATTGCAAAAAAACAAAAAACACCCCCTTCATTTACAAATTGCTCCCAAGTTGTTGCCCTATAGGTCAAACAACTGTTGGCACTTACTAGTAGATTATAAAAAAGGAGCAGAGACAACGCAAAAGGCAACACGCATCATGAAAGGGGTAGCAGCACAACCACCACAATATGATCTTAAGACAGTATATGTCCTTTTCAGATACAAAACATTCAGGATTTGTTTTAGACTGCTCTTTGATGCTGTGTTCTGCAGCGGTCACGATAATCTGACAGACCTCATTTAACAGTATCGCTAGACTAGGATGTGTGAAGAGCACTTGAGTGCAAACTGATTGTATGAGAAGTGGCTAGCAAACTGTCAGCCCAATCTGGTCTGGAAGGTTAACTTGAAAGAATACAGAGAGATGAGAGTTCCTCTATTTAAGTTTTCAACTCATCTTGAGAGCCAAGGAGGGAGAGCACAAAATCAGCATGATTTTTTTATACCTGTCTAAGATGTCATCCTATATTAACACATGGAAATATTCCTTACAGAATCAGTTACGCGTATTATAGATCTACAGAAAACTGTCCAAGAATTAGGGCATTTAACATTTTGCTTACTTTTCTTCTCCTTTTTCTCTTTTTCCTTCTTTTCTTCTTCTTCATCACCTCCAGCACCGAGCAAGGTAAAGATAATTCCAGTCTGCGAGTTTATGCCTACAGCAGTAACTACCATCCTTCCAGAGCCTTCCATTACATGAGTACCTGAAATGTAGAAGATTCATGTTCGTGAATAGTAGACTTCTTCCCAATGCTAATCACAGCTTCAGGGGTGCATTTTAGTCGGATCAATGACAGGAAGCAAGTGAAATAGCCCCTCTCTGTGCACTGTTGTCCTGGTACAGACTGGGCCCCGCATAAGGGGAGAAGTGTTCTTGCACGTTTGCTCCTTCCTCATGCAAACTGCAGAGACAGACTGGTCAAAATACACCTCTTGAGTTCCATGGCCAGATTTTGAAGGTCGTAATTTGAGTGCTTATGCACGTGTCAAAAACTGGAATTTTTCACATGGCGGCACATGAACATTAGTTGGTCTTCATCTGGAAGTCAGCACATACAGGACTTAAGTGCTTTCCCCATGCCCATGATGGCACAGAAGACTAACTGTACCTTATCAGGAGCTTATTCTAAGTTGCAGAGGCACAGAGCTAAGCTATTCTGGTAAGAGTCATACAAGTACAATAGCCTGACAGGGTAAGTCACCAGAGCTGTGGAATAGTAAGCTGGCCCAGATCAATTATAAAGGTTTCTTTCCCACTACTGTGGTAGGACAGAACCATCTGGTATGTGGGCAAACAGCTCCAGAGAAGTTATATTTTACATGAGATAAGGAGATGAAATTGTGAGCTTTTCAAGGACAGAATTGCCTAACAAATAATAAAGATTGTGCAAAACATTCTATACTTTTCAGATCGTATGAAAAGTGTGTCAGTTTTAATAAAATGGAAAAAAGGCTGCTCAACTGGAGATAAGCTTGCATAACACACAGGACTCAGAACTTCAGCTACATTTACTTTCCAACTTGGGCATAGCAATGAACACCAGAAGGTCCAGTTCATTCATTGGTGCAGAGACAGGATCAACATGCTAGCTCTGAGATAAGGGAGTGGCATAAGTCAGTCCAAGCGCTTGTACAATCGCCTGTTTTAGCGCTTTCAGCTTCCCTGTGTTCCTGGCAGAAGGGTCTGAGTGGGTGGCTTGTATCATGATGTCCCCTTTTGCAGTCTCACAGAGCTCCATTTGGGAACTAAACCTGTTCAATATATACATGAGAAGTTTACTGTCCAGCAGGGGCACAGAGATACACATCCACCCCGCAAAGAATACCATAGCTAACACTGAACTCTAGGTAAAGGTAAAGGTATCCCTTGACAATTAAGTCCAGTCGTGTCCAACTCTAGGGAGCGGTGCTCATCTCAGTTTCAAAGCCAAAGAGCCAGCGCTGTCCGAAGACGTTTCCATGGTCATGTGGCCGGCATGACTCAACACCAAGGTGCATGGAATGCTGTTACTGTCCCAGTGACGCGGTACCTATTAACCTACTTGCAATTTCTTTCTTTCGAACTGCTAGGTTGGCAGGAGCCGTCGCACGGATTTGAACTGCCAACCTTTCGATCGAAAGCTCATGGTTCAGTGGTTTAACCCACTGCGCCACCCGCTGGCTCAACACTGAACTCTAGTCTAGTCCAAAAGGTTTCAGCTTGCAAGTCTGGGTGGTTATGCCTTCTTGACATGCCAACCTAGTTTGTATACTAGCAAGCAGACTGAAGCCCCAAGACAGCACTACACAGAGGTAATGCTCAGAAGATGCTAAAATGGGATGTATGGGTGAGGCTACTTAGTGGGCCTTCGTATCCTGTGATAAAAATCAGTGGGCACTGAAGAATCGTAGTTCACATGATCATCCAAATTAAGCACACTGTACAGGGGTGAGGTACAAACTTGCATGCCCATGTGTGAACGGTGCATGCACACACACACACACACTTTCTATCCCACACCATACAACAGCATTCCTACATTGACTATGAACTGGACTTTCCACCAAAATAGCTGACAATATCAGATTCACATCATTAACTTGCTAGTGCCTTGATAACTGTACTCTATGTGCACTTGATATTCCATTCTCCCGCCCCTCCCCCAGTTCTCTTGTAGTGTACTCCCCTAAGAATCCTTAAATTGCTTTGAACTCCCAGTTCAAAAGCAATGTTAAGGATCAAGTGCAGAACCTATGATTAGGAAACTGCTGCTATTGCACTTATGATCTCTCTCCATAATTGGTTTTCACTCCTAATCCACAACAACGTTTTGGCTCCAACAACAGGAAGACTTCAAAAGCACTGACTGGGCTTCCTAATGAAGAACCTTCTGAAATATCTCAAAAACGTTCAAGAGCACAAACACTTTCGAGATCACAGCCAGTAGCTGGTACAGAACACAATGGCCTTTTTATACAAGAGACATATTTGTATTAGACCACTGGATTCCCATAGTTCAAATTCAAGGTATACTTTTTGACCCATAAATTTCCCAACTATATAATTGCAAAGACCATCTGCTTTGATGCTATGCCAGTTGGTCAGTGGAATAGGACAGTGGTTCTCAAAGTGGTGGGTCACGATCCACCATTGGAACCAAAAGTTGTCCCCTGCCCCCTTAATGGGCGGGGACAGCATGGCGACAACAATCTTGGGGATTGCCACCGGCACAGAGAAAGTTTTAATAGGTTATTTGTGCACTTACAGGGGGTCCTGGAGCCCTCCAGAGGGTTCAGGGATGCCTGCGCTACCCTTTGCATGCGCGCGCGCGCACACACACACAAGCTTCAGATCGCTGGTCTATGGCAATTTATGAACAGTTCTGGTTTTCGCAAAAACCGGAAGTGGTCTAAAAATCACCACTCTGCTGTGTCACCACCCTAAGAGTATACCCATAGGATGGAGAGCTTGGTGGTCCTGCAGAGGGTAGTGCAGGCCTCCCTGAACCCTCCCTGGAGGGCTCCAGGACCCCTGCTTTTGTTTTTTGTTTCCCAGCACTGGCGGCAATCCCAGGGATCGCTGCTGCCCCCGCCTCCACAAGCACTCAGTGCCTTGCGGGGAGAACTTTGAGAATCACTGGACTAGGAGAATAAACCACCAAGTTTGAAAAGACAGAAAAACAGTTTCAAGCATGCCTTGTATAAAGAGTTTTACAAGACAGGACTGCATAGCAGAAATGCTCAAAGGTCTTTGTGCTCCCACCCCCCCCAAAAAAACACATCCAAACATCCAATGTCTGTGGTCTTTTCCATTTCTTTTTTTTGGGGGGGGGCACACAGCTAAAACCCTCTGAAGGCCAAACCAAGAGGGAGAATATCTGCATCACTATGTCCATATTGCTCCTCCTTCCCTTGAATTCAGAGGGGCAAAGTGGATTTTGATCAGCATATTGCAGCCAGCTAGGGTATGTGGCCTAGCCCCACCAGTTATCAGATTTCCCACAAATGCTCACTCTGAAAGGAGTGAAAACTGCCTGAACTGCCAAACTCAACATGGATTAGCTGTAACGGGAGAGAAACAAAGACTGTGGAGCATAGTAAGATAGGGAACAGAGAGGGTTTAAGAAAGCTGTGGTTATATAGAGGAAACAATGTGCTATAGGTTGAAAAGAAATAACATGGTATGCCTAGACCTGTGGGTAGGGAAACAGATGGGGCAGAGATCTATGGTAAGAGTATACCCATAGGATGGAAAGCAACTGCAATTGGTTATTTATTTATTTATTTTTATTTTTCACATTTTTATACCGCCCTTCCTCCAAGGAGCTCAGAGTGGTGTACATATTTCCTCCCCTCCTTTTTGTCCTCACAACAACCCTGTGAGGTAGGTGGGGCTGAGAGATAGTGACTGGCCCAAGGTCACCCAGGAAGCTTCGTGGCTGAGCGGGGATTTGAACCTGGATCTTCCAGGTCTAAGTCGGAGCAGGGTCTTTATTTATTAAGTCCAACTGAATAAAAGCTAAAGTAGACCTCAGAGAAATTTGAGTTGCAACACCAATAAAGTCTCATGCTAAAGCTTCTTCTCATACTCCATATATTATACAACCTTAACTGAATTAAGGTAATAAGAGAGCTGCTCATGCTACATATACATGCAGTGATGGCAAACCATTTGGGCTTGGTGTGTCAAATTTTTTGAAAATGCCTAACTTGACTTTGCTGGTGTGTCACGCCTCTCCCCTTTTAATAGTACTTTGACTATTGCTACTTTTAATATAATTTTGAATTGAACTGAGAACTATAGAACACATTGCATTTTATTTAACATCAATTAGTGACTTTTTTGTTGCTGAGTTTTACTAGATAATTTGAAAGAGGTCTGCCAAAATCTCCGCCCTAAACGTTCAAGACAAGCCTGTAAAACTTTTGCAAAAATGTAAGGTGTGTCGGGGACCTGGGGGAAACACTGGCGTGTCACCCAAAATGACCCCGCGTGTCACCAGTGACATGCGTGTCATAGGTTCGCCATCATGGGGGAGTTCCTCAATACCTCTATAGACTTAAAATAGCATTCTCCTCATATGCCACTCATTTCACATGCTAGCAAGGTTATGCTCAAAATCCTACAAGCTAGGCTTCAGCAGTACGTGAACCGAGAACTACCAGAAGTACAAGCTGGGTTTCGAAGAGGCAGAGGAACTAGAGATCAAATTGCCAACATGCGCTGGATCATGGAGAAAGCCCGAGAGTTCCAAAAAAACACCTACTTCTGCTTCATTGACTACGCAAAAGCCTTTGATTGTGTGGATCACAACAAACTGTGGCAAATTCTTAGAGATGGGGGTACCAGACCACCTTACCCGTCTCCTGAGAAACCTGTATGCGAGTCAAGAAGCAACAGTTTGAACCGGCCATGGAACAACCGATTGGTTCAAAATTGGGAAGGGAGTACGGCAAGGTTGTATATTGTCACCCTGCCTATTTAACTTATATGCAGAGTACATTATGAGAAATGCAGGGCTGAAAGAATCGCAAGCCGGAATCAAGATTGCCGGGAGAAACATCAACAACCTCAGATATGCAGACGATACCACCCTAATAGCAGAAAGTGAAGAAGAACTAAAGAGCCTCTTGATGAGAATGAAAGAGGAGAGTGCAAAAGTTGGCTTGAAACTCAACATTAATAAAACTTAAGATCATGGCATCTGGTCCCATCAATTCCTGGCAAATAAGAAGGGGCAGAAATGGAAGCAGTAACAGATTTTACTTTTTTGGGCTCCAAGATCACTGCAGATGGAGACAGCAGCCATGAAATTAAAAGATGCTTACTTCTTGGAAGGAAAGCTATGGCAAACTTAGACAGCATAATAAAAAGCAGAGATATCACCATGCCAACAAAAGTTCGTATAGTCAGGGCGATGGTGTTCCCAGTAGCAATGTATGGTTGCGAGAGTTGGACCATAAGGAAGGCTGAGCGCCGAAGAATAGATGCTTTCAAACTGTGGTGCTGGAGAAGACTCCTGAGAGTCCCTTGGACTGCTAAGAGATCAAATCAGTCAATCCTAAATGAAATCAACCAGGACTGTTCCCTGGAAGGACAGATACTGAGGCTGAAGCTCAAATATTTTGGCCACCTAATGCGAAGAGAGGAGTCTCTGGAGAAGGCTCTGATGCTGGGAAAGATTGAAGGCAAAAGGAGAAGGGGAAGGCAAAGGATGAGATGGTTAGACAGCATCACCGATGCAACGAACATGAAGATGAGCGAACTCAGGAAGATAGTGGAGGACAGGAAGGCCTGGCGGGATATGGTTCATGGGATCACGAAGGGTCGGACACGACAACAACAACATATGCCACCTTTGAATGATTTCTTAACTCACTACTAAATAGTTAATGCATACTGGCTAGAAGGGCAGCATTCAAAAGGACTATTGTACTAGTATCTACAATGAAACTGCTCTGTGAGCACTGTTTAATCATTGTGCAGAGTAAAGCCACTGCAGCAGAGTGGAGCCACACACGAGCTTAGACTAATCACATTAAGAATCTTGCAGTTGTCTGAAATCCTATCCATTATCAAGACTCATCTTTTTGGTTCTGAGGAGTTTAAAACCGTGATACATAATAGCACTAGATCTTTGGGATCTTTGTCACCTGGGAAGACAGTGTTTCACATAACCTAGTTCTAGAAGTAGGAAACTTTGTCCCTTTTCCAAATACATCACGTTCAGATCCCAGCTATCATTTGATCACCCACCTGAGAGCAACATAGGATCTCGATCCAACGTTTTCTTAACATGATCAGATTCTCCAGTCAGTGAGCTTTCATCAATTTTGAGGTCATTTCCTTGTATAAGTACACCATCTGCTGGCAAAAGGTCGCCTAAAAAGAACCCAGAGCTACATTTAACATACACTTAATAAGTCAGAAATGATACTAGTAACATAAATGGGTATATTTACCATATTTTACTTGTGCAATATCGCCAACAACTATATCAGCTATAGGTATCTGGATTACTTGGCCACCCCTGATGACAGTAAACTTCTGTTCTTGTTCGATGCGGCTCTGTAGCCCCCTAAATTGTTTCTCTTTACTCCAGTCATTGAATGCCGTGACTAATACCACACAAACAACAGACAGGAGGATTGCAGCTCCTTCAATCCAGCCTGTTTCAGCTTCTTCTTCTTCTTCACCAACTGACACTGTTCCACATACTGCAGGAAGCAAGCAAACAGTCAGTACTTTGCATTCAGATCTTAATCTCTCTATATATTATCCTGAAAATTGCAACTACCAGTAATTATCAGCCAAACCTTGAATATTTGTTGCTCAATCAAACCGATACCGTCCCTATATCAGTGGCACACATGCTTATTCAGATATTAAGTTTGTTCCAAGGCAGCACTACAAATAAGGCTGTAATATACAGTATACAGGCAGTGATGTAAACTTGATTCTATTGACTTGGACTCGAGTCGGACTCAAGTCGCATCAATGACTCGACTCGGACTTGACTCAGCAATTGTAAAAGACTCGAAAGACTCGACTCGAGACTTGGGCCCTTTTACAACAAGTCCAATTTTATTCAGGTCTAAACCTGTTTTCCCCATTAAATAGATAGGGACTTGCAACTAAAGACTCAGGACTTGGGGGCAAAGACTAGGGACTTGACTTGAGACTTGGACCCAGAGACTTGAGACTTGACTGAAGACTTGGAGTCAGAGACTTGATCCACATCCCTGTATACAAGTTAGAACCATATCGGTTTTAAAGAACTCAATTTGTTTTTGTATTATGTAGAAGGTATAGCATGAAACTGTTGGGACCAAATTACATACAACGTAAGACACGTTTAACCAGAAAGTGGATTGGAAGCAGTCCCTGACATAGGACTGTGATGTGCTGTGAGGGGAGTTGCCTGCCAACTAGAGCAGGGTGGTCCAACTTTTCATACCTCGAGGGCCGCATGCAAACTTCGATATGGAACCCGGGGGCCACACAATGAATTAATAATTAATTAATAATAATGACCTGACCAATGCAGAAGTAATTAATAATAATGACCACTGCACAGGAAGAGCAGTAAGACACCCAATAAAAACACATATACTGTACTGTACTATTATGTATTCTGTATTATAAATACCGTATTGGCCCGAGTATAAGACTCACTTTTCCCCCTAGGGCAAGTCTTTAAAGTAGGGGTGCGGCCTACAATCAAAGCCTAGCGTTTTCTGCCTAGTGTTTTCTGCAAAGCGCTTTCAAGCCAAGCCTCTCCAAATCTCTTTCAAAGGCACTTTCTCTCTCTTTTTTTAAACTGCAAAGCACTGTGTTTTCAAGCAGCTCTTAATCACTTGTTAAATGGCCGAATACAATGATCTCTCAGCAGCCTCTAGACTCTGGAAGCATTTGAAAAAATTAACCCTTAAGTTCCAACCCCAGGATTCTGGAAACTGATATTTATTGATCTTGCAGTTTAAAAGTTGAGAGTGCAGTTTGAAAGTTGAGAGCAAGAGCTCCTGCATAGGCTTACCATATCCAAAGGGGGACAGAGTGCCTACCTTTAGGCTGCAATCCTATGCACACTTTCCTGGGAGTAAGCCCCATTGAATGCAATGGGACTTACTTCTGAGTAGATATGCATAGGATTGTGCTGTTCATTGAAATTTGGGCAGGTGCAGCTCATCATCATGGAAGGGTGCAACAAGCTGCACCTGCACCAATTCCAAAGGTTAAAGGTAGGCACTCTGTCCCCCTTTGGATCTGGGAAGGCTACTAATACTAGAGTGCCCAGATTCAATAAGGGACATGGTGCCTATGCCTTTAACTGTACTAAAGCTGTACTGTTCTACTAATGTGTATATTTAAGTTTAAAAAAAGTTTAAAATGTATTTTTTAAAAAATGGCACCAAACTTTAAGGGTGCGGCTTATAATCAGGAGCATCCTATACTCGGGACAATACAGTAAATGTTAATAATTGTGACGATGTGGAAGCTAAATATCACTATGGGCCTGCATTTAAAAATTGTTTAAAATCTCCTTTCTTTCTTGTTTTTCCCCCTCCTCCCCCCCCTTACCTTATTGCAAGCCAGGAATAGCCAATCAAACTCTCAGTGTATCCATTCTCCAAGAGCTCCTTTGCAAAGCCAAGGCTAACCCTCCCCCATCTCCTTCCGATCTCTCCCCAGCAATGAAATTGGAGGGGGGAATCTTTTTTTTTAAAGGGAAACGTTCATGCATATGTGTGTGTGTGTGTGTGTGTGTGTGTGTGTGTGTGTGTGTGAGTGAGAGAGAGAGAGAGCGCATCTGTGAGAGAAGGAGAACAGAAGCAATCTACAAAGCAACCTTTTTTATACTAGCCTCTCTGTATGTGTGCGTGTGGGGTTTTTTCCACTCAAAGATTCCTGGAGATCTTGCAAAGGCAAGAAGAACAGAAACTCTCAGCGCACTCATTCTTCAAGCGCTCCTAGAGTAGGTGGGTTGGATGGCTGAACCTGAGGTCCCTGTCAGCTGGGGGCTTACCAGTCATTGGGGCTCACTGGCGTTTGTTTCCCTGGGTAATTTGTTCTCCCTCATGTTGTGCCACCTCTCCTAGCCCCAGTGCCAGAGGCTCTGTATCCTCTTTTTGCTCTTTTGGTCTCGAGCCTCATGTCCTGTTGTCCCCGCTTCTGCTGGGGAGCTGCAAGCTGGGCGGCCCCCTCCCGTGCGTGCCCCCTGCTCCAACATTTGAAGAGTTTTCCAGACAGTAAATTGGAGGGAGCAGAAGCATCAGGCCTGCTCGGTCTTTTTGCGTTTACTTGGTAGTTCTCGGCGACTCTTGTGGCTGAATCACCATGGGCCTGGTGCTCAGCTCTCTCCAGCCTCTTCACCCGCCCCCTGCTGGCTCCTAGGGTGGAGCCCAATCAGCACAGGCTGAGCTTGGAGCGGATGAGGCGCCTCCTCTCTGGGAGGGGTGTTGTGTCTGATCTGGGGCAGGGAACAGCAGCGTGTGCCACTTCAAAAAGGCACCCCCGCAATGCTCCCGCTGATCGGAACGACGCTCAAGAGCCGAGCATCGTTCTGATCATCAGGGCAAAAGAGCGTGGGCGGGGTATGCTGGAGAGCGTTTGTTGGCTGAAGCGCACGGCCGGCACTCCAGGCGACGATCGGAAATGCACTCGGCTCTGAGTACTTTTCCGATTGTCGCCTGGAGTGTCAGGCATGCGCTTCAGCCGACAAACGCTTTCCGGCATGCCCCGCCCACGCTCCCCTGATGATCGGAACGACGCTCGAGAGCCGAGCGTCGTTCGGATCATCAGCGCAAAGAAGGAAAGCATGAAGCAGTAAGTGACTTGGGCGGGGGGGAGGGGGCTCCGAGAGCGGCTGGGGGCCGCAGAAGAGGCCTTCGGGCGACGCATGCGGCCCACGGGCCACAGGTTGGACCACCATGAACTAGAGAGATGCAGTAAGTTCACAATTTGAATATTCAGCATAAATAAATCCTTTACATACAAGGAAAACTCAATTACGAAAGGGAGCGCCTATGTCCAAGAATTAAATCCACTGTAAGTATAGGTTCAATATTATGAAGGTCCAGTCAAGAGAAGTTCACCTAGTTGATGCCTAAAAAAAACAGTGGTCAGTGTGGAGATAGAAGACTAGGGTTGTTGTTTTAAGCAGAGATGCCTGCCTGGACTAGGGTTGTTGTTTTAAGCAGAGATGCCTGCCTGGACTAGTTGCCTATCCACTGTCCTGTGCTTTTACAATTCCTTTATCCTATGGCAGACTAACAGTTTTACACATCTGGGCATCAAAGCTGCATTATTTTCCCATCTACAATGTGTTGTACACAGAACACAGATGAATTAGAGAAAAGCCCCTGTTATTGCATACACACAGAAGGTTGATGGCCAGTACATCACTCACATTAACCTTTTCTAGTAGAAGTAAATATGGTTCAGGGATATACTAGGTATATGTAGGCTTACCAGATCTCCAACCGGGACAGAGTGCCTAGACCTTTAGGAGAAGGAATGTGGGCAGGTGTAGCTTGTTAAACTTTAGAGCACAATTCTAGGCATGTCTACTCAGAAGCAAGCCCCACTGAAAACAATGGGGCTTGCTTCTAAGTAGACATGCCTAGGAGGATTGTGCGCTAAGGGTTTGACAAGCTACACCTGCCCACATTCCTTCTCCTAAAGGTCTAGCACTCTATCCCGGTTGGAGACCAGAAATGCTTCTCATCTGTCTGGTTTCAGATGCTGTTTCTGGAAGTGGACTCTCCTTGGTCACTCCTATATTAAGAGATGGGTGTGGACATATGTTCTGTTATGTTCAACCTTCCTGATCTCAGGAACTTTTGATAATACTGACCACAGGACTGGCCCAAGACCTCCTGACACCCAAGGCAACATGTCAAATGCTGCCCCCCCCCCTTACCAGAAGCGCCAGCTTCTGCTCTCACTTGCCAACTTTCTAGCTCAGCACTCCACTCCACTCCACATTTCCTCTTTTTCCCTGTTCTCTTCTTATTCAATCCAGGGTCGAAGGAGGAAGAGGAACAGTGGAGGCAAGCAGGCGAACAGAGATCCCCCCCCCCCCCATTCTGCTGCCTGATGCAACCACTTCAGTCGGGCTCATGGATGGGCTAGTTCAGATATCCTTCTGGATCACTGATCTGGTTATAGACACCTATTACAGCTCTGCTGCGACCCTTCAGGTAGGTCTTGGATGGTAGTGCTAGGAAGCGATTGCTATAACATCCAATTTGATGTTCTCTCATGTTCTCTCAATAGTTCCTGGGGATCGAAAACAATGTTATAACTTTTGAATTACCACTCCAATACATATTTCAAAGTACACATAAATTAAACAAAAGCAATCCCTCAATTGTTTACTTACGAGCTTCATTCCCTCCTGGAGGTTGGTAAAAAGAAAGGCCCAGTGATACTATGGCTGCAATTTCTAGTATAATTAATGTAACATCCTGCAGTGCTTCCCATACTAACTGAAGAAATGTTTTTGGCTTTTTAGGAGGTATAAAGTTCTTCCCAAACACAGCTGCTCTCCTCTCTATATCTGCTGGGTTTCCACTTAAGCCTAGATATTAGAAAGAGAAATTCATTTTAGAATAGTTTACTGTCATCTGCACATCACCTAACAAAAGTTAAATACGGTATTTTGTTTCCCAAAAAATCCAAGTAGTTTTGTATAAAAAGGACCACAGATCCACTTCATTCACTACATTCCCTTTGCCATTCTAATGGCAGTTAAAATAAATTCCTGATGTTTGCAAAGCTGAATACTGCAACCAACAATCTGAAGAATCAAGAAGTCTGGAAAATTCTGAGATCAGAATGTATAAAATGCAATATAGAATATATGCACCAAACATAGAGGGCAGTTCATACGACCCTCCCCTCCCAGGCACCAACTGGCCCACAGTGCAATAAATAAGCAGGCCAATGTACTGACATTGTATTGTATTCTACATGAGGCTGCCCTTGAAGATGGTTTGACATGCACAATGCAGCAGCCTGTGTGATCACTGGAGGTAGACGGTTCAACTCGGCTGGACCACTGCTCTGACAGATGCACTGCAACCAACAATCGTTTCCATTCGTTTCCAGGCCCAATCCAAGGTAGTGGTTTTGACCTTTAAAGCCCTATATGGATTGGGACCAGGATATCTGAGGGACTGCCTACTTCTGTACAATCCGGCTCATCCCCTCAGATAAGTGGTTCCCAAACTGGGAGGCGTGGCTCCCAGGGGAGCTGCGGAGTGCCATGGAATCCTCTTGGAAAACAGCGCAATGCCAATTGGCAGGCGTCAACATAATGTAATGGGGAGCCGCTGCTAATGGTCACCAATGGTCAAGGGAGCTGCAGGTCAAAAACATTTGGGAAACACTGCCTCAGGTCATCAGAGAAGGCCCTCTTACAAGTGCCATTGCCTATGGATGCAAGAGGGGCGGTGGTAAGAAACAGGGCCTTCTCAGTAATGGCACCTACTAAAAAATGGCACCCAAGAGAGGGATGAAACTGTCAGTGACTCCCGAAAGCTTAAGGTGTTAGTAATTAAGAGAAGAGAGTTATGTTTCAACTATCTCTATGGAAGCGGTGCTTTCAATCAGCAAAATTCATGATTAGAATTTGATAAATGGGAAACTGTCAATAGGGGGACTTCAAAGTTCTGCCTAAGTGGTCTACAGGAATAACTGCAGCAGAGGATTTAAAATGGTCTCTTCATCACTTTAATGATAAAATCTCAACAAGCTGTGTGGAGAACGGGACATGCCGCCTCACTTATCTATACTATTACATAAAATTAATTTATAGCAATTGGACTTCAAGGACTACTTGATACCTCATAATAGTAACCACTACTAGTTTCCTGCTACAGGAAGGGTTTAGCTACCTTCCTTAATCACCAAGGGGGGGGGGGAGTGTTTTTCTGCCTTCAAGTTACTATCCCATTACAGCAACAATCCATTCTACCAAGATGAAGATATTAAGCAATTACCCCCAAAGATGTAGGCTGGTGTGCTCAGAAACCATACCAGTCAGCAGTACTAGTTTCATGGCAAAGGTTTTACCACCAAATACCAGAGGAGGAAGACTTCATTGGAGGCACAGTTACTCAGCTTTGGAAGAAAAAGTCCTCATTTGATAGGCAAGTCTGACGCACTTAATTTTTTCATTTTTGAATTTGCCTAGTCTTTCGGGCAGTCTTGAAAAGGTAACACACTGTACATACCAAATATGCCAAGTGTCAAATCAATCATCATGCAGCATTAAAGCTGGCTATTACTATTATTGACACCACTTTGAAAGATGCCTCTTTGCCCAGTTAGCAAAGGCTATAAAAGCTTTATTTTTTTCACATTTTTATACCACCCTTCCTCCAAGGAGCTCAGAGTGGTGTACATATTTCCTCCCCTCCTTTTTTTGGTCCTCACAACAACCCTGTGAGGTAGGTGGGGCTGAGAGATAGTAACTGGCCCAAGGTCACCCAGGAAGCTTCGTGGCTGAGCGGGGATTTGAATCTGGATCTTCCAGGTCTAAGTCCGACTCCCAAACCACTACACCATCCTGGCTCTTATATCTTTATACGTTTAAGCTCACAAAAACCGTTTCCAATTTCACAAGTCAGTTGAAACAAGTTACACCAGTGTTTCTCAAAATGTGGGTCACAATTTTTGGTAGGTTACGAACAGCCGGCCGCCCAAGCCTCTTCGGCCCACTCCGGCCCTCGTCATGTTGTGCTCTCAGTGAGCACAGGCTGCGGCGGCAGCTGTTCCTGTAAAAATGTGAACAGCTGGCAACCAGGGCGTTTTGGCGGATGTTTGACATGATGTTATCACGTCACCGCCAAAACCTCTGGGTTGCCGAACGTTGTGCTACAGGTAAATGTTACCTATTGTATGCCAGTGGCATACAATCTTACAGAAATACAATATACAAAGTCTTACACCAATAGTAGTCATAGCTTCCTTTAGCGCCGATTCATTACGGCACTCTTAGTCCTAGCGCGACTGCCTTCTAGCCAACAGGAGCAGTGCATTCTGGGCCAGTCAGCACCCATTTCCTGCCTATTAAGTTAACAATGCATTGTATAGTTCTGTTTCACACTACCTTGCAGATAAGTGCTTTTTTCACATGTGGTGGCTTTGCCAACAACTAATAAAGACTGGGATCTCAAAATAATGACTGTTTATTTTTTCAATTTAGTGAAAACACTGAAGTTCTCAACTGAAAACCTATCATTGCCAAAGTCTTACTGGCCAGAATTGAAACTAATCTGAAATACCACCAGTTATGAAAAGTAGAGATTGAACAAGTTAAGCTTTAATACATCAGATTAGATGATAGTGCATATCTGAGCAGTGATCTCCATTTGTGTTTTTTAGATACTGGTAAATTGTAAAATTGTCACAAAAAGCACTTTCCCCCCCATCTTGATTAGATGGCAGTTCCCGTGTACCAGCTTCTGGATATTCCCATCTCCCCTGTGCGGCATTCCATGCTGCCGCCAAGTCCCTTGATCCTCAGCAGTGGCTTTTCAGAGGGGTTGGGGAGGAATGGCTTGTATCCATACACACTGCAGAAGCATAAGCTGTGGATGCTGCTCAATAGCCCACCAAGACTAGCTTTAGAGCCCCAATGAAACCAAACGAAATACAGCAAATCTGCAACTTATAGTAGGGTTGGGCCGATGGTCAACTGACCAATCAAATACTTTCAACCAACAGTCTACTACAAGGATTAGAGTCAGGCAACAATGAATATATCTACACAGCTCCGAGTAGCATACAAGAGCCACTTGGATGAACACTCATTCCTTAAAATGATCCTTACCTTCATTTGGAGAAGTTTTCAATCTTGTACAGATACCATACACATCCCCATAGCATTCTTGTATTTTATGTAAAGCATCTGCAGCACGCAATTCCATAAGGTCACGAAGCTCATCAACTGTGATTCCAAAGTCTCCATGATTAGACTCTTTAATAGAGTATTTTACACCACTGTATGCTACTGAGTTATTTGCCATGTCTCCCATGACGTACAGTGTTCAAAAGGAAGAACTTGTTTTCAAGGAGGATCAGTTTACTTCAAATATTTCCACAAGGAAAGTTAATCCTTCAGACATGAAAACCATCGGAAGAGCAGATAAAAACCACCCAAAGAAGAAGAGCAAGCCATTAGACACCTTTTCCAGGAGTGTTATCTTGAGTGCAATCCCATGGTTGGTTCCTTCATTTCACCTCAGACGGAAGGGGAATACAATCTGCAAAAAAACAAAGAAGAACAGCTTATAGTGGCTTGATTCAGTACTATTTACAGAAGAGTTACACCAACATTCCAAGAGTTAATGTAAATCCATAATTGAAAGTGGTGGAACAAAGTGGTCACTAAACAGGGATGTTAGCAGAGAAGGTTTTAAGTCTCAACAGTCCTAATCCTGCTAAATTTAACACCAATCACTTGTACCTGCTATTTAATTCACTTGGATTCCAGTTTATTGACATATATGTCACACTTGGTCGGAGATTGACAAGTTATCACAGATTGTCCACCAATTCATCTGGGTGACTTATATTCCTATTTGATGTCTATCTGATTTATTTAACTCATTCAGAGTCAATACTCTGACCACGTTGACGTTCCATCTCATGGAGAACACCTATCTGCTCCAAAACTACGGGGGGGGGGGGGAGGAGGAAAGAGCAGGGCAGTTGAGGTAGTCTATTTTTCCTCCAGAGGGCTATGGGGTGCTAGAATGTTGCACCTCCTAAACCCCAAGAATATCGCAAGATGTTCACTAGCTTCACCCCAGCCAGAGAGGGACGCAGGTGCTCCTTCTCAATGTTTCTCAAATAAATGTTCTCATTGTTATAGCTAACATGCACTTTTTTTTGAAAAAAAAGTAGTATTTAAATACAAAATGGAAAATTTTAATTCAATATCATCTTTTCTCTTGGCAATGTAAAATTGAGGCATATCAGTTCACCCCAATACCAAACATACTGAGATTCTGATTGTGAGATGTCAGGAGACTTGATTTATTCCTATGTGAACATGTTCCAGCTAGCACAGCAAGAGCCATGTAAACAAAAACTTGCACTCAGGGCTAGTTAATTAGGAGCAAAATGATCTCATCTTCAATCACTTGCCAGATCAATATAGATAGCTGCGTGTGGGGGGGGGGGGGGACTGTGTCTTTTCAACTTCTGTTGTGCCTCTGTCAGTGGCAGCAGTAGCTTCGCTAGCACATGAAGCACAGATAGCGTTCTTGGCATCTGGTTCCTGGTTGTACCTTTTTTTCTTTATAATTCCCATAGGAACGACCCTATGGCATGCTACAGGTAATTTTCAGAAGCATTAGAAAGAGGACAAGAGGTGGCCACCAAGAAAGCTATGAGTTTGAAGCAATGAAGTGCTGCTGCCCAACACAGACAGCATTTTTTAAAGAGATCTGTTGCTAGCATCACCAAGGGTAAGTGCCTTCCCCCCTACCTGCAGTCAAGAATTTTATGAGCAAAAAGATTTGGAGGGGCTTAATGACCAGGCTGGAATAAGACAACCCTCAAGTAGCGAAATCAGATGCATCAGCATCTGTTAACTGCTATATTACTCAGACATTAACTCCACAAACTGATGTGCAATTTTCACACAAAACGTTTCAAGTCTTAAGGGTTTGAACAACTTCTCAAATGGACATATGCTAACCAGGAAAACACATAGCCTCAGATTATTGCCTCAGCAGGATATAGAGATAGATAATATTATATATACTCAAACAAAATCCTATTTGACTCACAAAAGAACAGTCTCACAACATTACTATTAGTGAAGTTGCTTCCTGTTTCTTATGTACTAACAAGTGATGGCTGAATTTATAGGAACTAACATGAGAAAAAGCCAACAGATGCCAAGTAGTATCCTGTTTAGACAGATACAATCCCTGGTTTTAGGCAGCTGACAATAAGCACACTAACTAATGAGGTATACTGAAGTGTCCAAAAAACTTCCATACAAAAGAGATACAAATATGAGTACACACACTAAAGCCTATGAATTGGTACCAAGAAATAGAAGTTACATCTTAAAAGGTACTTCTGTCTGCAGAAAAAAGTTCATTTGAGAAAACTGTCCCTCCCCCATGAGTGAGCAGAAGCACCACCTTCAGATATAACCCTATAGATTTAATGGGAAGCTCTGAAACATCACAGAACAGTTCATTTAGATATCAAATCTATAGGACGACTGGAGAAGGTTATGTCAGTGCTGCTCTATAGGAGAAAGTAACAGTCTTAAGAGATCCATGGAACATGAGCAGGAACTGCAGCGAGAAAGGTAATACAGGGTTATTCAAAAAGGATGATGCAAATGTAAAGCTGATTTATTCTTAAATGAACTGACATACCACAACCGTCATGACATGAAAAGCTGGAAAAATTGTCTTAAGTTTCACATGCACATTACAAATGTTCGATGTGGGCACCTGCGTAGCTACAATGGGGCAAAGGGCCGCAAACAGACGCAGTCTCCTCATGAGGAGACCGCAGCTGTCACCTGGGGCATTTGCCCCCTCTTGCCCCTTTGCAGCTACTCAAGTGCCCATATCGAACATTTATAATGTGCATGAGAAACTTGGGCAGTTTTTCTGTCTTTTCATGTCATGACGGTTGTGGTATGTCAGTTCATTTAAGAATAAATCAGCTTTACATTTGCACCATCCTTTTAGAATAACCCTAGCAGTTCCAAAGCATGTTAATGCGAGTAGATAAATAGGTACTGCTTGCGGGAAGGTAAACAGCACTCTGTGTTCCAGCTGCATGCTACGTGCTGCGGCAAGGAGAGTCATGCCGGCCTCATGACCCCGGAGGCGTCTTCGAACAACGCTGGCTCTTCGGCTTTGAAATGGGGATGAGCACGACACCCTAGTGTCGGACACGACTGGACTTAATTGTCAGGGGTCACCTTTACCTTATACTATACTAGGGCAGTTAGCAAGGCTCCTGATCACAGGTATGCTGCTGGGTTATTATCCATTCAGCAACCTCAGACTTCTTTTGGAGTCAGATATGAACACTGAGGTAGTCAAGTTAACACAGATGACACCCGAATAATTTGTTGATAACATTTCAGACCAAAGAGCTCCAGAAGTATGCTGAATAAGTAAGCAAAGTGGCAGACAGGTTTTAATGGAAGAAGATGTACATAATGCACACCACTACAACACATAGCTTTGCATATGCACTGAGAAAGTGTACGCATTGGTAGAGTCCAGATAAAAAGTTTCAAATTTATGGCAGTTTAGGTTGTCAATGGCCATTAGTAGTAGCAGCTAAATGCAGAATCTCTATAGTCTGAAGCAGTATACAAACAAGTTCCAGAAAATACTACTTTGAAAGGCAATTCTCCTCCCAGCACCGCAAAAACCAAAAGTCTTTATTTCTACTAAGCACCATAACTGGAGTATGCCATGACAACTATCATGAGGCACCACTGTATTCCTCAGAGGACACATTATCTGGCACAAAGGCACAAGAACATCTGTTTTCCACTGGCCACAGCCATACTTCTCAATAAGGTAAAGGTTCCCCTTGCTCAAGAGTCAACTCTAGGGGCAGTGCTCATCTGTTTCAAAGGCAAAGAGCCAGCGATGTCCAAAGACGATTCCGTGGTCATAGGGTTGGCATGACTCAACACCCAAGGTGCACAGAACGCTGTTACCTTCCCGAGGAGGCGGTACCTATTAATCTACTTGCAATTTCTTGCTTTAGAACTGCTAGGTTGGCAAGAGCTGGGGCCGAAGACAGTAGCTCATACCGTCACGTGGCACTCGGGTCTCGAACTGCTGTCCTGCCTACAGTTCAAAAGCTCTGGTTAGTATGGAACAGCTGCCAGAATGCTGGCTGACCATAGTGTAACATAGGCATACATCAGCTGCCCATTTGCTTCTGAGCTCAATTCAAAGTTTAGTCTTAAGGATCTGGGGCTTACTCCCTTTTGAAACTGGACTTGGGCAGATTCATAAGGAAGGACCTCATGAGGCCAATTTGAAATACCGTATTGGTCTGAGTATAAGACTCACTTTTTTCTCCTAATTTAAGTTTTTAAACTAGGGGTGCATCTTATAATCAGGGTGTTGCAATTTAATGCCAGTGATTTAATAAAAATTTTTTAATAGCACCAAACTTTAAGGGTGTGTCTTATAATCAGGTGCGTCTTATACTCGGGACAATACGGGTATGTTGTATTTGGTGGGGGCGTTCTGGTGGCAGTGCCATATTTGTGACACTCCCACCACAATAAAGTAAGTTGGGCTCCTTCTTTCACTGTATTAAAATGTGGTCAAACACTGCTTTGCCTTGCATTTGATTTGATCAGGAAAATCATTTTATTCATTTTAGGCTGCTGGTCCAACACGCCAACTCTATTTAGACTTAATTTCTTTATTTTGTTTTAACACGTTTTATTTAGTTATGTTATTGTGAGGTTTTTAATAGGGAAAGATGGGATAAAAGGACAAGTCCCTATCGGTTTGTAAGAAACGTGGGCCCAGATGATGGCGAAGAAAAAAGAAAATTGTCCTGCTTGAGCCTTTGTTTGTTTAAATTTATTTGTTTGTTTAAATTTATTTAAAGAATTTATACCCGCCTTTCTCCCAACAAGGGCAATCAAGGCAGCTTCCAATAAAAACGTTAAAATACATATATACGTTTAAAATCAAGAATTAACACAATTAAAACAAATGGCCCCAGTGGGTCACCTATATTTACATTTGTTAAAAGCCATTTATTAAAAAGCCATCGAATGCTAATCTAAATAAAAAAGTCTTAAGGCCCCGCTTAAAGGTCTCTAAGGAGGGAGCTGTTCTTAATTCCAGGGGGAGGGAATTCCATAATTGGGGCGCCACTGCCGAGAAGGCCCTATTCCGCGCCACCATCACCCTCACCTCCATCAATGGCGGCATGGTTAACAGGGCCCCCCTGATGACCTCAGCGTACAGGTCAGATTATAAGGAAGCAGGTGGTCCCTCAAATACCCTGGACCCGAGCCGTTAAGGGCTTTAAAAGTCAAAACTAGCACTTTGAATTGTGCCCAGAAACGAACCGGCAGCCAGTGTAGCTGCTGAAGCAACGGTCTGACTGAGTCGAACCAACAAGCCCCGGCAACCACCTGGGCCACCGCATTCTGCACTAGTTGCAGTTTCGAACAGTCTTCAACGGCAGCCCCACGTAGAGCGCGTTGCAGTAATCTAGTCTAGATGTCACTAGGGCACAGGTCACTGTGGCCAGGTCTGCACCACTGACGTGTCACTGGAGCGTGGCGGGGAAGGTGGACCGCCTGGGGGTGACGCACGCAAAGGGTGCCGCGCGGTGCCGCGCTCTCACCTGCGCGTGTCACCTCCGTTCTAGGAGAAGGCCTCGGAGCGTCCGCCCTTGGCGGAGGTCTGAGGCCTTCTGACGAGGCCCAATGCAGCGACGTCATATTTATTAGGTTTAGCGCCTGCGCAGAACATTTGAGGGCAAATAGGCAGCCCTTTGCCCTCAGAAACATACTGCACATGCACGAAAAACCTAATAAATATGACGTCACCGCATTGGCCCAGGACAGCCAGCCGGAGAGGATGTCTCCGGAGCCAGCAGCAGCAGAGGCCCCGCTGCTGCCGGCTCCGGAGACATCCTCTCAGGCTGGCTGTCGCGGCGGCCAGGGGGTCATTAGGGCGGCACGCGCGCCTTAGTGACACTGCTGGTCTGCACGATCCAAGTACAGTCGCAGCTGGCGCACCGGCCAAAGCTGGGCAAAAGCGCCCCTGGCCACGGCCACCACCTGGGAATCCAGTTGCAGCTGCGCATCCAGGAGAACCCCCAAGCTGCGGAACTGCGACCCCATTCAGAGCAGGACGGTGATCCAATACCCGAGTCGTAGACTTCTGGACCAGAAGAACCTCTGTCTATCCAGGATTTAATTTCAGCTTGTTTGCCCCCATCCAGCTCCTAACTGCCTCCAGACAACGATTCAGGACATCGACCGCCCCCTTGGAGTCGGGTGGAAAGGAGAGAAAGAGCTGGGTGTCATCCGCATACTGATGACTCCCTACCCCAAACCCCCGGATGACCTCTCCCAGCGGCTTCATATAGATATTGAATAGCATGGGGGATAGAATTGACCTTTGTGGCACCCCACACCTCAAGGGCAAGGGTGCCGAACAACCATCCCCCAGCATCACTTTCTAGGATCTAGCAGCCAGGAAGAAGCGGAACCACCTCAAAACAGTGCCTCCAAGCCCCAACCCAGCCAACTGACCCAGAAGGACACCATGGTCAATGATGTCAAAAGCCGCCGAGAGGTCCAGCAGGACCAACAGGGACGCATTCCCCCTGTCCAGTCCCTGGCGCAGGACATCCACCAAGGCGACCAAGGCCGTCTCTGTCCCGAACCCCGGCCTGAAGCCAGACTGGAATGGATCCAGATAATTTATTCTGGAGACTGGTGGGATACAACATTTTCTTTAGGGATATAACATTTTCTTTAGGTTCTGCTTATTTTACAATATTTATATACCACCTTTCCTTTTTTTATTAGCCCAAGGTGGCTAAACAGCATATAAAAACACAAAACATAGTACAAATTTAAAACACCAGTCCAAGCACAACAAGCAGCAGACAAAAACCCAAACCAAATCCTACAAGGCAGAACAGAACAGAAATGTCTCAAGCCTGTGTCAGAATGCAAGGAGGGAAGGTTCAGTTGTCAGTTTGACAGGAAGGGAATTTTACAATCTCGGCGTCACTACAGAGAAGAGCTCTCTCTTGTTGCCATCAATCAAACCACTAAAAATGGTGGCATGGGGAGGCGCTGCCCAGATTACCTCAGGGTGGGCAATCTCATATGGGAAGAAATATTCCTCAAATTCCTTGACCCCAAATCATACAAGGCTGTAAAGGTCAACACCAGCACCTGGGAACCAACTGGCATCCAGTGCAGCGGTCTGACATGGGCCATCATGATCAGCACTAACTGCAGTTTCTGAGCAGTCTTCAAGGGCAACCCCACATACATGTTACAGTAATAAGAGTCTTGATATTGTCAGCACATGGACAACTGGAGTCAGGTCCGATCAATTCAGGTATGGCTGCAGTTGGCGTACCAGCTGGACAAAGGTCCCCTTCACCACTGGCGCCACTTGGGCATCCAGGAGCAGCAAAGAACCCAGGGGGACCCTCAAACTGCAAAGCTGCGTCTGATGAGGAAGTGCAACCCCATTCAAAATAGGTTCCTGGTTTAATACCTGCATCACAGGTCTCCCAGTGTTCTCCCTCAGCCAGTTCCCCAGCAACATCAGGTAATGATCTAGGGCTGCAATCCTATACTCAACTGGGCATCAGCCCCATTGAACTAAATGGGACTACTGAGTAGACATTTATTTAATGAATTTAATACCCCAACTTTCTCCTGGGAAGGGCACTCAAGGCTGCTATGCATGCATAGCAGCAGGAGCAGCTTTCTACAACTTCCTCAGCATCTGATGGAATAGTGAAGTAGATCTGGGTGTGATGGCTTTCATGGCCAGCAACAATTTTGTAAGAAATAGGGAACACGGGTTTAGATGCCATGTTAGAAAATGTATTTAACAGAACACAAAACACACAACGTTTCAGCCACTTCTGTGGACGTCTTCTGGAGTACAGCAGCACCGTGCTAGCAAGATGTAAAATGACACATTGGTGACTCCAAACTCCAAGATGCTCCCCTAGTGGTTTCCATGTGGTTCTAAACATGATGGACAGGATAGAACCCTGCACCACACCATCGGCCAGGGTGAGAAGCAAGAGTCCCCCACACTACCTTCTGGGATCTGAGCCAGAAAGAACTGGAGCCACTGCAGTGCAGTGTCCCCACCCAGTCCCAATAGGACACTGTGGTCAATGGTGTTGAATGCTGCTGAGCAGTCTAGCAGAACCAAGAGGGATGTCATCCCTGTCAAGATCCTTGTGCACCAGAGCAACCAAAGCTACTTCTGTCTCCACAATTGGGCTGAAAAGGGTCAAAGAAACCCTGGAGCTGGAACACCACTACCCATTTGATCAACTCACCCAAAAAAATGGGAGGTTTGAGACTGAACGGTAGTTATCCAATATGATGGGATCCAGGGAGGGCTTCTTCAGGAGAGGGAAAACCAGTGTTTCAATACTGCAGGTAGCACCCCCTCCCTTCAAAGATGAATCGATTACCCTGCCTGTCTACTCCCAGGCAGATCCAGGCAGGTCAAGCAGACTCCAAAGAATCCTGTCTACATTCCTCAAGCAATACAAGATGGAGAATCCATAATGGAACCAAGAGAGGCAGAGGGGACATAAACTGGAACTGTTACACAAATCAAGCATGCCAACACAAACTGGCACAACTCAAAATATTTTCAGAAAAGTTTCTGATTCAGTTTTTTTCCCGGAACATGCTAGCAAGGGATACAAGAGATGCTGCAGTCCAGAGGGGTTGTAACAAGGTACAGAAAAGTATTCAAGTTGGTTGGGATGGGAGAAGTGCACTTTTTCATGCGCATCAGGAAATCCTAACACAGGAATGGGGAAAGACAGACACATGATGGCAATAACGTTCCTGTAACCCAGACATCTTGGGGCGCCAACAGAACACAACTAGTTTTATTTGGTTGGCTCTAGAACCAGCAGACGGACTTTTGGCAACATGCACTGGCTGATAGGAGTCAGTGTTCATAAGAATCTTAAGAGTTCATTCAGATCTAAGTACCTTCTTTCTCTTCCCCCCCCCCCCCCCAAAAAAAGCAACATCACTGGAGTACTCTTCACTGGTTCTCTATATGTTGCTGGGCACAATTCAGAGTGCTGGTCATTACCTAAAAAGCCATACATTACTTTGGACCTGGTTACTTGAAAGGCTCCCCCCCCCCCGCCCCATGGTAATCTAGGGAGGCCCTATTGCGAGTGCTGTCAACACTGAAAGAGCAATTGGTGGGAACTCACAATAGGCTGAGTACCCAACAGAGAAGGCCCTATAGAACTCCCTTCCATGTGAGATTACGAATCCTCTCACTTTTATCAGTGTTTTGCAGGAATCTTAACATGTTTGTTCTGGCAAACGTTTAGTTGACTTAGCCCTTTGTCATGTTTGATCTGAATATTGCTGTCCTGAATGTGGCTGCTTTGCTCTTAACTGCAGTTTTATTGCATTGGTATTGCCCACTGATTTGATTATTTTACTGATATTGACTGTAAATCTCCTTGCACTTTCCATATGTTGAGAGAAAACTATATTGTCAATACAGCTAATTCTGAACCTCTCTACAAACAACGTAAACTGTACACACAGTACACATAAATTTGCCACATGGAAAATCACAATGTTGCTATTCTGAAGAGCTTAGAATTAACCAACATAACTACAAGTTACACCTTCAACCTCTCCCTGCGTCTCCCTGTGTCACCTTACACCTCTCCCTGTGTCTGAACTCAAAAATTTAACACCTATTTTTAAATTGAAAGCTATGAGTGCCAATAGTTTACTTCATAACTTATAATACTAAACTTTAGCCAATACTAAGGCATACTACACAGTAGCAGTAGCTCAGCTTCAAAGGTTCACAAAATGATTATCTCAAACTAGTCTATTTAGCACAAAAGACCTCACAAATCTGAAGCATGGCACCGCTGTTGTCTGGTAATATCTCTCAGCTTTGAGTTTAAGAGCTTGCCTGGTCACCACAGGTGAACCCAAATGTTATACAGGCAAGTGATGGTAAGCAGGCATTTCTAAAGTATAGGCGGCGGCAGCACTAGATGTAGGCTGCACTAGATTTTTTTGTAGGCTAGTAACTTTTGTCAGGTGCTGTGGTGGCTTAGTGGTTAAGACGCTGAACTGCAGACCAGAAGGCAGGCAGGACAGCAGTTTGAGAACCGAGTGCCATGTGACATTGTGAACTACCGTCTTCGGCTCCAGCTCCTGCTTACATAGCAGGTTGAAAGCAAGAATGTGCAAGCAGATTAATACCACCTCAGCGGGAAGGTAACAGCGCTCCGTGCACCTCGGCGTTGAGTCATGCCGGCCACATGACCACGGAAGTGTCTTTGGACAGCGCTGGCTTTTCGGCTTTGAAACGGAGATGAGCACTGCTTAGTCGGTAACAACTGGCTTTTGAGCAAGGGGAAGCTTTTTTTACTAACTTTTGTCAGATTAAATTTTAAAGCCAATCCAATTTACCTGAAAACCAATTTGATGCATAAAACTTTCTATAAACATCTTATCAATACTCGTGTGTCTTAAGCAGGTCTCACACAATTTGTGTTCTTAACCAAGTTGAAAGAATAGTGATGTGGGTGTCATTACTTCTAAGCATTAATCCAGTTCTTTTAGCGAGGGTGGCAATATTGAGTGGTACAAACATGAACCAGTAAGTCTAAATATTGTTAGCTTTATCCAGTGTTGCTGACATGCTGTAGTAAAAATGTTCATGGCAACTTCTGAAGACGAGACTATAGAATAGATGAATTCATTCAATGAAACTATTTTATGTAAATAGGATCAATACATAGTTATTTGACAGGAGGTATGCGATACTATGAGTACTAACCACAAATGTCGAGTACCTCCCTAATCTATGTAGGACAAGTATTTCAAAAGGTGAAACCATACCTGAATACAGCTATCAGGAAGAAGCTACAATTTCACTGGACTGCTCAAAGTCTTTTGTAATAAAAGGCATAAAATAGCCAAGGCTCACTAAATACTAAAACCTTAGGTGCACACATAAATACAGCTTATATTCTGAATGCACAGGTACATTTCCAACTATCACTGCAATCCCTCTTCCCCAGTGTGAAGATGGCTAAAGAATGAGAAACTCCTCCGTTGATTGAATATGATGTTTAGATTGCTCTGCAAGATATTTAGAATATTGTCTAAGATGTCAACAAGTCCCAGTTTTAGACTTCACTTGGGAAGCTCAACTCAAGCTGAGCTTCCTTACCGAAATTAACAGCCCCAATCCACGCTGTATCCAATGTTGGCTAGGAGCAGGATGGAGGTAAGTTCGGGGGAAGAGAATTTTTCCATTACCCCAGGTAAACCCCCAGCCTGCGCAATGGGGCTACTCAGATCTCCACCAGCTCAATCACTGGTGCAGATCCGAGAAAACCTGTGCCGGGCTTTGAAGTCCGGGAGCGGGAGGGGGGGGAATAGGATACAGTATACATTGAGGCCGCTGATCCCTCCCCCTCCTGGGCCCGATCCGCCCACACCCACCACTGCGCCACCCAGAGCAGCCTTACCTCCAGTGCTGCCTACTCACAGGGTGTCATGAATGTGCTTTACCGCACATTTGTGACATCCTAGGCCGGCTCAGTGGTCCCGAGCCAGCCTAAGGGAAGCTTAGGATTGTACTGTCAGATACTTCTACCCAATGTGCAAGTCAAAATAGGTCCCAACGTGGTGGTGGTGGTGGTGGTGGGTGGGGTTTTGTGGGTTTTTTTTTTTTTGAAGTTTTACACCCCTCCCATCAATTCACATAAAGTTGAATTATGTGAGGTGGAAGTGCATTGAACTATGGCACCCCATGTGTGACATGGGTTACTTGCTTTGTGTTAACATTTTATTAAATATCGAATAAAGCAGTTACAAAAACAGCAACAATTAAGAAGTTCCAGAGGAATAAAAACTTTCGGGTACTGAAGCCACGTAAAGAATTTTATTAGAATAAAAAAATTACAGAGGATCCAATGTTTTGCTCATACTGAGATGAGCTTCTTCAGGGAAATGATGATTACACGGATGTTGACTACCAGGGCACTTCATATATCTGAACCAGAGCATCTGAAGGGGGAGCTTGACCATCTGAGACAGGCATTCCAGGCTAATGATTATACTTTGCAACAGATTAATAAAGCAATGACATAAAATCCAAAAGAAAACAATACGGATAATCTTATTATGAGGAGCACCATTATGCTGCCTTATATACACCGTGTAACAGATCGGAGAAGTAGGTTGTTAAAGAAAGAAAACAAGGATGATTTTTCAACCAACAAAAAAGATTAAATAATATCTCCACTCTGCTAAAGACAAAAGACACACCCCCCCCCCATTGACACAACCTGGGGTCTATAGAATACCATATTCGTGTGGCCAAGTATACATAGGAATCACAAAAAGGTTCATTTCAACCTGTACTGAGGAACACAAAAGGAATTACAGGCCGATGCATCCAGACAAATCAGCGGTGGTGGAACACACTACAGTGGAACCTTGGATTACGAGTAACTCGGTTTGCGAGTGTTTCGCAAGAAGAGCAAAAAGTTTTAATAATTTTTGCCTTGATACACGAGCAAGGTCTTGCATTATGAGCACTCACTGCAATCCTGCCGTTGCCAGCTTTCGCCTCTCACTCCCTGCAGTTCCCTGCTGCTGCCTTCGGGCGTCGCCTCCCTTCCTGCCAATCACCACCTCCTCAGTCACCTCCTGCTGCACGCTCCCTGCTGCTGCCTTGGGGAGGCTGCCCGATCGAGCTGCCCGTCGCCTCCCTTCACAACAAAGCCCCTGCCCTCGGTCAACACCCCCCTCCCCGGGTGAGGCCGGCAGTTCCCGACGTCCCTCGGGGACGTAGCAGCCCGATGCCGAGCTGCAAGGACGCCACCACGCGTCACGTGCTAATGTGTAGTAGGCCAGGCTTCTGCACGAGATACATAGGGGGGAAATAAAACGTACATCCTTTGCCAGGTAAAAGCACAACGGTTTTAAAGGGGACCAAACTTTACATTTCCACGGGGTGGGTTGGGAGGGTTACATTGCCCAGCAGGAGCGACTCAGGCAGAGTTTGGGGAGCGACAACGGGCCCATTTCAACTGCAGCCTCGGCTTTGTGCTTGCGCCCCACCGTTATTGCGGCCCGCACCGCCGCAAGCTCTTCCCAGCCCTTTCCATTCGCACGGAGAAAGAGAGCGCTCACACATGCCTCCTCCCAAGTCGTGGGTGATTCTCACACGTGCACCCCATTGAGCAGGCAGGCTGGTGGGGGTAGTGCCTTGCGCGCACGGAGTAGCTGTTGGATGGCTGGTGGAAAAGAGAGAGGTGATTGCTCGCCGCCTCCCCTCTCCTCTCCCCGCAGTTGAGGTACCATGGCAGAGGGGGCCATGAAAAGGCAGCTTTGAAAGGGGGTGGTGATGGCTGTTGCTGCTGCTGCCGCCGCCGGGCACCTGTCTCTAGCTCCCTTTCCCTCCTTTGCCTTGCCTGGCAGGAGCTTTGAACGGATCCCAATACTGAAATGAGCAATATTAGCCAAGAAACCTCATGCTCCACGAACGATAGTTTGGGATCTAATAGGGCAAAGGAAATTGAATTGGGAACCTCCCCCCTTTTTTTTTGAAACTGAGGAGGAGAGCCAACACACTGTCAGGAAAAAAAAAGAAACCTTCATGCTACCCAAACACAGAAACAGATTCTAACAGGGCAGAAGAAATGGATGTGGGGGTTTCACCTGTGTCACCTGAAAATAAAGATGGAAAAATCACTCTTGGCAGTGAATCAGATATTGTTGTTGTTCAGTCTTGTCCTTCAAGTATTACTTTAAGTTATGACAGGGTCAAAGATGATGACTGTGTGATATTTATAAATGATGAAGAGGACGAATTATCTGAAGCAGACAGCGTCTCATCGGATTCAGAAAAGGAAAGCACCTCCAGGGAAAGAGATACAAGACAACAAGCATCCAGAGACAAACATACAGGTAAATTTGATGAAGTACCCATACTAACACGTGCAAGCACCACAAAAGAAAGTCAAATTTTGAAAGAATGGCAGCTCACCCTTGAAAAAGATCTCTCCCAAACAGGTGAGATCCTTCTTCCAGAAGAATTTCATCAACTAGACCTGGTGAAGTTCTGGGGATATACTGTAGCTCACATAGCACTTCCCTCAGTAACAGTACAGAACCTTAAGAGATATAGTCATAAGAGAATATGGTCAATTTTAGATGAACAAAGCACTTGCATGATGGATGTATTATGCAATAACCATACACATCAAGCAGAAGAGGAACTAGCTTTTGCGAGAAGTATGATCCTCTCAGCAATAGGGAGAATATTAAACTTCAGACAATCAAGAACATCCACATCTGCATCCCTCATGCCAGGATGGCTGAATGAGGAAGGTTTGATAAAAGCTTTTCAACTTATACAGAGAGCCTGGAATGAATGCTCACAGAATGCAGAGATATGTTTCTGGGAAAAAACAGAACATCGAGAAACGAATGTAACAATAGATCAATTTAAAGACTGGCTAGAAAACATTATAAACCACCTTAAACAAAGAAGAAAAATATTAAAACAAAAAAACCCATTAAATGAAACACAGCAGATGGTAGAACTGCAAAAAAAAAAAAGCCCCTCAAAAATAGAAGGCCCAAAAGCTAAAAGATTGAAAGGGAGTGAAGAAGGAAATGTCTCACCAGTAAGAACCAGACATGAGAGAAATAAAGGGAGCCAAGAGGAGGATGACAAAATAACAGAACATGCCAGTGAGACAGCAGATAAATACAAAAATATAAGACAAATTAAAAAGAAAAAAGCATACCAAGCAATGGGGAGATGAAGTATCACCTCAAGAAAGTAACATCCCTTACCCAAGGTGGGCGCAACAGGAGTCAACAGAAACTATTACAGATAAACAAATACGTGAAGAGCACAATCCCCAACCTAATGTAGCACAAAAGAGCATGGGAGGCCAACAAGGGGGAGCCACCTTAGAAGATCTCCGAAAAGGAGCAAGACAAAAAGATATACAGCCTAGTCAAGGCAAGCAAGGAACAATACTTTCACAAACCGCACAACCTGCAACACTTGTACAACCTGTGCAAACCTTGCAGTCTTTACAACCTCGACAGTCTTTACACCCAAATACAGAGGCTGCAATAAAAATGATTAAAGAGCAAAATGCAAAACAAGAACAGGTGAGATCATATGCCAAAGTGGCTGAAGCTAATACAAATCAAACTACATCACTAAAAGGAAACAAAAATACACACAATAGTTATAGTTACCAAGACATGCTAGATGAAGAAGATGCCTATTGGGCTAGCATGCAGGGAGAAGCCTCTAACGAACGCAATCCACGTAAACGGTTCGTAGTACGCTTCAGATACAAAGGTACAGATCCTGAAAAAGACACTAGGACATACCTTACCACATTCTTTTTGAAAGAGTATCTTAAGTTTCCAAGAGAGGATGTGCTAGCTGTTATTCAGCTACAAGGGTCTAAGGAGACAGATATTTGTTTGACTACAGAAAGGGCGTATCAGTTTTTCTGGCTACAGTGTAGAGAAATTTTAGATAGGGATCCCAACCAATACGAACAAGTCCTGCAGGACTTTGATGTAATACCATTATATCGAGGAGAGACAAAAGTTCTTACAGTGGTTTTAAGAACCACTACCATCCCTGAACAAGATGTCGCTAAATGGATTTCTAAATATGCAAACATTTTAATGAGCCCCCAAAAGAAAAGAGACAAAGAGGGTTACTGGACAGGTGAATACCGATGTGTGGTTTCTCTCAAAAAAGATGTCAATTCCAAACATGGTGAAATACCAAAGTTTTTCTTCCTCGGTCAAGACAGAGGGATAACTCGATATAGCGGGCAACCATCAGCCTGTTTCCATTGTGGTGGATATGACCACATTAGGAAAACGTGTGCAACCCCTTTATGTTCAAGGTGCGGCATTAGAGGGCACGTAACAACGGCCTGCAGAAAGGGAATTTGCTGTAATTTATGCGGACAAAGAGGACATGTATATAGTAAATGCCCAGAAGCCTTCTATAACATACAAGAGGCACAGCAAAAGAAAAAGAAAACAGCAAAAGAAAACACAAGAAGATAAAGAACAGCACAACATCAGAGCCGGAGAGGTTGAAAACCAAGCGAACAAGCAACAAAGGGTACATGAAAGTGATAAAGAACATCAACCCTCAACTTCAAGAGACAAAGTGATCCCTGCGAGAAATCAGCAAGAACAATGGATTACAATGGCTCAAAGCAAAGGAGGAAAGAAAACAACAAATGTTGTTGGAGGAGAAACTAGAATGTATGGGCATAAGCTAGACCTGAGAAACCAATTTTCATTACTTCAGGCAGATGATGAGGAAGACATCTCAGACGCAGACATAATAAACGCACTGTCAGATATAGATGAGAACAACTTGGGAAAAATAGACACAACTCAGTCATCGAGAAAACAAAGAACTAAAAGAAAGCATCAAATAAAGCAAAAGGTCAACCCATACCCTAAAAATTTAAGTGCGTCGCCAACGAAGGTAAACAGAATGGAAGAGCTTCAGGTAATATTGGTATCTCATTACATGGAAAGAGATGAAATTAAAAAAAGAACCTACATGAATCAAATAAAGAACAGCAGGAAATAAACGAAGCAGAAATGAGAGAAATAGACAGGAAAATTGATTACGTAGAAGCTGAACTTAAGACACTGAATAACAGTATAGATGTAACTCAAGATGACTCAGAAGAATCCGAGGTGAAAGAAAAAGAAGAGCGACAGAGAATGGAAAAGGACCTTGAGATGTTCCTGAATGATGACCAAGATGGTGGAATAAACCGATCACAGAGGAAGAAAGAAAAGGTAAGGGCCCTTGAGGAGCCCAGTCCAGCGGCTACAGTGAAACCACCTGATCCAGGGCCCTTACAGGAATTCCAAAAAAACCCTTGGGAAAACGCAGGGGATATCAGTAGGGCTACGCCTCGGTTATATACCGATGAGGTAGAAGATAACCTGTCTTTAGGTAAACATAATGAAATAAAACAAAGCAATAAACTTTCCACTACAACTGGGGCTAGAGTTGCTTCTGATCAATCAGAGGAGGCAACTATTAATGATTTACTGGGTAAAAGTGGAATTTAGTATAACAAGTATCAATAACCCTAGGGCAGAACTATATCACATCATATTATAGTTATTTGAATTAATGTTGATATGTTTATTGTATGCACCATTACTACAGTTGTCATTATTATTATAATCGCTGCTTTTTTTTATTTCCACTAGTTTAGTACCCCATTATGCCATCAGACAATTACCTATCGCCCAATCACCAAAATGAGCCAACTAAAAATAGCTACATGGAATACAAAAGGCCTAAAACAACATACTAGGAGGGTGGAGATTTTTCTTGCACTACGTACATTACACCAAGACATTTTAGTTTTGCAGGAAACCCATATCACAGATGAAGAGCTCAGAAGTCAGGCTCAAAAAGGCTGGACTCTGGGCCCCTCAATATGGTCCTATGGAGAGGAAAAATCTGCAGGAGTGGGCATTCTGTTTTGTAGCAGAGAAGATCTCAAAGTTGACTCCGTAATTGATGCGGTCCCAGGCCGTCTTTTGGTGGTAGATTTCACCATAAAACAGCTCACATTTAATGGGAATACAGAAATGAAAGGTTTTCGCTTATGTGGATTGTATGCCCCCGTTTCACAAAATGGGAGGGAAATTTTTTGGCCCCAACTAAAAGATTATTGCCAAACAAGGAGGAATTTGATAATTGCAGGTGACTTTAACAACAGAACTAAAATATCTGACAGAATAAATGTTGGAATGCCAATCCATCAAAGGCAACAACAAAGCTGTAAATCCTTAACAATTGAAGAAATTGCATTGCAGACCTATTTAGTTGACAGAGGACTCACAGATGCAGCTTTACAGATTCAAAATAATTTGGATGTTTTACCCACAGGGCATAGAACATTTTTTATAGATAATTATGGGGAGCAAGGTGCAGTAAGGTTCACTTTCTACCATCCGCGATTCGCTAGCCGCATTGATAGAATATGGGTCCCACCAGAAATAATTGTAGAACGATGCAGAATAATCCTGACTCCGTGGTCTGATCATGGAATTTTGGCAATAGAATGTAATATGGGGAAGGTTTACCCAAAAGGGAAAACACTCTGGAGGTTAAGACCACAGAACCTAGAAAAAATTGAATACAAGACAATGATTGAATCTGCTTTAACAGAAACATTATCACTACTTGACTTATATCTTGATGACCTGGCAGTATGGTGGGAGAGGTTAAAAAAGACTATTGCCAGTAGGTGCCAAAGTTATGAGAGCAGAACATATAAAAAAGAAATTTTGAATTATCATAGAGCCATTTATAACTTTTTGAAATGCCACATAAAAGTAAATTCAGGCCTCCCATACGATAGAGAGATTTTGAAAAGATCATCCGAGACTATTATGTTTTTCCAACAAAAACAAAGGAAAAAAAGAACAAATTATAAAGAATTTAGAACAAAGGGAGGAATCTTAGATGTTGACCAATGGGCAAAAACTAAGATTCCTAAAACGAGCATAGAATGTAAAGGCCTGCGGGCAACAGAACAAGACCAAGTGAGTTTTCATCCTAAAGAAATGGTAAGAATAATGGAGGATTTTTACATAAACCTTTTTATGAAGGAAAAAACTGATGACACAAAAACAAAAAATTTTTTAGCCAATTTACCAAAACGTAAAATGAGCACCTTGTATGATGGCTTGAATGGAGAAGATGCTACCTTTCTCCTATGTCCTATTACAGAGGAAGAGGTTAAAAAGGCAATAGTGAGTGGGAGAGGAAAATCAGCCCCAGGACCGGATGGCCTAAGATGGAAATTTTATAAGGAGTTCATGGAATGGCTCAGTACTCCTATTACAAAGGTCCTGAATTTTTTTATTCAAAGAGGTGAGATGAGCAGCTCCTTCCAAGAAGGGGTGCTCATCTTTTTCCCGAAACAAGGGGACACTACACTCCCAAAGAATTGGAGGCCTATAGCATTGACTAATGTTGACTATAGGATCCTGACGAAGATCCTAAACGCAAGATTGGCAAAAGTAGCAAGCAAACTAGTACTTGGAAATCAGACCAGTGCTGTACCAGGGAGGTTTATGACTGACTCTCTTTGCCTTTTTAGAGAGATTTTTCAACTGGCTAAAAGAGGGAAAGGTCATTTAGCTCAACTTGACCAGATGAAAGCCTTTGATAAAGTACAACACTCTTTCTTATGGGAGGTTCTGAATCATAAAGGTATTCCAACCCAGTTTGTTGACACTTTAAAAATGCTCTATAGAGGAGCTACGGTAACACCTCAGGTGAATGGGTGGAGGGGAAAAAAGATCCCTCTTTTAACAGGAGTACGACAGGGTTGCCCCCTGAGCCCATTACTATATGTCCTGGCATTGGACCCGCTTCTGGCGTCAATACACTTAGAGGGAAAAATCAAAGGAATCACTTTATCTCTCCCACAAAACCCTGGAGAGTTTCAAAGCACAAAAATGGCGCTAAAAGAACACATATATCAAAAAGACAGGACCACAGAAACTAAAAACAACCCTATCATGGTAAAATGTGTTGCGCACGCTGATGACATATCAGTACTAGTTCAAAATGAGTCAGAAATACAAACATTGCTGGGGTTATTTGAAAAGTATGAAAGATGCTCGGGGGCAAAATTAAATATCCAAAAAAGTTTTCTAATTTCATTGGGAACATCACAAGAGGAACTTATCATAACCACAATGGTGTCTAAAATGCAAGGCCTCTCACAGGTTGAAAATAATCTGACAAAAGCGGAATCAGTGAAGCTGTTGGGGATATATTTCTCGGTACAGAACCTAGGGTGGCAAAACAATTGGAAAAATTGGATAGACAGGGTAAAAGATAAAATTGTAATGTGGAAAAAATGGAATCTTAGCATCTATCAGAAAGCATTATACGTTAAAACGTATCTACTGCCAGTGGCTACAATTCTAGCCACAGTATACCCACCCCCTGAGTGGGTGATTAAAGAAGCTGAGGCAAATATATTTAAGTTTTTATGGGGCACAGTAAACTTCCCTCTTGCCCGAGCCACGGCCTACAGAAGCATAGACCAAGGAGGTCTTGAGCTCCCCGCTTTTGGACCTATCTTTATAGCCAATTTTTTGAGCTTTAATTTTGGGAGATGGGCCCTTTTAGAGCACAAAGCAAATCAAGATGCAAGTCAAGATGCAAAACCAAAATTTTGGCAAATATCTTTTGCCAAGGGATGGAAAGGGAAGACATGGGGGAAAACATGGTGGGAGGAGGAAAGTTTATTGTATAGAGTAACAGCAGTAATGAAATATGCTGGACCGGACTATCTAATGGATGTTTACAGTTATGTTAACAAATATAAAATTCAATCGGATTGGCTAAAAGATAAACAATTGACTATCAAAGAACTTAAAGGGAGATTGTATCGTTTAATTTTGGAATATTGTTATTTCCGTCCTGACTTAGAAAAGAAATGTAAAAAGTTAAACTTGTCTATATATTTGAGAGAACCGATATATCCAATAATGTTTTCCAAAGACAAAAGAGTACCATATTTTTTATGGGAGACAAGGTGGAGATTTTTCCACCAAGTTTGTGATGTAAGAGCGACAAGGCCATGGTTACCTGAAGATGAACAAGTTTGCCC
Source organism: Plestiodon gilberti rubricaudatus (assembly GCA_026170595.1). Lineage (NCBI taxonomy): Eukaryota > Metazoa > Chordata > Lepidosauria > Squamata > Scincidae > Plestiodon > Plestiodon gilberti. Next base: position 157,496,147 of record JANXHW010000005.1, on the reverse strand, counting down.
CAGACTAACTTGTCGGCAAAGGGGCCGAAGAGAGACAATACAACACTTTGTGTCTGACTGTCCTGCGGCAAAGGAGGTCTGGAAAAGACTTGCAAAAGAACTTGCTTGGCCTGATTTGGCAACTCAAAATTGGGAGACCATTATATCGGGAACACGGAAAGATGAAATCTTTAGAGGCCCGAAGAAGAATCTGAAAAGAAAAACAGTTAACGAACAAGGAAGACTGATTGCACAGTTTTGGATGGTCCCCTGGTCCACGGTAAGACTTCTAAATCTGTTAGTCCTTACAGCTTTAATTTATGCCAGACACAGGGAGGTAAAAACAAATAAACCAAAATTACCAGAGGTATCTGTTAATTTTATAGTATGTAAAATGAGGACTCTGAGCGAGTATGAAAGGAAAAGAATGCCAAGAGCTAAATGGATAAAGTTTTGGCCGTGGATGGAGGGGACCACTCTGCCGATAACTTGAAGAAAAAAACTGTATTAGGATAAGTTAGGCAAAGAAACAAAGTAATAGGTAGAGAAATGATATTATTTGGTTTTATGTAACGGACTTTTACGTGCGGGTATGTACAATTGAAGTAGTATGGTTTTTTAAATAAAAAAATTATATTCCCACCCCCCAAAAAATATATTCCCAAAAGCAAACAGATTTGTCTGTCCTGTGATTGGCTACCACGTGAAATGCATCCCTCCCGCGCCCCCCCCCCCAGACTCTGATTGGCTGCACGGACATGAAACGGGCAAAAGTTGAGTCGAGGTCGACTTTGCCCGGGACAGGACGCAACTGTCCGACAGGCCAACGCTGTCAGCCGACAAGAGAACACATGGGACACGCGTGCCCATGCTGTATGCACACAGTGTAGTTCCGGCTTAAGGGGGCATAAAATAATATGCAGAACTTAAGTTGATTAGGACATGAGGTCAGACTCAGTTTTCTGGTTGCAAGTTTGAGTCAGAAACAAGTTGATAGGCAACGCAGCTTTTTTACACCGACACACTGGAACCCATTGTAACACTTGGCTATGCATTTTGTACCAATTGGTGACACTTCATGGAAATTGTAATACGCAGAACGCCCCCCCCAAAAAAAAAGTATTCGCACACACAACTTTCAGAACTTAATCTAGAATTTCTAGAATTAGACTACAAGAGCAATTAACTGAAAAGTACCAGTATATCCAAAGCTGCTGTGATCTATGTCTATACAGCAGACCACACAAACTATCAATGGAAAACAAATGGAAGGTTACAATGGTTCTAAGTCCCCATTTATTAAAAATTATAGCCTATGGTTTCAAGTATACTAAAAAAAATGAACGTTTTAAAGGCCAAATTGGTCAAACAATATTTTCAAAAATCATAATCCTTCTGCACTATTCATCTTCATGTCTGCTTTTAGCAGGGGGACTAAGGGCCCAATCATCCAGTCCTTTACAAAACAATCCAATTATGCCAACAAGGCACATATAATAGAAGTACCGTAATTTATATTTCAGAGTATTTAAAAACACTCAGTGTTTTTAAACTGGCCTCTTATCCCCCATGGCCTCTTATCCCATATGTGAACCGCATTCATTGTAAATTTAATTTACCTTTTATTTCCTGACAGATTTATAGTTTCAAAAAGAGCTGTTTATACTACAGTTAAACTTAGGCTAGAAATAAGAAATTACTACCAGTAGTTTGATGCTAAACAGTGTTCTCTCCTAAGTAAGACTTAAACCCTGGAATTAACACTTTAAGGCTAAACAGGGGAGAAGGAGCAGAAATTATTCACACTGGAGAGGAGAGACTGAGGGAAACTCCCTCTTCATTATTCATGGTTAAGAGATAAGGAGCACTTTTTACAGTATATTTCCATAATCCATATAGAGACTGTCTGCTCTGGCCTGCTGAGTGGCAACTGCAGTAGATTCAGATAAAAAAAAAATACCACATCATACAGCACATAATTAAACTACGGAATCAGCAGCCACAAGAGGTAGTTAAATAGTCACTCGACAAACCTCAGGCACCAGGTTGCACTGGTGAGTAGAAAGTTGATTATGGTGCCTAGTATTTATCCTACCCAACTCCAGAGGCCTGTTGCAAACTTGAGCAGCAGTCTTAGAATTGCTCCCCTGCTTTAAGCTCAGTTTGCTGAGCTCAGTGCCTCAGTGAGCTCAGATGCTTAAGACGCATCTGCTACAGACAGGAGACTATGCACATGTGTCATAGGAAGCTGCAAAAGAAACAGTGAGTAGTGTTGCCGGGCTAGTCTTTTTATTCCCTTAATTTTTTTTAAAAGGCACACAGAAGAACACGCATCACTTTATACACGTGTTACCTGGAGCTGGGTATCCACTTGGAAAGCATGTCCTAGGCTAGTAATGTGTCTGTTCACTAGACTGATGGCAAAAGGCTTCAGAGCTACAGGCCAAGAAGGAGGGCACATATTTTATTAGTACAGCAATCCCCCCCACACCTTCAAAATTCTAATAAAGTTAGCACCACAATCTGCTGGTTGTGCACCACAACAAGTTTTACCTTGTGAGATCACAGTCACGCCCAATGACAGCACAGTGTGCCTTGTCAATTGTCAAAAAACCGATGGTGCGCCTTGACAGTTTTAGCACCTTGTCAGTGTGCAAGTTGAGAATCTCTGTCACAAAATCGTTGTCACAGATCCAAACTCCCTATCTTTGTCTCGTGTGCAGTCAAAGTGACAACAGATTAAGTGCTTGCGGCTTTCCCTCTGTATGTGTGAGGGAATCTGTTTTAGGCGAGGACCAAGATCAGCCCCAGGCCTCCATTGAACAAATCTCCTTAACCATTCCATCAAGAATATGGAAAATCCCCTCTTCCAATTCATTTGAGAGGCTTGGAGCATCTGTTAAGAGGAGGTATTTGGTGGGAGAGACTCACTGCAAGTGGATGAAATGCTCACACAGCCCATGTAGAGGCTCACCTCTTACCTATAGGCCCTGTTTCAGGCTATAGCGAGCCAACTTTCTAGTCATGGTCCAAACCACAGAAACCTTTCCCTCTCCTCTCTCCCCTGATCTCCCAATTTTCCTCCATTACCTACACCCTAGAACACACACCCCTTTCCTGACCCTGGGTCTCTCTGGGAAACTGTGACCTTTCTTCTCCCTTTCCCCTCCACAGTCATGCCACTACGTGCCCTTTCTCCTTCCAAGGACTTCCTTTCTCCCCTTCTTTTCTCCATAACTGTTTACATTTAAAGTTCAGCTGTGAACGAACAGTTAGAAATAATCAGACATATTGTATAGCTAGCTGTGAAGGAGCAGGCAAGCTTATTTAAGCACTGTTTTGATTTCCCTTTCTTTATTATTGTTAATTATCCCCAGGATAAGCCTGTTTTGGTTGCAACTTTCAGCCTCGCCTCCCTTGTCCTTCCCCACCAAACAGCAGAGCTGTGCCACTGGCCACTACACAGGATCCCAGCACAAACGTTATCGTAGTTCTCTCCCCATGTGTGCAAGTTACACATGTTTAAAAGCACACTCAGTAATAGCAGGTGGTTGCTGCAGCATGCCAATCACGGTGCACATGCTCTGCATTTCTACTCCAGTCTCCCCCCCCCCAAGAGAGTGAGATTGAGGGGGGTGCAGTGGGTTAAACCGCTGAACCATGAGCTGTCAATTGAAAGGTCGGCAGTTCGAATCCGCGAGGGGGTGAGCTCTCGTTGCTTGGCCAGCTCCTGCCAACCTAGCAGTTCCAAAGTATGTTAATGCGAGTAGATAAATAGGTATCGCTTGCGGGAAGGTAAACAGCGCTCCATGTTCCAGCCGCATGCTACACGTTGCGGCAAGGAGAGTCATGCCGGCCACATGACCACGGAGGCGTCTTCGGACAACGCTGGCTCTTCGGCTTTGAAATGGGGATGAGCACCACACCCTAGAGTCGGACACGACTGGACTTAATTGTCAGGGGTCACCTTTACCTTTAATTTAAAGACAGCCATTCCTCTTGCTTCTTATTCAGCATTTCTCTTGGGTCTCCTTCACCCATTCTGGTAGCGGCTCCCTCAGACTCTTTTTCCCTGCCTCTGTCCACCTTTTACCTACAGGCTACAGTACTTGAGTGCATGTCTACTCAAATATAACTCCCAATAAGTTCAATAGAGCTCACTCCCAGCTAATTTGCACATGATTGCCATCGTAGTATCCTCTCTTCTCCTTCCTGCCAAGACACAAGAGTGGTGGATGCACGTTTACCTTCCGGGTCATTTCCTCATACACTGTAAAGAAAAGATCAACGGGCAGGAGCTGACCTTTGGAAAGTAATAGCAGTGTTCAAATGCTGCTGAAGCCGCTGCCACTGTTTGCAGGGACACGTCAAAGAAAAAAGCCCATCTCTGTGTCACTCACTGGATGCAAATTCCAGCTCACCAACAGCAACTGCTCAATGCCAACTCTAACTCATCCCTTTTAGTCTGATTTTCAGCCTAATTCAAGGATAGAAATAACTTGGTTGCCCTAGCAGGCTATCTTCACCAAGATACAGATGGAGGAAGTGTGACCTTGGTGGTACTCTAGGACCTCTCAGTGTCTTTCAGTACCACTCAAGGAAGTCTGCAAGGTTAAGACTAGGGGCTACAATGTTATGGTAGCTCCAGTCCTACCCAGAAGATGGTGCTGGGATATCATAGCTCTGATCCATAGCCATTAGCTTAAAACCCATTTCCTCCCAGCCCACAGGTGTACAGATTTAACTCCTGTTGTGTATATACACCCTTGGGCAAAAATGCCTTAAGGGGATCCTCAGGACTGCTTTGATATCGCAGATGATTTGGCACCCAAGTAGTTTTCACATTGCATGGCTGTTTGAGTTCTCAACGATCGGCTGCACGGGGAGGGCTGTTGTGCTTTGCTGCCCCATTTTATATATGGAAAGTCTTGGCAGCTATGGAACTTTATGGAACTTTGTTATAAAATGGTGATATGCCTTTAAGGAACTTGGCAAAGGCAACAGTTAACCTCCCAACTGTTAACATCTTGTACTAAGAAGAACTAGAGCAGACAGCAAGTTGCTGTTCCTTTGATAATGCTCCTCATAGTTTAGGAGCGAAATGTTAGGACAATCTCTTGTTAACTAAATAAAACAACCAGAACAACCTAGAAAATGCTTCCTTTTATTAATTCAAAGATATGTACCGGTCGTGAAAACCTCAGAACATACCTCAGGACTTTGTTCTGTTCCTCATACTATTTAATATGTACATGAAGCCACTGGGAGAGACTATCCAGAGGTTTTGGCTGAGGTGTCACCATTATGCATACGACACTAAAGTCCACTCTTGTTCTTGCCAGGTGATCCCCAAGAAAACAGTGGAAATCTTGAATCTGTGTTTGGAAGCAAATCGTATGAAGATAAGATCTCTGGATTAGAAAGCTGTCTAATCCAGGTAGAGGTGTGCAGCCTATTCTAGGCAGGTTTGTTCTCCCCCTGAAGGACTAAGCTTGCACCTTGGGAGTGCTCCTGTACCAGTATTGTTCCTGAATGCCCAGGTGACAATGGAAGGCTTTATCAGCTTCAATTCAACCTGGAGAAGGTCGCTCTGGGCTTTGGTCACACTCGCACCAGTTACATTCTAATTGGACTATTATAGTATGCTCTATGCAGACCTGCCTTTGCAAATGGTTTGGAAACTGCATTAAATGCAAAATGCTGCTGTTCAGAAGCTTGCAGGAGTGAAGTGGATTGTGCAACACATTCTGTATCAGCTGCACTGACGAGCAGATTGTTTCTGGGTTCAATTCAAAGCACTGGTGTTGATCTTTAAAGTCCCACAAGACTTAAAACTAGGTTTTAACAGTCTCCATCCATATGAACCAACTGCAGGCGGGCGGGTGGGTTATGAGTTATGGAACACTCCTCTGAGAGGTGCAGAAGTCCCCATCTCAGCTACTGCTGTTTTTCAGTCTATTTTATTGTTTTACCATGTCATTCTGCCTTTTATAATTGTGAGTTACTTTGGGAGACTTCAGTCTGAAAGGTGGATAGAAATCTTTAATACTGAATTAGTCTATAGCTATAAGAGCACAAGTCAAGAGCCATTTGGTCTCAGAACAGAGCTATACTCTGATCCATAGCTGAATGTTTACTTAGCCATCAAGAAAGTGGACTACAGTAGTTTCCATTTATCAGCACATCGAAACACAGCCTATTCACAAAAAGCATTATAGCTACATGTGCTTTAAAAAATCATGGGAATTGTGAGTGGGAATCATGTGCAAGGCTATCTCACTGCTAAGCTTGTTTCAAATTATAAGTCTAATTTATGCCTTAAAAGTGACCCTGAAAACCTGGGTCGACTTACACATGGGACTTCTAAGAACAGCTGCTTCTAAGAACAGCTGGGAGAGGGGAGACCGGGCTGGGCTGAGAAGCAAGACACATGGGGTGGGTAAAAAGGAGCTATTTTGCCTTGTTCTGAAGCAGCACAGAAACCGAGGTCTTCTCCAAACAGGAAGAAAGGTGAAGGAGCATATGGGAATTGTAATATTTGTGAGGGCTGCTGCTATGGAAGTACAGTACCATACTCCTCACAAAGCCTTCACCTTTCTTTCCTCCTGTTTGGAGAAGAGCTCTGTGTCTGTGCTGCTTCAGAACAAGGTAAAATAGCTTCCTTTCTTCCTGTTTGGAGAATTTCTGTTGCTGCCTCAGAACAATCACAGGTCATTTAGAAGAATTTTATACACTCCTAAGTTACCCCTGACGTATCCATGGGTCATAACTAATTCCATGATTTCTTCCTATAAAAACACCCTCGACTTATCCACGATTTCAACTTATACTCAAGTATATATGGTATTTCATGTTAGTGGGACCACCACATGCTTTGAGCCAGACACCCTAATCCTAGACAGTTTAATGCAAAAATCTTGATATTTTGAAAGTTTTTACATTTTCATGATTAAGCTAGACTGAACACTGAGCTGAAACAGCCCCGTCCCACTTCTATTACAATCATAGTCCATGCGGTGGTATAATTGATAGGTAAAACTTATAGTTTTCACTCTTATAACAAATCCATCTTCTCTGTTCACTGGCAATGCATGCATGAACTATGTGTAGTGCACGGAGACCATAACAGAGAAGCATCAGGAGATAATGTAACCCAATTGCGTGCTTATTTTTAACTCCTTCATACAATCTCACATTTGCTGGAATTTCAGCAATACAATCATACTTGTGGAGACCGTTCACAAGATACAGTACAGTGGGCCCTCTGTATCCGCGGATTTGTCTCAACGCGGATGCTCGCAGATACGGGGCCACTGTAAAAAAAATTAAAAGGAAAAAGGTTAAAAATAGTGTTTTCGCTGTCAAACCGCCCTATTTGCAGGGCTTTAAGGGAAAGGCTCGACGCAGAATGCATTGCACAATGCATTCTGTGGCAAGACTGGGAAAGGGAGGAGGGAGCCGCGTGACCCAGAAGGGGCTTCTGGAGCACAACTTCCCTTTCTAAAGTCCTGCAAACAGCAATTTGCCAGTGAAAAGGTAAGAAATGCTATTTTTAACTTTTTTAAAAAAATAAAGGTTCACACATTGGCCCCCATATCCATGATAACAGACTTCACTATACACGGATTTCAGTATCCACAGAATGGAACCCCCGTGGATACCAAGGGCCCACTGAATTTACAAAGTTTGTGTTTTATTACACTGGCACAGATGTACCTGTATAAAGACACAAGTGTTCCACCATTATAAGCTTGAAACATTCAATTGATCATAAAACTCTAAACCAGCTACCAAATCTGCCTCAAACTTGACACAAAGTAACACAGGTAGCCCCTCAGTATCCACGGGGATCCATTCTGAACCCACCGCAGATAATGTTCGATGTGATCACTTGCATAACTACAATGGGGCATGGGGGGACAAATGCCCCGGATGACAGTCAGCTGTTTGCCCCATCTTTGCCTAGGTAGCACTGTGACATAGTGTCATAGGGCTTTGTCACAGTGCTCCAACTTGACAATTCCCAATCAGGGCACTTTGGGAGAGATTACCGTAATTGAAAGCCGTTACTAGAGAAGCCTGTTGCTAATTCTCTGTGTTCTTTAGCACACATGTATTCTGCAACATGACAGAATAGTCTCATTTCTGGGGCGGCAGTCTATGGACAAAAATGCACAGTTCATCAGTTTCAATATAGACATCTCAGATGGAAGGTGGGTCACTAAATTATTTTGAGCCCCTAACTGCAATGTTGCGAAAACAGAGTGGAGAACATTTTAGGACCATTGTGACATTTTCTGAATTATTTCTTCCCAGAAACTGGTACTGACGTAGCAGCATCACTCTCAGACTATGGAGATTCTATCCTGACTAACCTGCTGCAAGACCTACCGGTATGTTCAGTGAATGTCTGTAAAGTATCGGTCTATTGCATAATGGATTTACAGGATTGGTCCACTTCAGTTATTTAATTTTGATGATCTCTTTAAAAAAGCTCCACCCCTGCACAAGTCCTTTGTTCATGTACATGGATTCATGGACCTCAGATAATAGAACTCAGAGCTAGGATAGTCTGTATTTTAGCAAAAATGAAAAATTGGAACTTCTGAAAGGAAACGGACATTAAGCTAAGGGTTAAACTCAACTGTAAGCACATGACTGGGGCTAGCATGCTTGCTTTTTGATTCAGTAAGCAGTGACAAGATTGGTCTCTCGAACACAGACTGGGACCATGGAGAAAAGGAGTCAACCCTCTGTTCCTGCCACAGGTCATACTTGGGTTGACCCCTTCCTTACTTGCCATGAAAAAAAAGGAACCACCAAGGGGAGTGTCCCCCCCAGGGTAAATAGCAGCCATGACCCCACCCATTCACAGCAAGGGGGGGCAGAAGGCTCACTCCATGCATGTCACAGTCACAATCTGTGGAAGTTGATCAGGCTGCTCGTTATTGAACAAGTAACAGTAAGGTTTAAACTTGCATCTAGTCTGACCATAAATTCTACTGTCTAATCAATTTCCCCTAGTACTTTACTAGTGAAATTACTGGAAAGAAAGTATAATTTTCCTTACTAACTCAGCAAGATCACTGGTGCATCTCCAACAGTATAATAGTTTTTACTATTTAATAATCAGAAAAGAGACTGCACTCTTAAGTTTCAGTCATCTGAGATAAAGCAACACACAACTAAATATCACCAAATATTCAAGTTAACGATTAGCTTTAGCATGGCCTGCAGCAAACTAGTTTGCATGAATTAATGCTGCTGAAATTAGAATATGAACAGTTCAGTTGCTGCATTCAGCATTCTGAAGCTGAAAGCATGCGGTCTCACTAGATGGCATCATTTGTCTCTATTTCCCAAGACTGCAATTCCTATATTGATTTAAGCATGGTTTGTACAACTGAAGCAGTTTTTAATGAAGAGCCCCATTATATGTTAAAACCAGTTGGTGCTCATTACCCACCCCTCCAATTAGCTACTGTGATGAGCTATTGTAGTGTCAAGAAATGTGAACATCCTTTTGTTTGAGGGAAGGTGACAGGTGAAATGACTTAACACGCAGTTTCCATCAATTTGGATGCAAGGAAGGTGTTCTCTTGTTAGGCCCCAATGTGAAGTCTTTGTGCTGATGGTAGGAGGAGTGGCAGCCAGTTTGTGAAGGTGGCAGGAACTTGGGAACTGAGGGAAAGGAAGGTCAGAGACAAAGAGACGGTAAGCTGTGAGGCAAAAGGCAGAGATAGGATGGTTAATTGACCAAAAAACTTGAGTTGTATATTGTTAAATAATGGTGAAAACATTACCTTAGAACAGGGGTTCTCAACCCCTTCCTGGCAGAGTACCACCTCTGGCGCCACTCTCCTATGAGTACCACCAGAAGTGACTGGCGATGACATCACCAGTTACTTCCGGGTTTTCGGAGGTCAGAACGTACAGATAGGAGGGGAGGGCCCTTCACAGCATTCCCGAGAGGCTCGGCCTCTCAGGAGTGAAAATGCAGTGCTCCGAACACCATGTCGGGGCAGGGTTCCGGCAGTCCGAGTACCACCAGCAGTCGGCCAAAGTACCACTGGTTGAGAATCCTTGTTTTAAAACAAAAAGCCTTCTAATTTCTTGACTTCATAATTAAGTCAACTATTTTTTGCAATTAATTTCCAGCTGTTATTTGTACAATATTGTTTACAGATGAGAATAAGACTGAAGCAGGTACACTGTTCTGGAGCGCTACCTGGAAGCAGTTGGGGTCTGGATGAGGGCTAACAAACAGATTAAATCTGGACAAGAAGGAGGTCCTCCTGTTCTGGAAGGCCACGATACAGGTTTTAGATCTACAACTTGCTCTAGATGGGGTAGCATTCCCTCTGAAAGAGCAGGTTTTCAGCTTGGGAGTCCTCCTAGATCCACAACTGTCCCTGGATGCTCAGGTGGCATCTGTGGCCAGGGGGGCTGTGATCAGCTTTGGCTGGTGCATAAGCTGAGACTGTACAGTGGACCCTTTCTATCTGCGGATCTGGGATCTGCAGATTTGACTTACCACAGGTCCCAGATGCACAGGGTCCACCTTCAGAAACCTGCAGAATAAAAAAAGCCCCCCAATCCCTGTTTATACCTTTGCACGGTCAACCCGTGCTGTTTCCAAGCCTCTGCAGGGCTTCTGCAAGTTTAACGACCCACTGCCATGTTGCGTGAAGGCTCTTCTCTCCTCCCAGGATCGCCCCAGAATACATCCTGGGGCAAGGCTAGGAGGAAGGAAGAGTCTTTGCGTGACCCAGAAATGGGTCATTAAGCTTGCAGAAGCCCTGCAGAGGCTTGGAAACAGTGCGGTTTGACCGCGCAAAGGTACAAACGCGGATTTGGGGGCTTTTTAAAAAACTTTATAGGTAGTAAAAATACTTTACAGATCCTCACTATCCAATGGGGGGGTCCGAAACGGATCCCCGTGGATAGCGAGGGCCCACTGTATCAGTCAGTCAGATTCGGTTACGGTAGTCTTTGCCCTAGTGACATCTCGCTTAGACGACCAATACACTTTACGTAGGGTTATCCTTGAAAACAATTTGGAAGCTACAGCTAGTACAGAACATGGCTGGGGATTGGTGGGCTGAGCCTGCCATGCTATTGCTTTGGCAGCTACACTGGCTGCCCATTCCATTCCAAGCCCAATTCAAGGTATTGGTGATGACATTTAAAGCCCTATACAGCGTAGGTCCAGGATACCTCAAGGACCGCCTTTTCCCATATAATCCTGTACATCCCCTACTATCATCAGATAGGACCCTGCTTAGGATACCACCATCATCTGAAGCCAAGGGAATGGCGGCTACGTGCAGAGCCTTTTCTGTTGTGGTGGCACATTTCTGGAATCAGTTACCAGAATATTTTAGAACAGCCCCCTCTTTATATGGTTTCTAGGGTCTAAACTCATTTGTCCTATTTGTCCTACCTGTCCTCCCAAGTTGCTTCAAACAGCTGTATTTTGAACTCACAATACTCCCACAAGTTTAGTTAGGCAAAGATATAAATGAGTGACTCAAGGCCACCAAGTGAGCTGCACAACAGAGAGGGTTTGAACCAGAGTTTTCAAGCCTAACAAGTCATCACACCACACTGGCAAGGACATTTGGGAAGCATGGGGACTGTGAGCCAAGAAAGCATCAGTGTCAGAGCAGCAAGGAGAGTCGCTGAACTTGATTCATCTGTCTGACAGGCAGCATAGCATATTCAGCCTATATGGCATATGCAGTTAACTACAAATATTTAAACTATTCCAACCACTATAGAACTATCATACACAAGGTGTAGTAAGCAGACACACTGATCATACCGCCGTTTTCAGCAGTTGCATTATTCACATATTTCTCTGCATGCATCACAGCATCAACGTTATCAGCATTAAGAGGGGCTTTGCAATACACACTTGAAAGTACCCGTTTCCCCCAAGCTTTCCAGACGTATTACCACCTATTTGTTAAGCAACTTCTTTTGATTTGAAGGCTGAAGTTACATTGCTATTTGTGTTTAAACTTTCAATTTTCCAACACTAGTAACTTTTATCTCACATGTTTTCAAGCGTTTGAAGATCCAAGGCATTTGACACCATGAGTTTAACCACCACAAGATAAGTGCACTGGCTCCCCAAGTTATAGATGCTCGTATCAGCGTTTTTGTGCAGGCGCAATAGCGCTGGGCAAGCAAAAGCCAGCTGTGTCTATGTACATTCAACTTCAGTACAGAACGGAACCACAGGGGATTCAGTGTAATTCCTTACTGGGTAGTACCATAGACTTCCTTCTCTTGCCCCAATGATCAACTCTAAATTTGTTTAAGGTTACAGTCCTACTAGGAGCCACTACAGTTCTAGGACTCAAACCGATTATGGCTACAGACAAAGTTTTTTTTTTCCCCCCCAAACCAGAATGTCTGAAACACCAAATCCTCAAGGTGTACTACTATGTCTAGGCACTTTACAAGGAAAAATAAAAGGACTCTGCTTGAAAACTGACAATTTAAAAGTTTACAAAAGTCACCCCACAAAGTATACGCCATGAATTCATGACAGAAGAACTTTACAGCGCAATCAGACTTAACTTTTGTGCCGGTGTAACCAGCGGCGCAGCGAGAACAGGAGGCCCCAGAACGGAAAAGGGATTCAAATCCCCTTTGAATTCCTCTTCTGGAGGGGATTTGAATCCCTTTTCCGTTCTGGGGCCTCCCAATCTCGCTGCGCAGCTGGTTAAACCAGCACAAAAGTTAAGTCAGATTGCGCTGTTAGTCTCTTCAATATCTATCAATAGCTATCTTATTTTATTCTACTTATATCCCACTTTTCTCCCTGAAGGGCACCCAAAGCAGTTTACAACATAAAACCACATTTAAAAACAATTTTCATATAAACATTAAAACCCACCATAAACATTAAACAACCTTAAAATATCACAAACACAAAACTAGCAACCTTTTAAGGGCAAAGCTCGTAAAATCTAATCAGCATAAAACCCATATGCCCAGTATTATCTCAGGTTTATAAAGCATGTCTGCCACCCAAAACAGGCAGCATACTCCTAATGCATGTCAACTCAGAAGTAGACCCATTTAGTTTAAGGGAATTTTCTACCAGATAAGTGTGCACAGGACTGCAGCTGCGTTTTTAAAATGCAGACATTATAGCTTCCATACACACTACATATGGAAATTAGTATTGCTTTCCAAAAGTAGTTCTAGACTTATCTTCCAAGGTCTAGAAGAGCTCAAACCATCAAACTTATATAAACAAGGGTAGAAAATCTGTACTTGGGTATAAGCAGTTACCCTCTGCCTAAACCATAATGAAACCAATGTAACCCTGCCTTCTTCCAATTCAGCAGGGTGCAGAAACACATTATCTGCTACTAGCAATGAGATCTAAGCTATAGTTATAAATACAAACTTTATTCCCCTACACACAAGGGCAGGAATCTAAATCTGAGTGCCGCGCGCGCGCGCGCACACACACACACTTACTTCACAGGCCTTATCCAGTTCTCCTGCCCACTACAGCCCTTTGTGCTACCCCAAAAGTAGCTTGCTTAGGGGACCCTCCAAGGCAAGATTTGAAGTGCAAGGGGATGAAATGAGAACACACACACTCCCAGGGGATGTGGTTTATGCTCAGGAGTGGGCCCTGGTTTCCACCATCTGAATTACAGTTCTTTAAAGAACTGTATGCCAGAGATTAAGGATAAATCCATACAAGCATGTGCATCACTAGGGTTGCAACAGCAATATTGTGCCAGGAAGTTCCCTTCCCACCTCAAACAATATTTTTCAATGGAGACAACTCCCATGCTAAGCTCACTGTTAGAGACAAAACAGGAGTACAGGACTGAGTAGGTGTGAACAATCTTTTATATCCAAAAACATATCAGCCCATAGCTGACCTAAATTATACTAGGGCAGAGGTTCCCAAACTGGGAGCCACGGAAATTTTAGAAAAAGCAAGCAAATGTCTCAACTGCATCCCACATTGTAACAGTCTCACTGGGATTAGTTTATGTACCCTCAACAATCAAGACCTGGTCAATGCTAGTAAGGGAGGCAAGTTCAAGTTTCAAACGAACCTTGTGCATTATCTACATTCATACCAAATAAGCAGAGGGACCGGGGAGGTGGTAAGATGATCAAGTCCATCATAAAATACATCTGGGCAATGTTCTTTCCTGCACAATGAATGGATCGGAAAAAACTAACGTTGACAGTAGCTGGGAGCCGATTATTGACCGAAAGGTCACTTTACAATTTATAGTCACCACATTCATTTATTTTAAAAATTTATGCCCTGCCTTTTCCTATGCCAAGGCAAATGCCCAAGGCGGCTTATAACAAGTTAAAATACATAATTTAAAAGCAGTACATAAAGTAAATTAAAAAACAATAAAATCCACTGGGGGGGATGACAATGTAGAGCAGAACAACAACAAGGCAGAACATACTGAGGCACTGGGGGCAGACAACAACCCATCACCCAAACACAAGACGACACAGAAATGTTTTGAGCCCCCGCCAAAAAGTCATGAGGGAGGGGGTTGTTCTCAAATCCCCTGGCAAGGACTTCCACAATTGTGGCGCCACAACAGAGAAGGCTCGCCCACGAGCTGCCATTCCCCTAACTTGAGACAGAGGTGGCACTCGCAGGAGAGCCCCCTCAGATGATCTAAGAGAGCGGGCCGGGATGTATGGGAGAAGGCGGTCCCTCAGATATCCTGGACCCAAACAGTGAAGGGCTTTAAAAGTCATTACCAGCACCTTGAATTGGGCTCGGAAACGAATGTGCCAACATGCATGTCGCAGTCACAAGTAAACCAGCCTTAACACTAGCATTGAGATTTTAAAGAAAAAAAGTATTTAAAGTCTTTAAAGATCTGACTGCCAGATCAAGTAAAAAGTTGTCAGTTCCAAGAAAATAATCACCAACCATCACAAAAAGATTGGCCGAAGAAGTTTATTAGCTAGCAGAACCCATCTCTCCTCATACGTAAACATTAAAGTCAGTAAGGTACAATCCTTTTAATAAAGAGCAGTTTCCTTTTGGGTAAACATCTAATACTCCAAAAGCATGTGTAGAGATGTCACCAAAGTGACAGTTTGAAAAGGGACACTGAAAAACTTAGCAAAAAATCGTATTTGCTATTTGAAGTGGATAACCACTTTCTTTCTTACTATGCGTCTACGGCAGTGCTCCAAAAAGAGGTCTAGGAAAACAAAAGCCAGTTTATAACACTGGTAATTTATACACTTCGTCAACACAAACTGTCTCAATTATCCAGCTCAGCTTTGAAGAATTATTTTCAAGTTATAGTTCCTACAAATATATTCTAATATGGAGTAAATTTCACAATATTAGTGTGTCAATTTGCTCTACAACTCAAAATGCATTGATTATTGCCATTTGTCTAGAAGAGCCTACATCTCTCTTATGTGTTTGAATCTGTTTCGTAAGATGTGGACATCACTGACAGATTTAAAAAAGATCAGATTGTCACCAAAACATAGACGCTTGTATTAGTCACAACAGTAGTTGCAAGAGGTGAAAATAGCATCCACTTGGACAAAACTATGCTTGAACAAAGCAATGCAAAGTAGGCAGGGGTAGAAACTCAGTACAGTACTGCAAAGATCAACTTATGTAAGACAGGAACATTTTATTTTATTTTTAAAGGAGACCAGTTCTTCTGGTATAGTTCCTGAACACAGAGTCTATTTGTACAGGTTCAATAATCCTACCTTTTGGATGATAAATCCCAAGCTATCATACATACTTAAACTCTGACTACCACCTACCCACACCCCATAGACACCCAACAGTATCTTTACCAACTCCGGAATATAGCCAGTTCAGTCAGAGTTTTGCGTACAGAAGCCAATCTGCCTAGTCTACTAGTAAAGAGGACTCTGACAGCTAGCTTGCATATACCATGCCTTGCACAACAGTTGATCATGGTTGAGAGCTTACTTTCAGTCTTCTCTGCATTTCAGCATAACATGATTATATATTTGTAGACTTCACAGAAGGAGGAGTATTTGATACCAATCTAGGATAAAGGCATCTGCATAGAAGAACAGGACAGGGAAGGTAGTTTAATCCTAGGAAACACATATGGAAGCGACCACAAGGAAACTTCCTTCCAACAGCAAAACCATCCCTCCCAAGTCTGACTGTTGAGGCGCCTTGGAAATGGGTGCGATAGGATAGAGGGCCCAATTTCAGAAATCATGCAAAAAGCATGCTGCAGATTCACCAATGGTGACAGCACAAAGATCCCTTCTCACCTACCCAAGTTTGCTGCAAACTACAGAGAAGTAGATGAATGGAAGGATCTTTCTTCACCTTTTCCATTAGGCAGCAAGAACTGTGCGTCTTCCACAAGAGACTAGCATAAAAACAGAAACACCACCTCTTCTTTCTCCCATCTATATTATTTATCATGCTGTAGGGCTGAGAGAAGGGGTCAGTGGTTCAGAACCATGAATAATGGTTGGCTACAAGTTAACAAATGTTGTTGAGCCCTGTAAAATAAACTTATCTTGGAGATTCAACCAGTTACTGGTCTCTTGATGTACAGCAGTCAAGGTTTAGCAGAGCATCAGGACATGAGGAACAGCTAGAGGCTATTCCACCACAAGACTTGCTAAATAGCACATATTCACAAGAGCAAGGATTTTTTAAAAGGTGTTACAAGTTGAAGGGGCGGAGGTGGGGGGGAGAACTTGAGATATTGGCACAACTGTACAAAAAACGTATAGGGGCAGAAACAGCTATAAACTGGCCAGCAATTGGTAGCTGAAAAATAAAAAAAGCTTTATACAAAGTGTAAAATCCTGAGTCTTTAAAAAAAGAAGTCAAGAAAAAACTACTGAAAAGAATTAGTAGGATATTTGTGAACAAACATCAATATTCTTTGCTGGTGCATTTGTTTGGATTAAGGGTCAGAAGGGTTTTTCCACACCCAAACTAGTTCTTTGCATTCTTCTAGAGCAGGCCTGCACAGCATAAGGCCTGTTAAGTCAACTATGATTGCCTCCCTGACTATTAACAGCAGGCAAGAAAATGTTCAAAACCTATTGCTAACCTAAACCAGTCTGCAGCCCAGCCCATGTAGTCCCATCAAGAGGCCTGGATTAAATTCCATGTTACTAACCCTTTTTTAAAATTCAAAAGGTATGCATGGAGTTGATGCCACTTTTTTCTCTTCTACATTCATTACATTACATCTTGGCTTCATTACATCTTGGAGAAATCCTTTGTGTAAACTATTTTTAAGAGTAAGAATCCAACGACC
This sequence comes from Plestiodon gilberti rubricaudatus, assembly GCA_026170595.1. NCBI lineage: Eukaryota > Metazoa > Chordata > Lepidosauria > Squamata > Scincidae > Plestiodon > Plestiodon gilberti. Next base: position 157,478,853 of record JANXHW010000005.1, on the reverse strand, counting down.
CAATCCTATCTGGTGCAAACGCTGCCAAAACTAGCAATCAGGTGGCAGAACATGCGTTACAACATTGTAAATGTTCTGGAAGCACATGGAGCTGCGCACTTCCAGGCAGCCACTGCAGCCCTGTTTTGGAACAGCTGCATGCTATGGCGGGAAAAGGATAGGATTGGGCTGTTAATGAGCTCAAGGAGACAAGATGTGGGGGAAAGTACACAAAAGAAATAACTGGAAGAAAATAAAGAGGGCTAACAGAGGGGTGCAAAGATTTAACACATTGTGTCATGGGTTGCCAGCTTTTCAACTGGCCATTGTAGCTGTAATCTGTAGACATCAGCAAGTTGCAACATTCACCTCCAAGCTAGGAAAAGCTCCACTCATCTAAGTTGCTCTTATGGACTCAAGAACAGGCCAGGTTTCGTTGTTCTTGGTCCAGGATTAAGACCTCAGGTGGGAAACAAGATGGTGGGTGCAGAGACTAATAAAATGAGGAAAGAAAAAAGATATAATGGATGAAATTCAGAACACACTAAGAGAACATCCATGTGCCCCAAGGGGAAGGAAGAAGGAAGTCAAGGCTAGGATAGCTCACACCATCAGCTCCTATAAAAACCAGCACTGGCTTGAGCTAGCTCTGTGATAACATGCAATCATTGCAGATTTACTAGTTTAAACTGTAAGCCCCCTTGAACACCAAGGTAACATTTATTATGTTTATATAAGGGCCAAACTACACATTACATGGACTACATGTTTGGAGCTAGCATGCTTGTTGCTAATTTTGAATGACAGTCAAACAAGGACAACATATACAGACCAAACTGGTGTGATGGTAAGATTAAAGTACCCTTCTCCCCACACCATGCTCCCAAACTATATCTCCCCCCAGTGGCTGCTATCTAGAGAGAAAACAAGCACATCTGCTCCAAACACATGCTTAAAGCAATATGTAATTTGGCCATAAGGGTAAAAATAAAAAATAGTGTTATCAGATGTGGGTGCAGAGTCTTGTGTGGCAAAGAGAGGGAGAAAATAGACAGCAAAGAAGAAAGGCCTGCTGAGGTCCAAAGTGGAGAGTGCCATGGGACACAAGGGGGGAGAGGAGAAGAGAAACAAGGGATGAAGAAGCGAAGAAAAGCATAGAGTGAGGAAACCAAGACTGTTACAAAGGAGCTAAGAGAAAAGAGTGGCATGCTATAGGTACCGGTAGATGTAGAAGACTAGTAGGGAAGGATAGGAAAGGTTAAGATGCAGATAGACCTGTAATGCCACTGAGAGAGAACAAATACAATATGAACCAGGGAAATAAGTGTAACAATGTCAATGTAGCAGTGCAATCTTCAGGTGAAAGATGTAGCATGGCCCTCAGAGTGATCTGAATTACACACCCCAACTCTGAAACATTAGGTATGCTAACATAGTTAGACAGGTGTTGAGCCAGGTGTTGAGCAGGATAGATTTGAGATGCAAAAGGTTTGCTGGCAATTAGAGATTTTGCTTCAAGCCCAGAGTCTAACTTGTTGAGTATTTACTTGAACATCTTATCACAAGTCTGGGGTGAGAAATAAAGCTGACCCCAGCGTGAGGCCAGCTAGCACAGCCACACATCTACTCATCTGAGGAAAAATTGGAATTGCCTCTGACCAAGCAATTCAGTAACACTGCACGCTCTTCTCTTTGAACTACTGGCCCTTTAAAGCCTGTAGAGTGAAAAGATCACATAGCACAATATGCTTTCCTCAATTATGAACACAACTATATTCCAGTCCATCTCAGAAAGAAAGCGCAGGAAGATGCAGCGACACCGAGAGGAACAAGAAGCAGTAGGAATATAGGAGAAGTAGAAGAAGAAGCAGTAGGAATATAGGAGAATATAGGAGAAGGAATATAGGAGAGTCACAGTAAGAGGAGAAAGGAATGGGCAGAGCTCCTTCCAGTCAGATTCAAAGCAACTCTGGAGATTTTTGCCAACTTCTCTTAATTAGTTCTCATCATGTATCTGATATTATATTTCACAACATCCTGGAATATCACACCACATGTTAACCAAATACCAGATGTTATGTCCAACAGAAAAGTTTTTGTACTACTGTATTTCCAGACTCAAGCAAGGAGTTTCAAGAACCAGCAGAGGAACTGAGATCCATGGGTGCAACTATTAACAGCTCACTCCCATAACTGTCGACTCAAAAGTAAGTCCCATGGAACTTATTCCCAGGAAAGAGTGCATAGGATTGGAGCCTAAGAATGTCTGACTCCATTTTAATTTGATGCAGTAAGGGTACTATAACAGGACACAAAGTGCAGTTTTAGATTATAGCATTTAATGAAAGAAGCTATGTAGGTCTCAGTTTATTGCTTTACAGGCCATGACGAGCACCTTAAACCATGACGAGCACCTTAAACCATGCCCCAACAATTGACAGTGGCTACTGCATATTATGTAATGCCCTTCTGATCCACCTCAGCAGGCAAAACGCTGTATTTTACAATAGCAGTAGCCTCACAACAATCCATGCAGTCCAATTGCGAGGTCAAGTTAGGAGACTACAAAAGGCATAAACACCAGTTGCCAGATCCGAATCAGAGTATACAGCCTTCTAATTGGATAGAGTCAACTAACAGCACATGACAAAAGTGCATCTGGCAGTGACATGGGAAAGGGCCTTCTCTGTGTGACGTCCAGGTTTTGGAATTCTCTACCTCAGGAAACATGGTTGGTGTCTTCATTGCCCTGGTTTTGGTACCAGTTGAGAGCTTTTTTAAAATTCTGTTTGACTTTCTTGCAATTTACCACTGCTTATTTGTTTGTTGCTATTATTTTTATTTTTAGCTTCTGCTTTTATGTATTTTATTTTTACTATAAGCCACCTCTTGCAGGGTGGGAGGAGACAATGTGGAGGAAAAAGGTTTTTAAACCATCAACTACTGCTGCAACCTTATACTCTAAAAGAATCCTAAAGTATTAACTTTGCTTCCATCACCTTGCCATCATTCAGAAATTGCAAGGTGTGCATTCAAATTTAACATTTGAATTAGTATGAACAGCTGAGATCTAAGATGTCCACTAGTTCTGACAAATGCAATTAAGGTATGTAACAGCCACAGCTTTTCACCCCACATCATGTAGTTTGTGTGATCCTAGGTGCTAAGCAAACTGCCTCACTCACCTCTACCGTAAACATTAACTTCACAATTCCCATTATATTTTATACTTTTGCAAAGAACGTTTACCTAGGTCCAAAAATACTGTATACAGTAGCTATCAAGTACCTCCAAGTGTTAATTGTAGATGATGCAGATCATCAATTGTAATTAAACCCAATACCCATGTCTGATTAATATTTGTCCAAGTATGGAGTTGATTAATGAAACACTTGTTTAGTACACAAAAATCTATACTTGACACTTATAAAAGACCCTAATTACAACCTTCAATATATACAACAGGACTCTTATATCCAGTTAAAGGATAAAGCAACAAAGTTTGCATATTTGGAATCCATATTCTGAAGTAGGAGAAAGCATGTACAGTATCTTATTTAGAAGTAAACTGAACGCTAATCAAGTATTTTAAATTGAACTGAGCTAATATTTAGGACTAACCTGCAACTAAATTATATAAATCAATCTCTTTTCTAACATCTAAACAAGAAAACAGTAATCTGGCTTTAATACAAAATAGATGAATTTAAAGTTTGAAACTCTACTAACATTTGTACAAAGTTACATACAAGTCTATACATCTTCAAAAAGAAGTCCATTTACTAACTTTCACAATATTTACTATCAACTACTGAATCAGTGAAAAGTTCCTTGGCTTTATGAAGATCGCACACACTTCTACTCACCCTGGCCTTTCTTCTAGGGCAAGGTACTAGTCTCAATGTGCACTGCTTTCTACTCATTTAGCTAGTCTAACCCTCTCCTTTTTTCATGCTAAGATTAATTGTAGTACAACACATTTAAAAAGGGAATAAGGAAGAAAAATTAAAAACAAATATAGAAAGTGCTTTTCCTCTTAGAACTTTTCAGCAGATCTTTTTAATCCAATTTCAGTGGATATCTGAAGAGAGCCGGGCCATATTCTTAAGTTACCACCACTATAAGAGTTACAAGTCTCACACACACTTTAGAACAAATCAACCACAAATTGCAAGCTGTACTGGTTATTTAAGTGAATAACAAACATTTATAAATAAAACTTCTTAGTTTACCATATTTATCATGACTCCCAATTCATTAATGTTTGCAGTTTTCAATTTTATTCTCACAAATATGTTAATGCTAGTTGCAATCGATACACATAGGATTTCAACATATCAAAGTGTATTGTGAAGTTTAATTGTTTTAACTGTGGTCTTTAGTAGACTAAATACTGTAGTAATGAAGATGCAAATACCTTATTTTGGTACTGCCATCATTTGGCCTGATTTTAATAGAAATACAACAGGTAGCACACCTTTAAGTAGTACAACAAATACTACACTTGCACATAAGAGCATTTAAAACTCTGAAGAACTTCTCAGAAGTAACTATGAAGACCAGAAGTGCAGATCCTAATCAACCAGAGAAAAACATAGCATACTACTAGCAAAATCTGCACTTTAAGTTTTGACATTTGAAGTCACAAAGCAAATTCATGCTAACCAAAAGTAGTCACTGGGTTTTGTGCAGCAAACGTTTCAGTCTCCAGCTGAGAGTTCTCATTCATCCATTTTATAAGTATAACACTCAATCATCTCTGCTCTTAGAACTAACTAGAATAGGTGGCACAGAAATTTAAGAAGGGACACAGAAGTATGGAACACAGAAGTATGGAACGGCTTTTCCCTCTACTCTTGCAGTATTCAAGCATCAAAATTTTACCATCCTTTACTCCTACTTCATAAATACAACATAGACAATATAAGTGATACCATTACATTAACCCACCCAAGAAATATTCAGATCCAACAGTGTCTTTGACACACCAATTCCTAATTTAGAGACCATTTCTCTGAGCTTTTACTTGGACTCCTTTTTCCATTTGTGGATTAAAGTTTTCATTTGCTATGCCATAAATATTTAAGCTCAAGTACAACTGAAGCCACTTCTCCTAGCAGTCACCACCTATCAAGATCACACAAGACTGAAATTGTGCATCTGAGAACTTCCAAATATTTAACAACCTAGTTACTAAAAGCTGTTTTTTCAATGCATTGTCATTTCTTCATATTTATACCCTGCTTTTCTATTAAAGGCAGTCCACATGAAACGTTATCTTCACCTTTTAAGATCAACAATGCCTTTTTATAGGGCAAGAAACGCAGTTTAGTTACTATAATAGCTGCAGATATTCGGTAGGAAGTATGTATTTTTGGAATCGTATGTTCCTATGATACCCTTGTAAAAATACATGTTCAATACACCCATGTTGAAGACCTACATTCTTTGTGACACCTGGTTTAGCAGATTATCTGTATTTGGTTCTGTTCCTACATTATAATGGTTTCACATTCACCCCCTATAATGGTTTCACATCCACCCCCCAAACAGCCATAACCTTCACCTTCTTTGGCAAATAGTAATACTTTGCTTTTATATGTTCTCAGAGATTCTTACAAAGTTATGCCAGCATCATCCCCATATGCCAGACTGGCTGGAGAGGAGTAAAAGCTGAATTTATGAGAACTGAAGTATGTCCAAGGCCATTCATGGCAGTGGTGAGATTTGAACCAGAGACATGCCTGCTCTGGATGAGTAACTCAATCTTGTGCTTAAGTTCACGAGGACAAAAAGCAAGATTCACTACTCTGTAAGTCAGCAAATACCACGTTGCTGACCTTCACAAACTTACAGCTATAGAATGTGAACCAAAGCTCATTTTAAATGTTCTCCTCAACATGGGGAAAAATGGGGCACAGGAGACATAACTACTGTTCAGAGATTCTTACAACAGCATTTAATCAAATACACAGGCCAAGAAGAGATAGGTACTTCAACTATGTACCGCCTACCTTGTCTTAATGAAACTGGATCTTTTCCCAACATAGTCCTCTATATTAGGAGAGGTTACAATACATATCAGCAACATCAAGGTCATTAACTCCAAATTTATCAGTTAGTTTCCAAGTATGCTGCTGTCCAAAACCACAAAAAAGTCTCTCTTCCAATTTTTTTACATCCATTGGGCAGATGTGCCAGCTGTCTGCAAGATGAATATGGGTGAAGATATTCTCAGTCACCAATCTTCTAAGCACCCTTCAAGCAGCACAAACAGGCAGTACTCCTTTCTAGGTCTGGCAGTAGTCTTTCCCTCCATCCCCCCCCCTTTGAAGGCTTCTTCGTGAACTCACGTGGTGTAACATCCAAACGTTAGACATACCACTTGGCAGAGATGACAGTGTCATGCAAACCGCATCTTTAGAGGCATTTCCTGCCACAAAATGGGACAAGCATGACTCCACCTTGCAATGCTTACACTCAAACGCATGCCCCGAAGGCCTTTTTTTAACATACACACCAGCAGCCCACGCTGCATTTCAGAGACGCTTCAAAAAATGTATTTCATCAGTTCAGGATCCAACCATCAACAAGTCAATTAGCTATTTAAAAATCACGTTAATACCGTAATAAACCAGAGGGGGGGTTGCAGGGGAGAGAGAAGAAATGTCTGACAATCTAGTTCACAGCCACTACCTCCGACTGAAGGAGAGTCAAGCAAGACAGAGACAAAAGCGGCTTGCAGGTGGGAGGAGAGAAGACGGATCATCGGAACAGAGCCTCAAGTTCCGAGCTACCACCTCCAGGCAGGCACCCACCCGCAACGGGGAAGGGCTGGCTGACCGGCTGGCTCCCCGCGGGGCGGGCAAAGACCGAGGTTGCTGGGGATGATAATAATGCCGTGCGTGCGGTGGTGGCCGTCTAATCCCGGCTACTTAATCAGGCAGCGCGAACCGGAGACCAAGCAAGCAGCAGCACCGCACCTTCACATAACGGGTGTCCGTCCAGCGGCCCATTCTGCAAGCAAGCGGGCCGATAAGTAGACGCGAGATGGCTATGAAGCGGAGCGCTGCCCTCCCTCGATTTCCCGAGCACCGGCCGAGGCCAGCGGGGTAGCAGGCGGGCTGGGCAGCTGGAGTCGGCGGCAAGCAAGCGTCGCTCCCCGGCTGCCCTCAAGGTCACTCCGCACCTCGCTTTCCAGCGGCCGGCATGGGCTGAGGGCTCCCCGTGGTGGCCCACTCCGCGGCAGGGGAGGCAGACAGGCCCCTCCGCGCCGCCGGCCACATCTCCCACCCGGCCACCGCCTTCCGGCTCGCTAATCCCCAGCCCGCCCGGCCTGTGCCGCTACTGCTGCTGCTGGATTCAGTCCCACCACCTGCGCCGCCGCCGGTGCGAGGTGTCCTAGTCCGACGCCCTCAGGCGCCCTCTCCCCGGCCGGCGGCCCCCCGTGTCACCCTCCTGACTTACCTCAGGTGGTGCCGCTGCCGCCGCCGCCGCCGCCAAGTCCCACACGCGGCAGCAGCCAGCGCTTCCACAGCCCGCCCGCCCGCCGCACAGGGTCCCCCCCACCCCGGAGCGCGCGAGCACAAGCCGCCGCCAAGCCCGCCTGAGAACGGGGAGGGCAGCAGGGAGCGCGGAGAGGAGGCGGCGGCGGCGGCAGGAGCAGCAGCAGCAGCAGCGGGCGGGGGGGAGGGGGGAGCCAAGCTCCCCCGCCCCGCCCTCCTCCTCCACCTCCTCAGCAGCAGCACCTCGCGCTCGTCAGTCAACGGCATCCAGGCAGGCGTGGAGGAGGCAGGTTCGGCTCTCTCTCCTCCACCCAGCCCAATACGGCGCGCAAGGAGCCGGTTCCTTCGTCACCTCCAGCCACGGGGGGGGGGGAAGGAAGCAGCAACACGGCTCTTCTTCCCTCCACCTCTCACACACCCCCACACACACAGGGGTCGGCCGGTCCCTTGCTTGGTTGCTTACTTACAAGCTGGCCCGCGGCTCACCGAGCTGCCCTCCCCAACACGCCTGAAGCTGCTGCTGCTGCTGCTGCCGCCGCCGAATTCCGAACCGGTATCCCCCCCCCCTCCGCGCTTCCCTATCCCCGTCACGTGACGGGGTCTCGCTCGGGTTGGAGGAAGAGGAGGGGGCCCGAAGGCGCGGCGCCTTCATGGGTGAGGGGAGGGGGCGGAGCCAGCGTTTGGGACTGGTGCCCGAAGGGGTGGCGCGTATCATTCTCCCCGCCTCTCCCTCCTCCTCCTATTGGCTGGCTCTGTCTGACGTGCTTGTTTCCATTACGTATGTGGGTCGGGCTGAGGGGTTTGATGAGGCCCGGCGGGCTCCGGGTCGTTGACTTTGCCACGAGCGGCTCCCGAGGGAGGGGAAGCGTGAGTGAGGGCCTGTTCTGACCCTCCTCCTCCTGCTGATCAAGCCCCTCTTGCACATCCCCACATGCCTCGACCCTCCTCCTTGGCAGAGAGGGCGCCTCACTCTGGGATGGGAAGGAAGGAGGGAACTTGGGGGCGCTTAGACCGCCAAGGGTCAGTGCGGGTACTGTCAAGCCTTCACTCCCCATCCGACTGAGAGATCCCAAAAGCCCTACATGCAGCCAGAGCGCAAGCTACGGGAGCAGCTCACATTTCTGACAGCACGAGGGAGATGTCGACGTGCCTGAGAGCGAGGGGCTCTTTGGTACAAAGGCGGCCAGGGCGAGAGAGAGACAGAGCGACAGAGAGAGAGCGAAGGATGTCTCTGTGCTCACTGCCCACACCACAAATGCTCTCAGCCCCTCGGGCCACCCAAAAGGCCGGTGGGGGGGGGGGAGAACCGTCACATAGACACTTGATGATGATGATGATGATGATGATGATGATGCAGAGGGAAGAGAGGATTTATTGCCCTGCCCCCTGCCATGTCCTCTCAGTCAGCGCAGAGATGACGACTGGTGCGTCTTCCTTTTTACTCACTTCTTCGCCTTGCCAGAGAAGTAGCGCGGCAGCCCTGAACAGTAGCCGTTACTCTGGAGTAGCCTGCCTCGCCTGGTGCCAGCGAGGTACGTCAGCTGTACTGTGAAAAAATGCTGTGTCCTTAACGAGCCAGCGTGCTTAACATTTAGATCAGTTTCTTCCCAGCAACGTCAGCGGTGACAGTGGCAGGCAGCCCAATCCTTAACTGTGTACCTCCAGAGCAATCGTCCCCAAAGCTGTCCTGTGGATGCAAATGCAGCTGCATGGGAACTGCCTGCTTTATTTCCATGCGGCGTGCTGGTCAACTATTGCATGCATTGCATTCAAATGAACATGATCATCCAGGTGAGAAAAGGAATACCATTTAGAGTTTCCATTGTTCTCACATGCTGGGTTTTTGTTTTGTTTTTTGACCAGACACATTATACAACACTTGGGTTGTCCCCACTTTGCTTGAAGGTTCATATTCATGTAAACTAACTGTGGGCTATCTAGAGCTAGAACTCCAGTGAGGTGGGAAGCAGAAGGTATAGTCAATCACAGTACACTTTCTAACTCTTAAATCAGGTATGGTAACTTTATAGAACAAGACCAAGGGCAGAATTCTAGAAAACATACACATGCTGGCCCAGCCGTGGCTTCAGTGATCACAAGGTTCTGAAGTACAGTTCATGGGCCTTCTTAATGCTCATCTGTGGAACTCCTTGCCACAGGATGTGGTGATGGCACCAGGCCTAGATGCCTTTAAAAAGGGGTTTGGACAGATTCATGGAGGAAAAGACCATCACAGGTTACAAGCCGTAAGCAACCTCCTGGTTTTAGAAGTAGGTTTTCTCTGTGCCAGGTGCAAGGGAGTGACAACGGGAAACAGGTTATCTTGTTGGCTGTGTGCTCCCTGAGGCATCTGGTGGGGCCACTGTGTGATACAGGAAGCTGGACTAAATGGGCTTTTGGCCTGATCCCGCAGGGCTCTTCTTGTGTTCTCTGCATCGGATCTATACCTATCCATCGTATTTGTGCCTGTGCTGCATGAACACGGGCAGAGCTCTTGATTTATGAGGGTTGAGGTGTACCCATGTCCTGCTCCCTAGCTCTGCAGCTCCAGAATGCAGGTACTCCTTTCTACCTAGTCAACCTGTTTGCATGCTGCCTGTCACAGGTTGTGTCTGTCCTTCTGGATCCTTGCATTTTGCCTTCCCTATTTCTAGGTCCAAATTCCCTTGGTCTTCCTTTGGTCCACACCAGTTGTCCCAAAGAAACTTGAAATAAACTAGGAAGCCACATAGAAGTGGAGTTGCACAAACAGGAAGTACTGTCATGTTATGTACTCTAAAGCATTACTCCTCACCCAGAGCCCAATCCTATTCACACACACACCCCACCCGACATCGCAGTGGCGCCAAAATGGCAGCCGCTGCATCCCGTGCAGGGGGGGGGGGGCGCGAGACCAGGAGGCTTATGCAGGGAAAGGGGAAACCTCATGGCCCGCAATAGGTCTCCTCATACCTGTGCTAGCTACTTTGCTAGCGTACGTCTGAGGAGAGGAAAGGGGCGGGAAGGCTGCAGGGAAGGGGGATAGGCTCTGGTGCGGGCCTTTTGCAACAGATCCTCCCCCTCCCGTGGCCTCCCCACCCCTGTAACACCCCCTCCCTGCCCAGTTTTGCCCCCTTCCTGCCCCCTTCCGCCTTCCTACCAGTTTACCTTTCCTGGCAGACGTCCGCTGGCACAGCTGGGAAGGAGTAGGCCTTCCCGCCATCGTCCCCAGCAGCACTTTTGCGACTGGCGCAGACTGCTTTACGGCAGTCTGCGCCAGCGCAGGAGGCATGCCGCCATTGGGTGGCGCATTTAGAATTGAGCAGCCAGTGTTTGTCATACCAGATGCCACAAAAAGGCTTGCAATAGCAGTAATAATGATCCACGGTCCCGTCACCTCCACACAGGATGCAGCGGGAGATGTCCGGCGGGATGTGTGTGAATAGGATTGGGCTCTGAGTTACAAATAAAATGCATTACACAGAAAAACATAAAACAGTTTACAAGGCAGGAAAGCAAACAAAAATTAACTGATTCCATATCTGGTTCTGGAGTCTGTCCTACGTAGCTGAAGGCCCAGCAGATAAGCTGCTGGGATTTGTAAGCAGGTTCTGGTTCTGGTCTTCTGGCACTTGTCTTGTCTGGTGCCCTTTCCTATCAAAGCTCCCTGAGATCTTGTATAAACAAGGATAGGAGTGGAGAGTTTTTGCTATCACAGTCATAGATAGAGTAGGAGAATGTCTTCTCCAGTAGGAGAATGTCTTCTCCAAACCTCAATATTTATTGAGAAATTCACTGCTCATTTGAAGTATCCCGACTTGGTTTTTCAGAAAGATGAAAGCCAATAGCTCTTTCTGACCAAAGAGAAAGAGTGAAAGGTTTGTAGAAAAAGTCTCAGGGATCTTGTTACATTTTATATAATGAAGGATGAGAGAGAACGATAATAGTTTTTCCTAATCGTAAAAAAGCAAAGAGAATCATTTGTTCTTTTTAGTCCTGTGAATAGCACATGAAGAAACGAAAGGAAGCGTAACAAAAAGAACCAAAAAGAAAAGGTTTTATATAACTATGTCCTTTCTAACTGCATAACTAGTTGGGCAGTGTGATAAATAAGCCCAGCAGTTAATGAAGGCTTCCATCAATTCTTAGAGACCAGATGAATGACGTACATAACAGTCAGCCCAATCCTGTGCAACTCTTGCACCGGTGTAACAGTAGATCCCCTGGTGTAAGAGCACTTATGCCAGTGTAACTTGCCATAAGCCGATGGATGCAGGACGGACACTGGCGTAACCCCCCTCGGACACCTCACATGAGCTGTTTGGATGCAGAATTCTGCCGGTGCAGGGGGAATTCTGGGGGCATTCAGACACCCCCAGATTGCCCCCTGCGCTGGCGGAGTTGCGCCAGTGTCTGTTCTGCGTCGAAACTGCACATGTGAGGCGTCCAAGGGGGGTTACACTGGTTCCGTCCTGCGTCCATAAGAGTATGGCAAGTTACATGGGCATAAGTGCTCTTACACTGGGGAATCTACTGTTACACCGATGCAAGAGTTACACAGGATTGCACTGAAGGTGTCCTATCTGATACTGAGCGCAATCCTGTGTAACTCTTGCACCGGTGTAACAGTAGATCCCCCAGTGTAAGAGCACTTATGCCAGTGTAACTTGCGTACACCGACAGACGCAGGACAGACACCAGCTTAACCCCTCTCAGACACCATGCATGAGCAGTTCGGATGCAGGACAGACTCCGGGGGCATTCTGACACACCTGGAATGCTCCCTGCACCAGCAGAGTTATGCTAGCATCTGTCCTGCATCCGAACTGCGCATGCATGGCGTCTGAGAGGTGTTAAGACTGATCTACACCACACATCCCGGTACGTGCGGCGTGGTGTGGCTTCCTATTTAACTGATCACCATGGAACGCGGGAGTTCCATTGCAATCGGTCGTGGACCATGCTCATGTTTCAGAGAGGGCGGGACGCAGAGCAAACTGTTTGGCTGAAAGCCCCCTCTCATCCCATTGGTCAATCAGAGCGCACTGTGTTTCAGCCAATCAGTGTTGAGCTTTATTACAAGGCGGGACAATCAGGAGGGACAAGCACATTGAATAAACTGGTGGACCCCAGGGCAGCATTTTGAGACGGGGTGTCCTGTCCCCTACGCTCGCAAGCCTCCAAACATAAATGCAACACAACCGGAGTTGGTGTAGATCAGCCTTTAAGCTAGTGTCCGTCCTGCGTATGGCAAGTTACACTGGCATAAGTGGACTTACAAACCATAGATGGATCTACTGTTACACCGGTGCAAGAGTTACACAGGATTGCACTGCTTGCCTGTTAGTATTCAAAACTGAAAATGATAAACCAGAGTACGATTAATCCAATATAATGTGTTGTATAGAATAGGTTCCATTTACATTTTTATTGATTTTTTTTACTTTTTTTTCCAGTCAAGCTAAACTACTCATATGTTCATCAAGATAACAGCTGGTCAGAGCACAATTTAGAAAAAAATAAAATTTTCACATGTCATATGCAACAATACCATATATGGCTGGTATTCAAACATTCATCATACACTGTTAGAGCAGCGTTATTTAAAAAAAAAAGGAAGAGGAGGAGGAGGCAGCCACCTAGTCCCTAAACTGCTACTTTGTTTTGGGGCCATCATCATCGCTAGGGCAGCCCTAATCTCAAGCATGGGAGTTGGGAAGGATGATGTGGGTATAGTAATAGGTGGAGGAAGCAGACCACTCACTCTTTCCATTTGAAGACAGCTCAGTATATAACTGCAACATTTGATTCTGTATTAATCAACAAACAGCCCAATCCTATCCTCAAGACTGCCATTCCTGGATTCCATTAAATCCAATTTGTTCTGACTCAAACTCCACTCTTAGGAGTTGCTTTTGTTCCCTTTAAGAATTTCTCTCTGAAATGCTATCCCAATGCCTGCTTAGGCCAATTAGCACCTCTCCCTTTTCAAATAGTTATAACACTGTGTGCAAAAAAGGCTACTTTACTCCAGACAAGCAATTAACAAAATTTATTGCTTTACAGCAACCCTAACACCATAAATTCTCTCAAAGCAGAAACCCTTCTACTTAACACAGTCTTGCAAACAGAAATAACCATCTCCCTCCAAAAATCCCCCAGACCAGACTTTTCAGTAAGTGTCCTGGCAGCAGAGTTCTTCCTCTTCCTTCTCATGTCCAAGGTCCTTGGCTCTGTAGTCCCCTCAGCATCCCATCATCTCCAGCAGTCCTTCAGCATCACAAACTGCCTTCTCCAGTCCAGCAGCATCTCCAACCAGCAGCATTCCATCATCCCCAGCAAGGTGCCTAAAGGCAGAAGCACACCAGCCGCATTCTGCATGCAGCATGTGCTGCACAAGAAACACAGCAAAAGTTGAGAATTCTCCAAGGGCAGCATCCACACAAACAGACCTCTCAGCATTCAGGGGGCCCTCCCTCCAGCCAAGGGTCCACTGCTGACACCACACTCGGCTCCTGCCAGTTTTCTGGTTCTTCTTCCACTACAGATACACAAGCATATTTCCAAGTATGCCGGTGCAATGACAGCCATGCTATTGTAGAGGTTCTCCCACTGATGGGCACACAACACTGGACGAACGCTGTGCCGACATTGCTTGGATACTAGTGCAACTATGCTGGCAGAGAAGCCAAACCAGGAAGGAGATTGGGACGTAATGTAGGAGGGATGACTCTTCATTCTTCCCACATCACGCCCCCATCTCCTCCCCATTTTGGCCTCCCCCTGTAGTGTTGCACTGGCGACAGAGTAACATCCAAGTTCTGCTGGAATGGCGTTTCTCTGGCGTTGTGCCAGCGTCCATGGTGCATATGTTGGTGGGGAGGACTTATACACCAATGGGTTTGTGATGGTATGCCAGCATATCTCAAGGATAGTATTGGGCCTTTATTCTAGCACACTTCGTTTAATGTCGTTCTGATCTGCAAAAGTCAAGGAAAATACTACAAATCAAAAAAGCAAATCAGTACAAATCTTTTCTTAAGCTTAGAATGGCAAGAGTGCTTGTATAGTGTACCTTTTAAAGACTTTCTGTCATATTTCTAATGTGGCATTTATAATCTTATTACAAAATCTAGAAATGGAATGTTATAAAATTAATCTGACAAGGTTGCCTCAGCCTTCTTTTATTACTTCTTTATTACTCTGCACATGGTGGGTAGAAAAGAGGCTTTATCATAAAATCTTTCCTCTTGAGTAAGTGGGAGTAGATATTACTGTCTTCATTTTAGTGTTTTTTTTTCTCCAGCAAGAATAGTTTGCTGCAATTAATTGCTACATGAAGTAATTTATTCCTTTTCTGAGTTAAATGGGTATCTCAGTCGGTCCAAAGGGTTCTTGGAATATCTCCTGGGGAGGCATAATGATAAGAGGCACAATGCACTGGGAAATTCTCCTTGCAAGCCCAAGCTACTACTGTAATGCTCTTGTGTAGATCCCATTCATTTCAATGTGGTTTGTGCACGAGAACGTTCTGTGGGTTATGACCATGACCTTTGCAGACCACAAAAAAACTGCCCTTCAGAATTGTGGTGAATGAACAGGAACCCTTCACCCAAGTAGAAAGTCTCTCTCTCTCTCTCTCTCTCTCTCTCTCTCTCTCTCTCTCTCTCTCTCTCTGTGTGTGTGTGTGTGTGTGTGTGTGTGTTGTGCTGGCTTGCCTGATTTAGCTTGGGCAGCTTCTCCATTTGACCTCAATAACCTGCACATCCATCAGAAAGGCTTAAGAACCCATTTCCTCCCAGCCCACAGGTGTACACATTTAACTCCTGTTGCGTATATACACCCTTGGGCAAAAATGCCCTCAGATGTTTATTGGACATGCATGCCAGCAAGTCTGGCTCTAGCCAAGGGAAAACCATGGGCCAAGCAGAAAACATCAGCACCCTACTGAACATCAGCTCACATTGGTCTCTTGGTCAAGCCCATCCTGACCATGGCAAGAGGGAGGTTCAAGGGGGCTGATTCTGGATTTCTCACTTTTGAATTAGAATCAGTGGCATCGCTATGCCCCCCCGCGTGATGTCACCACTGGAAGTGACGTCACCACCACCGCCACTTCAACCCCCGTCAGAAGCGCAGGGCGGGAGGGCAGGTCAACCCCATCACCTTCTTCCCCGCCCACTCTTCCCACTGCCAAAATGGCGCGATTGTTGCCGCCGCCACCCGCTTTGTCACCCCCCCTGTTTGTCGCCTGGGGGGGGGCACCCGGCAACACTTCTGATTAGAAGGGTAAAATCATGATCTTGTGATAAAAGGCATTAGTTTGTACCAGTGCAGGTTTTGTTCTAGCATGCAGAGAGTTAACCTGTTTCATTTTGACTGGCCCCTCCTGGACCAGAGGTGGAAAAAAAGGAACTACAACTAAGGTTGCAATTCTAGCCACACTTTCCTGGGAGTGAGCCCCATTGAACAAATGTGATTTACTTCAGAGTAGACATGCATAGGATTGTGCTGTTAGTAAGTGTTTTCTAGGTAGGACTTATGTCTAGGTATTTGCCTTAAGTTTTATTTTCAGTTTAGTCCTAAAATCTGATTTCCCCTTAATTTCAAGGGTCCTTTATGTCTGATTCCAAGACACACACACACACACACACACCCTATTCAAATTTTGCCCATTTCCCTTTCTGTTTTTGGTTTCTTAATTAACTTTTGTCAACTTTTACATCTTACAGGTACTTGCCTGATTCTTTCTGACTCAGGGCTATTGCCTAGGCTTACCAGATCGTCGCCGGGATGGGAGCGGTCTACCCTTAAGAGGGCGGGCCATGGGGGGGCAGAACGCGATGTGTTCTGGCCCCCCCACGCCCCACCCCCTTAAGGTTAGACCGCTCCAGTTCCGGCGACGATCTGGTAAGCCTGCTATTGCCCC
Organism: Plestiodon gilberti rubricaudatus; assembly: GCA_026170595.1. Taxonomy (NCBI): domain Eukaryota; kingdom Metazoa; phylum Chordata; class Lepidosauria; order Squamata; family Scincidae; genus Plestiodon; species Plestiodon gilberti. The sequence continues at coordinate 157,462,461 of JANXHW010000005.1, read as the reverse complement.
ACACTCCCTAACCGATTGTGAATGCAGAAGATGTGGGGCAGCCAGTCTAGCTGGCTTGCTCTTCTAGCAGCCAATTTCTGTACTAAGGGAACCTCGGTAATTGGGCTCCCCCAGATGGGAGATGGGGTGGGAAAGAGCCCTCCCTTTGGGTTCATTTTCCCTTCCTGGTGGCAGCATCTGCCTCTTTGGAAGATGTACCTTAATAGTCTGGGAGAGTCAAAGGTGTGTGTGTGAAGGTCAGGTGCACTGTCTCTGTGCCTTGCTCTTCCCCTGTCCCTGCAAGTTGAGCCACACTGGCCTCAGCAGTTCAACAAAAGAACCAAAAGAAATCTGTGACAGGTCTCCCTAGAAGAATGACTGGAAAAAAAACCTTCTAGTGGGATAATTCAATCTGTTTTCCAGAATTAAATGTTTAATTGCATTCATTTTGTGTGAAGATGTGTTCTACCCTTAACAATCAATATTTTAGAAATTAACATACTATTTCATATTTTCTGTGGCCCTGCTTTTCCTTTACCCCCACAGCTGTTTTATACATCATGGCTGCAGAGAACAGATGGGTTCTAACTAATGCAGTTCCCTAAATTGGTTAGGTTTGGGCTATCAGACTGGCATTTTAAGTATCACATTCCAGTGGATCCTGGGGTCAAACCATTTTTTCTCAAAGGAACTCTGAATTTTGCAGTAACTAAGTGGGGTCAATCATATATAGAATGTGGCTGAGAATCAAGAAGGACAGGGGTGGCCAACCTTCCACCATTGGGGCCTCTGCGTTCTTGTGTAGAAGACAGAATCTTGGCATCTACAATTGCTGATGGTGCTGCCAAAGCAGCTGTACCTGCTGAAATGCCCTCACCTATACAGCCATTAAAGGGCAAGGCACATTCATGTTGAAAGGTTGGCCATCCCTGAAGTAGGAGGTTTTCTGAAGGGGTCGAGTAAATGGCTAACATTGCACCAGTGCTCTTTTGACAAGCTACATAGCACAGGTAGTTGCATATCTCATTGCTTGTCAGTAGGGTTGCAACTAGACCCTTCAACTTCGCTAGGAGAGCCAGTGTAGTGGCTAAAGTTTTGAACTAGAATGGGGTTGAGTTGAACTAGAATCAGGTTGAACCAGAATCAGGTTGAGTTCCCCATTCAGCCACGAGGCTCCCTGGGTGACCTTGGGCCAGTCACACACTTTCAGCCTAACCTCTCCCTCAGAGGGTTATGGGGGGGGGGGCGGGATGAAGGAGAACAATATGCATCACCCTGAGTTCCTTGGAGGAAAGAAGGATGGGATTGAAATTCGATAAATAAACAAAAAGTAGAGTTGCCATCTTTTTTTGTCTTCTTTTTCCTTCTTCTTGGCAGAGTGCCTGGGCCTGTAATGACTGCTTGACAGAGAAACGTTCAGTAGATGTCTTCCCCAACACTTCACCAACATGAACAGGATTATGGAATTTCTCCATATCATGCAGTTGTGAAAGGCATAGAAAACCTGCCAGGAGGGAAAAAAAAAAGATGGCAGCCCTTCAGACTTGATTCCCACTGCTTGGTGGCTGCAAAAGTCAGCAGTCCTTAAGAAAAAAAACTTGCTTTCTGGGTCTCTTCTATGGACAGAGAAGTCCTGCCAGAAAAAAAAAAGATAGAGCAATTGTTAATAGAGTTAACCATTCTCCCTTCTTTTTCTTTCTCTGTCTTCCCATATACTGCTTCACATGTATGAATAGTACCCAAAAAAGCTGTTGAATTAAATGGCAGAAATCTTATTTTTTAATTTTATAGAGCCATTGGTTAGAGATAAACACTTTTAACTCCCACACTTAAATTAATCTCCATATGTTCGGTTATCATAGTTACGCATGCACACAAAAAAAGGAAAAATTGCAGGAAACAATTATAGTTGTGTCACAATAATGTTTCCTTGAAGGTGCTAATTTTCCATCAACATATTTGACTTCCATACCCTCGCTAATAATTACCTACAAAATCCATATATTCAAAATAGACAATAGGATCTCTGCTTCTCACTAAATGTTTTACAGAGACAAAACAAAAAATGAGCTTTCAGACTAATGGCACCTCATTACTTTTTCAGTGGGTAGCACAGTCCTTTTGCTGTGATAGTATGAAATATTATCTCAAATTAAAACGAAACTGCACTAAAGCATCTTCCCAACATTCCTCAAATTCCTGTTATGCCTGAAGTGCCCTAGCAAAGTCAATGAGCCCTGCCCAGCACAAATGCTTGGAGAATAGGAATCTCTGTGGTTTATTATCCTTGTTTCTTTTTCATTATATGTTTTATTTTCCAGAAAATTGGGAGCAGGGGGAGGGAGATCGTCCCGCAGTTTTCCTGTCCTTAATGTGAATTATTGACACCACCAAATATCTCTTGCATCTTTTGCTGATGTCATTTTTGTTTTCCATGTAGTGTTAAAGTCAAATAGAATGGGGTTAACATACATTTTTTAATGCCTGGAGGTGCGTATTTGTTAGTTGATGGGTTGAGGGAAATATGACAGTTGAGCCATTCCAGGGGGAAGAGTGTTCAGACACTTAGAAACGATTTCCCCTTCCACTTGTTTTCCTACCTGAGGCTACTCAGGGTGTCCTGATGTGGTGATATTTCCATCTCTGCTGAAGACCTCAGCCATCCAGGATCTATTCCTGAATGATGAGTATGCTGATCTGGCTTGTGTGATAATGGACACTTGGTTGGATGAGGTAGGAATGGTTATCTTCCAGCTTTGTCCTCCAGATGCAGCATCAGCCTCCACCCAGGAGATGGGGAGGTGGAGTTACAGTCATCTATCATGAGTCCATGATATTGACCAGATGTCTGGTCTTTCAGCATGTTGAATGTTTGTACCTGAAGATGGGACTCCAAAACAAGATTCGAATTTTGCTGACAGCTATTCATGGGTCTCCCTGGCTAAGCTGCTCAAGGTGGTCTTGGGAGTGATGTTGAACTCCTCCAGACTTACCATTTTGAGGGGACTTCAGTGTCCAAATGAAGGCCCCTCACGTTGGGGCAGCTCGGGACTTCATGAAACCATGGGCTTCTGAGTGTGAAAATGTTGTTTCATTCTGCTTCTCATGAGACTGGGGAGGGGCCTTTGGTGGTCCACTGTAACAATTTGCATGCCACTTCATGCATAAAGTTGCTGACTTCTGTTCCAGCTTGGACTCCACAATGATTGTAGCTGTTGTGGGCGTGCCTTAGGCACTGACTTATCCTGTTGTGTCAGACACTTTTGAGCAGTGGTGTCCCTAAAGGGGGGGGGCGGTACTGTAAGTTGCACACAGGTCTACTCAGCGTTACACGGTGGCCACGGCCAGTCACCGTCGGAGACATTCTGAGCAGCAAAGGCAACATGCATTTCTGCAGGGAAAGGGGATGTTTAATGGCCCACAATGGGTCTCCTCGGACCTACACTAGCAATTTTGCTAGCGTAGGTCCAAGGAGTGAAAAGGGGCAGGGAGGCTGCAGGGAAGGGGGATAGGATCCAGCGTGGATGACCTTCCTGCCCTCCCATGGCCTCCCTGCCCCCATTACATCCCCCACCCCACACAGCTTTACCCCTCCCCGTTCCCATTCTGCCCTCCCCCTGCCTTCCCGATGGCTTACCTTTCCTCCGGCGTGGCTGGGAAGGCACAGGTCTTCCCGCCAGCAGCGTGCTGGTCAGCACCGGGGAGGCTTTTGCAACTGGCGCTGACTGCTACATGGCAGTCAGAGCCAGTGCAGGCGGTGCACCACCATTGTGCGGCACACTTAGGATTGAACACGCACACGCACACACCCTGCTCCAACTTATGCATACCAAGACAAATCCAATTTCACTAACTCAGAATAATAGGGTATAAAATTCTGGAGGACAACACTGCTTCCAAATAAAGTCAGCCATTGGAAGACACATCAAATGGTGATGAACGGTTTCGTAATTTAGTAGCAAAAGAATTTACAATGGAAACAGGCAATATGGCAAATAAAATTACCGGTAGTTAAAGGGAACCTGTTGGGGGAGAAAGAAGTCTGATTGTTTACTCAATCTGAAGCACTGAATTCAACAGTGGCTCACTCCCAGTAAGTGTGCATATGATTGTAGTTTTAGGCAATTTCCAGGTAGGAAAGATCTTAATGGACCATTAATGTTAACTACTTTTACTCACCACATCTAGCTTAGATGTATACAAGCCTAGTCTAGAACATTTTTCTAGAATAATTTCTGCAGAGACACAACCAACTTCCATTCTTCTGGTCAAGAGACAGTTTGGGAGAAAGGGAAAGCAAGTATTGACTCTTGAAAGTGATGAGCGAAATAGGTTGTGTAAGACAGAATTACTTGAATGTTTGAAATGAGTCAAAGGCTTTAATTGACCGTAATAGATTCCCTCTTTTCCCTCAGGTGATGTGGGATTGTGTTTGATTTTTGAAGGCTCCATTTTCTGGTGACAATACGTGCGAAACAGTCTTGTTCCAATGACTCAGTCATCCTACACATTGAATTTAAAACAAGGAGGATGTCTCATGCCTTCAAAAGTACAGTATTTGCAAATGGGACGTGGTTTTCAGCTTCCTTGTGCATCAATCAGAGCTGCCCATTCATGAGGCTGACTGAAGCTGTCGCCTCTGGCAGCAGATGAGGGGGCGCCCATCCCATCTCTCTCCGCTTACTTGCCCCCACGGCTCCTCTTTCCCTTCCATGCCCTGGATTGGAAAAGGAAGAAGGGAAAAGGGAGGAAATGTGGAGGGGAGGAGAGTGCTGAGGGAGAACATGGGAGAGTGGGAGGAGCAGAGGCCGGCACATCATTGAATAAGGGGGGCAGCATTTGGCATGCTGCCTCAGGGCTCTGGAGGTCTTAGGCCAGCCCAAGCATCTATCCATATATTTGTGGCAATGCGGCAATGCAGCAACGCTGGCGTGGGCTATGCTGCATCCCACAGGGGATTTTTGGCTACTGGAGGTCTTCTTGGGGTAAGGGGACATTTGTCCCCTTGCCCCGGGGTAAGCGCCAGCAGCCGCAACGGGTCAACTTGGACCTGTGCCAGTGATATCATTATTGTGCAGGTGGATTGGGCCCAGGAAGGGACCTGGGATTTGGCACGCGCCACCACGAATCCCGTTCCCCTCCTGGGCCCTATCTGCCCACCCTCATCTCCCTGTTCAACCCACCCCATCTCCTCCCTGTTCCGCCCTCCTCCCACCCCGTTCAACCCCATCCCCGCCCTCCCTCCATTCTCCCCACACACACACACACCAGGCTTGCCTGCTCCGGCAGGCCTCTTGCTCCACTGGCATGCATGGGAAGACTCTGGCCTTTCCGCTGGCACGCTGACTCCATGCGCTGCCGTAAAATGCTTTATGGCACTTTAGCGGCAGCCAGCACCGGCGGAACACACGTTTTGCTGGCACGTCCTTTAGTCAGGATTGGTCCGTAAAACCTGTGTGCTTAGATTACAGGTGAACTGGCCCAATGTGACACACAATAAAACAGAAGACTGTCCTTAGAACTCTCCAGCCTAACACAAACTTGAGAAAGTGGCTTATTATAGTTATAGACAAGATGCAAGTAACTTGCAAGTAAGAGTTCAATGAACTTGATTACTGGTCCTTTTAGCTTTCGTAGAGTCAATTTTGTATGTTTTCTTAAATGGTTAGGTGACAAAGTGCAGTTTCTGAAACGTTTTTCAGTAACGATTTCTATGGAGAAAACAACCACACACCTCAGGTTTTCAGTTCAAATATAAGGAAGGAAAAAAACCAACTAAGCTAAGAAAGCAGCCCAGGGTAATGTCCCCACAACTATCATATGCAAATATTGTGATAGAGAAGACAAGATCGTAATTTATTCTCCCCCCTCCCCTATTAGCCCACGATGTCCAAGACTGTGATCGGGGATTTGTTGCTAAGCACGGGTTTGCGACACTTTAATTGGAAAACCCATTGATTTAAATTTTGACTTGGTACTTTTACAGTACATACCATTAAATATTGATGCTTGAACATCTTTGTTTACACTGACTATATTTTTCTCTAATCTTGGGAAATAGTGCATGGATGGGGTGTAAATGCATATTTTTATTTATTTTTATGGTGTGTGCTTTGGAATGGAGTGTCAAGACTTGAAATATTTATTTTGCATAAGGCGAGACCTGCAGCAAAATGTTGCAGCTCCCCAATCAATCCTAATTCCCCATTGGCTCAAGCAATTCCCTTTCCCTGCACCTCCTCATCCCCCCCCCCCATGTCTGCTGCTGTGTTTTCAGCTGATGCCTCAACCGTTCATAAGTCTGGGGGTCACTGAGCATGCTCAGTCGGTATCCAGCTGTTTGTGGGATTTTTGTCCCTTTTATTCTAATTTATCAACTAATTTACTTCTGTGTACCTAGGGAATCATGGTGAGTATGTAGAAATTATTACTGTGTCAGTCTGTGGGAGTCTTCATTTCATGTACTGAAATCTCCTGAGTTCACTATTAGTATATGATGTACTCCACCATTTTATGTAGATTCATTAGGAGCTACCTTAGGCCAATAATCCGTCTTCCCTAGTTTTGTCTCTAGGAGCATCTCGTCCAGGTTTCAGGCACACAGAGGTTCTTTAGTCTTATTTTGTTTTGATTTTTTTTTTACCAGAGATGCTATGAATTGAATAGGAGACCATATAGATATACTGCCAAGCTAACATGGTGATCGATTTCTGTATGATGCAGTCAAATTATATATGTGTTATCTTTAGAGTAAATCCAGCCTTTTCTGCAGCTTTAGAGGATCCGATAGCAACTGAACAATAGCCCTAAAAGAGAGATGAGCTTGGTTTTTGCAATCTACTAGGGTCATATTGTTAAACAAAGCCCAGAGGTCATAGTTAGTGGACACATGATAGCTAGTGCAAACAGGCAAAGATTCTGGTGAGAACTGAATTCCAAAACCCATTACACTAAGAAAAAACAACATCAGTGTTATAGCCACCTACATACAACAAACTCTTCAGCCCCTCCCCCCTTTGTACCAGTATATCATGTACATCATTTCATATGTGTAGTCTGCAGAGCTCAACAGAGTGCCTTTAGAAAATTCCTTAAATGAATTTGCCTCTCACAACAAATCTCTTAATACTAAACGGTCTCTCCTTATTTTTGACACAGCTGTCAGTGCTTTCTTTTCAGTAACTAAAACAGAAGCAGCATACACACCAGTTGTCACGGTCACAACCATTTTCCGTTCAGTGAGGGCTGTGGTGGTGTTTGAACCCAGCACAAGTTCATGCTAAATCCTAGATTTTGAAAAATGAATTTAATATATTTGTATCCTGCCTTTCCCTTTCCACAAAATATAAGAAGCTATAAGGGCTTTCTCAAAACCCAGGAAAAGCCACCCATTTATTGCAAAGATTTCTGCCCTGCTGATATTATCCCACACTCTTTCAAGGATTTGTAATGGCATAACAAAAATTGCCACAACCACTGAGAGAGTTGTTTTACAGACACCTTGTCAGATGGACCTGTGCCCATGCAATTGTGTTTTAGTATGCATTCACACACTGCCAGTGAAATGTGTGAATTGGGCCAAAGATGGTGGTCAACCATTGCCTGGTTGTGAAAATGATTTAAAACATATTATAAATACATCAATATTGATGTACAAACATATCAATACATCAACACAGTCTTGTTTTAAGCCATATTCCAGTATCAGTCTTTGCAGGTATGGAATTGTCAGATACTTTAACCCAATTTAGAATATCAGTTCTTCATAAAATAATATGAATATCTTATTTCAGAATACCTTGGATACATGGTTCTTATAAAACAGACAGCCTTGTGAACCAAAGGCTGGTGTATTGGCTTTGGATTTTAGAAATCCTTGTTTATATCCCCATTCATCCATGAAAATCTCTGGCCTTGGGCAATTTGCTGTGTTATTTATTTGACACAGTTCTACTCTGCCTTTTCAAAAAGCTCAATGTGGCTTACGATTAAAAAAAACCCACCACCTGATAAAACCTGTAATGAGGCTAAAACATGTTCTGATTTCATAGGAAACTGCATTATCAGTTCAGACTATTGGTCCATCTAGGTCGGTATTATCAACTCTGGTTGGCCCTCTAGGATTTCATACAGGAATGTTTCTTTCCTGTACCTGGAGATAGATAGCAGGATCTTCTACATGTAAAACCATGTGTTCAACCACTGACATATGGCTCCTCCTTGGAGACAGGGCAAGATGCAAATCTAAAAAGTAGATCAGGAAGACTTTCCTTTATTGTGAAGGTCTGAACTGACAGCACAAATCTTAGGAAGGACTTCCGGGTGTGAGATCGATTTAGTGGAAGGTGTGTGTGCGTGTGTGTTTGTGTGTGTGTGTGTGTTGGCAGAGGTCTTTTTCACTCTTTCACTTGTATGGCTTCAGAAGGTGTTTTCACATGGTTATACTAAAAACAAAGTTTTTATACGAAGCGGCCACTTAAAAAAAAAAATCGGTGGCCACCCACCCAGAAAACAGGCTCCCCTCTTCTTTTTCTTCTCCTGCGGCCGGCTGAAATGCCAATGCTGCTGATGTGATGCCTCGTCCTCCTCTTCGTCCCGGCAGGTGGGCTGCATCCTCTGAGGCCGGCCGGGACTGATAATACTGGTTCACATCTCGCGCAGGCGCACACAACGAGCCTCAGGAGAGCTCCCAGGCATTGTGTGCCTGTGTGAGGGGTGCACAGGCATGCGAGCCAGTATGCAGCCCTGGTCAGCTGCAGAGGATGCAGCCGGCTGGCCGGGAAAGCCAGCCGGGTTTCCTGGACCGGCTGGAACAGCGCCCGGGACGGACCCTGGACTGTCCCGGCCGGGGCTGGGACTATGGTAAACCTAGTCCTAATCCATATTAGCCCCCTGGATATGCTATTTACCTTGGAAGGGAGTTCCCACTGGCACCAGAGTTTCCTTTTGGGGCAAACAGCATATGTAGGGGGCTGATCCTGATTCGCACTTAATGCCCCCTTTCCCCCCATGCTGCAGTCCTATATTAGCAAAATGGCAGATGCGCTTCAATGTAAGTAAGTGCAAAGTGATGCACATTGGGGCAAGAAACCAAAATTTCACATATACGCTAATGGGTTCTGAGTTGTCTGTGACAAATCAAGAGAGAGATCTTGGGGTGCTGGTGGACAGGTCGATGAAAGTGTCGACTCAGTGTGCTGCTGCTGCGAAGAAGGCCAATTCCATGCTCGGGATCATTAAAAAAGGGATTGAGAATAGAACGGCCAATATCATTCTGCCTTTGTACAAATTGATGGTAAGGCCACATCTGGAGTATTGTGCCCAGTTCTGGTCACCACACCTCAAAAAGGATATAGTTGAATTGGAAAAGGTGCAGAAAAGAGCAACCAGAATGATTCGTGGGCTGGAGCACCTCCCTTATGAGGAAAGGCTACAGAGTTTGGGGCTTTTCAGCCTAGAAAAAAGGCACCTGAGGGGGGACATGATTGAGACGTATAAAATTATGCATGGGATGGAGAGAGTGGATAGAGGGAAATTCTTCACCCTCTCTCACAACACCAGAACCAGGGGACATGCACTAAAATTGAGTGGAGGGAGAGTTAGAACGGACAAAAGAAAATATTTCTTTACCCAGCGGATAATTCATCTGTGGAACTCCTTGCCACAGGATGGGTGATGGCACCTGGCCTAGATGCCTTTAAAAGGGGTTTGGATAGATTCATGGAGGAAAAGACCATCACAGGTTACAAGCCATAAGCAACCTCCTGGTTTTAGAAGTAGGTTTTCTCTGTGCCAGGTGCAGGGGAGTGGCAGCAGGAAGCAGGTTATCTTTTGGCTGTGTGCTCCCTGAGGCATCTGGTGGGGCCACTGTGTGATACAGGAAACTGGACTAGATGGGCCTTTGGCCTGATCCAGCAGGGCTCTTCTTATGTTCTTATGTTCTTATTCTGGATCAGAACCCTTGTGCATACTATCGCCATTGAAAAACAAGCCCAGAAGGCTAAAACTAAGCGCTTAAAGTAATGTGTGGTTTGACAGTTAAGCATACACAACTGTGCACCAGATTACAGACACTGTGAAGAGCAAGGCATAAATAAGAATACTTTGGAGAGTCGGACCAGAAGATGTGCCGTTTTGAGTTGAAGAAGGAAATACGCCTGACAGTATTTTTGTTTCATCTGTTATATGTCTCATCAAGTGAAGAGGAATTGTGGCAAACTTGTGAAGATGGATTGCACAACCTATGATGAATGAAAGCAAAATGACAAGGGAGGATTAAAATATAGGAGAACAGCACAGCTCTCTGAGGACCTGGCTTGCAGGATTAGAGTCTCTCCATCGCAGCCACAGAATGTCAAGTGATCATTTTATCATAATGCAGCTAGTTTTCATCATGGCTTTCCTGTTTTTCTTTCTTTCTTTTTTTGAAAAGCTAAAAATATAAATCTGATGACTCATCAGCTCTAACCAGCATACATCTCAGTTATATGGTTACATACTGCTGTAAATAAGCAATTACCCATCATTGCTGTGGAATTTATTTTGTTGTTACTGTGTCAACAATACAATTCTAATCTCCACGGTTATGTTTGTATATTTGTATTTGTAAGAGCAGTGCTGAAGGATCATACGGTTTATCAATATTGATCCAAACATTAGCCAGGTACTGATCAGACCTTGGCTTATTTACACAGGCTCTGTCTCTTCACGCCTATATTAAAGCTTTCAGGTCAGTGCACCATTGTGCACCATTATTATATCACCCCTTGCAAAATTTATCCCTGTTCATAATTGATGTGCAGCCTACATTTAAACAACAACATTAAAATTTTTTTTAATCAAACCTTTTTTTTTTTTGTCAAAAAGACTTTGAAAACATAACAGCAAGAAGATCTGAAAGTATTATACACCAGCCTTGGAGTAAATCTTATTCATTGTAACTGAATCTATTTCCATGTACATTACTTGGATTGGTTAGTTTCCTTCTGAGCCAACTGTAACCTTAGATAGTGTCATGCATGTTGTGGGTTTGCTGCTGCTGTTTGTGAATGGACCTATCCATGTGGCTTTCCCTTAAAGTGATGCCTGACGTGAGTCTAGGATTTGCCAAAAGAGTGTTAATGTTCCTTAATGGTTGTTTGATATCTCTTTATCTCACTGGAATGTTTGGAATGGAAAATATCTTCTACTACATTACTTACTGCGCAATCCTGCGCAAGTTACAGGCGGCAGACCTAGCGTTCCGCCGCCTGGAATATAGACAATACAGATACTGCTGTAAGGCATGTTTGTGGACTACTTTAGAGCCAGGAAGGCCGGCGCAAGGCCGGCCTTCCCAGCTCCAGCGGCCAAGGACTTGGGCCACCGCTGGACCCAAGCAAGGTAGGATCCAGTGGACGGCTGGGAGGGACGGTGGACGGGGAGAGGGGCAGTGGAGCCGGGAGGGTGGCCATAGGCCCAGCTGCCCCAGGTGGGGGCGGGGCATGGCATCCGCCATATCCCGGTCCCCGTCGGGCTTCACAAGGTGGCTGGGCTGTTACACGGCCTCCTCTGACTTCCGCCAGCAAAATAGCTGGCGGAAATCCCAAGAGACCTACTGGCCGCAGTCGCCGTTACACTTGGGGAAGGGGATGAGAGTCCTCTTCCCCGAGTAGACTTTCCGCCACGGGCTGCCTGCTGTAGGCTGCCCGCGGTGGAGCACTGGATCGGGCGGACGACCTCTGCCGGTCGGCCAATCTTTACATAGAATTGGGCTGTTATAGTTATAGCTATAATACATATAGTGCCTTTGTGGACACTGAAGGTAGTATCAGACACTGACGGCGCACTCCTGTGTAACATAAGCCTACCAATGGCGAAAGTGCTAGTTGGGATGCTACCCAAAGAAGGAAATGCTATGTAAAAGTGCCTTTGAAAATGTGGTACATGAGATCCTATCCTATCGTATCCTATCCGAGCTAGACGAGGGAGATGTGATGTAACATATTTTCTACTAACGTAAAAATAATATTATCAAGAGACAGCTTTATCCACTAGAAACTGAAATAATTCCATTGGCACTAATGGGGATAATGTTATTTCTGCTAGCTATTGATTTGCCTCTTTGAGTAAAAGAAAGTTGTCTTCTGTTTTTTTTAAAAAAGAGCTATGTAAACTTTAGAAGAATATCTTTGTTTAGGAAGTCAGACTAGGAAAGAAAAGGCTTCTCTGACATTTTAAAGCTATTAGGTTCATTTGAGAAAACCATCAATATGCATAGGATGCTAAAATGCATTTTAAAGGATAGGCTACAAGCAAAGTGATATTTTGTATGACAGAATTTTTTTAAGCCATCTGCTGCATTAAGAACACTTGATATTTCACCATGGTATAGACATTTGTCAGCATTGTGACTCAGATGGCATGTAATTGAAAGTATTCTCTTGTAGCCCTGTAGTTTTCAGGAGCCATTAAATAGAATTACCAACAAAAGTCTGGAGATCAGCGGTAGGCTGCAAAATAGCTGGGCTGTAGATCTTCAAAGCCTACTCCAGTTACTTGCTAGGATTAAAAAAAAAAAGTCTTAATGTGGCAACTGCAATTATATTCAGAAGCTATATGATCCCAGGCAGTGCAAGTATTTTTTTAAAAAAATCCTTTTAATGGTGCTTCTTATAGGAAGAAATAGTTGAAATCCTTCTGACTTCCTCTCATTGTGATAAGCAACAGCCTGCCAGCCTCCCTCCAATCCCAGAAGCCCCCGAGCCAGCAGAGAGACCAACGGGCTTAGGGGTGTCTAGAGCAGCACACCAGCTACTCGCACAGCATGGAAGTGGACCCTGCCTGCTTCCATCCCTGGACTATATGCAAACTGAACAATACTGCACCTGCTTGCACTGTGCAAGCAAGTATGTGCAAGTATGTTGCACATACCGCTGGAGAAGGACTGATGACATCTCTTGCTTTATTCTCTCCCCTTTCGCCCCTCTTATGAACTAGTATTTTGTATGTCACCTTGTGTGCTCTGGTTCCGTGCCCCATAGCTGTAATGCATGAACTAAACACAACCAGAAGCCAGACTTGCCAGCAATGACTGCAGAGAACACCCATGGTGGACCCTCTGGAACCGGAGGAGAACCACCTGCCACCAAGGATCCATGACTGGAGGCTGCCGTCGGCGGAAGAAGCCTGGCCTGGCACAGCCGGCCACGGGCAAGGCGAGACTGGGCACATTCCACTCTTTAGGCTTGGACTTAGCTACCTATGGACTTTTAATCCACCACTGTATCTTCCCCTGAAATGGAACTGCATACTATGCCTGAATGCTCTGTACTTGTGATCACCAACATCTTCCCAATGTATGTAACCATGTTTCAGGTCTTTATATTTGCTATTTTGCTGATTCTTTATTTGTAAACGTGAAACATTCTCTAATAAAAAGTTAATCTGGAAATGTAAACACACAGACCTCATGCCTATATGAAATCTGCAGTGCTACAGGCAAGAGTGACATTTGGTTGCAGGAGAAAAGGTTGCAAATTGCACAATGCTAGTACGGAACGCTCACATAAACAATAAACAAAATGTCCACACCATATGGGCTGTGCATATACAGCGTTCTTGAGAGCTCTGTGTTCTATCATGTATTCCCTTACTTCCTATCCTCTTCCTTGTTAATTTTCCATTTAGCACTGGCAGGTCAGGGACTACAACTTCCCTGAATTTCGCAGGCCAGGGACTAACAATGTTATTTATTCATGTTATCGGTTGAGCAGCGATAGCCAGCCACCTAACGATGGAGAGATGCTCAGAAATGTTGCCTGCCTTTGTTCTTGTGAATGGAAATTCCTGCAGCCAGACTCCATCCTGTCTTCAGTAACATTTCACTGAAGGGATGAATTGGACCCTAAGATGTCAAACATCTTAAAAAAGGGATTGAGAATAAAACATTAAAAAAGGGATTGAGAATAAAACGGCCAATATCATTATGCCTTTGTACAAATCGATGGTAAGGCCACATCTGGAGTATTGTGTCCAGTTCTGGTCACCACACCTCAAAAAGGATATAGTTGAATTGGAAAAGGTGCAGAAAAGAGCGACCAGAATGATTCGTGGGCTGGAGCACCTCTCTTATGAGGAAAGGCTACAGCGTCTGGGGCTTTTCAGCCTAGAAAAAAGGCGCCTGAGGGGGGACATGATTGAGACGTATAAAATTATGCATGGGATGGAGAGAGTGGATAGAGGGAAATTCTTCTCCCTCTCGCACAACACCAGAACCAGGGGACATGCACTAAAATTGAGTGGAGGGAGAGTTAGAACAGACAAAAGAAAATATTTCTTTACCCAGCGTGTAATTCATCTGTGGAACTCCTTGCCACAGGATGTGGTGATGGCATCTGGCCTAGATGCCTTTAAAAGGGGTTTGGACAGATTCATGGAGGAAAAGACCATCACAGGTTACAAGCCATAAGCAATCTCCTGGTTTTAGAAGTGGGTTTTCTCTGTGCCAGGTGCAAGGGAGTGGCGACTGGACACAGGTATCTTGTTGTCTTGTGTGCTCCCTGAGGCATCTGGTGGGGCTACTGTGTGACACAGGAAGCTGGACTAGATGGGCTTTTGGCCTGATCCAGCAGGGCTCTTCTTATGTTCTTATGTTCTTATGTTCGAACAGAACTTGACATGATTCTATTCATTGATTTGGGAGCGATCATATGTTTATTAATGAGATAAAGTTCATTATCCACAGATAAGGTTCTGCTGCCAGCATTAGCCTCTGTGCAACTTACACTGCAATCCGGCACAACTATAGACTGGCGGAGCTAGTGCTCTGCTGGCCTAGGTGCCATAAACGTTCCTTGAAGCACATTTTCAGCACCCCAAGAGTAAGCGGTGCCGGCGAGGAGGCAGGCATCATTTACTCTGTGATCTACCTGGACCCATGATGGCCGTTGCAGGTGAGTGCTGCGCTGGTCGGTAAAGGGGGCGGGCGTGGGGAGGGTGGGCAGGGATGGTGAGGGAGGGGGACATTGGCTGGCCCGGGCTGGGAGGGGCGGGAATATCAGCTCTGAGATGCGCCGATATCCTATGCCACATCGCAGCCGGGGCCAGCCTTACACGGCCTCCCCAGTTGTGCGTCAACTTCAGACCTGGCGTGCATCTGAGGAGACCCATTGTGGCCCACACCACGTACATTGGGGGAAGGGTATGAACTCCCCTTCACTCGAGGTACGCCTGGGCTGCACCGGGGCAGGCTGCAATGGGCCTAGGAATGGATACAGAGGCTGGCCCTTTAAGGTCAGCTACACAGGATTGGGCTGTTAAAGACCTGCAACCAAATGGGTGGAGCAAATCACATGAGTCATTGGCACAAACTTGTCACCCAGTCAGGATCGGGGGAGCAACAACTTCACTGTAAGGACATGAATGATCAGCCCCATCTGAATGTTGAATGATTAGTCCCATCATTAAGCCTAGGATCAAGTCTTCCTTCACAGAATGGAGTAATTCAGGAAGGATCATCTCTTCATCTGCTATTCTGAATCCCAAGAGTGAACTGCATGTAGCTTCTCAAACATTATGTTAGTGTCTGTTTTCCTCGACCACCCCCTTGAGCTGGCCAAACGATCAATTTCTTAAGGGATTAAAGGCCACTCTACCAGAGGAGTAGCTGCCTGCATCCTTTTCATTTTCCATTGCCAAACTGCAGAGTCACTACCTGATCGTCAACACTTTCCACATTCATCAAACCTGATGCCTTGGACAGGCTCGCAAGAGCTGATGTAGCATTTGGCGGAGTAGTTATTTACAGTTTGCTTTTCTAAGGACATCTGCACCCCTCCCTCCAAGAATGACAGTTAGCCAATTACCCATATGTAGAACTGTGCAGAGATGACAAAGAAAAAACGCTTACATATAACTGATGTTCTACAGGCAATGGAGTCGCAAGAAATTCAGGCTGGAATGCGGGGTTTGGAGAATTATAACAATGTTCCAGAAGAAGATGACATGATTGTTGTACCGGTACATTAAAAAATAAGACATCCCCTGAAAATAAGACCACCCCCCCCTCTCTCTCTCTCTCTCTCTCTCTCTCTCTCTGTGTGTGTGTGTGTGTGTGTGTGTGTGTGTGTGTTTTGAGCCAAAATTAATATAAGACCCGGTCTTATTTTTGGAGAAACAGGGTATGTGACCGCACAGATGACAATTCGATGAACATTAGTTGCACGCAAGCAACTTGTTTTTATCTTCTTTCTCATTTTTTCCCCATTTTACAGCTTTATATGAGAGACAAGAATCAAACTCATCTAATAAATCAGCAATTCTGGGCATTTAGGAGTCGAGGGAAGCTAGAGTTTACAAGTGCTTGGTCTGGGAGAAAGTCTGAATATGTGAGAATGCAGTCAGATTACTTTCAGAATCAAGGCAGAAGGTAGAGCAGGATCTCTGGGTGATTTGCAGGAGAACAATAAGAGTTTCTGGCTCCCAATTCTTGAACAATAGCAACAATTATTTTCCTAAGTTAGACTGCTGGAAACAAAGGGGGGGGGGGAGGAGAGGAAAGCCTAGGAGTGGAGTTTGGTGTGAAAAGACCAAAGCTCATTTCTGATACTGAAACCAAATTCCTAGGCTGAGCCTGTGCTCAGAGATATGTTCCTTAATTCTAAATGCATGTCTCCCCCATACTGAGACACTTTTTTTATAACTGGCTCCAGTTAGTGGATCATGGAATCTATTAAAAAAAAAATCAAAGTGGATCCTGCAAGTCTGAAGCCTGCTCACACCTGCAATAGATTGTGTTAGAGGCAGAATGCAGCACATCATTTAAGTTCACAGTCCGAATTAGTCACTCCAATTAAATCTTCTGATGCCATTATTCCTCCCATGCATTCCTATTTGCATGAAGGGGGGGGGGAGAGTGAAAGTGCGCCTCTTAGTTCTGCTCCTACACTGATGTGCTGACTGAAACTCCACCCCCACCTTTCTTCTCGGATCAGTGTGTGACTGTTGCTGCAGACAACTGATGATTGGGGAGGACCTTTTCTCTGCATCACTGGTGGGGGGGGGTGGAGCTTCCAGCACTCTTTCCCTGCCCCCTCCCTATCACAGGGACAGGAGTCCATGAAGAGGGCTCCTGTGTGTGAGATACTTTTAAAACTCAGAACTGAAATAATTGCACATATCTACACTAACTATAAGCCAATCAGTATGACAGATTGCAAGATCTCCTATAGATGTTTGAATGATATTTTGCTGGTGCATCGTTCAGCTGTTTTAGCCTTGATAAAAACTAACAAAAAATAGTTCATGCTTATGTCCCTGGATGCCATTTGCCTGTGCAGAAGTCTCAGCTAGTGCTGAACCACGGCACAAGTGGCTCTCACTCTCTGGAAGCACAGTTTATCAGTGTTGCAGCATCTCCAGCTCTGGCTAGCTGGGCTGGAAAAAGAAATAGATACTTGAAGGTTTTTTTTTTTTCCATGGCCTTTAACTTTGAATGTGTGAAGACCCATTAAAGAAAACGTTACTGAGAATACCTGGTAAACCCAACACCACAGTATGCTAGTGGGCCAAGCCGATAACAAGCCTTGTGCACATGTGCAGAGCAAAACGTCCATTTTTGTTACTTCATATTCCATGGAGAAATATAGCAGACACATAGCAAAGTATGCTCAGTATATCATGTTGCTTGTGAACACCTTGGTTAATTCAGCTCAGACACCTTGGCTAATTCAAAATCCTAACACAATTCAATTGAACAAACTGCATAGTCATGTATCCCAGCTTACAACTCCTTGTGCCTTTTTCTTCTGGTACTCACGTTCTGTTGCCACAATCCTATGCTCTGGTTGCACCGGCGGAATGAGGGTTCCGCCAGCGCGCACTGTCACAAAGTGCCGTAAAGTGCTTTGCAACAATGTAGAAGACTGGCGTGCCAGCAGAAAGGCCAAAGTTGGAGCAGGTAAGTCCTTACATGGGGCGGAATGGGGCGGGGGTAGGATGGGGGAGGGCAGTGACAGGGTGGGGGGTGGGGGTGGATTGGGCCTGCGAGGGGTGGGTGGGATCAGCAGTGCCAGCACGCTCCATATGTAAATATGCACTTGAAGTCTGGAGTGGCGATCAGGGAAGAGAAGCCGAAGACGCAGGCGACCAAGTGTGCTGGCAGCCATGTCTTCTCTTCGCCCGATTGGGGGAAGAGAAGCCGAAGACACAGCCACCGGCAGACTGAAGTAGCCGCGTCTTTGGCTTCTCCAATCGCGGGGAAGAGAAGCTGAATACATGGCGCCATGCGGCTGAGATGGTGGCCACCATCTTGGCTGCCGGCAGTCCGTGTACCACCAGCCTATAGCCTGAGTTCCACCAGTGGTACACGTACCACTGGTTGGGAACCTCTGACCTACAGCATATGGCTGAAAGCCAGCAAGCTAGGTAAAGCAGAGGTGGGGAAGAAAACTTGGCTTTTCCCCCTTGCAACTGCTCCTGCCAACCTAGCAGTTCCAAAGCATGTTAATGCGAGTAGATAAATAGGTACCGCTTGCGGAAAGGTAAACAGCGCTCTGTGTTCCAGCCGCATGCTACGCGCTGCGGCAAGGAGAGTCATGCCGGCCACATGACCACGGAGGCATGGAAGAGGGTATTCAAACAAGAGAGGGGGAGAACTGAGAGGAAGTATAAAGAAGTATATCTGCGGGTGGCGCAGTGGGTTAAACCGCAGAACCATGAGCTGTTGATCGAAAGGTCGGCAGTTTGATTCCCAGCTCCTGCCAAAGCATGTTAATGCAAGTAGATAAATAGGTACCGCTTGCGGGAAGGTAAACAGCGCTCCGTGTTCCAGCCGCATGCTACGCGCTGCGGCAAGGAGAGTCATGCCGGCCACATGACCACGGAGGCGTCTTCAGACAACGCTGGCTCTTCGGCTTTGAAATGGGGATGAACACCACACCCTAGAGTCAGACACGACTGGACTTAACTGTTAGGGGTCACCTTTACCTTAAAGGTGGAAAGAAGGTGGCAAAGGTGGAAGAGGGTATTCAAAGAGGAGAGGGGGAGAACGGAGAGGGAACTCCCCCAAAACCAAAAGCGCAAAAGAAGAGGCAGCCTCAAACGAGTGCTAAAAGGTAGCAGTTTATCCTCTGAAGAATGCTTAGGGTATCTTGGTCTTGCGTGGTCAGGGTGCCTTGGTTGTAGGTCATCAAGGGCAAAGGGTCTGTTTCAGTAAAAAGAGCTCCCTCAGGGATACACTTACGAGGAGGAAGGATGGGCCAATTTGTCTGCACTAGGGATCCTGTGCTGTTTGCAGTTGCATAGTCAGGAGGTGCAGGGGCTACTCACGTCATGGCACTTCAGGGAGCTTGAAAAACTGAATCTACACAAATGCTGTCACATGCACTGATACGCCAGCCAGGGAAAGGAACCCGAAAAGGCCCAGTACAGTATTGGCCATCCCTGCTTCCAAATGCATTTCCTGCTGTGTTGTTTTTTTTTTTGTTTGTTTGTTTTTGCAAATTCACCGTAATTCAATAAAAGAGCAGGGTAAGTTCAGTGCAGAAAACCTTCATTCAACATGTACTTCAATAGTCAAAAAAAAGGAAGCTCTGCAGGAGACAGCTGCCTACCTTTGTTCTCCTCTGGACCGTAGTGTCTAAGAATCGAACTGCTTCCCTGTTTGCATTGCCTACATTTCACCTAATTCAGAGCTTCAGTGTCTAAAGGTAGCAGCATTCTTTAGCTATGGCACTCCTTAAAGGACTTTGTGTCTGTAAGCCAACAAATAAACTACACTAATTCCTCCAGATAGCTTTGTGACAGATTGAAAAATAGTCTTTGTTTTCTTGCATAGCTCCAGAACACCATCTGTGAGAGAACACAACAGAATGGAAATTGCTCATGCAAAATGAATAGGGGGAGGAGAGGAATGGCAAAATCTCACAGTGTGTGGCTTGCATCTGAGGGAAGTTGTTTGACCAGTTTGTGCGACTTGCTGTATTGATCCTAAAGAGCAAGAAAGGGGGGGGGGAAAGGCAAATTGACACTTTGGGGAAGCAATTTCTATTGGTGAGATGTGTCACATTTACCCCAAACAAGGCTATTATGAATGTTACTTCACATGATATTAATATATGCAACCTCATTTGTCCAAATGGCCAAAATGAAGGCTTGTACAGACAGGATTCTACGGACTAATGCATACTAAGACTTCATTTCAAAACCTTCATATACCGAATGTTCTGAACATTATTAGTCTGCTGTAAATTTAAGCCCAGCTGCAGAAAAATTATCTCGCCTTGATCCAGCTGATCTTCTAGCCCTTATCCATCGGTCAGACCTTGGCTGAGATTAAAGTTGTTGCACATCATGGGCTTGTTTCAGCATAAGCACCACTTGCACGTCTCCCTCCACATTGTTGGGTGTTTGCCTACTGTTATCTAGGATTGAAATTCAACTGTTTGTCTTGGTGGAAGCTCTAGATTGGTAGTCCTGGTTGTGAATGTGCTTTAACCTGCTGGAAAGGCATAGAAGCATGACTATGAATAGCAGCAGCCTGATTAGTAATCTTGAAAAGAACAAGAGTACTTCCCTGAGCATTACATGCCAATGCTCTTAGCTGTATGATTCTGGACAGAACAGGATGGTCTGATGATATTCAACAAGTAGAAGTTGAATATCCTCTAATGGCATGGATGTGGTTTAAGAAAGGATACTGTGAGCATACTATTAAAAATGAAATGAAAGGTACCATTATGAAGATGTGGTATACAGATGTCAAATTGCACCAGATGTAACCCTGATGTGTAACCTCCTAAATGAAATCAACCCTGACTGTTCCCTGGAAGGACAGGTACTGAGGCTGAAGCTCAAATATTTTGGCCACCTAATGTGAAGAGAGGACTCTCTGGAGAAGACTCTGATGCTGGGAAAGACTGAAGGCAAAAGGAGAAGGGGAAGGCAAAGGATGAGATGGTTAGACAGCACCACCGATGCAACAAACATGAAAATGAGCAAACTCAGGAAGATAGTGGAGGACAGGAAGGCCTGGCGGGAGGTGGTTCATGGGATCACGAAGGGTCAGACACGACTTAACAACTGAACAACAACAAACCCTGATGACCTCGATTACACATGGTAATCATTTTCAAGAGGCATGACAAAAATCTTGTCGGGGTGGTGATGGGGCAGGGAGGAGGGAGATTCAGGCCCGGAAGGGTGGTGGGGTTGACGGCGGCAGTGCACGCCAAACCCTGATCCTCTTCCCAGACCTGATCTGCCTCCCTGGGTCGACGCAGACTTGCGCCAGTGATCAAGCTCATGCAGGTCCAAGTTGACCCATAGCGGCTGCTTGGTCTTACCCTGGGGTCTTACCCTCCCCTTACCCCGAGGAGACCAGCAGCAGTCAAAAAACCCCTGTGGGATACTGTACAGTGGTAGCTGCGCCTGCGCCAGCACTGCTGCATTGCCACGCAGGGATTTAGATAGGATTGGGCTGTAAGATATATGGAGGCTTGTGTGAATTGGGAGAGATACCAAGGGATATACCGTATTGGTCTGAGTATAAGACTCACTTTTTTCTCCTAATTTAAGATTTTAAACTAGGGGTGCGTCTTATAATCAGGCTGTTGCAATTTAATGCCAGTGATTTAATTAGATTTTTTTTTAATAGCACCAAACTTTAAGGGTACGTCTTATAATCAGGTGCGTCTTATACTCGGGACAATACGGGTACATTACAGATGTACACTTAAATAAGACTTTAATGTTATAAAGGATTACAATATGGATGCAGGCTCAAGAGAAATTCATTATAAGATGTTAAATAGATGGTATTCAGAGGAGTCACTAGGGGTGTCACCCCCATGGACCTCCACCCATACCAGACCACGTAATGTGGAGGCCTCCTGGGAAATGCGATTCCCGCACAAGTCGTGGCAGGGATCAGGAAAAACCCATTTTCTACCAGTGGCATTTTCGCACCACCGGTAACAGAATAGAAAGTCATTTTGGTGTCACCCCTCCCTGGGGCATTCCAGCCCCCGCCTTCCCCTAGTGACGTCCCTGATGGCATTACACCTTTGTGAAGATACAAAAAAAAATGTTTCTGACAACAGTGGGAACATTCAAACGTGTGGTGGAACTGCTATAAGGTAAAGAAATTGAAAGACCCATGTATGAGGCCAGCAGTCTGAAATAATGGTTGTTAATTTCTGGACATAGGATCAGTTCCACAGCATGGAAAAAGTGTTCTAGAAATGCTGGCATACTGTGTTTAAGTATAAGATAACATATATAATGTGGCTTTGGGAAGGGAAGATATTGGCAGGTTTTCAGTTTAGAAGAATTTGGGAACCATTTCTGGATTATTAGAATCATAGATTGCCAGCTGAAACTCAGGAATTTATAGGTCTGGTTATGTAAGATCTGTGTTCCCTATTGTGATGTACTCTGTTATTTGTAATGACCATTGCAATGATTTTTTAAAAAAAAATATATTGATAATAAATAAAAGAAGACATTCTTAGGACTGATATCAGTGTGAATTTGCCACCAGGACCCAGCAGCCTTATAGTAGCACTGTTCAGTCATTATTATTATTTTATTATTATTATTTTTTCACATTTTTATACCGCCCTTCCTCCAAGGAGCTCAGAGTGGTGTACATATTTCCTCCCCTCCTTTTTGTCCTCACAACAACCCTGTGAGGTAGGTGGGGCTGAGAGATAGTGACTGGCCCAAGGTCACCCAGGAAGCTTCGTGGCTGAACGGGGATTTGAACCTGCATCTTCCAGGTCTAAGTCCGACTCCCAAACCACTACACCATCCTGTACATTACTCTATGTACATATATAGCAGGGAGTGGAATCCACCCCTATGCACTCACATAATTGGTTCATCTATTGCCCACTTGAACTAGGTAGCAGCCACTCTCAGTCTTCCCCCCCCCCCAGCCTTGATATTCAATATTTTTTAAATTGAAAAGATCAGGGATTGTCTGCGCGTATTCTGTTATGATTGACCTATAGCACCTCCCTGTAAGGTAAAGGTAAAGGTATCCCTTGACAATTAAGTCCAGTCGTGTCTGACTCTAGGGAGCAGAGCTCATCTCCGTTTCAAAGCCGAAGAGCCAGCGCTGTCCGAAGACGTTTCCATGGTCATGTGGCCGGCATGACTCAACACCAAGGCGCATGGAACGCTGTTACCGTCCCACTGACGTGGTACCCATTAATCTACTTGCAATTTCTTGCTTTCGAACTGCTAGGTTGGCAGGAGCCGTCGCACGGATTCGAACTGCCGACCTTTCGATCGACAGCTCATGGTTCAGTGGTTTAACCCACTGCGCCACCCGCTGGCTCAGCACCTCCCTGTACAATTCATAAAAGTGCTTTCTCTTGCTTTCCCAAAAATGGGAAACACAAGAACTTTCTGTCCCTAAAGACGGATCTGTATGTATAAAGACTATCTCATTTTACTCTTCAGCGGAGGGGAGCTATAATTGGGAAAAGAGAAAGCCATAGCCTCTCCTTTCATTAGCATCACCTTTGTCTTCCCCGAGCCCTGTTTTAGGTGTCCTCCTTGACATTAAGAAAACTAATACATGGTGCTATTTCTGTTTAATATGAAGTTAAGTATCATTTTCGTGTTGCTTGCGCTTGGACCAATGTTGTCAAACTGACTCCCTCAAAGGCTTCATAAAGAGACTGAATAATATGATAGATGAGCAAGCCTGGTGGGAAATCTGCAGATACTTTTAACATTATCCCTTTTAATTAGGAACTCATTTCTCGTAGGCCTAATGGAAGGAGTAGGTTTTAATGTGTCTGGCACAAAACTGTATAATAGGCTTTCATTTACACATACTTAAATAATTAATTGTGAGCAGTCATTAATGGCAAGGCTAAAACAACATCTAAAGATGATGCTTTGCAGTTTATCTCACAGGGTAGGCAACTGTAGATTTGTAGTTAACAATGCAGATTTTTTAAAAAAAATAGTTCTGGATATTCTCATTTACACTCTATTTTCCTTCAAGGAATGTTCTTATTGATTTCTGGTTTTTAACAACTTAATCCAAAATGTTGTGGTGAAGCCCTTGCACTCAAGGCTTCTGTGGCATCATTGCAGTTCAGCAAATGGCTCCAAATAGGGAATGAGGGAACTCATTTCAATGGATTTTTTTTTTGGTTCCAGTCTCCAAACCTCTGCAATATAATGCCTGCTCAGTTAACGACTGGGAAAAGGGTGGCTTCCAGGTCCAAGTCAAGGAATCAGTCTTTATTTCTACTTCTCTTCCAGGGAAATGTGAGCACAGGGTGTGGTTCCCTGCCACCACCCAGGGGCGTTACTAGGGGGTGCGGGGGGTGCGGACCACACCAGGTGACACCCTCAGGGGTGCGTGTGACACCACGAGTGGCCAACAGTTATATATCACTGGAAAGGTAATGTAATGCTGAATGCAATGAAACAACCCCTGTTGAATTCTCTGTATTCTATCAAATGTTATGGCCAAATAACCGGAAATAGAAAACACAACTGCCCTATGTAACAAAAAGTGGATTTCCTTAACTCAGAACTGACCAGTGAAACTGACTGTTCCAAGATCCAATGAGGTGTTATTATGACACAGCATGAAACCAAAAAGGTGTTAGTATGAGTCAGTTTTCATTTTTATGTAACAGAGCCAATACTAGAACTCGGGCAGCCTGATCCTGTGTAAGGATCCATGACTGGCTCATAGGGATCGTATCCGGCATGGCAGGGGGACTCCTCCACAGTGGCATCACTGGAGGTGGGACGGAACGCTATGTTCCACACCATGCTGACCCTCCGTTACTCACCGGCACAAGGAGGCCCCACCCCCTCTCCTTCGGAGCCATTCAGTGGGGCAAAGGCAACTCACAGGGAGTCATGTGTGTTGCCTTCGCCCCACTGAATAACTCCAAAGGCGAGAGGGCGGGGCCGCCTCGTGCCGGTGAGTAACGGAGGTCAGCATGGTGCGGAACTTAGCGTTCTCCCCACCTCCAGTGACGCTACTGCTCCTCCGGAGAAGCGGACATTTGTGTAGGGCTACCCAGCCCCAATGAGCCTCCTCTTGAGCCGACGTACATCTGGGGCGGTGGGGTAAGGGCAGCCCAGGCAATATCCTCGCCCTCTCCTGGCCTGGGCTGGCCAACGACTGCCATCCCTCGCCGCCTGGCCCGCTCTTCCCTGCCTCTGCACTGGCAGCTGCAGGGTTGGTTGGGAGGCAGAGTAACAACTGCCAGCCTCCATACAGGCGGCCCTTAGTCCCTGGGTGCTGAAAATGCGCTTTACGGCGCATTTATGGCAGCTGGCGCCTGTGGAGCACGAGCTCCACAGGCGCAAAGTTATGCCAGATTGCACCGTTATTCAGTTGTGTGAATGTCATCAAGTTGGCCACTGGTTTTTTGTTGTTTAATGATTTGTGGGTTACCTGTACTGTTATATCCAGTATTAAAATAAAGTTAATAGGGGTGACACCAGGAGTTACCGCATCGGTGACACCAACCCTAGTGCCATCACTGGGGTGATGCGATGAGCTCTTGCACCAGGTGACACCAACCCTAGTGACACCTCTGCCACCCCCCCTAGTTTAGACCCAGACCTTGTGAGGTCCCAGGTGAACAGCTGTAATTATCCTCTGTTTGTACCTTTCCACAGGGAGGTTTCTATCAGACTAGAGCTCAAAAAGCAAGTGTTAAAACACACACACACACACACACACACACACACACAAACCCAGATGCAAAATCCAAGCAGCATTGAGTCCAATGAGGAATCCCATGAGGAGGACTAGCCAGCAGAAGAAGCATCAGGATACAATGTTGGAGAGATCCAAATTGGAGGAATTCGCAAGGTCTAGAAAAGGAACTCATTGTAGATTTGTTGCACAGACAGTGACAGTGTCCTTGTGGGGCATCCATATACTCCAAGTAAAGCTCTGCATTGAACCAGAAAGACTGGCTCAAATGCCAGAGATCCTGATGTTACCTTGAATAAACGTAGCTAGTGCATGGACCCCCCCCCCCATATTCCCATAGCCCATTCCCATAGCCCAACAAATCAGATCTAGAAAGTATAACCTGATAAATGTAGCATCAAAATCCATCCTCTTGACTTGAAAAGATTAGGACCACACCTGGAATAATATTCTAAATTGCATTCCCTTTTGTATTAGAATGCCGGCATATAGTCACAAATTAATACACCAGTGAGTAAAGAGTCTCCGTAAAGGTTAGGCAGCTGACTCCATCGCAGAAGGAGAATGTAGTAGATAGATGGCTGTGTGGGAAAGAATGATGTCAGAATGAGACATCTTGGTTTCTTAGAGACTACAACCCCCCACATCCTTTCCTGCACAGACTGTACAGCTAAAGATGCCTCACTAACCGGAGCCTACTGCTCTCCTACAGTCTGTTGCTAGTAACAGATGACTCAGTCTTATTATTACCCTTTTCATTTCAAGAAGTGAAGTACCAAAGTGTAAGAAATGTCCTTGTTTCACACAGAGAACTGCTATATAATATTGGGCAGAACAGAAACAGCTCCCTCCCCCCCCCAGAACACATTTTAGCCATTGTCCAGAACAAGGAACAAGATACCATGTTCCAGAAGGAAGCTTAGAACTTCCAGGTATTGCAACTGTCCAATAAGATCCTTACTGTACATATTTGTTGTTGTGCCTCTATCATGAATAAGAAGGCAATAGAGCATGGAAAAAACTGCGCTTGGTGGCTGTTCTACTGATGGGAAGTCTCTCTCCATGGAAACTTGACGGATGAACATCGAAGGACTGTAACACCACTGCTCTCTTTGGATTGCGTATGGTGATGGGGAAGGCTTAGGGAGGGTATATGGAATGGTATACCCCTTTGAATTTATTTCTCTTCTTGTATTTGTCTGTATGCTGCAGTTTGTAGATTTGGGACCATGGTGGTTAGAGTTAAGTACAAACTGAAGCACTTCCTTCTGATTTCAATAGGGGACTTACACCAGCTTTTCCATTGAAATAAATGAGATTTACAACATAATCCTATGCATGTTAACTTAGAGATAAGTCCAATTTTGTTCAGTGGAGCTTAACATGCAGACCTTGCAGACCTCCTTACTTGGAGGAGACCTCTGCAATTGCCCCCCCCCACCTAGTATGCAGCGGACTAACCGTCACCATTTTGGAGCCGCTGCAACAGCGGGGAGAGGGGGAAATGGGTATGATTGGGCTGTAAAATATTTTTAACAGAGAAATACCATTTGCACAAGGGCAAAAGCTCACACAATTTTGTTTAAACATTTAAAAATATGCAAAGCATTGCAGGCTGAACCCCTTTACCAATCAACAGATTAATAGCAAAGGCTGGGAAAAGACTGCAAGCCTTTGGTAAATATAACCTGAATTGCAGTTATAAAGATAAGGTCTCTCAGCTAGAATTCCAGGTTGTATGTTTTGCTGCAAAGGCATGGGTCTAAGGGTCCTGATTCAGTTCAATTTGATAAGGAGAGTTGATTTAATATAAAACAAGCCCAGCAGATCAATGGGATGCTGATGATACAGATTACAAAGATGTCTTTCACGGCTTAGGTTGCTTACGAGAGCAATACTACATCAAATAAATCTACAGCTATCACCTGGAACTTCTTGCACTTCTTTAAAGGCACAAAGGGATAGTGCTCAAAAGGAATTGAAATCCAAGCCCCATTCAGATATCCCCACTCCCGTGCACAGGGAACAAATGAGGGACTCTGCAGGGATGAGTACATTAGCCATGCTCCCCTTAATGATGCATGTGCTAGCCATGCTCCTTGCTCTCCCCGCATTTGGTGTTGGTCTGTAAAGGCAAACACTGGGCATGGGGAGAGTTTCTCCTCATGACTGGAACTCTGGAACATACTGAGAAGCTGAATCAAGTTCTAGATAGGGCAACCGAAAACGGAACAAAGGAACAAAGCAAATTTGCCGTGTCAATAATAAAAGAGCTAGAACTTTTATTGACTGAAGGAGATTTAAAAACCTGATGCAACTAAAAGGAGGGAAGCCATAGCTGTGAAGTACGGTATGTAGCCCCCCCTGCCCCCCCAATACAAGGCTGATCTATGAATATCGCTAGGAATGATCTGGCGAAGTTTAACTCAAAATGAATGGCTTTGGTTTATGTGGTCTATTCTTTTGTCTTATGATTTTATTGCACTTCATTGTTTTCATGTTTGCAGAAAGTTGCTTGGAACTTTACAAAAGCAGGGTAAAAATATTCTAAATTAAATATATAAAGTGTAGATGATTGGCAAAGGGGACATGTGCATGTGTATGTGCACTTTCCCTTTCCCAAGTCTTCAACAGTGCTGTTGCTTGCAACTCCAGCAAAGATGGGGTGCGGTGAAAACGTTTTTTCTTGCAACTGTTTCCCACCTTTTTTCAATGATACAGGAGTTATGGGATTATCACCCATGTCCAAATTCATAGTTGAAGAAATAAAGAAATTTTTACTAGTACTGTTTGTCTGGAAATTCTTTTAAGGCACATACCATCCGGCTAAACACATACAAAGATTATCCAGTTTTCAGACAAGCAAGGGCTTTAGATTTTCTGCCAATGTTTCCTCCCTCACGTGGGGCTTTGTCAAGGCAAGCACAGCTGACAGCTGTTAGATGACAATTGCCCCTGAAAAGGTACACAGTTCTTTTATACAGAGTAACACTAAAAGGCACAGGAACCTTAATTAGTAGCGGAAGCGCTCAGTTCTGCTTTGACCGGTGGTAAGCGGGTTAAACCGCTGAACCATAAGCTTTCGATCGAAAGGTCGGCAGTTCGATTCCCGCGATGGGGCGAGCGCTCATTGCTTGTCCAGCTCCTGCCAACCTAGCAGTTCCAAAGCATGTCAATGCGAGTAGATAAATAGGTACCGCTTGCGGGAAGGTAAACAGCGCTCCGTGTTCCAGCTGCATGCTACTCGCTGCGGAAAGGAGAGTCATGCTGGCCACATGACCACGGACGCGTCTTTGGAAAACGCTGGCACTTCGGCTTTGAAATGGAGATGAGCACCACACCCTAGAGTCGGACACGACTGGACTTAATTGTCAGGGGTCACCTTTGCCCTTGCCTTTAACCTCTCGGTCATCAGCCGCTCTACTGAGTGCAGCCGCGCTTTGTTTAAAAACAGAAACCATATTTTATTAACAAATGACAGTTCTTGTTGCCTTGTTGCTTGTTCCCACCTTTCTCTTTCCGTCTTTGGGGAAAATAGAAGTACCTTCCCTATGTGCTTTCTATCTCCCTCTTGACAACTTATGCAGAGAAATAAGCCCTGAGAAGCATTCCCATCTCTTTTGATGCTCTGGCAGCATCACTACGGTATGTATAGCCTGAACTGGCCAGAGATGCCTGTTACTTTCCTTTGTGATAATGAGAAAGATCCGCTTCTTAGGAGAGCAGCACTGCATCCCTCCCCCCCCCCCCCCATACAGCCTGGAGTGTCAGGTCTGGTTTTAAGCACAATGGGCTTTTTGTGTCGAGCTTCTCATTCAATAGTACAAACAAACTGTTGACATTTCCATTCTGTTCCCATTTTTTTTATCTGTTTAGAACACCAGTGTACTAATTCAAATCTACTGCCAGTGATTCCAGTTTGTGTGACTCTCATAGATTAACACAGTTTTGTCTTGTATGCTTTTAGTACAAATATGTCAGTATTTGGGAGGCTGTGTAGCCGTCAGCTAAACCGTCAATCCTAAGCATACTTACTTGGAGATTTAACGCAATGGGACATTGCCAAGTAAACACGTTTGGGAGCTGGACAGACTAGAGGCATGCAAGGAGCTATAGGCATACCTTCCAATAGCTATCAGATGAAAATTGGCCCACCTAGTTTACACTATAATGGGACAGTAGCCAGTGCTGGTTAAAACCATTTGTAAGCAGAACAGTTACAGTGGCTACTGAGCAACTTGTGACCCTTCAGCTATTGAACCACGACGACAAGAGAATTGCAACCCTGTAGGACTGGCAGCGGCAGCAGAAATGCGCCGCTGCTGCTACCATTGAGTGAGCACACATTTTACACTGAGATACAATAACGCTGTATATTTTTCAAACTGTCAGGGTAGTCCTGCTTCCAATCAGTGGCGTTCCCAGCCCTCCCGGCGCCTGGGGGGACGGGGGTTGGAGCGCCCCCCCAAGCAGCCGGGCTCAGGGCTGAGCGCCCACTCGGCATCCCCGGCCTCCGGAGGCTCTGCTCCAAAGGCAGGGAATAAGCCCTCCTCAAAACGACCGCCCAGTTTGGTGGTCGAGGGCTTTATGAGAAAGCCGAACGCGTCGCCGGCTTTTATATGTTTTGCGCATGCGCAGAACCTTTCTGAGGGCAAACGGGCTGCCGTCAGAAAGGATCTGCGCATGCGCAAAACATAAAAGCCGGCGACGCGTTCGGCTTTCTCATAAAGCCCTCGACCACCGAACTGGGCGGTCGCTCTAAGGAGGGCTTATCCCCTGCCTTCGAAGCGGAGCCTCCGGAGGCCGGGGACGTGCCAAGTGGGCGCGCTGTTCCGGGGGTCGCGCCAGCTGGGATCCGGTGCCGCGCCACTCTGCGCAGCCCTGAGCCCGGCTGCTGCACCCCCGCGCCCACTTGGCGCCTGGGGTGGAGCACACCAGCTCCCCCCATTAAAGAACGCCACTGCTTCCAATGTGCCTTTAGTGTCAACATTTGAAAATCTGCTAGAGAGCTGGTACTCGTCTATTACAAATTTGTTTCACTGCAGCATCTAGTGTACATTCTTGGGCACAATGCATCAGGATGTTGTGCAACACAAGCCTTACTTAAATGAATGAGAGCTGCACAGTAGTGTGCTTGGGGCTGCCAAATGAGGCTTGTGCCAGAGAACAACCAGGTGGATTGTTCCCAGTGTGAACTAATAACACCCTAAACTTATCTGTGAGCGACACCAGTCTATGTCCACATATGCCAGTGCAATGACAGCCCTTCTGGTGCAGATGTCTGACTCCTGGACACTAGCACAGCATCAGAAAAACGCCACGTCGGTGTAACTGGGATGCTGGTGCAACTCCACTGACGACGAGAAGCCAAAAGGGGAGGGGAGATGGGATGTAACAAGGGAGGGACGTAGGTGGGACAAGGAGGAGTTGGTGGATGCCATATCCTAACCCTCTTCATATGATGAATGTGCACCTGACAGTGGGAAAACACTACACCAATGACAGAGCTTGCATAGGAAGGAGTCACCCCATCAGGAAAAATAGGGAAGGGAAAACACCAGAAAAAACTCAGCTCTTGCCACCCTCCTGCCCACTTTCCTATGATGGAGCAACGGATGTAGACTACACAGCAAATCACAACATAGCAACCCCAGTATATAGGCCCCGACTAGGAACACTACAGCTCAGATGAGGACACATGGCATGGTGAGCCCCTGTTCTCTGCTGCCATGGGGTGTAAGGCAGAGAGTTTAGGGGGATAGGGAGGGCAGTATACTGACAGTGATGCTGGTGATGAAGCAAAGGGTACACCTGCCCTGACCCCTGCTCAATTCACCCTGGAGGTACTTCTCTGGCCACCGGGGTCGGGGTTGGGTTGATGCAGTGATTGGCTCCTTGGATGTCAGACCAAGATCGACATCGCAGTGACATCAGGACATTGTTGCATGTATGTATGTATGTATGTATGTATGTATGTATGTATGTATGTATGTATGTATGTATGTATGTATGCATGTATGTATGCATGTATGTAACTACATTGACTGTATGAATGTATGAATGTATGAATATATGAATGTATGTATGTATCTATGTATCTATCTATGTATCTATGTACCGGTATGTATGTATGTATGTATGTATGTATGTATGTATGTATGTATGTATGTAGTTATTTAAAGAATTTGTCTTAAGGCCCCTCCAAAAGGTCTCTAAAGAGGGAGCCATTCTTAATTCCAAGGGAAAGGAATTCCACAATTGGGGTGCCACCACTGAGAAGGCCCTATCTCTTGCCGCCACCCCCCTCACCTCCGTCAGTGGTGGCACAGTTAACAGCCCCCCCCCTGATGACCTCAGAGGACGGGTCGGATTATAAGGAAGGAGGCGGTCCCTCAAATACCCTGGTCTCGAGCCGTAAAGGTATGACAGGCTGTGTCAAGGTTCCATGGATGCTGTTGGTGTTACTGGGAAGGGCTGTGCTGGGATGGTGTTGCCTGGATGGGCTCAGGATATAGCAATCATTGCGCTGGCATCAGTGTGCCCTTGGCATGGTGTCCGAGTATGATTGGGCTGTTAATATTGTGCCTATAAAGTAAGCACAGTTAGAAAATATGACATGTGGGTATATAATTCCTCTTTACCTCTGCTGAGTTATTTATTTATTTATTTATTTTAGGAATTTGTAGCCCGCCTTTCTCCCGAGGGCACTCAAGGCGGCTTACAACATATTAAAATACATATAAACATTAACAATTTATAAACACATTAAAATAATTAATTAAAACACTTAAGTTAAAAATAAACAACCCCAGTGGGTCACCAGCATTTACATATATTAAAACCATTTGTTAAAAAGGTCAGCCACCATGTCAGACATGAAAAGCAGTCCTGAATAAAAATGTCTTAAGGCCCTGCCGAAAGTCCTCTAAAGAGGGAGTCGTTCTTAATTCCAAGAGGAGGGAGGCGGTCCCTCAAATACCCTGGACCCGAGCCGTTAAGGGCTTTAAAAGTCAAAACTAGCACTTTGAATTGTGCCCGGAAACGAACCGGCAGCCAGTGTAGCCACCGAAGCAACGGTCCGACTGAGTCGAACCAACAAGCCCCGGAAACCACCCGGGCCGCCGCATGTATGTATGTATGTATGTATGTAAGATATGATTTTTCCCCAGAGATGTCATTTAAAATTAATACTTTAATATTCCATAAATATTGTGTATGCATTTCATTCATGCAATTATGCTAGTTTCTAGTGAACGTTTTTCATATCAATCAAATATTAAATGGCACATACATTGAAGTTGATCAAGGCGCCCTCCAGATTGAATATCATAGCTCTGTAAGCTGCACAAGACCATTTTAAGCAAACGAACAGCTGCCAGATACACAGAAGCTCCCATTCTTCTATCAGCAAATACCTCTGGGTTATCAGGCATTCGTTTACAATAGTAAATTCCAAGCATTGCTCAATAGCAAACAAATCTAACCCTTGCACTTAAAATTACTGTTCCTTTAACAGTTTAACTGCAGACAGCTCAGTTGTGTTTTCCATATACTGCAAACCTGTCAGTTAAAGATTAGTGGGCTAATTAGCCAGGCAAATATTATTTTTTAAAAAACTGTTCAGTGTGCTCTATGCTTGTTTACTCAGAAGTAAGTCCTATGGTGTTTAGTTGGGCTTTCTTCCAGATAAGTCTACTTGTGACTGCAGCCTTGGTCCTTGGACTGTGTGGCTTAAGTCTTTGTCCTGAACCACAGTCTCCACTGAGGAACACCCTTCTGGAATTTGGCCCTGTGTGACGTGCTGACGCCAATTGTGCTGACGCCAATTTTCCTCTCAAAATATTTAGTCCTCTTTGCTAACAAGATAGCAGTAGGATAACATACAATGTAAGTTTGCCTTTAACCCATGCTTTAGAAAAGTTAGATTCAGTTCCACCCAGAGGGGGTGGAAAACATATTTTTCTGTTTTAGAAATAGGTATGTCTGTGTCAGACATACCTTGGTCAGAAGTTGCCCAAAATAATTGTTGTTGAGATTTGTCGCATGCTTTCCTACAACTGAAAGAGTTTGTGTCAGTTTACAAATGCATCCAGCATGTAATGAATAGTTGCCATATACCAATAGCTAAGACGAACATGTTACTTGGCGAATCTACTCCCCATGGACGGCTCATACTCTTTTCACATGTACAGATTCATGGAAATACAAATATTCCCTCTAAGGAAAGGGTGGGCAATTAATTTTCCTAAGGGACCACATGAGAAACTTGAACTGTTGTGGGGGGCCGGGCCAATGGGCTGAACACCCCCCTCCGTGGCCCCTTCCGCAGCGTCCGCATGCCCCCCAGCCATTCTCTTACCTTCATTAGCTACTCCATGTCTTCCTTGCAACAGATGCTATAAGCAGCAGCATGCTGCTTATAGCGTCTGTTAAAGGAAGACATGGAGCAGCTAATTAAGGTTAGATAGTGGCCGGGGAGCATGTGGGGCGGCATTATTTTATGTTAATTAGCTGCTCCATGTCTTCCTTTAAACCTCACGCAGGCCGGTCAGGGACAGCCAAAGGGCTGGATGTGGCCTTGGAGCCGTACAATGCCCAGGTCTGCTCTAAGGGGTCCAAGCCATTGCGTGGACCCCTTCACCACCTGCGAGGCAGCATGGCGGCATTTCCAGGTTCACAGCGATGACATCATATACATCATCACTGGACTTCCAGGAACACTGAGTTCTGAGCTGAGCGCGCAGCTTAAGGGAATTTATGGTAAGCATAGGTATGCCTATGCCTGGGAGTAAATCCCATTCAACTCAATGGACTTACTTCTGAGTCGACATGCGTAGCCTTGCGCTGTAAGGCCCTAGCCAAGAAACAAAAGTTTACTTCATCAAGGGCTTAAGATTCCATTGAGTCTTTGCAACTGATGCCCTGAAATCCCAAGCTCAGCATTGTATAATACATCCTAATACTCTTTCATGCAGAGTTGTGATTCATTTAACAGAAAGCGCCGTGATCTGGATTTCTAACTTTACAAATGGACCCATCAAAAGAAAGTGAGCCTGCTGCTGTATTAATTCATTTCCGAACAAATGCAAAGGAAGCCTAATAAGAGTTGTTATGAAATTCCCTTTGGGGTTGTTGGGAGTCAGATTATTTAAACTGGAACTGCGTGTTAGCCGTTGTGCTACTGACGTGCTACTTGTGCTACTGACGTTTCAGTGTTGGGTTCATGGCTCTGCAGCAGGGACTGCCACCCTCATAGGTACAACCACAATGACTTAAAGCTCAGCAGTTGCCCTTCTTGCTTTCAATTTCCTTCTTCCACAAATTGACCTTAAGATTACATAAGATCACATATAAAAACAGGAAGTGTCTCCTCCACTGAAAAATGCCCCTCCCATGCAATAATGTTCCTGTCCCTCCCATGCAATAATTTGGCATCTATGTGCATGTACGCAGATGTGCGCTAGGTGAAGATAGTTCCTAAACACACCTAGAATGAAATTGCAACTGTTGAAAAGCATATATTTAGCTGGTGGGTGGGGTTTAAAGGAGCACACCTGGGCATTATAAATATTCTGACGAATGAATATTCATTCCATTTGTATGTCTGCCATCCTTTTCTCCAAAAAGCACGGTATGTAGTTGTTATCCCATCCTACAGAGGATCAGAGATACCTCCCAAGCTCCCCCCGCCCCTTCTTTGCTGGCCTTCTGCTAAGTGGCAAAACCATTTTATTCCACAAATTCTCCATAATGATTCATCTAGGGCTGGCTGACTGATGTTTTTTTTTTTTTTACTGTGGTGTTCTATTGTTTTTATCGATTTAATTGGTTTTATGCTGTGTTTTAAGTTGTTGTGAGCCGTATTGGACACTATGTTTTGTGATGGAAAGGCAGGATATAAATGACTAAAATAAATAACGTGAGAAAGGCAGAAGTTGCCAGCTTTTGAACTGTACCTTTAACAGTGGTTTGAGCTGCAGGAATTAGCAAGTAAAGCTTTCCTTGGTATGGAGATAGACATTATCACCTAATTGCTGCAAAAAAAAAAAATGACTATCCAAGACTGTCTGGGGTTTGCTTGTTTTGCTGGTCAGTTCCCAACCCTAGAGGTAGATTAATTTGAAAAAGAGACTGACTAACCTAAGGTCACCTGGCAAGCCTCACAGCTGAGCAAGAAATTGAATCCAGATCATCCCAACCCAGATCCAGTGCTCTATCTGTTGTACCAAACTGCCTCTCTTGGAGTAGTAAAGGTAAAGGTATCCTTTGCTCGAAAGCCAGCTGTGTCCGACTCTAGGGTGCAGTGCTCATCTACCTTTTGTAAGGCTGAAGAGCCAGCACTGTCCGAAGACGCTTCCGTGGTCATGTGGCCAGCATGACTAACAGAACGCTGTTACCTTCCCGCCACAGTGATACCTATTTATCTACTTGCAATTTCTTGCTTTCGAACTGCTAGGTTGGCAGGAGGTGGGACAGGAGACGGGAGCTCACTCCGTCACGCGGCACTCGGGTCTCGAACTGCTGTCCTGCCTACCTTCCAGTCTGCAGATCAGCGTCTTAACCACTAAACCACCACGGCCCCACATCTCTTGGAGTATGAGGCTGCATTTTTTAAAGTGGTGGTATTATAATGTTAATTACATTTATAGCTTGCCTTTCACCCCTGCTGGAACCCGATCAACATAAGTGGGTTCACCAGGTAATCTTTCGTTCAGGCCTCTATAACACAAGGCGAAATCCAGAGAAATCAATGGGACAAACTTCAATATTAAGTCATTCTATTTTGAATTGATTTACAAAAGGCTTACGGTATTTCCCAGTAAATATATTTAGAATTGGGATTTCATGATTCATTGTGCGCTCAAGTCTTGTTGATTTCAATAGGAAATGAGGGCATGCCTGTTTTTGCAAGACTTTTCCCTAGCTGTATGTAAAACGTTCTTGCACTGTATACAATGGAAATAAGGAATGTGGAAATAGGAGTGAGCAGAGAATAACAATGCAATCCTATGCATATCGACTTAGAATAAGTCCTGTTGTTTTAAATGGGGCTTACTCCCAAGAAAGTGTGTACTTTAGGATTGTATCCGAAAGAGATAATATGGATTCCCACTTTTATAGGACATATAAGTTATAACAGAAGTGGAACACATCAGCCCAGCTTAGGGTTTCCGTATTTTGGGCAACCCAAACCGGGATGTAAAGTGGATATATATAGAAACCTTTATTGGCATAAACAATACAAACACAAAACATGTACAGTGTAAATTTACAATTAATCCACACCCTCCCACACTAATGCCTCCAAACCCGTCACTTATCGCGAGTCTCCTCCCTCCTGACAATTTCCCATAAAATGGCTGCTATTCTCTCCACTATATCTGCCTTCTCTGTAGATAAAACAAATCTAACTTTCTCCTGATCTGATTGACATATTCGCCAAAATCCGGCCCAAATACTCCTCGAGAATAGGGCAATCAAGAAACATATGTGTGATAAACTGCACAACCCTAGGCGTGTCTACACAGAAGTAAAACTCATTCTGGTCAATCAGTCTTACTCCCAGGAAAGTGCGTATAGGATTGCAGCCCAAGTGAACTTTATCTTAGTAAAGTGATAGCTGAGAACTTGGTGATGTCACTTTGCCAGTTATCATATCAAATTAGTAATTTACAGGCAAACAAATGCATTTATTCCAGCACAGATTACCTAAATGCCAGGGATGTGGATCAAGTCTCTGACTCCAAGTCTCAAGTCAAGTCCCAAGTCTCTGGGTCCAAGTCTCAAGTCAAGTACCAAATCTTTGCCCCCAAGTCCCGAGTCTTTGGTTGCGAGTTGCAAGTCCCTATCTATTTAATGGGGAAAACGGGTTTAGACCTGAATAAAATTTGACTTGTCATAAAAGGCTCCAAGTCTCGAGTCGAGTCTTTCGAGTTTTTTACAATCACCGAGTCAAATCACTGATGTGACTTGATTCCAACTCGAGTCCGAGTCAATACACTCAAGTCTACATCACTGCTAAATGCGAACAAAGGTAGTTATACGAAATAGCAGCCTCATTGACACAGTTAATCTTACTGAACTGACTCAGTAGCCTGATGTAAAGGTGTTTCAGCAACTACAATCCTATTCACACTTAGTAGGAAATAAGTTTTATTAATGGGACTTACTTGCAAAGAAACATGTTTAGAAGTGCCCTGTTGACAGTCCATATTTACAGGAGCCCCATTTAGATAGGAAGTTGCCCTCCTTTCGCTCAAAGAGAATAATATGAAGTCACAAATAAAAGCCTTTGAGATGCGTAGGTCAGTGCCATTGAAATGTTAGCTGTATTAATTTGGGTTCAGAACATTTCAGATAATACAGTTGGTTGCTGCATTAGAAACATGAATGCATCTCACACCAGCCAAATGCAGCTGCTTAACCATATGTTCCATATGGCTCTGGCATTTAATTACAGTTATTTAAATATGCAAAATAATCTCTCCTATATTAATGGTGTGTTCTAGCTAAAGGAAGTAGATTTTTTTGTTTTTACTTACACTGAATACTAATACATACATAGGTAAAGGTGACCCCTGACAATTAAGTCCAGTCGTGTCCGACTCTAGGGTGTCATGCTCATCCCCATTTCAAAGCCGAAGAGCCAGCGTTGTCCGAAGATGCCTCCGTGGTCATGTGGCCGGCATGACTCTCCTTGCCGCAGCGCGTAGCATGTGGATGGAACATGGAGCGCTGTTTACCTTCCCGCAAGCGGTACCTATTTATCTACTCGCATTAACATGCTTTGGAACTGCTAGGTTGGCAGGAGCTGGCCAAGCAACGAGAGCTCACCCTGTCGCGGATTCGAACTGCCGACCTTTCAATCAACAGCTCATGATTCAGCGGTTTAACCCACTGCGCCACCCGCTGGCTTAAAGTTTATTAGGACCATCCAAATATTTTATTCAAAGGGTGATAAAATTCAAAAGTTCCAGTTATCTCCTTAAAAACGTGAACTGATGTGTTTCCCTTGGAAAGGAGGGACACAACAGAAAAAGTTCTTCTCCACACTTTCTGAAACCACCCTTTAAAGGAATCCAGAGCAGAGCCTCATTATTAGCAGATTTTAATCATGTGCCCAAGTTTATTAGGGAGAAAGCATGATGGTAACCAGAACCTTGAGTTGCGTCCAGAAACAAGCAGGAAGCCCTTGCATCCGGTAGTCGGGGCATATTATATATTCCACCCTCCTTTCATCTGCCAGGAGATGTTGCTGTATTATTTGCACCAGCTGCAGTTTCCGAATGGTCCTCTGCAGTTGAAAACAAGATTCAAGGAAAACATATCAATACAGTTTGCTCTGCTTATTGAACAGCCCCTAGACTAGCCTGCTTGGATAACAAAACTGTTTGTCAAGACACTTTTATTAACGCCCACTCTTTGATCGTACTCTGGGCCCCAGGTGGTAGATTTGAGGGTCTTTTTTTAACAACTGCCCATTTCCCCTCAGATTTGCCCTTTAACCTCTGAGTGTTGCTTGAAAATTTCCCTAAGGCATACTTGAGACCCAGCTGGGCTTTATCTATGTTATGTATCACTCCCGTGTCTCTGAAGCTAATTCAGGGCTACTACTGGTAGTTACCGTAAATTTGCTGGATGCTGTGGGAATTCATTTTGGGATTCTCATCCTTTATTCCACAGTACACTATTTAATTATCTGACAGGAATTTTAATACCTTTCAGAAAGTTAAAACAACAACAACAAGAAGTCGCTACAGTATTTCACTGTCACCTATTGAACACCAACTGTTAAACAACCCAAAACATCGCTTCTTTATCGTTTTCAGGGCCCCCTCTTGCTTAAGCTGTGGGCTTTAATTAAAACAAAATCCTTCTCTGCAAAGAGGTCCAAGAAGTGAACCATAATGATTCTCCCAAGTCACATGTTTAGATCCATTGGAAGTCTCTACTTCTGGATCCCAAGTCAATGCTAGTAACTGGCCAGCGAATAGGACCTGTTTGTTACTCCCCAGGAATGTCTCCTTTTGTACTATTCCCCACTCTGTTCTGATAATGGCAGATTTTATTTATTTATTTATTTATTTATTTATTTATTTTTACCCCGCCTTTCTCCCCGAAGGGACCCAAGGCGGCTTACAACATGGGATACAAATACAACAAATAATCACATTTAAAACAATAAAAACAATCCACAAAAGCTAGTAAAAACATCATCTAAAATTAATAAAAAACACATCAAATTACAATTAAAACAGAAGCATAAAAAAGCAGCAGCACTCCACCTGTGCAGGATGTTAAAAAAGGCAAGGACTCAGAAGGCCTCCTTAAACAGGAAAGTTTTCAGGCCTCGCCGGAAGGTCTCCAGGGAGGGAGCAGTACGTAAATCAAGAGGGAGGGAATTCCATAGGGTTGGTGCCACTACTGAGAAGGCCCTATTTCTGGCCGCCGCCCCTCGCACCTCCCTGGGCGACTGTACCCTCAAAAGGGCCTTCTCTGATGACCTAAGGAGATGAGCCGGAATATATGGAAGTAGGCAGTCTCTCAGATATCCTGGCCCCAGGCCGTATAGGGCTTTAAAGGTCAAAACCAGCACCTTGAATTGGGCCCGGAAACAAATTGGCAGCCAGTGCAGCCGCTGAAGAAGTGCAAACCGCCTACCCCCAGTAACCACACGGGCCGCCGCATTCTGCACTAATTGCAGTTTCCGAACCATCTTCAAGGGCAGCCCCACGTAGAGCGCGTTACAATAATCTAATCGCGATGTCACCATGGCATGGATCACCGTGGTCAGGTCTGCACGATCCAAGTACGGTCGCAGCTGGCGCACCAGCCGAAGCTGGGCAAAGGCCCCCCTGGCCACAGCCGCCACCTGGGAATCCAGGAGCAGCTGCGGATCCAGGCGGACCCCCAAGCTGTGGACCTGCTCCTTTAGAGGGAGTGCAACCCCCTTCACAGCAGGACGATACTCTAGCACCTGCATCGTGGATTTCCGGACCAGGAGAACCTCTGTCTTGTCCGGGTTTAGTTTCAGCTTATTAGCCCTCATCCAGGTCCCCACTGCCTCCAGGCAGCGCTCCAGAACCTCAACAGCCACCCTGGAATCAGGTGGAAAGGAGAGATAGAGCTGGGTGTCATCAGCATATTGATAGCACCCCGCTCCAAATCCCCGGATGACCTCTCCCAGCGGTTTCATGTAGATGTTAAATAGCATGGGGGACAAGATGGAACCCTGTGGCACCCCACACCTCAAGGGTCAGGGTGCCGAACGGGCGTCCCCCAGCACCACCATCTGGGACCTATCTGCCAAGTAGGAGCGGAACCACCACAGAACGGTGCCCCGACCCCCAGCTCAGCCAATCGGCCCAGAAGGACACCATGGTCGATGGTGTCAAAAGCCGCTGAGAGGTCCAGCAAAACCAACAGGGACGCACTCCCCCTGTCCAGTCCTCGGCGTAGATCATCCACCAAGGTGACCATGGCCGTTTCCGTCCCAAAGCCTGGCCTGAAACCAGATTGAAAGGGGTCTAGATAATCAGCTTCATCCAGGACCCTCTGGAGTTGAGACGCCACCACCCGCTCAATTACCTTGCTCAAAAACGGGAGGTTTGAAACTGGCCGGTAGTTGTCCATTACTGTGGAGTCAAGGGAGGGCTTCTTCAGAAGGGGTCGAACCACCGCCCACTTCAAAGGGAGCGGCAGCACCCAGGAAGCACTGTAGAATTCATCTTCATAGTACCCAGCCAGCCTTACCCAGAAGGTGACCCCTCAGCTGTGGTTGAGGATGTAGACTTACGGGCCAACCCTAACAAGGCTCTGTGCTGGCAGAATGTGTGTTTTGCCAGTGCTGTCAGAAAACCCCCTTAAAGCAGTTTGCAACAGTGCAAGGCGCAGGCGCAAAGCGGGATGGTCTGAACCTTCCCGCTGCTGCCGGTGGAGCAACAGAGGTTCACTGGAACAGGTAAATCCAGCGCAGGGGTAGAGGGAGGATGGGGAGGGGGTTGAACGGGACAGGGGGAGGTCGGAATGGGGCGGATCTGGCCCAGGAGGGAGCAGGATCGGTGGCGTCGGCATACGCTGTATCCAAACCCCTTCCCAGGCCTGATCCGCCTGCACAGATCAACGCAGACTTACACCAGTGATATCACTGGGGCAGGTCCGAGTTGACCTGTTGCCGCTGCTGGGGCTTATCCAGGGGCAAGGGGACAAATGTCCCCTTATCCCAAGGAGACCTCCAGCAGCCAAAAATCCCCTGCGGGATACAGCATAGCCTGCACCGGTGCTGATGCATTGTCACACAATGGTTTAGGTAGGATTGGGCTGTTAGTGTCTTCTTCAACTCAGGCCTGAGCTACACATGGAGCAGAACGAAGTGTTAGAATGGATTGCACCACTTCAGGCTACAGTTAGGAGATACCGCTTTAGGGTGCTCTTCTTTGTGATAATGCCTTGCAAGTAGAAAACTAGCACGTCAGAGAGCAAGATCCGATTCTAGTTCTTTCCCTACTTTGCTAATTTTCTACTTACAGGAAGTGTACACAGGGGAACATTCAAAAGTGTGATTCCCACACCTGTTCCCTGGAGTGATGCAGTTCATTTTGCAACTTCGGAAGTCTTCTCTTTCATTAGCTCCTCATTCTGCTGCATGCATAGACTCTCGCCTGAGATGCACGATCAAGCATGGTGCAGAATCATCACCACATCGCTGTTCGCGATTAAGCATGTTTCAACTCTTAAGTGGAAGACAAAAATTCTAATGTTACAGAATTTATCTGTTATGAAACAAGCTTTCTATTCTGTGTCACCTTGACTTTGAGCAAATGTATCGTGTTATAAACTAAACTCATTCAGAGTACAATGGACCATAAAAGAAAAATGACTCTGAAAGGCAGAGGCACAAGTTGACTTTCATGCTTCCTAAGGACAGATATAGATGTAAAATATGAAACATTTCTTTTATTCCTCCTCATAATGGTTCTGGGAATCTTCCTAGCTATAAAGATTGAGATGAAGCAAAATGTTTTAAGACACCCTATGGCTGTCTATGATCATAACAAAAAAAGAACAAATCAGAAATGCTTCCCCAAATTTCCACAGGGTGCTGGTCCTTTTGCAGATGGGAGTATTTTATTTGATACCATCTTAAAAGTGTATCATGTTGGAAGTAAAAATAACTAATAAGAAATGCACTTTTTGTGTATTTGAAATCCACAGAATTTCTTGCCTGCCTTGCAATCCTGAGTACACTTGCTTGGAAACAAATTATATTAATGTCAGTATTCATGTTCAAATATACATAACATACATGGTTAAGATCATGGTACTCATTTGTCATTTGGAGGTCAAAAGCCAGGAGTGGAGTAAATTTGTTTATTTTTATTTCATTTTTAAAAATATATGGTCCACTCTATCTCCAAGGTTTCAGAGCACCTTTGTTGTTGTTGTTGTTCAGTCGTTAAGTCGTGTCCGACCCTTCGTGATCCCATGAACCATATCCCGCCAGGCCTTCCTGTCCTCCACTATCTTCCTGAGTTCGCTCATTTTCATGTTCGTTGCATCGGTGATGCTGTCTAACCATCTCATCCTTTGCCTTCCCTTTCTCCTTTTGCCTTCAACCTTTACAGACAGCCTAATCCTACCTAACTCTCCATGTGGCGATGCAGCGGTGCCAACGTGGCATCCGCTGCATCTTGCGGGGGTGTTTTGGCCTCAGGAGGCCTCCTCCGGGTAAGCCCGTGCCTTGTTGTTGGGTCTACTCGGACAATATCGCTGGCACAAGTCTGCATGGACCAATGAAGGCAGATCAGGCCTGTGAAGGGGGTCAGTATTCAGTGGGTGCTGCTGCTGCGGAACCTGCCCCCTCCTCAGGTATGATCCTCCTTCCTGCCCGACCTGTCGCCTCCCCATTCTGCCCTCCCCTGCCATGTTCCACCCCTC
The DNA here is from genome assembly GCA_026170595.1 of Plestiodon gilberti rubricaudatus. Taxonomy (NCBI): domain Eukaryota; kingdom Metazoa; phylum Chordata; class Lepidosauria; order Squamata; family Scincidae; genus Plestiodon; species Plestiodon gilberti. Next base: position 157,418,861 of record JANXHW010000005.1, on the reverse strand, counting down.
CCGCCCCCTGTGCAGTCTTACGTCAGGCGGCAGATGTCCACGGTCCATTGCTAAGCATCAATGGAAATATTTTAATTTCAATTTCATCGATTTCCCCCTTTGGGTAGCATATTAATTGCGTAACATAATATAACTGATGTCTTAGCTGTAGAACCTAGCCACAGTTACTAGAATACCACATGCATTAGTTACATAACCTGTTGACGAGATTCGTGTTCAGTCTTGTCTGTCTAATTATACAGAGTCTGGGAATACTGTACGTATGTTTCTGCATCGAGTAACTAATTAATGAAGGCTGAAATAATTCATGATGAATGTAACAGAAGTATAGTAGCAGATAGTGAAGTTAAAGAGTAGTTTTATCTCCTTTCTCACCATCCAGTGGACATTATGCACTTAAAATGTGCAGGATTTATTTCCTTGTCAACATATTTGCAGTCATCTTAAGAAGTAAAACCTCACTACATTATGAATAAACTGCAGATGTCAGATTCACCTTGGAAAATTATATGGTACCCCACACAGCATTATAAACACAGCACAGGCTTTGTGGAACAGATCTTGTGCCCTGCTATGCAGTGTGATCTTAACAGGGATGTGGATCAAGTCTCTGACTCCAAGTCTTGAGTCAAGTCCAAAGTCTTCTCCAACAAGTCTTGAGTCTTTGGTTGCAAGTTACGAGTCCCTATCTATTTAATGAGGAAAACGGGTTTAAACCTGAAAAAAATCGACTTGTCTTAAAAGCAGAAGAGTCTCCAGGCCCCCCATGGGTGGGGGCCCCTGCCAACACACACCCCATGGCATGTGTCGGTAGCGTAGCGCACCTCCACTCGTGCGGACACCCCCCAGCACTTTTTGGCTCCTTTTTGGAGCCAAATGGGCGCAGGGGAGGTTGGGAGGACTGAACAGCAGCCGTTCTCGGCTGTGAAGAGGATGAGGAAGCGATGGGGCGGCAGGTAAGACCGGCCTGCGCCCTGGGGCCCACCGCCCCAATCGCCCCCGGTGGTGCGACACCTCTGCATAAAAGGCTCCCGAGTCAAATCTTTCAAGTCTTTTACAATTGGCGAGTCAACTCCGAGTCGAGTCATTGACGTGACTTGAGTCCGACTCAAGTTCGAGTCAATAGACTCAAGTCTACAACACTGGATCTTAAATATCCTTACTCAGAATTGAGGCCTGGTCTGCATCTGTAGCAGAATGAGCGGGAGTCAGGCTGTCCATGGCGGAAGCGGTGGAACAGATTACACCACTTTGGATTGCAGGTGGGGGGGCTCATCGTTTTGAATATCCCCCTACATGAAAGTCTTGCTGTAAGTAGTGGAAAGCCAGCATAGCAGGGAGTGGGCAGAGCTGGAACCTTTCTCTTTCTCCCTAGTGTGCTAGTTTGTTTGTTTTTCAATGTGGGGAAACATTTTTAAAAATGTTCCCTTTCTTGCTGCCTTGTGCAGTCAGACCAGGAGGTAGTGATGGTGGTTATTGAGGGAAGGAGAATGTTCTACGATAGATAGGAAGAGCAGCTGTTATTTGTATGCTGCGTTTAAACAGCAACTACCCTGTTTCCCTGAAAATAAGACCTCCCCCAAAACTAAGACGTACCGTCATTTCTGCATGATTTTTGCTGGCACTCATAATATAAGACTTCCCCTGAAAATAAGACCTAGCTAGGATCATCAGCCAGACGGATGCAACCACCCGCGACCCCCCCTGGCACTTACTTTGACCGATTTAAGCTTCGTTCTTTCCCGAGGGTGCAAGGCTCTGCAAGTCCTGGAAGGCCTGCACTTGAGTCCTCTACCATAGAGATGACATGCTAGAGAGGCCTGAAAGGAGGCTGCAGGCCTCTCTAGCATGTCGTCTCTATGGTGGAGGACTCAAGTACAGGCCGTGCAGGCCTTGCAGAGCCTTGCACCCTCGGAAACAAATGAAGCTTTAATTGGTCAAAGTAAGTGCCAGGGGGGGGGGGTCGCGCCACAGGTTGGGAAAATAAGACCTCTCTGAAAATAAGACCTACCGCATTTTTGGAGCCAAAATTTATATAAGACACTGTTTTATTTTCGGGGAAACACGGTATTTCCCTTTGATCGCCTGAGTGCGGTGACTTCCTTCCAACTCACCCAATGAGAACCTTGAAGGGGTGGGTCTTTGTGGTACATGCTCTCTTGCCTTGGCCAGTTCTCTGGCTGCCCCCCCACCTTTTCAGACCTGATCTAAGGGGTGGTGGTGGTTTTTGTCTTGCAGGGCTGGGAAGGAAACGATATAATGTTTGTGGGGTTTTAGCTTAGAAAAAGACAGTTAAGGAGGGACATAAAATATGTATTGTGTGGTGGGTGAGAGAGAGAGAGAGAGAGAGAGAGAGAGAGAGAGAGAGAGAGAGAGAGAGAGAGAGAGAGAGAGAGATGTTGTCTCTTCCTCTCTCACAATGCTAGAGCCAGGGGGTAATCCACTGAAAGTGACGGCCAGGAATTTTAGGGCAAATGAAAGGAGGTACTTTTTCACACAGTTTATAGCTACTCTGTGGAATTAATTGCCACTTGATGTGATGATGGCCACTAGATTGGACCAATTGATGGAGGACAGGCCTATCAATGGCTACTAGTCATGATGGCCGTGTGCTACCTCCACGTTGAGCAGCAGTTGGCCTCTGAATACCAGTTACAAGGGGGGAGCAATGATGGGAGAGAAGTATGATCAGCTGGTGGTCCATTGTGCGAAAGAGGATGCTGGACTAGATGGGCCTTTGGCTTGATTCAGTAAGGTTTTTCTTACATTTTTATGAAGCTGACTTGTCTGAGACGATGGACAGACTCATTTTTCCCTAGATAGTAAAATGGATGAAACAAATGCAATATGTGTCTGAGCAAATCTGATCTCATGCGGCTCACATACAAGAATATACAATAGCATAGTAAATCTTACTGAATGTTCCTGGTCAACACTTTTGTTCTTTTCTTCTTTCGTAAGTCATGTATGATAAATAGCCAGTATTTTATGTATGTCTGTAAAGGAGAAACTATGCAATTCATTCATTGGCTCGCTCTTGCTTAAAATGATTTCCACAATTCAGAGAAGGAAACTGCGACTGCATGACTATCCCTCATGAATTATTCTTCCTGCACAGAAGTGGCACTTATTGCCTGGAGAGGAGATTAACTAAGGACTGGAATGACCCAAATATTCCATATTTAATGCATAACCATGGTCGGCTCTTGCTAGATCGCAAAAATAAATCCTCACAGTGGCATTTCTACTACCTTCTGCAAAGACCTAGATATACCGACAAGAGTATGCAGAAGATTTTGTTTTTTTAATGAGAGGCTGTAATGTACAACTGTCAATGCAGATTTTCAAACTAAGGATAGAATCATACTCTCTTATTGCATAGCGGATGCATTAAAACTTTCCTGTCTGGAGAACAAGGCATCTGTAGCTTCTCAGTACACAGTGATCCCATTTCCCAAATTGTTCAGACATATGGGCAGAAGGAGAGAATGACCTGTAGTTCTCCATTGGTTACGGTCTAACACAAGACATTGCCCTCAAAACGGGTCTGGGCATGCGCGAAAATCCGGGAAATACCCGGATTGACGCGCTGCCTGGGCCTTTGTTCAGAAGGCCCTGGAGCGCCGACAGGGTCGGACAGGGTTGGTCACCCCATGACGCGCGTCACCCCCTGGCGGCCCGCCCCCCCGCCACGCCCCAGTGACGCCCATGATAATTATAAATCTTGACATGTTCTTATTTACCTTTTATATTAATTGTAATGCAAAAAGGAGATCAGCCAACATATGTCAAAGAGCCGCACATTATATATCAAAGAGCCACATGTGGCTCAGGAGCCGCAGTTTGGCCACCCCTGGCATATAATATGTCTTGGCTATATTGAGTGACTTTTGATCAACCACCAGGTTTCAGCTTAAGTATTCTCATCTGGAATATTTGAAAAATCCTCCTCACAGCGAAACATATTCAATGTTTAATATTAGAAGTGTTTGGGGCCTTTATTTAGACGTTTGGTGATGTTTTTGTGACCAGAAATATGCCATCAACTCTTATTTATGTATATCATAAAATTGGTATATGTATATCTATGGTAAAATTGGTTTCGTTATCAGTCATTTTGCTTAAAGTTGCAGTTTCCAAGAACCTATCAACAACTTTAAGTGAGGACTTGCTGTACATTAAAATATAAACATAGTACATGCAAAACATACACAAAATATAAACTTGGAATATTTACTTATCTTTCTCTCTAATATTCATCTCATATTCTGAGGTTTTAGCTCTGCTACATCACTTAATTCCATTTTCAAAATTATCTAGAAAGCAGTAACAGGAAGCAGTTGACCCCATACTTGTACTGCCAATAAGTATAACAATAAATATCTATAACATCTTCAGCTCCTAAGACAATGACTTGATTATCATTTTGATGCTGTCACTATATACTTGCAGGTTAGTCAAAACACCAGGTGGTCTAACAAAATGGAAATACATGTAAAGTTACTAGTCTTTTTTCAGCCCAATCCTATGTAAACCCCCCCCCCGGCCGCTACAGCTGCACCACTGGAGCATGCACTGTATCCTGCAGGGGGTGAGTCCTAGCGGTCTTCCTCAGGTAAGGGGACATTTGTTCCCTTGCCCAGGGTTAAGCCTCCACTGCCCTGATGGGACTACTCGGACCTATGCCAGAGATTTTGCTGGCACAGGTCCGAGTGGATCAGGGATGTTGGATCAAGGTTGGGAAGGGGGATAGGATATCAGCAGCACTGCTGCCACCCTTCTCAGCCTTGACACAACCAGTGGTGTCGCTCTAGGTGGGGCGGAACGCTAAGTTTCGCAGCGCGCTTAGCGTTCCGCCCCACCTAGAGCGACGCCACTGAACACAACCCCCTTCCCACCCTGGTCTCCATCTCGTTCCTCTTCCTCTCTGCCTTGTTCGCATACCCAGAGGAGACCTCCAGGACTGCCCCTTCCTTCAGGATGCAGTGTGTGTGGGGGGAGTTGTTAGAAAGGATTGGGCTGTCCGTGAGTGAATGGTATATGAATGGGTGGGAAAGTATAGAGAAGGCATTACAAATACAACTGTATACCTGAATACCTCTAAAAACAAAATACCACATATCGGACCATAGGACGCATGCATCCTATGGAGCAAAAAATAGGGAAAAACGTTTTCCACTTACCTGGCTCATGGGGGCTTCGGGGAGGCCTGTGGGGGCTTCGGGGAGGCCTGCAGAGGCTCGCGCAGGCCTCCCCGAAGCCCTGGTAAGTATTTTATTTCCTTTTTTTAAACCTTCGCTCCATAAGATGCACGCTTCCCCCCCTATTTTTTTTTGGGGGGGAAAGTGCGTCTTATGGAGCGAAAAATACGGTATTTTCATGAGGCTGCTTTGATAAGTGAATTCTAATAAGCTAAAAACCAATCCATTCTTTCTTGAAACAATTTTTTTTCTGTCTTCCAGTCTGAAGAAGGGCTCCGTGTCTCACTCCAGCTTTTCCTTCTGTTCTGAGAGCAATAAATACATATGGTACATTCTCTTAATAAAGGTCTCTTTTGGTACATTATGTTAAAGATTTCCGTGAATATCTCAGTTTAATTGAGACTCTCCACTTTTAAAGGCCAGTCCCTCTGCCCTGTTATTTCAGTTCTTTTGGTTTGGATTTGATTACTGCTTGACTAAAAGCCCGATCTTATACTGTCTCTGTGCCAGTCTGAGCAGTGCATTTGTCGTTGGATGCCAGTGCAATGGCGGCTCCACTGGTGCAGCAGACGGCCAGCCATAGATGAGCCCTGGAAGCTGACGGGCACAATGACATGCTGACATACCTTGGACAGCTTCCACTGGCAGGCCAGCCAAATGGGGCGGAGACATGGGCAGAACAAGGAGGAGTCAATCAACGCCATATCCCCAACCCCCTTCAAACCATGGACACAACCCCGACGCCATCAACACAGCTGGCGTAGGAAGGGGAAAGCCCATAGGGATCAATGCAGAAGGAAAACCCACCAGAAAATCCCATCTCCTGCCACCCTTTCTGCCCTGCCCACTTTCCTATGAATACCCTTTGCAGCCAATCACAGCACAGCAACTCCAGTTCTTAAGCTTTGTCCAGGGGCACCACAACTCAGATAATGGGACAAGAGGAACGGTGCTATAACTCTCTGGCCTCTTGTCATCCACAGAGCACTCACATGGAAACCTTGCTGCTGATCCCCTTCAACAGAGAAAGGGCACTTGGTGCACAACAGGAGCACCTTGCACAAACAATGTGCAATAAGAACTTTGATCTGATCAGACTTCTTGTCTCTTTGTTAGTAGATAGGGATTCTTTCTTCCCACCCTCATTGTTCTTGCCTCAGCTGGCCTCAGGGTGGGACTCTTCAGGAAAGGGGGAGGGCCCTCTTTGATCTCAGGGCACACAGCATTCTCTCTGCCTTCTTGGGGGGCTCTAATGGTGGGGGGCTACATCTGGTTATTTTCACATAGGGGAACAATGACAGATCTATACTAAATACTTAACAAATCAAACTGAAAGCATTGTACATCTTTAACAGTTAAATCTGTGCTACAGTAGATGACCCTATGAATTCCTACCATTTGCTTGGGATGATGCCTGTGATCATCAGAGAGCACCCAAGCCCTGGTATTTTTCCTGCGGTTTTTTGTTTGGGGTTAAACCTAGTTCTTCTGTTACATAACTGTGATAAGATAGTAAGCAGAGCACTGCCAGGCAATATTATATTTCTTGTTGGGCGAAAGTGACGTCGCCTTCAGCCGTGTCCCTGCCTTGCACCACTGGAGGCACAACACCCTCCCTAGGAGAAGCCTTGGGCACCAACTGTCAGGTCTGATCACTCCAGTCAACTCCTTCGCGTTCTGACTGAAAGGGAAAAAAAATGCTGCACTGAGCAGAGCCTGTCACAAAAGCAAACGCTTCAACACACCAGCAGAATGCGGAAAGAGAACCCGTTCATTCATAAAGGATGCAAAAACATTCGGCCGCCATCCAGAAGTCACTGCAGCTCAAGCCAGTGAGACTACACTGAAGTAATTGGGTTAGGATCCATTTATCCCACATTTGTTTTGCTTCTTTTTTTTCTCTTTGCGTGCAGATTGGATTCCTGCCAGAGAACAATAGAGTCATAGAGTTAAAAGAAACTTGACCTCTGCCATGAAGCAAGATCATCCACCCACCCACCAGTAGGCCTTCCAGAGACCAGACTATGCAGATCCAAACGAAGTACCACAAACAGAGCAAAGCAAATTGCAGGAAGATGCCTGCAGAGCAAGTAACTGCAGATAATGCATGCAAACTAGGCAAACCCCTTCCAGAGACCAGAAGAGAATGAGAAGAGGGGAAGAGAAACCATGGATGCTAGATAGGCTGACCTGGGCTAAAGTCCTTCTTCTAGATAGGCTTACCATTTGTCCCGGAAAAACCGGGACTGTTCCGGTTTCTGGAACCCGGTCCCGGCCAGCTGATCCTGGAACCAGGTCAGTCCCGGTTGTTCCGGGCTCCGCTGCTACTTCTAAAATGTACCTTTTCTTTGGCGCCACCATCTTGGATCTCGCAGGTTTTCGCAAGAATCCAAGATGGCACTGCCGGAAAAAGGTATGATTTAGAAGTGGTGGTGGCGGTGGCTTGAGGGGGAAGGAGTCCTGGCCAGCCCAGATGCAGCTGGCCAGGCTCCAGAGGGGGGCAATGGCGGTGGCGATGGCGGCAGTAATGGTGGCAATGGCGGCGGTGGGACAGGCAAGTGGCAGCGACCACAAATAAATAAATAAATTTCGTCCATGTCTTAGTTCGGCCCTTCTGAGGGCAAGGCTTTAAGCGGCGTTGTGCGCATGTGCCGCTTTCAGCCTTGCTTGGCCTAGTTAGAGGCGGCTGAGTCGCTGAGGAATATGTAGTATGCGAATGGGCCTCGGGCGCGTCACCCTCTTCCACCGCGTCACCTCCTCCCGGCGCGAGCGGTGAGTACTAGGGAGTGACGCGGCAGCGGGGGGTTTTTTGATGCGGCAGTGGGGTGGGTGTGTGGGTGACGCAGCAGACCTCCCACCCCTAGTGACATGCCGAGCCAGCCGACCTCCCACTGGGGGTGACACACCAGCTTGTGACGCCATTGGTGGCCAAACTGCGGCTCTTGAGCCACGTGTGGCTCTTTGACGTATAATGTGTGGCTCTTGGAAATATGTTGGCTGAACTCCTTTTTGCATCACCATTAATATAAAAGGCAAATAAGAATTTTTCAAGTTTTGTAATTATTTTCCATGTATAAACTGAAGGTCCACTGGATTAAAACACAAGTTTAATGTTCATGGTGAGTGAGTAAATACAGTATATTTAAGAATTTAAATGCTTCTTAAATATTGCAGTTCTCAAACATCTCTCATACGGCTCTCAAACATCTGAAGTTTATTGTATGTGGCTCTTACATTAAGCAAGTTTGGTCACCCCTGATATACTGTATAATATTGACATACTGTGATCTCTTGAGACCTAATTCCAGATTTTGGTTACAAATTCAGTCTGGTACGTTTTCTGGTAAATTTTGTGGCACATAGTAAATCTGGATGACACTGGATGACACATCCTACAAGTTCCCAAGGGGGGAAGAAAAATACATTAGCAACAGCTTTCTTGGCCTACTGGCAGATTTACTTCCAGATATATCTGTCAGTATCAGACACAGACATGCTTAGCGCCAAGTATCAAAGGAAAACCTTTAGGAAGGGGTGAATGGCAAGCAGAGTGCCCATTCATATGCTACATGCTGTTAAATAGCAACGCCTTTTCCTAAGAACTGGCTTTTCTATATGATTTCATAGGTGTAAACATGAAACAAATGGAGGCCACAACATGGCAAGATTATGGCAACATGGCAAGAAGCTCTTCATCCCCTCCGCTAAAACACTAGTACATGCCCTGGCCATTTCCCACTTTGACTGTTGCAACCTTCTCTTTGTTTCAGCTCACCCCCTTCCTTCTACCACAAAAACCACGCACCTCTCTCATCACACTAATCATGTAATGCCCTTCCTTAGGTTGCTACACCAGGCTTCCTGTCCAGTCCAGATCCAGGAGAAACTCCTAGTTCTTACCTTCAAAGACCTCCAAGGCATTGTTCCTCCTTACCTCTCTACTTCCATAGCCCATAATATTCCTGCCAATGTCCTTCGTTCCTCCAGCTCCACCACCCTCAGCCACCCAAAGGGCTCCCGCTCCATCAGGTGGCTCTGCTCCTTCTCCCTTGCTGCCCCTTATATGCCTGAAACCCCCATACAGATGACCAACAGGATACCCCCTCTCTTCTTCCATTCAAAACTCTCCTTGAAGCCCACCTTTCCATGAAGGCCTTAGCATGACCCCAGTTCCTTTACCCTGTTGAAACTAAGCCTAGCTACATATACCTGAAATAATCAACTACATATACCTGAAATAATCACATAGTCTCCTCCATTTACCCTGGCGTCCCCTTCCTTGGTTGTTTCCCTTAGACTGTGAGCCCCTTGGAGCAGAAACCTGTCGCTTCTTTATTGTAAAGTGACATGCACATTGCTGGTGCTATATTATTATTATTATTATTATTGTTATCATTGTTATATTCTGGTTTACTTCACAACCCACCTGACGGTGGCTGTTATTGTCTAAATATCAAGTCCTTCCCAAGGACCTAGGATATCTAAAGGTATTTGTGTAGATTACATGGGTGGGGAACCTACGGCCCGCGGGCCGGATCCCGCTCCCGAGGCCATCTGGTCCGGCCCCTGGAGAGATTGCCGGGAGGCCGCCCAACCGGCCCCCGGAGGCTCCGCTCCGGAGACCGGGAGAGGGCCTCCGCACGTCCTCCCATGTCGCCGGCTCGGCCCCTTCTGACCAGGCCCTCGTTGGCGATTTCGCACATGCCTACAACGCCGATGAGGGCAAGGGCTTGCCCTCTTGCCCTCGTCGGCGTTGTACGCATGTGCGAAATCACCGACGAGGCCCTGGTCAGAAGGAGCCGAGCCGGCGACCGAGGTGGACGTGTGGAGGCCCTCTCCCGGCCTCAGGAGGTGACGCGCGGACTCCGGAGACCGGGAGAGGGCCTCTGCATGTCTTCCCCGGCCGTTGCCTTGACCCCTTCTCACCAGGCCCTCGTCGGCATTTTCGCACATGCGTACAACGCCGATGAGGGCAAGGGCTTGGCGACCGAGGTGGACCGAGGTGGACGTGCAGAGGCCCTCTCCTGGCCTCCGGAGGTGACGCGCAGACCCGGCGGCAGCTTCGGACGGTGAGCGTGTCACCTCCGGAGGCCGATGGGGGGGGGGCAGGGGGAAAATTAATTAAATAAAAAAAGCGACCGGCCTTATGGCCGGCCCGCAAGCAAATTCCCTATATTTAAAACAGCCCTCGGCAGAGAAAAGTTTCCCCGCCCCTGGATGTGCAGTATTTTGACACCTTCATTTTTAATATCTTCATCTGGTTTGTGATCCCACCATTTCCTGGGCACCGCTATATTGTATTGTACGTATTCCTTGCCAAGATTCGCCTTGGAACATTCCTCTACATACATTGACTTTACCCAACGTTTTGCCATTTACCATTAATTTAGTCTTACATCCGTTCATTGCCGTCTTAAGAAATGTCTTGATGTTTTCACTAATTCCTGTTGTTTCCAAGCATTTTAGTATCCAGTTAGTTATGAGGCAATGAGTCGAATGCTTTCCTGTAATCAATCCAGGCTACATGGAGGTTTGTTTTTCTTCTCTTGCAGTTTTCTACTATTATCTTGTCTATCAAGAACTGATCTTTTTTTTGCTGAGTATTTCTTCAGTTTCATTTCTCTTCGTCTGGCAGTAATTTATTCTGCTTAAGGTGGTCTTGCATCACACCTGCTATTCCAGTCAAGAGCTTGAATGTGATTGCTAGACACGTAATGGGCCAATAGTTGCACCTTTTCCTGGGTCGTTCATTAGGAGGTTCGTTTTGCCAGTTGTCAACCATTCTCCAATGTCTCCTCCCTGGAGTATGACATTCAGTTGCTTGCCAATTCTTTCAGGTAGACTTAAAAACCATGGACTTCATCACTTCCTGGGGCTGTCCAGGTCTTTACCCTCTTTGCTCCTGTTCCAACTAATTTCTTTGTTATTACCAAATTTTGCATTTTAGTTGGGTTTCGTTCAGCTTCAATTTCCTTTATCCAGTTTGCACCCTTGTTATATATCTTTTGCATTGTCCCATCGGTCAGTCCAAAGTTGTACCACTCCTTCCTTGTTTGGTTCTTCAGCCCTTGCAGCAACTTCTCCACTGATGCTTTGATAAAACTATTTTCTGGTTCACCTGGAAGAGCTGGTTGGGTCTGAACGGCATAATTCGTGCATCATACCTCGCCATTTTCTTTGATGTTGCCGCAAGTTGCTGTTTTACGACTTCTAAAACATCGTTGATTTTCTTTGTACAAGCTTGTATCTTTCTATCAGTTCCTTTTTGGTCTTTTCATTCTTCAGCTTTTTCCCCCTTCATGTCTTTAAGTTTGCTGGCATCTGTTGATTTTCTTTTGCAGTCTGATTTTCCATTTCGGCGCTGGGCTTGTTTATTTCGTACCCGAGATCTTGTGTTATCACTGCTGCTGCGCTGAGTTGGTTCAATTCCTCCAGGGTTGCTGCGTCAATGTCTTCCACTGCCCTATTCAGGTCTTCTAGTACTTGTCCAAACACTTTCTTTTTAACCCACTTCAGCAGAGGCAGTCGCTGGCGTTCTGCTCTCTCTTTCATGTGTTCAATTATTTTCCTATTTTTCAGTTCTTCCTGCTTTTCAGTGAGTTGTTGTGCCTCTATTTTTTTATCTTGGCCTTTATGCATCTTCTGTTTGGTCTTGTTCAGCATCTTCTGCTTCTTCCTTGCTCTTTCTCCTCAGCTACTTGGCTTTGGGTCACACCTTCTTCAAAAGACTCACATTGCAATTTCTGTTCCAGTTCTTTCAGTTCTATCTCTGTAAAAATCTTGCTACATATAATAAATTGACGTTGATCAGCAATTTGCTCACTGATTTCCAAGTCTGGGTGCATTTTCCCCCCCAAATCTGGCACATCATTTTCACATAACCATGTTTGGTTGGGTTTGATTTATACTAGCAGGTCATAATTTCTCTGTTTTCTGCAACAGTGTTTTTGGGTGCTTTTATTGTCCCAACACCAGCCTTTTTTGTTCATTTTCTTCCTTTTCCTTCACTTCAGTATCTCTTAGCAAATCTTCCACATTGGTGGGGCTATTATCAGTTCCTTCAAACTGTTCAAGTTCTTCAGTTCCTTCAGGTTCTTCATCAGTGAAGGTCTTTTCCGTATTATTAGTCTGCATGTATCAGCAAGCCTTTGTTCACTAATTTCCAAACCTGGGTATCTTTGTTTCCATAATTGGTATATTCTTTTTTGGTATCCATGTTTGGATGGTTTGAACTTGTAGTAACAGGCCATAATTGGTCTATTTTCTACAGTGGTGTATTTTTGTCATATTTGTGGTCCTTCCAGTAGCTCTGCAGTCTCCAGCCCTGGTTGCCCAGCTGTAGATCCTCAGTCCTGTAGCCCATTTTTCGCCAGGTCTCCAGGAACTTTAACACCTGACATAGTCCTTGTTAACTTCGGCAACGACTGATCTGGTATAGGATTTGTTCTTATTCTCACCATAGTTATGGGTTTTGGACACTTTTACAGCCCAATCCTGACTAAGGATCCGGCCAGCGGCCCAGGGCCGCCCAACAGATCCTGAGCCCCGACTGCTGTTCTGCCGCCGGACCAGAGGTCTACTCGCGGAAGGGGACACTTGTCCCCTTCCCCAGGTGTAAACCGGGGCCACCCTATCGGCCTCCTCAGATTTCCACCAGCTAAATAGCTGGCGAAAGTAGAGGACACCATGTAACGGCGTAGCTGGCCTGGTGGGAAGGGGATATGGCCAACATCATCCCCTGCCCCCTCCCGGGCTGGCTAGGTCAATGGGTCCCCTCTGTCACCTGGTTGGACCGCCCATGTGACTGGCGACGGAGCTCTCTTACCTTCCACCGCCGTCCGCATGGAGACGTGCTTTATGACACGTTCGCGATGGCTTCCGGCGATGGAACATTCGTTCCATTGTTGGATGCATTTCCAGGATTGAGCTCTTAATCTGACTTCTCAGCAAAAGCTTGTCTGGCATGGGTGGCCCCACCAGTAGCAAAACTACTGCCAGCATAGCCTTTGGCCACCTTGAAACTCTCACCCCCCCACACGGCAAGGCATGGGGTGGTTGTTTTCGTTGTTGATAATAATAATAATAATAATAATAATAATAATAATAATAATAAAAAATAGAACTTGCTTATTATAAGTATTGATGTCAGTAAATCTGATGGACTGAGCATTTGTGGTAAGTTATCATAAAAGAGATACTCCCAAAGCTGAAGCATGATTATGAGCAATTCTCCTTGTTCATGTTTTTGAGAGATTTCATCAGCAGCATTTCAAGCCGAGGCATTTCAAGGCATCGAATCCGTGGCTTTTAGGTGGGTTGACTAGAAAATTACATTTTTTCTCAGTTTTCTAGTAGTCATTGATCTGGGAAATTGTATGTCAATGAGCTCATCAATAGTTCAGGACCAATCTGCCTTGTTCGGAGAGCTAAATCTGGCTGGAAGAAACAAAAAAATAGTTGGTTTTATGAATACTGTGTATTCATTATTGGTTAGTACATTTTTAAATTCAGTTTTAATTGTCAGGCAAGATAACCCCAAATTTAATTTGATTAACAGTTCAGTTTATTGACTAAAAATATTTGTATAAATTTGGGCAAAGAGATGTCGCTTGTAATGCAATCCTACATGTTTACTCAGAAGTAAGTCCCACTGTGTTCAATAGGACTTAGAGCGAAATCCACCTTAAGGATCCAACCGACGACCCAGGACTGCCCGCCGCATCCTATCCTCATTCCGGGCCACGCTGCTGCGGCCCAGAGGTCTACTCGGGGAAGGGGACATTTGTCCCCTTCCCTGGGTGTAAACTGGGGCAGGACCAATTGGCCTCCTTGGATTTCCGCCAGCTAAATAGCTGGCGGAGGTAGGAGGAGGCCGTGTAATGATGCCGTGTGGATGCCATCCCCGCCCTCTCCCAGGCTGGCTCGGCCAGTGGCCCCCCTCCCTCACCGCCCAGACCGCCCATGCTGCCGTCGCTGGAGCCTTACCTTCCTCCGGCGGCCGCATGGATGTCCCGACGATGGAGTGAGGGCGGCCGGCTTGCGCCGGCCTCCCTTACTTGCAAGTTGTTGCAAACGTGCCTTCTGGCATGTTTGTGACAGCTTCCGGCGACAGAACGCTCATTCCGTCGTCAGATCCGTAGGTAGGATCTGGCTGCCCCTCTCAGTGTGTATAGGATTGCAGCCTAAATAGTGCAAAAGAAAACTCATCAACTATTAATTTGTGAAATCCACATATAATTTGTATAGTATAATTTGACATTTCGGAGGACTTCCAGAGTCAAGCTTGGGAAGAGGAAGTGCTGGCATCTGCCTCTGTGAAATTTGCTGTAATTTGACTCTTAACATGAATTGTTTTCCTTTTCTGCTCTTCTATGTCTTTTGCATTTATGTCAAATTTGCTGTCACAAAGGTTTCCCCCATTCAGAGCTTACAGAAAGCGACTGTGACGCCAGCACTGGGTCTGATATATTTTAGATGAGACAAGAAGGAAATATATATATATATATATCCAAATGTTAACTAAGACAACAGAATTTGAATTTCAGTCTTCGTAAAGAAAAAATTAATTTAAGGCTAAGAGAAAGACCTTAAAAGGAAAGTAAGCCTGTCCTACAAAAACCACTTTACATAAGATTTACTAAGACTGCAAATAGAACTCTCTTAATATATATGCCCTGTTTGGACATTCCACTCCCAGGTGGACATCTGGATACATCCGAGGTGGGAGAGCCATGCCAGGTGGTTAGGAAGGGCAAACATATATATGAGATAGACCCACAACAAGTATGACCCAAACTGGGTCTCTGTTCGAAAGAAATACAGGGTGAAGACAGAAAAAAGCAGGCATATTTATCCAGAGAGTGCATCAATATTAACAATCAAATGTGCTAAAACCTGATTGTTAATAATCCCCAGATTTGACCTTGGATATTGCCTGGAGGAACAGCGTCATTATCCAACCTTTGTTGTCAAGGGTTTTCACTGGAATTGGTGGTGAAAAAAGGGATCTCCAAATCTTTCACTGCTGCTATCATTTGGCAGTCACTTAGGATAATTGCTGCTGGCAAAAGTACTGAGCCAGTTGAATCCTGTGGCTTGCAGTGCAATCCTACCCTCAGTTCATGCCAGCTGGACAAGAATATGAATGTTACTTGGATAGGATTGCACCAGTGGGGAGAACACACACACACACACACACACACACACACACACACACACACACACCGCACGCACGCACGCATGCACTGCATGCACGCACGCATGCATGCATGCATGCACACACAATATCCTAGTGCAATGCTACCAGTTCACCAGTGGAATGGTGTGTGATGGTGGAATCCTTCTCTAGACTGTGTAGAGATGGATGTCTCACACTTGGCCAGTATTTGCTACACAGGGTGAGTCGGTCTTTCTTTTCTTTTCTTTTTTTCTTTTTTTTTGGTGCCTTCTGCAGCCACAAAATGTGATCATGTCTAAGACAAGCGTATTCTCCTGGGCTCATTTTTATCGTTGGGAGTATTTCTAATTGTTTTGCCCAACTGCACCATTCCTTTGTTTGATCTGACCATTAGGGTGGTGCAACAAAACAATCCTTCTTCCCAAGGTATGTTTCTAAACATACCTTTGTATATACAAAAACATTGTGAAAATAGCACTGCTCTCCTGCAGTCATCCCAGATGGTTTAAATATACAAGGCTAAATATCACCTGTTAAGGTTCTCTTAGAGCTGCTGTGCGTCTTTTCCAAAACAAGTGTGCACAGGTTTGGGATCAGAACAAGCAGTTATCAGACTTGAAACATCTGTGCCTTCTGACAGCAGTGATTTCCCACTGGAGTATTCAACACGCCACAGCATAACAGACTTTCCTCCACTCTGCATTTCTGTTTCTTAGGCTCCCCCCCCCCCCCCGGTTAATATGACAGAGCAATACTGGGCCCTGAAGACGGAATTAGCAAGAAGATATTTGTGGCTCCGTGAAAATCCCTTCCGCATACCTAATCATTCAGACAACTGACCTGCCTGCTGAGTCTTCCAGCCTGCAGTTTGACAGCAAGGCTTGTGGTACCTCTGTTCCCATTTTACTGCTTTGCCATTCCTTTACCCTGACTCCTGAGCTGTTCCATGTATCTGCCATTTGACATCACGTTAAGACAATCAGTCGTGGATTATGCATGTTATCGTTCTAGGACTCATCTACCAGTATAAGTAGCTTGGATTAGCAGAAAAACAGTTTAGGTAGGTAAAAACACTGCGACCATTGGTCTTGCCCACTGTGGCAAAGTGATGCTGACTTGGTATTGGAAACATGTTTTGATCTTTTTTCTTTCTCCCGCCAAACAGGTTTGTAACAGATGGGAATGTAGGTCAGTTTTGGCAGGGATCAGATATCTCCGTGAGCACCTGCTTTACAATTTCTTTTTATCATTTCTGTTTCTCATCAATGATATGAGGGGGAAAAAACACACACTTGGCTTCAAGTCAGCCAGTGGATTTACCCAAGAGGAAAACAACAACTGCAGAGTGTTAGCATCGAAGTCATATATTGGCAAAGGATTTCAGGAGTTAGGGCTGTTGCCAAAGTCCAGTTTGCCCACCGCAGTGAATGGAGCTGAGTTTGAATCACTGTCATTCATGGCTGTGGCATGTGTGATACATCAGCTCGCACACTGAGCTGAAGCCACAGGAATTCTGGGGCACTGAAAGGTCAGCTGAGGACACCACAACAGCCGTGATCTTGAATCTGTGATCCTTTCACCGGATGTGACTTCCCTTTCCTTCTTTTGAAACGTTGTAACCAGTTGTGGAAGAAGGGAACGATGGTCCTTTCTCATACAAATATGCCTTTGAGGACCTAGAAAACAGCCTCTGTCTGTGACAGTCAACCGGTCGCACAAGTCCTTCGTAGTCCACAGACAGGACGGCTCTTGCTGCTCCTTTGGTGCTGAAATACTCCAACGTGTCAATGTGTCTGCCAGACGTGTCAGGAGGCCCCTCGCATGTGCTGCACGCAGCGCTACAGAGCCTCTGCAGAGGGGCCACTGAAGCGAATTATTCATCGCTTTCCAACATGTCCTTTGCAGCGATTCATTTTTATGCAATTCAAAGCTACGTGACTCAGACTCATCTGTCGTTGTTGCCACCTCACTCCTAAGCATAGAATTCAGCTTTGCATCCTGTCAGGATATCCAGGCTCAGCCTTACTGAAGGAAAACAAGAGTTTTGCTAACGAAAGCCCTGAGAGATCATTCAGAAATGAGTACAAGAGACTTCAGTCATGACTGGTACTGACAAACGCAACACTTATAACTGATGAGTGTCCATTTCTGTATGGATCTAGAGGCGAGGCAATAGACTGGTGAGAGAACACCTGAAGCTGCCTTCTTTGACGCCGGGCCATTGCTCCATCGCACTCCGTCCTGTTTCTGATGGCTGCTCTTTTCCAGAGTTTCAGACTCAGGTTTTTCCCAGCCCTTCCGGGAGATGAGGGACATTGTCAATTTTTTTTGGAAGTCCAAATGCACAATGTCACCTGGATCACCTCTATCTACATGCCTGTTACTGTTCTCAAAGAACTCTCCAAGGCTTAAACACCCTGACCAATCTTCTGTGGCTGAACAGAACAGAAGGCTGAACTTTCAACAGGACACTCCATTCTGTTTGAAAACACTAAATGCCTTACTAGTGATAATAACATCAGAACCCTCTGCAACCCTGAAATTTCCTGCCCTGAAATTTCCTGGATCCCTTTTTAAATACTGGTGTCCCATTGGCTGTCTTTCAGTCCTCAGGCACAGAAGCCAATTTACAGGAAAGGTGATTTATTTTTGTCGAGATCAGCAATTTCACATTGGAGTTCCTTCTTGGGTGGATGCCACCTGGACCCAGTGATGTTTACAAACGTTCAATTTGTGACAACTTGAGTATTTGGCAAATGTTTCATTTGTCATTATGCTCTTTCTGTGACTTCTGTTTGACTCAGTTCTTCAGATTCCACCCCTGAGAGGGTCAGTACCGACACAGGTATTTGCCCTGTATCTTTTGTGGCTGCGGAGACTCCATTCAGCTTCTTGACAATCCCCATAGCCTCTTTAAGCTTCCCTTTTATTCTCTCATTATCTAATGGTCCAACCACCTCCCTGGCAGGTTCCCTGCTTTTGATATATTGAAAGACGTTTTTGGTTGCTTGCCTGGGCATTTGCAGCCACGTCTGCCTCATAGTCCTTTTTGCATCTCTCTGCCTGTATAGGGCTGCAATCCTATACACACTTTCCTGAGAGTAAGCTCCATTGAGAACAATTGGACTTACTTTTGAGTAGACATGCATAGGATTGCACTGTAGGTCTTGGTGCATGCTGGGGTGGTTGGGTCTCTTTTTGCATGGATGCTGATGGGCACAGTAGGCTAAAGGGGAAATTCATGGTTGGTACCTGTACTAATCTTGTACAGAGCACCCGTTGAATATGTGAGGACAGCAGCATGCACCCTTCCTCATCTAAGAACTCAACAGTGGGTAAAGTCCATTGTACAATTGGTCAGCACAAAACCGAGCGAAGCCCAGCTGACCTGTGGACTGTCCCTCGTTTTTCGTTCATCTGGTCCTAGGACTGTTTTGGCCCTTCAGGGGACCAGACAGGTCCAGTCACTCATCCAGGCTTCTGCTGCAACAGTGACACTCACAGAGAGGTCTCCTATGGAGGGCTTTCAGGCTTGCCCCTTAAAGAGGCATCGCACAACAGCATCCTATGTGGCCTCCGACAAAGCTAAGATTATACAGGGGACCCTTTCCATCCACAGATTCGGGACCTGCGGATATGTCACACCGCAGGTCCCAGGTCCACGAGGTCCACTGTAAAAAGGAAAAAAAATTGCATTCTGGGGCGATCTGGGGAGGGGGGAGTCGCCTGACCTGAAAGAGGCTTCCAGAGCATGATTTCAGGCTGTTCTAAGCAAGAACACATAGCGGTTTGCTTCTTAAAGGTAAAAAACCAGCTTCACACACACACACACACACACACACACACACACACACACACACACATTTTTCTTTTTTAACTGATTTTAGCATGGACCCCAATATCCGCGGATCCTCGCTATCTAGAATGCCAAGAAATGAAGGAAGAAAAGCCGTTTTTGCAGTGTTCTGAGAATAATGGCTCAATCTTATGGTCCATGAGCACTGGTGGAGCATGCGCTCTACCAGCGAAACACTGCCGAAAAGCAGTTTGCGATGGCATGCCTGAAAGCAGCACTGGTGCCCACTGGTGCCAGTGCAGGGAGTAATGTGTGCTGGTGCAGGTAAGTACTGTGCTGAGCAGCAGAGGGGCAGTGGAAGGGTGGGGGTGGCGAAGGGGGCAGGGGTAGGCAGATTGGGCCTGGGAGGGGGTGGGATCAGTGGCGCTGGTCAGCAGCGTCACTAGGGCGCTTGCGACCCCAGGGCGGGGGCACGCACGTCACCCTAGTGACCCCGCCACAGCCCTATATGTAATCTTGGCACGGCCACCAGGCCTTTCTGCGATTTTTTGGGGGGAACCCAACGGGACGCTGCCCCGGGGGCCCCCCGTCTCTTCCCCCCATTGCAGTTGGCTCCGAGGATGTCTTCCCCGGCCGATGCTCCAGGGCCTTCTTACGAAGGCCCACTGCGTGAAAACTTAATTTATAACGTTTTTTGCACCCTCAGGAACGGTCTGTGCATGCGCAAAAACGTTATAAATTACGTTTTCACGCAGTCGGTCTTCGTTAGAAGGCCCTGGAGCGCGGGCCCGGGAGGACGCTTCTCCCAGCCTCGGAGCCTCCGGAGGGCGACGCGCGCAGGGAGGTTGACGCACGTGGGTGCGTGCGTCACCGTTCTGAGCGCGTCAACCCCTGGCGGTCCACCCTCCCTGCCACGCTCCAGCGACGTGGCTGGCACTGGTGCATGCTGTATCCTAACCCCCTTCTCAGGCCTGATCCACTAACAGCGGTGCACATGGACCTGCTCCAGCGAAATGGCAGGTGCAGGTCTGAGTAGACCCGTTGCAGGGGCTAGGGCTTTCCCCAGGGCAAGGGGACAAATATCCCCTTACCTCGAGGAGACCTACTTTCCCCTGCAGGATGCAGCGTAGCCTGAGCATCAGTGTGGGGAAAGAAAGGTAGGATTGGGCTGTTCGAATGGGAAATTGTTCTTCTTGGAGCCAAACGCTTTGGGTCAAAAGGAGAGACGCTTATTTTGAAAAGGATGTTGTGAGCATCTTTTGGAGGATGATATTGCTATGCAATATCACTAAGGAATAACTAAGGAATTAAAAGAGGAGAGGAAATGGGCTTGCAGAGTAGAGAAGGAAAGTTGTTTCAGTCATCAAAGAAGATACTGAGTGGGAAGGAAGGAAGGAAACAAAGGGGCTATTAGCCGATGAAATTGCATTTAGCTCTGCGACTTAGGGTAAATCCACTATCCCTGGAATCAATGGAAAAAAACCCTCCTAATGTGAATAGAGTGTAATGAAATTCATAGCAGCTCATTTTAACCATGGAGTTAATGACATTTTGTCTGATTAAATACAGCAGGATCAAGCTTTTGTTTCTACCTACAGCTATATTAAGACCAACACCCATAATCCACTTTCCTAAACAGCTGCATTGATTGACTTGCACAACCCTATGCATTTCTACTTAGAAGTAAGCCCCATTGATTTCAGTAAGACTTACTTCCAGGTAACTGTGTATAAGAAAGTCAACTAAAGCCACATTTTGCTTTAACATTTCTTATGGAGAAATCTACATGTAGTGTCTGTGCATCCAAAGAACATACACGTGATTTTGATTTGATTTAATATTTATAACCCGTGCTTCTTTCCCAAGGGAGATTCAACTTGGCTAACAACAGTGTAGTACTGAATACAGCAAAACATAACAAAAAGGCAAAAGACCCAATTCAGTAACAAACGCATATCAAAAATGACCAGTGATCCTACAATCCTATGAAACTCATAAATATAAATAAAATATAGTACAAAGAAAGTTGATTTCAATAAACAAAAATGTCTATATTCATTTCGGACTCATGAAAACCATTATATCACATTTCAAAGCTAAAAATAGTAGAAATTCAAGTACTAAGTATAGTTACAATGGAACAAGTCACATGCAATGAAGTAAACAACACAAATCAAAACAATTCAGAAATCAGATGCAGAAACATATATAGCAGCAAACCTCAACAAATCCCCACCCTTTAGACAAGACTCCCACATAACTAACCATTCTGGGCTTCAGGTCAGCCTAGACAGACCCACCCAGCAACTCTCACCTGGGCAAACAACTCCCTCTGTTCACAAGGGGCAACACAAGATACTAGGGGTCAGTAACAGAAGGCAGATGGTATCCTCATCTTCACACATACAATAATAGTATATACCAGTGGTTCTCAAAGTGGTGGGTCGTGACCCACCATTGAAAACAAAAGCTGTCCCCTGCCCCCTTTAGGGGCGGGAACAGCATGGCGACGGTAGTGGCGATCTGGGTGATCGCCACCACCGCCACAAAAGTGCCCAAAACGACCGTTGTGGCACTTATTGGGGCCTGGGGGAGCTTCGGGGTGGCCTGCGCGACCCTCTGCAGGCCTCCCCAGTCTTCAGATTGCTTCAAAATGGATCTTCAGGCACTTCCGGGTTTCGCGAAACCCGGCAGAGGGTCATGCAGGGCTTCCCGAAGCTCCCCCAAGCCCTGGTAAGTGCCACAATGGCCGTTTTGGGGGTGGTTTCGGTGGCGGTGATCCCCTGGATCGCCGCCGCTGCTAGCTCCGCCCCCGCAAACGCTCAAAGGTCTCCCTGCCTTGCGGGGAGAACTTTGAGAAACGCTGGTATATACGAAGGAGACAGCCCCCGGACAGTCCCAAATAACACAGGGAAAACAAACCTTACTCTGCTGCCTCAGGGCTGTACTTTCACTCCAGTCCATCAGGCTATTGCCTGATGTGTTTATGCACGTGTGTACATGGTGCTGGGTGCATGCCAGTTGAGCATGACTCAGGCCAGTTTCATGGGGCTCTGCTTGGGCTGAAAGCAAGGAAGCATCAGGTCCCACAGGTCTTTAGTGGAAAAGCCTCACATTGGTTCTTTGGAACAACCCCCTCTCCCCAGTGATGTGGACTTGAGTCTATTGACTCGGACTCGAGTCGGACTCAAGTCGCGTCAATGACTCGACTCGGACTTGACTTGGCGATTGTAAAAGACTCGAAAGACTCGACTCGAGACTTGGAGCCTTTTACAACAAGTCCAATTTTATTCAGGTTTAAACCCGTTTCCCCCATTAAATAGATAGGGACTCGCAACTCGCAACCAAAGACTCAGGACTTGGGGGCAAAGACTTGGGACTTGACTTGAGACTTGTTGGAGTCAGAGACTTGATCCACATCCCTGCCACTCCCTCACTGGCCAATTTGGGAGAAGCCTTGCCCTGGAAAATTCCATGACAAGCCACACCTTGCTTGGTCAGCCAATTCAGACTTGTAAACAACACCACATCTGGGAGCTTCCTGTCTTTGAGATTAGGAGTCACAAAATAAGTGCCTTCAGTCTTGGCTTCCCTCACCAACTTCATTGTAAACTCTATCATGAGTTGCGGGCTAATTGAGGTACAGGCCTCCAGAGCAATCAAGAAGTCCCCTGCCGCACCCTCCTCAGGATGCTCCACAATAGAAGACAACCATCTCCCCTATGGATGGTTCCTCAAGACACAAAAGAATGATCAGGGATGAGCTCACAATAGCCTCTATGTTATCCTATGATGGGGATTTTGTCTGTTGAAAGCTGGGTCACAGATCCTTTGTGGTTACTGTTTTGTTTACTGCTGGTATTGCTGTTGCTGCTTGTGGTTGTTGCTGCTCAGTGACCCTTTGGTGCTACGTCAGTGGCATCACTATGGAGGTGCGGTGTGTGTGGACCACACCAGGTGACACACTCAGGCTGAGATAACGCTGCTAGTGGCCAAAATTGTGGAAACTTTTTTGGAAAATGTGTATTTACAAATAATACCATAAATTTATATATCATTGGAAAGGTAATTTAATGCAGAATTTAATGCAATAAACTGTGTTGAATGATCTATATTTTATCAAACGTTATGTAACAAAAAATGGAGTTCCTTAACTCAAAACTGACGAATAAGACTGATTGTTCTGAGAGCCAATGAGGTGTTTTGAGTCAGGTCATACACCTGGGACTATGTTCCATTATGTTCAGTGGGGCTTACATCTGAGTAGACATGCATTGGATTGTGCTGTGTCTCCATTTTTGTGTATAGCTACTACAGTACTCACTTCCGTTCCCATTCAGTTTGAAATCTCTGAGCCTGTCAAAAAGCAGACTGATGAACCAGCATTTTCTCCCTTGCATAATCTCCAACTCTGACAGCTTTATTTAAGTTCTCTTTTCTTCAGAAACGAGTCATCTCATGTGACTAGCAGAGTTTACTTAGAAGGAACTATAAAAGCTGCAGCTAGCAGATACCATGAGCCCAAGAGAATTCCTGCCTTACAGAAGCATTAGAGGACATCACAAACGTCCAGTTTGGTTTGAACATTGCGCAAAGCCGTGCATGAAATCCATGATAGCAATTTGTGCAAAGTCTTGAGTGGTGAGGTGTTTAGTTTTGTGTTTGTTTGCCTTTTCTTATGCAAGAAGCAGCAGCAATGTTGAGGCAAACATGTAACTATGCTCTGTAGGGTTACCGAAATGCAAGAAACATCGCTTCATCCTGGGCATTTCAAAGGGTCACTGTCTCAAAAGACCTACAGGACCTAGCAACACTCTTGTAGGAGCTGCCTGAGTTTCTTAAGGAGTTTTTCACATTCTTCACCATGATGTCATACTCAGATGCACTGTGTATCCTCAAATGTTCTTCCCTGTGTCCGTGTTCAAAGTAACAAGAAAACACACACCTAATGGATTTCTAGCAGTTATGACTTGAATTAAATGAGGCACTGCATTGCCCTTACTCACAAAGGGCCTAATCCAGTGGTTCCCAAACTGGGAGGCATGGCTCCCAGGGGAGCTGTGGATACCAGCCAGGGGAGCCGCAGAGTGGCACGGAATCCTCTCGGAAAACAGTGCAATGCCAATTGGCAGGCATCAACATGTAATGGGGAGCCGCAGCCAATGGTTGCCAATGGTCAAGGGAGTCGCAGGTGGAAAAGGTTTGGGAAACACTGGCCTAATCCATCCCAATTCAAGCAGGTTTATGACCCATTAATTTCAGTTTGAGAGTTAAGCACATGCTTTAATTTCTCCCATTGAAATCAACAGTATGTAAAAAGTGTTCATTCTTGGCTGGATTGTTTTTGTTTTTTAAACATTGCAGACCAACAGAAATAAATAAATAAATAAATATATGAGAGAGAGTGAGTGAGAGAGAGAGAGAGAGAGAGAGAGAGAGAGAGAGAGAGAGAGAGAATAATGCATTTTTTAGAATGTTCAACATAATAAAAAGTTAAGTGGCACAAAAGCAAAATACCCCAAAGGACCCAAAAGTAATCACCACCGAGCCAAACAACAAATCATCCAATAATGAAAGCCTGTAGGAATGCAGGAAGTCCACACTTAAAGTTGTCGATAGGTTCTTCTTGGAAACTGCAACTTTAAACGAAATGACTTATAATGAAACCAATTTTACCATAGGCTAATTGATTAATGTAAACGTTCCCATGGCATTTCCCCATCAACTTTAAACAAAACGACTTTAAATGAAACAACTTTAAGTGAAGACCTAATGTAAGACCGTTTTGACTGCCTTCCTAAAATTTAGTCTAAATGAGTCTCCTGTAGAAGCGTATTTCAGAGCCTAGGTGCTGCGACCGAGAAGGCCCTGCCATATGTAGTCATCAGCCGTTCCTGACTATAGTAGGACTCAAAGAGATTCTGCATAACACCCTGGTCTTAAACCATTGTACGTACAAATATGCATTTATAAAAGGCATCCTCAGCCTTTGTCTGCTTAGAGGTTTATTTTCATCCTTCCTCTCAGAAATTCAGAACAATATTTCAAACGTAACACATTTGAACAGTCTGTCAGATGGTGTTTGCCTAAGGCCACCCAATGACCTTTATACCAGAGTGTGAATTTGAATGCAAGTAGCCCACAGCCAATCCCAACACTCTGTGCCTATTTGAAGCATGTCTGATGCAGATATGATTTGTCTGGTCTGAATTGTAATGTGCAACTGCCACACATCCTCTCCACCAAGATGAGAAGGGCTTAAGGCGGAGAGTTTTTGAAATGGCCCCTCCAGCTGTTCCTTTAACAGCAGTTTGCGCTAGCGTCACTACAGGGGGGGCGGAGCTGTAAGTGCTGCTGAAATCCGAGCCTCCCTTACACAGACGAACGAAGCGGCCCCGCCCCCTCACCCTCGCAGCCGTTCAGAGAAGCGAAAACAACAGGCAGGGAGTCTCCTGCCTGTTGTTTTCGCTTCTCTGAACTGCTGCGAGGGTGAGGGGGAAGGGCCGCTTCGTTCGTCTGTGTAAGGGAGGCTCGGATTTCAGCAGCACTTACAGCTCCGCCCCCCCTGTAGTGACGCTAGTGGCAGTTTGATCTGCAGCAAATCAGTGGCTCATAATGTGTAGCTCCTTGCCATGAAAAGCATTCAGTGGTCCCCACTGCAATTGTAATAGGTAGCACATTTGTGGGGCTTAATTGGCACTGGCACATGCTCCATATTGGGACACTCTTTCTCCAGAGAGCATTAATTCATCTCATTATCTTTCTGCTTACTTGATTGGCTGAGTGTTGCTTGCTAAGACTGCAAGGGCAGGTAGTAGTTGACTGGTCAGTTAGTAATCCTATCAAAACCAGCCCTTTTAACACTATACCCTACACAGACCTGTTCAGGGGGAGTGAAACTGCACTTGCCAATCCAGCCCTGACATTGGTTCACCCACCAGCCCCGCCCTTAATTCCCATGCGCTCAGTGGAAAGCCTGAAAGGGAATCTTATGCACATTGGGTTGTGAGCTCGTAGGTTCCCCTATGTCAGGGTTGGCCAACCTTTCAACATGAATGCTCCTGGTCCTTTAATGGTTGTAAGAGGGCATTTCTGCAGATGCAGCTGCTTTAGCAGCACCGTCAGCACTTGCAGCTGAGCTGCCAAGATTCTGTCTTCTACACAACTCTTAAGAATGCAGAGGCCCAAACGGTGGAAGGTTGGCCACCCCTGCTCTATGTGATCAGGAACTTTAATCATGTAAGGTTCCCAGTTGCATGTAGGAACTCACACATGCATAACTGTTCGCAGGGCATGGTCTTGAGGAGGGCACATGATGCAGCCACCTTGTGGAAGGTCAGCAGATGGACAGCTACTCAACATCTGGATACAAAGGGCTCACTGTGGAACAGGGCATTGATTACTGTCATCCTCATTTCCTGCACCTGTTAAAGGATAGCAAGGTAAATTACGCTATGTAATTATAAATGTAATTTATAAATTTATGTAAATGTATAAATTGGTTGCTATGGCCAACAGACTTAACTTCCATATCTTGAATGGGGCTATAGTCAGGGACCACCCAGGGGAATTTATTTTTATGGCAGGAGCTAGGTGTAGTACCATCGACTAACTTTTGGTTAGGGAGAATCTATTCCCTTGGGTTAGAAGCCTGCATGTACTTCCTGACTTAGATAGCGATCATTTACCTCTCCTTTTGCGGACCGAGTTGCCATCTCAACAAGTCTATCTCAATTTTTTTCCTAGATTACATATTAAGCCCTCGAAACAGGAGGGTTGCCGTGTCAAGTTGCCGTGTCAAGGACTTCCCGGCTCGAACTAAAGGCAAAAACTTTTTGGGTGGGTGAGAGCACTGTAGCCTATCGAAGGGCCATTATGAATAATGCTGGGGACAATGATTTCTTGTCCCCCTATGAGCAAATTATCCAGGGATTGAAATCTTTACTGGTACAGGAGACCTGCCCACAAGTTAGTCAAACACAGAGGTATTCAAAAAGGTGGTTTGATGGAGATTGTGTCAAAGCCAAACAGGAGCTTAATTCCGCTTATCAATTATATACATTAGATCCTGGTGCCGATACTCTGGCCTCTCGCCAACATATTCTACAATTTAAGAAAATATATAAGAACATAGTAGCTAAGAAGAGGAAGGCAGATGTACCGTATTTTTCGCTCCATAGGACGCATCGGACCATAGGACGCATGCATCCTATGGAGCAAAAAATAGGGAAAAAAAGGTTTTTTAAATAAAAATAAAAATAAAAATAATTTAAAAAATGTAAAGAAGAAATACTTACCGGGGCTTCGGGGAGGCTTGCAGAGGCTCGCACAGGCCTCCCCGATCTTCCTTTCGTCAAAACCCGGCCATTTTCGGCCACTTCCGGTTTTCACGAAAACCGGAAATGGCCAAAAATGGCTGTTTCTTGACGAAAGGAAGATCGGGGAGGCCTGTGCGAGCCTCCGCAGGCCTCCCCGAAGCCCCGGTAAATATTTCTTCTTTACTTTTTTTGTATTCGCTCCATAAGACGCAGGCTTTCCCCCCCTATTTTTGGGGGGGGGGGAAAGTGCGTCTTATGGAGTGAAAAATACGGTAATGGTCAAATGGGAGCATTTAATTCAAGCAGCTAAGGAGAAAAATTCAGTCCACTTTTGGAAAATTATATCTAATTACTCCTTTGATGATTCTTCCCCTCTAGATTTTCTCGTTTCGGCAAGTACCTGGGAAATTTATTTTCAAAAGTTATATACAGATCCATCATACAAAGAGCCTGTGCAAAAGCCAGATGACCCACCTCAATGGCCCCCAGTTTCAGTAGAAGAGGTGACCTCTTTAATTAACCAACTTAAAAAGGCAAAGCTTCCGGTATTGATAGCATCCCTCCAGAGTTAATAAAAATAATGTTGACTGGTGGGCCCCACTTTTAGCCTCCCTCTTTACAAACATCGATTCAATGGGATGTATACCAAAGGATTGGGGGAGGCGGTTATAGTTCCGTTTTTTAAGAAAGGTAGGAGGGAAAATCCAGCTAATTATAAGCCGATAAGTTTGCTAAGTATAATTAGCAAACTTTATGCAGGCCATTTGCTAGATAAACTTAAATGCTGGGTTGAACAAGAAAATCTACTTGCTGAGGAACAAGGTGGATTTAGGGAAGGTAGGTCTACAATAGGTCATATTTTGATCATGCAACATCTTATCGAAAAATATGCTGCTAATAAATCTGGCTCTCTGCATGTGGCATTTATCGATCTAAAATCTGCCTTTGATTCAGTTTCTAGAACTAAACTCTGGGAGAAGTTAGAGGGTACTTCTATAGACCGCAGATTGTTGTTTTTGATAGGCATTCTGTATTCCAATACTTCCCTTAAGGTGAGATGCTCTAAAAATGGGCACCTCTCAAATTTAAATTCCAACATTTAAGGGGATAAAACAGGGTTGTGTTTTGGCGCCCCTTTTATTTAACATCTATAGTATATAGTATATAGTATATATAGTATATAGTATAGCTTACCAGAGTATTTGAACAACTCTGATTTTTATCCTCTGACGTTAGCTAATCGTAAGATACCTGTGTTATTATATGCTGACGATACTGTTATTCTATCGAGAACCCCTGTGGGACTGAGAAGGGCTTTAAAGAAATTCAGCCTTTTCTGTGAAGAGAACCAGTTGGTAATTAATTAATTACCACCTAAACATATGAATGAACAAATTACCTTTGAGTTACCACCTAAACATATGAAGTGTCAGAGGATGAACATATATATATATACCCAGGGTCTGAGCATACCCCGTGTTTTTGTTCACAGTCTCCATGAGAATTGGCATTCAGCTTCTTTCAAAGCATGGCCCTGCTCTCTCCCTGCCAAGCTTTTACTGATGCAGATCTACATTCACAGATAAGAAATATTTTTCTTATGTGAGTAAAATATACATTCCCGTGAGACTATTTTTTAAGAGAAAAACTCCAGAGGGTAACGCATTTCCAAATTAAAACTTCCCATTTCCACAGATCTCTTTTAGCAAGCAGGAGGGGAATGCATTTAAATTAATACAGTTCCAGACTACATGCCTTTGAAATGTGCCCAGGAGTACTGCTGCTGAGTCCTTTTATTACAAGAGTAATAGAAAAGCAAATGGTGATTTTACTGCACAAAATATACCTCACATTTCAAGACCCAGGTAACAAGTGTGACATCATGGTTCCACGTAGGTAAAGGGCCTGCTCCAGTTGGGCTCTGAAGCCCTGACACTAACGATGAACTCATTTCATATTTAAGTATTTTTATCCTCTCTCTCTCTCTCTCTCTCTCTCTCTCTCTCTCTCACACACACACACACACACACACACACACACACACACACACACAGAGAGAGAGAGAGAGAGAGAGAGAGAGAGAGAGAGAGAGAGAGAGAGAGAGAGGAGTTTGGCAAATTTCAAGATTTGAATGAGGCACACTTGCAGCATTAAGTCAGAAAGAAAATAAGGATATACCCAATATGCATAATATACCCAATATGTAGGCTTACCAGATCTCCAACTGGGACAGAGTGCTAGACCTTTAGGACCTTGCTAAACCTTAGAGCACAATCCTAGGCATGTCTACTCAGAAGCAAGTCCCATTGGGTTCAGTGTAGCTTGTTAACCCTTAGAGCACAATCCTAGGCATGTCTACTCAGAAGCAAGCCCTACTGAACACAATGGGGCTTGCTTCTGAGTAGATATGCCTAGGATTGTGCTCTAAGGGTTAACAAGCGACACCTGCCCACATTCCTTCTCCTAAAGGTCTAGCACTCTGTCCTGTTGGAGATCTAGTAAGCCCACCAATATGCATATGTTATGCATGAAATTGTTTGAGGTAATTGAAATGGATGTTCTAACAGAAAGAATGAGGAATGGTAATGTAGAAACAATACGACGACTATGGAGACCATTTTTTAATTTAATTTTTTTTCACATTTTTATACCGCCCTTCCTCCAAGGAGCTCAGAGTGGTGTACATATTTCCTCCCCTCCTTTTGTCCTCACAACAACCCTGTAAGGTAGGTGGGACTGAGAGATAGTGACTGGCCCAAGGTCACCCAGGAAGCTTCATGGCTGAGCGGGGATTTGAACCTGGATCTTCCAGGTCTAAGTCCGACTCCCAAACCAATATCAGTTAGATTAAGTCTATTGAATATGATTTGAATAAGTATTTTGATTCTGTTAAAGCAAATATTGTTGATGATGAATGGAAATTATTATAGAATGAAGATAAGCTTATGTAATTTTGGATCTTTAACAGTTAAAGGTGGAGGCTACGAACAAACGGTTACCAATTGTTTTCTTTCCTATGTACTACCCCTTCCCCTGTCTGATGTATTTCCTTTCCCTATTTCTCAGACTTAATTGACAAAATAAAGATCAATAAATCACCAGGCCCGGATGGCATCCACCCAAGAGTTCTGAAGGAACTCAAGAATGAAGTTGCTGACCTCTTGACCAAAATATGCAACTTGTCCCTTAAAATGGCCACTGTGCCAGAGGATTGGAGGATAGCTAATGTCACGCCAATCTTTAAAAAAGGAAGGAAGGGGGACCCGGGAAACTACAGGCCGGTCAGCCTAACATCTGTTCCAGGGAAGATGGTGGAAAGTCTCATTAAGGATAAAATCTTAAAATACATAGAAGAACAAGCTCTGCTGAGGGAGAGTCAGCATGGCTTCTGCAAGGGGAAGTCTTGCCTCACAAACCTGTTAGAATTTTTTGAAAAGGTCAACAGGCATGTGGATGCGAGCGAACCCGTGGATATTATATATCTGGATTTTCAGAAGGCGTTTGACACGGTCCCTCATGAAAGGCTCCTGAGAAAACTCCACAGTCAGGGAATAAGAGGGCAGGTCCTCTTGTGGATTAGGAACTGGTTGAAGACCAGGAAACAGCGAGTGGGAGTCAATGGGCAATTTTCACAATGCTGAGAGGTGAAAAGCGGTGTGCCCCAAGGATCGGTCTTGGGACCGGTGCTTTTCAACTTATTCATAAATGACCTGGAGTCGGGGATAGGCAGTGAGGTGGCCAAGTTTGCAGATGACACTAAACTTTTCCGGGTGGTGAAGACCAGCAGGGATTGTGAAGAGCTCCAGAAGGATCTCTCCAAACTGGGAGAATGGGCAGCAAAATGGCAGATGCGCTTCAATGTAAGGAAGTGCAAAGTGATGCACATTGGGGCAAGAAACCAAAATTTCACATATACGCTAATGGGTTCTGAGTTGTCTGTAACGGATCAAGAGAGAGATCTTGGGGTGCTGGTGGACAGGTCGATGAAAGTGTCGACCCAGTGTGCGGCGGCTGTGAAGAAGGCCAATTCCATGCTCGGGATCACTAAAAAGGGATTGAGAATAAAACGGCCAATATCATTATGCCTTTGTACAAATCGATGGTAAGGCCACATCTGGAGTATTGTGTCCAATTCTGGTCACCACACCAAAAAAAGGATATAGTTGAATTGGAAAAGGTGCAGAAAAGAGCGACCAGAATGATTCGTGGGCTGGAGCACCTCCCTTATGAGGAAAGGCTACAGCGTCTGGGGCTTTTCAGCCTAGAAAAAAGGCGCCTGAGGGGGGACATGATTGAGACGTATAAAATTATGCATGGGATAGAGAGAGTGGATAGAGGGAAATTCTTCTCCCTCTCGCACAACACCAGAACCAGGGGACATGCACTAAAATTGAGTGGAGGGAGAGTTAGAACGGACAAAAGAAAATATTTCTTTACCCAGCATGTAATTCATCTGTGGAACTCCTTGCCACAGGATGTGGTGATGGCACCTGGCCTAGATGCCTTTAAAAGGGGTTTGGACAGATTCATGGAGGAAAAGACCATCACAGGTTACAAGCCATAAGCAACCTCCTGGTTTTAGAAGTGGGTTTTCTCTGTGCCAGGTGCAAGGGAGTGTCAACGGGAAACAGGTTATCTTGTTGTCTTGTGCTCCCTGAGGCATCTGGTGGGGCCACTGTGTGATACAGGAAGCTGGACTAGATGGGCCTTTGGCCTGATCCAGCAGGGCTCCTCTTATGTTCTTACGTTCTTATGT
Source organism: Plestiodon gilberti rubricaudatus (assembly GCA_026170595.1). Classification (NCBI taxonomy): domain Eukaryota; kingdom Metazoa; phylum Chordata; class Lepidosauria; order Squamata; family Scincidae; genus Plestiodon; species Plestiodon gilberti. The sequence continues at coordinate 157,386,613 of JANXHW010000005.1, read as the reverse complement.
TCCTATATCTTTAAATAAAAATCTTAAATTAAAAAAAAAAGTAAGAAAGAACTGTCTGACTTGGGGGTCAGTATTATACTGGAAGGGGATTTTTTTTAAGCATCAAACAGTCAAACTATTTCCTGATTACTTGAATCATGGCAAAGGCTGAAAGATTTTCCTTAGCAACCCTAAGCCTCTGCCTTCAGGAGCCATTGATGATAGAACAGTTCATCTGTGAGAGGTTCCAACTGGTTACAGGAAACAGCTGGATATTAAACTTACAGTGAGCCTCAGGAAGTGATTTTGAAACACTGACCACTGAGGAATAGCTGCAATCTCTCTGCATTTGTTTCAGTGGATACATAAAAGAGGTCAAACATGAAAGGTGGGCTCGTTTTGTCTCTTCAACGCACTTGTATGTGGGAGCCTGAAAAGCTGATTCTGAGGTTTTAATGGAGGTACTTGCATGGTTCTACGCACACTCTTGACATAGCAGGGTGCATGCATGTTGTGTACTTGGGTTTGTGCACCAATGACAAAAATCAAAGTGAAAACTGCTGGGGTTGCATCTTTGCATTTGCTTGATGTCCTAATTTTGTGCCCAGTTGGAACGGTTCAGAGGTTGTTGCTTTTTTAAATTTTATTTTCATTTTATACATTGTAGTGGAAGAAGATCCAGAAGACTGGCAGGAGCCAAATGTGGTGTCAGCAGTGGACCCTTGTTGACAGATTCCGGGCAGCAAGGAGTTAACAGATGAAGACTTGGACTTTGACAGGACTTTGACAGGACTGGGCAGCAAGGGGTTGGTGCGTGGATGGAGGCACACCTACCGCCCACGCAGGGTGTGGACTGCGTGGATGGAGGACTGCGTGGATGGAGGCACACCTACCGCCCACGCAGGGTGTGCCCCCCCAGGTGTTACCAATAATTAGGACTTTGGATTGCAGCCCCCAGCTGGGTGATCCATGATGGACTAATGAAGGCTTTTAGTATAAAAGGAGCAAGATTGCAGCAGGACTATCATCTCTCTCTCGCTCGCGCTGCGGTCTCATGCTGCTTGTCAGAAGGACCTGACCCTCTACAGGACGTGTGGCCGGAGGCTCTGCTAGACTGGAGGAACGACTGCCACTCCCAGCTGACGGAGAAGAGGGCTGCATGCCGCACTTCTGGAAGGACAACGCCAGCTGAAAGAGCCCGGTTTGGATGGAGACTGTGGTTTCTGATGTGTGCACTGTTTTGCAGAAGGGTTTCTGCTTTGGGAGATTTATGGTGTTAAGGGTTCCTGTAAAGCAATACATTCTGTTAGTTGCTTGTCCGGAGTTTAGTTTCCTTTTTTTTTTCTACACAACGTTATAACTATCTGAGGAGGGAGAGGTGTTGATCAGTCAAAGCGGCACAGAGAGACAATTTCAGATAGAAATTGTATTAAAAGGGAGTGGGGTGACGCCCAATTGGAATTGAATTAAATAATTTAAGAGAATTTGGTACCCAGGGTGTGGTAATTAAGTCTAATTATTTAAACTTGCTCCTAGAAGGAGAAGTTGGGTCAAGACATACATCCAGAGAGAGAGAGAGAGAGAGAGAGAGTAAACAAAACATAACATACTGTACATGCATATAATAGCAAAACATAATAATTAAAAGTGCTCATCTAAACACATAAATAAGGTAACTGTGAAAATCCTAACACAGATATACGTATAAGCAATCAGGCCCTTGCATACAGTTGTACACTTCACACAATTATAGATATTCTTCAAGGAATAGCTTCTAGATAGACTCAAATATATCCAGTCATAATTGATATCAATAAGCCATTTGCTCGAAATTCACTAGTTTCAGTAAAGCATAAGTCCACTGAGAAATGGTAGGCGGGCTTTTTTCCTTCCAGTTTGCTGACATCAATCTTTTAACCATCGTTAGGGCACAGAGTCCACTTCTATTGACCCATCGTTAGTCTCCAAGGTACAGGTAAATAAGTCAAGATAACATATATTGGGCAGGAGGTCTGGCTCAGTTGGTTGAGCAGCCGTCTCATGCCTGAAGATCTGAAGGATGGCAGTTCGGGATGCCCAAAAGTATTCATGTGCTGTCGGAGAGCTGTTGGCAAACTGCTTACAAGCTGCAGAGACTCTGTAAGGGAGAGAAGCTGCAGCTGCTCTTTGAGTGGGAGTCAAGGTTGCCTGTCAGTCGAAGCGTGATGAGGCGAACACCAGAGAGAAACCATCTAGAATGAAGGGTTCTATGAAAGACTGGAACATATTGTATTGTAAAAGCCCCTTGGGGCTTAGAAAGCCTGCCTGTGTAAACTGTCTTTGAATTAAAGTCAGAGGAGAAATCCGATGACCAAAGAAAAGGCTGTATATAAATACAGGTTATTATTATTTTTTGATGTAACACACTGTTTATAATATTAATGATGTCTCCCCCAAAGTCAGCTATTACTGAACATGCCCAAAACCAGGGGTGTAGCTTGGGGGGGGTCCAGTGCCCTGGGCAGCAACCCGGGGGATATAATGACAGGCCCCCCTGGAGGTGGCACGAAGTGCGCTCTGCAGGGGGTGCACACAGCGCTCACCGCTCTAAGCAGTTGGAGCTGCGAGCAGATCGAAGTTCGACTCTCTCTCCCTCCCCTGTGCTCCCGTTTGGCTCCAAATTGGAGCCATTCCAGGAGTGTGGGCGGGGCTATGATGCGAGGGGGTGGGGCAGCCCCAGGTACTGGCCGGCCCAGCTACACCACTGCCCAAAACATATGCGAAAGAGAAGCATCCAGTGTCCCACACCACCAGCATCTAGATTCTTTAATAAGTCCTTTGTTGTATAATCTCTGCGGCGTCCAATACTCCCTCCTCAATATATTTTTTGCTGTATTAAGCATAATTAAGATCCATGGACAGAGGCGTACGGAGGGCGGAGCGACCGGAGCGGTGGCTCTGGGCGGCTCTGCGGCTTGGGCGGCACTCCGGGGGAGCGTGCGCATGCGCGCGCGCCCACCCGGTGACGCAGCAGCTCCGCGGCTCGGGCGGCATTCCCCTGGAGCGCCTGCCCGGCCTCGGAACCGGAGAAAGCCCTAGAGCGTCCGCCACAACCGGCGGCCAGGGCTTTCTGAAGGCGGCTGCTGCGTCGTGGCCTTATTTATACTTTTTTCCTGCACATGCGCAGAACGCTAACGTTTTGCGTATGTACAGAAAAAAAGTATAAATAAGGCCACGACGCAGCGGCCGCCTTCAGAAAGCCCTGGCCACCGGTCATGGCGGACGCTCCAGGGCTTTCGGGGGAGAAGGCAGGCGCGCACGCAGTCGCCCCCTCCCTGGCGGCGGCGGCGCCCCTTTGGGGCGGCGCCATGGAGGTGCTCCAGGTAGCCTTAGCTGCCGCAACGCCTCTGTCCATGGATATTGCACAGGTTCAGAGACTGATCTAAGGGTGTGTTCCCACATGCATATTCATCATTGGGTACCTGCAGTGGTAGGTGATGAAATGCAAATGACTGCAACAGAAAAAAACTTACAAGTCAGAGTTCACTGTATACAGTATCTGATACTTTTCAAAGCATAAGTCACTAACTGCATAAGTCATCCATAATAATTTTTAGCATTTGTGTAGCACATTCAAGTGCTCACAATACTTTGCAATACTTAACTGTTATGGTTACTAAAACTCTATGAGGCAAGTAAACATTGCTATTACAGCTGGGAAGACGAGGCTGAGAGGAAGCAACTTGCCAAAGACCAGTTACTGAGTTCATGGCAGAAGAGAGATTTGAACTGAGGATGTCCTGATTCTCAGCTCTTCACCACCATCAGCTGAGTTCAATGGGTTCAACAGTTGGTGAATATATGCAGGATTGCAGTCTGACAGCGCAATGAAGTACATGTCTACTCAGAAGTCCTACAGAGTTGGGTGGGGCTTTCTCCCCGGTTCGTGTAGGATTGTAGCCTGAATGATGTATTATATATGTATAAATCAGCTTAGATATTACTTCACAATAGCACATGGAGATACTACCTTTTTTTTCCTTGGTGTCTTTTCTGTGCCAGGGATTCTGCATGTGCAATAAAATATTTGATATATTCAATGACAATTTATTTCAAACAATCATTAATTTAAGAAAAAAAGTTGTAAAAATCCCAACTCCTCCCAATGTATATCTTCATGAATCCCAATGTTGTGAATTGCTCTGAGTCTAAATGGCTGGGCTACTAGGCCGAATTTCCGTGTCCCAATACACCTTAAAAGCGAGTTCATCTGAACTCTTTTCAAAGAATATGCAGCAGGTAGCTTGGCAATAAGTCACTAGGTGCTAAAATAACAGTCCAATCCTATTGGGCTGGTACGCTGCCGGAACAAGCAATCCGCCAGTGTAGACTGCCTTATGGCAATCGCAAAGAGCTCCCCAGCAGGGCACAGAGTCGTTCATGGTCAGAGCGCTAGTGGGGAGGTCGGAGCCTTCCCTGCATGCCAGTGGATCCGTGAAGACCTGCTGACACAGGTAGGATGGTGGGGGAGGCGGGACGGGGAGAGGACAGAATGGAGAGAGGGAGGGCGGAACGAAGGTGGAATGAAGGCGGGGGAGAGCAGATTGAGTCTGGGAAGGGAGTGGGTTTGGCAGCGGCAGCAGCTGCTGAATCTAAACCCCCTTCCTCGTCTCGGTCCCATGGCACAGGTCCATGTGGACCTGCACCACCTATTTCACTGGCACAGGTCTGAGTAGACCCATTTGCGCTGCAGAGGCTTAGCCTCAGGTAAGGGAATAAAAGTTTCTTTACCCAGAGGAGATGTCCATGACTGTGTGTCCCCCCCCCCCCCCCGAGGGATGCAGTGGTAGCTATTTTGGCGTCGCTGCATTGGCGGGGAGGAAAGGATAGTATCGGGTTGGATCAAGCCACTGGTGCTACACCAACTTGCAGCTACTGCCTTTAGATTACACAGACAGAAACTCTTGAGCATTACCAGTAAAGATACAATTGCAAGTATTCAGAAACACAAAAGGAAAACAAAATCATAATGAGCACTCTCACTAATTGTTCGTTCACTAATCCTTGAAAAGAGACACATGGGATTTTTCATGTCAAGTTCGGCTCAGGAAAAATGGTAGGTAACTCGTGAATCATGACATTGTGTTTTCAAAGGGAGCCTTACTGGCAGATGGCTGAGAGCCTTCATGGAAAGCTTCCCTCCTCCATTCTCCAAAGCATTCAAACCTGGAGTGTTTCGCAGAAGTGACTCAAGTGATCTCAGCTGCTGATTGCCTCCTACAGAAGGGAAAAGGGCCCAGACCGTGTGTGGCTGTCGACATGACACCAGCCCTTTTCTGCATTCTAGTTTTACAACCGCACATTTACGATGCACGTCCATCACTCCGGGTACAAGAAGAGAAACATCCACAAAGTTTGCTTATGGGACAATAAAGTCAATTCGTCACAGAGCAAGATAAAAGCAGGAAGATGTTGGAAAAAGTTTTACATCGAAGCTATAAAACCTTTAAGTAGTCATTTATCTTATCACTTAACAAGAAGCTAGTAAGTAGGATGAACATGGAATATAGAACCCTAGCTGTGCACTTGTTGACTTGCACTCACTGACTTCTTCTTTCTCATGCCTAGGGAGCGCATGAACTTAGGACTACACAGAGTCAAGTCTCCCTGGCCAATCTCTCCACCTTCCTACATTCAGCAAGTCATTGGGTCCTTTCTGGCAGCAGCCCCCTTCCCAAATGTTATACGTAGTGTGCTAATGTCTGAGCTGTTTTTAATCTTATGTTGTTTCTTTCGCAACAGATATTTTCCTCCTCTGAAAAGCTCTCGGAATGTGATTCTGAGCTCTGGGAAAGACACACGGATGCTGAAGCGCCGGGGTTTCTACAAGTCGTAGTCTGAGGCTGTGCACAAATGGTCTGGGGCTGTGCGCGAATGTAATTTTTCAAACCAGGGGCCTGGGATATCCTACCTGGCGAGCAATATGAAACAGAATGGCTATGTTTCAAAAGAGTGGCTTCCACCCCTCGTTCGCTCTACCTTGCAAAAGGGAGAAATTGTAGACTGCTGATCACCTCTTATATTGCTTCCAGCCAGGCACAGTGTATCCCAGTGCTGCTATGTACTGTACTGAGGCCCCGGTGGAGAGCTAGACAAGTCCTACAATGCCAATATTGATTGTGGCATTGGAGTGAGAATGTGGTAGTGTGTCAGGGCCCTGCAGGGTCAGGCTGGCAAACAGTTAAAGCTGCAACCGACTGCACACGTCTTGATGCGTTGTGTCCCAGAGTCGATTCTGGATTGGCCCAACACGTTGCTCCGCATCCCCCCCCCCACAACACCGAATGCGACCTCTCATTGGTCGAAAGTCGTTCCGGTGCATTCCAACTTGAATAAATCGAGCTTTGGCCAATGAGAGGCTGTGTTCGGTGTTGTGGGGGCGGGACGTGGAGCAATGCGTTGGGCCAATCAGAATCGACACATCAGGTATGACGGGATGTGATGGGATGCGATGGGATGCGACAGGATGCGACGCGTGCGGTGTAAGGGCGGCTCATGGAGCCAAGTCAGGCAGAAACCAAGGTCCAAAACAGTGAACAGAAATCCGAGGGACCAGAGGCAAGTATGTTAATATTATCTAGATGGCTAGGTCCCAAAAAGAGGTGGGGCAGTATGCTTACTTTAACAACAAGTCACTAAGGCTAAAGAACCATATCTGAAACAGCAGTTCTATGATGGCAGCCAGGCCCTATTAGCTCCCTAGATTACCTAGCCCAACTGGCCTGAGAAGCTGCCGTAATCTCTCTGATCATGATCTGAGTGGCACCGGAACACAGCACAGACCGGGCAACTAGCTCCGCCTGCCTGAGGGTGGCCTTGTAGGTGCAGGGAGCAAGCAAGGCGCACCTACTACCAGGTTTCCTGGTTTGAGCCCACTACACGTGGGGAGGACAATTTGTGGGAAGATGAAGACAAATTGCATTAGTTGCGGATGTGAGAGCATACGGTATTTCAAATGTATCTGCTTTGCAGCTCATTTGATCAGCCTTCTAAAACACTTCCTATCCCTACCACACCACCCTAGTGCCACTGAAAGAGCTCAGTGACTGAATCCCTTAATGAGTGCTTTTCACAGCCACTTTGTTAACTTAAACCCTGATGTTGCCATTACCTCTCACAAGGCTTTGTTGTGCAAAGTTCACAAAAACAATGCAGTTAGGAAATGAAGCGCAGTCCATTTCTGCTTAAGAACCGAAGATGAGCCCTACTGGATCAGACCAAAAATCTACGTAGGTCCAGCATCCTGTTGTTTCCTACAGTAGCCGACTCACTGCTTCTGGGAAGTCCACAAGAAGGAATTATAGGCAAATAGCCCCCTCTCCTGCTGCTGATACCCAGCACCTGTTATCCTGGAGGTAGCACACAGCCATCAGGACTAGTAGTAGCCATTGATAGCTGTGCCCTCAGTGAATTTGTCTTATTCCCTTTAAAAGTCATCTAGGCTATCAAATGCCAGTTGACATTTAGAGCCAAGTTGACATTATGCACCATAAAACAGGCTCATCAAGTACATTCAGGGTTGGCTCACAACCAGTGTCTGGGCGTATTTTTGTTGATACGGACAAAATTTCCCCCCCCCATCCTACCTCCCCCCCCGCATCCCAGAAACACTGCTAGTAAGATTCAGGTTGTAAAGCGGTTGTCTGAACGCTCCATCACAGATAACGTTCCCAATTTAGTACACCACAAGTCCTGTTGCTTAACAGTTATAGCAGAGGCTCAGCAGGTGCAGTTTATCCCTCCCTGACTCTGAATCTTGATATTGGGAAAGCTGCATTTGTGGGATTCAGCTGTAAGCATTGGATGTGATGCAGATTCCACCAGCAGATTGAAGAACTATGCACAGGACCCATCTTGGAGAATACGGCGGGTGTGACTATATGCTGAAAATAAACAGAGGCAGAATATGGAGTTGTGGATTACAAAACCTGGTGGCTTTTCCAGATGCTGAGAATCCTCCAGCTCATGCATTTGACTAATGAAAGTGTCTCATCCACATCAGTGCAAGAAACAAATAACCCTGACAACGCAGAAACAGTCCTTGGTGGATGCTTACAAATAAACGCTATTCTGAATTGGATTCCAGAGGTCAAGGGATTGGAATTTTGCAATCCAGACTGCACTTGGTCCTCTTGGGAGGCCAAACGTAAATCCAGTTATTGTGATGATGCCTTAATTTTCTTGCATGTAGGAGGAAGCCATCAAAGCAAGGCAAAAAGGATTCATTTCAATATTTGTAACCATTAAGGTTTTCCCCTTTAAACTCTAGAATGCTGAATCGTCTAAGGTTCATTTGCATAATAATACAGTCAATAATGACAGTCTGATTGGAGGCATATTTATATATCCCTTGATGCATTATTTCTCTGCTCAGATTCCCTGCTTCTGGAAGTGGAGTCAAACATTAACTTATCTATCTTGAGCCAGTGATAGCAAACCCGTCTTACCCAAACATTTTTCTACAGCTGTACCAAGTTCATGTTGACATGTATGAAATGAGCTACAAAAACATCTCTCTCTCTCTCTCTCTCTCTCTCTCTCTCTCTCTCTCTCTCTCTCTCTCTCTCTCTCTGTGTGCATAGATGTGAATATTGTTACAAAGCAAGAAAAAACATTGTTCTCTGATGAAATTACTGCTGTGGTGAACCTCACTACTGAGGTTCATGTGTCGGTGTTTGTCTGTCTTAGGCACAGTGTTTAGTTCAGTCACAATCAACCTTCAAGCCACAACCATCTCGAAGGATGACCTCTCCTAATTCCCCTTTGGCACTTGCATTTGGGTTTCTCAGCGGAGCTGGTTGATTTTCAGGCAGAGCATCAAGCAAGAAATCTGTAAATAAAGGACATTATTGGAATGGTGTCTATTATTTTCACATGTTTATACCGCCCTTCCGCCAAGAAGCTCAGGGTGGTGTACATAGTTCCTCCCCTCCTTTTGTCCTCACAACAATCCTGTGAGGTAGGTGGGGCTGAGAGATAGTGACTGGCCCAAGGTCACCCAGGAAGCTTCATGGCCGAGTGGGGTTTTGAACCTGGATCTTCCAGGTCTATGTCCATTTTTCACAGCAAAGATCCCCCTTCCAAATTGGCTAGATATCCCCAAAATCACTAGTTGTGCCACCCGCTCCATTTGTTTACACATGTTCACAGCCCTGATTGACACTTTTTTGTTCCAAATTGGTCTTCTTCATGAGACAACAACAACAACAACAATAATAATATATAGTATTTATATACAGCCTTTCTTGGTCATTGGATTTCTCCCCTGACTTTAATTGGATACATGATTTTGTCACTATTTATGGATGAGGAAGACTGATCTGAAAAAAAGAGATGCAAAGCAGCAGCCGCAGCCGCCGCCAGTCAAGGCGGCGAAGGGGCTGGTGCTGGAGGTCCGCTGCACTGACTGCCTGAAACCTGGGCGGGGAGTGCAGTTGCCCTGTGAGCACTTCTGGACCCCCCCCCCCTTGAAAACATGATGGTGAGAAGAGGTGCTTTACACACGAGGTGACAAATTATTTTTAGGGGGGGGGAATGCCCTGTTATTTCAGCTCAGCCTGAGCTCCATCTGTCCTATGTATTAAAATAATCTCTAACAACCTTGAGGAGTCACAAGAATGTTTAATTGCTCACTTTACAGCTTGTGGTGTAAAGGAAAAAAAAACCCTCCGTTTTCTATGAGTCAGGCTTGCAAGTGCCATTGAAAGACTGTAAATAGGTCAGCAGCCTCGAACGCCAGCCAGCCAGCACCTTTTGCATTTTTAATCAGCTACCCGGAGAAAATGCGCACTCACATGTTCACCTTCCAGCAAACATGCCACCAGCATCTGTGTCCCATGCCACGGCCACATCCTGTTTCCTCCCAGCCTAATGGGCACGGCGTTAACGGTGAAGTATCTGCAGGTACAGATTGACATTCCCTTCCCTCACTGCTGCTCTGTTTCCTACCCCTGTGGCATGAGACAGCTCGCAAGTAGGGAGATGTTTCTCTCAAGAGCGTCACTGCTGATCGGCAGCGGTAGTGTCAATCTAGACTTATCATGTGTTTGGAATCAGAGCTCCCCTGGCAAGCCATTTCTGCTCATATGAGGAGAGGAAGACTTGGGGGCCGAGGCAGAAATTCCAAATCATTTTCACCAAGGCAAAAACAGAATGATTGATTTTTTATATACAATATTGATTTTTGCTGCTCTTTAATGATACCCTCCCAAATCTGCTTCCTGAAGTAAACTACTTCTCCCTACTTGTTGATAAGGCCAGCCCTAGGACAGAGAGCATCCTTGCACTCTGATCCAAGTCCTATGTACTTGCAAGTAAGCTTCATGTATTTCAGTGGAACTTATTCCCAGGTAACTATACTAAGGACTAAAAAGGGGCCGAGGTGGCTTAGTGGTTAAGACGGAAGGCCGGTAGGACAGCAGTTCGAGACCCGAGTGCCGTGTGACGGAGCGAGCTCTCAGCCGTCTCCTGTCCTAACTCCTGCCAACCTAGCAGTTTGAAAGCAAGAAATTGCAAGTAGATAAATAGGTACTACTGAGGTGGAAAGGTAACTGCATTTCGTTAGTCATGCCGGCCACATGACCATGGAAGTGTCTTCGGACAGTGCTGGCTCTTCGGCCTTAGAAACGGAGATGAGCACCGCACCCTGGAGTTGGACATGATTGGCTTTCGAGCAGGGGATACCTTTACTATACTAGGGACTGCATATTTAGGAAGTATTCATAATTCTCTCAAAGTTACTGTGCCCAGAGAAGCCGTTCTCCTTTTCTGTCCCCCCAACCACTCCTTAATCCTTGCTTTTCTTAATTTTCTTTTAATTAACAGCAACAAAGGAATATGCATATGTGTATAAACAGGATGCTGGACTAGCTGGGCCTTGGGCTTGATCCAGAAGGACCAGCTTGATCCAGTTGTGAGCCATTTTGAATAAATATTTTTTTTTTAAATTTTTTATATATATTCAAATATCCCCCTCCTATGATGCTTTCCCCCTTCTAATTGCATGCAGGACGTCCAACTACTCCCTCACCTGCAATTTAAGTACTAGTTTCAACTATATTTCGTATCACTTGAGTATCACCCAAACTTTATAGGGCTGGCATTACTACCAGCCCTTTGACAGTCAACAGTGCTATATCTGAGACGATGGTGCAAGGCTCCCCAGTCTGAGGATGTAACTTTAAGGCAGGCTTGATAGCTGGCACTCCAGCCTCCTAAAATGTTTCACTGTCCTAGGGTTAAAATTCTACTCCTAGGCTAATTTGGGTGGTTACATTTCCCTCCATCCTGATCCCTTTTTGCAGAAGACAGGCACTTGTTATATATAACATTGAATTTTTTTTTAAAAAAAAACATTTTGCTCTCAGAGTGTAGGATTTGTGCATATTTTCAAGACTTTGTTTGCTAGTAGCCAGGCAGAGAGGCAGGCTGGTGTGACCTGCATACCTGCAGCACCTGGTGATTAGGAAGCCGTTCAGAGCTCCAAGTCTGTGGTTGAGTTGAGTCACCAGCAGATATGTTGAATTTGATCAGCACCACATTTCTTGTCTGGGAGGGTGAAGTCCTGAAGTTCCAGATAAAAATAAAAGCCGCAACAATAGTGTAGAGTTACTTTCAGTCTACCATCCTTTGTGATGGTACTTTATTGAAATGTCTGTTTTGGAATTTTCTTCAAACACCTCAAGTTTAAAGTTAACACAGTTCAGATTGGATTTATTTATTTATTTATTTATTTATTTATTTATTTATTTATTTTTATACATCCTGACAATGGGATTTCC